>JASAOG010000006.1:3395000-4818750 GCA_030265305.1 Biomphalaria pfeifferi
ATAGTGTTTAGTCCTCTGCGCCCCTCTTGGCACCCATCCCCACGGTTGAGATGTATTAATATATCTTGTTTCTATGCTGATGTTATGCTTTTCATTTACCTACATTACAAATGAGATCAGCTCTTTCTCTCTCTCTCTCTCCCTCTCTCTCTTTCTTGTATCTAGCCATTATTCCCAAATGAAGCCAATATGACTGCAATCAAGTACTAGCAGCAAAGATTCAGTTTGATGTGCTGACGTAGAAATAATTTTGGTGCCGACAATACACACCGCACACACCACACACGCACACACAAACCAATCCACATTTTCCCACACAATTACTGACTTCTTTTTCCAACACTCTCTAAATGAACCTGGCCAGATTTCTTTCTGCGTGCACATATAAGGCAACATTCTGGCCAGGAAAGACGATTTAATGATTTTAAGGATACATGAACAAGAACGATTTTGGATGTTAAATAATTTAGTAAAACTGAACTCAAAATATTTTTAAAATACACAAATAACAAACAAACACACAGATAAACTTTAAAAAAAAAGCTGCTACAGAAAGTTTAAACATTTACAGCACTACATGGAAATAATATTTTCAATTCGTATGTCAAACTAATATATATATATATATATATAATTCTCTTCATGGCTCAAGAGTTTGGACATCAAGTAATGGAAAAATCACTCTTTTATTTCTGCAAGTCGGACGGACTAGACTTACTCCACGTTATTTTAGAGGCTAAAAAAAAGAGGGGGGGGGGGGCGAAGAACAAGTAGTATTCACCCGTCACTAAATAGCAGTGCCGGACTTAACCATTGTGACCAAGAAGTCATGGAAAACAACAAGTAATCTACTCTGTATTCACCCGTCACTAAATAGCAGAGCCGGACTTAATCAATGCGAAACGAATTTCGCGGGGCCCAGTTTGGGTAGGGATACAAATAAGTGAAAATTAAGAGTATGAATCAGACAATATATTCGTCTTTGTATTTTATTCATTCTTTACTACGCACAGAATTACTACACGAGCCTTGCGTGGAGCGAAGTCATACAGTATATCATAAGAATTATGTTTCCTACATAGATCACGCTTAATAGCAAGAATTACCAAATGTTTCAATCTATCTACGGAAATTGTTGACCTCTAGTAATTCTTCATTAGTTTGAGGTGCGAGAAGCTTCTTTCACTAGATTCCACAATTGCGGGTATTGTCGTTTTTTTTTTATCGCGCGTAGGATTGGCGTTTTCCATATTGAATGACACCCCAAAATGACAATTTTTGTCTATAATTTTCAGGAGAGATTTGTATGGGTTTTCTAAAAATTTTAATACAGAATTTAATAATTTCAGGAGCCCCTGGTAAATCGACAGGAGGCCGCGGAAAATCTGTAATAAGTTATAAAATGGTTTAATGGAATAATTTATACACCTAGAATTAGCGCAGGTCCTATGAAAGTGCGGGGCACACTGCTGTCGCATAGGTTGCAGTGGCTTAGACCGGCCCTGCAAAATAGCGGCGTATGCTACGCCGCCGGTCAACTAGTAGCATTTCAAATCAATAACCAGATCAAGTTTCAAGGCTTTGGAAGTACATAAAGTACAATATAATGTTTACATCTACGGACTTCAATATTGTTTCATTGAGTGATAATATCAAACCACAGATTACTCTCTCTCCCTCTCTATCTCTCTCTCTCTCTCTCTCTCTTTATTTATGTGTGTGTCTGTAAGCCATTACAATAGCTCACTCGGGGTGGAAGTACGAAAATGTGTAGCTTTTATTGCTTACCTTGTATCTATAACAACTAAGCACCTTTTGCGATCGAAACAGCAGCGGTTATTTTTCCTTCAAACGGTTTTTATTCGCCCCAAAACGTTTTATAAAGTCAACAAACTAATAGGCCTACTTAATACTAAAAGACAATCATATGTCCCTCCCTATCTAAAGCACCCATTAACACTTTTAGTGCGGGACTTTATTTCTCCCCAGTTTTTAAGTTTATTTCTACATATTTCTTCGTCATTTTTTTTTTTTTGCGAAACAAATCCAGACACTGTGGAAATAAATACAACACAATAAATACAACACAATAAATACAACACAATAAATACAACACAATGGATATTACGTTATTTTTATATCACAGAATATCTGTATGAACGCGCTTGTATGTGACGACAAAATTTGCCATAGTATAAAAGTAAAGTCCGTAGAATTGTAAATGTAAAGCATTGTCTTTTATACGGAATAGATCACAATCTAGATTTGCATGTCCTCTAGATCTAGAATTAAGAATCCAAAGAATCGCCAAATTGAATGGAAGGGATTGTTGGTGTGGGTGTGTGTGTGTGTGGGGGGGGGAAGTATTTTCTATTACGGTTCGTGAGATTAGGGGAGAGGTAGATAAGTGAGCCCTTAATTATGAAAAGGTGTGTCCACGGGTGGAGCTAAGCTTATATCTAAAATAGTTCATACATGTATCTATTAATTCACGGCTAAAATGTGTGAAGGCGTGTGTGTGTGTGTAAGTACATACAAACTACTACAGCATGAAATTTGAAGTCTGTAACATTTGAAACTCTATTTTGTTACGACTAGATCTAAAAAAAACAACAACACAGTTTGTGTAAAAACACAAATTCAAAATCAGCCCCCCCCCCCCCCGAAGTGGTCCTCTCAGGAATTAAAAAGGCAGGTTTCAATATTTTCAAACAGATTATCAGAAACTATGACCTACAAACTAGCAACAACTACAACTTTATATCTGAGTCAATACAAAAAGAAGAAACGTGCTCGTGTCTAAAGTGTTGTATGGGCTGTTGTAGTGATAGTTCGACTAACGACTTGATACCACAGGATACGGAGATTTATTAACGGTATTATCATTAATACATTGTTAATATTCATATGTATTCAATGAACTGATAGTTATGAAAATATAGTTCAATGTGAACCTAGCCTAACTGATGTTAATGAATGATTATCTAATTAATGTAACTGTTAGTAAATAGTCAGCCTCTCATTCAAAGCCTCGAAAGAGATACTTTTCCCTTTAGCATTGTACATGTTTGTATTATATTGTTACTACACTTCATGTGTATAAGGAACATTATTATTGTTGTTTTAATTTATATTCCAAGTCTATGCATATTATAGAGAGTTTTTCTCTTGAAAAAAAAACGAATTTGTTAAAAATGCCAGTATGACAGAATGTTACAATTTTCTAAAAACATTTTGACATAAAATTTTAAGCCGTTAGCTTCCATATGCTAACTAAATATATTCCTTACTAAATAGTCTCCCGTAGTTTTATATCATTAATAGTTAATAGTTGTAAAAATTGTGTATTTTCGTGAAGTGAGGGGAGTCGTTTTGCAGTTAAACTTTTCGCTTTTAAGTTAAACATTTTTTTTTTGTTTTTTTTTTGGTTTTTGAGACTTTGAATAAGACATTGTCCCTTTACAAAACAATTAGATCAATTAGATAATCATTGTATGACATCAGGCCAGGCTCAGGTCTAGCTTCATCTTCACTTACACCAATTCATTGGTCTGCTGGGGCACCACACAGGATCTGTCAAATTCTTTCGCCATTCTTCTCTGTTATTTGCCTTTGATAGAATTTCATTATGATATTCTTTCAGAAAATATTGAAATCTGCCTTTTTACCTGCCTTGGTAGACCACTTCCAGACCGATTTTGAATTTGTGTTTCCGAAAGGGCCGCATGAATTCCAGTAAATTGTTTGAAGATTTAAATTAGTCTCTTTAAAAGCAACACTTTGAGCGTCGTGATTTTAAAAAAAATAGTTTTTAAGTCTAATACTAATCTAAAGCATTATCGTGAAAATCCTTCATCCGTAGGCCTATATAGTGCCTCTAGTCTGGCGTCACTAAACGACAGAGAAAGTTCTTTATTTCTTATAGAGATCGATGTCAGTGTGAATATATTCGGATGTATCTATAAAGGGAACAACAACAATGTTCCAAGTCCTAAAGATGATATGTCCAGTCACATACGAATTCTTGTTGGTTTGGTGGAGTTGTCGCATGACCTCGAGTTGGCACCGCGACGAAGTACTTCAGAAATCACAATTATTATCTTGAACAGAGTAAAAATATGTTGATAGGACTCAAAATGCAAAATAATCGAAATAGAAGAAGCAGAACATAAGTTAGATTAAAAGCAGCTATTGCTGTAAACCTGTTCAAAAAAAAACAAACAACAACTTTATTAATGTTTTCTCGCAAGCACTAGAAATTCACCAAGTTTATGATAACAGCATTTATGAATGAACAGGCTCAACGCCATAAGAAACACTAATGCCAAGACGACAAAGTTATTGACCTAAGTCGAAATATAAAGAGGCTTTACTAAAATATGAGATTATCTTGACAGTATTTATTTTACTGAACGTAATGATATTAAAATACACGTGGACATGTTCTGTTGTGAGTGTGTGTGTGTGTAGCCAGCTTTAAGGTTTCCAAGTTATTGAGAAATCAGTATATGTGAGTAAAGTTTTAGACCTTGCGATCTTTCCTAGCCAATCGTTTACGAACAGGGAATCATGTGGCCATCACAACTAGCAACCGCCTTAACTTTCCTCAACTAAAGACTTAGGGGATCCTAAAAATCCCGAAATTCAAAATCATAGCCTTCTCCAAGATTCGAACCCAGGACTCCAGGTTTGGAAGCGCTTAACTTCTCAGCCATCAGCCCCCATGACCTTGTGAGATGGGTAGTTAAATAATGGAGGATGAAGATTTATATTTGTAAATTGAAGTCCATAGGCCTGAGACAATGGCGAGGAGTGATAGTGACTCATAAACAATGTATTTGATAAAGGAGGAGCTTCAGATGTCTTGAATGTAAATGGTGGGAAGCGGGGTCGAGAGGCTAAGTGCGCTTGAACTTGGGTTGTCTTAACTACCTAGAAGGGGGCTCGAGGTTCGACACCCGACTCGGGCAGAGTTGTGTTTACTGAGCGCCTAAAGGCAGCACGGAAAACCAACTCCTAGATACCCCTCACACACTGGTCCACAAATGAGATTGGACCAAAGCACCAAATCTGAGCATGAAAGTAGCGCTATATAAAAGCTATAATAAAAAAATTTGAATTTTTCGCATGAGATTCCCGATTTCAAAGGTTATACGTTATTCATTTATTCATTCATTTATCAAAAAGTTTCAAAATCATTTAATAAACAAGTGATGCTCAACCTTTGATATACTCTCGATACATTATTAAAATTTACACAATGCTTTTGAGGACAGGTATGATTGGACACTCATCATGTGGCATACAGTTTGTGAGCCGGATTGTATAGAAATGCCCGGGCCGATTTTGATACCCAGTCCGCCCCTGGATGAACGAGACAAAAAAAAAAGAGGACTCCTGGAATTCAACAGCCAGAAAAGTATGTAGTAGCCGTTGTAATGCGGTTCATTCAATTGAAAAGTGAAAAAAAGTGTTCCGGTCAATATGAACATATACAAACTATTTCAACCGTATACATCCGAAAACCTTAGCTGACTGACTGGTTCACTTATCGCTAATTCTTCCACTTAGAGGCGCTCAAAAAAAATTGAAATTTCACCCAGTTAATCCTTAACCTACGCTTGGAATGACTTAGCACTTAGTTATGTACTACCGGTACCAGTAGGGTCAAATTTTCCAATCGATTTTTTAATTACATTTTTAGCGGCCCCCGAAAGGAGAAAAGACTCTATTAGTTTTGTGTGGAATGTCCGTCTGTCCGTCCGTCCCGTTAAGATCTCGTAACCCAGAAAAGATTTTGAAAATCATGATATTCTAGACCTTTCAAAGTTCTGATGCAACGGCTACTTTTTTTTTTTCAGAAAGGGACAAATTTAATTTTTAAAATCAATTATGTAAGCATTTTTTTCGTAACAATACACCATTTTTACAACTATTCACTATTAATAGTAACAAACACAGGAGGTTATTTGTTGAGGAAGATCACTATATAACATATTTTTTACACATTTATGCAAACTGTTTTAGATTTTTTGTCAAACATTTTCTTTTTTAAAATGTATTGCTATGTTATGTAAGTTCTGTCATACTAACTACATTTACAGAAAAAAAAAGGTTTACTACTTTTTCAAAAGAAAACAAAATCCATTTAATATGCATATAAGTGGAACATAATTTAAAACAACAATGAATAAGTAGTTTTTCATACTATCGCGTGAACTGCAGTGTCATATACCACGGCCGGTCTTAGGCCACTGCAACCTATGCGGTCGCAGTGGGCCCCGCGATTTCATAGGCCCGCGCTAATTCTATGTGTAATTATTAATTGCAAATTATATACGAAAAATTTGCTGCACTAATTAAAATCTCTGTGAAAACTCATAAAAATCTCATGAAAAATAGACAAAATTATCATTTGTGTGTGTCATTCATTTTGGAAAACGTCATTCCTACGCGCGTTAAAAAAAAAGGCAATGTCAGCTTTCATGTAATAAAATGTAATGATCGGACTAATTTTCCCCATAACCAATACCATATTTACTTTTATAGTCACTGGCATAAAAATATGCCATAGGTAGCAAGATTCGTAAAGTAAAATTAACTTGATCGCAATTTTGTACTTAGAAAAGAATGAATAAAATGCAAAGCCGAATTTATTTTCTAATACAAAATCTTAATTTTCACTTACTATCCTTATTCTCACCCAGACTAGGCCCCGCGCAATCAGTTTCGCATAGGGCCCCGCAATTGCTAGGACCGGCCCTGACACATACCATCTATAAGACACCTAACTAAGGATTTTTAAAAATTTTATTTTTACGAAATGTTTTTTTTAAATAAGGTTTTGAAAAAGAGATTGATCCTATACAAAACAATTAGATCAATTAGATAATCGTTATATGAAATCAGTTAGGCCAGGTTCACATCTAACTTCACTTTCACCTAACCCTTGGTATGCTTGACCGTTGGGGCACCACACAAGATCTGTCAACCTTCTTTCTCCATTCTTCTATGCCATTTGCCTATGACAGAATCTCATTCTGATATTTTTTCTGAAAATATTGAAACCTGCCTTTTACCTGCCTGGGTGGACCACTTCGGGGGCCGATTTTGAGTTTGTGACCTTGTTTCTTTATATTTTGTTTTCATTTCCTCTACCTTTTATCTAATAAAGAAATGCGTTATTTTATTTTATGGGCTATAACTTACAGAATAAAAAAAGTTTGAGTGTATAAGATACGTCTTTAGATTTTAGATCTGACAAAAACGTCATGTGTAAAGAATGGAATGAATTTTTAAAAAATGGTGTTTTGATACAAAGTTATAAAAACAAAGTTAAATGTACGTAGTACAAGTATACGATATTAGAATTCACGGGTCAAAAGTCTATTTAGGAGAGCGTTACGATGTGCTGGGTGCAAAAAAAATTTTTCGGTTAATAAAGCAACTTAGAACCAATCAAATAGTTCGATATTGAATGGAATAGTCAGAGATTGTGTATATTTAGAAATTAAAACTTTTTTTTAGGCGGAAGGGGGGGGGGGCGAGGCTGGTTTATTTTTATATTATCACTTTGATATATACAATTAGAATTTTAAGTACTACATCTGTATTTTAATTCAATGATAGATTCAATTTATGGTGGAGATTATTGCCGAAAATAGAAAACTAACAGGAGCAGAGATCATGTTCATTCATTGTTACTTGGAGGGAACTTGGTGTTTATTTGCGAGTAGGAAGCAGTAGTGACAACAAGGCTCAAGATTTAATTCAACAAGAGGGGAAAAAGTGGAGCGACTCTATAAGAGAATCTTAGACATCATTCATTTTCTCACTAAGCAGAATCTGATATTTCAATGCCATTTCAAACCAGCAAGAGACGAATGGAAAGGATTGAATCCAGGCAATTCTTGGAGTTAGTGAAACTATTATATTGTTCAAAAGTTATAGAAATTTTAGAGATATATACAAATTCTTCTACTTGATCTGAATCTTGCAGATTGTTAGATACGGAAAGAATCTTTTTCACCTACCTTGGGCTTTGTTCCTGAGTATTAGCGTAAATAAATGACTAACAAGTATATCTTCAAAAAAAAAAAAATAAATTCGAAACTGCGCACTTAAACGGAAAACATTACAGTTCTTTCAGAGACTACTAATCGAGAGGATAGCGTTGAAGCCAGCATGATCTTGGTCGAACGCACGTGCTCAGATCTGGGAATGATCCACAAGAAAATGGCGCCAGACAAAGATTTTATGAGAAGGAGCTTTGTAATGAAAAAAAAACGTTGTGTCACCTTCCCAGCTATTGCATCAATATCAGTCTCAGACTCTCGAGTGTGTTCCTAGCTACATGAATAAAAACAAATTTCGTATGTAATGAAAGATACTTTCAACTGATTTGTCAGTTTCTTCAGAAGCCTCCGAACTTTTGAAACAAGAATCTGTTGAGCTTTTTTGTTTCATAAAAAAAAAATGATTAGATAATTCAGTCATCTTCATCTTAGTCCACATATGTCACGCGATCGAGGAAAGTGATCTACATGTGCGTGAAGTTTCTTTAGGTTAATATTGATGAAAAATTACAGGCGATCAACGAGGACACATTTGCAACTCGCTGTGTTGGTAATTTTGTCCGTTGGACAACTTGCAAGAAAATACGTAAGATTTATCTGTAAATTAAAAAAAAATTTTTTTGCGAATTAGTACCACACTGACAATGATGACACATTATTTGAAAAAAAAAGTCTTAAGCAGTTTAATTGTTTTTTTTAGGTCTTCATAAGGAGCTGCCGCACCGGGCATCATATACTCTTGCTACACCATTGGTCAACCCACTACATCTTTAGTCATATCGCTTAATAATGAAGATTAATTTCTCTTGTCGATATAAAAAAATTAATTACCAGTAATTTACTTACTAGATTAATTGGCTATTGTTTAAATTGATTGGTATTTGTTAGGTAAAATAAATATTGTGTTAAGTTTCAGCTTGATCCGTGAATGGGTGAGGGAGAAATAACGAGTTATTTACATGATAGACAAACAGAGTGAGTTGATAAAAATAACGCTTAGACTTGACCCGTAATGCACAAAAAAAGAAACCATACGCGTTGATCAAATCTATATTGCACACCAAAAAAGAAACCATACGCTTTGACTTAATCTGTATTGCACACCAAACAAGAGACTCTAGGCCTTGACTCGATCTGTAATGCACACTAAACAAGAACCCCTATGCATTGACTTGATCTGTAATGCACACCAATAAAGAGACCCTAATGGTCTCTCACGAGTTTCTCTATCTATATGTATCTATTTATAGGATAATGACTGCAATGATTTGCATTCAAAACAAAATCGTATTGTATCGACTGCATGTATTAGAAACTTGAGCGCTAGATCCGACTCACGAATGACCTTTCTATGAACTAACCTCAAATTTGACTAATAGCTATTAATTATAGAGACAATTAAGTTTAAAACCAACGATTTGTTGTTCTAAGGCTGTTAAATATACAACATGGAATTAGTATAGACTTTAGTATAAATTCTTGCATGTATGACTTTTTAATAGAAGTGGCGTAGCTTGGGTGGAGGAGGGGAGTACAAATGCGAGCCCCCCCCCCCCCTCCCCGACCTCCACTTGAGGGGGGGGCCCAAACGAGTGTTAGCATTTTTTTTTACAGTAAATATAAAATATTATACCACTGCCATGTAATCTAACTATTCACGTTGTTTTAGTTAGTTAACTAACATAGAAAGCAGCAGCTCAAAAATAAGTCAAAAACTATTTCAGGAGCACGATGAAGCAAGAAAGACATTGCTTTAATGTCAGTTGCGTCGAAAATACTAGACAGCATTGATCTAAAATCTATTATCTATAAGATAATGTTAAAGATGCTGCACAGAAAGCATGACGTGAGGCGATATATATTGAGGCGATGTATATCTTGTAACGTTTGAGAACCCTTACCAAAGTTCAGACTGAAACTTCCAATTGGCTTTTTAGGTCTGGAATTGCATGAACCTAAAAACTCTTTGTTCACCTATTTGTCTCATCTCGATGAAACAGTTGAAGCCAATTGTTCATTGCACCTATCTGTGGTCGACATTTAACGAATGTATTATGAGGTCATCACGATCAGGAAATGTATTTTTACTCTCAACAGCATCTGTTAGCTGGGTCAAGCAAAGGCTACAAATTAGAATATTTACCTCTAATAACCCATACTTTTGGTTCATACGCCAAATGCTACAACGCTGTTCCACAAGGTTTATGGCAGGCTAAAAAATGTCACATAAAAACAAGAAAAATATAAATACTTTAAAGAAAAAAACAAGTGTAATTGTACCAATTAGTTTGGATCAGTCATGTAATTAACTTTGTAATAAATCTAGACCAGCAAAACAAAATCTGTGCGATTAGAAATATTTTTACCAATTACTTTATTTTAGCGCTTTTCCATGCTTTTAGCTTTCTCACTGCGCTGTGGTCCTATAACTTGTCTACACCAGTTGGGGGAGAAAGGGATATCTGTGGGAATTCTACCCAAATCGTTTTTTAAAAATCATGTATTTAAAAAAAAGGGTAACGACCTGACTTGGAACTCATGGCTCACACCTTCTCAAGCCGACGTACTCACCACTAAGACGAGTACATATATAAGAGAGAAGGTACTTATGGTACTCAAGGTGAATATAAAAAATAGTTGATTGTATAATTATCTTACTTTAAAGCGGCGACCTTTAAAGGGGACTAATTTAGCTTATACCACCACTTCAGTCGAGTACACTTTCTTTCCCTTGTTTCCGAGTTAGAGATACCAACAAAACAATTAATTGGTTAATTTTCTTGATTGATTCTTGTGTTGTCAAGTAAAAGAAAAAATTGTGCTAAAATTTCAGCTTGATCCGAGATTGGTTGTCGGAGAAATAACGTGTACAAACTTTTTAATAGATTGACTGAGTTGATATAAGCTTTGCAATAAGGTTCTAAAGTTTTTGCGAGATCACGCTGATTTTATTAAAGGAATGTCCCCCAAGAAAAAAAAGCTCTATCTTTGCAGAGATTTTGTTCCCAACTCTGCAGCTCACAAAATCAAGATACCCATATCTGGAACATTATTGTCCCACTGTAATAATTTCAAACATATTAATTCATATTAAGAAAAAAAAAGAATTTATAAAAGAATTCACTTCATAATGATGTTTCCAATCATTGGGCTAAAATACAAAGGGGTGTAAGGGGAATAAATGCACACTTACCGTACAGATTCTCAAAAAGATTTAAGATTTTCTTTCTTTGAAAATCTGACAGTGCAGACATGATTAAGAATCAATCTAGAACAAGAGCAAAATGAAAACTAAATGGTCTGTTATACTACAGTCTGACAAGTAGAAAAGGACACAGAGATGAGTACCTTCTCTCTTATATATGTACCCGTCTTAGTGGATGGTGTGTCTCAGCCCTCTCTCACTCAGGATGTACATATCTGGCATAGTTACCTCTATCCATCCCTTTTATTCCCTCTTTTCCCCTTTATGTGTTTTCCTTCCTACTCTCTTGGTATCCTCTTGCATCGCCCCCCTCTCATTCTTTCTCGCTGTCTTTGTTTTCGTTCTTTCTCTTCTCTCTCTTCTTTCTCTTCTCTCTCTCTCTTCTTTCTCTTCTCTCTCTCTTCTTTCTCTTCTTTCTCTTCTCTCTCTCTTCTTTCTCTTCTCTCTCTCTCTTCTTTCTCTTCTCTCTCTCTTCTTTCTCTTCTCTCCCTCTCTTCTTTCTCTTTTCTCTCTCTTTTCTTTCTCTTCTCTCTCTTCTTTCTCTCTCTTCTTTCTCTTTTCTCTCTTCTTTCTCTTCTCTCTCTCTCTTCTTTCTCTTCTTTCTTTTCTCTTCTCCTCTTCTTTCTTTTCTCTTCTCTCTCTCTCTTCTTTCTCTTCTCTCTCTCTCTTCTTTCTCTTCTCTCTCTTCTTTCTTTTCTCTCTCTCTTCTTTCTTTTCTCTCTCTCTCTTCTTTCTCTTCTCTCTCTCTCTCTTCTTTCTCTTCTCTTTCTCTCTCTTCTTTCTCTTTTCTCTCTTCTTTCTCTTCTCTCTCTCTCTTCTTTCTCTTCCTCTCTTCTTTCTCTTCTCTCTCTCTCTCTTCTTTCTCTTCTCTTTCTCTCTCTTCTTTCTCTTTTCTCTCTTCTTTCTCTTCTTTCTCTCTCTTCTTTCTCTACTCTCTCTCTCTCTTCTTTCTCTTCTCTCTCTCTCTTCTTTCTCTTCTCTTTCTCTCTCTTCTTTCTCTTCTCTTTCTCTCTCTTCTTTCTCTTCTCTTTCTCTCTCTTCTTTCTCTTTTCTCTCTTCTTTTTCTTCTCTCTCTCTCTTCTTTCTCTTCCTCTCTTCTTTCTCTTCTCTCTCTCTTCTTTCTCTTCCTCTCTTCTTTCTCTTCTCTCTCTCTCTTCTTTCTCTTTTCTCTCTACTTTTTCTTCTCTCTCTCTCTTCTTTCTCTTCCTCTCTTCTTTCTCTTTTCTCTCTTCTTTCTCTTCTTTCTCTCTCTTCTTTCTCTACTCTCTCTCTCTCTTCTTTCTCTTCTCTCTCTCTCTTCTTTCTCTTCTCTCTCTCTTCTTTCTCTTCTCTCTCTCTCTCTTCTTTCTCTTCTCTCTCTCTTCTTTCTCTTCTCTCTCTCTTCTTTCTCTTCTCTCTCTCTCTTCTTTCACTTTTCTCCTTTTTCTTCTCTCTCTCTCTTCTTTCTCTTCTCTCTCTCTCTCTTCTTTCTCTTCTCTCTCTCTTCTTTCTCTTCTCTCTCTCTTCTTTCTCTTCTCTCTCTCTCTTCTTTCACTTTTCTCCTTTTTCTTCTCTCTCTCTTCTTTCTCTTCTCTCTCTCTTCTTTCTCTTCTCTCTCTCTCTTCTTTCACTTTTCTCCTTTTTCTTCTCTCTCTCTCTTCTTTCTCTTCTCTCTCTCTTCTTTCTCTTCTCTCTCTCTCTTCTTTCACTTTTCTCCTTTTTCTTCTCTCTCTCTCTTCTTTCTCTTCTCTCTCTCTCTCTTCTTTCTCTTCTCTCTCTCTCTCTTCTTTCTCTTCTCTCTCTCTCTTCTTTCTCTTCTCTCTCTCTCTCTTCTTTCTCTTCTCTCTCTCTCTTCTTTCTCTTTTCTCTCTCTCTTCTTTCTCTTCTCTCTCTCTCTTCTTTCTCTTCTCTCTCTCTCTTCTTTCTCTTCTCTCTCTCTCTCTTTTTTCTCTTCTCTCTCTCTCTTCTTTCTCTTCTCTCTCTCTTCTTTCTCTTCTCTCTCTCTCTTCTTTCTCTTCTCTCTCTCTTCTTTCTCTTCTCTCTCTCTTCTTTCTCTTCTCTCTCTCTCTTCTTTCACTTTTCTCCTTTTTCTTCTCTCTCTCTCTTCTTTCTCTTCTCTTTCTCTCTTCTTTCTCTTCTCTCTCTTCTTTCTCTTCTCTTTCTCTCTTCTTTCTCTTCTCTCTCTCTTCTTTCTCTTCTCTCTTCTTTCTTTTCTCTCTCTCTTATTAATATAAAGTCTCTTTCTCACAACAACCAAAACGGCTGTCAAAGATTATTCAATTAGGCTTCCCCATCAAAGCTTTCATTAACACCGTTCTTTCTTTCTTGTTTTTTTTTTTCAGTTCTGAGAACGTACTAGCATAATCAAAGCTGCCCGTCTCTATGCTGGGTGCAAAGAACTCCACATTACTTCCCCATAACACAGTTAGGAAAAACTAATAAGATATTAACCGAAAACAGAGGGTCTACACAACAAGCCAAACTAACTTTTGACCCTAGCACAGAGGGCACACACTACAAACCCAACAAATTACAACAAAAACATTACCAAATAGATAATACTAGATGATTACAATAGAGTGAATAAAGAGAAAAAAAAATCCTTTTTCCATTTAAAATCAATCTTGAGAAGAAATTTCAAAACGACATAAAATGAAAACGAAAGGTAAAAAACATTTCTTTTAAAGCTCAAGACTTAAGTATTTGTTGTAGTTGAAAAGTAAAGGAAAATTGGATTTTACACTGCCAGGAAGAGATAACCAATAACTATCTAAAATTGTATCGTTTTTGTAGGTATAGTACAAGAATAGTAATATGATACTTTTTTAAATATATATTTTTATGCCGCTTTTACCTAAACATTTTTCTAAACCACGGAAAAAAATATTTCCTCAATAGATTATTTTAACAAAGAAGAGGTACAGATTAATGTACAAATTTTTTATTTTTAAAAGAAAAACATGGCTATTATTATCATAGACCAGTAGGCTCTACTTTTTACAAAGCGTGTATCAACTCACTAAGTCTGTCTGTCTGTCTGGTAAAAGGTTTGTACTCGTTATTTCTCCCACACCCAATCTCGGATCAAGCTGAAATTTTGCACAATTATTTCTTTTACCTGACAACACAAGAATCAATTTAAAAAAACAATTTATCAATTAACTATTGGTAATTAATTATTTTGTTTGGTATCTCTAACAAGGGAAAGAAAGTGTACTTGAATGAAGTGGTGGTATAAGCTGAATTAGTCCCCTTAAAGGTCGCCGCTCTAAATAAAAAAAAGCAATATATAACTATACAATCTTCTCTAGTTATAAGCACCTCACTAGCAGAGTGGTTAGCCCGACAACCCGGGATGTGTGAGCCACAACCTCGATTTCAGGTCTTTCTCCATTTTTTTTTTTGGTAAATGCTTTTAAAAACCAATAACGGTAAAATTCACCCAGATATCCCTTTCTTTCTTAACGCTCCCCCAAATTTCCCAGACAAGTGATAGCGTATTGAGAAAAATAAAAGCATGAAATAGCGCTAAACAAATACAATTGGTAAAAATATTTCTAATCGCCCAGATTTGTTGTTGTTGGTCTAGCTCTATTACAAATTTAATTACATGACTGATCCAAACTAATTGATACAATTACACTTCGTATAAGCTTTGTTTTTTGTTGTTTTTTTAAATGCATTTTTTTATGATATTCTTGTTCTTCTGATTTCCCAGATATTAAAATACTAGAGAAATATTAGCAAGACAAACACAAGCAAACAAAAAGATTCAAACATTTTCGTTCAAGATTGTAACAAACTTTTGGTCAGATGAACTCAGTTTTTATTCAATGTTTGAAATCTGTTTTAGTTTACTATCTGGTTTTCTGAAATGCAGTGCAACTTGATATTACGTTACTACATATCTAAGTTTCCTTGAGAGCTCAAAACTTGAGATACATGTTATTTTGTTCTTGTTGTGTTTTGTCAGAAGCCTCTGACACTTGTTGCTTGAATCTGTTTCGGTTCTGACATTTGATTTTTTAGTTTCATGCCCAATTTTTTTTAATTATACATTTCTTGACAGTGAACAGAAGTTTAATGAGTACATCTTTGTGAGCTGTCGTCATGTTGGAATCACTTTGGCTGTTGAGAAAATAGAGAGATTAAATCACTTTGGCTGTTGAGAAAAGAGAGATTAAATCACTTTGGATATTGAGAAAATGGAAATTGAAACACTTTGGCTATTGAGAAAAGAGAGAAATGGTATTGCTGTGGTTGTTGAAAAAAAAAGAGTAATCCAGATAATACAGAAGTTTTACAATATATTCAATATTTTCAGGAAGTTTCAGGAATCAGGCACACACGCTTATGCACCTTCAGGTAGGTGCAAGGTGGATTCCGAGTAGCCGAATTCTAGCCATTTTTTTGCACCATCAGATCAATAAAATCGAAGTAGCAACTGAACACGTGACTACAGTACAGTTGTAGTAGGCTAGCATAGCCTTATCAGGAATTGATGGCTGGCCATGTACGTGCACCCCTCTTAATTCTAAGTAGTCAAATTTTAGCGAGTATTTTACAACTTCAAATCAATTAACTTCTGCTAGGAAGCAACTTGACATGTAGTGCTTCCACTGAAATTAAGTTAATAAGGATAAGCTAATATTGTAATAAACTAGAATAAGGCTGAATAGGCTAATCTGTAGTTCATATCCGACCATTACGCTTTATTATAGGTTTGCAATTCAATATTCTATAGTCTATAGCACGTTAGTCGTGACGATTTGTTTTCATTTGCACATAATTATAGTTATAATTATATTTAGAAAAGGCCTAGACTAGGATGAAATTTTTGTTGTTCTTTTTTGTCCCGGATGAAAACTTCTCACCAGCTGACTTTCGATTTGCTATATGGGAACGTTTCTTTGAACAAGATGTATTTCCGTTTTGCGGTGTTGAGGTCATTGTTAGCACTCGATCAAATAGCAGAACAAACACGTCCAACAGTTTACTAGAGAAGAGATACAAGAAAGTTCTTCACATGCCATCGTCAGAGTCGAAACGTTGATATATATCGACGGAGCACTGGCAGCAGCAAGAAACCAAAATATACGAGCAGCAGTAGCATCAGGAATTAACTGCGTTTTCTTGGTATTTCGGTAATGAAATTGCAGATATCCCAGGCACTGAACAGATATGTTTAAGCGTTGGATTCGTTGATGGCGATTGTACTCGAGAAGAATTCATTGGTTTTGTCACTGTTGTTAAGATGGATGCACTGCCTGTGTCTAACGTCATTGTCAGCGAATACATTATCTGCATTTTACACACGAACAAACTACTCGGCCAAGGTTACGATGGCTGCCCCGTGTGTTCAGGCAAGGATGAGTGAAAAATATAAAACAAAATCAGCCTTAGTCCATTGCGCATCTCAAAGACTTAACCTTGATATCAATGACCTGAATGACGTTCAGTTATCCGTAATGCTGTTGGTGTCAAGCCTGTGCGTTGGTGTTCAATTTATCTCGTTTGTGTTTGACATGAAACGATAGACTGAGAAATACGAATTCATTCGCGCTTTTATTTACAACTTTGAGAATATCTTTGACTGTTTTGCGCATTTTAAAATAGCGGTTGTAAGTGAAACCAGACAAACTGCTTATGTGTAATCAATGACTGCTTCACTCGTGTTTCTGATGTTTTTTTATTGTAGTCAATTATTCATGAACTGTTCTTGAACCAGTTTCCGTGATGTTGCAGTCTATCCATCTTAGCATAAGCTCAACAGCACATCAGCAGTCACATTAGTGACATTATCAATATTCAATATTAATTTCTATTGGAGATTTCATTTGCCAGAACTGTACCTGTACTTTACTTAAATTTATAATAAACAAGTTATACGTCCGTGAATCGGCATTCTAAATCTTTGTTAAATTTTTATATTTGTCGACACGACTCTGTTCATGAACTGGTTACATTTGGTAGTCAGCATTCAAATACACATACATATAGTATGAAAAGAACCTTGACAGACTGGCCTAACTATATAAGGGAATCTTATACCTGTAAAAGACGGAGATAAATAGAGAAATACGGTCGACATTTCATGTGTGGTACCCCAACAGACTAAGATAAAGAAAAGTGAAGCTATAGATCTAGATCTACGTACAGATTGTTTGTTAATCAATACTTACACAGATTACCACTGTACACATATATACACTGCTTTTAAAATGGTCATCACAATGTCAAGGATATTGACCAGCTGAAATATTTGATTATAAGACAACATTGTGCTAGATCTTGAGTGTAATGTAGATTTCAACAGTTTAAGAAGTATAATTATCTAATCTATTAGATGTAAAATATCTTGAGTATAAATAATAGAGTAGACGTATGTTTCTAAAATTGTAGTCATAGACATTTATAATCAACATTTGTACTTCCGTTCAACGCTAGCTCTAATCGCTGACGTGAATGGTACTCAATGGAGATTTCTCCCAAGAAAAGCAAACACCATTTCTAAAAGAAGATTTCTGAGAAGATCAGAAGAGGACAGGTACAAAAACTGTTACCAGTGCAAATTGGGATCTGAAGTTTGGAGACACGTCAGATGCCCTTACATGTCAGATGCTTGATGGTAATTAGAAAAGATCAGACTTTTGTAATCCGTACTTTGTCGGGACAGGGATTGATTGGAGCCTAATTTGATAGGATCCAAGAAAGTTTGACTTCCAGATGTCCACATTGTAATGAGCACATGGAAAATGTCGAGCACTGCAACAGTTTTGACAGTCTAGTCCTAGAGGAAACATGATAAAATGAGGTCTCTGTTTGTACGGAAACAAAAAGCCTAAAAAAAAAAAAACTAAACATTTGGGTCATGCATGATTTTTTTTTCTAATTTTATAAGCACTTCACTGGCACAGAGATTTGTGTATTAGCTCAAGGAGGCTTTAGGTCCTCGGGTTCAAATTCAAGATGTACAACTTTAAAAAAAAATAGTTCTTAGAAGCTCTAGTGACCTCTTGATACTACTACGGGCTATTTCTAGCATAGTATTTACAGTGCTTCATTACAGTCTGTAGGTTTTTGTGAAAAGATTGGGGTAGAAGAGGAGTCATATATAGGTAGATTGTACAAGGGCTGCCAAAGTACCCGAGCTCATTTCTTTTTGTTTTTTCCCTCGAGCCGACTGCCATCATCTAACCCGATGCACTTACGAGTGTACGAGCATTGGTTCTACTAATTGTACACAGGCTGTGCGATGACGTTTCAACGAATTGGGTTAAGCTCAACTCACAACTGCGTGACTTATTTAGACGTAAGACCTCACGGAATGACGTCATGTCCACAGTCACTACTCCGTGTATCAACCTCCCCTCATGAAGCTCCTTTTCACACACACACACAAATATCCACACAGCCATAAACAATAACACACATACACACACAGTCTCTACTAGCTCTATTCCCAACATTTCTTTGCTGGTTATGCGTCAGGAGGAATTTCCCATCGACTCTTTGCTCCATGGAGACTGGTTATCACAAAAATAGTTGATCGTCTGAGCAAGTGTGCTTATAGAGACTACTTCTAGTGTCCTGGGGCCTACCTGTAATAAATTATTTAATGTCTTTTTTTTTTTTTTTACATGTAGCTGACACAAAAGAAATTGTCTTAAAACAACACAAGAGTCGTGTCCATCTTTGAGTGAGACTCTCTTGAAATAAAAAAAAAACCAGGAATCTCGATAGCGGATCAAAGCAACTATTTTATGAATGCCAGACAAACAGAAGTGAACTCAAAGAATGTCTTTAAGGTTTATTCAACACTGGTATCAATTACCGATTGGAGCAACACATCGTGTTCGGAGATTAACACGGTAAACAAATCAGTTCAAAGAAAAACAAAACTTAAAATGTGATTCTAGACATCTTTCAGCTATCCATAGCTACATTTTAAAATGAAATAAATGTACTTATTGCTCGCGTAATGAGCATTGACTATGGTCCTATTGGTTATTGCAAAACATGAAGCGCCTACTCTCAGTGTATTTTATATTTTTATTAATAATTTATTATCGAAATTTTAAAAACTATATAACTATCTGATTAACATTTTATATTTCACATGTATGCCTCTAATGTTTTGTTTAATAAGTGTGGAACGAAAAGAAACAAACATAAGTAATTAGTAAATTAACAAGAAAAACATTTTAAAATAATACATTTACAAAAAAAAACAACAACAATACCTCCATTCTACAACTATAAAACAAGGTTACAAAGACAGTTTGTGTGAAAACACAAACTCAAAATCGGCCCCCGAAGTGAACCGCACAGGCAGGTAAAAAGACAATATTTTCAGAAAGAATATCAGAATGACATTCTATCAAAGGCAAATGACAGAGAAGAACAGAGAAAGAATGTTGACAAATCAAGTGTGGTGCCCCAACGGTCCAGCAGACCAAGGGATGGGTTTGAAAGTGAATGTGAAGTTAGATGTGAACCTATCCTAACTTGTAATAATGATTATCTAATTGATGTAATTGTTTTGTCTTATTCAAATCCTCAAAGAAAAAAAAAACATTTCCGTAAAAAAAATAATCCTTTAGTAAAGAGTTCAATAGCTATAGCGCAGTACTGCAGCTCACGCGATAGTATGAAAAACTACTTATTAATTGTTGTTTTTAATAATGTTCCACTTATATGCACACTAAATAGTTTTTTTCTCTTTTAAAAAAAAGTACACATTTTTTGTTGGTAAATGTAGTAGTTAGTAGGACAGAACTTGTATAATTTAGCGATACAATTGTAAAAGTGTGTTGTTTTTTTTGTGTTCTTTTTTTTTTACAAAAAATCTAAAACCGTTTGCATAAATGTGTTATAAAATATGGAAACTAAATATCTTTCTTATTAAAAAGCCTCCTATGTTTGTTACTATTAATAGTGAATAGTTGTTAGCCACTCGGTGAGAGGACATTGTGTTATTGATAATTTCATCATATAGACATCTAGAACTATATCTAGACTTCTGATTAGAATTCTTAAGAGCTAGTCTAGGTCTACTTCTACATCTAGAATCTAGATGGAATCTACATTAGAACTACGAAAATACTTAGTTAATCTATCAATAAGCTGAGAGCAACTTTAAAGTTAATAAACAACCCAGTTATCGGTACACTACGGCTGACTACGCCAAATGTTTTTTTTTCTTTGAAAAACCTATAACGTGTTGCCAACAAGCTAGCAATTCTTTTCTCAGGGATATGCATCAACTGTTAAATTTCTAGAAAAATCGTTAGACAAACAGCGTTTTTGAAATTCTTGTCCAGGTTCCACCTTCCAGCGTCCGTCCTCCATAAAGTTCTGACTTAAATGAGAGTATTGTCAAAAGATGTAAGCCAATAAAAACTAAATTCCTTTGGAAGAGAATTGACTTTGTGAGCAGTTGAAAGACAAAACAAACGTCAAGAGAGCGTAGTTGTTCAGAGGATATAGTAAAACTCATAAGGGAGATTAGTCTCGTAACCTCTCGTGTACTGATAAGAACGCAATAAGAAGAACTCTGCTACACAGTTCGGGCCTATACAGGAACCTAAACAAAAACGTAAGAGGAAAACAGGTGTTTGTGGGAAATTTTGGATTAAATCTACAAAATAAACAATTTCAAGAATGCCATATTGAACAAATAAAGTTGTAGACACAGACCTATATATATTATATCTAGACTGGACATGGACATCTCTTAACACTTTACAGAAATGTCGTGAAAAAAAAGCTGAGACAAGGCGTTGTATTGTAAAGTCCTTATAAGAAGTAAAAAAATTTTTTCAACCCTAACCTATGACCCTCTTGCTGGCAAAGGCGGGGAGACTACAATTTTTCAACTAACTCCAGAAAGAACCTACAATAAACATCTTCCGAAAGAATGAAGGGTCAGAATGTAATTAAGATTAATTATGTACAACACACACACACAAACATATTCATCAATATATATATTTATATATATATATATATATATATTGGCGGGCCCCACAAACCCCCAGAAAAAAATCCTGGCTACGCCCATGCTACTAAGATATACACCGTTATGAAACAAGATAAAAATAACGAACAGGATCAATCCACATTAATTAAGTTCACTCAAGGTGAAATAGAATAACGAATAACGAGTCAGTCACTTAAACAATGTTATCCCTTCAAGAGCCTAGCAGTAAATGTCCTAAAAGTTTACAACGATTACCTCTAACTCAATGCCTATGTCTCACTAGACATGTCGCGTTCAAAGTCTGTCTACTACAGTGCGTTTCTAAACTGTTTAACAGCATATACAGGTCTGTGATGTGATCGTTGTCAAATACAAATTTATTTCCGTTTTCCAGTCTAAGTAAAATATATATCGGTCAGTGGATGTAGATTACTTTAAATTGCAATTTTGATTCCCGTACAAGAAAACTTTGCCTAATATAAGCTTACGCGAAGTGATAGTCATATGGTTCTCAGTGTAAAGTGATTGCTGTATGAAGCTATAAATGTAAGATTTGAATCATCTGTTAGTGTCTGCTTACTAAAGAAAGCAGAAGAAAGTTAATAAAACGAGTTATTTCCCTTCCTCTTCCCCACTAGTCACAGCGCGATATTGGCGCCCAGATTCACCAATCAAACACAATAAAAGACTTCTTTACTGCTGACTAATTATAATTATGTTATCGTTACAAACTTATATATATCGTACAGTATATTCTTAGTGTTAATAGTTCTATGGTTAGATTATTTAAACTATATCTGAACAAATAAATATTTATTATGTATATACATGTGTGTATGTACGAATGCTTGCCCTGGAAGTAGCAAAATATGTAGGTCACTGCTGGGGAATATTGCATTCCTCAATATTCTTCGGACTCGAAGACAAGCCTTATTATTATTATGCACGTAAGCATGTAGAATCTATGTCTGCATGTGTGTATGTACGTAAGCATGTAGAATCTATGTCTGCATGTGTGTATGTACGCAAACTTGTAGAATTTATATGTGTATGTACGTAAGCATGTAGAATCAATGTATGCATGGGCGTAGCCAGGATTTTTTTTCGGGGGGAGAAGAAAATCCCCCTTAACCCCTCCCCCCGGCGAAAAACATATTTTTATGTATGTATGTGTGTGTGTACATAATCTTTATTACATTCCGATACTTCATTCTTTCGGAACACGTTTATTGTGCAATAGAATAGGTTCTTCCTGTAGATAGTGGAAAAAATATTGACTTCCCGCCATTACCAGCAAGGGGGTCTGGGGGAGAGCTGGGAGCTCCCCCAGCGCGCTCCGCCCCGCCGCCAAGCACTATTTCTAGTATTTGAATGCCAACAAAATGCATATTCTGAGGTATCTACAGTGCGTTTTCCTGATATTAAAATGTTTTATTTTAAAAAACCAAATGTGCTATTCTTACTGACGTAAACCCTCCCTCGCCGTTCGACGCATTTGCCGTCAAGCTGTTTCCACAAAAATCTGTCACTGGTAATGTCTGAAGCCTCTTCCCATCTGATCTGAGGACCTCCATGAATGTGTTGCGCCAAGTTGTACTAGGATGTCATCGCAACTCTTATTATGCGTAATTCCTTTTGTCGGAGAACATGTCCCGCAAACCTCATGCGCCGCTCTGTCACAATCTTACTAAGGGGTCGACTCTCATTTCGGCATAGGATTCTTTTGATTTAGACCCGATCTCTAAAACTGACTCCTAAAATCCGTCTTAGCCATCTTTGTATAGCCACATTTAGTGCATTTCAAATTCATTGCAATTTTTATTAATGGAACCCAGCCACTAATAGACATGTGTAACTTCTCTTGACTACGATCTTGGAACCGCTGGCGGTGGGTTTAAACTAAAAACCCATTAGGCTATGCTCATAGCATTTTGAGTGCGTAATTTGCTTTTTTTTTTATTGAAGAGGTATATTTAGCTTCAAACCCAGCTGAAGAGGGGTTTAAACTCAAAACCCCTTTGGCTACGCTCATACAATTGTGAGTGTGTAATGTGCATTTTTGAAGAGGGGTTTATCGTTAATTTTGGAGAGGGGTTTAAAATCAAAATCTTCCTTAGATGTGCTCTTGGAATTTTGGGATCGTCGTTTGCATTTTATTTTTGTTTTATAGAAGAGGGGGATTCCCATGCCTAAACCCCTGGTAGGGGGTTTTAAACTCAAAACCCCCAAAATATTCCCTGGCTACGCCCATGCATGTATGTATGTAACTATATGTGAATAAATAAATACTTTTTTTTTATGTAACTATATCTGAATAAATAAATAAATTTTTGTAATATAGCTTATCTTATAGTCTTATCTTGTATAATACAGACGTTAATTTTTAAAAGAAGATAATTACGTCGTACGCGTCATGCATCTAGTCATGCATGTTAATTGTTAACCAATGACTTAAATTCTGCCAAATCACTGGTTTTCCTTGCTAGCTCAGGCAACCCATTCCATGCTCTAATAGCACTAGGGAAGAATGAGAATTTGTAAAGATGTGTCCTAGCATATTGAACGAGAAATGTGCCTTTACCTTTGTAATCTTCTAAGTATTTTATTAGGTTTTGTTTTTGTATTTGAAGATTATGGTTCAGTGTTTTATGTATAATTGCTACTTTACTTTTGAGTCTTCTATTCTGAAGGGTTTCTTAATTTAGTGATTTTACTAAAGGTGTTACTCTAGTCAAATGTGAATATTTGTTATGAATCTCACTGCTCTTTTTTGTGTCTTTTCCAGTTTCTTAATGTTTTCTTGAGTTGAGGGGTCCCAAACAGAGGAAACATATTCTAATAATTGCCCTAACCAAGATTAAAAAACATTTTAGTTCATATTTGATTAGTAGAAATTTCTTTTAATAAAAGCTAATGATTTGTTTGATTTTTTTAATAGTACATTAGGCATAGCTTACTTTTAAAAGACAAACGACTGGGAAAACGACCGCGCTGGCCAGGCGCATGCGATTCCTGCATAAAGCCGTAAAGAACTTTTGGGATTATTGCCACTCAAAGGACCAAAGCGTTTAGTAGCTTTAGCAAATGCTTTAAATTAAGTACTTTGAAAAACGTTAAATTATATTTAAAAAAAAACTATCTTGATTTCAGCAAACGAAGCGAAAAGTATGACATGTGAAAAAATGGGTTTGTCGATATTAAAAAAGCAAATTTTTTCCACGAGACCAGTCGTTGTAACTATAAAACACTACAAGCACTTTTTTAAGCTGCAAAGAAATGGAATTGATTTTACACTCCATTGTGGCTAAAATGTATTTTCCATCAATTAAAAGTATTTTAAATTAGGGAGAGAGAGAGAGAGAATGCAGATGATATATGCTGTATAACAAGGTTTGTTGCATATTGAGAAGAATCTTGTTAAAACGTATCGCTTCAGATAACTTATAGAAGCCTATTTTTTCCTCAGAATAGGCCCCAAATCCAGAAAACGAAATCTGAAGAATATTGCTTCCGATAATTAATCAAAGTATTAGTAATCAGGCTTGTAATCACTTTTTAAAAAATTATTAGGCTTTATGTTTATTTCGATCTCAATCCGTTTAAACTACTTGGGCTTATACCACTGATAGTAACTTTATTTTGTTAATGAATACGATGTAATTTTATGAAATCATATGCAGTTTTTTTCCTTACATTTTTTTTTTTTTTTTTGGTTTATTCAGATTATACTTTCACTTACAATAACACACACAAGACAAACAGGTTAACGCATCCACGTTGAGCAGTCAATGTTATTGACAAATTGTATATAGTTCATGATCATTTACACTGTCCAATTTAATATACCCGCTGGAGTTCATCAATTATAAAGGATTTAGGAGCGAGTGGTCAAAACAAGATCAATTTTTCATGCTCATTACAAAGAACGAAAATCCAAAATTGTTCATAGTTAATGATTCAAAGTTGTACTTGGAATGCTTTTTTTTTAAATATAAATTATACTTTCATTTACACTAACACACAAGACTAACAGGTTAACGCATCTACGTCCAGACCATATAATATTGTTGAGCAGTCAAGGTTATTGAGAAATTATATGTAGGTCATGATCAAATACACTGTTCATTGTAAATTCGAAGGAACATACTTATCAATGAGAACTTGGAATCGTGCTTACACTTACTCTTACTTTCCAAGAAAATCCAAGTTCTTTAATAGTGAATGTCACGATTTTGTTTGAATATAGACTTGCGAAGTATATTCTCCATATACATATGACACTATGCAGCAGTGGCGTGACTGGGGGGTGCTATCCGCACCGATTGACACCCTTTCGGGGGTAACACCCAAGTAAAAGAAATGCACTTTGGGAATAACTGACAATTTAAAAAAATAAACGATAGTGGATAAATATTGGAAGATGTTATTCACAATAATAAATAGATCTAACCAAGTTGAAGAAAATGTTACAATGTGCCAGTCGAATGATATACTTGAATATTTTAGGGGATTTTTCTTTTTGGCGTGTGCCAATTTCACATGATTTACGAAGAACATTATCCAGAGCAAAAGGAAAAGAACGCCAGTTGTCAAAAGAATGGTTCTGATGGAGACGATTTAGTTTCTTAATTTTTAAAAAAACTGTATTCTTTTGTTGTCGACTATTTTCAACTAATTGTATAGAAATTTAGGACTTAATTTCATGTGTGGTTAAAATAAAGTCCGAAATTGGAATATTTAAAGACGTATGAAGATTTTATCTGGATTGGAAATTTGAAAAACAAGGACATCCGTCTCCAAATACAATGGACATGAAAGTCGTTGCTATGATTGATGTAAAGAAGAAAAACAATGAAGAATATATTGCACGGACTGTTTCTATAAAAGCAGAAAATTTTACATTTTATGACTATATTAACAAAGAGTCTTTATTGAATACATATTTTCCATGAGATGACGGAATCGTTATGTAGATAAAACCCATTGCTGAAAGTACAATCTGTCATGTTACAAAGTTGAGAAATGGTTTAGTAAACGACGCACAATATATTAGACTGTAAGAACCTTTGTAGTTTGTTTGACAGCACACCTGACATAGTACACCTGACATAGTACACCTGACATAGTACACCTGACATAGCACACCTGACATAGTACACCTGACATAGCACACCTGACATAGCACACCTGACATAGCACACCTGACATAGCACACCTGACATAGCGCACCTGACATAGTGCACCTGACATAGTACACCTGACATAGCACACCTGACATAGCACACCTGACATAGCACACCTGACATAGTGCACACTGATTAGATTCAGAAGCTATACAATTTTAAGGGAGACCAAAAAAAGGCTGCTGAGATCAACCTGAATAGCTTCAAATGTCTAGGAAAGGTTGAGACATGCAGCTTCATTTTCTGGAACCATGGAGGAGTACAGGAAATTATTCAGAACCAACAGAAAAGCTATTTAATAGATGTGTGTAACATTCACTTAATCACTTAATTTGTTCAACATTCCATTTTCAGAAAATGCTTTCTGAAATTATAGCCACTAGAGGCGCAGCTTAAGATCTCTTATTGTACCTATCTGCTATTTTTTTTTAGTGGGAAGATATTCTAGAAGGCAAAACATACACAATTATTGACAAAGTGGTGACTAATTAAACCTTTTCTTTAACAAAATAATATTCTTTAGTTCAACTACCGACAATTTATTGTAGATGAAAGTTTCAAAACATTGGCGTATATGAGGATTTTCTAAAAGACAACATTGAAACAGAAATACCATGTCTGATAAGAAATCTAATGGCAGTAAAAAATTATTTTTGAAGAAAATAAAAATCGACAGTGCATGATTCATATGCTACTAAGACCTTTAGGGATATCTCTAAATCATTTAACAAAGCCTTCAACCGTTTCTTACCATCTGCTTATATTTGGCGTCATGCAAAAAAGTATTTTAAATTAAAATTAAGAACTTTTTGAGACATAGGGAATAGACGACACTTTCACAACGAGCAATTTTGTTAAAAAACGAAATCGTTAAAGACATTAAATTTGATAAAGTTAATGATAAGTTTTCAAATGTGAAATCTAGGAAAAAAAACAGTGTAATTTACTTATGATTACATTGTTGCTAATTTGAACCTTAGATTAATGGCAATGTCTGTTTGGGACTCCTCATCTCAAGAATACAGAAAACTGGAACAGATACAAAATAGAACAGTGAAATTCATAACAAATGAATATTCACATTTGAGTGGAGTAACACCTTTAGTAAAATCACTAAATTTAGAAAGGCTGGAATGAGTTACCTGAGCTAGCCAGGAAAACCAATGACTTGGTAGAATGTAAGTCATTGGTTAACATGCATGACTAGATGCATGACGCGTAGGACGTAATTATCTTCTTTTTTTTTTCAAGTAATGTCTGTATTATATAAGATAAGATTAAGGATGAGTGCATGACTACAAATACCATATAACCTATAGATAAATTGGATTTTAAACTGAATTTTAAAATTTAATAGACACTCGTTTTAAATTTGTAATTTGTAAAAAACATTCCAAGTACAACTTTGAATCATTAACTATGAACAATTTTGGATTTTCGTTCTTTGTAATGAGCATGAAAAATTGATCTTGTTTTGACCACTCGCTCCTAAATCCTTTACAATCAAATAACGTAGGTAATTATAAACTATATGTAATACAGTTCAACAAACAAACGAAAATAAACAGGATTTTTTTAAAAGGGGGTTGACAGCACCGGGTGACACCCAACCTAGTGACGCCACTGCTATGCAGATTCGTAATTATACTTCAAACCTCTTTAAGAAACAATGAAGTGACACAGAAGAGATATATTTTTCTTGAGTTTAATATCTTTAAACTCATATACAAAATATACATACAGTTCACGTAGGCTACAAGATAGATATATACATGATACAATAGTGATGATCAATAAATTAACTAACCTTTTTTTAATTAACTACTTTGAACAAACATCTAGACCTCTCATTAAAAAAACTATGAACTCTCCCTGACTAACTAAGCTTTTCTCGTTTTTTCGTATTATTTTCTAGGTCAGTGGTTCCCAAACTTCTTTGACTCGTAGACCCCATGCCATTTTTTTCTGGTTTTCGGTAGATCCCCCCCCCCCCCCATGTAGGAATTTGTTGTTCTATGAAGTAGTCCTTCAAACATTAAATATTAATTAATTAATTAATTAATTTGTTTTAAATATCATTGTAAAAGTTTTCGCAAAGAGCAGTTTCTCATGTATTTCTGATATTTCTCGTGTGGCTCAAATATTGGGTCCGCGGAACTGTTTTCACTAACAGAAGGGGCGAAGGCGAGTAACTGGCGCCTAAACCAGTAAGCTTCGATCAGAAATGGCTCATTTGCCTTGGCTTGCTACCCACCTAGCAGAAGGAAAACTTAATTCAAAACTTTGCTGCCTTGCAACTATACTCAAACATGGGAAAGGTTTTGTGATTACACCCTGAAGAAAAATAAGGAGCCGACGACCCTTAGGCAGTATGCAGCACACAGCGCTACACCCTATCAGAACAGAACCTATGACGCTGCTGATCCCAAACTGTATACTAGCTATATGTCGTTTACAAAGAATCACATAAGAAGCTTTTAATTGTGTAACTCATGCCACTGATGTATTGTTGCTTAAAGAAATTCTTTTAATAATATATAGTGTTTTCTGTATTTTGCTGTAAGTAAAGAGATTTTGTAAGACGCTCACAAAGCACCATCTTCTCTATATGATGTCAAAGAGAGATTTTTTGGGTCTATAATGAACTTCATCTTTGGGTGTTCGAAAGTTTTTCAAAACTGTATCTATTTTGTCAGGGTGGCATTGTCTCAAATGATCCTCCAGCGTATTGGTTTCATATCATCATTAAAGGGCAGGTAACCGTTTGTTTGACAAGGAAGGAACGAATCTTAATTTTAAATAACCTACGCTGTACAGTCTACATTTCTTTTTGTAAAACATCAGTTACATGTAGACAAAATCAAGCTCTTTAAATAAGTATTTAAATGAAATAAAACATTTTTCTTTTTGAATTGCAGGATTAACATTTAAAGGATAACCTGAGATATAAATTGTATATTAGTGTATGAAAGCGGTACTTTAATTGAATATAAAAATTAAGTTACGACTTGCTAGGCTTAAAAAAATCTATTGTCGTAGACCCCCGTGGGCATCTCATAGACCACCAAATTTATTTTTTCACTTTCGTAGACCCCTTGGAAGTCTTCGTAGACCCCTGGGGGTCTATATAGACCACTTTGGGAATCACTGTTCTAGATCATTACGTTATATCATACCATTGCACGACACATTTTCTAATTAGTTAGGTTTTATTTTACTTTTTCGTTGTCCCCTTTTCCTTGACCTATATTAAATTATATTTTTCTGCTTCAACTAATTTTTTTATCAAGGTCTGTCTGACAATTTTTTATTCGCGGTGACTTATGGATTATGGATTATATGGACGTATGGGGTTCAACCCCCCCCCCCCAATGAAATCCCCCCACAGGCCGGGGGGGGGGGGGGCAAACGGAATTTTGTCACAAATTTTTTGCTTTGATTTTGTTTATTTTAGATGAGATTTTAATACTAAACCATCACTTGCCGCAGAACAGCCAAGGGGGTTTTGAGATTAAAACCCCCTACCAGGGGGTTTTTGCAGTTAAACCCCCTCTTCTATAAAACAAAAGGAAAAACATTATAATGCAAACAACAATACCACATTCCAAGAGCATAGTTAAGGAAGAATTTGATTTTAAAACCCTCTCCGAAATCTACGATAAAACCCCCTCTTCAATATTAAACTATCCATACATCAGTCACCAGATTCTATGAGCGTAGCCAAGAGGGGTTTTGTGTTTAAATCCCCCCTTCAACGGAGTTTGCAGCTAAAAACAACCTCTTCAATATAAAAAAAAAAGTGAATCACACACTTAAAAATTCTATGATCGTAGCCAAAGAGGGTTTTGAGTTTAAACCCCTTTCAGCGGGTTTGAAGCTAAAAATACCTCTCCAATATAAATATTTTTAAAAAAGCAAATTACACACTCAAAAATGTATGAGCGTAGCAAAATGAGTTTTGATTTTAACCACTTCCCCCTTCAGCGGGGTTTGAAGCTAAAAATACCTCTTCAATATAAAAAAAAAAGCAAATTACACTCAAAATGCTATAATCGTAGCCAAGCCAAGGGGGTTTTCAAATTGTTAAAAAAAAAACTCCAGAGATTTTTTAATTTAAAACCCCCCAACAGATGATTTAGACGATAAAACTTCCCTTTTCGATGTAAAATCTAAAGCAAAATACAGTCACCTAATTCCAAGAGCATAGCCAAGAGAGGTTACAAATTTCTACCAGTGGCTGGGTTCCATTAATAAAGTGCAGTGAATAGCCATCTGCCTAAATTGAAAAAGACTAAATGTGGCTCAACAAAGATGGCTAAGACTGATTTTAGGAGTCAGTTATAGAGATTAGGTCTCAATCAAGAAAATCCTATGGAAGTACCTATTGTAGGATACAATAAACGTCTTTGAAAAGAATGAAGGGTAACTAAAGACACACACACACGCGCGCATATATTTTTGCCAGGGAGGAGGGAAATCCCCCCCAACCCCCACTCCCCTGAAAAAAAATCATGGCTACGCCCATGGATTATAAGTGAAAATTAAGAGTTTTTATTAGAAAATAAGTTCGTGTTTGTATTTTACTCATTCTTTTCTACGTCTAGAATTACTTTACAAGCCTTGCGTGTAGCGAAGTCATACAGTATGTCATAAAATTATAGTTCCTACATAAATTAGGCTCAATAGCGAGAATTACCAAATGTTTCAATCTATCTACGAGAATTGTTGATCTCAAGTAATTCTTCATTAGTTTGAGGCACAAGAAGCTTCTTTCACCAGATTCCACAATTACAGATATTGCATAATGCCGCGCGAAGGATTGGCGTTTTCCATATTGAATGACACCTCAAAATAACATTTTTTTTCTATATATTTCAGGAGATTTGTTTGAGTTTTCAAAAGATTTTAATAATTTCCGGAGATTTCATGGACTTTGTCGTATATTTTGCAATTTCAGGAGATTTCTAGGAGCTCCTGGTAAATCAGGAGGCCGCGGGAAATCTCTAATAAGTTATAAAATGGTTAAATTTAATAATTTACACATAGAATTAGCGCGGGTCCTGTGAAAGTGCGGGGCCCACCACGGTTGGATAGGTTGCAGTGGCGTAAGGCCGGCCCTGCAAAATAGAGGCGTATGCTACGCCGTGGGTCGACTAGTTATCTTTATCAAAGCTTAATGCTAAGTTTTAATTAATGCACTATTAGTTCAATTAAAACATTCTTAGCAAAGATAAAACCTGAGATTGTAATTTTAATACTAACTAGAGCTCGGTAACCTAGAGCTCTATCAAAATGTCTGTACTAAAAAGCTACACCTCTATTTACAAATATGGCTCTTTGAATAAGCTTAAATTTTGTATATTTTAATACTTCGGAAGAAGAGTTTGTCGACCACTGATCTAGATCATCTAGAATTCTAGATCAAGATCTGTATTTGTAGATCTAGAATAATAATTTAATCTAGATTATATTATATAATGTTTAGCCCTCAAATAAAATAAAACATTTAGAATCACTGTAACGCTTTTGACCCCAGACGACCCGGAAGTTGATGAATGCCACATAGCATCAACATGGATGATCCTCGATACCACAATTTTTAGTAGCCAGTCATTTAATAAAGATCTAGTCTAGAGTCTAGATCTATCATACATAGTGTACTATAATAAATAAAAAAAGGTACTCTTCGTACTCAGTGGATCTAGATCTAATTGCCTTTACTTTTCATTTAGGGTTTTAAAAAATCTAATCTGGACTACACTCCAAATCTAGTAAATAAGCTCTTTTTTTCCCAACTAAAAATTAAATTAAAAACCTGGCTGCTCACTTTGACTTTTTTACCTTTTACTTTCATTTTAATTAAATTTAATTACACTTTTAAAGTCTGGATCTAGTCTATTAATCTAAATACCTATTATTAACCTACTATTAACCTTAGATTTAGATCTAGTCTATTATCTAGTATTCTAGAAACATGATGAAAAATAAAAAAATAATAATGTTTGACTTTTGTGGGTTTTAAGTTATTTTAACTTAAATTATGAAATAATTGTCAAGACTATTTTTTATAAGTGGCCATTTGTCAAGTCAAACATCTACCCAATCTACTCTTGATAGATTTATTAAATAGATCTATACTCATTTTTGTCTAACGAACAGTGTCCGCTATTTTATGATATTATTGAACACCCTACAATCTTTGTTAAAATGATATTCAAGCCTTTATTTCGATAGCTATGACGAAAGGGTAAAGACGAAACTAGTGACTTCTTTGTTTTTGTTTATACTCCATTTCTCTATAGTTCAGACACATTTAGTTTTGTTTACTCTGAAAAACAAAGGTTTTAAATGGGTTCAAAGAACACTGGTAGGACGATGACATTTTTTTTTCTAGGACAGAAGGAAGGTAGGTCGGGGTGAAGATTTTTATTAGAAAATTGCAGAAAATTTAGGTACCAGCTAAACAAGACCTATCTAAAATTCTTCTAGATCTAGATAGGCCCTAAAACGTATGCATGTCATAACCTTTGTGTAAATCTAGGGGGTTTTCACTAATATTCGTTTATTACTATCAATAATAACATATTTACGAAAGCTATTTTAATGAACATTGAACTATTATACACTTATGAAGCAGCGCCAGATCTACTTTTTTTTTAAAAATTTTTTATTACTATTTTGCCGCTTATCACTAATGCGCATGTAAAGACAATCTAAAGTGATAGGCTACTAAAATTAAAGCAAAAAACATGCTAAAACAATGAACAAATGAACACGGTGATAGGCACAACCCTGCTCTCCCTCTTACTCATTCTGTCTCTCCTTGGTGCCCTAATTATTTATAAACCAGCCAAAGACTAAGCGTGGTACCATCAGCATAGATCAGAAAAAAAAACATGGAGGAAGGGACAATTATTGATCGATCAGGTACCAAATTAGGTCACAGTCACTGAGCAGAGTGAGCGGGCTAGACAAGCGGGGTCGTGCAGTATTTATATTTTATTTGGGTCAACTAGACCTAGGTAAGCTACAGTACACAGTATAGGTAAAACTTGTGTCTAATGGCCTGGTTGTGGTTTCTGTTCTAAGCAGAGAAGGGACCAATTAAGAGTGGTAAAAGTAACACTAATCTGTCAGTCTTGAGTTGGCTTAAAAAGAAATTGATATTTAAAAAAAAGAAAATTGAAGATAATATTATTTTTTAATACAATAACATGAAGTGTTCGTTAGTGTACAGACTGTGTTCGTTAGTGTGCAGAGCAGAGAATGGTGTTCATTAATGGTAGCGCTGAACCACATTGATCTGACCCTCTTCAACTTCTTATTTTATTGTAACTATGCGTAGTGTAACAAAACAGTATATCTATTTTTATTGACAAATTTATGACGAGTTTAAAGATGTTTCCAGTTTTTTCATAGAACTAACTAATTTTTTTTACGGAGCTGTAAAAATTCAAACATTAAAATTGTGGCGGCAGCGCATAACTTGTTCGGAAGATGAAAATTACCATATATGTGGGTGATTATTACGAAAAAAAAAAAGTGCCAATAAAATAAAGTTTTAAAAAACTGTTTAAGTGCTTATCAATTTGCATTTTATTTTGTAAAACAAATGTGCATGTTAACAATAAGTTGCTGATGCTCCTTGAAATATATATGTAAGTAATTTCTAAATATATATATATATACATATATATATATATATATATATATATATATATATATATATATAACATTTCTATTACAAATAACACAATTTTATATATCACTGTTAAAAAAAAAATATTTCACTTTTTTTTGCTGGCAGTTTTCAGATTTCTTTTTGCCTGAACTGTGAAAGCCTATTTTGACTAGAATACATATTTTTCTTCAAAATGAAACCATACTTTCAATCAATGTTATTTATCTCAACACTAGTCAATTTAATATTTCAAAGGATTATCTATCTTACACTTATAAATGTGTTTCAGTTCAATAAAAATGAAGCGATTCACATTTCTATGGGGAGCCTTGTTGTTTATGGTGACCATGTTAATGTTGTATATGATGTTGGATACATTGAATACATATCCTAAGAATGGAAATGTTTATAGTGTGAGTATTATTTATTTTTTTAGCAACTACATTTTTTTTTCTAAATCTTATAATATTATGTTCTTTATTATTATATTGAATTAACAAATACATATTTTAAAAATAACAAGAGCAGTTTATATATTAATAACATATTATTATAATCAGCAATAAAGAATATTTGTACACACTACCTTGTTAGAGATCTCAGCTCAATTGGAATCTATTCAAAACATACTTTTGTTCATCTTCCATGTAGATGCAGCTTATTGAAAATAGAATGGTCAAATTAGAGAGTGACATTGAAATGAATAAAAAAATAGTACAACGAATCAAAGATGAGGTGACTGATTTGATGAAGTCTGGTCCAGATGGTGTGGTGAAATTAAAGGAAACACTGCAGGTGAGATTTGTAACCTTGACTACAGAATGCTTGATAGCTTTAGTTAATGCGTGCATATTTTGAATATTTATTTGCTTTTTGAGGAGGGTACTTTCAGAGACTTGTTTATATTTTATTATCTTAAGGAGCCAAAGACTGAGTCACCAACACAGAAACCTGTGCCAGTTGTCAGGCAAGAAGAGACATATGCTGTGTCAGCTTTGTCCCAAGTTCAACCCTCTGTAGGTGAGGATGATGATTTATTTTGTTATATCATTGTTTGTGTCTTAAATAGGTCTCTTAAACAGGCTGTATAAATTAGTTTTGATAAAACATCCTTATAGGTTTATTTAGGAAAAAGGAAAACTCTGCATCCAAACATGAGAAGGGTTTTCTAAGTGACCCATGAAGTTAAATCATGAGCTGGTGATCTGTAGGCAGCTTCCAGCACACAGTACTGAACCTTTTGTTCTGCTGATTCCAAACTGTATCAGTTATTTGCCATTCCTTTGGATCCAATAGCTTCTAGGTCTGGTAAGAGGGGAGGAGGAATACTGTGTAGGGGACCATAGCTAATACCCAGCCTCTCATATCATGTATGAGATAAACCTTAGTCATTCTACAAGTGAAGTTGGTCAACTGAAATATATATTGATTGGTTATTATTTATCATGATGACTAAAATAAACTCTTTTTGTTCTGAAGATATAAATTCTCTCTCTTTTTTTTTTTTACAAAGGTTATACCAACTCATTCTTTCTGTGTTTCTGGATGGACTCTTTTACATATTTTTTTCTCCCACATCCCATTCTTAGATCAAGCTGAAATTTTGCACAATTATTCATAGACAATAATTGAATCAATCGAAAGATTAATCTATTATTTAATCAATTAGAGGAAATTAATTAATTTTTCTTAAATTTGAAAAATGTAGAAATAAACCTTACAGTCATGAGATATATGGCTGTAATTGTTCTGTGTTTTCCCATGTATAAGCTTTGTCTTTTTTTAAAATTATTTTTTATTTTTTGCTTGTTTTTTTTTTGTTTCTCTATTTCACCACATCTCATTTTTTCAACATGTTGATCTGCAGTAACTCTTCTTTTTATCCAAACACTTTAATGAAAATGATTTGGCATATTATTGTAAAACATAAACCATTTATGGATAGTTTTGGAAACTTAAAGCTGTTTAACATTTTGAATTTCTTACTTGAATGTAAGTGGAAAACCTTCAAAAAAATATTTGTTTCATAGTTTAAGTTTTTAAAAATGTTAGTTAACAAAGCGATACTTCAATATTTTAGAAAACTGCCAGTGGATAAGATCAGCTACTTCCAATGCAGATATCAATGTAAGTATTCATAGAAGATATTAGTTTCAAGGTAAATTAGAATGAATACATTAAGGATGTCCTACTCCAGGAAACTTTCTACCATCAAACTTGAATTAGTATTTTATTTTATCTTTTTTTTTTTTTTGGATGGAACAAATTTATTAAGCTGAGACATAATTGGCTTACACATACATGTAGTTTACATTTTATATGTGCAAAGGGAGAGCACTATATTCTAGAGAGGCTGCTTTTGAAAATATAAATAAATGAATATTCTACAAAGTTTTTAAAATATGAATGTATTTCAGCCAATATTTTACCTCGATTCAACTGTATATTGTTTTGTTTTTTTTTGTAGTATTTTTGATTTCCGTACCTGGAGAATGAGATTTTTAACTCCAGTTTAACTATTTAATTGATTGTAAGAGAAGAGGTGTTTTGAAGAATACTCTTCTACAATCATATATACACAACATTTTTTATTTTTTTTAAACATAGTAGCAAAGATTTAAATCAGATCTTTAAAATCATAATTACTACACTCATTCAGCATTCTTATAGAATTATTTCATTGATTATTGCTCCAGATTCATAAAGTTTATTCAGAGTTACCCTTTGATAACCCTGATGGTGGCCCTTGGAAACAAGGCTGGGAGGTAACCTATCCGCCTGGCCAGTGGAACAAAGATAATAAACTGAAGATTATTCTAGTTCCACATACACATTGTGACCCTGGTAAGAGATGCTATTATTTATTAGTATCAAACATGCTGATTGATTGTTTTACATTCGCTTTTAATATAAATGAATCTTGGTTAATATCTTTCAAGTTTTGAATTGTTGCATAATTAAAATACTAAATTGTCATACTTTAATTGCACTACAAATTTTTCTAAAAAATAAAATTGTATACAATAATTTTATTAGATAGATAAGATATTTTTTGTGTGCTCAAAGCTCTGTTTAATAAGAAGAAATATTATTGCCTTAGGATATTTATTAATAGCCATAAAATGTTTACACCATTACATTATGTCCACTTCATTCAGTCATTGCTACTTTATTTCTTCATTCAGTCATCCCTACTTTATTTCTTCACTCAGTCATCCCAACTTTATTTCTTCACTCAGTCATTCCCACTTTATTTCTTTACTCAGTCATTCCCACTTTATTTCTTTACTCAGTCATTCCTACTTTGTCTCTTCACTTAGTCATTCCTACTTTGTCTCTTCACTCAGTCATTCCTACTTTGTCTCTTCACTCAGTCATTCCTACTTTATTTCTTCACTCAGTCATTCCTACTTTATTTTTTCACTCAGTCATTCCTACTTTATTTCTTCACTCAGTCATTCCTACTTTATTTCTTCACTCAATCATTCCTAATTTGTCTCTTCACTCAGTCATTCCTAATTTGTCTCTTCACTCAGTCATTCCTACTTTATTTCTTCACTCAATCATTCCTACTTTGTCTCTTCACTCAGTCATTCCTACTTTATTTCTTCACTTAGTCATTCCTTCTTTGTCTCTTCACTCAGTCATTCCTACTTTATTTCTTCACTCAGTCATTCCTACTTTATTTCTTCACTCAATCATTCCTACTTTATTTCTTCACTCAGTCATTCCTACTTTATTTCTTCACTCAGTCATTCCTACTTTATTTCTTCACTCAGTCATTCCTACTTTATTTCTTCACTCAGTCATTCCTACTTTGTCTCTTCACTCAGTCATTCCTACTTTATTTCTTCACTCAGTCATTCCTACTTTGTCTCTTCACTCAGTCATTCCTACTTTATTTCTCCACTCAATCATTCCTACTTTGTCTCTTCACTCAGTCATTCCTACTTTATTTCTTCACTCAGTCATTCCTTCTTTGTCTCTTCACTCAGTCATTCCTACTTTGTCTCTTCACTCAGTCATTCCAACTTTGTCTCTTCACTCAGTCATTCCTACTTTGTCTCTTCACTCAGTCATTCTTACTTTGTCTCTTCACTCAGTTATTCCTACTTTATTACTTCACTCAGTCATTCTTACTTTGTCTCTTCACTCAGTCATTCCTACTTTGTCTCTTCACTTAGTTATTCCTACTTTGTCTCTTCACTCAGTCATTCCTACTTTGTCTCTTCACTTAGTCATTCCTACTTTGTCTCTTCACTCAGTCATTCCCACTTTATTTCTTTACTCAGTCATTCACAACTTTATTTCATCACTCAGTCATTCCTACTTTATTTCTTCACTCAGTTATTCTTAATTTGTCTCTTCACTCAGTCATTCCTACTTTGTCTCTTTACTTAGTTATTCCTACTTTGTCTCTTAACTCAGTCATTCCTACTTTGTCTCTTCACTCAGTCATTCCTACTTTGTCTCTTCACTCAGTCATTCCTACTTTATTTCTTCACTCAGTCATTCCTACTTTATTTTTTCACTCAGTCATTCCTACTTTATTTCTTCACTCAGTCATTCCTACTTTATTTCTTCACTCAATCATTCCTACTTTGTCTCTTCACTCAGTCATTCCTACTTTATTTCTTCACTTAGTCATTCCTTCTTTGTCTCTTCACTCAGTCATTCCTACTTTATTTCTTCACTCAGTCATTCCTACTTTATTTCTTCACTCAATCATTCCTACTTTATTTCTTCACTCAGTCATTCCTACTTTATTTCTTCACTCAGTCATTCCTACTTTGTCTCTTCACTCAGTCATTCCTACTTTATTTCTTCACTCAGTCATTCCTACTTTGTCTCTTCACTCAGTCATTCCTACTTTATTTCTCCACTCAATCATTCCTACTTTGTCTCTTCACTCAGTCATTCCTACTTTATTTCTTCACTCAGTCATTCCTTCTTTGTCTCTTCACTCAGTCATTCCTACTTTGTCTCTTCACTCAGTCATTCCAACTTTGTCTCTTCACTCAGTCATTCCTACTTTGTCTCTTCACTCAGTCATTCTTACTTTGTCTCTTCACTCAGTTATTCCTACTTTATTACTTCACTCAGTCATTCTTACTTTGTCTCTTCACTCAGTCATTCCTACTTTGTCTCTTCACTTAGTTATTCCTACTTTGTCTCTTCACTCAGTCATTCCTACTTTGTCTCTTCACTTAGTCATTCCTACTTTGTCTCTTCACTCAGTCATTCCCACTTTATTTCTTTACTCAGTCATTCACAACTTTATTTCATCACTCAGTCATTCCTACTTTATTTCTTCACTCAGTTAATCTTAATTTGTCTCTTCACTCAGTCATTCCTACTTTGTCTCTTTACTTAGTTATTCCTTCTTTGTCTCTTCAGTCAGTCATTCCTACTTTATTTCTTCACTCAGTCATTCCTACTTTATTTCTTCACTCAGTCATTTCTACTTTATTTCTTCACTCAGTCATTCCTACTTTGTCTCTTCACTCAGTCATTCGTACTTTGTCTCTTCACTCAGTTATTCCTACTTTATTTCTTCACTCAGTCATTCTTACTTTGTCTCTTCACTCATTCATTCCTACTTTGTCTCTTCACTTAGTTATTCCTACTTTGTCTCTTCACTCAGTCATTCCTACTTTGTCTCTTCACTCAGTCATTCCTACTTTGTCTCTTCACTCAGTCATTCTTACTTTGTCTCTTCACTCAGTTATTCCTACTTTATTACTTCACTCAGTCATTCTTACTTTGTCTCTTCACTCAGTCATTCCTACTTTGTCTCTTCACTTAGTTATTCCTACTTTGTCTCTTCACTCAGTCATTCCTACTTTGTCTCTTCACTCAGTCATTCCTACTTTATTTCTTCACTCAGTCATTCCTACTTTATTTTTTCACTCAGTCATTCCTACTTTATTTCTTCACTCAGTCATTCCTACTTTATTTCTTCACTCAATCATTCCTACTTTGTCTCTTCACTCAGTCATTCCTACTTTATTTCTTCACTTAGTCATTCCTTCTTTGTCTCTTCACTCAGTCATTCCTACTTTATTTCTTCACTCAGTCATTCCTACTTTATTTCTTCACTCAATCATTCCTACTTTATTTCTTCACTCAGTCATTCCTACTTTATTTCTTCACTCAGTCATTCCTACTTTGTCTCTTCACTCAGTCATTCCTACTTTATTTCTTCACTCAGTCATTCCTACTTTGTCTCTTCACTCAGTCATTCCTACTTTATTTCTCCACTCAATCATTCCTACTTTGTCTCTTCACTCAGTCATTCCTACTTTATTTCTTCACTCAGTCATTCCTTCTTTGTCTCTTCACTCAGTCATTCCTACTTTGTCTCTTCACTCAGTCATTCCAACTTTGTCTCTTCACTCAGTCATTCCTACTTTGTCTCTTCACTCAGTCATTCTTACTTTGTCTCTTCACTCAGTTATTCCTACTTTATTACTTCACTCAGTCATTCTTACTTTGTCTCTTCACTCAGTCATTCCTACTTTGTCTCTTCACTTAGTTATTCCTACTTTGTCTCTTCACTCAGTCATTCCTACTTTGTCTCTTCACTTAGTCATTCCTACTTTGTCTCTTCACTCAGTCATTCCCACTTTATTTCTTTACTCAGTCATTCACAACTTTATTTCATCACTCAGTCATTCCTACTTTATTTCTTCACTCAGTTAATCTTAATTTGTCTCTTCACTCAGTCATTCCTACTTTGTCTCTTTACTTAGTTATTCCTTCTTTGTCTCTTCAGTCAGTCATTCCTACTTTATTTCTTCACTCAGTCATTCCTACTTTATTTCTTCACTCAGTCATTTCTACTTTATTTCTTCACTCAGTCATTCCTACTTTGTCTCTTCACTCAGTCATTCGTACTTTGTCTCTTCACTCAGTTATTCCTACTTTATTTCTTCACTCAGTCATTCTTACTTTGTCTCTTCACTCATTCATTCCTACTTTGTCTCTTCACTTAGTTATTCCTACTTTGTCTCTTCACTCAGTCATTCCTACTTTGTCTCTTCACTCAGTCATTCCTACTTTGTCTCTTCACTCAGTCATTCTTACTTTGTCTCTTCACTCAGTTATTCCTACTTTATTACTTCACTCAGTCATTCTTACTTTGTCTCTTCACTCAGTCATTCCTACTTTGTCTCTTCACTTAGTTATTCCTACTTTGTCTCTTCACTCAGTCATTCCTACTTTGTCTCTTCACTCAGTCATTCCTACTTTATTTTTTCACTCAGTCATTCCTACTTTATTTCTTCACTCAGTCATTCCTACTTTATTTCTTCACTCAATCATTCCTAATTTGTCTCTTCACTCAGTCATTCCTAATTTGTCTCTTCACTCAGTCATTCCTACTTTATTTCTTCACTCAATCATTCCTACTTTGTCTCTTCACTCAGTCATTCCTACTTTATTTCTTCACTTAGTCATTCCTTCTTTGTCTCTTCACTCAGTCATTCCTACTTTATTTCTTCACTCAGTCATTCCTACTTTATTTCTTCACTCAATCATTCCTACTTTATTTCTTCACTCAGTCATTCCTACTTTATTTCTTCACTCAGTCATTCCTACTTTATTTCTTCACTCAGTCATTCCTACTTTATTTCTTCACTCAGTCATTCCTACTTTGTCTCTTCACTCAGTCATTCCTACTTTATTTCTTCACTCAGTCATTCCTACTTTGTCTCTTCACTCAGTCATTCCTACTTTATTTCTCCACTCAATCATTCCTACTTTGTCTCTTCACTCAGTCATTCCTACTTTATTTCTTCACTCAGTCATTCCTTCTTTGTCTCTTCACTCAGTCATTCCTACTTTGTCTCTTCACTCAGTCATTCCAACTTTGTCTCTTCACTCAGTCATTCCTACTTTGTCTCTTCACTCAGTCATTCTTACTTTGTCTCTTCACTCAGTTATTCCTACTTTATTACTTCACTCAGTCATTCTTACTTTGTCTCTTCACTCAGTCATTCCTACTTTGTCTCTTCACTTAGTTATTCCTACTTTGTCTCTTCACTCAGTCATTCCTACTTTGTCTCTTCACTTAGTCATTCCTACTTTGTCTCTTCACTCAGTCATTCCCACTTTATTTCTTTACTCAGTCATTCACAACTTTATTTCATCACTCAGTCATTCCTACTTTATTTCTTCACTCAGTTATTCTTAATTTGTCTCTTCACTCAGTCATTCCTACTTTGTCTCTTTACTTAGTTATTCCTACTTTGTCTCTTAACTCAGTCATTCCTACTTTGTCTCTTCACTCAGTCATTCCTACTTTGTCTCTTCACTCAGTCATTCCTACTTTATTTCTTCACTCAGTCATTCCTACTTTATTTTTTCACTCAGTCATTCCTACTTTATTTCTTCACTCAGTCATTCCTACTTTATTTCTTCACTCAATCATTCCTACTTTGTCTCTTCACTCAGTCATTCCTACTTTATTTCTTCACTTAGTCATTCCTTCTTTGTCTCTTCACTCAGTCATTCCTACTTTATTTCTTCACTCAGTCATTCCTACTTTATTTCTTCACTCAATCATTCCTACTTTATTTCTTCACTCAGTCATTCCTACTTTATTTCTTCACTCAGTCATTCCTACTTTGTCTCTTCACTCAGTCATTCCTACTTTATTTCTTCACTCAGTCATTCCTACTTTGTCTCTTCACTCAGTCATTCCTACTTTATTTCTCCACTCAATCATTCCTACTTTGTCTCTTCACTCAGTCATTCCTACTTTATTTCTTCACTCAGTCATTCCTTCTTTGTCTCTTCACTCAGTCATTCCTACTTTGTCTCTTCACTCAGTCATTCCAACTTTGTCTCTTCACTCAGTCATTCCTACTTTGTCTCTTCACTCAGTCATTCTTACTTTGTCTCTTCACTCAGTTATTCCTACTTTATTACTTCACTCAGTCATTCTTACTTTGTCTCTTCACTCAGTCATTCCTACTTTGTCTCTTCACTTAGTTATTCCTACTTTGTCTCTTCACTCAGTCATTCCTACTTTGTCTCTTCACTTAGTCATTCCTACTTTGTCTCTTCACTCAGTCATTCCCACTTTATTTCTTTACTCAGTCATTCACAACTTTATTTCATCACTCAGTCATTCCTACTTTATTTCTTCACTCAGTTAATCTTAATTTGTCTCTTCACTCAGTCATTCCTACTTTGTCTCTTTACTTAGTTATTCCTTCTTTGTCTCTTCAGTCAGTCATTCCTACTTTATTTCTTCACTCAGTCATTCCTACTTTATTTCTTCACTCAGTCATTTCTACTTTATTTCTTCACTCAGTCATTCCTACTTTGTCTCTTCACTCAGTCATTCGTACTTTGTCTCTTCACTCAGTTATTCCTACTTTATTTCTTCACTCAGTCATTCTTACTTTGTCTCTTCACTCATTCATTCCTACTTTGTCTCTTCACTTAGTTATTCCTACTTTGTCTCTTCACTCAGTCATTCCTACTTTGTCTCTTCACTCAGTCATTCCTACTTTGTCTCTTCACTCAGTCATTCTTACTTTGTCTCTTCACTCAGTTATTCCTACTTTATTACTTCACTCAGTCATTCTTACTTTGTCTCTTCACTCAGTCATTCCTACTTTGTCTCTTCACTTAGTTATTCCTACTTTGTCTCTTCACTCAGTCATTCCTACTTTGTCTCTTCACTTAGTCATTCCTACTTTGTCTCTTCACTCAGTCATTCCCACTTTATTTCTTTACTCAGTCATTCACAACTTTATTTCATCACTCAGTCATTCCTACTTTATTTCTTCACTCAGTTATTCTTAATTTGTCTCTTCACTCAGTCATTCCTACTTTGTCTCTTTACTTAGTTATTCCTACTTTGTCTCTTAACTCAGTCATTCCTACTTTGTCTCTTCACTCAGTCATTCCTACTTTGTCTCTTCACTCAGTCATTCCTACTTTATTTCTTCACTCAGTCATTCCTACTTTATTTTTTCACTCAGTCATTCCTACTTTATTTCTTCACTCAGTCATTCCTACTTTATTTCTTCACTCAATCATTCCTACTTTGTCTCTTCACTCAGTCATTCCTACTTTATTTCTTCACTCAGTCATTCTTACTTTGTCTCTTCACTCAGTCATTCCTAATTTGTCTCTTCACTCAGTCATTCCTACTTTATTTCTTCACTCAGTCATTCCTACTTTGTCTCTTTACTCAGTCATTCACAACTTTATTTCTTCACTCAGTCATTCCTACTTTATTTCTTCACTCAGTCATTCTTACTTTGTCTCTTTACTCAGTCATTCCTACTTTATTTCTTCACTCAGTTATTCTTACTTTGTCTCTTCACTCAGTCATTCCTACTTTGTCTCTTCACTTAGTTATTCCTACTTTGTCTCTTTACTCAGTCATTCCTACTTTGTCTCTTCACTCAGTCATTCCTACTTTATTTTTTCACTCAGTCATTCCTACTTTGTCTCTTCACTCAGTCATTCCTACTTTGTTTCTTCACTCAGTCATTCCTACTTTATTTCTTCACTCAGTCATTCCTACTTTGTCTCTTCACTCAGTCATTCCTACTTTGTCTCTTCACTCAGTCATTCCTACTTTCTTCACTCAGTCATTCCTACTTTCTTCACTCAGTCAATCCTACTTTATTTCTTCACTCAGTCATTCCCACTTTGTCTCTTTACTCAGGCATTTCCACATTTTGGATTATATACTTATGATATGTCACTTTTCTTTATTCCCCTATACATATATTATAATTTAAGAAATATACTCATACTCACTACCAATCATCACTATTTTTTAGACTAAGCTCTATTCATTGTATGTAATTATATGGCTCAAGTTTTCATTCATATTTTTTGGCATATATGATGATATTGTTTTGCAGTGTAGTGGAATATAGTTTCTTACCATATTTAACATATTTATTGAAAGAAAAAAATTAAATATAAAATGTCTAAATATTAGATAATTTAATGATATGTAAATATTTTAAATATTTATTGCTTGAAAAAACAATATAAATGCAACACTCAAAAGAACATAAATAATTAACTATTAATAATTGTTTAAATTATTAAAACCCATTGTCTTTGAGTCGGAATAATAAAGTAGTTCACCTGACTAATCAGAAATAGTTGCCACCTGTATATTGTGTCATATCTAAGACAAAGCTGCTTTCTGCATTAGTCCATTTCAGTTCTCTTTTCACTGTTTGTGCATGGTGATAGATTTTCTTTGTTTTCAAATGGCCTTGATACAATTTCTCTAGCAGTCTCTTTCAAAAGATATTTGCTAACAGCCATTATGATGTCAATATTAGTGATGAAAAAAACAACACTTGATGATATTTGTGTTTCTTTAACTCTGTGTGGCTGTTTTTTTAAATATGTACACTCTTATGTACAACTGTATGAGGAAATAATTCAAATATTTCAACTCATGTTTATTTTATCCTTTGAATCATATTCATTTGACTTGCAAGACTGCTTTGTAAAAATACTTTGCTTAGTCAATGTAATGTCTGACTTTTCAGTTTCTAAGTGATTTAAACATTTTAATTTTTTCTTCACAGGCTGGATCAAAACATTTGATGACTATTACCGCTCCCAGGTTAAGAGCATTTTAGACAGTTTTGTCATCAAGCTAGAACAGAATCCCAACTACAAATTTATGTTTACAGAAATTTCTTATTTTTCTTTGTGGTGGTCTGAAACTGACAAAGGTATTCAAGAAAGAGTGAAAAGGTGACTTTTTGAATTTTATACCTACTTTGTTTATTAACATTTAAAAAGGTGGCTACATATTTTTTCCCCTTACAATAGTTGTGTTATTTTTTCTCATGTTAAACAAAGAAATATCTGGTTGAATGTAACTTTTTTTATAGACATACAAAAAAAAAAATACAACTTCTCTTAACTCTTTCTCTCCAAATCAATGATAGCATTGTTGTTTTGACCCCATTACTTAAGACAAATTGATGATATTATATTTGATGCTTAAAAAGTCATTTTTTTCTTTCCTACCAAAACTTTTAAAATTGCTTCTCATTTAATCCTAAATAGTTTCCATTGGAAACACAGATTTTTAACATTTTTAATTTATTTTACCAAAAATGTTTTGAAGATTGGGGTTAAAAAAGGCTCTTTTTTTATTTGGTATTAAAAAAATAATAAATATTTATAGCTTGTATATAGTGCGACTTTCATGCTTTAAGCATGCTAAGAGCGCTATGGTCCAATCTCAATTGTGGACAGTGGGGGGAGGAGGGTATGTGGGAAAGGGTTTTCAGTGTTGCCTGAAAGCACTCAGTAAACACAACTCTGCTCCAGTCGGGTGTCGAACCTTGAGCTCCTTCATAGGTAGCCTATCCAAGCCAAGTTCAAGCTTCTCACATTTTTTATATATATATATGATACATATTAAATTTTTTTAAAATATGAAAAACTATCATAAAAAATACTTTTAATTCAATTTGAATGATAAAATATTGCCTAGATCTTGTTCTAATGAGACTTGTCCACAATTGCTAAGTTTCTGTTTTTAAACTCCATTATTCAAAATAAAATTTCTTTTTAGTTTTATAAACATCAAATTATAATACATAAAAAGGGCATGCATTCCCATTTAATTCTATACTATATAAAACATTTTCTGACAACAAACAACAAAGTTATCAAAGTTTAATTATAACAGCTTAGTGAAATACAAATGAGCGAAATGGATAATTCCATCGAAAGGGGAAAATAATTATGGAAAGAAAGTAATTTTTATGTAAATTAAAACACAGTTTTGGGGACTGGTGATAGTGAAATAAAGTGAAATTTTTTAGAATTTGTTTAACATTTTGATCAAGACATAACTAGCTATTGAAATGCTTTTTTGTTCAGAGTTTTCTTCTAATTTTGCTCTTTTACTTCTTATGGTATCATTTCAGATTAATAGCCAATGGTCAGTTTGAAATTTCCACAGGTGGTTGGGTGATGACTGATGAAGCTAATGCTCATTATTATGCAATGTTGGATCAACTTATAGAAGGCAACCAGTGGCTCAATAATACACTTGGTGAGTAAAATTCAAGAATCATTGCTCAACAATTTAGACTAAGTGTCTCCCTTCATTTTCAGGAGCAGTTTCATTGAAACTGTCTCTTTTTACTCTTATAGATTCTAATCTTCATTTAGTCTCTATTGTAAACCATCATTATAGTTTGAGAATTTTCACTTTATATGTTGAACACAAATATTGTTATTATTTACTGAACTATTCTTGTTTTATTTTTTTCTCTATAAAGGTTATGTTCCTCAATCTGGATGGGCTGTCGATCCGTTTGGCTATTCATCTACTATGGCCTATTTGTTGAAGAGGTCTAATTTTAAGAGCATGTTGATTCAAAGAGTTCATTACTCAATAAAGAAACATTTGGCTCGAGAGCGCAACTTAGAATATATGTGGAGACAGCAATGGGGTGAATGTTATTTCTAACACTTATAATAATAAATGTGAACTCATTTCATTTAAACCAAAACATATTTAATACATTTATAGACAGTGCTAAATTAATATACCATTTAAATTATGTGTGAAGATAGCAGGCTTAGTATTAAAATAAAACTTAGAATATACCTGCAGTACAGCAAATAGCAGACTTTATTTTAAAAGTTATTTATATAGCTTTTACATTTCTTTTTGTAAATTTAAACTTGTTTTTATTATTTAAAATTAAAGTACAAAATTAAGATACATTAAAAAAAAAAAGGTCTCTAAAGTTTTTTTGTTTACTATTTTTGAAACAAGATTCGATGGGAAACACAGACATCTTTACACATATGATGCCATTTTATTCTTACGACATTCCACATACATGTGGCCCTGAACCTGCTGTGTGCTGCCAGTTTGATTTCAGAAGGTTGCCAGGAAGTCCTTTTAGATGTCCCTGGAATATCAATCCTGTTGCTATCACTAATGAGAATGTTGCACAAAGGTTGGTGTTAGTTGAAAATGGCTATTGGCTAAGACACATTACACAAAAATTTTTTTTTACTATCCTATTATTTTAGAAATTTAAATCTATTTCATAATATGATTTATGTATTACATTATAGTATATATACTTATGAATTTGTTTCATTTAGCTTATTTTATTTTGTTTGTATAACACATAATCATGTCAGTTAAAATCTGAATATGCTATTTTGCAAGGGCTGCTATAATATTAGATCAGTGGAAAAAGAAAGCCACACTTTACAAGACAAATGTGCTGCTGGTCCCTTTGGGAGATGATTTCAGATACATGCAAATGGAGGAGTTTGACCTCCAGTTTGGGAATTATGAAAAAATCTTCAAGTATATCAACGAGCACCCAGACCTAGGTGCCCAGGTAAACTTTTTGTACCTAGATAGAAATAGGTAGATTATAGTAAACTAGTTGACCCATGGCATAGCATACACCGCTATTTTGCAGGGTCGGCATTAGGCCACTGCAACCTATGCGACTGCAGTGGGCCCCGCACTTTCATAGGACCAGAGCTAGTTCTAGAATTAAATTATTAATTTAACCATTTTATAACGTATAACAAATTTCCTGCAGCCTCCTGGAAATCTCCTGAAATTGCAAAATATACGAAAAAGTCCTTGAAATCTATGAAAATGATTAAAATTTTGAAAACTCACACAAAGCTATATAGCCAAAAATTGTCGTTTTGGAGTGTCATTCAATATGGAAAATGCCAATACACTCTCTTCCTGTATTGTTGATAGGTACATTTAGGAAATGTTATACACTCTCCTTTATTGCTGCTAGTTAATTTTGATGAATGTTATACACTCTCCTCCTGTATTGTTGCTGGGTACATTTGTTGAATGTTATCCTGCAGCATTACAGGATTCAGTATTATGAATTTTATGTGATGTTCTCCTGCATTATTATATTTACTGTCTTCCTGTATCCTGACAGGGTCAGTTTGGCACACTGAGTGATTACTTTAACACTTTGTATAAAGATTCTGCCACAATACCTGGACAAAAACCTCCCAACTTGTTGAGCTTAAGTGGAGACTTTTTCTCCTATGCAGACAGAGATGACCACTATTGGTCAGGCTACTTCACATCTCGTCCCCTGCAGAAGAACTTGGATCGAGTATTAGAACACAATCTTAGGTGACAATTTTTTAATTATAATTAGCTTACTAATGTTCTAATCTATTATTATAAACTGTAAATATTAATGCCATTTGTTATCTTCAATGTTGGCACCTGTACTTGTGTATTTTAGATATTTTTAAACGCTAGATAAATCAGAAATGACATTTGATTGGTAGCACATGAATTCTGAATCTATTAGCTTAATATGAATACTTTTTTTTGTTACTGCATTAAACAACAACTTAATGTGGTTACTTAAAGTAACAAACAGAAGATTGTAAACTTTCTTATCCAAGAGAAAATGTGTTACACAACACACAACCAAAAAATATGAATCATTGCTTTGTTTAATGATAATTTTAATTGTTTGTGCCATTTTATTTTGCTTTTGTTTTATTTATTTTAATCATCTACTGTAATGCTGAGATCTACAGTATTTAAGCATATCTTTGCTCAATATCCTTCTTTCTATTTCAGGTCGTCTGAAATAATCTTCAGTTTGACTCAGGTTCAAGCCAGGAAGCATGCAGCTGCCAACTTCCCCAGCAGAGATTTCATGCAAAAGCTGGTAGATGCTAGAAGAGCACTTGGTCTCTTTCAGCACCATGATGCTATTACAGGAACAGCCAAAGACTTTGTTATGGTTGATTATGGTCAGAGGTAGTTTCATTTTAGTCTCAGTCTCACACTTTTCTAGCAGGCAATAAACTAAAACTGAACAGAAAAAAAGCAGCCATTTGTGAACATTCCAAATTCTGTGTTTTATTAGAAAGCTTTATAAACTTTATCCTTAATCATTAACATATATAGAACTAGAGGAGCACAAGGATATACATCATATAATAATTCTCTTTTTAGAAGAAAAATCTGTAAAAGACAGTAACAATATTATAGTTGTTTAATCAAAAAAATATAGGTTGGTATAGATATTTTGATTGTCAGTAACTGAAGGTTTTAACTCTTACTCTTCGTAAATATTTTCCACGTTCTGACAGAATTTTTAATTTAATCCGATTGTGGTGCACTAACATGTTCTAATTAAAATGGTATAACTTTTTTATTGACAATGATAGAATAATGTTTTTGATATTGAATTAAAGGAAAATGAATGTTCTTTTTAGATATTACAAAAATCAAGTGTATAAATTGAAGTGGTATTTTTTTTTTGCTTTATCAAAAGTAAAATTGAAAATCTGAAAACTCATTTATGGACGACAAAAAATTTATCCAAGTCACATAAGAAGATCAATTCTATTCCAAACTGAATTAAATGCTATTGTTTTATAATCCTTATTCATATTTCCATGAAATAGAACTGGCACTAAAACAATAAAAAAAACTCATGGAGTACAAAACTGGACCACATTATCCAATGTCACCACCATAGAAAATTTATGACAAAAAAACAACAACTTGCAACATTAAGTTCCAGTAAGGAAATAATTACACTGTACATAATATATTTCAAATAAAAGTGATTCATTGCTATTTACATAATATTTGCCTGAACAAAAAACAACTTCCATGTTTTAACTGTAGTATTTAAAACAATCCATATTGATGTGCGGGACTTAACAATGAGTCAAATCCCATCAGTGTAGTCATGGCCAGAAAGTGATAAATTTCATAGTTAGAAACTGGTTTCCATTTTGTAAAAATGGATGCTCTGCGTGCTGGAGTGTTTAATTTTATTATGTAGACTGTATAACTGTTTATTGCATCAACAAGATTATCAACAATTGCAGAACCTAGTAGAGTAAAGCTCAGTTGACTCAGAATTGAGTCATCTCATGTTGACACCTCATTGGCTGAAGTAGATCTAGACTTACTGGAAGGAATTAATCTAAAATTGCTTTCTGTTGTAGTACCCATCTCTTCATTTTTCAAATTTGTTGAAACAGGCCTAGATCTAGATGTATTCTTTGTGCTAATAGGTAAAGTGGCAGGTTCATCAGCTGATGAATTATCAGATTCAGATCTAGAATGTAGATCTAGATCTAACAATAACATTGACACTAGAACTATCACTATGAACAGGTAAAACAAAATCACCATCATCTGAATCAATAAGGTCTTTTACTTGTTGATCCGAATATAATTAAGATCTACTTGTTTTAGTAGATCGACCTCCAGATGGGGCAGAGCTCCATTTCCATTGTAACACAAACAAAAAAAAAAGGCGACTTTCAAAACGCTCTGTAATATTAAAACCATGTTGAAGGAAGTAAACAGTGAACTCTTCTGCAAGCGGAAATCATGTAGATTTAGAATATAAGCATTTAAAATTATTAACCAAGAATAGGAACTAAACAGATGTTTAACTGCACCGAAGACAATGTTGTCACTTAATCGGCTTTTAGGAAAAGCACTGACGCTATTATCGTCACTTGGGAGAGAAAGAGTTAATCCTGGCAATGTTTATGAGGATCAAGAAGGGGGTTAAACTCTTAGTTGGTCTCCTAGTACTGAGTCCATAGCTTCTAAAACATCATTTAATATTGTTTTCTGGGCACATTCTAAATGAGAGATGCCATTTTAGTCGATAAGTTCTATAACAGTGAAATGAATTGTTTGAGAATAATGTTTTATTATTATATTATCAGATTACTGCGGGCCCTTCACAACGTCAAGACAATTATATCTGCTTGTAGCACATTTCTTTTGATGAAGACAAAAACAGACTTTACTTTTACTGAAGGAAATCTCTTATTTAAAATGGTCAGTCAATTTCTTTTATTGAGAAGCTTGTGGCACTATATTTTTACAAAGCTTATATCATTTCACTCTATTTGTCTGTCTGATAGAAAGTTTGTACACATTATTTCTCCCACACCCAAGCTCAGATCAAGTTGAAATGTGCACAATTATTTCTTGTATCTGAAAAAGCAATAATCAATGGAAAAAAAAAAAAGACAAATTAGTTGATGAACTATTGGTAATTAATTCTTTTGTTTTGTATTGAAAAAGGGAAATAAATTGTTATTGACAGATGTGGTGGTATAAGCTGAATTATCTTCCTTTATACTTTGTGTAGAGAATCAGGTAGCTGCTTAAAAATTTTGAAACTTTTTTTCTGGCACAGTCTTTAGTGTATTGGCTTAAAGGACTTGAGCCCCTAAGTTTCACTTCAAGTTGTTCAACCTAAATTTTTTTTTTATATTCAATGCATTTAAAAGTAACATTCACTCAGATACCTCCCTCCCCTCCTTTCCTAACTGGTTATTAAGACAAATGGTACGATCATAGCGCATTGAGAAAGCTAGAATCATGAAATTGCGCTAACCAAAAACAATTGATACAAATATTTTTAAGCGCACAGATTTATTACTGTTAGTGTAGATCTATTACAAAATTAATTACATGACTGATCCACACTAATTGATACAATTACACTGTATATAAGCTTTATTTTTTTTTAAAGTACTTTAATTATGCTTTGCAAGGCAAATACTTGGTTCCTTATTCCTGGTTGAATTCCTGATTCAAATTATATACCTAAAAGTGTTTGTTTCCTTCAGAGTTAATTTTAACTTTACATTAGAAGTTAAAAGTTATAGTTGTTTAACAGTTCTTTAACTTTCAATTTTTTTTCCTAAAAAAAAAAAACAAAAAAAAGCTTTAATATTCATTGAAAACATTAATGTAAATAGGAAAAAACACTTTTTTTTACAACTGGTCTTATCACTAGAAAAATTTTTGGATTGGAAATGTAGATTTTAGCCCTAAACTTGAATGATCTAGATCATTTGAAACAACTAAGCAAAATTTTCAATCATGAATATTTCATAAACCACTTAAATTTATGTTTGAAGATTTGACTTTTTGTTTTCACTAACTGGTGTTTTGATTATTAGGATCAAGAGAGATTAAGCCATGATAGTCTGCCCACTAGGCCTATCCTTGAACTTGGCTCTGAGCCAAAGTAAGTCTAATAAATAGTTTAACAGAATAGTCATCTTACTGGCATGTACAACTAATCAACTAGTCAAATTTATTCATTTTAATCTGTTGTTTATATAGATAAGAAGAGATAAGGACTTGTGTATTGATATTATTGTAATAGTTTTTCTTATTAACTATCCAAAACATTTTCTTATGATATCTTTGTCTTTCACTTTGATTTTGTTAATTAAAAGATGTATTATTTATGGATTCATCTCTCTTACTTCAGATCAGTGCTATTGTACAATTCTCTGGGACAAACAAGAACTGAGGTAGTTCAGTTGTGGACATCATGGCCATTTGTGGAAGTCAGGGACCAAAACGATCAAACCATACATTCACAAATTGATCCATTCTGGACTGAGCCTGGACTGTTTTCATCTAACATCTATAAGGTAGTAGACTTTTTTTTATAGCTCACCAAATCCTTTAGAATTCTTGTGTGGTCATTGAAAGCAATATGCTTCATAATGGATTTGTGTGTTGAAATATGTAGGCATATTGAGTTAAAAAATAATGGATAAAAAAACATTTTTTAATCTACATTAGAGCATATGTCTATGTGTTTTGTATGTTTCATTGGAAAAATTCAGATCTTAAGTTTTCTTCCATCGAGCTAAGACAAGTGTCTTTATTTTGTGTTAATTTGTCATTAGAGCTGACTTATCAGATTGTTCTTAGTGGTTGTTCCTAAACTAGAATTAAAAGTGATCAGCAAGAGACAATTTTGTTTTCTTTCTTGTTTTTCTTTTTGAAACCATTTTTTTCAACTTGGGTTCTTTACAAACTAGGTAATAAGTCATTACAATGTAAATACTATCCTATTTTATCTTATAAAACACAGACATCCTACGTATGTTCTTAGGTTAATCTAGTCATGCATGTTAACCAATGACTTGAATTCTGCCAAGTCATTGGTTTTCCTGGCTGGCTCAGGCAACCCATTCCTTGCTCTAAGGAAGATGGAGCATTTGTACACATTTTTCCTAGTGTATGAAATGAGGAATGTGCCTTTATCTTTTTGTCTTTCTGAGTATTTTATTAGATATTGTTTTTGTATTTGAAGATAATGGTTCAGTGTTTTATGTATAATTGCTACTTTACTTTTAAGTTTTCTAGCCTAAGAAGGGAAAGAAGGCTGTTAACTTGAAAGGTACTTGTGAAGCAACTATGAATCATCTCATACAAACCAGATTAAGGCCTGGGCATTAGCTATTGTCAGAATGATATTGCCCACTGAGCAGTTCCTCCTCCTCTATCTATAGGAATAGCAAGTACCAATACAGTATGGGGTAGGCGACATCCCAAGCTCTCACAGTGTGTAGCACTGTGTGCTTCAAACTCTCTAGATTGCCAGCTCCAGATCCTCAAGGTTTTCTCCCAAAGCCTTTCCCATGATTAGGTATAGCTTGTTATTTATTTTGTGTACAGCAGCTCTACTCAATCATTTTAACAAATTCAAAGAGGCTGTTAAAAAAAAGTTTTGAAAGGTTCAAAGACTCATTTATCCCTGAGACAAGATTTTATCACTGCTGTCCTTTGAATGTAAGCCAAGAAAATTAAACAAGATGTGTGTGTGTTTTGTTGAATTGTATTAAACTATTGCTCCTAGGCAACCAACATTCAATCTGTTCAGTTTTTTTTTTCTTCCAGATTACGTTTATATTTTTGATATTTTGTAGGATGAGATTTAAAACAACAACTTAATGCTTCATGATCCATTAGTTTTGTGATATTTGATCTAGCTAGAATGAAATTCTAGTTCACGTTTTCAGTTAGATCTTTGTCTCTTGAATTAGATTTGATTGGTTTTGTTCAGGTGTCATTTGTAGCAGTTGTCCCTGGACTTAGTGTCAGGAGATTTACTATCAAGAAAGTAGAGAATGGACAAGATAGAAAGAATCATTTAGCTTCTGTCAAGTTTCTCAATCCTGACAAAAATTATGATTTGAAAAGGTCAGTGGCATTATACTTGGCAATAGGTCAATGGAACAAGTTTTATCAACAATTAATCATGAATCATGAACAATTAATCATGAATTCACTTGGCTACAGATTCTTGGAGAATCTTATCCTATATAAAAAGAAAAAGGTATAGACTTATAATTAATAATAATAATAATAATAATTTTATTTATAAAGCGCTGTTAACAAACAAAATGTAGGCTCAAGGCACTGTAATAACATTACAAACACAAACAATTGGCAATGCAATAGTTAATCCTTGCATGTTACTTTCTATAAAGCTCTATATAAAATACTGTTTTCAATGTAAATATTAAATATGTATCTAAAAGAAAGTCTATTTTAAAAGAAATATATAAAATTGTTTATAAATATTTGTGTTTTCCTTGTCAACTGTTTTGATATTGTTTAGTATTGTCATAGTGTTTCATTTTGGAAATATAGGGTCAACATTTATTAAACATTTTTTTAAATATATTTTTGAGCATTGAAATTTAAAAAATAAAATGTTACAAATTTCGAAGAAAAAAATATTATTTTCCAGAGAGCCTTTCACAATGGAAGTTGCCAACAGTGAAGCAGATTTCAAATTAGAAACTAAATTTCTTGAGTGCACTTTCTCAGGCAGTACTGGTCTTTTGAAGGTTAATGTCTTTCTGTTCTGCTTTGAAATAGTTATAATAAATTAAGTTTATTTCATTGGTTTTTTGGTGACTTGATGGTTGCAGCTCCTTGTGTTAAGAAAATTTTTTTGAGGTCTAAGAGAGTACATGTTGTTCTAAAGTGGCAAACATAATGTTTTGCTCTCTCTCTCTTTAGTCTGTGAAAACCTTATCCAATGGAGAATTATACAAGTCAGAGATGGAGTTTATCCAGTATGGTACCAAAATGGCCAATGAAAAGTCTGGAGCTTATCTATTTTTACCTGATGGAGAGGCTAAGGTATGAACTAGAGTTTAACAATCAAGCAAATAGAATACAAAATTTTCTATAATAAAAACATTTAGTAAGGTCATATTTTTAGTTATTAAATATAAACATAAAATTGACAAACCAGAAAGCAATTTAAATGAGGATAAAAATAATTACACTGTTTAAAAACAAAAAGCATTACTGCCATACAGACATTATTAAGTTATTCAATCATAAAACTTGTTTTCTTAAAGCTGATCCTATTGTATTGTCCAGCCTTTGCTCTTGTCCAAGCCAAGTCTGATCAAAATTGTACAAGGTCCCATCACTTCAGAAGTCCATATTCTGACTCCATATGTACACCATATAGTCAAACTTTTTAACTCCCCAGGTAAACATTTGTGATCCAGAGGTTGTCAAACAATTGTTTTGTATCAATGTGTCAAAATATATTAAAATAAAAAAAATATTTAAAAATACTTTTAAAAAAAATAAAGCTTATAAGTGTAGTTGTATCAATTAGTTTAAAAAAAAAAATAAAGCTTATATTAAGTGTAGTTGTATGAATTAGTTTGTTTCAGTCATGAAATTAAATTTGTAATAGATCTAGACTAACAATAATAAATCTGTGCGATTAGAAATATTTATACAAATTGTTTTTGTTTAGTGCAATTTTATGTTAAAGCTTTCTCAATGCGCTATGATCCTATCACTTGTCTGGATCAGTTGGGAAGAGTCAAGGTAGAAAGAAGAGAAATAATGTGCACAAACTTTGTACCAGACAGAGAGTTGATAAAAACTTTGTAAATTATTTAATTACATCATCATTTCACAAGGAGAATGAGTGGGTTTATCTCAATGCTATTAGAGTAACTGCATTAACCACCTTTGAACACATTCTGGTGATATTCTTTTTTTTTCTCCCTGGCATCAGGTATAGCTTTAATGATATTTGAATAATCCATACATTTGAGAGGTGATTTTAAGGTTTTAGTTTTGTGGACTGCTTTATGTTGAAATGTAAGAGGCCTCAGAGCTGGACTTAAAAATGAATAAATAAAAAGCAGACAAAAGATGATTTTCATTGGAACAACTTGTGAGACCAGCTTACTACAATAGGCATGGAAATACAATATTTATCAGCAATTATAAAAAAGAAAAGCTCAACCAGTGGGCCTAAGGATGCACAGGCCAAGCTTTTTATTGAGAAATATATTGCACATTAAACAAGACAATTGATTAATTTCCATTGAGAATAATTATTTTCTAAAAACTTGATACTATGTACAAAACCCACACTTTTACCCTTTTGATGACACTCTTATAATATAAAACAGTTGTGCTTTTGATAATTTATTTTTCAAATGTCTTGAATATCTTTAAGACTTTTTTACCTCCACAACCAACTAAAGCCAAAATGATGTAGGCTATTATAGTGCAGAGGATTTGTGTGGAACATCATACAATTTTTCCTTGACACAAACTGCTAAAAAAAATATACAGCTGCGAAAGCTGGTTATAAGAAGTTTTTGTGTATTTGATTGGGATATGAAGCAATTCTAAGTCTACACAGCTCTTATTGATATCTTACTTGAGGTGAAGAAAGTGAAGGCAGTTGTGCTGGTCACATGAACCAATCGTTGACTTTAGACTGAGATCTACAGCACCTGCCTCATAGATTATTAGTTCTTAGAGTTATTTTTAAACATTACAACTAGTTACAAGAAATGGGAAAATGCCTTAACCCTAAAAAAAATGGTGACATTGTTTTTTGTCTTTTTATTTTTTCAATTTGACAAGTTTACAAATGTGCAAAATTATTCTTTGTTTATGTGGTGAGATGAAAGGTAGAATTTTTCTATGAAAGTTTTGCCTTTTAATCTTTCTAGTGTCTTCTAATTACTCAATGAAAATTTTTAAAGTTTCATTTTAAGTAATTCAACTGTATCACAATAATTATCAGGTCTTGATGGTGCTTCTGTGGATTTAATTAACACTGTCGACATCAGAAACACTCAGAATAAAGAAGTGGGCATGAGGATACACACCAACATTGAAAACCCAGAACATATATTTTATTCTGATCTCAATGGCTTTCAGGTAAGACTAGAGATTGATAGATGTTGTATGTTGATCTATCTCTATGCCTGTAGGAAAATATCGAATTAGTACCTATTTCTTAGTTTTAAATTATAATTTGTTTGATATAAAATCAGCTGAGAAATCAAGCATCATTTTTCCACCATGTTACTGGATTTAGTTAAATGGTCTCATTTTATTTTATCATTCTCAAAAAAAAATACTATTACCACCCACACTTACCCATAATTTTCATGCTAAATAGACAAATACACTTTCCTGGCTAAGTTAGGGGATCCATAGAAAAAGCTAAGTTGGTATGCAGTTATGCAGTCTCTGTTAAGAGTAAACAGTTTCTTACATCATCATGTCTTCTATAGTCTCTGTTAAGAGTGAACAGTTTCTTTCATCATCATGTCTTCAGCAGTCTCTGTTAAGATTGAACTGTTTCTTTCATCATCATGTCTTCTACAGTCTCTGCTCTGTTAAGATTGAACTGTTTCTTACATCATCATGTCTTCTGTTACTCAGATGCTGTTAAATTAAAAATCAATTACATGATTATTTTATTTAAAAAAATGTCAACTTTAAAATTGTCTATTTATTGATAAGCTCAATAGTACATTTAAAAAAATGTTTGTTTCTATTAAAACATGCCTTGGTAATATAAATTTCTTGTGTCATTAACATGTCTCTCATTCATTCATATCAACATGTCTTGTGACTACAGAAACAGACTAAGAAATCTGTTTAAAAACTTGTTTCTAGATGCAAAGGAGGAAATATTATGAAAAGTTAACTCTCCAAGGTAATGTCTACCCGATGCCTACAATGGCTTATGTACAAGATGAGTTTAGGAGATTTAGTGTCTTATCATCTCAGGCTTCTGGCGTTGCCAACTTGATTCCCAGTAAGTAGATGGAATCTAGACTCATTGAATTAATTGTTTTGTATCTTTATTAATCCTATTGTTGTCTACTTCCTGGGGGCAAATTTTGTTCCTTATAAATAAAACATAAATTATTGTAAACTACTTTTTTTGAAGTAGTAAATTGTTCACTAAAGTCACCTTGTTGACTGCAGATGCCATAGATGTGATGCTTGATCGTAGATTGAACCAAGATGACAACAGAGGACTAGGTCAGGGAGTTTTAGACAATCACCCCACACCTAGCAGATTTAGATTGGTCTTTGAGAAAAGGTCGGCCAAAGCTGAAGTAAGTTACGACTTTTCTTTGGTTAGGTTTTTAATATAAGCTTAGAGTGTCTTCTAATATGGCAAAAATGTAGCATATTTGCTGAAGATTTTTGTTTTATTGCAAAAATGTATTTGACATACTAAACAATTGTTAGAATGTTTTTCATGAACTAAACCATACCACATTAATGCCTTTTTTTTAAAGTCAAAATTAAGGAAGATTGCAGTATTTCATTTGGCTACTCAGACCTCCCTGTAACCTGCTTATTTTCTCACATACAACACAGACAAAACCATTGTCTCCCAGTGACTGATTTCAATTCTCTTTTCCATGTCCACCCTGTTTTCTGCAGTAGCATTCCTTTTGATCTCAAATGTATATCCCGCAACCTCTGTATAAGAAATCCTGCTGTCTCTCTTTCTTGAAAGCTATTTTATAAACTTTGTTTTCATAGTCTGGATACTTTATATTTTGTTTTTGTTTGATTACAGCCAGTCTACCCAGAAACATCATTCCCTTCAATGCTTAGCCAGCAGTCCTCCCTGTCACTGATTCATCCTATCTTTGCCATGCCTAGAAGTCTACAGGGGAAAGATAAAGATGTGGAAATGGCTAGGGAGATGCTCTTGCTGAGTGAATCCTTCCCCTGTGAGCTCCACATGCTCAACCTGAGGGTATTGCAACACAATGATGACCAGAAAGAGGTAAACCAAATGAGTTGATAAAAGACAGGCTAGTTGGAGTAGAAGTCAATTTTCATTGTGCACTTATTTATTTATTTTATGTTATTTTTAAGTAGCAGGTAATCTCATTTTTTTTTCTTATTCAATATTAAAATTCACTGAGTTTTGTGACAATATTCTAGGGACTATATTGAGTTATGTATAGATGTTTCTTGAAAGTAAATGTAATAATTTTTTTCAAGGGTTTTCAGGTAAGTCAAGCAGGCTGTTCTTTGTGTTCTACAGGCATAATCTTTTTTTGGTTACTCATAACCTTGATCAATTTGTTTGTTTTTATTTTGCTAGAACATTTGTAAGAATATTCTTCCTTATTTCTGATTTTACTGGGAATTTAGATTTTTACTCTAATAAAAAAAAAAAAAACACTATCTTTTGTTGCACAGTTTTGCTGTTACATCAAGATAAACTACAGAATGAGAGCAAATAAAACTTTTTGTTGTTCTTTCATTGGTTTCAGTAGAATGTTTGAAATGTTCATTTCTCTATTTTCTTGAACATGTTAGTTATTATTATAGCTTTTATATGGCGCTACTTTCATGCTTATAGCATGCTCAGAGCGCTTTTGGTCCAATCTCAGTTGTGGACCAGTGGGGGGGAGGGGGTATCTAGGAGTTAGTTTTCCATGCTTCCTTTAGGCGCTCAGTAAACACAACTCTGCCCGAGTCCTGTGTCGAACCTCAAGCCCCCTTCTAGGTAGCCAAGCCAAGTTCAAGCGCACTTGGCCTCTCGACCACGCTTTGAGATGGAAAAATCTTTTAAGATTAGCAGTGCAACAGTCAGAGAGAAAACATTGCACTAGACATTGTGTATCTAAGAACACCATTGGTCAGAATTAAATATTTAAGTTACAATGTATGTACTTTAAAATTTGGTTTTGGCAGTAATTCAACTCTTGCTAGTAGTTAAACTTTTGTAATAAATAATTTTTTTAAATTTTTAACCCCATAAGTTTTTGTTCTTTTTCAGTTGCAGTATGTTCCTAAAGATACAAGCCTGTTGTTGCTTCGCAATCTTCCAAGTGACTGTAGTTTTCCAGCACCACATTTGTCTTGCTTATCTATGAATGGAAAGGTATATTTGTTTAAATAGCCACCAAGACGGAAGTATACATTAAACAATAGAAATTAACCATGTATAGATCAAGATCTTCCTGTTTCAGTATACTTATGTTAATGTCCTTTCTACATGACACACTAATGGCTGCTCAAAGAGTCACTGAGTTTGAATGGTTTAAAGAGATATCTCAAGTAGTTGTTAGAATGGGCTGGGTCTTCTCATTGAGCACTTCTTGGGACTCTTGTAACACATTCCTGTCCACATACATTACAAGTAAAGGTGGCACCTGCTAGGGTCTTAAATAACTGCCCACATACATTACAAGTAAAGGTGGCACCTGCTAGGGTCTTAAATAACTGCCCACATACATTACAAGTAAAGGTGGCACCTGTTAGGGTGTCAAATAAGCTAGCATCCATCCATTCAGCTCATTTTTCTTTCAGAACTAAGGTCACTTTACTTCTGTTCATAACTGGTTTTAAAGGCTGTCTTCTCAATAGTAAGCATCTATATCCCACAGATTCCATTTAATTGTATTTACATATGTGATAGGGGCTACCAATAGGCATGATTAACCTCTCCCCCTTTCTTGTTTTAGGTTTATGGCTATTAATCACTGAAATCAAATAAACTTATAAGCTTATAATTTGGCAATTATGTATTTTAAAAAAGTAAAGCTTTTGCTAGTGGTTTCTGAAATATTTTGGAAAATCTATTTTGTGTGTAAAAATAATTCTTTTATTGAACTAAAGTTTCTTGACAATAAAATGTTATGTCCAGAAACTGAAACCTTTTTTTTTTTCTAAACCAGATAACTTTATCTACGTTATTCTCTAATGCGGAAGTCAAAGAAAGTGTTCAAACATCCTTGACCATGAATGATCAAGTGTCCATTTTAAGTCCCCAAACAAGTCTTCAAGTGCCTCCCATGGAGATAGTAGCAGTGCAAGTACATATAAACTAATGTTTAGATAGTGTTAGTTGTAGGTTTGAAATACTTTCAATGTTTCTTCTGTGCACAATGAACATTCAGAGAGATACATATCAAAAGAAAAAAGAAAAGGACGGGGTTGGGGAAAGGGAATCTGGTTGAACAAAATTCTAAACTTGAATATAAATGTAGGTTAGTGATGACAGACTGTAGTACTTTATTCTATCCACTTAGGCAGCTATCATTTTCATGACCAGTTCTGACTGACTGCTTATTTAATAATAAATCTCTATGTAGTAGTCTCCCATAAATCTAGAATTGATTTTATTGTATGCAATAGTTGCTGATATTTTAATACTAGAGAACACACACAAAATTACATTAAAAATTAGACAAAAATATTTTAATGTCCCAAATAAAATGTTGACCTAAAAATTGATTAAAATTGTGTTTGGGTTGAAAGTTATAAGAAAACTTCAGTAAAGTTTCTTCGATAATATGTATTCAATAATGGTATTTTATTTCATTTAAGGATAAAGAGCATTATTAGAAATAGGTTTACATTTTTAAATCAGAATATTTTTTATTCTTGTTGACTGATTGAGAAACAAAGAACTACTATGGTTGTAGAGCATTCTGCTGGTGTGTGTATGTGTGTGCTGTTACATATTTCTGTGCTTTCAGTAAATTGATAATTATCTGGATGTGTGACATTGGTGCAGTCCTTGGAAGAATTGAAGGGAATGAACTAGTTGAAATGAAAACTGTCTCTTTTTAGTAGCTTTGGATTGACTTATTAGTCACACATTTATTGAATTCTTGATTTTACGTTTTAACATTTTTTTAAAGACACCATTAAATTTGTTTTTGTTTTACTGGTGGTTTGCTTCACTTTTCCAACTTAAAAGGCAATTTTAAAATATTATCACAAAACATTGTACAAATGGCAATTCTTCATACCTTGAACTATTTAACTACCTGTTAGTATTCCTCATCATCCTCTGATAGTTAATTATGTGATTAATTCACAGTGTTCTATTCTCCATATTTATTTGATGGACCCAGCTGGTGTTTACGTTTTAGTATGCAATACTATATTGTAAATGGGTTCAAAGGTTTTCATTATATATTGACATATCACATTTACAAATGCATTTCTTTCTTCTCTTTAAAGAGAGAGACCAAGTCTAATGGGCAATGGACTCAACAAAAATGTGTAACATTGCCTTATTTTCTAATCAGATGAATTTTTCATAAATATTTACACAAAATAGCAGAAATATAAGCAGTGGCAGGGTGGGCTTCTAACATATATGACAGCCTCCACAATGATCTATGGAACATTCCTGCCACATTTCTTAAAGATTGGTCAAACAATGTTGATTTCTATAAGGAACATACACACACCTTCTATTCGTACTCTATATAACAGATAGTAGCATGTCATTATACTGAGCTTTGTGGGATTACATTAAAACCATTTACTAATACATAAAAATTGAGCTAGAGCACTGACAGCTGGATGGATTGTGTTGTGTGGTATGCACTTTAAACTACCATCTGATAGTCCTATGCTCAAATCCTGCCCGCTGTCATCCCCTGCTGACCTGCAGGAGGTTAGGGTCAGGACATAATCATCTTTTCTGAAGAAACATCCAAAATTTGTTAAACAATGACTTCACTATGTAGAGGAGTAAATACAATGTGAGAATATAGCAGGTTGTTTTCTTATGGGTTCTTCTGACTTTCTAAATGTACCATGTGTGTAGTGCATTCATCATTCCATTCATTATGACCAGAGTTTTATCACAATATTGTATAACAAATACAAGCATAATAGACCATTTACATTAGTTTTTTTTCTTTCCTTTCACTTATCTAGTGTGTGTGTGTTTTTATTTTATTTTAGTATTCTAAGTTTGGAGGAAGGTTTGATCATTCTGGGTGGGTTTTTTTGTTCATTAGAGTCAGTTGATACTAGACACATTATTTTATTGATGTTTGCTTCTTGTGTATTTGATCATTTGGATTTCAGTATACTTATCATTGGTGTCTATTTCATTTAGTAAATTTTTTAAATCTTATGTTTTGCTAGGCATTTTATTTTGGCTATAGTATACTGTAAATGCCTTTGTAATTGAAAAAAAAACAACTTACAAGACACTTTTTTTTACATTGAATTAAAACTCTGATATGATATGTTTTTATTTATACATTGCTGGTACCTTCCAATAGCATTAACTCACTACCACTAATGGGATAAAGAAAAAAATGGGGGAAAAAAATTAGACCACCTATGCCCTTAAATGTTTGTCATTAACTTTAAAATTATTTTGTGCAATTTATATTTAGTTGTTTTTTTTAAATTAAATACTATTTCTACATTTTTTTAATTATTATATTTCATTCTAGTATAAACAGTATAAACAATTTTTTTTTTTTTTTAATATTTCATTCTAGTATAAACTGTATATAATTCATTGCCCCATCATCCATTTTACATGTTATTAAGCATTTTAAAAACTATTCTGAAATCAAACCTGCAGCCATTCTTTATTCTTGTTGACATTTAGAAAAGCCCCTGCTCAGTTCAGTCCTTATGATCAAAAAAGTTTGTTTTTTTTCCATTAATTTTGTATAGTCCAAATGACTGTTCATAATTTTCTCAAAATTTTTCAGACTAAATAGTTTGGTTTTTAACATGGTATTAGATTAGTCAGTGCAGATAAATTTTTTGTTTTGAGACATTAATCTTTGATAATGTCAGATTGAACATGTTTAACAAGTTAAAGACAACTCAGTTCAACAGCTCAATAAAGCTGATCCTCATTTTAAAGTCTCAATAGTCTATAGTTAAAATCTTCTAAAGCTTTTTTTAGGGATATATATATAATGTCTAAAGACTACTTGCTAAATAGGCATACACATTAATTAAATTTCTAATTGGTAAGTTGAGCTAGTATCTAGTGTAGTTTTCAACACCTATATGGTTTGTTAATTTATGATCACATCATACTATAACATTGTCAATCTGTGCCTGAGACACACATTCTCATACAAATCAATATCCTATCACACAAACAACATGTCCACAAGTTACATATTAAAGCTTGTCCACAATAAAACCTACTTGACCACTACCCTAAGTTCTAGGCCACTTGAAACTATTACCATGTGATCACTCTGAACTCTTCTGTCTTTGACATCTCTGCCCTAACTAAATAACCAGCACGTCACTTGTTCCTCAAATCTATACTATGTGATCATTGACAAGTACCTCATGATTAGGCTGCCCTCTTTAAGAATTAGTAGCTACTGTTAACACTTTGACACATCTGTGCCTGATATTGAACATAATTCATGTGATTTATTTATGAAACATTTATGTTACTATGTAATAAATATCAGAGATTTCAATGTATAAGCTATTTCATATGTTATGTATAATAAATGGACTTGAAATCATGATTGTTTTCAGATGTGTTCTATTTGTAACCTTCTATGGTTTGGATTAGTTTCATTTAACCTACATATTCATGGCTTTGAAAGAAACACTTTACTTCTTACAATCTGTTACATTTGTGGTATGTCCAGCCTTGGAAAGAGGTAGACTTGGTATGTCCAGCCTTGGAAAGAGGTAGACTTGGCATGTCTAGACTTGGAAAGAGGTAGACTTGGTATGTCCAGCCTTGGAAAGAGGTAGACTTGGCATGTCCAGCCTTGGAAAGAGGTAGACTTGACATGTCCAGCCTTGGAAAGAGGTAGACTTGGCATGTTCAGCCTTGGAAAGAGTTAGACTTGGCATGTCCAGCCTTGGAAAGAGGTAGACTTGGTATGTCTAGACTTGGAAAGAGGTAGACTTGGTATGTCCAGCCTTGGAAAGAGGTAGACTTGGTATGTCCAGCCTTGGAAAGAGGTAGACTTGGCATGTCCAGCCTTGGAAAGAGGTAGACTTGGTATGTCCAGCCTTAGAAAGAGGTAGACTTGGTATGTCCAGACTTGGAAAGAGGTAGACTTGGCATGTTCAGCCTTGGAAAGAGGTAGACTTGGTATGTCCAGCCTTGGAAAGAGGTAGACTTGGCATGTCCAGACTTGGAAAGAGGTAGACCTGGCATGTAAAGCCTCGGAAAGAGGTAGACTTGGCATGTCCAGACTTGGAAAGAGGTAGATTTGGCATGTCCAGCCTTAGAAAGAGGTAGACTTGGTATGTCCAGACTTTGAAAGAGGTAGACTTGGCATGTCCAGCCTTGGAAAGAGGTAGACTTGGTATGTCCAGCCTTAGAAAGAGGTAGACTTGGTATGTCCAGACTCGGAAAGAGGTAGAATTGGCATGTTCAGCCTTGGAAAGAGGTAGACTTGGTATGTCCAGACTTGGAAAGAGGTAGACTAGGCATGTCCAGCCTTAGAAAGAGGTAGACTTGGCATGTCCAGACTTGGAAAGAGGTAGAATTGGTATGTCCAGCCTTTGAAAGAGGTAGACTTGGAAAGAGGTAGACTTAGCATGTCCAGCCTTGGAAAGAGGTAGACTTGGTATGTCCAGCCTTGGAAAGAGGTAGACTTGGTATGTCCAGACTTGTTAAGAGGTAGACTTGGCATGTCCAGACTTGGAAAGAGGTAGATTTGGCATGTCCAGCCTTAGAAAGAGGTAGACTTGGTATGTCCAGACTTTGAAAGAGGTAGACTTGGCATGTCCAGCCTTGGAAAGAGGTAGACTTGGTATGTCCAGCCTTAGAAAGAGGTAGACTTAGTATGTCCAGACTCGGAAAGAGGTAGAATTGGCATGTTCAGCCTTGGAAAGAGGTAGACTTGGTATGTCCAGACTTGGAAAGAGGTAGACTAGGCATGTCCAGCCTTAGAAAGAGGTAGACTTGGCATGTCCAGACTTGGAAAGAGGTAGAATTGGTATGTCCAGCCTTTGAAAGAGGTAGACTTGGTATGTCCAGCCTTGGAAAGAGGTAGACTTGGAAAGAGGTAGACTTAGCATGTCCAGCCTTGGAAAGAGGTAGACTTGGTATGTCCAGCCTTGGAAAGAGGTAGACTTGGTATGTCCAGACTTGGAAAGAGGTAGAATTGGCATGTCCAGCCTTGTTAAGAGGTAGACTTGGTATGTCCAGACTTGGAAAGAGGTAGACTTGGCATGTCCAGCCTTAGAAAGAGGTAGACTTGGCATGTCCAGACTTGGAAAGAGGTAGACTTGGCATGTTCAGCCTTGGAAAGACGTAGACTTGGTATGTGCAGCCTTGGAAAGAGGTAGACTTGGTATGTCCAGACTTGGAAAGAGGTAGACCTTGCATGTAAAGCCTCGGAAAGAGGTAGACTTGGTATGTGCAGCCTTGGAAAGAGGTAGACTTGGTATGTCCAGACTTGGAAAGAGGTAGACCTGGCATGTAAAGCCTCGGAAAGAGGTAGACTTGGCATGTCCAGACTTGGAAAGAGGTAGATTTGCCATATCCAGACTTGGAAAGAGGTAGACCTGGCATGTCCAGCCTCGGAAAGAGGTAGACTTGGCATGTCCAGACTTGGAAAGAGGTAGATTTGGCATGTCCAGCCTTGGAAAGAGGTAAACTTGGCATGTCTAGCCTGAATTTATCACATTCAAGTGGTGTAATGATATTATAATTAATATGCTTTGCTTTTTTTACCCAGCATTTTCCATTCACTTTAATGAAATATCACAGAAAATTTTTATTTTATAAAGTAATTAACTTATAACTAGTAAGGGAACTATTGAATCTTCAAGTCAGTATAATTAAACTAAGGACTTCGGAGGCTCATCTTAGGCTACAGAATTGAAGTGTTTAAGTCATGATGAAAACCAGACTTTTATGAATGATGAACTATTCCTTTCCCATGTTGGAGAGAAATAAAAGTGGTTTGTTGTTGGTTGTACTGTTCTCAACTAAAACCTTTGGCCTTAAGACATGGATACTTCTCTTTCTGTGAACCTGATAGACTTTAATGCAATCTTTTCATTTAATTATAATTTATGTACAAAGATTAGCTGGCGGGGAGAAAAATTTGCACCTGCATTCAATTCATTGCAACTGCTTCTATTGATAAAAAAAACAATAGATTTAAGCAGATAAATTATATCAGCCTAGTAAGACGCTTTTTTGTAGCACCTCAGACATTGGAACTCTCAACTAAGGTATTACTCCATTATCCAGATACTGAGTTAGTGCCTAGAGCAGGGCTGGCGAACCTATGGCACGCGTGCCCAAGGTGGCACGCGAAACGATTTTGTGTGGCGCTAGTGGATCATATTCCATATAATTTTTTTTCCATATGACAGTGTTTCATTTGGGGAGCATAGGGCATAATAATTTTTTTTCAAGACAAATCTCGTATTTGAACGAGATCTCCTTAGCTTCCGCCATTTTGTTGATACTGAAAACGTGTCGGTCTTACATCGATTGCTAGCGTTGCCATCAATAAATGTTTTATCAGAATAATTACCATAACATGCCATTCTCAAAAATAAAAAAAAGAAAACTTAATGAAGAATAAGGAAGTGGCAGACCTTTTCAAGAGTGGTGGACTGAAAGATATGGAATGATTCACAGAGAAAACAAGGCCTTATGTGCCATGTGTTTGGAAAGTGTTGTTTGTCGGACATCATCAGTAAAACGTCATTATGAGTCAATCACAGCTGGCTTTTAGGCAAAAGCGAGGATGAGCAAAAAGAACATATATCGTGTGAGTTTAAAAAAAAGCGATTTCACAATCCAGTTCTTTTGTAAACTTTGTTAAAAGTTCTTCTAAGTTAGTGGCTGCAAGTTTTCAAATTTCAAAATTATAGCTAAGCATGGAAAACCTTTAAGTGACGGTGATTATATCAAGGAAGCAATGTTAGAATGTGCGTCTTATTTGTTTGAAGACTTTCAAAACAAGGATAAAGTCATTCAGAGAATAAAGAATTCGCCAATAAGCCGAAACATGGTTAAAACGAGAGTTATGACATTGCACGTTAATATTCAAGAACAAGTAAAGAAGGATATTAATGCATATCAAGCCTAGTCTATTTGCCTTGATTAAAGTACTGATGTGACATCGAAAGTACTGGCCATCATTGCCAAATATACCAAAGGAAATGAAATAGACAAAGAACTAATAAAATTAGCAACTTTACCAACGATAACAACAGGTGCAGGTATATGTCAAACTGTTGTGACTGAACTCAGAAATGCAGGTGTAGATCTAAAAAAAAAATAGTTTCTGTTACACCTGATGGTGCTCCAAGTATGACTGGGAAAGTTTCTGTTACACCTGATGGTGCTCCAAGTATGACTGGGAAAGTTTCTGTTACACCTGATGGTGCTCCAAGTATGACTGGGAAAGTTTCTGTTACACCTGATGGTGCTCCAAGTATGACTGGGAAAGTTTCTGTTACACCTGATGGTGCTCCAAGTATGACTGGGAAAGTTTCTGTTACACCTGATGGTGCTCCAAGTATGACTGGGAAAGTTTCTGTTACACCTGATGGTGCTCCAAGTATGACTGGGAAAGTTTCTGTTACACCTGATGGTGCTCCAAGTATGACTGGGAAAGTTTCTGTTACACCTGATGGTGCTCCAAGTATGACTGGGAAAGTTTCTGTTACACCTGATGGTGCTCCAAGTATGACTGGGAAAGTTTCTGTTACACCTGATGGTGCTCCAAGTATGACTGGGACAGTTTCTGTTACACCTGATGGTGCTCCAAGTATGACTGGGAAAGTTTCTGTTACACCTGATGGTGCTCCAAGTATGACTGGGAAAGTTTCTGTTACACCTGATGGTGCTCCAAGTATGACTGGGACAGTTTCTGTTACACCTGATGGTGCTCCAAGTATGACTGGGACAGTTTCTGTCACACCTGATGGTGCTCCAAGTATGACTGGGAAAGTTTCTGTCACACCTGATGGTGCTCCAAGTATGACTGGGACAGTTTCTGTCACACCTGATGGTGCTCCAAGTATGACTGGGACAGTTTCTGTTACACCTGATGGTGCTCCAAGTATGACTGGGAAAGTTTCTGTTACACCTGATGGTGCTCCAAGTATGACTGGGAAAGTTTCTGTTACACCTGATGGTGCTCCAAGTATGACTGGGAAAGTTTCTGTTACACCTGATGGTGCTCCAAGTATGACTGGGAAAGTTTCTGTTACACCTGATGGTGCTCCAAGTATGACTGGGAAAGTTTCTGTTACACCTGATGGTGCTCCAAGTATGACTGGGAAAGTTTCTGTTACACCTGATGGTGCTCCAAGTATGACTGGGACAGTTTCTGTTACACCTGATGGTGCTCCAAGTATGACTGGGAAAGTTTCTGTTACACCTGATGGTGCTCCAAGTATGACTGGGAAAGTTTCTGTTACACCTGATGGTGCTCCAAGTATGACTGGGACAGTTTCTGTTACACCTGATGGTGCTCCAAGTATGACTGGGACAGTTTCTGTCACACCTGATGGTGCTCCAAGTATGACTGGGAAAGTTTCTGTCACACCTGATGGTGCTCCAAGTATGACTGGGACAGTTTCTGTCACACCTGATGGTGCTCCAAGTATGACTGGGACAGTTTCTGTTACACCTGATGGTGCTCCAAGTATGACTGGGACAGTTTCTGTTACACCTGATGGTGCTCCAAGTATGACTGGGAAAGTTTCTGTTACACCTGATGGTGCTCCAAGTATGACTGGGAAAGTTTCTGTTACACCTGATGGTGCTCCAAGTATGACTGGGACAGTTTCTGTTACACCTGATGGTGCTCCAAGTATGACTGGGACAGTTTCTGTCACACCTGATGGTGCTCCAAGTATGACTGGGAAAGTTTCTGTCACACCTGATGGTGCTCCAAGTATGACTGGGACAGTTTCTGTTACACCTGATGGTGCTCCAAGTATGACTGGGACAGTTTCTGTTACACCTGATGGTGCTCCAAGTATGACTGGGACAGTTTCTGTTACACCTGATGGTGCTCCAAGTATGACTGGGAAAGTTTCTGTTACACCTGATGGTGCTCCAAGTATGACTGGGAAAGTTTCTGTTACACCTGATGGTGCTCCAAGTATGACTGGGAAAGTTTCTGTTACACCTGATGGTGCTCCAAGTATGACTGGGAAAGTTTCTGTTACACCTGATGGTGCTCCAAGTATGACTGGGAAAGTTTCTGTTACACCTGATGGTGCTCCAAGTATGACTGGGAAAGTTTCTGTTACACCTGATGGTGCTCCAAGTATGACTGGGACAGTTTCTGTTACACCTGATGGTGCTCCAAGTATGACTGGGAAAGTTTCTGTTACACCTGATGGTGCTCCAAGTATGACTGGGACAGTTTCTGTTACACCTGATGGTGCTCCAAGTATGACTGGGACAGTTTCTGTTACACCTGATGGTGCTCCAAGTATGACTGGGACAGTTTCTGTTACACCTGATGGTGCTCCAAGTATGACTGGGACAGTTTCTGTTACACCTGATGGTGCTCCAAGTATGACTGGGACAGTTTCTGTTACACCTGATGGTGCTCCAAGTATGACTGGGACAGTTTCTGTTACACCTGATGGTGCTCCAAGTATGACTGGGACAGTTTCTGTTACACCTGATGGTGCTCCAAGTATGACTGGGACAGTTTCTGTTACACCTGATGGTGCTCCAAGTATGACTGGGACAGTTTCTGTTACACCTGATGGTGCTCCAAGTATGACTGGGACAGTTTCTGCTACACCTGATGGTGCTCCAAGTATGACTGGGACAGTTTCTGTTACACCTGATGGTGCTCCAAGTATGACTGGGACAGTTTCTGTTACACCTGATGGTGCTCCAAGTATGACTGGGACAGTTTCTGCTACACCTGATGGTGCTCCAAGTATGACTGGGACAGTTTCTGTTACACCTGATGGTGCTCCAAGTATGACTGGGACAGTTTCTGTTACACCTGATGGTGCTCCAAGTATGACTGGGACAGTTTCTGCTACACCTGATGGTGCTCCAAGTATGACTGGGACAGTTTCTGTTACACCTGATGGTGCTCCAAGTATGACTGGGACAGTTTCTGCTACACCTGATGGTGCTCCAAGTATGACTGGGAAAGATGCAGGTTTCGTTACTTTGTTCACAGGACATGTTGGACACACCCACTCATCACTTTTCACTGCATTGTGCACCAACAAGCTCTATGGTCAAACAACGGCTTAAAGGAATTTGAAGACATTATGAAATGTGTAACAAAAACTGTAAACTTCATTACTGCCCGTGCTTTGAATAAGAGAAAATATGAACAGCTGCTAAATGAAGTTCAGTGACTCTGGCTTATTAATGTACAACAGCGTACGTCGACTAAGCCGAGGTCACGTTCTGGAACGGTTTGTGGAATGCCTTGATGAAATTAGAATCTTTATGGATGATAACAAACAAAATTGCTCAGAATTGACAAATGTGGACTGGCTTTTCAGACTAATGTTTTTTACCGATTTTTCATCCTATTTAAATGAACTTAATACGAAGTTGCAAGGTTTCGAAAAATCTGTCGATCAGGCATTTGAAGATTTACAAACGTGACATAGAGAAGGAAGAATTAAAAATATTTTAACAAACTGAAGAAATTTTATGATGATTTAAAATTAATGATACTACCTGCAAAGATTATCAGAAAAGATTGTTTTTAGAGATAATTGCCATAACTGCTGAACAATTTTCATTGCGTTTTGAACAATTTCGAAAATTCGAGTACACCTCCAAATTTATAAAATATCCAGATACAGTAGATTCAGAAACTCAGGATTTGACCATGTTTTCTTGGACGGGATTACACGACTTTGAAATGCAACTTGTTGAGTTTCAGACCAGCGCAATTAGGAGACAGAAATTTATTGACTTACGAATACGACTTGAATTAATTGAACGTTAACGGTTAGAACCTCAGATATATGCAGAAAATGAGATTTTTCAAGTTTGGAATGACCTGCCTAAAATTTTTAATTTTCTGATAAAAGTAGCAACATCCATTCTGTCAATTTTCTCGTCTACTTACTCATGCGAATCTTTATTTTCTACAATGAATTATATTAAATCAGATGCCAGAAGTTGCTTGACCGATGAACTAAGTGCGGCGTGTGTAACTTTGAAGAATACACGGTATACACCAGATATCAAACTGTTATCGTCTACCACACAACAGCAGCAGTCGCACTGATTGACCTGCCCTAAGACTTCAAATCTGTAGGTCAACGTAATAAAATTCAATAAACAAGTAATATTGTTACTGAGCTGTTTTTATACATGCAGTTGACTTACTGGCTGTAGCACTTCTTTTATATAGCTGCGTCACTAGTAGACCTACTGGGCACGCAACAATCTTCATTGTTTTTAAATTGAAATTAATTGGCACTCGAACTGAAAAAGGTTCGCCAGCCCTGGCGATTGCACCAGTAAGGTTCAGAACCATGACATATGGACAATCCATGATTCTCTTACCTGATGCCCATTAAAAAGAAATTCTTATTCTGCTACAGAAAAGCTGGGCCAGTTGCTAGAGTGCATCCATTGTCTCTTCAGAATGCCTCTTCAGACAGAAGGAGCTATAGGTAGCTGTTTATTGCTAGACAAAAGCATCAAGAATAAAACTATGAGCAAGACATTCAACGAGGTGGCAATAAAAATATAGGAAGTAAATTGTTCACTTTATTTTGAATTCTGGCAGTAAAGAAAAAAAAAAGCTAACAAAACTCAATGCAACATAACAGAATATGCTCCACATGAAAAGTAGACCACATATTGATATGTGCATCCCATCTGAACTACTTGTCAGTTCTAATAGTAAACAATTGTTACGAGGACAACGTTTATCAAAAAGTAAAAAAAAACAATTATTACTGCACACAGGAAATTACAAAATGTTATATATACATAAGAAAAAATGTTTCAATGAAATGTAAGGGAACGGAAACATTGGGCAAAGAAATTGATATAAAGTCGACTGTACATCACAGAAGTAGATTTCTAACTAAAAAAATACTATGAAATGTTAAAAGATTGAGAAAGACAAAAATTAACAATGAAATAGCCTGTATCTAGAGATTTTATAAATCAATTGAAATACAAATTTAAAAAATTATAATATTTAAATAATTAAAAAAATAAGGCTGTTTCTTTACCATTTTCTAAGTGAAATTTAACTAAGCATGATTAAGAGAAATAGATCATTCAATATAATAATTTCTAAGACATGTTGTTTTTCCTGCTAAACTGTTCCTGAAGCTAAAACAGAAAATAAAATCCTAATGTTAAACTAGAAATTTAAAAAATATGATAAAACTACTGAATGAAACAGTAATTGTTGAATTTTGAATTATCCGTAGAGGTATATACAATGCTTCATCATGATTATCAATTCATTAAGTTTACAATTAGCAAAGACAAGGGTTCTCAAATCAACAATAAACATAGTGCATAATCAATCTTATATCAGAGTTCAAACTATTGCTGTCATTCAAAACTAATTTTTAAAAAATACTGTAATGATTGAACTCTCTCCACATTCACTTAGGAATGACTGAGAACTGTTAGCTAAGGTTTGTTTTCAAAAAGAGAACTGTCTTAGTCCAAACCTTCTGTGTGATGGCTGGTGATGAAGATGGTTCAGACTCAAGACCATCCTGACATTCATGCTGTCTTCCATTTTTCTATTTTTGATTAAATATTGAATGAAATTATATTTAATATGGACATCCATTACATTTTACATATTTTAAAAATATTTTATTTGTTACCTTATTAATGAAAAATGAATGTTGTTTTTTTTATTTTAATTTTTGTGTGATATCCAGTTAAATTAAAGATCACTAATGTCATTTTTGTTTTGTTAAAATGTTCTGATAATATCATTTGTAACAGACAAAATTAAACATGAAACAAATAACATTATTCCATATCAAACAAATATTTACATTTTTTTCATGTTTACATTATGTCAACTACACACAGAGTATAAATGCCTGATATGGTCAATTGTCATGAGGCTTCATTAATATTCTGACATCTTGGGAAAACAATGTATAGTTATTTAATGAATTTAGCTTTTTAGTTAAGTCCTAAAAGAAAAGAAACATCATTAATAAATTGTGAACAATAGCAGTATTGAACATGACACTTTATGTTAATATGGTATAATATATTTCATCATTCAGATTAGTATACTTTTCAATGGTATGATTCAGCTATTTACTGTTAGCTAATCTATAAACTAGTGATAATTGCCTTATATTTGTTCCAAAAAATTAAAATTGTACAAGTAGACTAATACATTTTCATTTTAATAGAATTGCAGGACCAGGCATTTAATTTTTTTTCCTTTTCAGATTCTTATTTCAGTTTACAATGATTACACTTTTTTTTTTTTTAGCTAAAAAGCACTTACATTGAAATAAAATGTTTATCAATTACTCAACTCATTTTTGTTCTCAATATAAAAGAATAAAATAAAACCTTTTCCTCTTTTAACCCCTGCTAGGATTGAAGTTAATATTTTTCATGTTCCAGCCAGGTAGTTATCTTCTCATAGTTGGTCTTCATCCATCCAATGTTAGCTCTGGGAATCAAGTACAAACATTGTGTAGAACAACCAATTGTTCAAGTGAAAAAACTGGCTAGTGTTAAATGAATAGTGAAATATTAAAACACTAATAGCCCTATTGAAACTCTGACAAACCTTATAAGTGCCAAAGCATTCTCCACAGACTTGCTAGCTACTTTTGGAGTGTTTTTTGCAAATATTCTTTCAAACTGGATAGAATGACATGACAATGTATCAATAAAAATAAAAATTTCTATAGTCATTCATTAAATATTAGAGAAATAATAATCCAAAAAATAAAATGTATTGCATTTCATTGTTAGCATTTCATGAGTGAATTGATCTGGATAAAATATAAGAAAATAAAATAAAGTTCATTAAACATTTTGGGGTCTTTGAAGAATCTAGATCAGCGGTTCTCAACCTTTTTAGTTATGAACTCCTTATATAATTTCCACAAGGCGGCAACCCCCAACAGTAAATTTTTCCATTTACAGATAAATGTGTTTGCTAATGGCAAAAAGTTGTAACCATTTTTTTAAATTGTATTCGGTGTAAAATTAATGTTTGCTTGTATAATTAAGCTTTTTAAAGTTTATTATTCAGACTTGCATTTATTTACTTTTCTATTACATATTCACAATATACATGTTGCATACTTAAGTGATGATTTGACAAATATGGCAAAATATGGAGTACAGTTTTTGATACAGTAAATTACATTATTACAGAAATATTTTTTCAACAGTATTTACAAACACGCCAAATTTAGTGAGAAGTTGAAGCTTGTTTTTGTTAAACTAAATTAGGAATTCTGGGGACAGTCTTTGAAAAAACACAACGAATGTCATCTTCTGCATCAAGTCTACTTCTGAATTTCGACTTAATAACTAACAAGCTGAAAAACCCTGTTTCAGAAAGATATGTTGTTGGAAATGGAAGAAGCATTCACAACACAATCTCAGACAGTATGGGATAGGACTGCAAACATTTAATCCAATGTGTAATTGACATTGAAAAGAAATCATTTTTAGTGACATCGCTATTGATGAGGTCAATAAACTCTTCCTGTGACGTCTGCGGAACATCTTCAACTTTGACTTCTGGCAAGTACAAATGGGATGCCAGGTAGATTTGGAGAGTAGGATGAAATTTCCTCCCTAACCATGCGCAAATGTTCTTTCACTGAAATCATTAAATTTCTTCCTTCTGTGAGATTTTATGTCATTTTCTTCATTTTTATTCATAGAACGCAGATAATGTTGGCAACATATAAAGTTTATTTTGCTTTGCTTGGTTAATTTTTGCTGGCGAGGTATGTTTACCAGTTATATTTTGTTCTCTCGTTTTGTATGTGCAGCTAATGTGAAACATTACACTAACATGAAAATAAAAGAAAGTTACCGAACCTGTTCAAGATTAAATTCTGTGTTCACAAAGGCTGTTACTTCTTGAATTATGTCCCTTAGTATAAATTGATCATTGCTAAATCTGGAACACAAACACATAAAATGATAATAACATTCAATTATATATTTCTGAAAAAAAAAAGACTCACTTGATGATATAGTTTTAAAGAATTAAAATATCTGCTAAAACTCAAGAAAATATAAAGAAACTAGAACAGATTCAAATAGAACTGTAAGGATAATTGATTAGAGTGACACTATCAGTAAATTCACTAAATTTAAATATACTCCAGGGTAGGAGATAAAGTAAACCAGCAATGATAGATAAAACTAAACTATAACTTACTGATACAAAAGCACAATCTAATAAAGATACAAAGATAAATGTACATTTCTTATTCCATAAGCTAGCACAAAGCCATATAAGTGCTCTTTTATCTTTCCTAAAACCATTACAGTATAGAATGAGTTGCTTAAATGAGTGAAAAAAAACACACAATGGCCAAGTAGAGTTAAAGTCTTTAATTAACATGCACAACTAAGTTAACACATTTATAGAATGTAATAATCTGTTTTGAAAAATATGTTTGTAACTTTAAAGAGAAGAAGCATAAGATGTTCACATTTTTTAACTCAATACTTTCTTACTTGGCAATGAGATTATCCCACTGACTCATCACAAACTGCACTGCTACCATACGTGACAAAGGTGTTTTAGAAAAGTAGCCAATAACTACATGAACATCTTGGGGTTTTATTTTGGATGGATCCAGCAGCCATTTAATGTACCTGGAAATGTTGAAGAAATAAAACAGCACATAATGAGTCCAGTTTAAAACAAGAAAGGGGATGGGGGGAGAATAGAGGAGCAATAATCTTTGAGAGAAAACAAACTTGTCCTTTTTTATTTTAAATAAATACCAAAAATTATAATGAGCAAACTTTAAAGCTTTTCATTTCTTTTTCAACGAAAAAAACACATTGTACTCATGTACTTAGACAGAACACAAATGTAAAAAAGCATACCTCACTCTGTCCCCTCCTACACAACATATTATATGAGAAAAATAATTGGATGCGTTACTTAGAGTCTAGGCTGCATATTTCTCAGATCTTAAAAATATGTTTTCTTTCTAGGACACTCCTAAGTCCACTAATTCTCAAGCCCAAGATCTTTTAAATGTTAAATGCAGATAATCATTATTTCTCTACTACATCAGTTTGTTTACAGCAATGGGAAACCTTTCATTTATTTGTCTTATTTTTAAAAATAGAAATGGTGGAAAATGTATTCAGGTAAATCATCCTTATGTTATGCTAACCAACTAGAGTAGACAAATTAGAATGATCCTCCCTCTAGATCTGGGACACAATGACTTGGCTTTCTAACTGGCTTTAATCTCAGTGAAAACTGGGATTTTTAACTTTTGGAATTTTAGGACACCCTTAAAATCAATCAACTCTAATTGGTACATGACATTAATTGGGGAAAGTAAATGTAGTTAGTCATTGAGCTGGTCACACAACACCCTCATTAACCTTTGGCCATAGAAAAGGTTGACATTAATATTATCTGCCCTATATATCGCAAGATCTTAACTTCACATCTTTACTTCACCTCCAGAGCAATGAAGGTTTCTGTGTGTACACCAAGCTCTCCATCATAATATTTTCTTCACTGGCCACAGTGGTGCTCAACTTCTTGTTCCACACATAGTCCCATTCAGTCGAGTCTCCTTCTCTTATACCCACAGAGTAGATGACCATTGACAAATCTGGGGGAAGTCTAAACAAAGAACAAAGTTTATCATGGGTATAAACATTACTAGCTTTAATAAAAATCAAGTAACACATCAATAATAAAATAGAGAAGAAAGAATGTTGTAAAAAAAAATAAACAAATGTTTAAAAAAAAACTCAATATATTTACCATTACTCTTAGATTTTTGTTATAGGCCTAAATGAAAGCAGTTGTAACAGTGACTGTCTGATAGACCAATAAGTTATTGTGTGCATACTAATGAAGAAAATTGATAAACTGTAAACAAGTCAACAAGGGAACTGAGTTAAAGAAGAATAAATAAGCAGACACAACATTACAAACATAAACTGTAGTTAGACTGCTGATCATTGACCAATGGAGGCTGACCTGGCATCATGCTTCATCCAATTTGCAAACATAGATTTGGCATACTCCACAGCTTTATCAACACCAACATCACAAGCTAATGACAGTATGACTCGGCGTAGATATCTGGACAAAAAATAACAAGTCCAATAATAAATCACATATGCAGAAACAAAATTTTATTTTTTCAGTTCAACTAAAAGGATAAATTAGATATTTAAAAATAACTTAGAAAATTACATAAGAAACTCATATATAAGAAAAAGGCGTTGTACAGAATAGTCCACATAGACTCACTTTTCCGGTAATTCCCCTTTGTCAGCAGTACCAACCATTTCAAACACTGGAGCTACCAATTTTTTCAAATATTGCTAAATGAAGAAACAATACAGAGAAAAATTCAGAGCCATTTCTCATAGAACTTTAGGCTTCCCCCCAGCCCCAATATTTACTAGCTATTCAAAAGAAGATGTAAAAAATATCTTTTATAAATCATTAATGATTTTTGTTCTTCTAAAATTTTGTAGTTTGCCATTATTACAATTTTCTGAGTAAAAGTAATTAGTATTTTTTTTTTGTTGCTTGTTACAGTACCTTTTAAATTTAACAGTCTTATAAAGCTACCTTGATGGTTCAATTTTGAACTTTTTTTTCTCAAAAAGTATTTTCTTTTAAAAACACACCTTGATCTATAATATACTGATACCTATTAATTAATTAATATTTTGAAATGATGTGTATATTATTTGTGATAATTTTTATGTCACTTAACGTAAGCTAATGCCTAAGCTGGACTTTAAAGCATTTCCATGGGGCATCTCTGTTATGTTGACCACCTTTCAGCTCACCAAAAAAAAAAAAAAAGCTCATACGTAATATATGCCTTGCCCAGTGAAACTGTTGTTTATACACATTACCAAAATGTCAACAGTCTAAGTGGATTTAGATGCAAAGAAAAATTGAAATGGATGGAAACAGAAAGATTAAGATAAAAAATATCAGGTGTTTTATACTTGTAGTTGAGTGTAGGCTGCATTGTAGGAAATCATTCCTTTCAAGAATTCAATGGAGTGAAGGAAAGACTCCCAGGGAATTGAACTTTGTTCTTTACTTAAATATCTTGTTAAATTCAATGCCACATTGTAGTCTAACACATTGGCTCTGGAAGCAGATTAAAGAAAAGCTCATTAATGACATGACTTTGGACACTAAGAAAAAAAACAAAAAAACAAGTGACACTTGTAAATTTAACTGATTATCTAAGTTGATGCCACTTCCCTCTACGATTCATAATCTGTGTATAAAATGTGAAAATGTATGTGAAGCATGTAGGGGCATTATATTATATATTATTATTAATTCAGCTAAACTCCTTCTCTAACCTAGCAAATGCAAAGGCATCTCCAATAAGAACAGCCCTGTTGGCTTCAGGGAAAACCTGTAGATTAAAAAAGCATGAAGTATCAATATTAAAATAATGGGTTATCACAGTGAAACAAAATTTAATAGAAAATACAATATTAAATGTAGAATTTTGGAGGGAGATACATATAGAAATGGAGTATTCCATTTAAGATAGAAATTATTAGGTAACTTTAAAGAGCAATACAACTTAGAACAAGGGAGACAATCGTAATCTTTTTTCTTTTTATTTGACTAGAATTATCAACTTATACAAAGCAAAACAATTATAATATAAATGAAACTGTTAGATATATCTATTTCTATAATAAAAACAATGAAAGGTAATGTTGAGATGAAACATCACAAAGCAGAACAATTCTCTACAACACTAAACTACACTACAACACTATATTAGAAGATTAGGAATGTTTGTTAACTAGGACTATTGAATGGCCAACACCATAACATCACACTCACAATATTTAACAAAGTTAGTCCATTCTAGTCAACTTACTGTGTGATCCTGTAACAGTTGTTTGGCCAACAAGCTCCACATCTGAGAACTGTACATCACTTTGTAGTAGCCAATAAACTCATAGTTTCCCAGAATCCATTTGTCATTAGGCTCATGAATTGTTGCTGTTCCACACAAGAATGACAAGAGTTCAAGCTGATAAAGTTATTTTCTTTAAGTACAAATATAAATGTTCATTAAAAAAATATTTAAAACTTTTGGACTTTATTATACTGACAATTTTAGAAAGAGAACTAATATACACTTTGCAATATATCTATTTATATACAAATATAAAATATACTTATTTACTCAGAGTAAATCTTCTATTGCATAAATTACCTGAAGTGAAATTTAGCCAGACAGTTTTTGGTTTATGAGACTGTCTCTGTGTGACATAGGTGAAGGGGATATTCCATTTGTATCTTAAAGAGAAATATAAAATTTATTTTATTCACAATTTACCCTCAGCATATTTCATAAGATAAAGAATAAAATTATTCTACTTTTAGCATTTCACTTCTGTTAGCTAAGATAATTTTTTTTAAGTCCGTACAGGAATAATAGTTTTAATTATTCTTTTCAAGTAGTTTAAAAGATAAATATAAAACAGTAGACCACCTTAATTGCATAGTTGCAATTAAAAATCTATTTAAGAAATTAATCAGGCTTTGTGACATGTGAATAAATTTTTTTTTTTTTTTTTTTAAAGTTAAGTAATCAGGTGCCTTATGCAGTTCAGCTGTAAGCAATTAAGTGGTTTTTATTGTATATTTACTCAGCTGAAGCGTTGGTCTCATGTTCTTTTTTAATATCTTGATCCAGTAGAAACCTAGTCTGGTGTAAGATAAAATGACCATCTCCTTCCTCTATAGTGACCAGTGGATATCCCATCTGGCAGGTCCAGGATTCCATGATGCGAGCAACATCAAAAGTATTGTTAAAAGACTGATTTCAAAGAGATAAAAGGAAGAGTAAACAAGCAAAATATAAACATACTTTAAAAAACAAAGCTTATCTAAGGGAAAAGAACTCCACAATTTTAACTGTCTCTCTATAATGTAGTAGTTATTTACCTTTTTGATATCAAACAAAATAATAAATAACTAATTATAAATAATTGTTTTAAGTTTTAACTTGATTCTAGAAAGGGTGTGGGAGAAATAATGTGTACAGTTATCCAAGGAGACACACAACCCCACATACTGAAGGATTACATTCCCTTATTGGTATAAAAAAAAAATTAGTTACATGTAATTATTTGACTAGTCTGTTAATTTCTTTTTTGATTCATGTATTATCTAAACATATGAATAATTATTGAAAGTTTCAACTTGATCTGAGAATGGGTGTGTGAGAAAAGTGTGTTCAAATTTTTTACCAGAGAGACAGACAGACAGACAGAGTGAGTTGATATGAACTTTGTAAAAATAACAAACCATCCTGAATTAACATGAAGCTATTGGTTCACTCATTGTAGATTTACCCTAAAAAAGACTTTCTAGTCACAAATGCTTTATGTGTGAACCAAGTGCTTCATTCTAAAAACTAAGGAAAGTCTAAAAATAAAACTACAGTTTTAGCTGTTTTCTAATGAATATAAACTAGACATTATTGGCCTACAGATGTATTATAGACTTAATTATAAAGACAACAGGTGATAAAATATACTTCTGTGAGTGTGTCCCAAAGCTGTGACATTCTAGCATTTTTGAATTTGTATTTTTGAACATAGCGTCGAATTCCATCTCGGAAATTGTCAGCACCAGCAAAGCCAGTGATCATACGTAATATGGCCATTCCCTATAAAACAGAAGACATTAACTCTTATTTAAAATAGAAATCTATGAATATTTTTATTACACAGTCTCTGTAGGTGATAGGGGAACTTTACATTTTTTACTCTGTAGGTGAATATTTAAGACTTTTTTTTTTCAAGGCTATTTTCAGAAACATTACTTAAAATACAAACCATATTGAAATTAAAAGTGAAAGACTTAAAAAAAAAGAATTATCTTTAGATAGATATATCCTCTTTAGTTTGATTGCATGTGTCTAGTTGAGAAGAATGCTGGCTACCCAAAGTAAAATACAGCATGTGTCTATAGCCCACTTAAATACTTAGACTTAGCCTATAAAAACATATATATATATATATAAATATATATATATATACTAACACACACAGCATCCACACTTCTGAACTAAGAGTAACACAATGCTATTAACACTGCAAGTTTTGGACTTGAGGGTGTGCAAAACTTCAGACCAAAAGGAGCTTAGAGCTTAAGGGGCTTCATGATATTTTTTTTTAGCTGGGAAATATGAATCTAACCCAACTTCCTTCATATTAAAGATAACATGTAAGCTCTAAAACTTAGCTTTTATGGTTCAAAGCTAATAAGACTCCATTTTAAAATGCTATGTGCACCTATGTTCAGCAAATATTTTTTTTTGTCTGAATGATGCAATTCTGCAGCTCAGAATGCAGGAGATCACATTGTGGCCAGAACTTTATCTGGAGCAGGAGGAGGAAGCTCACAGCACTCACTGACACTCCCTGGCTGAAAAAACAAGCCCCTAACAGGAGTATCCTTTTTACAATGTTTATGTTAATTTGTAATGATGGTCTCTCCTTTATCAGTTAGCTCAGGCCATCAAAACATTAATATTACAGTTTCTACAGTAAAAAATTTTAATGACACAATTGTGTATATATCCACTGACACATATTTATATTCAGGACAGAGAATATCCACTAACAACCTACCTTTCTATAAGAGATAGAATCAAAGTGCTGTGGTATTTCATCGGGGTCAATGATATGGGAAGAAACTGGGTGGGAGGTGGTCAAGGCATCCTTTACCATAGTAGACAGCAAATCAACAACTTGAAGAGCAAACTGGGAATAGAAGAATTGAAAATTTGTCTAACTTCATTCATTTTCATATGCTTCATCTTTTTTTCCTAATTTAGCATCAAATATAATAAACAATCAATACTGTCAACAACGAAAATCTACCTTGGCAGTTTAAAATTTTGTAGGCTGCCTATTTTGTTCTAGTTTATTTGTATGTCTTTATTTTACAATTATATTTGCATAGCAGAGGAGCTCCTTAGAAAGAATCACTCAAATATTGATTTACTATTGTAAGCATAAGTAAAAAAAAATCATTGCAATATGGCCTCCTTCATTTGTGAAGTAACTATGGATCATCTCATGGAAATGTGATAAATGCCTGGGCATTAGCTATGGTCAGAATGATGTTGCTCACAGATCAGTAATCCCCCCTACACACAGCTGATGTATCCAAGGAATGGCAAGTGCTGATACAGTTTGGTGTCAGTGGAGTCATAGGCTCTGCCACGGTGTAGACTGCCTAAGGGTTGCTGGCTCCTGATTTTTCCTCAGGGTTGACTCCCGAAGCCTTACCCATGATTGGGTATAGCTGCAAGGCAGCAGAGGTTTAAATTCTAATAGTTTGAGAAATACTGGGTTATTTGTGTACAGTAGCTCTACTAAATATTGAAAATTCTTTCTAAAGTGGCTTTTAAAAAAAGTTTTAAAAGGTTCAATGACTCATTTATCTCTGAGACAAGATTTTATCACTGCTGTCCTTTGAATGTGAGCCAAGAAAAAAATAACAAGATGTGTGTGTGTGTATTTTGTTGAATTCTGTTGAACTATTGCACACCCATTGCTTTTCTTTGTTTTAATTAATGTTCATGAGAAACCAAATGTCAATAAAGTAGTTAATGTATAAATAAAACAAAATGTATTGTTTCTTTCATAAAGTCCTAAGAATGAAATTATTGCACAAGATGAAATTAAAAATATAACTGTGCAGCAACATTCTATTAGCTAAATCGATAAGTCATTTAAACAACCATACACATAAACAGAGTAATGATTGCAGGCCTCAAATAGACTTACTGACCATGTAACTTAGATTTGATTTCATGGCATGTGGGCACAATTTAGGCCATGTCAGTATAATTTATAAGGCTTTTATTTGTAATCATATACGATACTATATCAAAGTTCTACTTACAACATTCCAGGTAGGATAGACATGGTCCATGGCCAGGTACATCAACAGACTGGCAAAGCCTTCATTGAGCCAGAGATCATCCCACCACTCCATTGTTACCATGTTTCCAAACCACTGGAATTAAAAAATTCAGACACATTAGTTTCACTTCAACTCTGTAGCCAATGTTTCATCAAAGACATTCTTATCATTCATGGTTTAGATTATATCTTGAAGTTGTTGTTTTGTTAGTTTAAAGATGCTTGAGTTAATGTTGTTTTTCCAAACATAATTATATCAAGGATTTAGAAATAGATAAAGATGTGGGTGCAGATAAAGATGTTGACCGGGGTGTAGTGGTGGATATATATATATATTAAATATAGATAAAGATGAATATTACAAATGAAGTTTAATGGAATAGAATGGAGAATATTTTGGTCTCGTTGTTTTTTTTTTTGTTTTTTTTTACTTGTTTGAGGTTTTTACAAAGCTTAAATCAACTCAATTTGTCTGTTGTCTGTCCAGTAAAAAGTTTGTGCACGTTATTTCTCCCACACCTAACCTTGGAACAAGCTTAACTTTGGCATAATTAATTCTTTAATCTGACAAAACAAAAATCAAATTAAAAAAATAATCATTTAGTTAATTAACTATTGGTAATAAACAAGGGAAAGAATTTGTACTTTAAAGCTGAATTAGTCCCCTTTATAGTTTGTTGCTTTAAATTAATTTTGAAACAAACTATAGATAACTATACAATCTTCTGTTTTCATATGTACTTCACAGGCAAACTGGTTAGCAAGTCAGCTTGTAGAGGCTTGAGCCATGAGTTTGAATTCAGGTTGATTCCCCATTTTTTAATAAATGCTTTTTAAAAAGCAATTACTGTTGAATTCACCCAGATATTTTTTTTTCTCCCCCCTCTTTCATTTTCCCGAATGGCCCAGATAAGCGATAGAAAGCCTAAAAAAAAAATAAGTAAAAATATTTCTAATCGCGCAGATTAATTGCTCTTGGTCTAGCTCTATTACAAATTTAATTACGACTGATCCAAAATAATTGAAACAATCACTCTTCATATAAGCGTTGTTTTTTTTTAATTATTTTTCTTATTTTTTAAAAAGTTTTCTTGTTAAATTTATAGTAGGCCTACCAGATTTCTGCATCTGTGTAAAATGTTGATTTCTCCATTACACATTTCTTAATATAATTAGCACCACAGCTCTTTTTTTTTTTTTCAAGAAAAAAACAACTTTTGTAGGTTATATGTGAATTTCCATTTCCTTTTCTTTATAATTAAATACTAAAATAGCACACTTTAATAGCTTGACCCTTGCACTGTTCCATAGCTGGACCAGAGTTGTAATTCTTTTTCTAATAAAATATCTTTATATGATATAGCAGGAACCTATTTCCACTCTAAACGGTGTTAAACGTATTAGATGATGGTTAGATCTAGATCTAAACTCTAGATACTATACTATAGTGTAAAATGTATTGATCAATCTTAAACTTATATTTTTTATAACTATAAATCCTAAATATAATTTTGAAAAAAATTATTTATAAAATAAATCTAGATTATAGATCAAGACTAGGGCTTTAGCACTGCTAGTCAGCAATATGTTGTCCCAGACTCTTTTCTGCAGCCGTGACATGGTGGCCATTGCCTTGGCAATCCTGTTGTTTATGTCTTTATCCAGTAGAGTGTTATTGGATATGATGGAGCCAAGGTAACAAAACTGATCAACAATTTCTAGTGGTTGGCCATTAATGCTTACTTGAGGCGCAGTGTTTGTGTTTTGGACAAGTATCTTAGTCTTGCTTTGACTGATGTTTAAGCCGAACTTCTGGCAAGCAGCAGATAGTTTGTCAACCAGGGACTGTAGCTGAATATCAGAATCTTGGTTTTTTCCCGCAGCCTTGATACATTAAATAGTTTTCCAGAAGATCTTGTATGGAGAAACACACCTTCGTTTATGTCGTTGTACGCATAATGCAGTAGACAGGAGAAGAATATTCCAAACAGAGCAGGTGCGAGCACACATCCCTGCTTGACACCACTGCAAACCTCAAAAGGTGCTGATTGGGCTCTATTGAATTTGACAGCACATTTAGTTTCCTCGTGAAAACACTCAATGAACTTCAGTAGTTTGGGAGGGCAACCTATTTTCCTCAGGAGTTTGAAAAGGTCACTTCTGCTGACCATGTCAAAGATTTAGTCAGATCAACAAAAACGATGTAAAGGGGTCTGTCTCTCTCTCTCTCTCTCTCTCTCTCTCTCTGAATTTCTCCTGCAATAGTCGTAGAGAAGATATCATGTCTATAGTGGATCTACCACTCCTGAATCCACACTGAGACTCTGGGTAGACTCTAGAAGCTATCACTTGCAGCCTGGATAGTGCCACTCTAGCCAAGATCTTGCCCACTATACTGTAATTGTTGCAGTCACTCCGATCCCCTTTGTTCTTGTATATTGTGACTATAGTTGCGTCACGCATGTCCTGTGGGACATGACCTGTTTCCCAGCAGCGGCAGAGAAGAATATAGAGTTCAGGGAGCAGGAGTGATTCGTTGACTTTCACTACTTCCACTGGGATACCATCACTCCCAGGAGATTTTCTATTTTTTATGCAGTTAATTGCTTTTTTGAGTGTTGAGCACCTTGCTGTACGGAAGTGAAACATGGTCAACCTACTCATGGCAGGAAAAAAAGCTGAATGTCTTCCACCTCCGATGCCTAAGGCGGATCTTTAAAATAAGGTGGCAAGATAAGATAACCAATGAGGAAGTGCTACAAAGAGCAGGGTGCCAGGACATCCGCTCTGTTATCAGCAGCAGACGCCTTGGCTGGCTTGGCCACGTTCGTAGAATGCCAGTAGGTCAACTTCCACAGGACATCCTGTATGGCGATCTAATAGAAGGCAGGAGAGCCGCTGGTCGCCCACTTTTACGTTATACGGTATATGCAAACGCGACATGAAGCTCTTCAAAATCTACACTGGCAACTGGGAAGAGGTAGCACTGGACAGATCCTCATGGAGAGAGAACATAAAGGAAGGGTCAAAGATTGCAGATGTCATACACAACAGAAACAGGAAGAAGGTGAAAATGCAACGGCGCAGGGTGATTACATATGCCCAACCTGCGATCGCAGCTGTGTATCAAGGATTGGCCTCTTTAGTCACACAAGAAGGGAAAAGATCGTCTAGACGTAAAATGCCACAGAGAGATAGATCAAGGGGGGGGGGGGGAATGAATATTTATTTTTTATTTTTTTTATTTTCAAGACCACAGTTTTTTTTAGAACAATTAAAGAATCATATATGAAGCTATTAATATAGACATTTAATATGGTAAACCTTTTATTTACGATTTCGAAGCCTCCACAAAAGACTTAACAGCAGGAGCTCTTCACTACCCTGAAACCACGTAAGATGGGTAAAGATTATCTAAGTCTGCTAGACCTAATGTATTGGCCAAGATTATCCCCAATGAGCTATGAAGTATGCAGACGTGAATGAAAGGTCAGGCTAATCTAATAATACACTAATGTGGACAGCTACTAACTGGAGGAATTGAGAAAATGTGCATCCGCCTGGCGTCATAGAACCCTCAGGGTGCTGGTCAAGGTCTTAAATAATGTAACTATGCTTAGTAATGCCATTTTTTAAATGAAGTTCTTAGAATTTACAATTTGCTACAAGATATATAACTAATAATAACTATATCTAGTCTAAATCTAGTATTACATTCAATTTAGCAATACATAAACTCAATGCGTACCGTGTGTGCGATCTCGTGAGCAACAATCAGGGTGACGGTAAACTTGTCATGACTTGATGACACTTGCTTGTCATACAACAAAGAAGTCTCCCGATAAATAACAAGCCCCCAGTTCTCCATAGCACCGGCAAGAAAATCTGGCACAGCCACATGATCTAGATGTGTTCAAAAGTTGTGGCATTAATATAGTAATCTAATAACCCTAGAGCTTTATGTTCTATTATCTATAAAGCTATTATAACAACATGCCTGAAACTATGGAAATATAAAGAGGCTTTGGCATAGGGCATGAAACATGTGAGGCTTTAAATCTATATATATATGGCCTATGCCTGTACCTATTTATATATTTAGACCGACAATCAAAGGAAAAAAGTTTTTTTTTTTTTTTTATGTAAATGTCAGCTTGTATAAGTCCCCTTCTTCCCTAGTGCCATTAGAGAATCAAGTTGTAAAACAAACGTCTTAACAGATTATAAGTCATTGCTTACTATGCCTGACTAGATTGACACATGAAATGCGTAGGACGTAATTATCTTCTTTTTTGAAGTAACGTCTGGAATATATAAGATAAGACTTTCCTGCTGTTATAAATAACTAATCGCCAAAAACCCAAAAAAGAAAATTAACTCTTGATTTTTGCAGTGTTTGATTCACGCCAACGTGAGAGTACACTCTAAATCATTTTTCAATTAATATTTCTTCTCAAATCTAGACTTTATTTTGCCCTGTATCTAGCAATTAGAAGCGATTGAGGCGTAGCCCATACTTTGGTAAAAATCCCCCTGAAATCATTTTAAACTAATGAATGCAAACGATGTATAGTTCCTTATTGTGTAAAGAGTCCGTATTTCGGGAGTATGGAAATTATGTTGCATGTATATTCTTAAAATTAAAGATCACACAATTTCTGATTGATAATAATCCTGAACTACTATTGTTTGTTTGTATGTTTGTTTTCTGTCACTATTAATATGTTGCGACTAAATAGAATGAGAGAATATTGCCTCTTTGAAATTTTTTAAATTTCTCTGTTTCTGCCTCAAATATTAAAAACATTGTCGTCACATTGTTAAATGATTGTTTAATGTGTATTAAATAGACGATTCTTGAGTAGTTAAAAATTCGATTACAACTTTCAACATTTGTCCCAAAATATTAAATAAATTAACAAAGACAAAAAAAACGTAGATTGCTATTGAAACATAAATTTAAACTAACCAATAACAGATCTCATAAATTGAGCGTAAAAATATTTTTTAATGAAGTTTGTAGACACTACTCAATAATAATAACTGTTTACCTGCTTTAGGAACTACATCTGGGGTGGCAAAATATTCTGTGAAATATTTGTACGTTTTTATACCAAAGTCCAGAGCATGTTCCGTTTGGCTGTAAGCATCCTCTCTTGCCCACATTCTGAGCTGATACAAGGCATAGTATTTACTTATACAATCTTTGAGACAATACTCAATATTTACTTGTACAATCTTTGAGACGAGACTCAATATTTATTTATACAATCTTTGAGACAAGACAATATTTACTTATACAATCTTTGAGACAAGGCTCAATATTTACTTATACAATCTTTGAGACAAGACTTAATATTTACTTATACAATCTTAGAGACAAGACATAGAATTTAATTATACAATCTTTGAGAAGAGACTCAATATTTACTTATACAATTATTGATACAAGACTCAATATTTACTTGTACAATTATTGATACAAGACTCAATATTTACTTGTACAATTATTGATACAAGACTCAATATTTACATGTACAATCATTGATACAAGAGTCAATATTTACTTATACAATTATTAATACAAGACTCAATATTTACTTGTACAATTATTGTTACAATACTCAATATTTACTTGTACAATCATTGATACAAGACTCAATATTTACTTATACAATCATTGATACAAGACTCAATATTTACTTATACAATCTTTGACACGAGACTCAATATTTACTTGTACATCTTAAATATTGACTATGTGTAAAGTCTACAATGAAAGGGTTGGAAAAATCAATGCACTAAAGAGAAGGGGAAAAAATTCATTTCTTTGAGATAAAATAGTGGAAAAACTAAATTGTTTGCTATTTAGAAAATATTCCAGTGTCCATATTTTGTTTCTGTATTCCCTGTTATTGATTTACAGGCATAAATGTAAAAAAAAATATTAAAAAATGACTTTTGCAAATTATCAATAACAATTTGTTAAGGTTGTATGGATGTATTTTTGTTTGTCTAAAGCCGTAAGAGAACATCTCCTAACATCGCTCTCTATCAACTAGATCAACATTGGATAGGATCCTCTACATTATTTGATATTTCTTTGTCTTCAACATTCTCATTTTTCTTTAACCTTCAAATATTTATATTTTATACAGAGTGTTTTACTTGAAGATGACTTCATGAATTTTTTTGAAATAGAAATGTAATTGAAAAATCATTAATAAACATTTAAAAAACACAACTCACAAACTTGAATTTAAAAACACATCTCCATAATCAAGTGTGTGACTTTATCAGTACAGACAGTAGCCTGTTAACAGGTAAACAGAAACACATTTTCTATGTCCCCACCTATTGGTCGACCAAATCAGTCTAATTATTCTAACGAAAGTGAGCTCACAAAAGTGATCTGTTCAGTAACACCTGGATACCTTCAGAGAGCACTTGAAAAAAAACTTCTTTGACATTGATTTATTGCACGTCGCCCAAGTCAAGATTTAGTCATTTGTTCTCGTTTTTTTGTACAACATAGACATCAACATAGACAACAACATAGACATCAAAATAGACCTTGTTTTCAACTATTGCAACATTGGCACTGAAGATCTCAGTGCACCAGTTTATAAACTCTTCTATCGAGCTTCGATACTGAGTTTCGTCTTCTGAAATAAGACTGACTATGGAAGTATCATCAGCATAGTCATAGATGCCACTTATATCATAAGTGTAAAGAGTGTACAGCACAGAAGAAAGTACACAAATCTTGTGGAGCACCTGTACATAGTACTCGAGTTGACGTTTTGGTGTTTTTGACTTTAACATAGCCTACTGGGGACTTTGGGTTAAAAAGTTTAGAACCTATGCTTGTAGCCCTACGTAAGGGCTGACATTCAAGTACACGGCAATCGTGGAAATCATTTTTCTAAAACCCCAACTAACCTAATAGAAATGGATGTGCACCATAACAGTTCAAGACGTAACATTCCTTCTTCATTTTGAATGGAGGAATAGCTGCTGCTACTTTTACAGTGCAAAATTAAAGTTCCACGTTATCTAAGCTATTACCAATTGTGGGTATTAGTTCACTAAGCATACTTTGTGCCACTAACTTCAAGACCTTTGCCTAATAAAAGGTCTCTCGAAAATCTTGTTTTGCTTTTTACAATGTCTCTATTTTGCTATTTTCTTCATCGTGCCAGAAAACAAAAACCTGGGCGGACACTGTTCTTGAAAACGGTTCTAAAGATTTTCCTAGAAACATTTAATGTAAATCACGAGCTAATTAGACAAAATGGTAAAACTCTGGTTTGACCGTAATAATGTTTCAAAGTATAATAAAAAAAAAATTACTTTACCGTGATGTTTAAATAATTTATATCATGACCACATACGTTTATTTCTGCATGTATTCATTAAAGAGATAAATACATTTTACACACCATGTTCTAAGTCTGAATCCACAGACCTATTATTAGAATTTTATTAACTCTGCACTGATCTATGCATGCGTTTAACAACGACTTTTTGGACAATCCGAAAAGTAATTGTCATAGTTGTGAGTCCCTTGGGCTCGATCTGATCTCAATGTAGCGAATTTCAGAATTTTTATAAAGTAAATTTTAAAAGTTATAAGTTTTGTCTCTAAGATGAACATTGATACTAATCATTGGGAAGACATTGCCTTAGATCGCACTTGTTGGAGAGAGACGTTGAACTAGAAAGCTATGGACAGCGAGAAAACATGGGCCTCATCTCTTGAAGAAAAGCGTGCCACACGGAAAATGGCCAGCTCCTCTACCACCAAAGCAAAAACCACCTTGACCTGCTATATATGTGAACGGTAGTGTCTCTCCAAAATATTACTCCACAGCCATATGAAAAAGTGTTCGAGATGAGCCATAGTCGTTCTACGACTGAAGGAGGCCAATAAATATCTATAGTCATTTCAAGACTATCCCTTCATCTCATAACTATTCGGTTCATCTTAAGACTACATGATTCATCTCAAGGCTACGTGGTTCATCTCAAGGCTATGTGGTTCATCTCAAGGCTATGTGGTTCATCTCAAGGCTATGTGGTTCATCTCAATGCTAGGTATTCATCTCAAGGCTAGGTGTTCATCTTAAGACTACATGGCTACAAGGCTATACGGTTCATCTCAAGGCTAGGTGGTTCATAATGAAGACCTGATGGTTCATCTCACGATTACTGACTTGGTCTATCTCAGTTTTTATCTGCCTCGCCTCATGACTACATATTTCCCATTAAAGCTTCCATGTCTTACCTCATACTTCTTATAGTCGCTATCAAAGGTGAAGTTCCTTGGCTTTAAATCAGATACAACTATTGCAACCAGATAGGTAGACATAATAGGCGTGGACTCGAACTGAGTCTCTTTCCATTGTGAGTCAATAGTTCGTGTAGACATCGCAGGCATGTTTGATAGGGCCGTATAACCTGAATTGAACGAATTAAAAAGGACAAATAGTGTAAATTGAAAAGTATTTGGTCCGTAAGCCGGACAAACTATCTATTATCTATATTAATAATGTCTGTCATAAATCTCGCCTTACAATTATCAGTAGAATTAAACTCTGCAATATTCAATTGTACATTTGCTGGGCTTCGTTGAAGGTTTTGGGTGTGCCGGGCAGGAATCCTGGTGAAGAATCGGAATTTTTTATTTCGGGATCTTTAGTATGCCTCTGAATCTATCCAGCTCTAATGGGCTCTAATATTATTTGGGGAAAAGTAAAGGCGGCTGGTCGTTGTGCTGGTCACATGACACCCTCGTTAACCGTGGGCCACAGAGATTACATTTACATAATCTGCCCTAGAGATCGCAAGGTCTGAAAGGGGAACTAATTTTTTTAATCATCATCATCATCATCATCATCATCAAACTCCATTTGAGTGAGGGCTTGAGAGGCTTAAATTCCTTTCTTGCAAAAGCCATGGGCAGAAACCCTTCCGTCTTGCGTAGTGCATACACGTTCGAGAATTTTTTTATCAACATGTATTAAAATGTAGGATAGATTACATGTGTTGTTTTTTTTTTTTCAAGACGTTAAAAAGCTTTTAGCGAAAGCTGCTCTACATTATAATGTCAGGTTTGTAACGATGAATTACAATTCTAACTTTCGTAAAATACATTAAAAGGTGCAAAACAGAAAAAAAAAGTTTATAAATTAAAACATTTTTGGAGCGTAAAAGAAAGTAATAAAGTGCTCTTTAAATTAAACGATTTATTTACTAAATTGCACTATAAGTTTGTTCACATAAGAAGTTTATCCAAGTTGTTCTAAGTTTTTTATAAGTTAAACTATTTATATACCGACATCGGTTCAGTTGTTTACCAACAATCAGGTGATATTGACGACCGTCATGAACAGTCTCGAAATGCCAAATTATTTTTTGCTATAAAAAATGTGATTGATATCAAACAACAGGCTCCAGATGTCTGTCTGGTTTCAAGTTTGAACACATTATTTCTCCTACTCCCATTCTTAGATCACGTTGAAACTTCGCACAATTATTCATTGGCGTAGACAATACATAAATAAAAAAAAAAAAAAAAACAATTAGTTAATTAACTATTGGTTATTAATCATTTTTTTATACCAAGGGAAACTAATCTTTCAGTATTCACAGATGTCAAATATGTAGTATTTCGTCCCCTAAGATAAGTGTTCACGTTTATTCGATCATATCGCATTGAGAAAGCTAAAAGCATGCTATTACGTTAATCAAAACAATGATTGTAAGTCTAGATCTTATCTTATCTTATCAAAGCATATTTTATGTTTTTTTTGTTAAATGTCAATCTTAAGGTCTTATGATATTCAAAAGTCTTTTGTCTTTAGTTCTATGTGCTGAAATAGTAGGCTTAACATTGTTTGGGGTAAGGAAAAGTCTTAATACTTAACCTTTGGCTACAAGACGTTACTTAATATAGCATTGTCACGTTACATATGATGTCCTTTTACAAGTTGATATGTATGAGCGTTTAATCGTCCGTTTAAAAAGAACGTAGGTCAGTTCTTCAAGGAAATACATCTTTCAAAACTGACTTTCTTTACACACTTATTGTTGATAGATATAAGCTCTGGCTATTTCCACATTATTGTAATACATGGGGTTATACAAAGAACATGGAAGACCAAGTCAAGTAAGTATCTGATTTTTTTGAAATACTTCCCACATTGTATCGTATTTTCTTTCGTACTTGCTGTTCATTCAGATGATTGAGCTAGACACCTCAGGACTAGATGATTATTTATAGAGTCCTCATTCTTTGTCTTTTCTACCATTAAGTTAATTTTGCGGAACTTAAGGATATCTCATTTGATGGGATACCTTAGACTTGTAGGTTTCATAGGAAGCGTTATGTGTAGCCTATTATAAGCGCAAAATATTAAAGACTGATTTACCTAGATCTTATCAACTACCTCGCGGATTCACATAAAACTTTGTAAAAAGGTTCTTTTTACTTCTTATGTGCTTGCTAAGACGCGGTTTTGAACAGATTCCAAGCCTGAATGCCGCGATTCGCAAAAAAAAAATAAAAAATAAACAAAAACTTCTGTATTTATTTAAAGCATATTTTCTTTCTTTTTCCAAAAATCTTAAAAGTGTATTACAACTAAATGAAATCAAATCAATTCTTTGGTGCGAAACACTTTCAAAAGCTTAGCTTACAAAACGTAATTGATATTTTCATCTTTTTTTTTCTCTAGACCATGCGGTGCGTGCGTGGGTGTATGTAGGTGGGAAAAAAATTAAAATGAGAATTCTATATAACAACGTAAGAACTAATTCTAGATCTACACTAATGTTACATCTAGAATTAAATCTAGACCTACACTAATGTTACATCTAGAATTAAATCTAGACCTACACTAATGTTACATCTAGAATTAAATCTAGACCTACACTAATGTTACATCTAGAATTAAATCTAGACCTACACTAATGTTACATCTAGAATTAAATCTAGACCTACACTAATGTTACATCTAGAATTAAATCTAGACCTATACTAATGTTACATCTAGAATTAAAATCCACCTCAGGGTAAAAAGAGAAAATAGTGGTGGGGGTTCAGAGAAATACAGAGGGAGAGAGAGAGCGAGAGAGAAGATCTATATCTATATGAATTCTAAGTCTTTAATTCAAAATCCAAAGAACTACCTCAGTGAACGTGAGGGTATATTCAAAGTGTGTGTGTGTGGGGAGGATGTTTTGGTTTATACAGTTCGTTGTGAAGTGGCTATTGGAGAGGATGTTTTGGTTTATACAGTTCGTTGTGAAGTGGCTATTGGAGAGGATGTTTTGGTTTATACAGTTTGTTGTGAAATGGCTATTGGGGAGGATGTTTTGGTTTATACAGTTCCTTGCATTGTGGCTATTTGGGAGGATGTTTTGGTTTATACTGTTCGTTGCGATGTGGCTATTGGAGAGGATGTTTTGGTTTATACAGTTTGTTGTGAAATGGCTATTGGGGAGGATGTTTTGGTTTATACAGTTCCTTGCATTGTGGCTATTCGGGAGGATGTTTTGGTTTATACTGTTCGTTGCGATGTGGCTGTTGGGGAGGATGTTTTGATTTATACAGTTCCTTGCGATGTGGCTATTGGGGAGGATGTTTTGATTTATACAGTTCGTAGCGAGGGGGCTATTGGGAAGGGTGTTTTGATTTATACAGTTCGTTGCGATGGGGCTATTGGGAAAGATGTTTTGATTTATACAGTTCGTTGCAAAGGGGGCTATTGGGAAGGATGTTTTGATTTATACAGTTCGTTGCGAGGGGGCTATTTGATTTCAAGGAGCTATAAATAATGAAAAAAAAGTGTGTAAAAGGTAAAAGTATAGATCTATAACTGACGAAATAAATAAAAAATCATGCGTAAAGAATGGACTGATTTGCAAATAGTGGTGTCCCTTTCAAACTGTTTCATGGGAGTAGAAAGACTTAGTCAAGGGTCAAAACACTGTGGGAGAGAGTTGCCTTGCGCAGAGTAAAAGATTTTTGCTCGGCCGGAAAGCAACAAAAAGTAAATGTAATAGTTTGATATTGAATTGAGAAGCCAAAGAAAAGTCAGAGATTATAAGTAGGACATTATTGGTTGTCAGAGGGAGGGATGGCGTGGAGAAATGTAATACTACAATTCACAGGCAAAAAGAATGTCTGGGGGGCTGAGGCTTTATAAACTTGTCATTCTAATTTAAGTGTTTGATAAAAAAAAGAGTAGGTGAGAGAGAGAAAGAAAGAGTTCCGTTTTCAATTTCACGTAACAGAAACAACTAGTGAAATCGTTAAAGTGAAGGCCGTTGTATTGGAAGTAGGAAAAACAACAACAGAAATGGTTTCCGCTCAAAATAATCAATTTATGGTCACGAAACAAATTAACGAGCATATTCGGTGTGTACTGCTACTTGACAGAAATGGTGGTTTCCGGTAAAAATAAACAATTTATGGTCACGAAACAAATTAACGAGCATATTCGGTGTGTACTGCTAGTAGACAGAAATGGTGGTTTCCGGTCAAAATAAACAGTTTATGGTCACGAAACAAATTAGCGAGCATATTCGGTGTGTACTGCTAGTTGACAGAAATGGTGGTTTCCGGTCAAAATAAACAATTTATGGCCACGAAACAAATTAACGAGCATATTCGGTGTGTACTGCTAGTAGACAGAAATGGTGGTTTCCGGTCAAAAAAAAACAGTTTATGGCCACGAAACAAATTAGCGAGCATATTCGGTGTGTACTGCTAGTTGACAGAAATGGTGGTTTCCGGTCAAAATAAACAATTTATGGCCACGAAACAAATTAACGAGCATATTCGGTGTGTACTGCTAGTAGACAGAAATGGTGGTTTCCGGTCAAAAAAACAGTTTATGGCCACGAAACAAATTAGCGAGCATATTCGGTGTGTACTGCTAGTTGACAGAAATGGTGGTTTCCGGTCAAAATGAACAATTTATGGTCACGAAACAAATTAACGAGCATATTCGGTGTGTACTGCTACTTGACAGAAATGGTGGTTTCCGGTCAAAATAAACAGTTTATGGTCACGAAAAAAATTAACGAGCATATTCGGTGTGTACTGCTAGTTGACAGAAATGGTGGTTTCCGGTCAAAATGAACAATTTATGGTCACGAAACAAATTAACGAGCATATTCGGTGTGTACTGCTACTTGACAGAAATGGTGGTTTCCGGTCAAAATAAACAGTTTATGGTCACGAAAAAAATTAACGAGCATATTCGGTGTGTACTGCTAGTTGACTAATGTGTAAAAACTATTTTCAGCATGTATATATATTATATTATTTATATAATTATAGCTATTTTATACATACAGAAAGATAGATGTATGGAGACACACAGAAAAAGAGGAGGTATTAATCCATTGTAAGAAACTGGATCTAAATTTAAAACAAACTTTTCTCGTAGATTGTCAGTTGATTTTTTTTTAACATCGACAAAATGTCTTGGGAAATGAACTTTAAAAATCTCAAGTGCAACGTGTAGTGTTCAAACTGACCTCTCTGGTAGGTGATGGAGATGTTGAATGTGGCTTTGAAATCTGGCTCGTCAAAACATGGAAACACTCTTCTGGCATCAATAGGTTGGAGTTGAGACGTTGCCAGGTAGCTGGGGAGACAATAGAGAGAAGAGATAAAGCACGCAAACACATACACAATTAAACATTATTGGGTTAAAAGTTGAGTGAGAAAAGATACGAAAAGTGGGGAGAGATGGGGTGAGGATTCAGAGTGATAATAAAAATAAGAGAGAAGAGGAGAACTTTATGGTGAGAGAAATCAGGGCTTTAGAAATATAAGAGAGAAGAGGAGAACTTTATGGTGAGAGAAATCAGGGCTTTAGAAATATAAGAGAGAAGAGGAGAACTTTATGGCGAGAGAAATCAGGGCTTTAGAAATATGCCTAAAAATGTAAAATTTGGGACCCCTCAATACAAGAAAACATTAAGAAACTAGAACAGAACTTTTTAATGCTGCTCTTATTTTTGAAAACTTTTTGTTAGTTTCTTCTTCAATATAAATTTAAAATAAATATAGTCATGTTCTAATCAGTTGTTTTGACATATACAGAAAGAATAATTTTAAAAATCTCCATAAAAAGCTAAGTCCTGATGTCCTATTTGTACGCGTTTTTTATTGCATTTCCAACTTTCCTTTGTTCTTAAAAAGTATCTTACGTTGAGAAAAACGCCGTGAGATTTATAGGCTAAAGCTTTCCCAGGCTTTTCAAGCCAACGCGGTAACCTTTCTACTAGCTAAGAATCTATGAACATGGAAGATTGTATAGATTTGTGTTTACTAAGCCTGAGACAGCAGTCTAATATAAATGAGACTAATTCAGCTAATACTACCACTTCACTCAAGTAAAGCTTCTTTCCCTTTTCGAGATATCAAACAAAATAATTAGTTTATAATAGTTAATTTACAATAATTGGTTAAATTCTTTTATTCATTGTTGTGTTGTCAGGTAAAAGAAATAATTGTGCGAAATTTCCGCTTGATCCGAGTTTGAGTGTCGGAGAAATAACGTGTACAAACTTTTTACCAGACAGACACAAAGACAGACGGACAGATAGACAGACACACAGAGTAAGTTGATATAAGCTTAGTAAAAAAAGGTTAACAATCGCTCACAATTATTTTTATATATATCTTCTCTTTCTACTGCAATGTTTCGTGTTTTCTTTCTGACTTGTTTAGGCTCCCCAGTCATGGGCGTAGAATTATGATAAACTCCACCAAGATTTTGCTTTCTTTCTTCCCCCTTATCCATTTTCCCAAGTGGTCCAGATATAGGATAGGATAGGATCATAGTGTATTGACTACTATTGAGAAAGCTAAAAGCATGAAATAGCGCTAAACAAAACCATTGGTAAAAAGTATTTTTAATAATCCCACCGATTTATTGTTATTGGTCTAGATCACAGACATGGAAATCCCGAACACTTAACAAAAATATCGTGAGCACAGATCTATATATATTATATCTAGACTGGACAACGTCAAGATTGTATCATATTCTTATCTTCTGTATTATTCTACAATATAAATCCTTGGACCTGATCACTGATCATCACAAAGTAGAACTCTTGTTGTGGACACGAACATTTCAACTGTTATTATTTACCTTAAAAATAAAACAACCAAGCCATTTTGTATGATCAAATTCGAAGCGGTTAAATTTACCAAAAACATTTTTTTTTGCGTCTTTCTTTTGTTCCAGTTTTTACAATTCCTCTATTCAGTTTGCCAATTCAAAATCCTGGTTGGGTGGGTGTTCGCGATTCTCGAAAACGGCTCTAACGATTCTCGTAGAAATTCGAATCGATGTATATCTTTGTGAGAAGAATTACTAGCTATTTGACAAAACTGGAAAGGCTCTAATTTTACCGTTATAATTTGTCAAAGTATAAAAACATAATTTAACTTTGCGTAGACTAGAAAATATTAACCATGAACAGACTACGTTTTCAACAAGTAAGCTTCTTCTCTCTTATTCATTAATATCAGGTGACCGAGCTTCGCTCGGATGAATAATTTGTTAAGGAAGGATATATACCCGAAGTCATTTTGGGAATATTTTTGTAATTACGAAAATGAACGATCGGGTAAAGACTATCAATCCGAAGAGTTGATTTTTCGTTCTGTCAGTTCTCAATGTAATTGTACATGGTGATTAGAATAGAAAGTCCCCCCAACAGTAGGCACGTCTTAAAGTTTTACATTGCTTCTTTCGCGTAAAACTATTGGGCTATTATAGGCTTGGAAGAAAGTCTTTGCAGTGTAACTTCTAAAATGGTTACTTTCTGACTTTCAATATTGCAATGAATATATTCATTATGGCTCTGAGACATGGACAATATACAGAAAACAACTAAGACTTCTTGAGTGCTTTCACCAAAGATGCTTGCGCTCCATCATGGACATAAGGTGGTAGGACCGCACTAGAAACAGCGATGTTCTTGCCAACGCCGGTATGGACAGTATAGAGGGACTTCTTTATGGTCCGACAGTTGCACTGGGTAGGGCACGTATCCCGTATGTGAAACTTACGTATGCCAAAGTCAGTCTTTTTTTTTTTGGTGAGCTAAAGGTGGTCGAAGTAACAGAGGCGTCCCACGGAAACGCTTCAAAGACCAGCTTAGGCGTCAACTTTCCTTGGCTGACATAGAAGAGAGTACCTGGTTGTATGCGGCCGCCGAACGAGACAGCTGGAGGTCACTCACGATGGCCGCGGGATACACATTTGAGACCAAAAGAAAATCTGCTGCCGAGGACAAACGCAGACGGCGAAAAGAAAATCTAAATCGACCACCTGCGGACAATGGTTATGATTGCCCTGGATGTGGCAAAATATGTAGGTCACAGCGGGGGCTGCGCAGCCACGGGAATTATTGCATTCCTCACTAATCTTCGTACTCGAAGACACGCCTTATTATTATGGCTTTAGTAAGAATCATCAAGTGATGCACAATCTTTACGTTATAGTGTAAAACGTGCACCTAGCAACAAAGTAAAATCGCACATTTTTTCCTAAGAGACTTAAAAACATCGCGTTAGTATTCTAATGAAGGGTTATTGTGTGGCATCTCTGTTACTCCGACAACCTTTCAGCTTACAAAAAAAAAAGAATGCCAAAATATATTCGTTTCCCATACGGAATAAGTGCCCTGCAAAGCGTGGCTTTCGGATTATAAGTTCATACCATTTCGCAAGAATATCGCTGTTTGTATTGCGGTCTTTGGTGAAGTCGTTCAAGAAGTCTTAGTTGCTTTCTATAAAGTACTCATGTCTCAGATCCACATAGAGGGGTTGAGAGAATCACTGGCTGACACTGATTTCTGTAAACAGGCGGAGCTATTTATTTCGCCACACTCTCGCTTGGAGGCGTCCTAAAGCACGAGTATCCCTGACCACATATCAACCTCTCGTTAAAGCAATGCGTCATTTGATACTATGCTTCCCAGATAATGTGAAATTATCTACCACTTTAAGGGATGTCTATTCGCGGTGATCTTTGGGCCGAGTAGGTTTTATTGGGTGACTTCTGGATCATGACTTCTGTTTTATCGAGGTTTATAGGTTAACCAAAAAAAGCAGCAGCGTGATGAAAATTTGTTGACCGGATATTATTAGGGCCAGCCTTAGGCCTATGCTGCCGCAGTGGACCCCGAAGGTTCAAAAGCCCCGCGCTAATTCTAGGTGTAAATTATTAAGCTAAACCATTATAATTTATACTAGGGTTCCCGTGGGTCTCCTTGTTTTTATTGAGCTCCTGGAAATCTCCTGAAACTCCTTAAAAAGACAAAATTGTTATTTTGGGGTGTCAATCAATATGGTAAACGCCAGTCCTACGCGTGATATAAAAAAAAAAGTCATTGTCAGCTTTCATTTAATAAAAATGTAATGCAAATACGAATTTATTTTTTAATACAAAATCTTTATTTTCGCTTATTATCCTTATCCATACCCTTACTGGTCCGCGCGCAATCCATTTCACATAGGGCCACGCATGTTAGGGCCGGCCCTGGTTGTGCAAGTAAGGCATAGATAAGCTGTGTGATGACCATTTTCTATGTTTTGATATGGGACAGTAGACTTCGAAGCTTAAACACATTGCAATAATTCACCAGCAAAATAATAACAAAGTAAAAGCTACCTACGGGAGTACGCAATTAAAATGTAAACAATTTATAAAGCCTTTGAAACACAATAACTAATCATACAGAATGATATTTAATTTCTTTATTTTTCTTCCATAGTTTCATAATGGATCAATGTACAATAAGATGGTGCGCTAATGTTTAAATACGCTAATTGAATCATTAAAACTTTTTCTTGTTTGCAAAGAAATGTCTTAGTGTACTGCCGTGAGCCTAGTGACTTAAGCGGTGTCAAGTTTTTTTTTCATTGACGTCATATAGAAAATTTCATTCATAAAACATTCTAGCTAAAATTATTTTTTCGATAATGAGCCATTTTCTAACCGATATAATGGTCGACTTCGAGTTTTCCGGATGTGGCCAATGAGTTGAGAATTTTTTTCTCACTATTATGCACATACCGTGAAATTTTAAAGAAAATCGTTAGAGCCGTTTTTGAAATAAAATTTATATATATATATAAATATAAATACATACATACATACATACATGCACGAACTGCTCGCTTAAAAGTATAAGATTAAGATTTCAAACTGAATAGATGTTCGGTTACATTTTGCGCACCGTCACCTAAGTCTTAGATCTAGAGGTTTATCATTAGTAGTTTAATAGACTCTACTCTAAGTTGATTTATGCATACGCTTAACCAGGGAGGGGAGATTGGGTTAGGGTTGAAAATATGACTTTCATTTTAATTTATCATTCATTAGTAATTAAGAGTAAAGTGTTTGCTCTTATGAAACAGTCATCAGCTTTTTGATTGTCTATTGTATTTCTTGCTTCAAACTGTTCCGTTGATCCTCAATGTTTCACGATTTTCTCTCTCTCAATTTTTTAGCGGCCCCCGAAAAGGGAAAAGACGCTATTAGTTTTATGTGGAATGTCTGTCCGTCTGTCCCGTTTAGATCTCGTAAACTAGAAAAGATAGTGAAAATCCGACATCAAAATATTTTAGACCATTCAAAGTTTTGATGCAACGGCTAATTTTTTTCCTTTCTGAAAGTAAAAAAAAAATCTAATTTTAAAAATCCCTAATACAAGCAGTTTTTTTTTTTTTAAATGCACCACTTTTACAACTATTCACTATTAATAGTAACAAACACGGGAAGTTCCTTAGTAGGAGACATAGCTATTTACCATATTTTTAACACATTTAAGCAAATGGTTTAAGATTTTTTGTCCAAAAAATTTTATTTTTTTTTACATTTGTATTGCTAAATTATGTAAGTTCTGTCTTACTAACTACTACATTTACACACAAAAATGTTTACTTTTGTTTTTAAGAAAAAAATATCTATTTAGTATGCATACAAGTTGGACATAATTTAAAACAATTTATAAGTAGTTTTTCAGTAATGAAACACTGTACTAAAGGGACCGCCCTCTCTCCCGCGAAAACTTTTTTTCTTGAGGAATAAGAGATTGTCCCTTTACAAAACAATTAGAGCAATTATATATTCATTATAAGACATTAGTTAGGTCAGGTTCACATCTAACTTCACATTCACATTCACCTATCCTTTAATCTGTGGACCGCTGGGGCACCACACAAGATCTGTCAACCTTCTTTCACCATTCTTCTCTGTCATTTGTTTTTGATATAATTTCTTTATGATATTCCTTCTGAAAATATTGAAACCTGCCTTTTTATCTCCCTAGGTGGACCACTTCGGGGGCCAATTTTGAGTTTTCACACAAACTGTCTTTGTAAGCTTGTTTTTCTTTGCAATAGTTTATTTCTTATTTACTAAGACTAAGACTAAGACTGCTTTATTGATCCTTATGGAAATTTGTTGTGATTACAAGGACTCTTTTCTCATATAAAGACAACACAACAGAAACATACACATATTATTATAAGGTTTTAGTGCAGTTTCCATGCTATAGCTTGTTTAGTGTGCTCGGGACCTATTTGTAGACCTCTTGTGGAAGCTGAATGTCGGAAACAAAACTCATCTCGTGTTGGGATTTGAAGCGGTTCATGTCGCTCAAACACAAACTTTATAGCGTTGCAATGATTTTAACAAAGCTTATATCATATCTGTCTGTCTGTATGGTAAAAACTGTGTACACATTCTTTGTACCACACCAAATCTCAGATTATTTATATTACCTGACAACACAAGAATTAATTTTAAAAATTACCAATTAGTTAATTAACTATTGGTAATTAATTATTTTGTTAAACAAGGGAAAAAATGGTACTTGAATTATGTGATGGTCTAAGTTGAATTAGTCTCCTTGATGAATCTTGAGCCCTGAGGGAAACTTTTTAATGCATAAAAAAAAACGGTAATGTAACCATTCACCACGATTCCCCTTCTTCCCTCCCCTTTCACAACTGGTCCAGACAATTTATAGGATCATGGCGTATAGAGAAAGCTAAACAAAAACAATTGGAAAAATATTTTTATCGCACAGAATTATATATCTAGGCATACTGCACGTAATGACTAGACTGATCCAAAACTAATTGATACAATTACACTTAATATAAGCTTTTTTTTTTAAAGTTTTTGTTTTGTTTTGTTGTTTTTTTTGTTTTTAAAGATTCTATTCTATTTCTAAGCACCTGAGTTTTACACTCTGTGGTTATCATTCTCACTGTTAGACTTTGTGGTTATACGGTATACCCTGATGTTTAGATTCTTTGATTATCACCATGGCTCTTAGACTCTGTGGTTATCACCCTGGCCCTTATCTCACACCAGAAAATACTCTCTAGTACCACAGACTTAATCCGATGCACGCACGGACGTGACTAGACTCTTAAGCTGACGTTGGCAGAAGTCGTCCAGGTTTTTTTGAGTCAACCGAATATCTGACGAATAAATGTGCGACAATCGGATGATTGTCTTAAAATCTGAACTCAAAATAAAAATATAAAATTGTTTCTTATGCCTTTTGTTCCAACCACAATTATTCATTACGATTGGCAAGACGTGACCCAATAAAAATTAAACAATTACTGGTAATTAATTATTTTGTTTGTTACCAACAAGGGAAATAAATCCTTCACTATTCCACGATGCGGCTAAATATGTAGGGTTACGTTATTTCAGCGCATTTGGCGGCAAGCTGTCCCCACAAAGATCTGTAAATTATCTTTATGTTTAAAGTGGTATGATTAGCAGTGGTATCATTAGCAGTGGTGTGACTAGCAGTGGTGTGACTAGCAGTGGTATGATTAGCAGTGGCGATTAGAAGTGGCGTGACTAGCAGTGGTATGATTAGCAGTGGTGTGACTAGCAGTGGTGTGACTAGCAGTGGTGTGATTAGCAGTGGCGTGATTAGCAGTGGCGTAACTAGCATTGGTATGATTAGCTGTGGTGTGACTAGCAGTGGCGTGACTAGAAGTGGTATGATTAGCAGTGGCGTGACAAGCAGTGGTGTGACAAGGTAGCATGTAACTTATATACATAAACAGAGACTAGGAGGAAGAATCTAGTGTGGTTGGCTACATTACAGGCCTCATCTTGGTGAGAGTGGGCTCCTATAACACGTTTTGACGAACGGGCTTCGCACGTGGGGAAGAAGAAAGAAAGCTCCGATAAACTGTCTCATCCTCCAGGCCGTTCTTAAAAGGGGTCATACCCTGTAGTGATTAATTACTCTTTCACAATTAGTGGCGTACAGTATATGAATACTTAACAACCCCTCGTAAGCTCGGCCTTCTGACGCGCTTGGCTTTAAGAGAACCCTTGCTAGGCTTAAAGAGCAGTGTCTCATAACAACGGATGTAATTATATGATCATCTAGTGAATGATGAAGAGCCATTTCTCACTCCTGGCCTCTGGGAGAAATCCTTCCATATAGTGTAAGGGTCATTTATAGCAGCAAGCTCGACCCTGACCAAAGTGACATGAGTATGTAGACGTAGAAATTAGAGACCTTTAGCTGTATGAAGATGAGGGGAGACAGGTAGTAAAGAGTTATGAAGTGACGGGACTTGATCTGTCGGGTAAGGGAGTGACGGGACTTGATCTGTCGGGTAAGGGAGTGACGGGACTTGATCTGTCGGGTAAGGGAGTGACGGGACTTGATCTGTCGGGTAAGGGAGTGACGGGACTTGATCTATCGGGTAAGGGAGTGACGGAACTTGATCTGTCGGGTAAGAAAATGACGGGACTCTATCTGTCGGGTAAGCGAGTGACGGGACATGATCTGTCGGGTAAGGGAGTGACGGGACTTGATCTGTCGGGTAAGGGAGTGACGGGACTTGATCTGTCGGGTAAGGGAGTGACAGGACTCTTTCTGTCGGGTAAGGGAGTGACGGGACTTAATCTGTCGGGTAAGGGAGTGACGGGACTTGATCTGTCGGGTAAGGGAGTGACGGGACTCTATCTGTCGGGTAAGGGAGTGACGGGACTTGATCTGTCGGGTAAGGGAGTGACGGGACTCTATCTGTCGGGTAAGGGAGTGACGGGACTTGATCTGTCGGGTTAGGGAATGACGGGACTTGATCTGTCGGGTAAGGGAGTGACGGGACTTAATCTGTCGGGTAAGGGAGTGAAGGGACTTGATCTGTCGGGTAAGGGAGTGACGGGACTTGATCTGTCCGGTAAGGGGGGGAAGGGACTTGATCTGTCGGGTAAGGGAGTGACGGGACTTGATCTGTCGGGTAAGAGTGTGACGGGACTTGATCTGTCGGGTTAGGGAGTGACAAGACTTGATCTGTCGGGTTATGGAATGACGGGACTTGATCTGTCGGGTTAGGGAGTGACGGGACTGGATCTGTCGGGTTAGGGAGTGACGGGACTTGATCTGTCGTGTTATGGAGTTACTGGACTTGATCTGTCGAGTTAACGAGTGACGGGACTTGATCTGTCGGGTTAGGGAGTGACGGGACTTGATCTGTCGGGTAAGAGAGTGACGGGACTTGATCTGTCGGGTTAGGAAGTGACGGGACTTGATCTGTCGGGTAAGGGAGTGACGGGACTCTATCTGTCGGGTAAGGGAGTGACGGGACTCTATCAGTCGGGTAAGGGAGTGACGGGACTCTATCTGTCGGGTTAGGGAGTGACGGGACTCTATCTGTCGGGTAAGGGAGTGACGGGACTCTATCAGTCGGGTTAGGGAGTGACGGGACTCTATCTGTCGGGTAAGGGAGTGACGGGACTTGATCTGTCGGGTAAGGGAGTGACGGGACTTGATCTGTCGGGTAAGGGAGTGACGGGACTCTATCTGTCGGGTAAGGGAGTGACGGGACTCTATCAGTCGGGTAAGGGAGTGACGGGACTCTATCTGTCGGGTTAGGGAGTGACGGGACTCTATCTGTCGGGTAAGGGAGTGACGGGACTCTATCTGTCGGGTTAGGGAGTGACGGGACTCTATCTGTCGGGTAAGGGAGTGACGGGACTTGATCTGTCGGGTAAGGGAGTGACGGGACTTGATCTGTCGGGTAAGGGAGTGACAGGACTCTTTCTGTCGGGTAAGGGAGTGACGGGACTTAATCTGTCGGGTAAGGGAGTGACGGGACTTGATCTGTCGGGTAAGGGAGTGACGGGACTTGATCTGTCGGGTAAGGGAGTGACGGGACTTGATCTGTCGGGTAAAGGGTGACGGGACTTGATCTGTCCGGTAAGGGAGTGACGGGACATGATCTGTCCGGTAAGGGAGTGACGGGACATGATCTGTCGGGTAAGGGAGTGACAGGACTTGATCTGTCGGGTAAGGGAGTGACGGGACTCTATCTGTCGGGTTAGGGAGTGACAAGACTTGATCTGTCGGGTTATGGAATGACGGGACTTGATCTGTCGGGTTAGGGAGTGACGGGACTTGATCTGTCGTGTTATGGAGTTACGGGACTTAGTCTGTCGAGTAAGGGAGTGACGGGACTCTATCTGTCTTGTAAGGGAGTGACGGGACACTATATGTCTTGTAAGGGAGTGACGGGACTTGATCTGTCGGGTAAGGGAGTGACGGAACTTGATCTGTCGGGTAAGGGAGTGACGGGACTTGATCTGTCGGGTAAGGGAGTGACGGGACTTGATCTGTTGGGTTAGGGAGTGACGGGACTTGATCTGTCGGTAAGGGAGTGACGGGACTCTATCTGTCGGGTAAGGGAGTGACGGGACTTGATCTGTCGGGTTAGGGAGTGACGGGACTCTATCTGTCGGGTAAGGGAGTGACGGGACTTGATCTGTCGGGTTAGGAAGTGAAGGGACTTGATCTGTCGGGTAAGGGAGTGACGGGACTTGATCTGTCGGGTAAGGGAGTGACGGGACTTGATCTGTCGGGTAAGGGAGTGACGGAACTTGATCTGTCGGGTAAGGGAGTGACGGGACTTGATCTGTCGGGTAAGGGAGTGACGGGACTTGATCTGTCGGGTAAGGGAGTGACGGGACTCTATCTGTCTTGTAAGGGAGTGACGGGACTTGATCTGTCGGGTAAGGGAGTGACGGGACTTGATCTGTCGGGTTAGGGAATGACGGGACTTGATCTGTCGGGTAAGGGAGTGACGGGACTTGATCTGTCGGGTAAGGGAGTGATGGGACTTGATCTGTCGGGTAAGGGAGTGACGGGACTTGATCTGTCGGGTAAGGGAGTGACGGGACTTGATCTGTCGGGTAAGGGAGTGACGGGACTTGATCTGTCGGGTAAGGGAGTGACGGGACTTGATCTGTCGGGTTAGAGAGTGACGGGACTTGATCTGTCGGGTAAGGGAGTGACGGAACTTGATCTGTCGGGTTAGGAAGTGAAGGGACTTGATCTGTCGGGTAAGGGAGTGACGGGACTTGATCTGTCGGGTAAGGGAGTGACGGGACTTGATCTGTCGGGTAAGGGAGTGACGGGACTTGATCTGTTGGGTAAGGGAGTGACGGGACTTGATCTGTCGGGTTATGGAGTGACGGGAATTGATATGTCGGGTTATGGAGTGACGGGACTTGATCTGTCGAGTTAAGGAGTGACGGGACTTGATCTGTCGGGTTAGGGAGTGACGGGACTTGATCTGTCGGGTAAGGGAGTGACGGGACTTGATCTGTCGGGTTAGGGAGTGACGGGACTTGATCTGTCGGGTAAGGGAGTGACGGGACTTGAGCTGTCGGGTTAGGGAGTGAAGGGACTTGATCTGTCGGGTAAGGGAGTGACGGGACTCTATCTGTCGGGTAAGGGAGTAACGGGGCTTGATCTTTCGGGTAAGTGAGTAACGGGACTTGATCTGTCGGGTTATTGAGTGACGGGACTTGATCTTGGTAGCATCAGTGGTTAATAACTAAAATAACTTTGATAGCATCAGTGGTTAATAACTAAAATAACTTTGATAGCATCAGTGGTTACTAACTAAAGTAACTTAGATAGTATCAGAGGTTACTAACTAAAATAACTTTGATAGCATCAGTGGTTACTAACTAAAATAACTTTGATAGAACCAGTGGTTGCTAACTAAAATAACATTGATAGCATTAGTTGATACTAAAATAACTTTGATAGCATCAGAGGTTACTTACTAAAATAACTTTGATAGAATCAGTGGTTACTAACTAAAAAAACTTTGATAGCATCAGTGGTTACTAATTATAATGACTACTAGACACAGTACATACCTCACGCTGCCATCTTGTTTTTCATAAGAGCTCAAATATAAACCTCTCAAATTTTTCACCAACGGTCCATAATAGTTACCTATGGTCAGTGTATAGAGACTACCAGCGGTCAGTTCTTTGTCCGTCTCCAGGATGTGAAAATTTTTATTGGGGACCTGCATCTGACGGACGATGTTCTTGGTTGGGAAGTAGGGTGAGGTAAGAGCTATGCTGCTGTTGTCTAGGTCGATGTGACATCGGTGGAAGACGACAAACTTGGTCGTGGTGTTGATTCGGATGGTGATGTTCACTGAACCGTAGTACATCTGCTCCTTTAAGTCGACCTTCACCCGGATGTGATAGTCCGTGGGTAAAACCGACCTAGGCAAACGTATGCTGGACCACGGCTCTTGGTCCGAGGAGTTGATGGTGTCCAGCGTGTCTTGGAGGTGGTCGTGGAATGGGATTGGATCTGTGGTCACAGATGATACAGTTTCCAACTCGCCTTTACACTCACGATGCAGTTCGCAGAGTTTTCTGTTGACAAGTGTGGTGACTACCACGATTATTATTAACACGAGGAAGACGATGAATGATATAATGACAACCTTTCTCGTGGAGACTCTTACACTTCTTCGTTTTGGTTTGAGAACCACGAATGTATCTTTAGTCACCTCGCCGTCTGTTCGAGTCGGAGGATTTAGCGCCCTTTGTTCCATAGCTGCCGTATCGGCCAGAGTTACATCCGGGAATGATTCTTTCTCCATTATTGTGACATCTTCTAATCCAATGTAGTCGGTAGAGAAGTTACTTTGGTCGCATTGAAATGGTGGATCTGAAACCAGAGGGCAAAATATTGAAATGAGGTAATCTCAGGATTTAGTTCATATACAACAGGATTATATAGATCTAGTAGAAGAATACTATTCGAGACCAGGCATAGCTTTAAAAAGTGATTCCTGTTAACTTCTTTGAACCTGTGTAAATGAGAGCTGAAGAAATCTAAACAATCTCTGTCTCTGTCTCTGTCTCTGTCTCTCTCTCTTTCTGTGCCTGTGTCTGTTTGTTTCTGTATTTAATAAAGCTATTTATTTCATGTATCTAATCTGAATTTCTGTCCAGTACAAGATCATTTAAAGTTTCAACCAAGTCAATTTGTACCAACGATCTGTACACTAAAAATTAAGGAGAAGACCATTCCAATCATGTTGACAAATTTTCAACAAAATGTTATTGAACCTGATCATCATAGCTACAGCTAGGCCCTAAATCTGTTCTACATTGTCTTGAGAACATTTCAAATAATCCCTTCGTTCACAATCAACGCATTGTTTGCATATTGCACAGTTGGCTACTAAACATGACATAGGACTGTATTTTAGGTCAACCTACGCAATAATGTATAGGTGACTGATTGAGACAATGCTCTCTCTTTCTCTCATACTCTCTCGCACATACATTTACATAGTAAGTATCTGGAGAATAGCCCCCCCTGGAAGACCACGCTGGGTCAGTATCGGTAAAAGAAGTATTAAGCTCTCTCCTTTACTAATTCTCTTCAACCTCTATCTTGAAAGTATTGCTCCTGCCTGGCTCTACCTTGAAAGTATTGCTCCTGCCTGGCTCTACCTTGAAAGTATTGCTAATGCCTGGCTCTACCTTGAAAGTATTGCTCCTGCCTGGCTCTACCTTGAAAGCATTGCTCCTGCCTGGCTCTACTTTAAAAGTATTGCTCCTGTCTGGCTCTACCTTGAAAGTATTGCTCTTGCCTGGCTCTACCTTGAAAGTATTGCTCCTACCTGGCTCTACCTTGAAAGTATTGCTCTTGCCTGGCTCTACCTTGAAAGTATTGCTCCTCCCTGGCTCTACCTTGAAAGTATTGCTCCTACCTGGCTCTACCTTGAAAGTATTGCTCCTACCTGGCTCTACCTTGAAAGTATTGCTCCTGCCTGGCTCTACCTTGAAAGTATTGCTCCTGCCTGGCTCTACCTTGAAAGTATTGCTTCTGCCTAGCTCTACCTTGAAAGTATTGCTCCTGCCTGGCTCTACCTTGAAAGTATTGCTCCTACCTGGCTCTACCTTGAAAGTATTGCTCCTACCTGGCTCTACCTTGAAAGTATTGCTCCTACCTGGCTCTACCTTGAAAGTATTGCTCCTACCTGGCTGCTGGGTCAATTACAATCGTTGGTAGAAGTCAAGTTCAACTATTATTGTACTATTAATAAATAATGAATGATAAATCTTAAACAAGAAAAAGATTTTAAAATATTTTTTTTAAAAGACATTACCTCCATTATACAATTTCCAAAAAAAAAAAAAATTATACATAAAAAATGTTTAGATCAAGCCAGAAATCGCCTAATTCGTATTTTGGCACTGTCAGCTCGTAGTACCTAGGTCTCTATCCGTAAGGCAAGAACTACTTTGTAATACTTTGTGTCATAAACTATTGTAATTGTTTTAGTATTTATTGGCTTTTTCGCTAAATAGACATCTAGACTAGACTGCTGATTTAGAACGCTTAAGGTTTAGGTTTACATCTACTTTAAGATCACACTACACTGAAAATAAGATAACAACTAAAATACTTGAATTAAAGCTACAACTTGAGATGATGGCAGAGAAGACTTATTAACTAATCATTTTCCAAATATAAACTTCTCCTATTCCGTTGGATTCAACAAGCGAGCTCAGCCATTGTTAAATGCCAGAAGAAGAACAACCTGTAAACACCAGTCGACTACGTAATATGAATAGTTTAAGACGCTCTGCATTATAGAATAATCTTTTTCGGTCTGGTCAAGGCTGAAAGACATTACTGATGAAGATTTAAACAAAACTAATGATGAGGAGCATGCTAAGGTGAAACACATTGTCTGTTAAGCTAAAATAAAATACAAGCAACCACCTATGTGACCTATGTGACGATGAGGCAAGCGACCACCTTTGAGGCATGCAAGTTTAGGAAGACAATACAACTGAGGATTTAATAATATGAAAAGTTCAAGGTTCATGTTTCATATCAAGTTTTTAAGTCGAAAAGTTAAATACATTTATTGTATATACTACAGGTTATGCTAAAGATTATGCTTCAGGTTATGAAATAGGTTATGCTACAGGTTGTGATATAAGTTATGCTAAAGGCTATGCTACAGGTTATGCTACAGGTTGTGATATAGGTTATGCTAAAGGCTATGCTACAGGTTATGCTACATTGTGATATAGGTTATGCTTCAGGTTATGCTAAAGGTTATGCTACAGGTTATGAAATAGGTTATGCTACAGGTTATGATATAGGTAATGCTGCAGGTTATAATACAGGTTATGATATAGGTTATGCTACAGGTTATGATATAGGTTATGCTACAGGTTATAATACAGGCTATGATATAGGTTATGCTGCAGGTTATGATATAGGTTATGATATAGGTTATGCTACAGGTTCTGATATAGGTTATGCTACAGGTTATAATACAGGCTATGATATAGGTTATGCTGCAGGTTAGGATATAGGTTATGGTTCAGGTTAGGATATAGGTTATGCTGCAGGTTAGGATATAGGTTATGCTGCAGGCTAGGATATAGGTTATGCTGCAGGTTAGGATATAGGTCATGCTGCAGGTTAGGATATAGGTAATGCTTCAGGTTATGCTACAGGTTAGGATATAGGTTATGCTACAGGTTAATTTTCAGATTGAATACGGCTGTTGAAAATGTGAATACGCAATGACAAGCCAACGAAACGATGACATAAAACCTGCAGACGAAGCGCGTATAAAACTGAGTGTCTACGTGTTGATTAGCTGCTAGCTCACAACAACAAACTAACAAAAAATGTGACAAGAACTAACAGCAACAACTTGTGTCAAACAGAACAGTCAACTTCAACAGCCTAATTCCACGGGCAGTCTTTCTTTCTACCTAGACTTTTTAACTACCTAACAATCAGTGCACTATTGTAAGCCAGTGCTAAGTTTAAGTGTATTCCTTGTCACGTGATGTAATCATCCACTCACACACCAACACGGATACCAGGAAAACACAAGACCTATTATTACAAGAAGTAAATCTTTACCGAATTAGGATCAAACTCCTGACAATGAGACAAACTGGAGACCCAGGGGAGCTTTTTTTTTTTAGCATCACAATGGGGCCTTAAGGTATGGTATTCAGTACTCTACATACTACCCTCTCTCTCTCTCTCTCTCTCGTCTCTCATTCAAACTAGCTTAGTGTCAGAAACGTGTGTGAATATGTGTTTGGAACTTTTGATTGGAACATGTGCGTGAATATGTATTTGGAACATGTGTTTGGAACATGCGTTTGAAATTATTTCAGGAACATGCGTATGAACATGTGTCAAGAATAGTTGTGTGAATTTGTGACTAGAATTAATGTTTGAAATTGTCTGAGGAATATGTGTATGAAATTGTCTCAGGAAGATTGCATGAAATTGTCTCACGAACATGTGTGTTAAATTGTTTCAGGAATATTTGTGTGTAATTGTCTCAGGAACATGCGTGTGAAATTATCTCAGGAAAAAGAGTAAAATTGTCTCAGGAACATTTGTGTGCAATTGTCTCAGGAACATTTGTGTGCAATTGTCTCAGGAACATTTGTGTGCAATTGTCTCAGGAACATGCGTGTGAAATTGTCTCAGGATAGTATGTGAAATTGTCTCAGGAACATTTGTGTGCAATTGTCTTAGGAACATGTGTGTGAAATAGTCTCAAGAACATGTGTGTGAAATAGTCTCAAGAACATATGTGTGAAATAGTCTCAAGAACATGTGTGAAATAGTCTCAAGAACATTTGTGTGAAATAGTCTCAAGAACATATGTGTGAAGTAGTCTCAAGAACATGTGTGAAATTGTCTCAGGAAAATGTGTGTTAAATAACCCCAGGAATATTTGTGTGTAATTGTCTCAGGAACATGCGTGTGAAATTATCTCAGGAAAAAGAGTAAAATTGTCTCAGGAACATTTGTGTGCAATTGTCTCAGGAACATTTGTGTGCAATTGTCTCAGGAACATTTGTGTGCAATTGTCTCAGGAACATGATGTGAAATTGTCTCAGGATAGTATGTGAAATTGTCTCAGGAACATTTGTGTGCAATTGTCTTAGGAACATGTGTGTGAAATAGTCTCAAGAACATGTGTGTGAAATAGTCTCAAGAACATATGTGTGAAATAGTCTCAAGAACATGTGTGAAATAGTCTCAAGAACATTTGTGTGAAATAGTCTCAAGAACATGTGTGAAATTGTCTCAGGAAAATGTGTGTTAAATAACCCCAGGAATATTTGTGTGAAATAGTCTCAGGAACATGTGTGTGAAATAGTCTCAAGAACACGTGTGAAATAGTCTCAGGAACATGTGTGTGAAATAGTCTCAAGAACATGTGTGTGAAGTAGTCTCAAGAACATGTGTGAAATAGTTTCAAGAACACGTGTGAAATAGTCTCAGGAACATGTGTGTGAAATAGTCTCAAGAACATGTGTGTGAAGTAGTCTCAAGATCATGTGTGTGAAATAGTCTCAGGAAAATGTGTGTGAAATAATCTCAGGAACATGTGTGTGAAATAGTCTCAGGAAAATGTGTGTGAAATAATCTCAGGAAAATGTGTGTTTGAAATCGTCTCAGGAACATGTGTGTGAGATAGTCTAAAAGAAAGATGTTCCAAGCTTTACTCACCTCTCAAGCTTTGATTGTCAGAAAATGATAAAAAAAAACATGTCATATTTCGATCCATATGTCATAATTTTGTGGCATTAAAATATTTAATATCAAATTGCAGTTTTATTTAAGCTTCTGAAAAAATACAAACTTATGAGTTGCTTGTGTCTCAGTTCAAAATAGAACAATACAACAAGATAAATAAACAATTTACAAAGACATTTTGTTTGGAAACACAAACTCAAAATCGGTGCTCCACCCAGGCAGGTAAAATGACAGGTTGCAATATTTTCAGAAACAATATATATATATATATATATATATATATATATATATATATATATATATTTATATAGCGCTACTTTCATGTTTATAGCATGTTCAGAGCGCTTTTGGTCCAATCTCATTTGTGGACCAGTGGGGGGAGGGGTATCTAGGAGTTGGTTTTCCGTGCTGCCTTTACACGCTCAGTAATCACAACTCTGCCCGAGTCGGGTGTCGAACCTTGAGCCCCCTTCTAGGTAGCCAAGCCAAGTTGAAGCGCACTTGGCCTCTCGACCACGCTTCCCACAGAATATCAGAATGAAAGTCTATCAAAGGCAAATGACAGAAAAAATGGTGAAAGAAGGTTGATACATCTTATGTGGTGCCCCAACGTTCCAGCAGGCAAAGGGATAGGTGAAGGTGAAGGAGAAGTTGGATGTGACCCTGGCCTAGCTGATGTCATAGAATGATAATGATTATCTAATTGATATAATTGTTCTGAAAAGGGTCAATCTCTTATTCAAAGCTTCAAGGAAAAAAAAATATATTTTGTTATAATTCTGCCATGCGCACCGCCATCTAAGGTAGAAGGTGGGCACTGTAATAAAATACTCTGAAAGACACAAAGATAAAGGCACATTCCTCGTTCCATATGCTAGGACAAATTTGTACAAATACTCCTTCTTCCCTAGTGCTATTAGGGCATGGAATGGGTTGCCTGAGCTAGCCAGGAAAACCAGTGACTTGGCAGAATTTAAGTCATTGGTTAATAAGCATGACTAAATGCATGACGCGTAGGACGTAATAATCTTTTTTTGTTAAGTAACGTCTGTATTATATAAGGTAAGATAAACTAGACTGAGAAGGATGTCAACATTAGAGTAGAGAGAACGATTTCCGCCCAAGTTGAGAACCGAAGTAAAAAGACTGTGCCTAAGAAAGATGATGTTTAATGAACTTGTGATGTCGTGTAAATAAACATATATGTGCCTCGTTGAGTTGCCTCACTTAAGTTATTATAATATATATATATAAACGCTCCCCTTTCTTTACTTTTGTCCGCGGTACAGCGCTACAGTTCACGCGTTAATATGAAAGACTACTTATTAATTGTTGTTTTAAATTATGTTTCACTTATATGAATACAAAATAGATTTTTTCTCTTTGAAAATAAAAGTAAACATTTTTTTGTAAATGTATAATAGTATGATAGAACTTGCTTAACTTAGCTAATTTATCTCATACCACCTTATCAGTCAAGTACAATTTCTTTCCCTTGTTCAAGATTTCAAACCAATTAATTAATTGCCAATAGTTAATTAACTAATTGGTTATTTTTATTGATTCTTATTCTTTCAGGAAAAATACATAATACGAAATTTCAACCTGATTCGAGATTGTGTGTTGGAGACATAACGTGTACCTATTTTTAGCAGACAGAGTGAGTTGATATAAGCTTTGTAAAAAAGGATTTTAACAAGGTAGACCTATAGTTGTTGCTCTAACAGACTAGCGCCAATTATAATCAAACCTCATAAATACATCTATCGGGTCAGTATGTGTCTACGTACTTATGATATCTCAATTAGTTTAAAACCAAGGTCTTGGACGTGTTGACTATTTTGCGAAATTTGTTTCTCTCCTTGATGGCAGTTTCTTTGGTGTTCTTTTACAAAGTAAATTAATATATCCATTGGTTAGCGAGAGGAGTGGATTGTTATCACAAAGAGTGAAGAAGTAACCTTGCAAAAAGAAAAACATACGTTTAGGAAATGAGGGTTATTACTTTAGTAGACACCTGCCTGCCTGAGGACAAAAACAAAGGAGGACTTTTAGGAGGACATAACTTTATAAAGAAGGATCAAAAACAAGACTTAGTAGCATTAAAGGCAATGCTCAGACCTTCGCTGTGTATCAGTAAATTAAAGGCCATGCTCAGACTTCGCTGTATATCAATAAATCAAAGGCTGTAAAGCTATCACATCCTAACGTCTCAGACCTTTCACATTATTTTTTCCTACGCCCAAACATGGATCTAGATTGCATTGGTAATTTACATGGAGGATATTTTCTCCGATAACATTTGATGAGGAAATGCCACTAAATGATTCAACAGAAAGTCTATTTCTCTCTTGAATAAATTGTGCGTCGATCATCAAAATATGTTCTTTCAATGTTGATTTGACTTGTTAGTTTTATTCTTTCCTTCAGAAATAAAGATTTTTACAGCAGCATCAAGGTTACAACTCGGGACCAGTGTTAATGCAATCCAAGCGAACATCAATCTGTCTGGCAGCCATTTTAACTGTCGCAGTACGCCAGACTGAAAAAAAAATCACAATTCTTCAGGACCTCAGAAAAAAAGTTTTCTTTCGTACACTTTCAAATAAAAGAATAACCAGTTCATGCAGGAGAGTCTCAACTAGTTCATTCTCTATCTCGTAACCTAGATCAATTAGGGACTTTGTTTTAAGTACATTGGAGGACCTGAACGAGACCTGAACGAGACCTGAACAACATCTGAACGAGACCTGAACGAGACCTGAACATCTGAACGAGACCTGAACGAGACCTGAACAACATCTGAACGAGACCTGAACGAGATATGAACGAGACCTGAACAACATCTGAACAAGACCTGAACGAGATCTGAACGAGACCTGAACAAGACCTGAACGAGATCAGAACGAGACCTGAACGAGATCAATGGATAAGAAGCAGTTGTAGTAAACATCAGAGTAAAGACCGGACCAAGACCTGTCTCTATGCCGGACGTAGGACACGACACCAAAAAGGATAACATGTCCTGGTAACCTTAGTTTAAATTATGAAGGGGGCGCTATTGATTTTTTTTTTTTGTCAATCAGGGTGTCAGAGGTAAAACGGATCTAGAGTTTCTCCAAAGAATTGTAAAATTGTCTGATTTAGAGTTTGTCCTAAGAATTGTAAAATTGTCTGATCTAGAGTTTGTCCAAAGAATTGTAAAATTGTCTGATCTAGAGTTTGTACAAAGAATCGTTAAATTGTCTGATCTAGAGTTTGTACAAAGAATTGAAAATTGTCTGATCTAGAGTTTGTACAAATAATTGTAAAATTGTCTGATCTACAGTTTATACAAAGAATTGTAAAATTGTCGGGTCTAGAGTTTGTCCAAAGAATTGTGAAATTGTTGGATCTAGAGTTTGTACAAAGAATTGTAAAATTGTCTGATCTAGAGTTTGTCCAAAAAATTGTAAAATTGTCTGATTTAGAGTTTGTCCAAAAAATTGTAAAATTGTCTGATCTAGACTTTATCCAAAGAATTGTAAAATTGTTTGATCTAGAGTTTGTCCTAAGAATTGTAAAATTGTCTGATCTAGAGTTTGTACAAAGAATTGTGAAATTGTCTGATCTAGAGTTTGTACAAAGAATTGTAAAATTGTCTGATCTAGAGTTTGTACAAAAAATTGTAAAATTGTCTGATCTACAGTTTATACAAAGAATTGTAAAATTGTCGGGTCTAGAGTTTGTCCAAAGAATTGTGAAATTGTTGGATCTAGAGTTTGTACAAAGAATTGTAAAATTGTCTGATCTAGAGTTTGTCCAAAAAATTGTAAAATTGTCTGATTTAGAGTTTGTCCAAAAAATTGTAAAATTGTCTGATCTAGACTTTATCCAAAGAATTGTAAAATTGTTTGATCTAGAGTTTGTCCTAAGAATTGTAAAATTGTCTGATCTAGAGTTTGTACAAAGAATTGTGAAATTGTCTGATCTAGAGTTTGTACAAAGAATTGTAAAATTGTCTGATCTAGAGTTTGTACAAAAAATTGTAAAATTGTCTGATCTACAGTTTATACAAAGAATTGTAAAATTGTCTGGTCTAGAGTTTGTCCAAAGAATTGTGAAATTGTTGGATCTAGAGTTTGTACAAAGAATTGTAAAATTGTCTGATCTAGAGTTTGTCCAAAAAATTGTAAAATTGTCTGATTTAGAGTTTGTCCAAAAAATTGTAAAATTGTCTGATCTAGACTTTGTCCAAAGAATTGTAAAATTGTTTGATCTAGAGTTTGTCCTAAGAATTGTAAAATTGTCTGATCTAGAGTTTGTACAAAGAATTGTAAAATTGTCTGATCTAGAGTTTGTACAAAGAATTGTAAAATTGTCGAATCTAGAGTTTGTCCAGAGAATTACGAAATTGTTGGATCTAGAGTTTGTCCTAAGAATTGTAAAATTGTCTGATCTAGAGTTTGTACAAAGAATTTGTGAAATTGTTGGATCTAGAGTTTGTACAAAGAATTGTAAAATTGTCTACCGAAAGTGTAACAAAAAATGTAATGTGGGACGATTGTTTTTGTATTATTATTTATATATAAAATGTAATTATCGCTCAAATGGATATAAAAATACATATATTTTACTATTTATATGTTTCATGATGTACTAGCTACTTAGACTATATAGATAACTTTATTGTCATATTTAAACAAAAAAAAACATCTAAGAATTCACATTCAATGCACTTTTCGATGCACATTTGTAAAAACCAGATATAATAGGCAGTGGTTAGTCATGATCACTTATAGTACACCATATGTGTCTTGTAAAATGTTAGTTTGTTTTTTTTACATGTTTCGGATGTTCCTTCAGAGTTGAAGATAATTACTTCCTAATCCACACCTCCCGCAGGACGACGGGGGATGGGAGCAGGCAGGGTTTGAACCTGGAACCATCGATAAATTTGAACGACAGTCCAGCGCGCAAACCCTACGACCAGGCAGCCATTCCACCTGTTGACTTCAATTTGTCCATCTCTTTTCCTTTATACAATGCTCATGATGGCCGTATCCAAATAGGAAGCAAACAGGACCTTATGACCTTATGCATTGGGTTTGAGTGCTAAAATGCAATCAGGCTTTAAATGTACATCAGTTGTGAAACAAATAGGAAACAAATTGGGGCTATCGTTCATTGGTAGTTGTTAGTTTCTGATACCCACACGTTCCCACATAATGGTTTCAAAATACTTGTAGTAACCCTAATGAACATCTGTGTCTTAAATAAACAATTATTATTATTGTTAATTATTGACATATTCATCTAGAGAACCAGTTGGGAAGAAGCTGTAGAAGTCGCTAATGACCAATCTCTGTGGAAATAGCTTGCCGCTCTATGAGCCGAACTGCGCGGGAAGTCTAAGTCTTCATCAGTCAGATATGAAAAGAACTACTGCTATCTAATTTCACCCTCATGTCTGTCGTGTTAAAATATCAAAACCTGCCATTTTACATGAGATGAACTCTGATTGGATTTAGAATAGAAAAGGTACACATCCCGTAGTTCTATGGCAAGCTTGACGAAGAAACGCTTGACTGGTTAGCAACTTAAAATAAAAAAAAAAAGTTATGGGAATATAAATCCGTTTCTTTTTAAAAACGGCTTCAAAAATTAAATTAAAAGTGCCCATTTTTCTACCAAAATTAGGCTTCTCATTAATATATAATTACTGTGCATGATGAAACATAGATGTTTTTCAGCATGCAAAGAGATTTTGGAAATGAAAATGTATTAACTTAAAGAAGTACTTACCAAGAATCTCTAGACAGGTGCAGGCACCAGTGTACTCCGAGGCGGCCCGCTGAGCTCTCGATGTCCTCTCTACTTCGCGCCAACTAATGACGCTTAGCAGACCATAGGAACAGACGATGTCGCTTCCTGCTTCGTTACCAGATAGAAACAACACTCTTAACTCAAATTGCTTTTCTTCTCTCTTACTCAATTCTTTCTTTTCTTTTCTCGTGTTACTTTCTTTTCTTCTTTTAATTACCGCCCTCTCAGAGTTCCCTCCCTTCTGCAACAACGTATGACGTAACGATTGTGTGGTCGGGTTAACGACGTAGCACTCCCTCTCTCTCTCCCTGACACACTTATATATGCAGTCTCTCTTTCACACACACATACACACACGCGCGCACACACACTCGCTTTTTCTCACACTTCTCTCATGCATGTAAGCATGTTTGTGATTACGTATGACTTGCTGTTTGGTTTTTGTTTTTTTTTTTGCTTTGTAAGGTGAAAGACACGGGGAGATAATTCACATTAATAAACCCAGAATGTATTATTTATGAGTATGCCAGGGGGCTGAACTCACCACATATACACCTACCGTGTGCCACCAACACTTAAATGTGGTCGTTACCTTTGTTTCAAAGTTCAAACATTAGAAAAGAGTGCACTGTTCCACTTGGCAAGAAGACCCAGCTATGACCTAGATATTTTACCACACCTAACGCAGCTATGGCCGTCGGCTGCCGGTATGAATTTCACTCCTGTCTTTTGCTCTTTTTCCGTGGTAATTTTGTATTGGATCTCAAATGTAACCTTCTGTGGTCTTTGTAATGGCTCTACAGCTGTCGACAGCCGTTTACTAGCATGTAAAGCTTTATCACATGGCCGTAGCCCATTTGGAATAGTACTTCTACAGTCTAAACTGTGAATACAATAACTTTATCATTCATTGGAGTGCAACCCTCCATTGCCTATAATGGAGCGCGGTAAACCTTGGTCGTTAGTTTCAGGAATATTTAGAGACTTTTAACTTAACTCCCTTGTCAAAGAGATGCACAGCAGGATTGTGCGAGCCACTGCTTTGCGAACGGATACATCATTCCGATGCTATCGCGCTCGATCGCGAACAAAGCTTTGCCTACCTTAACCAGACGACTACCTAGTCCCTTGAAAGTAGTGCGTCATTGGATAACCATGTTACCCAAAACTGGCCTGCCAAAGTGATTTGTGAGGCTGACTAAATTATTTGGAAGATTTCTTTTAACAATGTCCCTTTTTCATGTCTTATGGACAATCAACGAGGTGAAACTCCCTGATCGCAATAGAGAAGTTCTGTAAGAATGATCTATTTCGTTTCAGTATGGAAAACTTAGAATGAATACCATGGATTGGAGAGCAACTAACCTATAAAACACTAGTTGAAAACGCTACTCTGATAGATCGCTGATGCCAACTGGAAGATCATAATGAATGACTTTGTGCGTCCAAACGTCTGAGCTTAGAACTTTCTCTGCAATGCTAAAAGTGAATACAACTGTAAAGAAATGGGGCGGTGTAAAAAAAAGTGTTCCTTTTTTTAAAACATCTAAAATTCATGAGTTACTAAGAGCAAATAATGTCTGTATGAGTTTCATGAAATGGGGTGTTCTGTTTTCTTGAACAAAAGTTTTTTTTTCTATTTTTCTTATTTAAAATACATAACATATTCAATCATCTAGACACTGGATGCTACCTCATACTTTAGTACTTTTAATATAGATTTTTTTTATTATGAAAAACTCACAGAGCTAACATTTTGTTTTGTTTACAGCCCTCTATAAATTAAATTATTTTTAAAATCACCCAATTGACAGCAAACACTAGCCAATTGTAAGCTTATAGCAAATATATTTGTACTCCAAATAGTACTAGTTTTAATAGTTATAAAAGGAAAACTATTACAAACACTAATTTATTCATTCCGCTATGCATACAATTTATTTTACAAACCTATTTACTCCGACTCTTTGAATCAACACATTGTTAATAATAATAATAATTCATTGAAGTTTAACTCATTTTATTTTTGTTTTACAAATGTCTGCAAATATTATACGTAAACTTAATTTAAAACATCAACAATAGATCGTTAAGGCTCTCATTAAGAGACATTCAAATCAAAATGTACAAAGAAATATCTATATTAAACAACACCTGCCAAAAACATTTTTCAAAATATTTTCAACATACGTCAGTGCATATCTTGAAAAAGACGGCTAGATCCTCAGTGCTCTCCCCTGTTCGTGACAATAAAGAACGCTAATCTTCATGACATATTCAAACTGATGCGATAATGTCTTCAACAAGTCCTCGACATTTCTAAATGTGAATCTTCTTTGTCTCTTTGCTTTCACGTCACTTCAGCCTTTATAAAGATGTTTATGCAGCGAATGACGCATAGATGTGACAGCCTCTTTTAATGGTTATCATAGGTGATGGTGAAGACTGTGATATTTAATTTGGGGATCTGCGCTTCAGAGTCCAGCCAGCTCTTATGGATACTTAACTATAGTTGGGGAAAGGTAAAGGCGGTTAATCGTTTTTCTGGTCTAGTCGTTAATAGAAACAGATGACCTTTACATGATGTGCCCCATAGATCGTAAAGTCTGAAACGGGTAATTAAACAGCTTTAGTGATGGGAAAAGTAAAATGAATCTATTAAAGCTTTACTTGTGAATTAGGCTCCTTACTAATGCACCTGCAGTCGAGAGCGTTACCCATGTGCAACCAATCTATTTTAAGCACTCAGTATTAGTCCCGAGTTTGCTGTGGCAAAATAATGAGGTTATCTGTGGGCTTTTTCTATCCACATATCAAACTACTCCATTTAATCACTCTGCTACTACGCGACCTTTTACGACATTAAAATTCGTTATAACTTGACATACTACGAGCTTATTTGCGTCGCAGGTCTGTACGACGTGGCAACGAGCTATTGGTCTAAGCTGCCCACAGGTTGCGACGTGTTCAGAAAATATTGAAACTTGCCTTTTTACGTGCCTGGGTGGACAACTTCGGGGGCCGATTTGGAGTATATGTTTCCACACAAAACTGTCATATACCTTGTTTATGATAATAAAGATACAAAGTTATCTTCTGCAAAGTATCTTCGACTCTATCATTTCCAAATAAAATGTTTGACATCAGGCTGGCGATCCTTATTAAGTTTCATAAAGTGACATTTCCAACCAAAACAGTCGCTGTACAAGCAGGTTGGCAATGCTCACGTAAAAAAAGGGGGGAGGGGGTGGGGATATTTTAACTCATCCCAAGAACGAACGCTGTAGTGAGGGGCCATAACCACAGAGGCCTATAGAGATCGTCAAAACTTCTTTCTGGTATTGAGTTTCAATCAATTGTTATACAGGGGGCTATATAACTGACACGATCCCATCTTTTAAAGAGGTATTGGAGGGGTGAGGCAGGAGCTGTTGCGGGGCGGGGGGGGGGGGGTCTTCTGTGGTGTCGTGTCTCGTTTCATACTTGGGCCTTATGCAGATTTAAAGCATAGAAATGGAAGTAAATGGGAAATTTCTCTGGAAAGCTAATTTCTTTATGGAGAATATCCCCAGGAGAGACGGAGAACTGATGGGGCTACAGACTGGTGGCAGCATACATCGCGTGTTAGAGCTTTAACGGGTTTCATTCTTTCGATTGTTTAGGGATTTGACGTTTCTAAAAGAAATTTAGGGCAAAAAAAAAAAAAAAGACAGAATTCTGTGTGTGTCTTCATTTTCAGACAGTTAAGGCATATCCTTGTTCTAGTCTAGTAAGAGCTGAAATTCTGCCATGTTTGACTCACTAGCGGATCCAGAACTTTGGAGGGGGGGCGATTTTTTCCAAACCCTAACCCTAACGCTCAGTAAACCCGAACCCTATGCATAAACGTGCGTACAGCATATATATATATATATATTCAGCTCATTAAATATCAATAGAGTTCGGGGCGAAGCCCTGACGCCAAAAGCGTTTTTATTTTTTTTTTTGCATTCTTCACTGCAGAAACGTATTCTCCTGAAATATACAGCTCATTATTCATAAAAAGAATTCGGGGCGAAGCCCCGACGCCAAACGCGTTTTCTTGCATTCTTCAATGCAGAAACCCATTCTCCTGACATCTACAGCTCATTATTTATCAGTGGGGTTCCGACGCCAAAAACGTTTTCTTGCATACTTCATAGAAGAAACGCATTCTCCTGACCTAAAGCTCATTTTTCATACTATTCAAAAAGGATCTCTCGAATAATGTTGTACTTGAAAAATATTCTAATATGAATTTATTGGCACTTAATACATTGCAAATAAAACCGATTTGTTTCATTGAGAAGATAAGATACCCCACATATTTAATTTGGCTTTGAGGATCGCCGCCGTAAAAACGAATCATTCGATAAATAATATTCCATAACATCAAAGTATAAATTGTGAGTTATAGTCCCAAATTTATTTAACTAGAAAAATTTCAGATTGAGTAAAGGTTGGGAAAAGGTGACTATGAATATACATTATGTGGGTTTAGAACTCATATCAATCATGACTCTTATACTAAAAATTTCTTTTGAATTCTAACTTTCTTAAAATAATTATAAATTCATGTGAAATTACATAAACTATGGAAATGAGAGGGGCGGTAGAGTGAAAACGATTAATCCTCGCTCCTTTAATAATTTCTGCTAAAGATTGCATTTGGCATTAAAGAATAGGGGTGGGGCGACTCAAATAATTTTGTTCACAAACTATGATTCTCCATAAAAATAGGACCGCCCCCCCACTCAGAGGGCTAGTGTTGGAGGGCAGTACATGCAATCACCCTCCCCCCAACCCCACCGAATCGGCCAAGATACCAGAAGGGGATTGACATAATATAAAATGTATATATTGATTGAATTAATTTTGTTCACAAACTATGATTTCTCCATAAAAGTAGGACCGCCCCCCCCCCCACTCAAAGGGTTTAGGTGGGAAGAGCAGTAGAGGTATTCGCCCCCCCCCCCCCCCCCAAATCGGCAAACAGGGAAAGACATAATATAAAGATCGGTTAAAATATCAATAACAAGTTTTAATCATATAGATATTCAATTGTGTCTGTTAGCAAGCTGTGATTTCTAAAAATAAATTGGACCGCCCCCCCACTCGAAAGTGTGTGGGTGGGGGGCGGGATTGATACCATCGCCCCCTCCCGACCCCGCCAAATCGGCCAACATACTAGAGGGGGGGGCGAAATAATCTAAAAATAGGTTGAAATATAAATAATTAGTATATATTATTAACATAAGTAATAAATTCGTATACAAATTGTGTGAATTCTATACTAAAATTCGTCCGCCCCCCCACCCTTTCGGGGAGGGGGGGGGGTTCGGCCGAGAGGGGGGGGGGCGATCGCCCCTACCGCCCCCCCCCCGGATCCGCCAGTGGTTTGACTTAACTGTGGTATACCTTTAGCTCCGTTTTAGCGCAGCGCGAAATAATGTACTTATAAGTAAACCAATTCAAACTAGATACGATGAACTGGAAATTAAAAACAGGACATATGTGTGTGTGTGTATTTATATATGTTTGTATATGTTTATATATATATGTGCGTGCGTGTGTGTCTGTGTGCGCCTGTGTGTGTGTGTTTTTAGAATTTGAGATAGTAAATAAATTCAATCTCCCTGTGCGAAAAATTCAATTGGATCACTGACCTATAGAAATATAAAATGTTCGTCAAAAATCAGGTCTGTGCTGTGGTATCACAAGTTTGTTCAAGGTTGGAAGAAAATGCAAATTTAGAAACTAGATGATTTTTATTCAATTCCAAACTAAGACTTTTAGTCAAGTGTATCCCTTTCGGACCTTGCGATCCATTGGGCTGAGGATCTAATGCTCGTCTCTTTTTATGCACATCGGATGACGAGGGTGTCACACTAGATGTCCGGTAGGCTTACATTAGACATGTGTTTAGGGACGTCATCAATGGGGCTCACGGCGGAAACTCCATTGTTTTCAGCTCCCACGGCGCACTTATTAGAAACTAAAGATAAATTATTTTCGTGGATAAAAAAGCAATTTCACAAAATCTTTTGGCGACCATTGTTGTTTAATTTTTAAATATAATTAACTTATAACAATAATTCCTTTAATAGTCGACACTATACTGCGTAATACGCCTTCTAAAACTAAGCTAAATATAGAGGAAACCAAATACACCAATGGTAGATGCACTTGGGTAATAGAGATAAACATTTTTACAATCCCTTAAACAAGTCACTCCATCTGTCTGTCTGGTACGAATTCTCTCTTTTTTTAATTTTTCCATCTTTCCATTCTCAGATCAAGTTAAAACTTTGTACAATTATTCATTGTTTCTAAAACAAAACATGAATCAGTAAAAAAAAAATAATAAATAAACTAATTAATTAATTAATTTGTCGTAATCAATTAATTTTGTTTTATATAGAAAAGTAAGTAAAAAGTACAGTGCAATAGAAAAGGGGAACTAAATTATATAGTATTGAGAGATATGAACGTAAATAAGCAGTTACTTTCCCTTATCTATATGTTTTTAAGGTATTGTTTATATAAATTGATCACAAAACTTAAACTTGTTGTATCTACAGATTTTCTTTTTTATTCCTGACAAACATTTGGCATAGGCGTGTTTCCTTTTGTTTATGCCTTTGCTTCTTCACTTGTTTTCATTCTCGAATTTCTTTCAAAAGCATTTCTGTTGTTGTTACTTCTCTTTGGTATCGAAACAACAGGAGCATAATACTTTCTGAAAATGCTAAAATATTTCATGTAATGAGATAATGCCACCATCCAGTCTAGTCTAGTCTAACTAGGTTTCTATGTATGTATGTATGTGTAAGTGTATGCATGTGATGAGTGTCTGTATGCATATATATATGTGTGTATGTATGTATATGTGTGTATGTATGATGCATTATCTATCTATCTATCTATCTATCTATTTATCTATCTATCTATCTATCTATCTATCAATAACATAAATAAGATTTAAAAAGGTATCATATCTTGCTCATGTGTTTCCATTCAGAACTTCGATGTAAAAACGAGATGAAACATTTCTATGCGTCCACCCTCGGCCCCCTGCCCTTGTCTACTACCACTAATACACTGGCCGAGTTTCCCGGTCACATTTCAAAGGGCACCAGTCTAATGGCTTCACCGCTGTGGACAGACACGATTCGTTCCTTTCTCCAATGTAAGCAATAAATCTCATTGAAAATAAAAGTATTTAAAGAAATAGATTTGTTTTACAAACGAAACCAAAACTTAATATTTCAATAGTTCACATCTATTTAAGAACAAAAGAAAAAAAGAACAGAGAAATATCAATAAAGTTATTTGTCTGGGGTCTGAGCCCAGTGTTAACTTGTATTATCATTGTTGTCCCATAGATAAGGCGCTTGTAGTTTAGCTTCAAAGGCTAGGTTTAATCAAATCAATTGGAAGGAAATCTCTATTCATCTAAACAAGATTTGATTTCTCCCTATATTTGAAATCATTTTATTGTTATTTAATATTTCCAATTTCTATAAGAAATGATCAAAATATAAAACATAATTTTATACCTAAATGTTTCTGCCTTCATGAAAACAAGCTTCGGCCCTGAAAGCATGTCGTCTAGAATGTTACTGCATTCATGAAAACAAGCTTCGGCCCTGAAAGCATGTCGTCTAGAATGTTACTGCCTTCATGAAAACAAGCTTCGGCCCTGAAAGCATGTCGTCTAGAATGTTACTGCATTCATGAAAAAAAGCTTCGGTCCTGAAAGCATGTCGACTAGAATGTTACTGCATTCATGAAAAAAAGCTTCGGTCCTGAAAGCATGTCGACTAGAATGTTACTGCATTCATGAAAAAAAAGCTTCGGTCCTGAAAGCATGTCGTCTAGAAAATCTAATTCTGCTTTTAAATTATGTAGATTTTTCTTCATCATGTTATTATAATTGATAGGCCTACAATTTCTATTTATTATTATTATTATTTATTTATTTATTTGATGGAAACGTTGAACTTCACGAACAAGGCTGTACAGCATAACTCTTGTGTGCATTACTTCCGTCTCTACTGTGACTTTATGTTTACTAGAGTCTAACTCTATCTCTAGTAGGACTATGTTTACAAATCTAACTATGTTTCTAGTATGACTCAATGTTTACTAGTCTAACTCTATCTCTAGTAGGACTATGTTTACAAATCTAACTATGTTTCTAGTATGACTCAATGTTTACTAGTCTAACTCTATCTCTAGTAGGACTATGTTTACAAATCTATGTTTCTAGTATGACTCAATGTTTACTAGTCTAACTCTATCTCTAGTAGGACTATGTTTACAAATCTAACTATGTTTCTAGTATGACTCAATGTTTACTAGTCTAACTCTATCTCTAGTAGGACTATGTTTACAAATCTAACTATGTTTCTAGTATGACTCAATGTTTACAAGTCTAACTCTATCTCTAGTAGGACTATGTTTACAAATCTAACTATGTTTCTAGTATGACTCAATGTTTACAAGTCTAACTCTATCTCTAGTAGGACTATGTTTACAAATCTAACTATGTTTCTAGTATGACTCAATGTTTACAAGTCTAACTCTATCTCTAGTAGGACTATGTTTACAAATCTAACTATGTTTCTAGTATGACTCAATGTTTACAAGTCTAACTCTGTTTCTATTACAAATATTGTGATAAATGAATTTCTTTTATTTGTTGATTTAGATACAGACCATAGACATAATATTATATCTAGACTGGAAATCGGAAACAAATTTTTATCCGTTATTGATCGATTCACATACCAATATTTATAGATTTCTATGTACGTAACTCTTTTTTAAGCTGCAAGGGAAGTCGCCCCAGATCTAGGAAAATCAATCTTTTCTGTGTTAGAAAAGTAATGACCTTTAGTTTTCAAAGTTTAGAAATAATGCAAACTCATTCCTCGGATTTTTGTTTTTAGAATGGGGTATTAATCACAAAACTATATATTCACGCAAATATATGAAACAAAGACAATTCCTGTTAGTTTCCATTGAGATAATGTTTTAAAAATCCTAGATCGAAATAATTCATGTCTATTGATTTTAATCATCTTATGTACATTTAAATAGATTGATTACCTAGATATTTCTGGATTATGTATCTAAAAATTGCAAAATAATAATTATGAGACGAGAGTTCTCTTATTTTTTATGTTAAATTACTAAATCTAAATCTAAAAATTAAATTATATGTTACATAGTTAAGGGTTGAAAAAATACAAAACAACTTTACTTCTTTACAAAACAACGCCTTGTTTCAACTTTTTAAACAATTTTTATAGTGTTAAATGTTCTCCATGTCCAGTCTAGATATAATATATTTAGGTCTATGATACAGACACACGCAGGTTTTTAATAAATTGCGAAATTGTGTTTTTTTCCGCTGTTTCTTTTTAATTTTGTAAATCTCATTCTGGGCCACTCAATTCACTTCGCCTACGGGGAGGGACTCTAAGGCCGGCCCTGACGTACATATTTAATTTTCAAGAAATTTGATGGAAATCTTCTGACTTTTAAATGACTTATTATTTTATATTTATAAGATAAGATAGAATAGTGGCAGTGTTCTAATCAAATGGAAATTCAGTTTGACTAAAATTGACAATATCAGCGTAGCTACTGAATAATGGCATGAACAGTCTTACACAAAAGGGGAAGTGAAAATGAATAGTAAATTTCAGACATATTTTAGGTAGTGTTGGTCAACCATATTTTGCTAATGATGGTAGACCATAGAAACAATATTGCTATAAATATTTTCTTAGCAGAAGTATAAATCAGTATAAAATAGATTGTAAGAAGTAATTGTAGACAAAAAAAAATATGATGCCCCATTTGCTGTGTTGAGATTAGTAAACGATTGGTTATACCGTAAATAAAAACAATTCTTGGCAGAATCAGTCAAGAGAATATTTAAAATCAACAAGTTTTCGTTTAAAGAAGTTTAAAAAAATAAAAAATAACCGAGACGAGAGGAGAAAAAACACTTTCAAAAAATAACTAGAGTTATTCCCCTTAATTAGACGATTAGGTAAGGTGAACCATTTGTCAGCAAGTATGCCCCGCGGAGAGATGGCCTACTTCTTCTATTTAAGCCTGAGATCATTACATCATAGTTAACGTGGCAATTAAACGGGATGATTTAATGTTAAGTAAACAAGTTATTACTTCATATTAATTCATACATGAATGTGGGCCCTATTAGAATACAAATCGAAGGTTGACTAATTAAAACTCGTCACTTCCCCCCCTTCACTGCTATGGTGAAGAGGGACAAGGAGACAGTACGTAATGCTCGTGTGTCTCATTTGCTAATGGAATAAAAAAAAAGTGCAACCTCCATCTCGGTATTGATCTATAAACCTTCGGTCTTAAAGCACAAACATAGTGACGAATAGTGGAGACAATCCATTATTTATGGTTCAACTATACATCATACTTATTAGCACCCTAACCATTATACTTGTTAGCACACAGCACATTTTACCTTTTAGCACACAAAACCTCATATTTATTAGCACAGCACACGTTGTAATTGTTAGCACACTACACTTTATCCATGTCAGCACGCTACAAATTTCGCTTGTTAGCACACTACAAAATATGCTAGTACTGTTAGCACACTAAACATCACAGCATATAACACAATACACTGCCTACATGTCTATATGACACAATACACTGCCTACATGTTTAGATAACACAATACACTGCTTACACTGTCTTCACCGAGATTGGAACCCAGGACCTCAGGTTCGGAAGCCAAGCGCTTAACCACCGCGCCCCCAAACATCATGATTGTTTCATATATATTTGCTATGAGCCCGCATGTACATTCATGATGCATTTGTCCATGCTTCAGATATGCATTTTTGCGGCAATTTGCGCACTACACATTTAGTAGTTATGTAGCTAGTTTACGCATTGTATAATTTTGCAACACACTGTATATCATTTATGGAAACATTTGATCATTGCTTACGCACTTACCATCCTGTATTTGTAGGCAGTCTTTTGTTTTGAACTTGAGCATGATAAATCAAAAATAAATTGTTTCATTTCTTTCCCAACTCACTTTAGATACATTGTAGATACCAAAGTTTATTTCTGACACCAATGCTATGAAATATATATGAACGTCTGTTTCTTACATGAGATCTTCGTTTAAAATCGCAGGCATATACATTGGAAAAAAAGTGAGGGGTACATTTCTGACATTCTTAAGACATAGCTCTACACATTATATAGAGCTCCTCCTTCGTGGTCGAAGCTGAGCACAATTCTTTCCTATGGACTCGAAGATGACTGTAAAATCCAATCCTCGCTTTAAAAAGCCGGCAGCATACGTGGCATGGATGGGTTAGGTCAGTTGCAGATAGGCCTGCTTCTTCTCTCAGCTTATTGTTGGTTCGGCGCTCTGTCACGTTTACCACTCTTCTTGCTTCAAATCTCCAGACTCTCAGCTTCACGCCATGAGGAGCGATCGAGAGCAAGTGATTACCAGCCGTGAATGTTAATATCACACTACTTGAAGGAGCTCTTGAGGGTGTCTTTATAATTCTTGTATTGACCCCCCTGGGAGCGCTTTCCTGCACACAGCTTCCGGTACAGAAGTCGTTTGGGAAGGCTTTTGTCTGGCATACCCATCGAAGTTGGGACTTTTTTACTGTCGCATTGATACTGTTCATGTTGGACAGCTTTAAGATTTCTGTTTCTCGTATGTGGTCGGACCAACGCACCTTATGGATACTCTTTAGACAGCGTAGGTGGAAGGAGTTTAGCTTTTTGATATGGCGGGAATATAAGGTCCAGGACTCTGATGCATATAAGAGTGACGGGAGGACTACAGCTTTGTAGACTTTCAGCTGAGTCTTTTCCATTGCCACACTTGTCCTTGTAGTCTGCCACTGGCAGGTGCAACACGAAAGTCTACCTCGTCATCTAGGATGGCGTTAGCTGATAGGGTGCTTCCCAGATAGCTCTACACATAATCTACACTTGAGACCCAAAATAAAAGTATGTCTTCAACATGGGAAAACTTGAATGGAGTTACAACAGTTTAGTCTACTTCAAAGTTCATAACATGTAGATCACAGCACAATGTCACATGAGATAAAATAATTTTATTGATCCAATCAAATGGAAATTCAGTTTGACTACAATTGACTAGGAATACAGGTGAAAAGATTCTTCGGTCTGTAAGAGAATGCTTTATTGAAATTGCATTCCTGAGCTTACATCCTGTCTGGTCAAACCCCCTTACACGTTATTACACTGTAGGGTGCGTGCACTATTTACTTGAATCACAACTCTCAAAGAATCCCCTTTTATAAACGAATATTATAAAACCTGTAACAATTTAATACATAGTGGCATCCATGCGGCCCCCTTTGTGGCCCTACGGACCCGGCCATTTAACCGAAACATATATTCAGCCTGCCACTGTACACAATATAACAATAGATTAGAAAATAAAACAAATACTACTGATCTATTCTAAGCCAACAGGAATTATTTAGTCATTAAATGTTATTCACAGCATGAAATTTTCCCACAAAAGTACTTCCGCTCCTACCCCACCCCCTGAGAGTTACCGAAATAAAAATGTAAGAGGCTAAAATATCTAAACAACGTTTACGAGAGTTCCAATTGAACATTAAACCGATCTCTAGGAAAACAAAACATTCCATCAGAGACTAGAACAGGAGAAGGCAGAGAACAAACAGAAGAAATCTGATAGAGAGACATAAATACACAAAGATTGAGTGAGAGAGAGAGAGTTGATACCATTAAAAGAAACACTTGAGGATTAAGACAACTTAACAAGTTTGAAAGATTGGATGGGCTAGAAATGAAAAGGCTAGAGAATGTCTTGGAATGTTTAAAGCAGCAAAGAAAAAAACAAATTCAAGTAGTGCGAGGCAATGAAATGCAGACAAACAAAAAAATCGTCAGTCCTCCTTCAGACGATTGCTGACCTAAATGTAATTCTGTTGCCAACTAAACACTTTTGAAATGTCTAATCTTCTAACTTCGCTGTAAAGCTTTTTAAGACATATGTGCTATTTGTAAACAAAAATGTGTTCTGCCTAGAGTAGTTAAAACTTTGGTTTGAAATAAACGAATTCGGTTCGAATTGTTATGTGGCTTTAAAATGGAACAACACAAGTGGGTTTCATTACAACAAAATTTATTCACAATAATATCTACTTGTCATAAAGCATGAATATCAGTATCACTTGAACTTTTAACCAGAAGGGTAAATGATGACATACTACGACTAAGTTTACATTGCAAACACATTGAGGATTCAGTCACAACATTTTCTCTCAGGTTTGAAGAAGCGCTTTCGTTAGTTTGACTGACTTCAAGATTGAAACAAAAAAAGATACTTCTGAAAGAAAAACAAAAATCAAAATGATTAAATAATAAAGTATTTGTCTAAAACAGCAAGGCTGAGAGATGTATCATTGAAAGCTGGATTCACACAACAGCGACATGTCATTAAAAGCTAGATTCACACAACAGCGACATGTCATTAAAAGCTAGATTCACACAACAGCGATATGTCATTGAAAGCTGGATTCATTTGTTACAACTGTTCACTGGCCTGAGGTTTGTCCCCATCACATGTGCTTCAAATATTTTCTTTTGGTGGTTTACAAATTTTCTTCTAAACCAGAAATTTTGTGTTTAACTATATTGTTATTAATAGTACAAAAAAATTGTAAGATAATGTTAATTTATACGTTAAAAAGTAATACAAATGTAAATGGCTTTCGGCAAGTCCTACAAATAGACCACTATTTGTTCAATAGTCTGTTTAGGTTGACCTTCAAATTGATGCAACTGTTTGGATTGACCTTCAAATTGATGCAACTCTTTTTTATAATTTGTTAAAATCCAACTTTTACAGCATTAAAAACAAAAACTTGATGGATTGATCGAGTCTTTGCTTACACTCATGTTGGGTTACACAGTACACATCAAATAAATTAGTTCTCTAACTTAAACTTGTTATTTTATTTTGTTAACACTTGTTTATACTTAAGACTTCTTCCCATCAATGGTCTGGCTCCAAGATTTATCTATAGGCCAAACTTCCAGTCACATTGGTCTAGCAAGTCTGTCCCTGGTATTTCTGTCATCGTATTATTTGTTTTAGATATAAAACTACAACGTACCTTATCCCCTAGCAAATTATGCAAATAGACCTGAAAAAAAAATTAAATTATAAACAAACTACTAACTTGGTCTCTGTTTAATAATTTTAAAAAATTACATAAAGTATGACTATTATGGAGTGTGTGTGTGTGTTTATATGGTAACAGTGAGAAGATAAGCGATTGGTTGTGAATGATGTAACTTAGGTGGTATTGTCGTCACATAGTTTTAGACGATACCATATTTCTTAACTTCCCTTGTACTAACTTGCAGAACTGGCACACTATTAGAACACTTCAAGCGAAGCAAATCTGAACTGAATGACTTTGATACTATAGTGCGTCATTTTTTTAAATTATAAATATCAAAATGATTCTACAAACTTATCAATAGAGGAAGATAAGAGGTTTGTTTTACAACTCCAGAGCCGTTTCGAAAGAAGAAAACTTACTTCCAAATAAACCTCCACTGCTACCGCCGCCACCTGAAACAAGAAGCATTGAAACATGGAAAGAAACATACAAGATGTAGGGAAAAACAAGTTTTTTATTGAATGTAAATTGCAGTGAAATCTTTCTAGAAATGAAATGCTCACCTCCGCCTAGTCCTAACATAGCAGGATCTAAAGGGAGAGAACAAAGGAAGATGTATTAGAAGTTTAAACATTTTAAAATCATTTCAGCAAAAGATTTTATTTAGAAACATTCACTAAGAAAGTCAATAGAAAGACAATAATTATAAGTCACAATAGTAATGTACACATTTGTCATATTCAAAACCATAACTTTTCATTATTCTATCGAAGCGTCCTGCTGCTCGACGACGCATATTAGTACAATGTCTGAAAGTAATTAAGATTAATTTTTTCTCGTTATGGAAATAGCCAAATAATATTTTATTCCATTCATTTAGAATTAGATATCACATATCTATATATTTATATTTAATCTTTTGTAGTTAGCTAAGTTGTTAGACCGTCTAGCGCAGTACAACAGATCAAAGTACATCAGATTACAGTACATCAGATCAAAGTGCATTAGATCACAATACATGGATTTGGACTAGGAAGTAAACTTTCTTTAACTCTGAAGGAACATCCGAAAAATGTAAAACATTTTACAAACATCAGATCAAACATCAGATCACAGTATATCAGATTCATCAGATTATTCTACATTAGGTCACCATAGATCCAACCAATGGACACAACCGCATGTACAAGTGCGTAGAGTTCCTCTAATTGAAATGGACAGTCGTATTTGTTTTTTTTACAAGAGACAACAACCTAGACAACCTTCTGAGGAGCTCAATAAAATATAAATATTGATTCCTACACAGGATAATTATCGATTGATTAGCCTTAACGTAATAATCCCAATTATAATAATCTTTATTATCCTGAGGAACTTTGTCTTACACATAGTAAACATTGTAAAATAGCCAAGAAACTAAAGGATAGTACATAAAGTAAACGCTGGCTTCAATAGTACATGTAACGTTCAAGCTAAGGTCTAGAATTTTATTCAATGATTTGATTGTTAAAGAACAAAAGAATTCTCGTGTGTGTTTTTGGTGATCGGTATCTTGTATCTACTCTATATCTATTAATGATGTACAAGCTATTTCCCTTATTAAATATCAAACAAAGTAATTAATTACCAATAATTAGTTGACTAATTGGGTTTGTTTGTTTGTTTTTTTGTATTTGTTTTTTGTTAGTTTATTTTTAAATTGATTCATGTTTTGTTAGGTACAATAAATACTTGTTTAAGGATCAACTTAATATGAGAATAACTGGGGGAAAAATAGCGATAATAATTATTTAAGAGGACCAAACCCAACAAATTTAGCCATATCTGGAAATACTGAAGAATTAGTTTCCCTTGAGGGTATAAAAAAATAATTAATTAGCAATAATTTATTTACGATTTTTTTTACAGATTCATGCCTTGAGGTGGCAATAATTGTGCGAAGTTTCAACTTGATCTGAGAAAGGGAGTGGAAGAAATAACGTGTACACACTTTTTACCAGACAGACAGACAGACAGAGTAAGTTGATATAGGCTTTGTAAAAAATCAATGCACTATAAAGTTTGTAGGTCTACAAGGCAGAAATATTTCATCAAACTATATTTCACAACCATATCATTTGTAACAATAATATAATGGTTAGGTTTACAATAAAAAAAAGAAAGTCCTAAATTCTCAAGTTCATCAACCGTTTTATTCAGTGACACATCGTTCGAGATTAAGAGTTATCAGATATTGATTTTCTAGAAAAAACAAACCTGCTTTCTTATGAACAGCACCAACAAACCAAAACATCGCCCCTTTTGCGTCAAGACGAACTGTTGAAGTCTATTTAAAACTCACTTGCACATTAATGCTGAAAGCATGAAGCCAACCAAACAATAGTTAAGACCTTGACGAGCGCTTCAATAATGGATGCAATTCTGTGTTGAAGAATATTCCCTTGCGACATTCCTAAACTGCTTTTATTTTTCCTAAACTGAAGTTAATCTAAATGCTCTATGGTAGATATCTTGTTTTTTGTCCAATACATTTGAGTAGCCTCTAGTGGTATGATAACTAGGTTACGACATTGGGAATATATTCAAGTCTAATGAGCATTGTCGTTATCATCCAGAATTAATCGGAATGGGTTAACGTGATCTCAGAGACTGTTCAGTTAGTCGATAGTGCTGGGTCACGTAGAACTGAAAGCTACTAGACTCGACAAATTTTAAATATTTACAATAATTAGCATCCAATTATTGCCACCTTAACTAAAATCAACTTGACGCTTTTTTGTACGAATAATCAGACTAGAGAACAAGAAAGAAAACTTTTCTTAGTGGAGAGTTTCACGAGACCCCTAAACAATGTCAAGGACACTAAATTGAGCTGAGAAATTGCCAACTAAAAGTCACTAACAGAATAGCTGAAAATAGCCGTGCTAAAAATGTGCACAAAATTATTGTTTTATTAAAAACATAGCTTTTCAATATTTCCTTCATTCTGTACACCGGATACACCAAAAAATGTGCTATTTATAGGTTTTCCGACATAAATGAAAATCTCCAATAATGATGTATATATTTAGATGTAGAAGTGGTGACTAGTTAGGTCATGTGTGTGTTTGAGAGAGAGGTTTTTGTTACTACAGTACAGTTTTCTGAAGCTACTAGTCACCAACCTCAAGCGATCATGCAGAGCTCAATGAAGACTAGACAGACCTGCGAAAGCAATCATCACTTTCTCTGTAGGCCATACTTCAGCATCACTAGCAACACTTATCAAAGAGTTAACAAGAAGGAGCCTGAAAACGTTTACACAGAGAGATCAGGAGGAAGATACAAGTTGAAAAGTATTTGAAATGTTGAGCCAGTGTCTGAGGGGATATGCCAGCCACAAATGCTTTAACCTTTATTGAGTTCTTGGTCTTTATTGAAATCGATAAACTAGTGACATATAAACTTGTATACAAAGGCACTACCCCTTTCCAGTACTCCCTTTGCCCCTTCGGAGGCTAGCAAAGACCTTCCTTCAGGGAACAGTACCAGGAAAAAGAAGAAGAGGTAGACAGAGAAAGCGATGGGATGACAACATAAAAGAATGGACGGGCCTGCCATTGAAAGAGGTTCTAACTAAGGTAAAAGACAGAGAGGAATGGAGAAAAACTGTCGACAAATCTTACGTGGTGCCACAACGGGTAACAGACTAAGGGATAGGTAAAGGTATACATGCTCTGCTTGATTTTTTAAGGCGTCTATAATAGCGATATTTACTCTCTCTTCGTCAAGTACTCCACACGTAGGCATTCTATTGAACATTCTGGATTCATTCTTCCTCCGACGTTTTCTTTCATCAACCTCTCCATACTCTGTCGCCTTCCCTGTTTCACTTACACTTAGGAGCTAGACATTACCCGACGGAGATCAAATTAATTAAGAGACTAGACTTGACCATTGCTCTATTTGTTCATTCAATGTTTGACCGAAATATCTAGGTCACCCTTTCATTTCTTCTTTGTCTCTGTTTCTCTGCCATTAAATCACTTTATCACATCTTATTTATCACATCACTTAAACCGCTCTTGTCCTCTGGTGCAGAGTCGCAATAGATAAATTCCCCTCCCCTTGCATGTATGTATTACTTAGCTTCAAACTTCCACTGACAAAATGTCTATCTAGTTTTCGTTTAATAGTGAAGGGGGCTTTAAGGTGTTAGGTGGTGCTATTATTGAACCCGAGGAAACTGGTCATCAGTGTATATATATTTCTAGTTTAAATGTATATAGCTCTATTCTATTATATTATACTATTCACTTATCTTGCTGGCCTCACATTTGTATCCCCGCGGCCTTTGTAAGAAAAGTTCAGCCATTCGAGAGTTTTCTATGCAAGTTAAGGCAAGATGGCGACTGAGCTGCTTTGTAAAATGTTCCCGAAGTGCAGCTCTGATACATCGTCTGCCCTTAAGCTCGCAAAAAAAAAGATTGCCTTTGGAATGCGTTTGTCCCGCATGAGAGATAGGTGCCTATGCCTAGCCCAGCGCAGCAGTTGAGCAATAAGCAGAGCCTCTACTGCCGACGACAGGCGTGGTTGGCGAAAATAGAACTACCACCAGCAGGTTTTGCCTACATATTTATGCCAAAATATGTAGGTCACAGTTAGGTCTGCGATATTCTGAAGACAATGCAATATATACTACTGTATACATTAGTTCTCGACACTGTTAATTCGGTTTTACTTATGTATATGTAGGCCTATATTCTCTTGACCACATGCTCTAATTGGCTAGAGTTCATAGTGGTAATAACTTCAACATCTCATTGTAAGTTATTAACTGATCCACGACCTCCCCCATCTTAACAACATCATTTGTTTACGAGGAATTGTAGCTCATGTAACGAATGCATTCCCTTATATTATTCCCTTATTAGGGAAAGGGGAGGGAAGACAGATTGATATTCCAGTAGTGTATTGCATTTTGTTTCTAAATGGTCGCTACACGCTTATCTCCCCTTGGAATAATAATTTATTTGACAGGAACTGAGTTTTTCCTTATTGAAAACTGATAGAGAAAAACAATTTATGTAAAAAAAAAATAATAATAATATCTGCGGAGTGTCGGCGACCCTTAGTAAGTTTGCAGTAGCCTACTCAGGGCTACACCTTGGCAGAGACTGCGACGCCACAGGTACCAAACTGTATCGGTACTTGCTGTTTGGATAAATAAACCAAGTAGAGAGAGGGGCACTGCTGTGGGAGCGACATCGTTTCGACCATAGCTAATGCCCAGGCATTCATCTCATTTCTATGAGATGATGCATAGTCACTGCGACATACAATTAAAATTAATTACATTGCAGCGAACCTTTTTTTGTCTAAATCCCGTTACTTGGTGTGCGATTAATAATAAAACAGCACCTACCTAAATAAATGATATTCATAAACCACATACCTTTATCTTATCTTCTTATTTTAAATTTTAATATCACTGCCTGGTATGGCAATCTGGGCATTGCAGACAAAAAAAAATAAACTTCAGAGAATCCTAAATGCTACTGGTAAAGTTATTGGCAAAAACAAACCCATTTGGGCAGCTGTTTGAGACAAACATTCATAAAAAAAAGCTTACAAGATTCTAGAAATAAAGAATCACCCTTTGGGTTAGGATTTTGTGATTTTACCATTACAAAAGAGATACAAGACACCGATAGCAAAGACAAACAGACACAAACACTCTTTTGTTCCCCTGGCAATCAAATCATTCAACAGAAACAATTTCCACATGTAACTTATGAGTGAGCCTGGTGTGAATGCTCATTTTGTTTTTTTAAAGTTATAATGTTTTGTTTGGTGTAATGTACAAATTGTAAGACAAATTTCCTTACAGACAATAAAGATTATTATTATTATTATTATTATTATTATTATCTTATAAATACAGAAGTTACTTCAAAGAAGAAGATATCTTCTCCCAACTTGGGCCCCTAGGTCTATGTAGTAATGTATGTTAATCAGTGACTTAACGCTGATTCAGACAACATCTTTCATGCTCTAATAGCGTTAGGATGGAGTGAGTATTTGTACAAATTTGTCCTAGAGTATGGAACCAGAAATGTGCTTTTATCTAGGTCTTATTATATTACAATATAAGTCTGTGGTTTTATCTACTATGTAATCTTCATAACTAAGTAGGTACAGATTTAACTCGTAACTTCTTTTGTTTTTTAAATGGGCTTTAAGCGACTGACACATAGAATTTCCACTTGCAGCAACATAGCCCATTTGAACAATGTTAAAACAACTTTAGAGAAACAGGGAGGCAACTGTGATAATACTTACTCATTCCGCCTAACATCATCGCTGGGAAAGCAAAAAAAAAAAATTAACACGTTTAAAATAGTTTTTTTTAGATTGCATGAAGTTTAACATTAGAGTATCTATTTTATCTATCTAGGCTATCTAGCTGTCCTATTGTCATTTTATATAAGAAAGTCATTGAGGTGATTCAAGGCAAAAGACAGCGAGGAGGCTCGACAGATCGTGAGGTGCGGTTCAAGAGAATAAGGAATAGATGAAGGTAATAAGCAAATCTAACCTTATCTTATCTTATATAATACAGACGTTACTTCAAAAAAGAAGATGATTACGTCCTACGCGTCATGCATTTAATCATGCATATTAACCAATGACCTAAATTCTGCCAAGTCACTGGTTTTCACGGCTAGCTCAGGCAACCCATTCCATGTTCTAATAGCACTAGGGAAGAATAAAAATTTGTCCTAGCATATGGAACAAAGAATATACCCTTATCTTTGTGTCTTTCTGAGTATTTTATTTAAAAAAAATTTTATTTGAAGATTATGGTACAGTGTTTTATGTATAATTGCTACTTTACTTTTGAGTCTTATATCCTGAAGGCTATCTAACTTTAGTGATTTACTAAAGGCGTTACTCTAGTCAAATGTGAATATTTGCTTGTTAAGAACCTAAACCTTTATCGAGAATTTTGCCAAGCCTAAATATGTCTTCATAAAAATAGGTATATATAATATATACACATATATGTATATGGCTCCTTCTGTCTCGGAAGACAATGGATGCGCCCAGATGAGTTACTGGCTTTGGTTACGTCTTGAGATGTATATATATATATATATATATATATGTGTGTGTGTGTATATGTTTATCCATATATCAGTCTTCATAAAGGTCTATAGTTTTGTCTCTATATAAGTTTTATTGAGGTCTATACTTAAGTCTATACGTCTATATAATGGGTGCACATTTTTAAACCTACCCATTGGGTCCATGCCAGTACCAGCTGAAATAAACAATAAAAGAAAAGTATTAGTTGTTATCATACAATAAAATGTCACGTGACTTGTTTTTGTGGTATGTTATTTATAAAAATGTATTGTCAAGAAGACAATAGACATTATAATGCTTCGTAAGGAATGCTGTAAAGTATAAACTTAAATGTACATTTTTCTACCATTGTTGACAACAAAATAAATATAACAAAACAATACATTAAATACTGCAAGACAGATTGTAGTCTTCAGTCACCATTGTCAATGTTTCTTTCATGTCAAAACATTTGAGCATATTCCAGTATTTCTCAACCTTTGACTATAAGGTCCCCCATCGGCTTCTAGAACTGTAACTTTCCTCCGTCAGAGTTTGGCATCAAACATTTTTTTTTAAATTTAAGATACAAAAACGTCTTCTCCTGGTGTCAATTAAGCCAAAATAGAGTGACGTTCTAGAAACATGTTGCGCACATAGCAGACGTACTTGTGGTGTGTGTTTTATAGTCCTGGGATCACATGTTAGGGATCACGTGTCACGTAGCGGGTACCATTTGGTCATATTAAAATAGACAACGTAACGATGGTACGTCACATGAAGAACTTCAGACAGAATCGTGTTGTCGTAGACGTTGTTGATTTGATCCTGCAAGAAAATGAGTTGTTCTAGTTGTAGACTCCTAACAGGAAGACGTTCTTGATTTGATCCTGCAAGAAAATGAGTTGTTCTAGTTGTAGACTCCTAACAGGAAGACAAAAACTCGATTCCTTATTGAATAATCGCATTCTTTCAATATCTATTAAAATGTAATTTTTTAATAATTCCCCTCTTCAGCTGGGCACGTATCCCGTAGGGTGGTTGAACGTATGCCAAAAGCAATCCTTTTTGGTGAGCATAAAGGTGGTCGACGTAACATAGGTGTCCCACGGTCACGTTCTTAAGACCAGGTGCCAACTTGCATCTGACAAAGAAACGAGCTGCTGGCTGCAGGCGGCTTCGGAACAAGACAGCTGAAGATCACTTACAAAGGTTGCGGGATACACATTTGAGCCCAAAAGAAAATTTTAATCAACCACCAGCGGAAGATGGTTATGTCTGTGCTTGGTGTGGCAAAGTATGTAGGTCGCAGCTGGGGCTGCATAGCCACGGGAAATACGGCATTCCTCATTAATCTTCGGACTCGAAAACAAGCCTTAGTATTATTATTCAGCTTGCAAATTCTTAATCGGCAAAACATGGGCAGAACCTGGAAACTGGACACGGATCTCGAAAACGACTCTAACGGTTTTCCTAGAAATTGGATAGTTTATGCTATGAAGTACAAGATGATAGTCAAAGGTTTTGTGTTAGGCTTTCATGTCTGTTAGGCATTCATTTCACAACTTTTGTTTAGAATTGTTAATGCCAGGCGCTAGAGAGTGGTACTTTAACTAGTATTTCCAATTCACAAAGTAGAAACTGATTTACTCACAAGCACTGCTCGCCCCAGCTCCACCTCCACTCAATCCACTTTGAAGAGCCATCAGAGCTGGGAACATGGAGTTTATGTTTTAATTAGAGCATAATATGGCATTGGCTTTGAAGGTGAAGCTTAAGGAAGAATGCAACAGGACACGTGGTACGCAGACCCAGGTGTGACATGTGTCAAGTATATGTGTAACTGCTGGGTCTACTTAGCCACGTAGTCAAATACATTCCTCCTTAATCGATGTACTGGAAGCCAATCTTTTCATCTTAAAAAAAAAACAACTAAATTTTAAAAAAAAACGTATATGAAGCATAGTTGTATCAATTAGTCTTGATCAGTCATGCTATTAAGTTTGTAAAAAATCTAGACTAACAATAATAAATCTGTGCGCTTAGAAATATTTTTACGAATTGATTTTGTTTAGTGCTATTTCATGCTTTTAGCTTTCTCAATGCGCTATGATCCTATCACTTGCCTGGACCAGTTCGGAAAGGGATAGAGGACCAAGAAGGAGGTGATCGCTTTTTAAATGCTTCTATCATAAAAAAAAAAAAAAGGAACGACCGGAATTCAAATTCAGTGATTTAACCTCCCCAAGCTGACACTCTACCAGTGTGCTAGCTAGGTGCTTATGTAATTAGAAGTTTTATTTATAGTTATCGATTGTTAGCTACAAATTTAAAAGCGGCGGCGCAAAAAAGAGACTAATTCAGAGTATACTACCACATCAGTCAAGTACCATTTCCTTCTCTTGTTCGATATACCAAAACAAAATAATTAATTACCTACAGTTAATTAGATAATTATTGTTTTAAAATTGATTATTGTGTTGTCTGATAAAAGAAATAATTGTGCAAAATTTCAGCTTGATTCGAGATTAGGTGTAAAAGAAATAACATATACAAACTTTTTACCAGACAGCCAGACAGAGTTTGATATAAACTTTGTAAAAAAAAAAAAAAAAAAAAAAAAGTGCGTTCAGGATCTTGTAGAGCAAGCGAAATATTGATAGTTTTTAGGTTAATGGCATTTGACTTGGGAGCTAATCAGTCTTACATGTCATTCATTTATTTTTTATTTTTTTTTACTGAACCAAAAGTTTTTATGGAAGCGTGTGTAACGTGATTGTGCTGGCAGCAGAACGGAATAGAACATTCCATTCACCGCGAGTATATTGTTCCACGACCCTTTGAATACAATTCTCCCACTAAGCCAACCGTAACATTCTTTTAGTCATGGAGTGCTTTTTCTAACTTTATAAATTATATAGTAACGTTAATGTGATTATCTGATAGCGGTCTGAGTGATAAATTTTAATTGTTTTAAATTTAATATATTAAAAGCTTTATATTAACATATTTTGTGTTCATTAATTTTATGCTTATAATTAAACTAGCATTATGCACCAGTTTCGCCTGTTGATATTGTTCCCAGACTATATATTGTTTATTTTTCCATAAGGCTCTTCCATTGTTTTCTTATTTATAACAATATATAACAATATAAATGATATAAAGTTCAACTGTAAACGCTTTCCAATACATTCGTTTGGCCAGCTAAGTCTAGCATGTATTGCTCTGAAATGGATCAACCCGTATATTTTATCATTATGACTTGCATGTATTTACTTTTCTATCGCGTAGTCACCATAATCATGTCGCAGACTTGTGTTTCAAAATGATACACATGGCGAAGCATGGATAGCAATCTTCACAAAAGTTTAACGATATTGCTACAATTTTTTTGCAACAGTGCACTCTGTGCAACCAAGCCAATGCGATTTAGTGAAGGTTGAGCTTGTTTCTGTTTTACCAGGTGTTTGATTGTTTTTTTATCTTTGGAAGAGCGCAAAGAATATCACTTTTTTATTCATCAAGTCTACTTCATTGTGTAACTGTGTCTGAAGACAACTCATTTTCACTGCACGAAATTAATGAGTTTACGATGTCTCCGGAAAATCTCCGACTTTGACAATTTCCACCAGAGGAAAAGATAATATCATAATGAAATGTTGAACAGATGTTTACTACATCCTTTCTAGTGAAGGGAGGAGGGAGGCGGTGGTTAAGTGAATCTCGGTGAAGACTGAGAGGGGGGGGTGAATTTCGGGATTTTTAGAGCGCACTGAGTCCACCCAGCTCTAACGGCTACCTGACTTAGTTGGGGAAAGGCAATTGGTCGTTGTGCTGATCACATCCTGCTCGTTAACAGTTGGCCAAAGAAACAAATAGCCTTTACATCATCTGCCCTATAGATCGCAAGGCCTGAAAGGAAAACTGTACTTTTTACTTTAAGTCTAGTGTATCTTAACTCCATCTAATCTACTGTATCTTAACTCCATCTAGTCTAGTGTATTTTAGCTTTATCTAGTCTCGTCTATCTTAGCTAGATAGTCTAGTCTTATGTATCTTAACTATATCTTGTATAGTGTATCATAACTGCATCTATTATAGATTTGATAGTGTATATTGACTACATCTAGTGTAGTGTATCTTGACTACATCTAGTGTAGTGTATCTTGACTACATCTAATGTAGTGTATCTTGACTACATCTAGTGTAGTGTATCTTGACTACATCTAATGTAGTGTATCTTGACTACATCTAGTCAAGTGTATCTTGGCTACACTTAGTCTAGTGTAATCTTCTTTTTATGTTTTCCCTGTACAGATTACTTTCGATATTTAGATTTTAATATTAAACAAAAAGAAATTTAAAGACAAGATTACTTACTCATCATTTCCATCGCGGCTGTAAGTAAAAAAAAAACAACAAAATATGAAAAGTTCTTTTTTTTTATAAATAAAAGATTATGTAAGGAAAGAACTTCATATTTACAGCCATATTTCTGTAATATTAACTACCCTTTTTCCATAGCAAAGACAATTAAATAATTATTACTAATTACTTAATTAATTAGTAAATTTGTTGATCAATTCATGTTTTGTAATGGATATTAAATAAATGTGTGAAGTTTCAAGTGGGAGAAACAACGTGTAAAAGATTTGTATCAGACTGACAGAAGGAGTGACTTGATAAAAGCTTTGTAATAAAAAAAAGTTGGAAAAAAAGGGGGGTGAAAGGGGGTGCCTGAGTGAAAGTTACCGTGATCGCTATTTAACTGCAATAAAAAAGTTGTACGACTTGAATTCGAACTCGAGGGCTCAAGCCTCTAATTCAACTTAAACCACTACATATCTCAACTACAATTTCTTGCCCTTGTTCGATATCAAACAAAATGATTACCAAAGCTAATTAATTAATTTTTAAAAATGGATTCTTGTTTGTAAGATACATAAAGTGAGTGTGTGATTTTGTCGGAGCAAATTGTAATTAACTGGGGAAAAAAAAAGATCTAAAACACTTCTCATTTACCAACTCCAATTAAAGCAGCATTGAACTAGTCACTATGGCTTATCTAGACAAACAGGAAGAACGAAGTCCTAAGCAATAAAACAAACAACTTACGGTTACTAGTGGGCCGTGTGCTAGTGCCATTGGTCTGAGATGCAGGCTGGTACATAGCTGTGGACATGTTCAGACTGAATAAATATCTTTCTAAACCTCTTTATTTGTTGTTACAGGAGTATATACAGAAATAAAGCATTAGCTCAGCGGCGGATCATGTAGAGGAAAGCTCTGTCCACCCACAGTTTTAATTGTTGGAGTTTTATTGGGAAAGTGAAGTACTGAAGGCACAACATCTTCATGGATGTCTTGACTTAAAGGGACTAAGGATGTGTTGACTTAAAGGGACTAAGGATGTGTTGACATAAAGAGACTATAGATGTGTTGACTTAAAGACACTAAGGACGTGTTGACTTAAAGGGACTAAGGATGTGTTGACTTAAAGAGACTAAGGATGTGTTGACTTAAAGACACTAAGGATGTGTTTACTTAGAGAGACTAAGGATGTGTTGACTTAGAGAGACTAAGGATGTGTTGACTTAAAGGGACTAAGGATGTGTTGACTTAAAGACACTAAGGACGTGTTGACTTAGAGAGACTAAGGACGTGTTGACTTAGAGACAAAGGATGTGTTGACTTAAAGGAACTAAGGATGTGTTGACGTAAAGGGACTAAGGATGTGTTGACTTAAAGGGACTAAGGATGTGTTGACTTAAAGGGATTAAGGATGTGTTGACTTAAAGAGACTAAGGATGTGTTGACTTAAAGAGACTAAGGATGTGTTGACTTAAAGAGACTAAGAATGTGTTGACTTAAAGAGACTAAGGACGTGTTGACTTAGAGAGACTAAGGACATGTTGACTTAGAGACTAAGGATGTGTTGACTTAGAGGGACTAAGGATGTGTTGACTTAAAGAGACTAAGAATGTGTTGACTTAAAGAGACTAAGGATGTGTTGACTTAAAGACACTAAAGACGTGTTGACTTAGAGAGACTAAGGACGTGTTGGCTTAGAGACTAAGGATGTGTTGACTTAAAGGGACTAAGGATGTGTTGACTTAAAGGGACTAAGGATGTGTTGACTTAAAGGGACTAATGATGTGTTGACTTAAAGGGATTAAGGATGTGTTGACTTAAAGAGACTATAGATGTGTTGACTTAAAGGGACTAAGGATGTGTTGACTTAAAGAGACTAAGAATGTATAGACTTAAAAAGACTAAGGATGTGTTGACTTAAAGAAACTAAGGATGTGTTGACTTAGAGGCTAAGGATGTGTTGACTTAAAGACACTAAGGACGTGTTGAATTTGAGAGACTAAGGACGTGTTGACTTAAAGAGACTAAGGATGTGTTGACTTAAAGGGACTAAGGATTTGTTGACTTAAAGAGACTAAGGATGTGTTAACTTAAAGAGACTAAAGATGTGTTGACTTAAAGAGACTAAGGATGTCTTGACTTAGAGAGACTAAGGATGTCTTGACTTAAAAAGACTAAGGATGTGTTGACTTAAAGAGACTAAGGATGTGTTGACTTAAAGAGACTAAGGATGTCTTGACTTAAAGAGACTAAGGATGTGTTGACTTAAAGAGACTAAGGATGTCTTGACTTAAAGAGACTAAGGATGTGTTGACTTAAAGAGACTAAGGATGTCTTGACTTAAAGAGACTAAGGATGTGTTGACTTAAAGAGACTAAGGATGTGTTGACTTAAAGAGACTAAGGATGTCTTGACTTAAAGAGACTAAGGATGTGTTGACTTAAAGAGACTAAGGATGTCTTGACTTAAAGAGACTAAGGATGTGTTGACTTAAAGAGACTAAGGATGTGTTGACTTAAAGAGACTAATGATGTGTTGACTTAAAGAGACTAAGGATGTGTTGAGTTAAAGAGACTAAGGATGTCTTGACTTAAAGAGACTAAGGATGTGTTGACTTAAAGAGACTAAGGATGTGTTGACTTAAAGAGACTAATGATGTGTTGACTTAAAGAGACTAAGGATGTGTTGAGTTAAAGAGACTAACACTATGAGGACCAATCACACATATATTACATTTGAATGCGCTGCACATATAAAACATGAATAGAAAATACAATTTCTAAATACAAGATAGATATACTTTAGAAATACAAAACAGAAACAAGACACAACATAAGAGTATAGGACACAAAAATATATGAATACATGACACAAGAACTAATAAGTACATGAAACAAGGACATATAAATACATAACATAAAAACATACGAAAACATTTAATACATAAACACTATACATTACTCTTACATTTCATTGCATTAGCCATCATTGCTCTAAGCATCACTGAAATGGAAAAAAAAATGTTTATATAATAAAGTAATATGATTAGTAACCTTCATAGACTAACAGAAATACCTATTAGCTAGTCTACTTTTTTTTTTTTTACAAAACTGATGGCAGGACTGCTATTTAAATTGGATGTTTGAAATGTTTTTCATTGTGGTGCGGCCAACATTCCTCGACCCCCCTCCCCTCAATTACGTCACTGCATGAAGTGATAAATATTTATAGCAGTGCTGAAGTGATAAATATTTATAGCAGCCCTGAAGTGATAAATATTTATAGCAGTCCTGGAGGGATAAATAATTATAGCAGTCCTGAAGTGATAACTATTTATAGCAGTCATGAAGTGATAAATATTTATAGCAGGCCTGAAGTGATCATTAAATAAAATAAAGGAAATAAAGAGTACTTCTTACTTTCTTCTCTTTGCTCTGCCACTTTCTCCGGTTCCAATGGGGGCGCGGCGGGATTACCAGGAGCTCCACCTGCTCCCGCTCCTGGCGTGCCCAATCCCATTGCTGGTCCAAATATAGACATAGGGCTCATAGAGCCAAGAAGTGAAGCTGAAATATAGACATTGGGTTCATAGAGCCAAGTATTGAAGCTGAAACATAGACATTGGGTTCATAGAGCCAAGTAGTGAAGCTGAAACATAGACATTGGGTTCATAGAGCCAAGAAGTGAAGCTGAAATATAGACATTGGGTTCATAGAGCCAAGTAGTGAAGCTGAAATATAGACATTGGGTTCATAGAGCCAAGAAGTGAAGCTAAAATATAGACATTGGGTTCATAGAACCAAGAAGTGAAGCTAAAATATAGACATTGGGTTCATAGAGCCAAGAAGTGAAGCTAAAATATAGACATTGGGTTCATAGAACCAAGAAGAGAAGCTGATAGACGAAACGTTTGCTTGAAAGAAAATCTAGACATTGTTACTATAAATACTAAGGAAGAGACAATGCTAACTAATACAATCCCGTATTTTATTTGAGATATTACGTTCTGAGCATAGACATATATTATACTAGACTGGAAACCGGAAATAAAATCTTATCCGCGATTTATCTAGTCTCAGACCTATCTATATATAGATTTTTATGTGCGTAAACTCTTTTTTCATAGAAAAGTAATGATCTTTAGTTTTCAAAGTTTAGGAATAATGCAAAATCATTTCTCGGATATTCACGCAAATATAGGCCTATGAAACAAAGCCGTTAGTTTCCACTGAGAAAATGTTTCAAAAATCCTAGATCGAAAAAATGTATGTTGATTTAAATCATATTATGTACATTAAAATAGATTAATTACCTAGATCTTTCATGATGTATATAAAAATTACAAAATAATAATTATGAGACGAGTGTACTCTTATTTTTATTTTTCAATTACTAGATCTAGATCTAAACATTAAATTCTATGTTACATAGTTTAGGGTTGAAAAACACAACAACTTTGCTTCTTTTGACTATTTTACAAAACAAAGCCTTGATCCAACTTTCTAAAAAAAAAATACAAATGTCATGTTATTTTTGGTAGTGTCGAAAAGTCTCAATGTCCAGTCTGGAGTGGTATATATAAGTCTATGGTTCTGAGCTTTTTATGTATAAATTCTTTACATTATCTATACTGTATACTAAGTTCATACATGTAGCCCTACTATAAGCAGATAGTAATTTATATATTAAATTGTATAAAAAAAAGTTTCCATACAAAAGTGCACAAACAAATTTTTAAAAAGAAGCCAAGCGCAAGGTTGAACTAGGTATTGACAGGAACACCAAACAGTCCAATGAAGTTCTCTACCCCTGCAACTCACTCGTGGAATTGCTGTGTTTCTCAAATATTTGAGTTGTCGCTCCTGTGAGTTTGTCATAAGGCCTTTTATTACAATGAATTGACATTCACCTATCCTTTAGTTTTTTACTATTGGGGCACCCCACAAGATCTGTTGACTGTCGTTAATTATGTCCATGATTTCTAACAATAAATTACTTGGCAGTTAATAGGAAGATAATCAAAATAGAGAAATTGTGGCTCTAACAAATCAGGGGGATTATTTTGCATCTTATTTCCTTGAATTATTTATTTCAAGGATCTTTCTCTCTGATAACTTTTAAAATCTGTTATGCATTTCGGAATGGCCTGACATTAGACGCTATAATTTTCAAATATTTGAATGAAAGTACTTATGTTACTTGTCATTCGGTTTGAGCCAAGCAAGGTGCTCCTCGAGAGCGAGGGGACGTAACAACGATATCACTAGCAAAATTAACACGCAAGTAACAAGTGCAGATAATGGTGGTGAAACTTTAAGAATGAGTCAATGGTGTTTACTTCCCTGTTCACTTTTTGATGTCTATTTGATTTGGAACAAATATTGCTTCACACTTCTAAGGAGATATCAGAAAATCTACAAAAAGGGAAGATGGAAGTTTCAGATTTATTTTTGATTTCTTTCTTTTTTCTTTCTTATTAATTTTCTTTCTTTATCTAGACAGCTGGATAACTCTCACAAAGGCCGTGGGATACACATTTGAGACCAAATAGAAAGTTATCCCTCCAGGACAGGCGAAGAGGCGAAATGTATTTGTAAGTGCTGGATGTGGCTTAACATATAGGTGATCGTTCGTCTTTCCTCTTTCAGTTTGAAAGCAACTCTTAATTCACTTCTCGACTTCCTTATTTTCTAAGTGCATGATGTCAAGGAACTTTTTACTTGAAACATCGAGATTGGGACAGGATTGGGACAGGAAATCAAAGAATGTATCAGAATGCAATACGGATTTCCAATTTCTGTGTACTATCTACCTCTCAAATGTACAACAAGCATAAACTACTATAAACTATCAACATACTTATATCCCTTGGTGCAGCACCGGCTGTACCCGAGCCAAGACCTAAAGAAGCCAGGGTCATCAAGTCTTGTGGTTCTAAAAGAATAATTTCAACAAGTATTAGATGGTTGTATTTAACATAGCAATGAAAAATGTCTATAAGATATTATAACTATTACAGTATATCATGTCTATTTATTTCGGTATAAAGGTACTTACTCATGCCTTGCGTATTAGATATTCCATCTGTTAAAGTGTAAAAAGTGGATTATATTGACAATGCCATTCTATGTGAAAAAGCCAAGCTAGTTATTAATACTCTAGTGTTGTTTTTTTCTGCTAAATATTTAGATTTGATATGATTTCAATACTACGAGCATTAGTATGAAGCCAGATTTTAATTTACTGTGATTTACTCAGGTGTCAAATAAATAGGACTGCATAGATTATAATATACAGATTTATTTATATTTTATTATATATGTATAAGCCAATATCGTGAACGCATATAAATAAGCCTATTTACAAGTATATGCTAATAAAGTGTGTAATATCTATTTATAAAGAGTATACAGAGCTTATATAATATATATATATATATATATATATATATACTATGGATTTGTAACTCTACTAAAAGCAGATGGCAATTTACACGTTATATTGTATAAAATATTTTTGACATGATGTCGCACAATTTTATTATTATATATTTTATTATATATTATATAATTATGTTATAATAAGTTATTATTATATTATTATTGCTATTATTATTATTTATTTCTTACTAGGCAGTAAACTCTGCAAGTGACTTGGTAATTCTGAAAATGAAAATTACGTCATTAGATTAATTTCTTCTTGAACAGCTTCTCTTTGATTGGTGCTCATTTAATCTTGAAAAATAACATTTTCACAAGCAGAAATACAAGAGTTACACAGAGTTACACAAAGTCATGCACACAGACCAAAGATATTATATATGTACTAGACATGGATATCTTTTAACACTACAAAAATGTCGTGAAAAACTTTTTAAAAAGATGAAACTAGGCATTGTTTTGTAAAGAGTAAAGTTGTTTTTTCAATCCTAGCCTATATAACATAGAATTTAAATGTAGATAATGTAGATCGAGATCTAGTAATTAAACATAGAAAATAAGAGCACTCTTGTCTCATAATTATTATTTTGCATTTTTAGACACATAAAAACAAAATCATTCTATTTAAATGTACAAAAATAATAGACGTGAATTATTTCGATCTAGGATTTCCGTATTTAGTCTTAATAGAAACTAACAGGAAATGGCTTTATTTCATGAATTTGCGTGATTATATAGTTACGGGATTAATACATAACAATCTATAATTATACTAGACATATATTATCCGCGGCCCGCGATTTTTTTGTTTGCGTATAAATGTCGACGAGTCACCGAGACTGGTTTGTAAACAATTAAACGAAATAATAATGTTATAAGTAAAGCGAATGCGTAAATGTAAAGATAGTATGAATTGTGCTGTCAAACTAACTAATCGACTTAAATCCATTTTTTCAAATAAAAACATTTGCTTGCAGGCCTACATATATTTGATTAAAATTTGAAATGAATAGACTACATTTTGTATGTTCACGTGTTAAAGAATAAAGTAGATCTTGAGTTAGACATAGATCTAGACATAGTTTTATCTAGAGTTAAATATTGGCTTGGATAGAGTTCATTTTGCACGTGCGCATGCTTGACCTTTTTTAATTAGATGTACGCCAATGAAAGAAACTATTAGAATATATCTTAACACGGCTTCAGCGAACGAATGCATGAAAAATGCTTTAAAAAACCAAATTTGAATGTTAATTTGATTAAAATATGAATGAATGGACTATAATTAGTATGTTCATGTGTTTAAGTATAAAACTATCATCTTAAAGTTGAATTAGAGTTTTAGTCCTAGGAATAGAAAGATGTGTAACATTACGGTATTGTCTAATGAAAGATTGTTCGTCAGGAATTCTACATCCGCAGATATAAGGAACGAATTTATGTAAAAAATGCTTTTGAAACACAAATTTAAAGGTTAATTTTATTAAATAATGAAATCAATTGGCCTTCTTTTATATTTCATGTGTCAGAGTAAGAAACTATCTGCGCAAAATGCAGTTCTTATAATTAGATCTAGATCTAGATCTTTTCGATCTTTTCTCGTGTAAACATGGCCTAGATCGATGAAGTTATAATGCTTTCATAGAGCTGGTCAACTTTTTTTTTTAAGGTCTTAAGTTTGTTTTAGGGCTACAATACATACACTACGGTCTAAGCTGTTACCCAAGGAACATTTCTGCCAAGTTTTATCAAGATTGGTCAAACGGTTTTGATTTCTATACGGGGACATACATACATACATACATACATACATACATACATACATACATACATACATACATACATACATATATATATACGCCTCACATTCTACTTTATATATAAGATGTAGGTAAGTGAGTTGATCAATCGTGGATAAGAATTTGTTTCCGTTTTCCAGTCTAGATATAATATATATAGGTCTGTGGTCATGTATCATTTTTCAATCTTTCAGCATTTTACATTTGTATACACACAGTGTCTAGATCATAAGCGATGTTTATTTCGTTTTAAGGGAAACCAAATACTTACGGAAACCATTTGGCAAATGGCTTGCTATTGTTGGTTTGGGAGTTGTGGTCGTTGTAGTTTCTGTCACTTGTGGAACTGTTCAGAGTGCAATAAACAGTTTTTTTTTATTTGCTAGGACTAATTTAGTCACATCTTTGACATTTCGGAGTGGAATAAAACGTTTTTATACTGCGAGGACTAATCTAGTCACATCTTTGACATAGTCCTCAGACATGCTTCTTTAATAAATATATAATTGAAAAAAAAATGAATCTGAAAAATGTTTTTCATTCTGGAATATATAAAACAAAACTTCAGAGAATAGTTCTTAAAAGAGACACATCGTGTTTTATAAACATTTCTGGTGTCTAAAAAAACACATCAAAATAATAGTGATAATAATTATTATAATTATCATTATTATTTTTGTTATTATATATTACAAATGTTTTTAGCTCAATCAGTGTACCAGAATGAATCTAGCCAATAGTGACAAAAATAATTATCCTCAAAAAAGAAATTTGAAATTTAATTATAAATAGGTTAAAGATATTTGTATTAACACACACAAGCGCGCGCACACACATACATAAAACCGACCTGATGGCATGCCTGGGAATCCTGAAAATCCTGGCATACCTGAGACAAAAAAAATATGTTTAATGTCAAACTTTTTTCTGTAGGCCTTCTAATATTATATGTATTTTAGTTTGAACAAAGACTTTTGCTTTGTAATAAATATTCTAATTTCAGAAAGTCTTACTTTTCAAAAGTGCTGCCATCATTTGATCTGTGAAAATTCAAAGTAAAGTCATAGTTACATTACCTTGTATTTTCTATATTTAAAACATTAATTTGCTCACTACTTGCAAACATTTGAAAGTTTCCTTTATCTTATCTTATATAATACAGACGTTATTTCAAAAAAGAAGATGATTACGTCTTACGCGTCATGCATTCAGTCATGCATATTAACCAATGACTTAAATTCTGCCAAGTCACTGGTTTTCACGGCTAGCTCAGGCAACCCATTCCATGCTCTAATAGCACTAGGGAAGAATAAAAATTTGTCCTAGCATATGGAATGAGGAATGCGCCTCTATCTTTGTGTCTTTCTGAGTATTTTATTAAATTTTGTTTTTTGTATTAGAAGATTATGGTTCAGTGTTTTGTGTATAATTGCAACATTACTTTTGAGTCTTCTGTCCTGAAGGCTTTCTAAATTTAGTGAGTTAACTAAAGGTGTTACTCTAGTCAAATGTGTATATTCGTTTGTTATGAATCTCACTGCTCTATTTTGTGTCTGTTCCAGTTTCTTAATTTTTTCTTGAAACGAGAGGTCCCAAACAGAGAATGCATATTCTATTATTGGCCTAACCAAGGTTAAATAACATTTTAGTTTTATGGTATTATTTGATTTATAGAAATTTCTTCTAATAAACCCTAATGCTTTGTTTGGTATTTTTATAGTTTCATCAATATGGGGATTCCATGACAGTTTTTCATTTATTATAACACCTAGGTATTTTGCGTTTTTAGTCTGTGTTACTGGTTTGCCATGAAAAAGATAAGTGGAATTAATCTTGTTTTAGTTTTTTTGTTACTCTTAACAACTGACATTGTTCTGGGTGGAAAGACATGCTCCAATTTGATTCCCATTTCTGTAATTCATCTAATTCTCTTTGTAAAGTATCTGTGTCTTGTGCTGTTTGTATTGTTCTATATATTATGCAATCGTCTGCAAATAATCTGACTTTTGTTCCTGAACTAATGCAATGTGGTAAATCATTTATGTAAATTATAAATAGTATTGAGGTACACCTGAGTTTACTGTTATCGGTGTTGATTTAGAGCCATTTATTATTACCGTTTGTTCTCTCCCTATCAGAAAATCTTTAATCCACTGATGCAATGGACCATTAATGACGAAATATTTTAGTTTTTTAAGCAAACTATGGTGGTGAACTTTGTCAAAAGCTTTGGGAAAATCTAGTAAGATAGCATCTATTTGCTCACTGTTATTCCTTTTCAAAATCTTAGTCAGACATTCTTTAGAAATTTTCTCAACAATACGAAGTTCTCTTTTCGATCTTTCGCTTTGAATTGTTTGTTTGTTTGTTTGTTTTTAGTTTAAACGGTAACCAGCGAATTCTTTTTGTTTTTCTCACCAGAACTCGTGATCTACTGTCTACTTTCGTTGTTTCATTATTTTAATTTTTAAAAATGTATCAATGGCGCCTGACATTAAGATACGAAGGAAAAACATTAAAGCATATTTAACGGTTCTACGGCAAATGATTGCATTGTTATGGAGTGTGTGTGTGTAGCTAAGGTGATGCTGAGAAACTAGCGATTGGTTAGTGGCTATGCAGGATAACTGATGAAATTAAAGCAGATTTGTCGTAAGGTAGATGTTGAGAACGAGAGACGATATAGTGACATGAAAGTGTAAAGACGTGTTTTTGTTAAAAATACCATTTTATATTATTTCTACTAGTTGTATTTTATCTCAAGTTTGTCTACATTGTAATAAAAGTTGTATTTATCTGTTTTTTTCAAAGAAGTTTGTTCAAGTTATTTCAAGTTCTATAATTTAAAAAATATATAATACGCCTACATCGGTTAAGTTGTACTGGCTACTCGTACTAGCTACTGGTTTAGTTGTACTAGCTACTGGTTTAGTTGTACTAGCTACTGGTTTAGTTGTACTAGCTACTGGTTTAGTTGTACTAGCTACTGGTTTAGTTGTACTAGCTACTGGTTTAGTTGTACTAGCTACTGGTTTAGTTGTACTAGCTATTGGTTTAGTTGTACTAGCTACTGGTTTAGTTGTACTAGCTACTGGTTTAGTTGTACTAGCTACTGGTTTAGTTGTACTAGCTACTGGTTTAGTTGTACTAGCTACTAGGTGCTACACATCAACGACCAACAACATTGCTATACTCTTGAAGCACACTTTTTGGTTTTGGGTTTGTCAAGATCACGTGACAAGTTTTTGATAAGTAAACTTAGTTTTATTTATTAGAGCTACTTCGTTGGGGAATTGAGGCGAGCTTGAAACTGATTATCACAATCAACCAATACTAGAGGGTTAATGCTAAGTAAATAGTGGAACATATAGGTCTGTCTTAATATATAGATTGACCATTGATATAAATGATATGTATATTTAAAAACAAATACATTTAACTTTGTATATAAAGACATAAGAATGCATATTTAAGATTTAGGATAAATCTGTTCGTTCCAAGATAAGGATGACAAAAGCGAGGTTTTCTGAATGCTAATAATGGGTTTTATACATCACAGACGAGTTCCCTTGATTTAAATCTATACCAAGAATAAAGCATTTCAAATTAAAATTCTACCAAAAGAGTATGCAGACATTTATTTATTTATCATGCGTTAGTAGAAAGTAGAACGGGAAATAAAGCACATATACATAGATATACATATAGACTGGACAGAGTTTGCATGCTACCAACAGCAACATTTTCATTAATTCAGAAAGAGAAACTAAAACTTTTTTTTACAGATAAATAAATAAATAAATACAAATATATAACGTCTACTGGGTTTAAATGTCTAGATGCAAGTCTCGACTCAGTAAAAAAATGACTAGCCCAAAAAATATTATCCCGTGATCCTTGTGCAACTGCATATGAGTAGTAAAATGAACGAATGAGGTGCGATAAGGTTTGGATGAACTGCTGATGTAACAAATAGAAGCCGTGTTAAGAGGTCGGCCATATTGTTTGGCTTTCAAGATTATTGTGACAATCCTGCACCAAAGATGTTAGTGCTAGATAATTTTTATTTTTTATTTTTTTTGCTACTCCTTTTCAAAGCACTGTTCCAAAACCTAGAGAACAAGGGAATTATAAATAATTTTTGTTTTTTTTTAATGATAAGATCACAACTTTTCTTTTAGCTGAAGAGCGAATGGACAGAATCCTTAGAGACCATTTTAATCTCGATGTAAACTGGCATTTGGCAACTCTTTTATACATTTCTGTCTGTGGTTGGACAAATATTTTATTTGTATTGAAATAACGTGAGATAGCTACAACATACAAATTAAGAAAAAAAAACAGATTTTCGTTGCTTTAGCTTCTAGTAGCCCGCTTGTATGTAGTTCTTACTGCTACTTGTTATTGTGTACACAAACCAAATGTGTACTAATACTAAATGTTAGTTGTTAGGGAAGGTAAGTACAAGCTCCCCCTGGTGTTTGGGAGTCACGTGACTACATCTCCAATCACCAATACTTACTTCTTTGTACTGCGGCAGCTATTTGCGAATTTGGGAAATTGGGCAATCTCTGTGGGCTGGCTAAATTCTTTGGAAAGGCAAGATTCTGAGGAATGGTCAGAATCCTAGAAATGGCAACATTCTGTTGGGTGGCAAGATTCTTTTGGTTTGCCAGGTTCTGGGGAGGTCTGGCTGGTAGGGCTAGAGACTTAGTTCTGAAGAGAAGGGCTGCACTGGCTGGCCATAGAGGCCTGGGTTTTTCAACCTCGGGCTGTCTGGCTTTTATTAACGTACTGGCCAGTTCTTGAAGTTGAAATAAGTACTGAACTAAGAATATAGATGGTGGAGATCATCAGAAAGTACAAGCTGGAGATCATCAGCTGGATATACTTCTAAAGAACTGGTGAATGTTCTAACACAAATGTAGTCTAACTAGTCTAACTGTTAGCATTGTAAAACTGGCATTGAATTTTACATTTTAACTTGCTAGAATGTAAGACTTCAGTTTGTGCTTACAAAAATAAATAATATCATGCTCTAGCTACATGTGATAATAATTCCGTGCAGGTCAGTAACGTGAACAAGCATGAATACGTTTAGCTGTAGAAAAAGCTGGGTATCTAGAGAGAATAGTGTCTTCACCACCAGGAGGTCAGTAAGCGTTTTCAAGCAAGAACTGTTAAACAAGCAGAAATAATGTAGTCCATGTAAACAAGCAGAAACAATGTAGTCAATGTAAACAAGCAGAAACAATGTAGTCCATGTAAACAACCAGAAACAATGTAGTCCATGTAAACAAGCAAAAACAATGTAGTCAATGTAACCAAGCAGAAACAATGTTGTCCATGTAAACAAGCAGAAACAATGTAGTCAATATAAACAAGCAGAAACAATGTAGTCCATGTAAACAAGCAAAAACAATGTAGTCAATGTAAACAAGCAGAAACAATGTAGTCAATGTAAACAAGCAGAAACAATGTAGTCCATGTAAACAACCAGAAACAATGTAGTCCATGTAAACAAGCAAAAACAATGTAGTCAATGTAAACAAGCAGAAACAATGTTGTCCATGTAAACAAGCAGAAACAATGTAGTCAATATAAACAAGCAGAAACAATGTAGTCCATGTAAACAAGCAAAAACAATGTAGTCAATGTAAACAAGCAGAAACAATGTAGTCAATGTAAACAAGCAGAAACAATGTAGTCCATGTAAAAAACCAGAAACAATGTAGTCCATGTAAACAACCAGAAACAATGTAGTCCATGTAAACAACCAGAAACAATGTAGTCCATGTAAACAAGCAGAAACAATGTAGTCTATGTAAACAAGCAGAAACAATGTGGTCCATGTAAACAACCAGGAACAATGTAGTCCATGTAAACAAGCAAAAACAATGTAGTCAATGTAAACAAGCAGAAACAATGTTGTCCATGTAAACAAGCAGAAACAATGTAGTCAATATAAACAAGCAGAAACAATGTAGTCCATGTAAACAAGCAAAAACAATGTAGTCAATGTAAACAAGCAGAAACAATGTAGTCAATGTAAACAAGCAGAAACAATGTAGTCAATGTAAACAAGCAGAAACAATGTAGTCCATGTAAAAAACCAGAAACAATGTAGTCCATGTAAACAACCAGAAACAATGTAGTCCATGTAAACAACCAGAAACAATGTAGTCCATGTAAACAAGCAGAAACAATGTAGTCCATGTAAACAACCAGAAACAATGTAGTCCATGTAAACAACCAGAAACAATGTAGTCCATGTAAACAACCAGAAACAATGTAGTCCATGTAAACAACCAGAAACAATGTAGTCCATGTAAACAACCAGAAACAATGTAGTCCATGTAAACAACCAGAAACAATGTAGTCCATGTAAACAACCAGAAACAATGTAGTCCATGTAAAAAACCAGAAACAATGTAGTCCATGTAAACAACCAGAAACAATGTAGTCCATGTAAACAACCAGAAACAATGTAGTCCATGTAAACAACCAGAAACAATGTAGTCCATGTAAAAAACCAGAAACAATGTAGTCCATGTAAACAACCAGAAACAATGTAGTCCATGTAAACAACCAGAAACAATGTAGTCCATGTAAACAACCAGAAACAATGTAGTCCATGTAAACAACCAGAAACAATGTAGTCCATGTAAACAACCAGAAACAATGTAGTCCATGTAAACAACCAGAAACAATGTAGTTCATGTAAACAACCAGAAACAATGTAGTCCATGTAAACAACCAGAAACAATGTATGTTTTGAATCGTTCCTTATTTTTCTTTTAGTTGAATTTTCTTTATCATTTTTTACAAATCTTATATCAACTCACTCTGTCTGTCTGGTCAAAAGTTTGTATACGTTAGTTCTTTCACACCCAATATAGGATCAAGCAGAAATTTTACACAATTTTTTTGTACCTGACAACACCAAAAAAATAAAAAAATAAAAATAAACAATTAGTTAATTGATTATAGGAAATTATTTTTTTGGTATCTCAAATAAGGAATAAAATTGTACTTGACTGAAGTGGTTGTATAAATTGAATCAGTCCCTTTATAGATCGTCGTCTGAAGCTTAGTGAACACAGAAATCAAATAGAAACAATGGATACAATATTCCATGTTCATACGCTCTTAGCTGGCTTGAGAAGACTTTAGACCACGAGTTCAAATGCAGGTAGTTTACTTTTTTTAAATAGATACATTAAATAAAACGATCACCCAGATACCTCGTTGTTTCTCCCCCCCCCCCCGCCCCCCCAATTCCAACTGGTCCAGAAAAGTGATTGGATCACAGCGTATTAAGAAATCTAAAAGCATGAAATTGCGCTCAACAAAACAATGGGCAATACAAGCAATAGAAGAAAAAAAAGAAACCTTTTAAAAATCAAAGCTTATCTATGGGAAAGAATCGTTAATCACAGTCATTTATCTGAAAATTGCAGGGTTTAGCTCCCTTTCAGTTATAAAAAAAATACAAATCTATTAATTAGTACTAATTGATATCTAATAGACTAATGTTTTGATTGATTCGTGTCTTGCTATCGACCATGAATAATTCTGCAAAATTTTAACTTGATCCGAGAATGGCAAGTGGGAGGAAAAACGTGTCAAAACGTAATAACGAAATTACATCCATATATACATCCACGTGTCTCATTAAGTAGCATTTATTCCCATTATTTCAACATTAACAAAAGAATTAATCACCAACAATTAATTAACTAATTTGTATTTTTTTAAATTGATTAATGTCTTGTCAGCTGCAATGAATAAGTGTGTGCAAGGTTTCAAATTGATCCGAGAATGGACAGTGGGAGGAAAAAACTTTTTACCAGACAGACAGACAGAGTGAGTTGATTTAAGCTTTGTAAATATTTCTACTCGCACAGATGTATTATTGTTTGTCGAGATCTATTACAAATTTAATTACATGATTGATCCAAACTAATTGATACTTCAAGTAAGTTTTGTTTTTAAAAAGTATTTTTTATATTTTTCTTGTTCTAGTCTGGACTTATGTTGTTTTAGTATTTAATAAGACTAAACACACACTGGACCAAACCTACATTTTTTACATTCTCCACAAAGTGGACAGCAATGCCAATCTATATTCCTCTGCTAGGAATACAAAACAGTATTCACAAAATTAAACAAAAAAAGGTAAAAGTACGATCTATGGCTGACGATTAACGAGGGTGTCGTGTGGCCTAGCATAACGAACAGTCTAGTACTCATTGGGAGGACTCAGAGGCGTCCTAAGAATTTCGAATCAAATTCCAGACTTCATTGGTATTTAAACTCAACACCTGTCGCTTCGATGAAGCGTTTTACCCCCCCCCCCCCCCCCCAACGGCCACCACGCCTTATTCATTTGTCTATTAAATTTAAATTTTTAAAATAATTTTAGGCTTTTATGTCTTGGCTTATAAACATTCAAGTGAGAAATGTTCAACTTAATGTCATGTGTAAAATGTAACTAAATAGAATAACTTCTAGAAGGTATAACTACTAGAAGTTATAACTACTAGAAGGTATAACTACTAGAAGGTATAACTACTAGAAGGTATAACTAACTAGAAGGTATCACTACTAGAAGGTATAACTACTAGAAGGTATAACTACTAGAAGGTATAACTACTAGAAGGTATAACTACTAGAAGGTATAACTACTAGAAAGTACATAAACATAGACTAGACACGATCACAGATTCCACATACACAACATTAAGAACTCAAGACATAGTGACATAGTGACAACACTATTGGTCTACAGTTGACAACGACAAAGATTGCTTGAAAACATGATAAACACTTGAACACTGACATGATCATGAAACACAATGTGTACACAAACACAACAGAAACAATAAATAAAATGTTTCCCTTACTCTGGTTAGTACTAGTGGCCGCACTCCCCCCTCCACCAAACAGGGCATTCAAAGCTGCAAGGTTGGACATGTCCACTGGAAATAAAGGGGAGTTACAATTAGGAAGTAGAAATAGAAGACTAGAATGTAAAATAAATATTTAATATATATGAAATAAAGTTTATAGATTGTTACTTTAAATACAACATGTAATTCTACCATATTAACCTTTCAAGACCATAGATCACACAATCGACTATTATCACATAGCTCCTGTTACACAATAAGATATGTTCACAGGCCTTGAGTCATACAATATATGCTGTTGACAGGCTCATGCCATATTATATCAAGAAATGGCAGGCCTCGAGTCATACAATATAAAGTGCTCACAGGCCGTGAGTCAGACAATAAAATGTGCTTACTAGCCATGAATTCCACAATATAATGTGTTCGTATATCTTGAGTCACATAATATAACGTGTTCAGATATCTTGAGTCACACAATATAATGTGTTCAGAGATCTTGAGTCACACAATATAATGTGTTCAGAGATATTGAGTCACACAAAATATTGTGTTCACATGCTTTGAGTGAAAAATTATTGGATTATCAATGTATTTACAATGTAAAAAATTTGTGATTTAGTCCTAGTGACAAATTTTTCATTTAAAAAAGCCTCTTACTTGCAAAAACAAACAGTCTGTTTGACTTTATAATGTTACATTGTTGTATTTAATTTTAACAATTTGTTTTCTTCGCTGCATAAATTAATGTATTTATGTAATTTTACTTTTGTCCAATTGAGAAAATGTGAACACTAGTTATGTTGTCAGTAATTTAAGGACATTATTTTAGCATCTTTACAGTGCTGAACATTGAGGTCGTCTGCTGAAAATGTGCAGCTAAACAATACACCCATATGCTGTGACTCTGCACCAGGAACAAGTCTTCCAGAATTTGTATTTAACAAAGTCCATTTCACTATTGTGATATCATGGAAAAAAATTCAATAAGAGTCTGGTACTGAGAATACTGGCCTTGGCTTTATTTTTATTCAATATGGTCCTTTATTATTTTTTTCTCAGCTCATTAAAAACAGTCTGCTCAGTAAATCATAAATAATATTTCATTCAAAAACTAATTTATATTCATTTATTCAACTGTGTTAATTCGAAGCCCTTGAACCATGGAATTAGGATTAGTAGGCTTACTGAATTGTCAGGTTGAAACAAGGTTTCGATTCAAGGATAGTAGGATTTCCTGTTAACTATGCAAGTTTTAAAAGTCAATTCAACATACATAGAAACATTTCAAAATGATTTTGCTTGTGAGAATTTATCGTTAATTTAATTACTTTGGGTTATTCTAGAATCACACCTACAAATGTTAAACTTCTATAGTACAAACAAGTTTGACCAACGCTATTTCCAAGTTTTAGCTAAGCCCATGTATTAGAAAAATTGTCAAATGAAGCTTTCTTTTACCAAGAGATAAGCTTTTTTTTAAATAAGGAAATTTTTATAATTAAAAAATTGATTTTAAAAAATAACAATCAAAATTGTTTTGACTAAATGAAAACGATTAGTTAGCTTGCTGTTTTGTTTTAGTAAAAAATGTTTTCAAAATGTCCCAAGAACAATTAGTTTTAAAGTGTTTTGGCTTGCAGAATGTATATACCTCCTAAATTTTTATTGAATGCTTTTTGGAGACTCGGAAGTCGAACTGAAATTTGTCAAAGAGAATAATTAAAACAGTTCTGAACTTTCAAACAAATAGAACCTTTGTCTACGTAAATAAAGTATTTAAACACATAAAGATTTACCTAATGAAAAGAACGATTCCCTATAGAGGATAAACATGTTTTTGTAAAACAAAATGAAATGAAAGACAGACATACCTTTAAATAGATAGATAGATAGATAGATAGATAGATAGATAGATAGATAGATAGATAGATAGATAGATAGATAGAAAGATAGATAGATAGATAGATAGATAGATAGATAGATAGATAGATAGATAGATAGATAGATAGATAGATAGATAGATAGATAGATAGTGTATCTTAGAATTAAAATGTACAGTTAAATTTCAATTTAATAAAATAAAAAAAAGATAACTTAGAATAAATGAATAATAAACAATGTTACAAAAAATATTACAGTAAAAAAAAAGATTACAAACATGTGGACAATAAAATTACTTTATATTAAAAAATAAGAAACTTTCTTGTGTCAGCTCTTTAAATTTTTAAGATCAATAAATAAAATTAAGTGTTGGAATATCGTGGATTTTGAAACCATTTAATATACATGTATAAGTCTCAATAGTAGCACATGATAACTAGATTCTGATTTTATTCTAGACTACAAAGTCAATGTGTTTTTCTAGTCAGACTTACGTGCGGGTGTATTGGCTTTCTGACAAGTGAAGGTCGGCGTGCCCCAGTAGCCTGTATCTAAACACGTGACATTAGGATTGGGCTTGTCAGCTTTGTAGCCAGCTCTGAAGAGTAAATGTACAATATGTTGTTGGACCATCAGAAGTGAATTACTTTCTCTGATATTATGTTTAGAATGGATATTGGATAAATGGAGGCGCGGTGACTGAGCGGTAAAGCGCTTAGCTTCCTAACCGTGGGATCCCGGGTTCGAATCCTGGTGAAGACTGGGACTTTTAATTTTCTGATCTTTGGGCGCCTCTGAGTTCACCCAGCTCTAATTGGTACATGATATTAGTTGTGGAAAAGTAAAGACGGTTAATCGTTGTGCTGGCCACATGACACCCTCGATAGATGTAGGCCACAGAAACAGACGACCTTTACATCATCTGCCCTATAGACCACAAGGTCTGAAAGGGGAACTTGACTTTACATTGGATAAATATTAACTTTCTTTGAATTAGAGTCTAATAAAAGGCACAACACAAAATTAACCAGTGTTACGTTCAAAGACTATAGAGCTGTACTCAAATCAAAATTACTTGTATTTATAGTTAACTTTTATCACTCGATACATCAAAAATAGTCGTTTACTGTTTACTTTTTAATTATGGTTGGTCGTTGGCTTGTAGGTCTAAACAGGTAGTACAACTAAATATATAGGCGTATTATATATTTTTAATATAAATTCACTTGAAAAAATTTCTCTGAAGAACAAAAACTAAATGTAACTTTTATTACAAAATGTACAAATTTAACTTGAGATATAGGTCTAATGGTAATGAAATAAAATAATAACTAATATTTAAACAAAATACACCTCCATAAACCTGGAAGTAACAACTTCCTTCATACACCTGAAAGTAACAACTTCCTTCATACACCTGAAAGTAAAAACTTCCTTTATACACCTGAAAGTAACAATTTCCTTCATACACCTGAAACTAACAACCTCCTTCATAAACCTGGAGGTAACAACTTTTTTTAAACAACTGGAAATAACAACTTCCTTTATACACCTGGAATTAAAACCTTTCTTCATACATCTGGAAGTAACAACTTCCTTTATACATCTGGAAGTAAAAACTTCCTACATACACCTGGAAGTAACAACTTCCTTCATACGCCTGAAAGCAACAACTTTCTTCCTACACCTAAATATAACAACTTTCTCATACACCTGAAAGTAACAACCTCCTTCATAAACCTAGAAGTAACAACTTCCTTTATACACCTGGAAGTAATAACCTCCTTCATATACCTGAAAGTAACAACTTCCTTCATACACCTGGAAGTAACAACCAAGTTAATACAACTGAAAGTAACAACTTCATTCATACGCCTGGAAGTAACAACTTCCATCATACACCTGGAAGTAACAACTTCCTTCATACACCTGAAACTAACAACCTCCTTCATAAACCTGGAAGTAACAACTTTTTTTAAACACCTGGAAATAACAACTTCCATAAACCTGGAAGTTAAAACTTTCTTCATAAACCTGGAAGTAACAACTTGTTTTAAACATCTGGAAGTAACCACTTCCTTCATACACCTGGAAGTAACAACTTCCTTCATACACCTGGTAGTAACAACTTCCTTCATACACCTGGAAGTAAAAACCTCTTTCATACACCTGACAGTAAAAACTTCCTTCATACACCTGAAAGTAACAATTTCCTTAATACACCTAGAAGTAACAACCAAGTTAATACAACTGAAAGTAATAACCTCCTTCATACGCCTGAAAGAAACAACTTTCTTCACATGCCTGAAAGAAACAACTTCCTTCATACGCCTGGAAGTAATAACTTCCTTCATACACCTGGAAGTAACAACCAAGTTCATACACCTGAAAGTAAGAACTTACTTCATACACCTAAAAGTAACAACTTCCATCATACACCTGGAAGTAAAAACTTGTTTTAAACATCTGGAAGTAACAACTTCCTTCATACACCTGGAAGTAACAACTTCCTTCATACACCTGGAAGTAACAACCTCTTTCATACACCTAAGTAAAAACTTCCTTCATACACCTGAAAGTAAAAACTTAATTCATACACCTGGAAGTAACAACCTCCTTCATACACCTGGAAGTAACAACCTCCTTCATACGCCTGAAAGAAACAACTTCCTTCATACACCTTTAAGTAAAGACCTCTTTCATACATCTAAGTAAAAACTTCCTTCATACACCTGAAAGTAACAACTTCCTTCATACACCTAGAAGTAACAACTTAATTCATACACCTGGAAGTAACAACCTCCTTCATACACCTGGAAGTAACAACCTCCTTCATACACCTGGAAGTAACAACCAAGTTAATACAACTGAAAGTAACAACTTCCTTCATAAACCTGGAAATAACAACTTCCATCTTACACCTGAAAGTAACAACTTCCATCATACACCTGAAAATAACAACTTCCTTCATACACCTGAAAGTAAAAACTTCCTTCATACACCTGAAAGTTACAACTTCCTTCATAAACCTAGAAGCAACAACTTCCTTCATACACCTGTATGTAACAACCTCCTTCATACTCCTGAAAGAAACAAACTCCTTCATACGCCTGTAAAAAAAAATTTCTTTACATGCCTGAAAGAAACAACTTCCTTCATATTCCTGAAAGTAACAAATTCCTTCTTACACCTGAAAGTAAAAACTTCCTTTATACACCTGAAAGTAACAACTTTCTTAATACACCTGAAAGTAACAACTTCCTTCATACACTTGGAAGTAACAACGTCTTTCATACACCTGAAAGTAACAACTTTCTTTATACACCTAAAAGAAATAACTTTCTTCATACTCCTGGAAGTAACATATTACTTCATACATCTAAAAGTAACAACCAAGTTCATACACCTGGAAAAAAATACCTCCTTCATACACCTGGAAGTAACAACTTCCATCATACACCTGGAAGTAACATATTGTTTTAAACATCTGGAAGTAACAACGTCCTTCATACACCTAAGTAAAAACTTCCTTCATACACCTGAAAGTACCAACTTCATTCATACACCTAGAAGTAACAACTTAATTCATACACCTGGAAGAAACAACTTAGTTCATACGCTTGGAAGTAACAACTTCCTTCATACACCTGGAAGTAACAACCAAGTTAATACAACTGAAAGTAACAACTTCCTTCATAAACCTGGAAAAAACAACTTCCATCTTACACCTGAAAGTAACAACTTCCATCATACACCTGAAAATAACAACTTCCTTCATACAACTGAAAGTAATAACATCTTCTTTTAAACACCTGGAAGTAACAACTTCCTTCATAAACCTGGAAGTAACAACCAAGTTCATACACCTGAAAGTAACAACTTCCTTTATACACCTGAAAGTAACAACCTCCTTCATACTTTTGAAAGTAACAAACTACTTCATACGCCTGTAAAAAACAACTTTCTTCGCATGCATAAAAGAAACAACTTTCTTCATATGCCTGGAATTAACAACTTCCTTCATTCACCTGAAAGTAACAATTTCCTTCATACACCTGAAAGTAACAACTTCCTTCATACACCTAAAAGTAACAACTTTATTCATACACCTGATAGTAATAATTTCCTTTATAAATTTGGAAGTAACAACGTCCTTTATACACCTGGAAGTAACAACCTCTTTCATACACCTGAAAGTAACAACTTCCTTCATACACCTTAAAGTAACAACTTTCTTCATACACCTGGAAGTAACAATTTACTTCCTACATCTGAAAGTAACAACCAAGTTCATACACCTGGAACTAACAACTTACTTCATACATCTGGAAGTAACAACTTCTTTCATACACCTGAAAGTAACAACCTTCTTTATAAACCTGGAAGTAACAACTTCTTTTAAACACCTGGAAGTTTCAACTTCCTTTATACACCTGGAAGTAACATCTTTCTTCATACACCTGGCAGTAACAACTTCCTTTATACACCTGGCAGTAACAACTTCCTTCATACACCTGAAAGTAACAACTAACTTCATACACCTGAAAGTAAAAACTTCCTTTATAAACCTGGAAGTAACAACTTCCTTTATACACCTGGAAGTAACAACTTACTTCATACACCTGGAAGTAACAGCTCCTTTTAAACCGTTTCCGGTCATTTCATCCCCGGTCACTTCATTCCGTGTTATTTTATACCCTGGTCTTTTCTTCCCCTGGTCACTTCATCCCCTTGTTATTTCATCCCCGGTCATTTCATCCCCTGGTCACTTCATCCCCTGGTCATTTCATCCCCTGGTCACTTCATCCCTGGTCATTTCATCCCCTGATATTTTCATCATCTGATCATTTTTATCTAACAAATTGTAATTTAAAAACTCATGAAATGAGCAATATTTAATGTATTAAAGCAAAACTTATACAGGCGACATGATATCACGAGGATGGGTGAACTCAGCCTGTAGTAGAACAAAATAAAACCTTATTTTAAGGCTAAAAATGACGCGCCCATTTTGAAGAAAGAGCGATTGAAAAATAAAATAAAGTGAAACCTGGTCGTACTTCCACCTCAGCTTGGCCTTTGATGATAAGTTATCAACGGCAGTCATAATTATTGTAATCGCACTTCTGACTCTCAAAAGATTTCCTCTACTTCCACCACACCTTGGTCTTTGATGATAAGTTATCAGCGGCACGGTCATAATTATTGTAATCGCACTTCTGACTCTCAAATGATTTTTTACTACTTCCACCAAACCTTGGCCTTCGATTCGGATAATATTATGCTATTACAACCCCCACATCCAATAGAAGCGCTATAGCTTTACAATATAATATAAGATTTCTCATTAAGAAAACAAAGTGGAAGAGGAAACACTATAAACGCTTTAGTAACAAGTCATAAAATGTCAAAAAGCATTCTACATAATCATATTTATAAATAAAATATTTAATTGAGGATGAAATGACCGGGGATGAAGTGACCAGGGGATGAAGTGACCAGGGGATGAAGTGACCGGGGATGAAAAGACCGGAATGAAGTTACCGGGGATGAAATGACGGTCACTTTTTAAACTCCTGGAAGTAACAACCTCCTTCATACACCTGAAAGTAACAACCTCCTTCATACACCCGAAAGTAACAACTTCCTTCATACAACTGGAAGTAGCAACTTCCTTCATACACCTGAAAGTAACAACCTCCTTCATACACCTGAAAGTAACAACTTCCTTCATACAACTGGAAGTAGCAACTTCCTTCATACAACTGGAAGTAACAACGTCCTTCTGACACCTAGAATGTACAATTATCACTTATGGCTACCACTTACTAACGTTCTGGCTGGCTCGTAATGGAAATATTGATTACAGGAATTAAAGATAAACATTAGTATTACTTGAGTGCACTTCAATGTGCACAGTACTTACTGGCATGTGTAAGTGACCACTGAACCAAACGTCGTAGTTGTATAAGCACTATCAGCATTCAGTACACTAGGGGGAGGGGTTCCACAGTCCACTGAAGACAAAAAAAGGATAGAGAATAAATTGTAAATAGTATTTAGGCTTTGCTATTATTGAATTTTGTAATGTATTTTTGACACAGGTAAAGAAAAATAAGTTACAAATAGAGTTTGTTATAATAAAGGTAGGCGGCCGTTGAAGGCTTTGATGAATAGTAACAAAATTATCGATAACATACTTAGTGCCAGAAATATTTTGGATCCTTATTGAATGGATTTGAAATCTTTTTTTTTATTTTTGTAGACCTAGAAGTACATCTAGATCTAGAATAGATATTAAAGAAATTTAAATCTGAAGTCTAGATGTCCATATAAAGTAAAAAAAATTCAACTTCAAATTCTTGCATTGCCCTCTTGCCTAATTGGTAGCATAGTTTGTACGAGCAGCTGACTGTGACTAAATCACGGGTTTAAGACAAGTTTTTGTAATTCATTTTAAGCGGCCCCCGAAAGGGGAAAAGACGCTATTAGTTTTGTGCGAAATGTCTGTCCGTCCGTCCCGTTTAGATCTCGTAAACTACAAAAGATATTAAAAATCCGACATCACAATATTTTAGACCATTTAAAGTTCTGATGCAACGGCTACTTTTTTTTCCGAAAGTGAAAAAATCTAATTTTTAAAATCAGTTATGCAAGCAGTTTTTTAAAGAGAAAAAGCTAATTAGTATGCATTATAAGTTAGACCTAATTTAAAACGAATAGTAATTTTGTAAACTTCATTTTCCTAAACTTTTGTAATGCAGAGTGTAATCATCGGAAATGTAAATAAGTGATTAAGCCTTTTCAAAACAATTAGATCAATTATAAGACATCTGTTAGGCGCGGTGGCTGATCGGTAAATGGCTTCGCTTCCGAACCGGATGTCCCGTTTCGCATCCTGGTAAAGACTGGGATTTTCAACTTTGGGCGCCTCTGAGTCCACTCAGCTCTAATGGGTACCTGATATTAGTTGGGGAAAAGTAAAGGCGGTTGGTCGTTGTGCTGGCTACATGACACCCTCGTTAACCGTAAGCCACAAAAACAGATGAGCTTTACATCATCTGCCCTAGACCACATTTAGACCACAAAGTCTGAAAGGTGAACTAGTTAGGCCAGGTTCACATCTAACCTTACATTCACTTTCACCTATCCTTTGATCTGCGGGACCGTTTGGGCACTACACAAGATCTGTTAATCTTATTTCTCCATTCTTATCTTTCATTTGTCTTTGGTATAATTTCATTCGGATGTTGTTTCTGAAAATATTGAAGCCTGCCTGGGTGGACCACTTCGGGGGCCGATTTTGAGTTTGTGTTTCCACACAAACTGTCTTTTGTAACCTTGTTAAATTTTATTTTATTTTAAGTTGTATAATAGAGCTATTGTCTTTTTTTATATATAGTTTTTAAATGTTTTTCCTATTCATTTCTAAAATATTTTTGAGTACTATTGTAAAGCATAAAAACTTTGTTTCGATCACTGTAAGGTGATAGTGAATTCATTTCAGATATGAGGCTAAACATAATATAGGACTAGGTAAGAACTCGCGTTGGTTCTAGAAATAGTCTTTGGTCCCAAAATATTTAAAAGGGTAGAAGTAAAACTTGTTAATGTCTTTTGTTTGGTGAGTAATAAAACCGGTTAAATTGATTTATAATTGAACTAGTCTGTGTGATTATTGCAGTGTAATATTACAGTTTAAATTGACTTATAAATGGCCTGGTATATCTGAACTAGTCCGTGTAATTATTGTAGTGTTATATCGCCGTTTAAATTGATTTAAAAAGACCTGATATATCTGAACTAGTCTATGTGATTATTGATCATGCGATACAAGATAGTGTCATTCATTCAATTTTCTAAAGTGGTTTTGAGTCAATTTGTGTCATTAAGGATATCCGGCATATGTTTGAATAATGTTTCACAAGATTCAACTCTAAAAATGACAACTAGTAATTCCAACAAAATAATAGCGTCACAGTTTTTGTCAAAAACAGACGACTGACCAGACGGACAGTAATACTCAATAAATACACACACAAAATATAGCAACATGAGAAAAAGAGAAAGAGAGAGATACAGAAATAACTGGAAGAATCAATTGATGAAAGGGTGGAAGAAAGTATAAACATACAGACTGACAGACAGACTGACAGACATGAGTCTCTAAGTTGCACCAACCTGCTTTGCATCCATCCCAACCAGATGGTACAGACCATACACCTCCATTATTACACTGTATGAAAAGAGATCGACCTTCATAGCCAGCCTCACACTGAGATAGACATAAAGACATAAATAAAAGATGGTATTACTAGTTAAGTGAATGAGATTAACTTGATGTAGCAATGTTAAGATGAGATTAACTTGATGTAGCAATGTTAAGATGAGATCAAAGAAAAAAAATATACTTAACTAAATATTAACATGTTAGGTTGTCAGGAAAAGCCTTTCACTTAATTAGTATTTTCAAACGCGTGATGCTTCGATTACAGTAATTACATGGTCATTTGAAGATATCTCTTTATCCCAAAGGAGTTCGTAATTACTAAGAACATCACGGAATTAAGAGGAAGTTGTGAGAGTCAGAGGTGGGGTTTTTTTTTTGGGGGGGGGGGTGAAAAGGGGGGGTTGGGAGGTTGTTGTTTGTTTTTTTGTTGTTTTTTTAACTTACAATTAAAACTGCCTGCAATTTAAACATTCCCCATACAAACTTTCTAGACCGTATTTTTTTACATCGAATTGGAAAGTCTCGCTTTCTTTCTCTTTTCTTTCTCTTTCTCTCTCTCTCTCTCTCTTTGGAACCACATTTTGTTTTTTTTTCGCTCTTCACATCGTAATGTTATCTGACAAGGACTTTCGAATGGAATTGGAATGACACGCTTTATAACGCTTCTACCACACACACTTTTTGTAAGCATCTTTCAACCCCTAACCACAACGGATCAACCCCTCACCACACACACCTTTTGTTAGCATTCCTCAATGGATCAACCCCCCACCACACACACTTTTGTAAGCATCCTACAATGGATCAACCCCTCACCGCACACACTTTTGTAAGCATCTTTAAATGGATCAACCCCTCACCACACAAACTTTTGTTAGCATCCTACAATGGATCAACCCCTCACCACACACACTTTTGTAAGCATCCTTCAATGGATCAACCCCTCACCACACACATTTTTTGTAAGCATCTTTCAATGGATCAACCCCTCACCACACACATTTTTTGTAAGCATCTTTCAATGGATCAACCCCTCATTACACACATTTTTTGTTAGCATCCTACAATGGATCAACCCCTCATCACACACATTTTTTGTAAGCATCTTTAAATGGATCAACCCCTCACCACACAAACTTTTGTTAGCATCCTACAATGGATCAACCCCTCACCACACAAACTTTTGTTAGCATCCTACAATGGATCAACCCCTCACCACACACACTTTTGTAAGCATCCTTCAATGGATCAACCCCTCACCACACACATTTTTTGTAAGCATCTTTCAATGGATCAACCCCTCACCACACACACTTTTGTAAGCATCCTTCAATGGATCAACCCCTCACCACACACATTTTTTGTAAGCATCTTTCAATGGATCAACCCCTCACCACACACATTTTTTGTAAGCATCTTTCAATGGATCAACCCCTCATTACACACATTTTTTGTTAGCATCCTACAATGGATCAACCCCTCATCACACACATTTTTTGTAAGCATCTTTAAATGGATCAACCCCTCACCACACAAACTTTTGTTAGCATCCTACAATGGATCAACCCCTCACCACACAAACTTTTGTTAGCATCCTACAATGGATCAACCCCTCACCACACACACTTTTGTAAGCATCCTTCAATGGATCAACCCCTCACCACACACATTTTTTGTAAGCATCTTTCAATGGATCAACCCCTCATTACACACATTTTTTGTAAGCATCTTTAAATGGATCAACCCCTCACCACACAAACTTTTGTTAGCATCCTACAATGGATCAACCCCTCACCACACGCACTTTTGTTAGCATCCTACAATGGATCAACCCCTCACCACACACATTTTTTGTAAGCATCTTTCAATGGATCAACCCCTCACCACACACATTTTTTGTAAGCATCTTTCAATGGATCAACCCCTCATCACACATATTTCAGCTCTTAAAATCTATATATATATTTCTTTTTGGTTAGCTTTACTTTTTGTTTTGTTTGTCAGCATGTGATAGGCTGCGTCTTACCTGGTAGAATGCTCTGGATCCCACTGCTCTGTTTTCTGATGTGTACGACACTGCTGCCCCTCGATGAGCAGGGGCCAGTGGGCATTGGGGTGCTGAAATATACACACTAGTATTTAGTATTGCTTTGAAGGGAGATAAAACAAAATAAGTTTTTGACCAAGACAAATCCCTCACAATAGTCTGATGCATAACGCTCTAGATTAGGGATGGACTTTTTTTAATAGCGGGCCGCATTAAACAATTTTTGGAGTGGAGTGTCAGGGAGAGGTATGGCGAAAATGAATGTTAGTTTGATATTTTGGTATGATTGTTATATCCCCTTGTTATGAATGCGAAGTGTTGCATGTGTTGTGACCTGAGTGTTTAAGTCTTCGTTGAATGTGCGAGAGAATGTGTTAAGTCAGTAAGGTCTTGCTCCGGGTTCAGGAAGGTTGGACGTTTACTTCCTGGACTGGTATTTATGCATTTATATATTTATAAGTTGATGGACTGGTGTTTTGTGTATTTCATAAGAGTAATATAATTGTGTGCTTTATTAAGTATTAAAGTATTATCGATATTCGTGAATATAAGGAGTTAGAGTTGATGTATATTAAGTGTTCGTATTTGAGTTAAGCAAGTACTGAATTATAATTGAGTAACCAAGAAAGTATCAAGCAAGTATTATTTAATATTCAAGAAACCCCTAGTGAGCCAAGTCAAGAAACAATAACAAGAGACAAGCAGCAGTATATATATAATAGAACTCTGACATCTGGATGCTTCGTCCGGGCAGGTATCGTTGTACCTGTTACCTATCATTGGTCGTTTTCGATCAGCCAAACGAGATACTACCTTGACATATTTGAGTGGATTTAATACAATCTGTATTATTTAACCAGTGGATTAACCAGTGTACTATTTTAACCAGTATTATTATTGACATCTGGAGGCTTTGTGCGGGCAGGTACCGTGTCGGTTGTACCTATTTTTTCGTCACCTTGAAGAAGTCATTGAACTAGCCAGAGCCTGCAATTTTTTTTGTTCACTGGTTGACCTCTACACACGATTGTGACTGTTACACACAGAAGTTTTTGTTGACCACTTGTGATTCAGCACGGGATGGCATCACCATTTAAAGGGACATCACCATTTAATGAGACACTACTACTACTACTACTCACTTACTATTGGATTATTCTACAATATACCGAGGTCAATGCGTCACTCCCCATTTTTTTTCGTTGACGTCCGAAGATTCAGCACTGCTTGACATCACATTTAAAGAGACATCAACACTTAAAGAGACATCACCATTTAAAGAGACATCACCATTTAAAGAGACATCACCATTTAAAGTGACATCACCAACCTATGGGACTACTAGATCACTGTGTCTAACCTATGGGACTACTAGATCACTGTGTCTAACCTATGGGACTACTAGATCACTGTGTTTAACCTATGGGACTACTAGATCACTGTGTCTAACCTATGGGACTACTAGATCACTGTGTCTAACCTATGGGGCTACTAGATCACTGTTTCTAACCTATGGGACTACTAGATCACTGTTTCTAACCTATGGGACTACTAGATCACTGTGTCTAACCTATGGGACTACTAGATCACTGTGTCTAACCTATGGCACTGACTTGATTATTTATACGTCTGGTATCTTTTTGGATTATTATTGTACCACCTGACAAGATAATCATTTTTTTTCATTCACCCATTATTATTACTATTAGTATTATATCAATGTTTGAATAATTTTGTTTTGTATTTGTTTCATTCTCTAAATCTGCTGTGAGTCATAAAGCGTTTACAAGGAGGCCGAACAGCGACCTGACACACCAGAAGTTCTATATTCTTAAAGAACACCGTCGTGTGGAAAGAGTTGTCATTTCTTTCCTGGCATCAGACACAGATAAGTTGAGTTTTCTTTTGTCTGTTGTATCGGACATTAGGGTAGTGTGTACATTGCCTTGTCAGTAGGGGAGATAAAGGGTGAAATTTTTTGTTGTTGATTCTTTTTATAATTTATTGTCTTATGTAAATTGAACAATGTTACTTGTTAACTTAACCTTTATAAATTAATTTAAGCTCTTTCAGTAATATTTCTTATTAATTGTGATTACCATGGACGAGTTTAAACCTAGGTCGATTGAGGTAATAATAGAACAGGCCCACATGTTTGGAATTGAGGGGGAGGAATTACGAGAGTTTGTTTTAAACCAACAAAAACTAGATCTAGAAAGATCATAATTAGAATTAGGAAGAAAGGCAATAGAAGTGGAAAAGTTGAAAATGGAACTGGAAGTAAAACTGTCATTACAGGGAGATGTGCCCTATAAAATAGAAATTGAAAATGACCTATCAACTAATGAGAAAAAAAATAACTGTCGTGATATTGTTAATAATATAAGAGGGATAGAAGATAATGAAGAGATTGAGAATGTCTTAACAAGTAAGGAACATAATGATTGTAACTATACTGTTTATGATATTAATGAGATAGAAATTGGAGAAGCAATAGAAAATGTCTTAACTACTGAGGAACTTATTGATAAGGAACTTATTGATTGTCAGTTTATTGACAATAATATTATTCATGTTCTGAGACCATTTCACAGAGTACACAAACCATTAAAGAGATTGAACCTAACAAAAGGAGTTTATCAAGTTGTTGGTGGAGGTAAAGTTAAACCAGACCCCAAGAGGCTACAAATGTTTTTGTACCTAAAACTTCCAAAAAAAATAAAAAAGAAATCTTGACGTAGTGTTTCCCCTCTCCCAGTTGCCGAGAAGGGGATGTCCACGAGGGTCGCCTGAATTCCCGAGTGCGACTTGGCTATAGAGAAAATTCAGCAGTGTCTGTCTTCAGGTATTTTAATTACTTATTTGTACCAAATCTTAATAGCTATTGTATTTATCAAAAAACAGTACATCCGAAATAGCTTGCTGTGTGTTGCACCAAGTAGATGGCTTCCTTCCGGTAAAGTGCAGAGAGCTGATACATAGAGAGTAGCATTACTTCATTAGTAGCGTGAGTGTCCAACGCCTAGACAGATACCTGTGATACCCAGGAGGATGCACAATCCAGTTTGACCACAGACCACTGTCTACTAGCTGATACATTGTCAAGACTAACCTAGCAACTTAGCATAGTTGTAATTGTCAGAATTCATCTTTTTTTTTCCCAATACAATGTCAAACGCGGTTTTAACTATTGGAGATGGTATCTTGTCATATATTATTACTATACATAGGAGTTCCTCTTTCCTTGTATGTTTGCTGTTTTACATATTAAATATTAACGTGGGAAGGACTATGCCTGCCGATTTCAAATTGTAATTTAACTCTCCAAGGGTTAGGGGTTAGCTTTTTAAATTTTGTCATTCTTTTTACATCACAACATTTTCCCACAAATGTACAGTTGTACTTAATGAGAACTATTTAACTGTTTACACTCGAGCATAATGTTCCGGAACTTTGGAACTGGCTTACTAGTTGTTGTCTTTGTGATTGCTTTCAAATTACAGACAGTCAGCATCGACCTGTTCTTACAAGTGTTTATTTTCAAAAGAAGAACAAATTCTTGTTGACAGATTCAAACTCAAAGAATATGAAAGTTTAGCAGTTTAGTTGTTTTAAGTGTGTAAAAACAGCTTCTGGCACCCAAAAAAACTCCCTCGGAACTTCTCTTGCAGTCTTCAACCATTTCACCAGAAATAGTTTTAACTCTCAGCATAAGAAAATGACAAAACTTGTTTTCACCTGCTTGCCTGGAGAAATGAGAACGCTTTGTTTGAAAAGATTTTAGATGCACATGCATTTCATGCGGAACCAACCTTTCCCGATATTGAATGTGAAAAAAATATGAAGTCTGTCTTCCATTATTCATAAAAACATTAGTAACAAAGTCACAGCCATGTCCATAGCCCATAACAGAGCATTTTCTTCTTTGAGATTTTTTTTTTCTCCCTACCTTGCCCATGCTAAGCCAGCCGATGCTGCTGCGGTACCAAACATCGGAATATTTTGTTTCTAAATCTTTAAGTACTTATGAGAACTGCCTGTGGTTAAGGCACCTAGCTTTGATAACTTTGATCATTGTTATTCTTGGGCTAATAAAATTTATGATATTCAGTTCAGCTTAGTGTCAACTTCCAAGCCAAACAACACTTTTAACACTGTTTTGTAACTGAATATTTCGAAATTTTGCCAATAAGAATATTCCTCGTTTACTTGAAACATTCTAGAATGACATGTAGAGACAATGTTTCTTTATAGCCTCTTCATTGTGGTTGATAAGAATTAGAAGTCTCAATGGTTGATATAGATATTTACAATTATTTATTTTTAATATATCCTCATTTTTATATGTATAATTAGTGGGCGCACCTGATTTCTGTAGGTGTCTGCGGGCCGCATTACGCACTCCGGCGGGCCGCATGAGGCCCGCGGTCGTAATTTGTCCACCCCTGCCCTAGATAATAAACTAGCATTAAAATTGATAAGTCAATCTTAGTTTAGATACAGACAAATGTGCTCTGGTGAAAACTATAAATGTTTGGACTCCTACGACAAATTTTATTGAAACATGTACTCTGGTTATGAATTCTCAAATATTACAGTTTACCCACCAGTTATGCCCAATATTTATAATTGATCTCCATTCTTTCTGAACTCACTTTCTTCTCAACCCTAAAAATATCGCCGCTGATAAAGCATTAGTTAGTCTAAGTTAAACCTTAATCTCGTTAGTTAGTCTAAGTTAAACTTTAATCTCGTTAGTTAGTCTAAGTTAAACCTTAACCTCTTTCTTCAAATGAAGGTTAAATCCTGTCTGCTGATGGGGTTGAATATTTACACATAAAATGGTTGTCCGCCTGGTCGTATGGAATGTGCGGACGTCGTGACGGACCATGCATTTCCCTCCTTCTCCCAGCGCTGCTCGGATGAATTAATTTTTTTTAAGTAACTACCGCAACTATTAAAATATATATATATAACTCGGTAAAAAGAGGAATGTTGTTTGTTTTGTTTTAAATTGTTTGTTTGTTTTGACCGGAACGATGTAGTTTTCGTTTTCATTTTTATTTGTTTTGGCAACACTACAAGAATGCTCAGATGACAACATTCTGTTGAATGCCGAACAAAATAGATCCAATGAATTGTGTAAATTGATAAATTTGTCTCTTATAAATTCGCTTCAACTCACCCGAGTCTACCATTGAGTTAGGTCCTGCGTCCACTGAGAACCCTCCACCTGTACTATTGTTGGCTGTCTCTATAAATAAAAGATAAATATAAGGGGGCTCGTTATGACATTCACTAGCAAACAAACACACATACATACTTGATTCTCAAGATATTATGGGATTGAAGACAATGTCTACTACTATCTTAAAGTCCGTGGAAATACATGAACAGACAAAAATGTCTCAGCTAAACAAGAGAAGATGTGTTGGCAGATCATGAACAGAAAAAATGTCTCTGCTAAACAAGAGATGTGTTGGCAGATCATGAACAGACAAAAAATGTCTCCACTAAACAAGAGAAGATGTGTTGGCAGATCATGAAAAGACAAAAAATGTCTCCGCTAAACAAGAGAAGATGTGTTGGCAGAGAAAATACAAGACAAAAGTAATTCGTTTTCTTGCATATAATTTACATACTCAATTCACTGTTGGGGGAGATAATTAATGAAATTATGCATGATAGAGGAAACAATTATGCGTCATAAATAACTACATCATAGCTGTTTCAAGCTTAGTTTCTTAACTTAGTGGTCATTAGATAATAACAATACTAAAATAGTGTAAACAATATAGGTCTAACATCTGCTTGCATTTGTATTAAACAAGAAGTAAACTTAAATTTTTTAAATTTAGTAAATCGCAATACATGTTCAATTACTCCATTAGTAAAACTTCTATAGAGTCATCCAATGTTCCATCCTATCTCTCTCTCTCTCTCTCTCTCTCTTTCTCTCTCTCTCTCTCTTGTTATGTTTCCATCAAGTTGATATGTAATCTTTACGGCTTGTTCATAAATGTACATACCAAAGTTGACCTCCTCACTTGAGGATGTTAATGAATTAATTATATCATAAATCTAAAACCAACACCAGACGTCATATCTGAAAGATTGCATTCTGGGAAGGACGTACCTTTAATTCGTTTGTTTAATGCTGACATTAAATCCATGTAGGCCATGTTTGGATCTGAAATTGGGAATGAAATAAATTGTTGGCTGCAATGTTTGTACAATTATCTTGTACTATTTTTTAAAAAACTTGTTTTAGACATGTTACATAAACAACTTAACAAAAGATCGACTTAAGAAACAACTTACCAAAAGATTGACTTAACAAACAACTTACCAAAAGATCGACCTAACAAACAACTTACCTAAAGATTGACTTAACAAACAACTTACCAAAAGACTGACCTAACAAACAACTTACCTAAAGATTGACTTGACAAACAACTTACCAAAAGATCGACTTAACAAACAACTTACCAAAAGATTGACCTAACAAACAACTTACTAAAAGATCGACTTAACAAACAACTTACCAAAAGATCGACTTAACAAACAACTTACCAAAATATCGACTTAACAAACAACTTACCAAAAGATCGACTTAACAAACAACTTACCAAAAGATCGACTTAACATGTCCAGAAACTTCTCCGCTTGAAATCTTTGAGTTCCATTCACTGGAGCTTTGATAAGGAAAAAAACATAAAATTAAAAAACCGTGTAACGCCTTCTCTCTTGTTATTACCCAGCTGATATCAACTCACTGCGCATGTCTGGTGTACATTTGGTATTACACGTTCTTTCTTTCACTCCCATTGTTGGATCAAGTTGAAACTTTACGTAATTATTCTGTGTCTCTAGCAAACATTTACATCAATATAAAAAGTAACCAATTAATTATTTAATTACTTTTTATCCTTATCTGTGAAACAATAGTTCTAAAGGTTACATACAAATATACTGTTGTAAACTTGTTCCCCCCGACTGACCATTTTTTCCACGTGAGAACTTTTTGAATTTTGTTTATGCTTGGAGGTGAAACTGACCTGAGCGAGTGTGTTGATGTGTGAAGTAACTGGAGTTATAATCGCTGATTTTTCAACGGAGGATTGTTTTTCTTGAATCGGCTTTTGTGAATTGGGGTATGTACATTTTATTAGGAGAACTGTGAAATTATTTCTATTACTTGAAGTATTGACTGTTCATAGTGGATTGTGCTTCTGCTATCAGAAGGATATCGGCGACAAGACAATCGGTGAGCTAAATCTCTTTAGTCTACTCCAAAGACCTAACAATACATATAAATTACGGTTTGCATAACATATTAGATCTTACGAAAAAGAAAATCCCATTTGAATACGTTACTGATTTTATATTTATAAATTAAACTCTCTAGGATGAATTCACCAAAAATAAATGAGTGAAATTCAAGATTGATCAAATAAATAAAAAAAACATTCTAAAAAACGTATCGCTCACAAAGTTTTCGTAAGTTGAATTGTAATTATTTTATATTTCTTCATTTTTGTTTCTCTAAAGATCACACACGGAATACATAGTGTTGATGTGAGCAGCAAAAAATGTTTTAGACAAACAATGTCATGAAATAAAACTGTAGCCTCAAGCTGGGCGTCAAGAAAAGCAAAACGCTGTAATTTTCTGCATACCTAGTCTATCAATATCTATTATACAGTCAACCACAGTAGACAGCCAGGAGCCTAGATGTTATCACATTCACCTTACGGAGACTGATGTCCAAGAGGGTAATAAAAGAAATTCAATTTTAAATTGTTCCTGATTGTAGGTTAGGAAAAGTCTTCCATTAAAGAAAAGTTGAAAATAAAAACGTCTAAATTCAACCCAGAGCGCTGCTTGGAATCTGTCAAAATGTATGTAAGACTCAAGGGTCTCAAGGGTACTAAAAAAACTACCATTCCAGCCATTGTCTACAATCATATTATAATATGAAAGGAGCGATTAAATGGCAAAGTCTATTGTGTTTTATTTTGGTTTTTAAAAAAAAGTTTTTCTTTCTGATTTGTTTAAATAAAACATCTTTAGGTTGCTGTCTATTGACATCAACATCATCATTACAAGCATCATTTGTTTCTCTCTTTTTTCTTTTTTTCTTCTCTTAGTTTCCTTGGCCTTTTTTTTTCTTTCTTTTTTTTTCTCTGTTTATAAGTTTCCTCTCTCTCTCTCTCTCTCTCTCTCTCTCTCTCTTGTCATTATCTCTCTCTTTCTCTTGTTCTCCCTTCTCTCTGGTTTTCTCTCTATCGTTCTCTCTTCCACTTTCTCTCATTCTCTCTCTCTCTCTCTCTCTCTCTCTACTTTACTTTTATCATTAGATTTGCATGATTATTGTATAAAAAGAAAGTGTAGTGTTAGAGTCACTAAGTAAAGAGACAATGTTAAAACAAAAAGTTCAGGAAACGAAAAACAAATATTTCCCTCCAGCAAACAGTACATTGTCTTGGCTACTTCCCACGTGACATGATGACACAGAACACTTTGTTTGTAAACCATGTTACATTTATACTCAAACAATTTAACAACTTTTGCGTAGCAGACTTAACAGAGATGATGGCTACTTGGTCGTATGGATTTTGCGCTTTAGTCAGTATGGTCCCGAGTTTGAATCCTGCCCTCTCCCCCAAATCATCCTGCAGGTTATTTCAAGTTTTAGAAAGTTAAAATATACTACGCCTACAGCGGTTTAGTTGTCTACCAGCAAGTAGGTGCTACAAGTCAACGACCGTAAAAAATTAGTACTTTTCTTGTATTTTAATGTTTATTATTAATTTAGTAGTAGTTAAAAGTTATAATAAGCAATCCATCACTGAGTACTGGCACCTATTTCTTTATATATATATATATATATATATATATATATATATATATATATATATCTTTCTCATTGCCAACTCTCAAATATAGTCCCGTCCTATTTACACTATCTGACTATTCTTCTGCTTTTTCATTTCTTATTTTTATGATTCTTAGGCTCTGATATTTCTTTGGCCTGGGCCCTTTTTTCTCTATTACACTCTGCAAACGCCCCCCCCCCCCCAAGCCATATATTTTTCTATAAAACTGCCATCATTTCAACAACCTCCCTTTTGGACAATGTATTCTTGTATATGTTACGTTTAATTGGATCGGTCCGATTTAAATCACCCCCCACACACACACATCTTTATGTTACGTTTAATTGGAGCGGTCCCATTTAAATCACCCCCACACATCTTTATGTTACGTTTAATTGGAGCGGTCCGATTTAAATCACCCCACTCACACACACACACAGTCATTTCTGGCCTGTGAACTCTATATCACTGCTCTCTCCCCTCGCCCCTTGCTAACCGATAGTTATGAAATGACGCACTCAAAGTAAAGGAATAAAAACCGAAGTATAATCTTGTACTTTTCAAAATGTCGGATTTAAAAAAAACGAAACATTTTGGATCGAAATTGCGAATAAAAAATCGTATTTGGTAAATTTCACCTCTGCGTTTCGATCATGAAAATATCTTTGTTGTCTTAGATCTAAGGTATAAGATAAGAAATACATTTTCGTATTGTTTCGGTACACCAGGATTTATTTTTTTTAGAAACCATCTTTATGAAAAAGTTCTGGATCCGCTCTTAAATGGGGCATATCTTGCTTGGCTCATATGCTCTAAGTACAGCCTTGTTTAGTTAACTATGTCATGCTTTTGCTTAAATTCAGTTGTCGCCTTTTATTTTTGTCGTCCGTTGAGAGTGTCCAGATTTTTGTAGTGTTTTAAAATTTCCTAGGTCGTGACAAGGAACGTGTCAAGTTGTCACTTATTAACCGAAATAGACTTTCTTTCCCCTGTAGTGATGTATAGCCCGTAGGGACAGACTTCCACCTCACGTTACCTTACAGAGACTTGCTGATTAGGATCATAGAGCTCTCCTTACTGGAAGTACAGAATTGGGCATTCGTTGGGATGTGACTAAAACATAAAAATGCAATGGCAGACCGCATGCATGAGAAATTAGACTAGAAGAAAGTTTTGACATACACACACACACATATATACATACATACAAACACACACATACACATACATACATACACACATAGATTCACCTAAGACTAGAGGGGTAAAGAAAACTGAACTAGTGGTTTTGTCTGTTATTTCTTCATGCAAATCCTGATCAAGGACAATGTCCGAGAGCTGCTAGATGTTACATACAGTTCATACTACAAGTCTTTATCTGACACTCCCGATGTATCTAAAGAGGATTCACCAATGACATGTCCTATCACTCAGTATATACTAAATAGGAGTCATCAATGACATGTTCTATCACTCAGTATATACTAAATAGGAGTCATCAATGACATGTTCTATCACTCAGTATATACTAAATAGGAGTCATCAATGACATGTCCTATCACTCAGTATATACTAAATAGGAGTCATCAATGACATGTTCTATCACTCAATATATACTAAAGTGTTACACCTATTCTAGAGTTGTGTTGGTATGAAACTAAGACTCTCTATTGAGCTCAGTATTTACTAAAGTGTTGCACCTATTCTAGAGTTGTGTTGGTATTAAACTAAGACTCTCAATTGAACTCAGTATTAGTGTATCCAAGAAGCAATGGCTTATAAAACTCTTGTTTAATGCAAATAGATAATCTTTTGGTCACTTTTTGTTTTCATTCATATATCGAGACTGTAACAGTTTTGGCTAAGGTTTTATATAAATAAGAAATCTTAGTTTAAGCAAGGGGGGAAACTTTCTTTATATTAAAAGCAATGTAATCCTTTATTTTATTGAACTGCGCTCTATAAATGTTAAAACATAAAAATAAATTAATATAATAATCTCAAAACGGACACAAAATCTCAAAGTTTAACCTATAGGTAGGATTTTTCAAATTAATGACAATCAAACATTGTAAATCACACCAGAAATCAATAGGCATCGTGCATAGATGGTATGTTAATACCAATATGTCTTTAACTAGAAATGATTTTGATAAAAAACAAGGTTACAAAGACAGTTTGTGTGGAGACACAAACTCAAAATCGGCCCCAGAAGTGATCCACCCAGGCAGGTAAAAAGGCAGGTTTCATTATTTTCAGAAAGAACATCAGAATGAAATTCTATCAAAGACAAATGACAGAGAAGAATGGAAAACGAAGGTTGACGGATCCAATGTAAGCATGCCTCGCAGTTCACGCGATAATATAAAAAACTACTTATTGATTGATGTTTTAAATTATGTCCAACTTATATGCATATTAAATAGCTTTTTTATCTTTAAAAAAACAAATAAACATTATTTTTGGATAAACGTAGTAGTTAGTAGGACAGAACTTGAATAAAAAATTTAACAAAAAGTCTGAAACCATTTGAATATATATGTTAAAAATATGATAGTACAATGTCCGCACCTATTAAGAGCCTCTCATACACTTTACTATTAATAGTGAATAGTTGTAAAAGTGGTGTATTTTTATTAAAAAACTGCTAGCATAAAGGATTGAAAAAATAAGATTTTTCGCTTTCAGAAAAGAAACAAGTAGCCATTGTATCAGAACTTCGAATGGTCTAAAATATTATGATGTCGGATTTTCACTACCTTTTCTAGTTTACGAGATCTAAACGAGACAGACGGACAGACAGGCCTTACAAAACTAATAACGTCTTTTCCCCTCTCGGTGTCCGCTAAAAATGTGAGAGAAAAGTGCCAAATGATCACTTCTGTTCTCAGCTATGTGACATAAATAGATTCCAATCTGTTTTTACTTCTCTAAGGGACACAACTTTTCTCTACTGCTTTTCTTTTTCCCTTTTCAAAAAAAAAAGAGAAACAAAAAAAACGTCTTCCTCTGATACGGCAGATGTACTTTTCTCCACAGTTACGTGTACAGATTGAAGGCGACATAATAAAGCTATTGTCTTCGTATTCATTTTTAATCTGATTCATCAATCGAATTGTGTTCAATGTAGTAATTAAATTACTTACTTTAAAAAAAAAAGCAAAACATTGAATGAAACGTGTAAGTGAATTGCTTATAGTGAATTACAATATTTCTCATTACAGTCTCATCAGCTAAGTTTACATTCAGAATATGGGAAGTATGTTCAAAGTGTACTATACAAATTAACTCTCGGAACCCAACGTAAGGTAACAGCTTTAACTCTAAACTTTGGATGTTTGCAATTATTGTTAATACATGAACTTTTCTTTTTTTTTTTCATTTATTAAGCTCTAATAATTTATTTTTTAAATGTCATCATAGAGAAGTAAGCATGCAACAAGACATCCACCAGAACTTAAAAGAAGATTTTTTGTCTGGTAAATTGTGTATGAACACATACAAAGATACAAAGGTAAGACGAGTTTCTATATCTTTTTTTTAAATCTCCGCCAAGACAAAGAGATACAAGTGACATATAAAGTGTGTGTAAGACCAAGCTCTGTTTCCTGTCTTCACGTCTGTTTCAAGGGCAAAGCAAGAACATTCATTTCTTCTGTCACAGCTTTCGTTCTGTTTCGTGGCCAGAACAATGAACAAACACAACAACATCATAACACCATAACAACATCATAACAACATCATAACAACAATAACAAAAAACAATGCACAACTTACGTTTCATTTTCTTAATGTCCTAATAGTGAAACAAAATAAACACGGAATGTTAACTGCAAATAATTTAAATTGCGCTGCCACATATGCAGTTTTTTTTTAACGAGAACACAAAAATACTCGTGAAGTTCTCTTGTTTTGAAAACACTAAATTATGTAAACTTTTTTTAGAAACAAAACATTAAGAATTAATATATGTAGCATTTATGCAATTGTTAATGGTTTTTATAATGACAACTATGCAATTGTGAATAGTTTGCATAATGACAACTAATGATGTCTAGATTTACAATATCTATTGCAGACTTGAGTTTGTATCCCATTGAAAAAAAAATTATCATGACATCATCGTTGTTAAATGCATCTATCTACTATTTAGTCAGCCTAGCACTCTGATGTGTGCACAAGCAAAAATGAATTTACTTTTTAGATCTGTCACACGCCATATGTGTTATTTTAAAATAAAATACTATGTCAATAAATAAATGTGTTTAAATGTGGTCTTATGAATGATGAATATGTTTGGATTAAATAGAGTGGGTGCTAAGACTGTACACTAAAACATCTAAAGAGAGGAAACTCTACTTACTTGAGTTGACGGAGTAACTCAGAGCTGCAACAGAAATCAAAGATGAGACTTTCAGTCTATTCCTAATGTTCTACATTCTACTAACAGTCTTAGTTTACTTTTTATTAACATGAGCCATACAGTTGTGATGGAAACAAACATGCTTAGCAGAAACAAATATATATTTCTAGTCTGCTATTTAAGATTTATTAAGCGTGGGTATTTTCATTTAATCGCTGTCATTACTTATCGTGATCATTAAAGAATGTATTAACTGTCAGCATTGAGTAGAGAGAAGAGAGACTAGAATGTGGATGAATGAACCAGTCTGAAAACATGTATTGTATCATTGGACTTTCATGTCATACATTTAATTAAAGGGAACTTTGACGACCAAATAAAACTGAAGGTTGACAATGATTTTAAGCATTGAAATGTATTGAATCTAATTAATCTAATTAACACAGTGAACATGAACATTTTCTCTATATAAAATTTCTAAGAAATAGAAATTGTTCTTCTAAAACAAATTGTGAAAATAATCTTTTGAAAAAAATGGGGGTTCAAGAAACAGATATCTCAAAGATGATGAGTAATCTAGCGGTCAACGGAACAGTTCATGCATAATTCATTAGCATTTGATTCAAGATTCTCAAGGTCATTCGGCTCGAAATTTTTTGGACATTCTACAAAGGTAATACTGAAATCTCATGCAACCTAGTGGTCAATGAAAAGAAGGAATTGCAGAGATCTTGAGCTACCAGCTTCCGTAGCCTCATCATCACGCCTCCGTGGAAACACTCATCCTGGGAATCAGATAGGCTAATAACGAAAGCGAACAGTGGGCTGCCACAGTATTTTCTAGCCGATGTTCTTGCACGTGGCAAGCATGGAAGATATGCTCACTACACACGTACATGAGATGTATATAGGCTCACTACACACGTACATGAGAGGTATATAGGCTCACTACACACGTACATGAGAGGTATATAGGCTCACTACACACGTACATGAGAGGTATATAGGCTCACTACACACGTACATGAGAGGTATATAGGCTCACTACACACGTACATGAGAGGTATATAGGCTCACTACACACGTACATGAGAGGTATATGGAACGTCCCTTCGTGGACTGGGCCTCCTGTCTTTGCATAAGAGGAGGAACATATGTCGAGGGCTCTAGGAGCAGTGTTACTTGAAAACGGATGTCATTACGTGATTGTCTGGTTGATGGGGACCTCCAGACAAAAGGGGCGGTGAAGAACCAATTCCTTCCTCTGGTCAAAGGGTCATTAAAGGGAGTAATCTCAACTCTAAAGAACACTTCAGTGAGCAGAGATCTCGAGCTACCTAGCTGCTCACGAAGAAAAGTTAATGCAGAATTCCCAAGCGTGATTATAACAAACGAGTCTTAGTGTACCCAGTAAAATATTCAACATTTATTCTTTTACTTGAGGCGCTGTGGCTGAGTGTTATAGCCCTTGGCATCTGAACCGAGGGTCCCGGGTTCGAATCCTGGTGAAGACTGGGATTTTTAATTTCGGGATCGTAGGGCGCCTCTGAGTCAACCCAGCTCTAATGAGTATCTAACATTAGTCGGGGAAAAGTAAAGGCGGTTCATCGTGTGCTGGCCACATGACACTCTCGTTAACTGTTGGCCACAGAAACAGATGACCTTTACATCGTGTACCCTATAGATCGCAAGGTCTGAAAGGGGAACTTACTTTTTTCTTTTACTTTTTTACATCTAAAGAATGGAAGATATTCGCCTACCACGTTAAATTTAACAACAAACTAATGAAAGATACTCCTCTGTGTACTCTTAACCAAAAAAAAACAAATTCCAAACAAATTTATTGATTAATTTAAATAATTAATTAAAACTCGGAATTTTTTAGAAAACATTTATGAACTTTTACTTTTTAAAAAATGCAAACTGTATTTAAAATGTCAAAAAATATTTACCTAAAAGCAGAAAGGCTACAGTTTTTAAGTCCATGGTTACATATGGTTCCGACCCTAATAGAAACAGTATCACAAATATAAAAAAATAGTAGATACATGTAATACCAATGAGAGTTGAGTACTAAACCAATGACTGACATAACAAACAAAATACAAATAATAAATGCGAGTCACTAGCATAGCGAGACCCATACCGACCCAAGGGCCTCATAGTTTTATTGAATTCGTCATTTTGTCTCAATAAGAAATAGTGTATTCTCGTGCTGCTAGAGATTCAGGGCGAATGAAAAGTTTGTGTAAATGACAATAGTTCATCTTTTGTTAAGAATTTTATATTTTAATTATTCATACAGAAACAATCCATGCATCATTTTATTTGCTACAACTTTCCCCATTAGAAATGTAACATGAGAATATCTTCACCTGCAATCTTTGTATGCATATTATGCAATGTTATCTCTAAACTATACGTTTAACCCTAACCCTAAACCCTAAATGTATTCCGCTTTTAATATAAAATATTAAATATGTTCTCATAATGTTCAGATTGCCAAACAAGGCAGTGATGTTGAAATTAAAAATAATAAAAATGTGAGCATGGTAAAACAAAAGGCAAGTAATCATAATCAAATTATTAACCTGGCATACACATACTTTATTTTTGATAATATTGAAACAAACAAACACACGTCTAATAAGTTATATAAAACCTCAACTTACCTTCCCTAAAGATTTGCTTGAAATGTGCTAGCTCCCTGTAACTAAGAGACAAAACCCGCTCCTCCACCGACCAGTCAGCGATGATGAGACACCAACTGTCACATATTTCTATTTAAATTCACAAGGTCATTCTATCTGTACAAAGCAACAGAAGAACTTTTTTAAAAAAAAAAGCTTAAATGGTTTCTATAGTCTCGTCCTATTTTTTTATGTTGTGTTCACTTAAGACGATGACCTAAAAGGGGATTAATTCAGCTTATACCACCACTTCAGTCAAGTAAAAGAAAAATTCCCTTGTTTGAGAAATACCAAACAAAAACAAAATATTTAATGAACTAATTGGTTTTTTTTTAAAATTCATCCTTGTGTTGTCAGGTAAAAAATCAAATTGTGCTAAATTTCGGCTTGATTTGAGATTGGGTGTCGGAGAAACGAGTACAAACTTTTGACCAGACAGAGTTCATATAAGCTTTGTAAACAAAATATTAAAAAATGTTGCCTTGTGCTCATTTGTTTGTCATGTCAGACGATCCTTCATTTATGAAGATTATTACATGACAGCTCAAACCTCCGGCAAGACGGCAGGGGATAGCAGCAGGCAGGGTTGGAACTCTAAACCATCATAATGACAATCCCAGGCACACACCTCACGACAAGGCAGCCATCTTGCGTCTCACTTCGTACGAATAAAAATGAAAGAATTAGTTAAAGAAGTTAAAATCTAAGCTAAACACAAGCACACAAGTCGGCTGACTTTTACCGATGGAGTGGACAAATTAGCTCGTTTACATAAGACAAATAAAGAATTGTAGAGAAAATTGGGAATAACTTGGTCAAGTCAAGTCTGACCACTTATTCATCATGAAGACAGTCTAATGCTTGGGTCAGGTTTCACCTCTGAACATTCCTGACAACAGTTCAAATCTTGGGTCATGTTTGACCTCTGAACCATTTCAGTTTAGGAAAAATGGGAAAATTCCCTGGAGCTGTGGTCAGGTGAATAGAGAGATTGGACTCACGCGAGATCTCCAGCAACAAACAAAGCAAATCGAATATCAAATCATTATTGATTTATTTATTTTTTTTTTAATTTTGACAAAAGTCAAGGTCAAGGTCATGGTCAAACTTGAAACCAAGTGGTTCGTTTTTGTTTTTTAGATGTACTTGAAATTCTCAGAAAAGGGGAAATTTGTGTGAGACCAGACATTACAGTCAAATAAATGCTGGATCATGAACACGCCTCATGTCACAATGCCCTCTCCATCTCAGAATTTCGGACTTCAAAAGGCTTTTCTGTGATCCAACCCCCCCCCCCACACACACACACACATTATTCACCAGGTCTCAGGCCCTGTGACTTTTTCCTTTTTTCTTATTGAAAAATATCCTTAAAGGACTTCATTTTGGGACTTGAGAAAACATCCAAAAGAGTGTAAAGGACACGCTAAGGATCCTAACGGTTGAAGACTTCCAGCGCTGCTACCAAAAATGGAAACAACGGCGTGTCTCATTAACTTTTTTCTGCCACTCCTCGTATAGTTTCTATTGGCGATTCTGCTGCAGACCTGCCACATTCATATATCTAAAATTTCTTAGTAGGCCTATAGGCCAACAATATAAAGAGAACTACAGTGTGAACCACAGTTTAAAATCACCACAAAAAGAATCTCGGGTAATTCTATTTACCTTCAATGAATTTCGAAGTGAAAATTTTAAAAAAAAGTTTAATCTATTAGGCCTAATATAATTTCTTCAGGCCGCACCGTCCACCCCGACAGGCACATGACCTAGATGGCGTCTTGTGTCCGCGCTTAAAAGGCAATACAACGTGGACGCTGTCCATTCTGCCGGCATCACCTGTCCCTGTAGTGACAGTACATTACTGGGCCTACTTCGTCTGCATTGCAAGTTGTACTTTGTTCAACACTGGGTGTTCTTACATGGCTGCAGGTAAATATATTTGACTGTTTCTTATATTAGGGTATAATTTTATTTAGTAGTTTATAAAGAATAGGTCGCTTTCCCGGTTTTTGTCCACGTTGTTGGGCTATTCTTATTTTTAGAAAACCAGCATGTGAATTAATTCCGTTATTGTACCTGTAGTATATTAGATTAGACGAAACAGATTCTAATTGAATGGAAACTGTACCTCTTGTAAATGTATTTTTACAACCATCGTGTAGATATGGACTTTTAAAAACCAGTGTATAGATTTGTTCTATTTTATTGTTATGATTATTTGTATGGAAAGGAAATGAGCGAAACTCTTAATTAAAACAATGTCTGTTTGTTTTATGTTTTACTAATTGATTTTTATAGAACTACTTTGTCACCAATTTGTATAATGTTTCTGATGTTCCATATCTCTCTTATGTACTTATAAGAGATGATTGGTTTACACTTGTATTTCGACTTCGATGTTGTGTGTACAACTTGGTCTAACCATGTAAGCCTATTATGTTAAGTTTATTTATAACCATATGTAATTTGATGAAACTATTTTAATGTGTGTTATTTTATTTGCCATGCGCAGGTTTTAGTGTACAATAAACAGATCCATATCGGCCTAAGAGTTCTGTCCGTCATTTATTTCTTATGTGCCTAACCCACCACATTAATTAATAGAGTAATTTTTAAAAATATACAAATAAATAAACAAATCAATAAATTTAAAAAAAAACAATACATAGCCTACATACATAAACAAATCAATTAATTTAAAAAACAAACTAATTAATAAAGTACCAAGTAGGCTTACCCCTGTCAGACTTTGTAAAGGTCTTCAATAGATGGGCGGACATGTGGCCAGCACACCCAACTAATGTCAGGCACCCATTAAAGTTGTGAAGACTCAATAAGAGGGTCTTTCAAGTCCCGAATAATAAACATTCAAAGCTGGATATTGTTACTCTTTAACCAATAGCCTGCCGGACGTGGGACACTACTTTAAAAGGAGGGCATGTCCTCCTTTACCAGAGTCCGTCTGGTAACCGTATCCTGGTAGTCCCTGAGAGGCGGAGGATGATTACTTAAAATAATATGTTTAATATAATTTAATTTGACAGTCTTTAAAGATATTTTATGTCTCGGAACAAGGCTAATAAGCATTTATCCCTTGAGAATTTACTTGTAGAGGTACAGAAAACAGGTACTTAACCGTATTTCTCCATCTCCATCTATCTATATATATATAATTCTCTTCTTCCCTCAACAGTTTAAACGTGAAGCAGTAAAGGAAAGATCACTCTCTTATTTCTGCCTATAGTCCACGAGAAAACAAGAGTAGTATTCACACTACGGAGGACTGGCTGCGCGCTTGACTGTCGTTTAAATTTATCAAACCCTGTCCAATCCCATCCCCATTAGTCCAACGGGAGGTTTGTAAATAGCAGGGCCGGACTTAACCATTGTGGGGCCCTATGCGAAACGGATTTCGCGGGGCCAAGTTTGGGTAGGGAAGCGGATAATACGTGAAATTTAAGAGTTTGTATTAGAAAAAAAATAATTCATTCTTTACTACGTACAGAATTACTTTACGAGCCTTGCGAGTAGCAAAGTCATGCACTATATCATAATAATTCTGTTTTCTACATAGATCATGCTCAATTGCTAGAATTACCAAATGTTTCAACCTATCTTTGAGAATTGTTGACTTTAAGTAATTCTTCATTAGCTTGAGGCGCGAGAAGCTTCTTTCACCAGATTACACAATTACGGCTGATGCATAATTCCACGCGTGGGATTGGCGTTTTCCATATTGAATGACACCCCAAAATGACATTTTTGTCTATATATTTTCGTATATTTTAAGGACTTTTTCGTATATTTTGTAATTCCAGGAGCTCCAGGTAAATCGACAGTAGGGCGTGGGAAATCTATTTGTTATAATATGGTTTAATTTAATAATTTATACATCTAGAATTAGCGCGGTTCCTATGAAAGTGCGTGGCCCAGTGCGGTCGCATAGGTTGCAGTGGCCGGTCGACTAGTATATTTTTAATATAAAAACGAAATACAAATTTAGCGTAAATCCAAAATTACTTCCGGTTGACAACATAACCTTTCACTTCTTTCAAGACTAAGATCAGTTGTATCATTGAATCATTGTATGCAAAGGCAAGGTAGAGCTATAATTAAATATCTAGAATAGATCTAGTTCACCCCATAGGCCATAGTATTTTAATTAAAGACTTTAAAAACCAGAGATTTGGACTAGATCTAGATTTACTATCATCTAGATTATGTAGATCTACTTAGTGACGACTATTTTAGTAAAATTAGTATTAATTAATTATTAGACAGATGATATAATTATAATAATGATATTATTATTAGAATAATAATATTTAATAAAATGACTAAATTGGATCTACTAGTTACACTAGTCTAGAAATTTATAGAAGTAGAATAGAAAGTAGGTTAGTAGATCTGCTAGATCTATCAATAACTATTGTCTAGATATAGAATCTAGATTGAGAATATTGAATCTAGGTTCTATATAAAAAAATATAATATAAATTATAATAGATCTAGTTCTATAATTCAATAGAACAAAGATGTTTAAGTCTACCAGACAGTAGACCTAATCTAGAATTCTAGATCTAAATCTTAATCTATTTAATTTAAATCTAGATTCTATATCTATTGACTATTAATTAGTGTATAGGACAATGATCTACTATTAAAATTAACTATTAGATCTATAATAATCTATATAGAACTCTATAATTAATAAATGTCTAGATCTAATATATATATATATTGTTATGATTTTCTCTATCAGGCCTTCTGTAAAAGCTCCTCGACACCACATCTAATACAAGAACTTGACAAAGAGTTCTAAACAAGAATGTGGTAGTTAAATAAAATAACTAATACATCAACAGCCAATACAAGACAATTGGCTACACTAACTTCAAATGCTTTCTTGCGCATGACAGAACTGCTACTAAACACTACAAGTCTCTCTCTATACTCCTGGACTTGTACAGCTACATTTTTGATGACTCACATTCTACCGCACCTTCCTTACTGCCTTGATGTCCCGGAATCAACTGTCCTTTCTTACACACTGTCTCTCGTTTGTGAAGAAATTTCTATAAATCAAATAAGAACATAAAACTAAAATGTTATTTAACCTAGGTTAGGCCAATAATAGAATATGCATCCACCGTTTGGGACCCCTCAACTCAAGAAAACATTAAGAAACTGGAACAAACACAAAATAGAGCAGTGAGACTCATAACAAATGAATATTCACATTTGAGTAGAGTAACACCATTAGTAAAATCACTAAATTTAGAAAGCCTTCAGGACAGAAGACTCAAAAGTAAAGTAGCAATTATACATAAAACACTGAACCATAATCTTCAAATACAAAAACAAAACTTAATAAAATACTCTGAAAGACACAAAAATAAAGGCACATTCCTCGTCCCCTATGCTAGGACAAATTTGTACAAATACTCCTTCTTCCCTAGTGCTATTAGAGCATGGAATGGGTTGCCTGAGCTAGCCAGAAAAACCAGTGACTTGGCAGAATTTAAGTCATTGGTTAATATGCATGACTAAATGCATGATGCGTAGGACGTAATCATCTTCTTTTTTGAAGTAATGTCTGTATTATATAAGATAAGATAAGGCTTTCGATCACATGACCATAACTTGGGTCATATTAGCGTGTACTAACAGTACTGTCCCTTGTCCATTGACAGCTGTTGACCTGTGTGATTTGCCTGAGTTACGTGTGTCAGTAGGTCGCACACACACATTAACCCTATCAGTCCGCCACTGGAGTTACAACATTGCCCCCTTCTTAGATTTGACCATCCCTGACATTTGCTTAAAAAGTGACAATATCCAGCTTTTAATGTTGATAAAATATTTCCGGTGTCTGCATACCTTGTCAAGAAATTGCCTATAAACAAAGCTACTTTTATAAAACTAGATGTCACTGATCCAGCCAAGAAACCATTAGATCTGGTTGAAGTATAATTTCACTTCTAACCAAATTCCCATTCTTTTGAATGGGTTTTCTATTGGTGCTATTATGGAACCATGAAAATAATACTTATTTTGCTGTCTAGTTTATTTTATATTTAAAATGTCATGATCTTAATATAAAACATATTTTTTTTGTCCCTTACAAATGTATTGTTTTCCTAGGTGACAGATGGTAAAGCAGATTTGAAAACATAGTGATCTTATTATTAACAGAACTACACCACAAGTATGTAACTTTGAAAGAGGTTCAAGCCCCAATGAATCTTTCCATGTGCTCAACATCATTTTCTGGAGAATGGCATCAGTGAACTAAATCAAGTAGACAATGAGATTTTCTAGTCAGATTTGAGTGTACTTTGCTTGAAGAATTATCAAAATGGGTTTTGAAGTAGAGGAGATTCAGGTCATTGAACTTCATATGATGGACAAAAGGAAGTACTTTCCACTGACCCTTCTCAGTGGACTTACTATTAGAACAATGCTTTATCCTTTTGTCTTGATTAAGACACGATTGCAAATTCAAAAGGGGAACACAGTATATCGAGGAACCTTTGATGCATTTGTCAAAATTGTAAGAAATGAAGGCAGAACTGGTTTATATAGAGGATTCTGGGTAAGTTTTTTTTTTTTTTTCATTTACATAAATTTAGTAAAATGTACAAAAGCTAATGTTTTGCTGTTACATTTTATGCGTTTAGATGGGGCTACATTTTGAATAGATACCAGTAGTTAAATAAGAAAGAGATTGAGAGGACACATACTCAGGAAACTTATCGGTGGCAGTGGGAAGAGATTTTGATGTCAAAAGTTTTTATAAGGCAACAGACATTATTCTTGAGATGTTCTTGAGACTATGAGCACCTTGTGGCCTAATGGCAGCAACACTGACATTTTTTATGGTATTAACAAATATTTGCCTGTGATCTGTTTAGAACCAGCAATTGATCTGATGCCTCTTTGTAATGAAAGACCCCATTTCTTAGACTTTATAGTAGCATCAACACATACTCTAAAATCTTATGAAGAATACGAAGAAAGCAGTTGTGTTAAATTGTACTTTTATTATTGGGATCCTTGTCTCCTATGAGTAGAGTCACTTAGATGCATCCCAAACCATTTTACTTTAGAGTTTTTTATATAATATAAACTATTTCAGTCAGTGTCTAGTTTTTTGTTGTTTTTGTTTTTTTCAATCCAAAGTTATACTTTTGCATACATTTTGTTTCTGTACCTACCAGGTATCATGTTTACAATTATTTCCATCTATGGCTTACATATCAACCTACGAGGGAACAAGACACTATCTTAAAGAACATTTAGGAGTTACTGAAAATAGCATACGTTCATTTGTGGGTAAGATATGCATTTATCTAATTTGAAATTATATTCAATTGTTGAAGGTTTTCATGGATAAAATAAAAAACATAATTTAACTAACTTGATAGAGTTCATCACTAATAACCTTTTATTTCTAAGCAGAGGACATGAGGTTTTGCTAGAACTTAACGTCCTGCAATATTCTCATAGAACAAGACTGATCCAGCTTTGGAGCATTACATATTTTTCTTTTCTTACAAAAAGTTTAAGAAATATGTTTCCTGACTAATGTTCTTAATTAATTGGCAGTAATGAAAACTGATGAATACAGTAATCTTTTATTAATTTTTGTTTTGATTCTAAAAAGGTGGTGGCTTAGCATCAGTCACTGGTCAAACTCTAGCTGTCCCAATAGACATCATATCACAGCATTTAATGTTAATGGGAAGACGAGAGAAATGCAAAGGTGAGTATAAGCAAATGATTTCAGACCTGTTTATTCCTGACTCATTACCATTTGTACAGTGATAGACATGTTTATTCTTAATTAAGGTTTCTTTAAAATTCTGCTGAGAAAAATAATAGTAGCTAATTTTGTTTTCCGTTTATTCTTCATATACTAATATGTAAATTGAAAAAGTATTTATAAAAAGCTAATCTCAAAAAAAAAAAATTGCTTACTATTTCAATTAGTGTTGCCACAATTTCTTTTGGAGAGTAGTATTGTCTCCCAAATTACATGAAATATAATATGCAAGTTTGTAGGTCCTTCTAAGCCTCTTTTAAACACTCTGAAGAAGCACTAATTAGTAATCCAGTGATGAACAAGTCACATAAAATATATATTACTTGTACAATTAGAATATTAACATGAATTACATAATACTTATGTTAAATAAAGTGAAGATACTGAAGATTAATTAATAATAGAATAATGAACATTGAACATTCACTGCTTGGAACAATGATTGTTTACAGAACTATCAGATTTTTTTTCCAATTTCTTTAAACTTAACATTCTAAACTAGATTTGGGTTTAAATCTATCTCTCCAAGGTCTTCAAGACTTTTGAATCTAACAATAAACACAAGTTTTTTTAACACATACCTAATACCTGCGACCTAATAACCTGGTCAATATTCTTATGCTTGGTTAGCAGCATTGTGTGCTATGTTTTAATCTTGATGTATAATATTAAATGTATTACTCATTAGTTAATCATTGATGTATACTATTAAATGTATTGCTCAGATTTCAGTGAGTGGTCCAAAGAAGAAAGGCGAGCTCAATTAAAACTATCCAATCTTCAAAACATACACCTGAATGAACGTGTCTCAAGGTCAAGGTTTGGCGCAGTGAATGCCATTATTAGGACCATCTACAAGAGAGATGGTTTATTGGGCTTCTACAAAGGTTACTTTGTCTCTCTGGCTTGTTTTGCTCCCAACAGTGCCCTCTGGTGGTTTTTCTATGATTCTTATACAGGTAAGAAGCACAATGAAATGTACGTAAGTGCAGTAAACAACCTTCTACTTTCTTTAGTTTGTCAACAGCTTCTGTTCATTGAGATTTAATATTGACTAATTTGACACCCACATTGTCTGTATTCATTTGCATATTCATTCTTTAGACTGCATAAGAAAATCAGAACAAAGTATTTCATTTCAGTTTATGTATTGTTTTTTGTTTGTATGAACTAACCAGTAAAATAGTCTAGACCTCCTCTATTTATCAATCTGTTTTCCAAATGTAAAATCACATTATACATTTTTTAATTTTAAATCTATAGATAGTTTAATTACATTCTATCATTCATCCCATTGATGGCTAGTTTTAGTGTTTTGTTAGAAGAGTGTTCATTATTTTTTTACTGTTTTTCTTTTTGTTTCTTAGTTTTATTTGCTGGTGTGATACCAACCTACATTCCACGTCTGGCCATACAAGTTGTGGCTGCTCCACTGAGTGGGGTCTCAGCAGCTTTGATCACAAATCCAATAGATGTCATACGTGCACGCATTCAGGTGTGTTTTCCATTTTTCTATGCAATTTATCTTTGGCGAAAATCACCAAATTTAGGAACCCTTCAGATAGAAGACTTAAAACTGAAGTAGCAATTATACATTAGACACTGAACTATAATCTTCAAATACTAAAACAAAACCTAAAAAAATACCCAGAAAGACACAAAGATAGAGGCACATTACTTGTTCCATACAAATGCTCTTTTCCCAAGTGCTATTAGAGTATGGAATGGGTTGCCTAAGTCAGCCATGAAAACCTATGACTTGTCAGAATTTAATTCATTAAGTTAAGTTAACATGCATGATTAGATTGACCTAGGAACACACAAAGGACGTAATCACCTTCTTTGAAATAACATCTGTATTTTATAAGATAAGAACAACTGAAAAACTGGAACAAACTCAAAATAGAGCAGTGAGATTCATAGAGGAAAATTCACATTTGATCACAGTGACACCTTTAGTAAGTTAAGACATTGAAACAACTAAGAGTAATGACATTAGTAGACATTAACTAATGAAAAAATGTCAGCTTAATGCTTTTCCATCAAACCATTAGTTGTTATGCTGAAAATGTGACAATGTTAATGTTTACTTGGCTTATCTTTTGTGTCCCCTTGCTAACTGAAATAAGGATTTTTGTTTGTCCTCATTACTCAAAATAATTTTGTTTACTGCTGATCAAACACAAAAAATGGTCTTTTGTTCCTTTGGCAACTAAATTGTTGAACAATGCATAATTTCCTGTTGTAAATTTCACATGTAATGTTAAAGAGATGTATATTTGATTGATATCTTGTGTGCTGTTGTACAAATGTTTGCTCTTATCATGTTCTGTTTTTTGGAATGCACAACTGTAAAACAAATTATTACAGATTATTATTATTATTATTAAGGTTGAAGGCACCAAGTTTGGAGAGACAGTCCGAACCCTGTGGACAGAGGAAGGTTACTGGCTGGTGACAAAAGGACTATCAGCTCGGCTAGTACAATCTGTGACCTTTTCTATATTTATTATTTTAGGCTACGAAACAATCAAAAGATGGAGTATTCTAGAGCAATATAAAGACAAAGTCAGGTGGTGATTTTTGTGGAATCCTAGCTCAAGAAAATTATGTTAGTCAATGCAGTATTCCAAATTTTAAACTTGTAAAAAAGAATATTATTTATTACATGAAAATTTTCTTGTTATGTACCATTGCTGTATTCTTTTGTACTTACACTATGTGCTGATATGTGATTTTCAGTTCAGGACTTTCACAAAGTGATTCTTATATTAAAATCTACATAACATGAATAAATAGTGGTTCGTTTGTAGTACTCTCTTTGTGTTCAGAATTATTTACTCTATTTATGCTAGTATTTACAAAATGGACTGAATAGTGTTTATGTGCTATGAACTAGCATTTAAATTAGCCTAATAATGGGTATGTGCCATCAAATGGTTTTTACAATGTCTAGCATTTACCCTTTGTCTAAAGCTAGTGATTTGATTTCTAACATTACTCAAAACCTGCAAAAGCATGGGGTTAGGAAATCTACAACAGATCTCCTCTTCTTCATGATCATTTGACTATGACAAGTGATTTCCAAATCAGGGAGCTCTCCGTATAGTTTTCTTTCTACAGGGGTGTTTTGGGGCCAGTGACTTGAAAAGTAGAAACTCATTAATCTTCTTTTCTTGGTATCAGATACTTAGCGATTTTCTCAGTTTTCAGTGTTCAATTTTCACAGCCATGTAGGACAGTTACCTTAAAGAACATAGTACAATTCAAGAGTTCTTGGTGAATAGCTAATAATAGTTTAAAAATTAGTTTTTCTACTTTATATAGATTGAATATATTAGAGCAAGTATTTCATAAGCAAAGTCTTAGTTATTAACATTATTAGTAGCCCGGAAAACATTTTTTCGCTGGAATCAGATGAATCTTAGGATATATTTCCTTGTCATAAGCAGTTTTATATTTTTATTCGTCTGTCTAGAGATGTGATTTAATAGAATCATTAAAAACATACATATGAAGAATTTTATATTTTTATACATAATGAATGGGTAATTTGTTTATTGATTTCATTATATTAGCCGAGTGAAGAGCGCGCATATATTTAGTCTGTAGGTTCATGTCTTTCTTTAATAAGTTAAACTTCGTTCTCATCAGACTGAAAATACTTTTAGTTGGCATCTTCAGTCTTGAGTGATACTCTACACCAGCTCTTTAGTTGGCATCTTCAGTCTTGAGTGATACTCTACACCAGGTCTTTAGTTGGCATCTTCAGTCTTGAGCGATACTCTACTCTTTACCATTTAGCAGAGATTGGTGTTCTCATTTCAGCAAGCGCTTTACCATTTAGCACAGACTGGTGTTCTCATTTCGGCAAGCGCTTTACCATTTAGCAGAGATTGGTGTTCTCATTTCAGCAAGCGCTTTACCATTTAGCACAGACTGGTGTTCTCATTTCCGGCAAGCGCTTTACCATTTAGCACAGACTGGTGTTCTCATTTCGGCAAGCGCTTTACCATTTAGCAGAGATTGGTGTTCTCATTTCAGCAAGCGCTTTACCATTTAGCACAGACTGGTGTTCTCATTTCCGGCAAGCGCTTTACCATTTAGCAGAGATTGGTGTTCTCATTTTGGCAAGCGCTTTACCATTTAGCACAGACTGGTGTTCTCATTTCCGGCAAGCGCTTTACCATTTAGCAGAGATTGGTGTTCTCATTTCTGCAAGCGCTTTACCATTTAGCACAGATCAGGGAACTAAATATAATTGGTGGCTTGTTAAATGTTACTCAGAAAACTATGAGAGAGGAGCTCGACGACCCACCGACATTTAAGGAAATTGAGACAGCAATATCTAAACTCAAAAAAAAAACAACTAAAGGCACCTGGCTCTGATTTACTTCCAGCAAAAATATTTAAAATGGGTGGTGTCGCCCTAATCGAGAGGCCAACAGACTTGTTCGCTCTATGTTGGGAGAAGTGCGTGGTCCCACCTGTACTTCGAGACTCCGTCCGTAATCATATCTCTATACAAAAAGGGTGACAAGTCTAACTGCTCCAACTATCGAGGCATTACACTTCTGTCAGTGGCAGGAAAGATCTTTCGACACGATCAGTCGCGATGGTTTGTGGAGGATTTTGGCTAGGCTGGGATGCCCACCTATCCATTTTCAACCAGTCTCATGTGGGACAAAAAGGCCAGATCAGACACAATGGTGCCCTTTCCGATCACTTCCCAATAGAAAATATCTTCTTTGGCGTAATGCTGGGTCAAATGAGGCAGCGATTGCACGAAGGCATCTACATCCGGTTTCGTTCCAGACGGCATTGTGTTCAACCCTCGATGTCTACTATCCCATACAAAAACAAAGGAGATGGTCATAACGGAGCTTCTCTACGCCGATGATTGCGCCCTGCTAGCTCACAATGAACACGATCTCCAGAACGCAGTAAACGAATTTGCATACGCTGCCGCCTCTTTCGGTCTATCTATAAACCTCGGGAAAACAGAAATCATGTTCCAGAAGTCACCCAATAAAACATACTCAGCCCCAAGGATCACAGTAAACGGACAGCCCCTCAACGTGGTAGACCACTTCACATAACTAGGTAGTATAGTGTCAAATGACGCATTACTTTCAAGGGAAGTTGATAACCGTCTGGCCAGGGCTAGTAGCGCTTATGGACGCCTTCAGGCGAGAGTTTGGCGGAACAAATCGCTCCGCCTGTCTACAAAAATCAGTGTCTACCAGGCGGTGGTTCTCTCAACCCTTCTATATGGCTCTGAGACATGTACACTATACAGAAAACAACTAAGACTTCTTGAGCGCTTCCACCAAAGATGCTTGCGCTCCATCAAGGACATACGGTGGCAAGACCGCACTACAAATGACGATGTCCTTGCGAACGCCGGTATGGACAGTATAGAGGGACTTCTTATGGTGCGACAGTTGCACTGTTTAGGGCACGTATCCCGTATTGGAGACGAACGTATGCCGAAGGCAGTCTTTTTTGGTGAGCTAATAGGTGGTCGACGTAACAGAGGCGCCCCACGGAAACTCTTTAAAGACCAGCTTAGGCGTCAACTTTCCTTGGCTGACATAGAAGAGAGCACCTGGTTGAATGCGGCCTCAGAACGAGACAGCTGGAGGTCCCTCACGAAGGCCGCGGAATACACATTTGAGACCAAAAGAAAATCCGCTGACGAGGACAAACGCAGACGGCAAAAAGAAAATATAAATCAACCACCTGTGGAGAATGGTTATGGTTGCTCTGGATGTGGCAAAATATGTAGGTCACAACTTGGGCTGCGGAAAATACTGTACTCCTAATCTTCGGACTCGAAGACAAGTCTTACTTTAGATCAATTGAAGAAACTAATAATGTAAGCATTATAGCCTACTGCGATGCGTGTTGGATGTGTCGGTAGTTTGTATTATAGCGTTCCCACTTGTAAAACGTAAGAAATACTTTGTTTATTCACGGAGTAAAAATGTACAAATGGAATTAATCTATTACAATTCTGTAACACATTCAAAAAAGAAAGAAGAATTTATATCACCATTTGAATGGCTTTTTATAGAGAAACTAAACTGATTCTTTTACAATCCGATCCCAATGACTGGACCAACGATTAAATACTGAATTATAGGCATCTTACAATTTCACTGATTCTAATATTAATTGTTTATATCCATATTACAATGTATAGATATGGTTGTAATTGAAGAAGGAAGACTGAATTTAACTCTTTGCCTCCCATGGGACTTAGCAACCAAAAAGATGGGAAAGGCTTCAGAAGTCAACCTTGAGGGAAAATCAGGAACTGGTGATCTTTATGCAGTCTGTGCTACATTGACAAATCTGTGACGATGATGACCCCAAACTGTATCGTTCCTTTAAGTCTAGCAGCTGCTCGGAAAGGGGGGTTGGGGAACTGGTGTGTGGGCGACCTTAGTCAATGCCCAGGCTCTAATCTCGTCCTTCAGAAGATTATCCATATTAGCCTGTCTTACGACTGGTTGTGTCTATGTGTTGCTCTTATCCTCTGAAATGTCGAGAAGCTGAGGAAAACATCAAAGTTTTATTTCACTTCTGGAGAATTTTAAATTTTAGAAAGTAATTAATACTTTAGATTTTTCTTATACAATGGACGATGCATCAACGCCATCGATCTTGACATGGAAGGAAAGCTTTGTTCCGAATTCATATTAGACTTTGGCACGTCATTTTGGTTTATTTTTAGCAGTGAAACTTAGCGACTATACGTCATTCAACAAGAACACTTGTAAAAAAATACTTGTTAACAAAACAAAGCTTATATTAAGTGTAATTGTATCAATTAGTTTGGATCAGTCATGTCATTTTACATTTTTAAATGAATAAATCTGTTAGCGCGATTTTATGCGTTTAGCTTTCTCTCAGATAAAGGGATGAGAAGGCAACATAAAAGAATGGACGGGCCTGCCATTGAAAGAGGTTCTTACTAAAACTAAAGTAAAAGACAGAGAGGAATGGAGAAAGATGGTCGACGAATCTTGCTTGGTGCCCAGAGGTGCAACAGACTAAGGTATAGGTAAAGGTAATGCGCTATGATCCTATCACTTCTCTAGACTAGTTGGGAAAGAAGAGAGTATCTGTGTATATGTTACCATGATCACTTGGATTTTAACTGTATTTTATACCAAAAAAAAATATTTTTAAAAAGCACTAGGATGTGTTTCGCACGGTCAGGTAAACTCAGGTTGTCACACACACACACCCTTAGCCTTCTCCTCAAATCTTCCCAATAACTAATATCAAGCAATCTGTATGTTCAAGATGTACCTCCGAATCCCCATCTTTACGACAATCATAGAAATGACTTCCCTGTCAATTGTTTTGTAGCCTAAATCCGGCTGCCAAAATGTTCCAAATTTAAAAGCCTGATAAATACACTTCAGTTTTCTTGCTACGCCTAAAAGGGACTAATTCAACTTATACCACTACATATGTCAAGTACAATTTCTTTCCATTATGTGATATCAATCAAAGGAATTAATTAGCGATAGTTTCTTAACTAATTGGTTAATATGTTTTTATTGATTCTTGTTTTTGTCAGGTACAAGAAATAATTGTGCTAAAAATCAACTTGATCTGAGATTGGGTGTGGGAGAAATAACTTGTACAAATAGACAGACAGTTAGACAGACTGAGTTGGTATAATAATAGGACTTATAATGTATATGAAAATAAAAAAGCTACTTGATAGCATAGAGACTATGTTAGAAAGTTCAGTTCTAGAAATAGGCCTACTAATGCTCACAAGTATTTTGGACTAACTTATTTTCTTGTGCTTACGACGACAGTGGTAGATATATTTCCCTTTGTTGAAAAATGAAATGTGTTCAATATATATCTGGTGTTTATCAACTCATTTTGTTGGCCTACTGTTGTATTCTATTTATTGGTTATTTTATTGAAGCTAGTAGATATCTTAGTGAACACTCTACAGCGAATGTTTCTGAACAGCTTGAAAGAACAAGACTAGAAGACTTGGTGTTAGTTTAGAATGTGTTTTATTTCAGTGTCTTCAGTTTAACAAGCTTGTTTCCGTCTTCTGCTTTCAACAATGATAGCCTGAAGGTGTGTGTGTATTTGGTGTGTGTGCATCAGCCTAACAACACAACAAACGCTTACAATGAGTAGGCCTACTCGAAGTATTAGGCTACCAGTTACTATAGAAACCAGACGCATCATCCCTGCGGTTTTTGAGTGGAATTCTTTGATCTTGTTCCTCTTCATCATTGTCACTGGGAACAAAAATGTTGACAAATTTATCTTTTTAATTCAATTTGTTTTTCTTCACATAAAAATACGTTTTTAAACAACTTTTTGAAAGGAAAGAAATAATTGTCAATGTGCTCACGTGGTGTTCCTTCAAGTTAAAATCTAATCAAATCATGTTAAGTTTCAAAGAAAGTTTGAAGAAATTTTCAGTTTGATAACTTTTTCAAGTTGCCCATTTCTAATTTATAGACTTTTCAAGATGACGATCTGTAATTTGTAACCTTTGCTGTTTTTTCAAGATTACCTTTTATCCTCTATAGTCAACTTTATCAAGCAATATGACGGTCATAGTGAAAATTAACTTTCATACGGTCAGCTTTAAAAAAAAAATTTTTTTAAGAATATGACCACGCGATTTTAATATATTGACCACATGATTAAATTGTACTTTCATCGTCGATTTTATTTATTTTTTTTGTTTTGTTTTTTTTCCATTTTTCTAAAAAATTGGCAGACGAACAAACAGACAGCACGCAAATAATAGTAGCTTTTTCCTACATAGACCACTTAAAATAAGACAATTTGATGCTTTACCTGATTCGTGTTTGTGTCTTGAGTTTAGATAAAAGTTTGTATAAGAGTTGTTGAATTAATCCTTTGTCTGCAAGAGAAATAGTGGACTAGATTTAGAATCAAATAGAGACCTGAATTGAAATAAGTAAACATGTAAAGTTTAAAAGACAACAAGAAAATATTTATAATACATTTTAGCGAGCCCCGTAAGGGGAAAAGCCGCTTTTAGGTTTGTGCAAAATGTCCGTCTGTCCGTCGGTCACACTCAGATCTCGAAAACTAGAAGAGATATAAAAAATATTATTTCACCATGCGATGCGGCATGAAAAGTTTAGGTGCAACGGCTACTTTTGGTTTTCTAAAAGCAAACCGTTTAATTTATAAAATTAATTATGCAAGCGATTTTTTCATAAAAATACACCAATTCTAAAACAATTAAGTAAATGTAAGGGAGGAAATGTTGCATTATGTAACAAGTACATTTCCACTCTTATATATTTTCAGTATCACTAACTCAAATATATTTATAAAATGTACAGAATGAATAAATATTAAAATGCATAGACGAATTTATTTTCTATTACAAACTCTTAAATTTCACTTACTGTCCGCTTCCCTACCCAAAACTTGGCCCGTGAAATCCGTTTCGCATAGGGCCCCACAATGCTTAAGTCCGGCCCTGCTATTTAGTGACGGGTGAATATACATAATAGATTACTTGTATTCTTTCCCAGACTTCTGACTTAAGTGTTTGTAAAATGTTTTACATGTTTCGAATGTTCCTTCAGAGTTGAAAATAGTTTACTTCTTAGTCCAAACCTCCCGCAGGACGAAGGGGGATAGGAGCGGGCAGGGTTTGACAGTCCAGCACGCAGCCATCCGTAGCGATGTGTGCATACCCACTTGTTCTCCCCCCCCCCCCCTTTTTTTGTGGGGTTACTATCCTCAGAAATAAGAGTGATCTTTCCTTTACTTCTTGCTTGTCCAAACTCTTGTGCGAAGAAGAGAATTATATATATAGATGATTCTTTTATTAGAAAAAATCGTTAAAAATAGCATGATATGATTAGAACAGAAAAAATGTCTGAGATTTACTTTATAGGCATGATTAATAACGATTGCTTTTGTTTTATTGAAACAAAGAGTAATCAACATTTTGTATTTAACATAAACCATGGGGGATGCTGTGACGTAGTGCGCTCATATTCACTTGTAAGTCCACATAAGTTTTATTCTGTTCACCCGTCTCTATCACGTCTGTCTCGGAACTATCCCAGCTTCCATCGCTTGATAGTGCAGGGGACACAACTAATGTGAGCTTGTAACATGACTAACTCGTATCTTTCGTTTTCTTTTATCTTTCATCCCATAATTTTCTAATTATTTACTTTCAAGGGCTTGAACTCTTCTTTCAGCATTCAGCGCTGAACTTTGAAAACCATATAAGAATACAAGAATAACGCATGACAAGCACTATTCAGTGTTACTGGGAAAATGTTGCGCATTTCTTTCCATAGTTTATCTGGTACCCCAATATTAGTCAATCTAAGAGGCCTCAACCCTTTAAACGTCTTTCAAGCCTCGTTAAGTTTCAAGCCTTGTTATGTTTCAAGCCTCGTTATGTTTCAAGCCTCGTTATGTTTCAAGCCTTGTTAGTATCTCGAAGAAACGTTTTATTCTCAGTATTACTATACTGGACTAACACACACACAAACAAACATTATATATATATACATGTAAACTTACGTTTTTGGCATTCGTCAATAAACGCCTGACCGTCCCAACAGATGGCCAGTATCATTATATCTGTATCTCGGCTGTGAGAAGACTGCGCAAACTGATCAAGTGACTTGAGAGTCTGTAAATCTGCTACAATTTAAATAGTCCATTAGTGCCAAATAGTTATAATAGTAATTTCGGAACAAATTGAGTTCATATATAGACCTATCTTGGATTTTTTATATTGTTTTAATGAGTGACCATAATGTATAAACGAGATAAATGAAGACATTTCACATGTTCATTCTAAAATGTCAAGAACGCTGAAAGAAACAAGGTTACAAAGACAGTTTGGTGAAAACAGACTCAAAATTGGCCTCAAAGTGGTCCACCCTGTCAGGTAAAAAGGCAGGCTTTAATATATTCAGAAAGAATATCAGAAGGAAATTCTATCAAAGGCAAATGACAGAGAAGAATGGAGCAAGAAGGTTGATAGAACTTGTGTTGTACCCCAACGGTCCAGAAGACCAAGCAATAGGTTAAAGTGAATGTGAAGTTAGATGTTAACTTGGCTTAACTGATATCATACAATGGTTATCTAATTGATCTAATTGTTTTGTATTCAAAGCCTAAAAAACATTTCAGTAAAAAAAAATTCATTTAGTCAAATGTCCCATAGTAGGTTATTGTCTCTGCAGTTCAGGTGATAATATGAAAAAAATACTTATTAATTGTTGTTTTAAATTATGTTCCAGCTATAAGCATACTAAATAGATTTTATCTCTTTAAAAAAAAAGTAAACATTGTTTTTGTAAATGTGTAGTTAGTATCACAGCAATACAATTGTAAAAAAAAAATAATTTTTGACAAAATCTAAAACTGTTTGCATAAATGTGTTAAAAATATGGGCTAATTAGATTGATGGAACGTCTCAGCCAAGCTATTGAGTCCAGTTAAGTTATTGAGTCCAGTTAAGTTATTGAGTCCATCAAGTAATTGAGTCCAGTCAAGTTATTGAGTCCAGTTAAGCTATTGAGTCCAATCAAGCTATTGTCCAGCCAAGTTATTGAGATTAGTCAGTGACATGCGAAAATAATGTTCCATTAGGTCGTTCTTCATACGTTGCCGTGAAAAAAATTAGTGCGACCTAATTCTCCAGATGCATTTGTGCATAGTACTGTTGTTACTGTTCTCCATCTTTCAGCTAATGATAAAATGTCAACTTGATTTTTAGCGGCCCCCCGAAAGGGGAAAAGACGTTATTAGTTTTGTTTGGTCTGTCCGTCCGTCCGTCCGTCCCGTTAAGATCTCGTAAACCATTATCGTGCTTGTGAGTGAGAAAACATTTTGGGTTTGTTAATAAAATTAAAGAACACTATCCCAACTATGTGCTCTTACATACACTCTGCATTTAATATCAAACATAGTTGTAGCCCATTATCTCGGGTGAAAACATTATCAAAGCTAGGGGTTAGGGTTAGTTTCATTTCAGTTTTTGAAAAAAATATTTCGATGTTCTGTATCGAAATAGTATACACTGGCTTAGCATGTGCAAGATAATTAGAAGAATATGGGATCTCAAGAAAGAAATTGTTATGTTCTTTGAAGAAAATGGATTAATAATAATAATAATAATAATCTTTATTGTCCATAAAGAAATTTGTCTTACAATTTGTGCATTACACCAAACAAAACATTGTAACTATAAAAAACTAAAATGTGCATTCACACCCGATACGCTCATAATTTACATGTGAAAAGTTCTAATAAAGAGTTGAAGAAGATTTGCCATTGACAATGTGTTGTTATCACATGAAATGTATGTACATGTTAAGTCTTTTCAAACAAAGCTTTCCCATTTCTCCAGGCAAGCAAGGGAAACACGTTTTGTCATTTTACTTTGTTAAAAGGCTAAACTATTTCTGGTGAAATGATTGAAGTACAAGATTTATTTGATTCCTTGATTGTGGAATTTGAAAATATATTTTAAGACTGAAGAACTTAGAACCTTCGATAAAGTCCAGTATGGAATCGGCGCCGTAGGCACCATTATCCCATTGATCTGTAGAAAGGCTTTTAACCAACGAACAAACATGGACCGACCCGAAGCTCTTCACCCCCAAGTCCTGTCTGAGGGCCCCCAGCAGTTTTTGAACCGACTAAGGCGACCGCACCGCGTACACAGCGCACCGCGCTTCGTTCCTGGGTCCCACTCGCTATAAGTGACCGAGGACAGCGCTAACCGTGAGGAGTTTACCTCATATTCCTTAACTGTAACCACATCGTTCCGTGCTGGGACCGCCACTTCAATCGACACTCTTTGTGGAACGGTGTGGCGGACTTTTTGGACTGGGGAGCTGGCTTTTGTGCCATCCTCACCCCAAGTGAGATAAAAAAAAAAGGTCAACCAGGGGGTCCTGCCAGGGCCTTGTTCACTTCCCGCTCTTAGCCTATCTAGTTCCACTACTAGACGTTTCCACGGCGTCACGCTGAGGTGACGGGGGCTGAATCCTACGGACCTTAGAACCAGTTTTTATTACCCTCAGTTCACCATGGAGTAAAGACGCTCAGCTCCAGAGGACATACCTCCAAGCAAATTAAATGCGGCCCACCCTTCCCCAAGTTTTTCAATGCAGCCTTCGAAAAAGATAGCCCACCTCTTTTCTATAAGAAACATCTATTAATAAGTCTATAGATATTCACTGTGCTTAGCACGTGCTTAACGGTGTCGAGTTACAGGTAAGTTAAACCATAAGCTCCATGCAAATAGATGAGAGATATTAATAAGAGCTTAAGAGTTGTCTTATTTACTTTTTATAAGCGAAATTAAATGTATCCCCAAATTACAGACTGATATGATAAATTAGACTGCCTGGGCCTGTGATTCGCGCGCTGGACTGTGGTCTCCAGAGTCTCGGATTCGAACCCTGACCGTGGCCTCCACCGGCGATTTGGCCAGGAGGTAATAATTTTTGTTCTTGTCAAACAAACTTTACGCAGTTGAATATCTCAGTTTAGTTTGTTCATGTAGGATGTGTCATTGGTTAGTAGAACATCGATAACCTAAGAATCATAAAAACCCTTATAGTTTTGGAATGTAAAATTTTATTTGAATCGGAAACGCAAAGGTCTATAAAAAGTTATACGGCAATTAGATCTAAAGAGGTAAACACTTTGCAACAGAATTTATGAAATATTTAGCGCCACTGTGTTTAAAATGGTTCAGTTGACGGTCCCAGTGTCTCCGATGTTGACTAGCTTCATTTAGTGGCGGAAGCAAAAACTCACAAAACGAATTTAAGAATTTGTCGACAGACCGTTAGTCATAATGTTTTACTGGACAATAAGTCATAATATTTTACTGGGCAATAAGTCACAATGTTTTACTGCACAATAAGTCATAATGTTTTACTGAGCAATAAGTCATAATGTTTTACTGAGCAATAAGTCACAATGTTTTACTGGGCAATAAGTCATAATGTTTTACTGGGCAATAAGTCATAATGTTTTACTGAGCAATAAGTCATAATGTTTTACTGGGCAATAAGTCATAATGTTTTACTGGGCAATAAGTCATAATGTTTTACTGGGCAATAAGTCATAATGTTTTACTGGGCAAAAAGTCATAATGTTTTACTGGGCAATAAGTCATAATGTTTTACTGGACAATAAGTCATAATGTTTTACTGGACAATAAGTCACAATGTTTTACTGGGAAATAAGTCAAAATGTTTTACTGGGCAATAAGTCACAATGTTTTACTGGGCAATAAGTCACAATGTTTTACTGGGCAATAAGTCACAATGTTTTACTGAGCAATAAGTCACAATGTTTTACTGGGCAATAAGTCATAATGTTTTACTGGGCAATAAGTCATAATGTTTTACTGGGCAATAAGTCATAATGTTTTACTGGGCAATAAGTCATAATGTTTTACTGGGCAATAAGTCATAATGTTTTACTGGGCAATAAGTCATAATGTTTTACTGGGCAATAAGTCATAATATTTTAATGGGCAATAAGTCATAATGTTTTGCTGGGCAATAAGTCATAATGTTTTACTGGACAATAAGTCACAATGTTTTACTGGGCAATAAGTCACAATGTTTTACTGGGCAATAAGTCACAATGTTTTACTGGGCAATAAGTCACAATGTTTTACTAGACAATAAGTCACAATTTTTTACTGGGCAATAAGTCACAATGTTTTACTGGACAATAAGTCACAATGTTTTACTGGACAATGAGTCACAATGTTTTACTGGGCAATAAGTCACAATGTTTTACTGGGCAATAAGTCACAATGTTTTACTGCACAATAAGTCACAATGTTTTACTGGACAATAAGTCACAATGTTTTACTGGGCAATAAGTCACAATGTTTTACTGGACAATAAGTCACAATGTTTAACTGGACAATAAGTCACAATGTTTTACTGCGCAATAAGTCACAATGTTTTACTGGACAATAAGTCACAATGTTTTACTGGGCAATAAGTCACAATGTTTTACTGCACAATAAGTCACAATGTTTTACTGGGCAATAAGTCACAATGTTTTACTGCACAATAAGTCACAATGTTTTACTGGGCAATAAGTCACAATGTTTTACTGCACAATAAGTCACAATGCTTTACTGGGCAATAAGTCATAATGTTTTACTGCACAATAAGTCACAATGTTTTACTGGACAATAAGTCACAATGTTTTACTGGACAATAAGTCACAATGTTTTAATGGACAATAAGTCACAATGTTTTACTGGACAATAAGTCACAATGTTTTACTGGACAATAAGTCACAATGTTTTACTGCACAATAAGTCATAATGTTTTACTGGGCAATAAGTCACAATGTTTTACTGGACAATAAGTCACAATGTTTTACTGGGCAATAAGTCACAATGTTTTACTGGACAATAAGTCACAATGTTTTACTGGACAATAAGTCACAATGTTTTACTGGACAATAAGTCACAATGTTTTACTGGGCAATAAGTCACAATGTTTTACTGGACAATAAGTCACAATGTTTTACTGCGCAATAAGTCATAATGTTTTACTGCACAATAAGTCACAATGTTTTACTGGACAATAAGTCACAATGTTTTACTGGACAATAAGTCACAATGTTTTACTGGACAATAAGTCACAATGTTTTACTGGACAATAAGTCACAATGTTTTACTGGACAATAAGTCACAATGTTTTACTGGACAATAAGTCACAATGTTTTACTGGACAATAAGTCACAATGTTTTACTGCGCAATAAGTCACAATGTTTTACTGGACAATAAGTCACAATGTTTTACTGCGCAATAAGTCACAATTTTTTACTGGACAATAAGTCACAATGTTTTACTGGACAATAAGTCACAATGTTTTACTGGGCAATAAGTCACAATGTTTTACTGCACAATAAGTCACAATGTTTTACTGGGCAATAAGTCATAATGTTTTACTGCACAATAAGTCACAATGTTTTACTGGGCAATAAGTCAAAATATTTTACTGCACAATAAGTCACAATGTTTTACTGGGCAATAAGTCATAATGTTTTACTGCACAATAAGTCACAATGTTTTAATGGACAATAAGTCACAATGTTTTACTGGACAATAAGTCACAATGTTTAACTGGACAATAAGTCACAATGTTTTACTGGACAATAAGTCACAATGTTTTACTGGACAATAAGTCACAATGTTTTACTGGACAATAAGTCACAATGTTTTACTGGACAATAAGTCACAATGTTTTACTGGACAATAAGTCACAATGTTTTACTGGACAATAAGTCACAATGTTTTACTGGGCAATAAGTCACAATGTTTTACTGGGCAATAAGTCACAATGTTTTACTGGGCAATAAGTCACAATGTTTTACTGGACAATAAGTCACAATGTTTTACTGGGCAATAAGTCACAATGTTTTACTGGACAATAAGTCACAATGTTTTACTGGACAATAAGTCACAATGTTTTACTGGGCAATAAGTCACAATGTTTTACTGGGCAATAAGTCACAATGTTTTACTGGGCAATAAGTCACAATGTTTTACTGCACAATAAGTCACAATGTTTAACTGGACAATAAGTCACAATGTTTTACTGGACAATAAGTCACAATGTTTTAATGGACAATAAGTCACAATGTTTTACTGGACAATAAGTCACAATGTTTTAATGGACAATAAGTCACAATGTTTTACTGGACAATAAGTCACAATGTTTTACTGGACAATAAGTCACAATGTTTTACTGGACAATAAGTCACAATGTTTTACTGGACAATAAGTCACAATGTTTTAATGGACAATAAGTCACAATGTTTTACTGGACAATAAGTCACAATGTTTTACTGGGCAATAAGTCACAAGGTTTTACTGGGCAATAAGTCACAATGTTTTACTGGGCAATAAGTCACAATGTTTTACTGGACAATAAGTCACAATGTTTTACTGGGCAAAAAGTCACAATGTTTTACTGGACAATAAGTCACAATGTTTTACTGCGCAATAAGTCACAATGTTTTACTGGACAATAAGTCACAATGTTTTACTGGGCAATAAGTCACAATGTTTTACTGGACAATAAGTCACAATGTTTTACTGGACAAAAAGTCACAATGTTTTACTGGACAATAAGTCACAATGTTTTTCTGCACAAAAAGTCACAATGTTTTACTGGGCAATAAGTCACAATGTTTTACTGCACAATAAGTCACAATGTTTTACTGGGCAATAAGTCACAATGTTTTACTGCACAATAAGTCACAATGCTTTACTGGGCAATAAGTCATAATGTTTTACTGGACAATAAGTCACAATGTTTTACTGGACAATAAGTCACAATGTTTTACTGCACAATAAGTCATAATGTTTTACTGGGCAATAAGTCACAATGTTTTACTGGACAATAAGTCACAATGTTTTACTGGGCAATAAGTCACAATGTTTTACTGGACAATAAGTCACAATGTTTTACTGGACAATAAGTCACAATGTTTTACTGGACAATAAGTCACAATGTTTTACTGGACAATAAGTCACAATGTTTTACTGGACAATAAGTCACAATGTTTTACTGGGCAAAAAGTCACAATGTTTTACTGGACAATAAGTCACAATGTTTTACTGCGCAATAAGTCATAATGTTTTACTGCACAATAAGTCACAATGTTTTACTGGACAATAAGTCACAATGTTTTACTGGACAATAAGTCACAATGTTTTACTGGACAATAAGTCACAATGTTTTACTGCACAATAAGTCATAATGTTTTACTGGGCAATAAGTCACAATGTTTTACTGCACAATAAGTCACAATGTTTTACTGGGCAATAAGTCACAATGTTTTACTGCACAATAAGTCACAATGTTTTACTGGGCAATAAGTCACAATGTTTTACTGGACAATAAGTCACAATGCTTTACTGGGCAATAAGTCATAATGTTTTACTGCACAATAAGTCACAATGTTTTACTGGACAATAAGTCACAATGTTTTACTGGACAATAAGTCACAATGTTTTACTGGACAATAAGTCACAATGTTTTAATGGACAATAAGTCACAATGTTTTACTGGACAATAAGTCACAATGTTTTACTGGACAATAAGTCACAATGTTTTACTGGACAATAAGTCACAATGTTTTACTGCACAATAAGTCAAAATGTTTTACTGGGCAATAAGTCACAATGTTTTACTGGACAATAAGTCACAATGTTTTACTGGACAATAAGTCACAATGTTTTACTGGACAATAAGTCACAATGTTTTACTGCGCAATAAGTCACAATGTTTTACTGGACAATAAGTCACAATGTTTTACTGCGCAATAAGTCACAATGTTTTACTGGACAATAAGTCACAATGTTTTACTGGACAATAAGTCACAATGTTTTACTGGGCAATAAGTCACAATGTTTTACTGCACAATAAGTCACAATGTTTTACTGGGCAATAAGTCATAATGTTTTACTGCACAATAAGTCACAATGTTTTACTGGACAATAAGTCACAATGTTTTACTGGACAATAAGTCACAATGTTTTACTGGACAATAAGTCACAATGTTTTACTGGACAATAAGTCACAATGTTTAACTGGACAATAAGTCACAATGTTTTACTGGACAATAAGTCACAATGTTTTAATGGACAATAAGTCACAATGTTTTACTGGACAATAAGTCACAATGTTTTACTGGGCAATAAGTCACAATGTTTTACTGGACAATAAGTCACAATGTTTTACTGGACAATAAGTCACAATGTTTTACTGCGCAATAAGTCACAATGTTTTACTGCACAATAAATCACAATGTTTTAATGGGCAATAATTCATAATGTTTTACTGCACAATAAGTTACAATGTTTTACTGGGCAATAATTCATAATGTTTTACTGCACAATAAGTCACAATGTTTTAATGGACAATAAGTCACAATGTTTTACTGGACAATAAGTCACAATGTTTTAATGGACAATAAGTCACAATGTTTTACTGGACAATAAGTCACAATGTTTTACTGGACAATAAGTCACAATGTTTTACTGGACAATAAGTCACAATGTTTTACTGGACAATAAGTCACAATGTTTTACTGGACAATAAGTCACAATGTTTTACTGGACAATAAGTCATAATGTTTTACTGGGCAATAAGTCACAATGTTTTACTGGGCAATAAGTCACAATGTTTTAATGGACAATAAGTCACAATGTTTTACTGGACAATAAGTCACAATGTTTTACTGGACAATAAGTCACAATGTTTTACTGGACAATAAGTCACAATGTTTTACTGGACAATAAGTCACAATGTTTTACTGGACAATAAGTCACAATGTTTTAATGGACAATAAGTCACAATGTTTTACTGGACAATAAGTCACAATGTTTTACTGGGCAATAAGTCACAAGGTTTTACTGGGCAATAAGTCACAATGTTTTACTGGGCAATAAGTCACAATGTTTTACTGGACAATAAGTCACAATGTTTTACTGGGCAAAAAGTCACAATGTTTTACTGGACAATAAGTCACAATGTTTTACTGCGCAATAAGTCACAATGTTTTACTGGACAATAAGTCACAATGTTTTACTGGGCAATAAGTCACAATGTTTTACTGGACAATAGGTCACAATGTTTTACTGGACAAAAAGTCACAATGTTTTACTGGACAATAAGTCACAATGTTTTTCTGCACAAAAAGTCACAATGTTTTACTGGGCAATAAGTCACAATGTTTTACTGCACAATAAGTCACAATGTTTTACTGGGCAATAAGTCACAATGTTTTACTGCACAATAAGTCACAATGCTTTACTGGGCAATAAGTCATAATGTTTTACTGGACAATAAGTCACAATGTTTTACTGGACAATAAGTCACAATGTTTTACTGCACAATAAGTCATAATGTTTTACTGGGCAATAAGTCACAATGTTTTACTGGACAATAAGTCACAATGTTTTACTGGGCAATAAGTCACAATGTTTTACTGGACAATAAGTCACAATGTTTTACTGGACAATAAGTCACAATGTTTTACTGGACAATAAGTCACAATGTTTTACTGGACAATAAGTCACAATGTTTTACTGGACAATAAGTCACAATGTTTTACTGGGCAAAAAGTCACAATGTTTTACTGGACAATAAGTCACAATGTTTTACTGCGCAATAAGTCATAATGTTTTACTGCACAATAAGTCACATTGTTTTACTGGACAATAAGTCACAATGTTTTACTGGACAATAAGTCACAATGTTTTACTGGACAATAAGTCACAATGTTTTACTGCACAATAAGTCATAATGTTTTACTGGGCAATAAGTCACAATGTTTTACTGCACAATAAGTCAGAATGTTTTACTGGGCAATAAGTCACAATGTTTTACTGCACAATAAGTCACAATGTTTTACTGGGCAATAAGTCACAATGTTTTACTGGACAATAAGTCACAATGCTTTACTGGGCAATAAGTCATAATGTTTTACTGCACAATAAGTCACAATGTTTTACTGGACAATAAGTCACAATGTTTTACTGGACAATAAGTCACAATGTTTTACTGGACAATAAGTCACAATGTTTTACTGGACAATAAGTCACAATGTTTTACTGGACAATAAGTCACAATGTTTTACTGGACAATAAGTCACAATGTTTTACTGCACAATAAGTCATAATGTTTTACTGGGCAATAAGTCACAATGTTTTACTGGACAATAAGTCACAATGTTTTACTGGACAATAAGTCACAATGTTTTACTGGACAATAAGTCACAATGTTTTACTGGACAATAAGTCACAATGTTTTACTGCGCAATAAGTCACAATGTTTTACTGGACAATAAGTCACAATGTTTTACTGCGCAATAAGTCACAATGTTTTACTGGACAATAAGTCACAATGTTTTACTGGACAATAAGTCACAATGTTTTACTGGGCAATAAGTCACAATGTTTTACTGCACAATAAGTCACAATGTTTTACTGGGCAATAAGTCATAATGTTTTACTGCACAATAAGTCACAATGTTTTACTGGACAATAAGTCACAATGTTTTACTGGACAATAAGTCACAATGTTTTACTGGACAATAAGTCACAATGTTTTACTGGACAGTAAGTCACAATGTTTTACTGGACAATAAGTCACAATGTTTAACTGGACAATAAGTCACAATGTTTTACTGGACAATAAGTCACAATGTTTTAATGGACAATAAGTCACAATGTTTTACTGGACAATAAGTCACAATGTTTTACTGGGCAATAAGTCACAATGTTTTACTGGACAATAAGTCACAATGTTTTACTGGACAATAAGTCACAATGTTTTACTGCGCAATAAGTCACAATGTTTTACTGCACAATAAGTCACAATGTTTTACTGGGCAATAATTCATAATGTTTTACTGCACAATAAGTCACAATGTTTTAATGGACAATAAGTCACAATGTTTTACTGGACAATAAGTCACAATGTTTTAATGGACAATAAGTCACAATGTTTTACTGGACAATAAGTCACAATGTTTTACTGGACAATAAGTCACAATGTTTTACTGGACAATAAGTCACAATGTTTTACTGGACAGTAAGTCACAATGTTTTACTGGACAATAAGTCACAATGTTTTACTGGGCAATAAGTCACAATGTTTTACTGGACAATAAGTCATAATGTTTTACTGGGCAATAAGTCACAATGTTTTACTGGACAATAAGTCACAATGTTTTACTGGACAATAAGTCACAATGTTTTACTGGACAATAAGTCACAATGTTTTACTGGACAATAAGTCACAAAGTTTTACTGGGCAATAAGTCAATATGTTTTACTGGACATTAAGTCACAATGTTTTACTGGGCAATAAGTCATAATGTTTTACTGCACAATAAGTCACAATGTTTTACTGGGCAATAAGTCACAATGTTTTACTGGACAATAAGTAACAATGTTTTACTGGACAATAAGTCACAATGTTTTACTGGACAATAAGTCACAATGTTTTACTGGACAATAAGTCACAATGTTTTACTGGACAATAAGTCACAATGTTTTACTGGACAATAAGTCACAATGTTTAACTGGACAATAAGTCACAATGTTTTACTGGACAATAAGTCACAATGTTTTAATGGACAATAAGTCACAATGTTTTACTGGACAATAAAGCACAATGTTTTACTGGGCAATAAGTCACAATGTTTTACTGGACAATAAGTCACAATGTTTTACTGGACAATAAGTCACAATGTTTTACTGGACAATAAGTCACAATGTTTTACTGGACAATAAGTCACAATGTTTTACTGGGCAATAAGTCACAATGTTTTACTGGACAATAAGTCACAATGTTTTACTGGGCAATAAGTCTCAATGTTTTACTGGGCAATAAATCACAATGTTTTACTGCGCAATAAGTCACAATGTTTTACTGGACAATAAGTCAGAATGTTTTACTGGGCAATAAGTCACAATGTTTTACTGCACAATAAGTCACAATGCTTTACTGGGCAATAAGTCATAATGTTTTACTGCACAATAAGTCACAATGTTTTACTGGACAATAAGTCACAATGTTTTACTGGACAATAAGTCACAATGTTTTAATGGACAATAAGTCACAATGTTTTACTGGACAATAAGTCACAATGTTTTACTGGACAATAAGTCACAATGTTTTACTGGACAATAAGTCACAATGTTTTACTGGACAATAAGTCACAATGTTTTACTGGACAGTAAGTCACAATGTTTTACTGGACAATAAGTCACAATGTTTAACTGGACAATAAGTCACAATGTTTTACTGGACAATAAGTCACAATGTTTTAATGGACAATAAGTCACAATGTTTTACTGGACAATAAGTCACAATGTTTTACTGGGCAATAAGTCACAATGTTTTACTGGACAATAAGTCACAATGTTTTACATGACAATAAGTCACAATGTTTTACTGCGCAATAAGTCACAATGTTTTACTGCACAATAAGTCACAATGTTTTACTGGGCAATAATTCATAATGTTTTACTGCACAATAAGTCACAATGTTTTAATGGACAATAAGTCACAATGTTTTACTGGACAATAAGTCACAATGTTTTAATGGACAATAAGTCACAATGTTTTACTGGGCAATAAGTCACAATGTTTTACTGGACAATAAGTCATAATGTTTTACTGGGCAATAAGTCACAATGTTTTACTGGACAATAAGTCACAATGTTTTACTGGACAATAAGTCACAATGTTTTACTGGACAATAAGTCACAATGTTTTACTGGACAATAAGTCACAAAGTTTTACTGGGCAATAAGTCAATATGTTTTACTGGACATTAAGTCACAATGTTTTACTGGGCAATAAGTCATAATGTTTTACTGCACAATAAGTCACAATGTTTTACTGGGCAATAAGTCACAATGTTTTACTGGACAATAAGTAACAATGTTTTACTGGACAATAAGTCACAATGTTTTACTGGACAATAAGTCACAATGTTTTACTGGACAATAAGTCACAATGTTTTACTGGACAATAAGTCACAATGTTTTACTGGACAATAAGTCACAATGTTTAACTGGACAATAAGTCACAATGTTTTACTGGACAATAAGTCACAATGTTTTAATGGACAATAAGTCACAATGTTTTACTGGACAATAAAGCACAATGTTTTACTGGGCAATAAGTCACAATGTTTTACTGGACAATAAGTCACAATGTTTTACTGGACAATAAGTCACAATGTTTTACTGGACAATAAGTCACAATGTTTTACTGGACAATAAGTCACAATGTTTTACTGGGCAATAAGTCACAATGTTTTACTGGACAATAAGTCACAATGTTTTACTGGGCAATAAGTCTCAATGTTTTACTGGGCAATAAATCACAATGTTTTACTGCGCAATAAGTCACAATGTTTTACTGGACAATAAGTCAGAATGTTTTACTGGGCAATAAGTCACAATGTTTTACTGCACAATAAGTCACAATGCTTTACTGGGCAATAAGTCATAATGTTTTACTGCACAATAAGTCACAATGTTTTACTGGACAATAAGTCACAATGTTTTACTGGACAATAAGTCACAATGTTTTAATGGACAATAAGTCACAATGTTTTACTGGACAATAAGTCACAATGTTTTACTGGACAATAAGTCACAATGTTTTACTGGACAATAAGTCACAATGTTTTACTGGACAATAAGTCACAATGTTTTACTGCACAATAAGTCACAATGTTTTACTGGGCAATAAGTCACAATGTTTTACTGGACAATAAGTCACAATGTTTTACTGGGCAATAAGTCACAATGTTTTACTGGACAATAAGTCACAATGTTTTACTGGACAATAAGTCACAATGTTTTACTGGACAATAAGTCACAATGTTTTAATGGACAATAAGTCACAATGTTTTACTGGACAATAAGTCACAATGTTTTACTGGACAATAAGTCACAATGTTTTACTGGGCAAAAAGTCACAATGTTTTACTGGACAATAAGTCACAATGTTTTACTGGGCAATAAGTCTTAATGTTTTACTGCACAATAAGTCACAATGTTTTACTGGACAATAAGTCACAATGTTTTACTGGACAATAAGTCACAATGTTTTACTGGACAATAAGTCACAATGTTTTACTGGACAATAAGTCACAATGTTTTACTGGACAATAAGTCACAATGTTTTACTGGACAATAAGTCACAATGTTTTACTGGACAATAAGTCACAATGTTTTACTGGACAATAAGTCACAATGTTTTACTGCGCAAAAAGTCACAATGTTTTACTGGACAATAAGTCACAATCTTTTACTGGACAATAAGTCACAATGTTTTACTGGGCAAAAAGTCACAATGTTTTACTGCACAATAAGTCATAATGTTTTACTGGGCAATAAGTCATAATGTTTTACTGCACAATAAGTCACAATGTTTTACTGGACAATAAGTCACAATGTATTACTGGACAATAAGTCACAATGTTTTACTGGACAATAAGTCACAATGTTTTACTGGACAATAAGTCACAATGTTTTACTGGACAATAAGTCACAATGTTTTACTGGGCAATAAGTCACAATGTTTTACTGGACAATAAGTCACAATGTTTTACTGGGCAATAAGTCACAATGTTTTACTGGACAATAAGTCACAATGTTTTACTGGACAATAAGTCACAATGTTTTACTGGACAATAAGTCACAATGTTTTACTGGACAATAAGTCACAATGTTTTACTGGGCAATAAGTCACAATGTTTTACTGGACAATAAGTCACAATGTTTTACTGGGCAATAAGTCATAATGTTTTACTGCACAATAAGTCACAATGTTTTACTGGACAATAAGTCACAATGTTTTACTGGACAATAAGTCACAATGTTTTGCTGGGCAATAAGTCACAATGTTTTACTGGACAATAAGTCACAATGTTTTACTGGACAATAAGTCACAATGTTTTACTGGACAATAAGTCACAATGTTTTACTGGACAATAAGTCACAATGTTTTACTGGACAATAAGTCACAATGTTTAACTGGACAATAAGTCACAATGTTTAACTGGACAATAAGTCGCAATGTTTTAATGGACAATAAGTCACAATGTTTTACTGGACAATAAGTCACAATGTTTTACTGGGCAATAAGTCACAATGTTTTACTGGACAATAAGTCACAATGTTTTACTGGGCAATAAGTCACAATGTTTTACTGGACAATAAGTCACAATGTTTTACTGGACAATAAGTCACAATGTTTTACTGGACAATAAGTCACAATGTTTTACTGGACAATAAGTCACAATGTTTTACTGGGCAATAAGTCACAATGTTTTACTGGACAATAAGTCACAATGTTTTACTGGGCAATAAGTCATAATGTTTTACTGCACAATAAGTCACAATGTTTTACTGGACAATAAGTCACAATGTTTTACTGGACAATAAGTCAAAATGTTTTACTGGGCAATAAGTCACAATGTTTTACTGGACAATAAGTCACAATGTTTTACTGGACAATAAGTCACAATGTTTTACTGGACAATAAGTCACAATGTTTTACTGGGCAATAAGTCTTAATGTTTTACTGCACAATAAGTCACAATGTTTTACTGGACAATAAGTCACAATGTTTTACTGGACAATAAGTCACAATGTTTTACTGGACAATAAGTCACAATGTTTTACTGGACAATAAGTCACAAGGTTTTACTGGACAATAAGTCACAATGTTTTACTGGACAATAAGTCACAATGTTTTACTGCGCAATAAGTCACAATGTTTTACTGGACAATAAGTCACAATGTTTTACTGCGCAAAAAGTCACAATGTTTTACTGGACAATAAGTCACAATGTTTTACTGGACAATAAGTCACAATGTTTTACTGGGCAAAAAGTCACAATGTTTTACTGCACAATAAGTCATAATGTTTTACTGGGCAATAAGTCATAATGTTTTACTGCACAATAAGTCACAATGTTTTACTGGACAATAAGTCACAATGTTTTACTGGACAATAAGTCACAATGTTTTACTGGACAATAAGTCACAATGTTTTAATGGACAATAAGTCACAATGTTTTACTGGACAATAAGTCACAATGTTTTACTGGGCAATAAGTCACAATGTTTTACTGGACAATAAGTCACAATGTTTTACTGGACAATAAGTCACAATGTTTTACTGGACAATAAGTCACAATGTTTTACTGGACAATAAGTCACAATGTTTTACTGGGCAATAAGTCACAATGTTTTACTGGACAATAAGTCACAATGTTTTACTGGGCAATAAGTCATAATGTTTTACTGCACAATAAGTCACAATGTTTTACTGGACAATAAGTCACAATGTTTTACTGGACAATAAGTCACAATGTTTTACTGGGCAATAAGTCACAATGTTTTACTGGACAATAAGTCACAATGTTTTACTGGACAATAAGTCACAATGTTTTACTGGACAATAAGTCACAATGTTTTACTGGACAATAAGTCACAATGTTTTACTGGACAATAAGTCACAATGTTTAACTGGACAATAAGTCACAATGTTTTACTGGACAATAAGTCACAATGTTTTACTGGACAATAAGTCACAATGTTTTACTGGACAATAAGTCACAATGTTTTACTGGGCAATAAGTCACAATGTTTTACTGGACAATAAGTCACAATGTTTTACTGGGCAATAAGTCACAATGTTTTACTGGACAATAAGTCACAATGTTTTACTGGACAATAAGTCACAATGTTTTACTGGACAATAAGTCACAATGTTTTACTGGACAATAAGTCACAATGTTTTACTGGGCAATAAGTCACAATGTTTTACTGGACAATAAGTCACAATGTTTTACTGGGCAATAAGTCATAATGTTTTACTGCACAATAAGTCACAATGTTTTACTGGAGAATAAGTCACAATGTTTTACTGGACAATAAGTCACAATGTTTTACTGGGCAATAAGTCACAATGTTTTACTGGACAATAAGTCACAATGTTTTACTGGACAATAAGTCACAATGTTTTACTGGACAATAAGTCACAATGTTTTACTGGACAATAAGTCACAATGTTTTACTGGACAATAAGTCACAATGTTTAACTGGACAATAAGTCACAATGTTTAACTGGACAATAAGTCGCAATGTTTTAATGGACAATAAGTCACAATGTTTTACTGGACAATAAGTCACAATGTTTTACTGGGCAATAAGTCACAATGTTTTACTGGACAATAAGTCACAATGTTTTACTGGACAATAAGTCACAATGTTTTACTGGACAATAAGTCACAATGTTTTACTGGACAATAAGTCACAATGTTTTACTGGGCAATAAGTCACAATGTTTTACTGGACAATAAGTCACAATGTTTTACTGGGCATTAAGTCTCAATGTTTTACTGGGCAATAAGTCACAATGTTTTACTGCACAATAAGTCACAATGTTTTACTGGACAATAAGTCACAATGTTTTACTGGGCAATAAGTCACAATGTTTTACTGCACAATAAGTCACAATGTTTTACTGGGCAATAAGTCATAATGTTTTACTGCACAATAAGTCACAATGTTTTACTGCGCAATAAGTCATAATGTTTTACTGCACAATAAGTCACAATGTTTTACTGGGCAATAAGTCACAATGTTTTACTGCACAATAAGTCACAATGTTTTACTGGACAATAAGTCACAATGTTTTACTGGACAATAAGTCACAATGTTTTAATGGACAATAAGTCACAATGTTTTACTGGGCAATAAGTCACAATGTTTTACTGGACAATAAGTCACAATGTTTTACTGGACAATAAGTCACAATGTTTTACTGGACAATAAGTCACAATGTTTTACTGGACAATAAGTCACAATGTTTTAATGGACAATAAGTCACAATGTTTTACTGGACAATAAGTCACAATGTTTTACTGGACAATAAGTCACAATGTTTTACTGGGCAAAAAGTCACAATGTTTTACTGGACAATAAGTCACAATGTTTTACTGGGCAATAAGTCTTAATGTTTTACTGCACAATAAGTCACAATGTTTTACTGGACAATAAGTCACAATGTTTTACTGGACAATAAGTCACAATGTTTTACTGGACAATATGTCACAATGTTTTACTGGACAATAAGTCACAATGTTTTACTGGACAATAAGTCACAATGTTTTAATGGACAATAAGTCACAATGTTTTACTGGACAATAAGTCACAATGTTTTACTGGACAATAAGTCACAATGTTTTACTGGACAATAAGTCACAATGTTTTACTGGACAATAAGTCACAATGTTTTACTGGACAATAAGTCACAATGTTTTACTGCGCAATAAGTCACAATGTTTTACTGGGCAATAAGTCACAATGTTTTACTGGACAATAAGTCACAATGTTTTACTGGACAATACGTCACAATGTTTTACTGGACAATAAGTCACAATGTTTTACTGGACAATAAGTCACAATGTTTTACTGGACAATAAGTCACAATGTTTTACTGGGCAATAAGTCATAATGTTTTACTGCACAATAAGTCACAATGTTTTACTGGGCAATAAGTCATAATGTTTTACTGGACAATAAGTCACAATGTTTAACTGGACAATAAGTCACAATGTTTTACTGGACAATAAGTCACAATGTTTTAATGGACAATAAGTCACAATGTTTTACTGGACAATAAGTCACAATGTTTTACTGGGCAATAAGTCACAATGTTTTACTGGACAATAAGTCACAATGTTTTACTGGACAATAAGTCACAATGTTTTACTGGACAATAAGTCACAATGTTTTACTGGGCAATAAGTCACAATGTTTTACTGGGCAATAAGTCACAATGTTTTACTGGGCAATAAGTCACAATGTTTTACTGCACAATAAGTCACAATGTTTTACTGGGCAATAAGTCACAATGTTTTACTGCACAATAAGTCACAATGTTTTACTGGGCAATAAGTCATAATGTTTTACTGCACAATAAGTCACAATGTTTTACTGGGCAATAAGTCATAATGTTTTACTGCACAATAAGTCACAATGTTTTAATGGACAATAAGTCACAATGTTTTACTGGACAATAAGTCACAATGTTTTACTGGACAATAAGTCACAATGTTTTACTGGACAATAAGTCACAATGTTTTACTGGACAATAAGTCACAATGTTTTAATGGACAATAAGTCACAATGTTTTACTGGACAATAAGTCACAATGTTTTACTGGACAATAAGTCACAATGTTTTACTGGGCAAAAAGTCACAATGTTTTACTGGACAATAAGTCACAATGTTTTACTGGGCAATAAGTCTTAATGTTTTACTGCACAATAAGTCACAATGTTTTACTGGACAATAAGTCACAATGTTTTACTGGACAATAAGTCACAATGTTTTACTGGACAATAAGTCACAATGTTTTACTGGACAATAAGTCACAATGTTTTACTGGACAATAAGTCACAATGTTTTACTGGACAATAAGTCACAATGTTTTACTGCGCAATAAGTCACAATGTTTTACTGGACAATAAGTCACAATGTTTTACTGCGCAAAAAGTCACAATGTTTTACTGGACAATAAGTCACAATGTTTTACTGGACAATAAGTCACAATGTTTTACTGGGCAAAAAGTCACAATGTTTTACTGCACAATAAGTCATAATGTTTTACTGGGCAATAAGTCATAATGTTTTACTGCACAATAAGTCACAATGTTTTACTGGACAATAAGTCACAATGTTTTACTGGACAATAAGTCACAATGTTTTACTGGACAATAAGTCACAATGTTTTACTGGACAATAAGTCACAATGTTTTACTGGACAATAAGTCACAATGTTTTACTGGGCAATAAGTCACAATGTTTTACTGGACAATAAGTCACAATGTTTTACTGGGCAATAAGTCACAATGTTTTACTGGACAATAAGTCACAATGTTTTACTGGACAATAAGTCACAATGTTTTACTGGACAATAAGTCACAATGTTTTACTGGACAATAAGTCACAATGTTTTACTGGGCAATAAGTCACAATGTTTTACTGGACAATAAGTCACAATGTTTTACTGGGCAATAAGTCATAATGTTTTACTGCACAATAAGTCACAATGTTTTACTGGACAATAAGTCACAATGTTTTACTGGACAATAAGTCACAATGTTTTACTGGGCAATAAGTCACAATGTTTTACTGGACAATAAGTCACAATGTTTTACTGGACAATAAGTCACAATGTTTTACTGGACAATAAGTCACAATGTTTTACTGGACAATAAGTCACAATGTTTTACTGGACAATAAGTCACAATGTTTAACTGGACAATAAGTCACAATGTTTAACTGGACAATAAGTCGCAATGTTTTAATGGACAATAAGTCACAATGTTTTACTGGACAATAAGTCACAATGTTTTACTGGGCAATAAGTCACAATGTTTTACTGGACAATAAGTCACAATGTTTTACTGGACAATAAGTCACAATGTTTTACTGGACAATAAGTCACAATGTTTTACTGGACAATAAGTCACAATGTTTTACTGGGCAATAAGTCACAATGTTTTACTGGACAATAAGTCACAATGTTTTACTGGGCATTAAGTCTCAATGTTTTACTGGGCAATAAGTCACAATGTTTTACTGCACAATAAGTCACAATGTTTTACTGGACAATAAGTCACAATGTTTTACTGGACAATAAGTCACAATGTTTTACTGCACAATAAGTCACAATGTTTTACTGGGCAATAAGTCATAATGTTTTACTGCACAATAAGTCACAATGTTTTACTGCGCAATAAGTCATAATGTTTTACTGCACAATAAGTCACAATGTTTTACTGGGCAATAAGTCACAATGTTTTACTGCACAATAAGTCACAATGTTTTACTGGACAATAAGTCACAATGTTTTACTGGACAATAAGTCACAATGTTTTAATGGACAATAAGTCACAATGTTTTACTGGACAATAAGTCACAATGTTTTACTGGACAATAAGTCACAATGTTTTACTGGACAATAAGTCACAATGTTTTACTGGGCAATAAGTCACAATGTTTTACAGCGCAATAAGTCACAATGTTTTACTGGGCAATAAGTCACAATGTTTTACTGCGCAATAAGTCACAATGTTTTACTGGACAATAAGTCACAATGTTTTACTGGGCAATAAGTCATAATGTTTTACTGCACAATAAGTCACAATGTTTTTCTGGGCAATAAGTCATAATGTTTTACTGCACAATAAGTCACAATGTTTTACTGGGCAATAAGTCATAATGTTTTACTGGGCAATAAGTCACAATGTTTTACTGGGCAATAAGTCATAATGTTTTACTGCACAATATGTCACAATGTTTTACTGGACAATAAGTCACAATGTTCTACTGGACAATAAGTCACAATGTTTTAATGGACAATAAGTCACAATGTTTTACTGGACAATAAGTCACAATGTTTTACTGGACAATAAGTCACAATGTTTTACTGGACAATAAGTCACAATGTTTTACTGGACAATAAGTCACAATGTTTTACTGGGCAATAAGTCACAATGTTTTACTGCGCAATAAGTCACAATGTTTTACTGGGCAATAAGTCACAATGTTTTACTGGACAATAAGTCACAATGTTTTACTGGACAATAAGTCACAATGTTTTACTGGACAATAAGTCACAATGTTTTACTGGACAATAAGTCACAATGTTTTACTGGACAATAAGTCACAATGTTTTACTGGGCAATAAGTCATAATGTTTTACTGCACAATAAGTCACAATGTTTTACTGGGCAATAAGTCATAATGTTTTACTGGACAATAAGTCACAATGTTTAACTGGACAATAAGTCACAATGTTTTACTGGACAATAAGTCACAATGTTTTAATGGACAATAAGTCACAATGTTTTACTGGACAATAAGTCACAATGTTTTACTGGGCAATAAGTCACAATGTTTTACTGGACAATAAGTCACAATGTTTTACTGGACAATAAGTCACAATGTTTTACTGGACAATAAGTCACAATGTTTTACTGGGCAATAAGTCACAATGTTTTACTGGGCAATAAGTCACAATGTTTTACTGGGCAATAAGTCACAATGTTTTACTGCACAATAAGTCACAATGTTTTACTGGGCAATAAGTCACAATGTTTTACTGCACAATAAGTCACAATGTTTTACTGGGCAATAAGTCATAATGTTTTACTGCACAATAAGTCACAATGTTTTACTGGGCAATAAGTCATAATGTTTTACTGCACAATAAGTCACAATGTTTTAATGGACAATAAGTCACAATGTTTTACTGGACAATAAGTCACAATGTTTTACTGGACAATAAGTCACAATGTTTTACTGGACACTAAGTCACAATGTTTTACTGGGCAATAAGTCACAATGTTTTACTGGGCAATAAGTCACAATGTTTTACTGGGCAATAAGTCACAATGTTTTACTGGACAATAAGTCACAATGTTTTACTGGGCAATAAGTCACAATGTTTTACTGGGCAATAAGTCACAATGTTTTACTGGGCAATAAGTCACAATGTTTTACTGGGCAATAAGTCACAATGTTTTTACTGGGCAATAAGTCACAATGTTTTACTGGGCAATAAGTCACAATGTTTTACTGGGCAATAAGTCACAATGTTTTACTGCACAATAAGTCACAATGTTTTACTGGGCAATATGTCACAATGTTTTACTGCACAATAAGTCACAATGTTTTACTGGGCAATAAGTCATAATGTTTTACTGCACAATAAGTCACAATATTTTACTGGACAATAAGTCACAATGTTTTACTGGACAATAAGTCACAATGTTTTAATGGACAATAAGTCACAATGTTTTACTGGACAATAAGTCACAATGTTTTACTGGACAATAAGTCACAATGTTTTACTGGACAATAAGTCACAATGTTTTACTGGACAATAAGTCACAATGTTTTACTGGACAATAAGTCACAATGTTTTACTGGACAATAAGTCACAATGTTTTACTGGACAATAAGTCACAATGTTTTACTGGACAATAAGTCACAATGTTTTACTGGACAATAAGTCACAATGTTTTACTGGGCAATAAGTCACAATGTTTTACTGGACAATAAGTCACAATGTTTTACTGGACAATAAGTCACAATGTTTTACTGGACAATAAGTCACAATGTTTTACTGGGCAATAAGTCACAATGTTTTACTGGGCAATAAGTCACAATGTTTTACTGGACAATAAGTCACAATGTTTTACTGGGCAATAAGTCTCAATGTTTTACTGGGCAATAAGTCACAATGTTTTACTGGGCAATAAGTCACAATGTTTTACTGGGCAATAAGTCACAATGTTTTACTGGGCAATAAGTCACAATGTTTTACTGGGCAATAAGTCACAATGTTTTACTGGACAATAAGTCACAATGTTTTACTGGACAATAAGTCACAATGTTTTACTGCACAATAAGTCACAATGTTTTACTCGGCAATAAGTCACAATGTTTTACTGGACAATAAGTCACAATGTTTTACTGGGCAATAAGTCACAATGTTTTACTGGACAATAAGTCACAATGTTTTACTGGACAATAAGTCACAATGTTTTACTGGGCAATATGTCACAATGTTTTACTGGACAATAAGTCACAATGTTTTACTGGGCCCTAAGTCACAATGTTTTACTGCACAATAAGTCACAATGTTTTACTGGGCAATAAGTCACAATGTTTTACTGGACAATAAGTCACAATGTTTTACTGGACAATAAGTCACAATGTTATACTGGACAATAAGTCACAATGTTATACTGGGCAATAAGTCACAATGTTTGATTGGGAAATACCTTCGTTGACTGAATTAAACAGAAACAAATGTATGTGACATGGCATGACACAATATGTCATGCCTTCAGTAATGGCCTTTGATATCCTGTCAGAGATGACGAAACTCAAGTCTGTAAACGGACAAGCTTGACATGACACGTCATGAGTCAATAGAACCTGACATTAATATCTTGAGATAATTTTACCATTGTCTGTCGATAACATTTTACAAGGAAGAGAATGTGGTCAAAAAGAATAGTGCATCCTTCGATACTAGCTTGTTTCGATACTAGCTTGTTTTGATATTTGCTTGTTTCGATACTAGCTTCTTTCGATACTAGCGTTTAGACATAGACTGGTTGATATTAGCATTTATACATAGACTATATGACTGGTTGATGCTAGCTTGTAAGAAAAGACTATTAGACTGGCTGATGCTAGCTTGTAGGGCATAGACTATTAGACTGGTTGATAGTAGCTTGTAGTTATAGACTATTAAACTGGCTGATGCTAGCTTGTAGGCATAGACTATTATACTGGCTGATGCTAGCTTGTAGGGCATAGACTATTAGACTGGTTGATAGTAGCTTGTAGTTATAGACTATTAAACTGGCTGATGCTAGCTTGTAGGCATAGGGCATAGACTATTAGACTGGCTGATACTAGCTTGTAGGCATAGACTATTATACTGGTGATGCTAGCTTGAAGATGTAATTTTTATCATCTCTGAATTGAAATGAATGAAAGGCTTGTTTCTATTGTTATGTTCGTTTGGGGAGCAAAAAATAAAAAATAAATAAATATAAATATTCTCAAAATTATTTTCACAAAGAAACTGCAAAAATTTCCTTTCGTACTTGACCATTTTCAAAAAAATCCTCAACAAGAATGTTGAATTTCTTAGCGTCCATTGACTACTGTATACCGTTGAACTCTGCTCATTACTTACTTGCTTGTTTAGCAAGTCTAAAAAAAAGGTGAGTGACGCTAATTTGAAAATGTTCAAATTAATGAACAACTTTCTTCTTGTTCGTGAACCTCTAAATAGTCCAATAATAAAAGTGTAAAAATAAAGTTGAAAGAAAAGCTGTGCATGGGGTAGGCGCAGTGCGGGATGAATCAAAGAACTCAATCAAAGAATTGCGTGCTCAAGTGCGAGTGACACTGATAGAATTCTTTCTCTTTGTGTCAGTCATCATCTGTCACTGTCATCTATTCACTGTTTTCTTTTTTTTTGTCCCAAACAGCCAGATTATTTGACCTTTTTACTATTTTCTTTTACTTTCTTTTCTTTTTAGAAATAAAAAAATATTTCCTTGGTCCAAATTTTAGTCAACAAATGTTTACCTTAATTTCATACTATTGGTATATAAAGTAACAACAACATGTAATCTACTGCAGACGTAATGCACAATCTCTCTTTCTCTGTCGGTCTGTCTGTTTATCTATCTATCTATCTATATTTCTTTCTTTCTCCCTCTCAATATATATCTTATGGCTGCCTGGACACTGGATATGTACACATTTGAGCTGTGACTAATTAAATGAACACAACGTCCTACATTCCCATGGGTCTGGTTTCAAAATTGGGATTATGGGCCCCCGCCTTAAGTCACTAGCGGATCCAAAACTTTGGAGGGGTGGGCGATGATATATATGATATATATATATATATATATATATATATATATATATATATATATATAGCCTCCTTCAGTCGCAAAGCGACTATGAATCATCTCATGGAAATGAGATGAATGCCTGGGCATTAGCGTAGGTCGGAACGATGTCGCCCACACATCAGTTCCCCCCCTCTCCACGCAGCTGATGTATTCAAAGGAACGGCAGTGCCTATACAGTTTAGGGTCAGCGGCGTCGCAGGTTCCGCCAGGGTGTAGCACTGGGTGCTGCTAACTGCCTTAGGGTCGCCAGCTCCTGATTTTTCCTCAGGGTTGACTCCCGAAGCCTTTCCCATGATTGGGCAAAGCTGCAAGGCAACAGAGGTTTGAATTCAGAGTTTTCATTTTCTTAGGTGGGTAGCCAGCCATGGCTAACGAGCCCCTCCTGCCCGAAGCTTACTGGTTAAGGCGCCAGTTACTCGCCTTTGCCCCTTCTCCTGTTAATGAGAACAGTTCCGCCGGACTCAATATCTGAGCCACACGTGAAGGCCAGGAGTTGGTTGTCAGAGGCTATTTGAGACGCATGCCAATAGGAAGCATTTTATAGGTAGTGGAGTGCTTACATCCATTACCACTTTGTCATAAAAAAAAACCCCACAAAAACAGCCATGTTGAAGCCTTTCTCTTGTCAGCTAGGGCGCTCCCCCAGTGTGGTCAGGGGTGGAAGCCCCAACGCCAAAAGTGTTTTCTTGCATTCTTCACTTCAGAAACGAGTTCTCCTGACATCTACAGCTCATTATTCATCCTATTAAAAAAGGACCCTTTGAATAATGTTTTATTTGAAGAATATTCTAATATGAATTTACAGGCCCTTACTACAATGCAAATACAACCGATTTGTTCCTTGAGAAGATAAGATACCCCCCATATTTAGTTTAAGACTTTAAGGATCGCCACTGAAAAAAAAAGTTATTCCAAAAAAAATATTTTTAAAAAGGTCATTTGTAAGTGATACTTTTTGTTCAAGAGGCATGTTTGTAACTCTGTTTTGTGACAGAACTCTAATTCAAAGCTCGAAACAAAAATTTAGAAAGTGGGAGGAGAAATTAAATGGACCAATTAGATTGTACTCAAATTTTTTTTTGCATTTTTATGATTGAAACATATATTGTGAGTTATAGTCCCACATTTTTTTATACAATAGAAAAATATCAGTATGAGTAAAAGTTGGAAAAAGTTGACTAGGAAAATAATATTTGGGTTCAGAATTCATCTCAATTGTTAATCTTATAATGAAAAATTTCGTATGAATTCTAAATTTTCCAAAAAAAGTCTTTATAAAGATAACTAAGATAAATTCGTGTGCAATTACATAAACTCTGTCGCCATATTTGACTATTCTGTTTTAAAACGCCATGTTTTCGTCTGGAAAGGGGAGAGGGCGGTAGAGTGAAAATTTCGAATTCTTCGATATAATAATTTAATTTATAGCACATTTATATTATATAAGTGACAATTTTAATTTCATTTTGTAATTCTTAACTAAAATACAAAAAGAAAAAAGTATTGATTTGTCCGATGGGCGGAAGGCAATTGCATGTATCGACCCACCCACCTGGTACAACCCTTTTTCATTTTATATTTAGCCTACTAATGATAAAATTTGAGTGTGTACGTGACCTAATATACAAATGGATTAAAACATCAATAAGTACCTTATATTATATAATCTAAATTTTGTTCACATAGGACCACTTCCCCCCCCCCTCCAACTCAGAGGGCTAGAGTGGTGAAGGCAGTAGACGCAATCCTCTGCCCCCCCCCACCTCACCAAATCGGTTAAGATACCAGAAGTGTAGCGACATAATATTAAAATTATATATATTTAACTAATTTTGTTCACAAACTATGATTTCTAGATAAAAGTAGGACCGCCATCTCACCCAATCGACTTACAGGAGAACGACGACATAATATTTAAAATATCAATAACAAGTTTTAATTATATTGATATTTAATTGATTATGTTAACAAGCTGTGATTTCTACAAATAATATAGACCGCCGCCCCCCCCCCCCCAACTCGAAAGTTTATGGTGGGTCGGGATAGATGTTATCGACACCTCCCCATCCCAGCAAATCGGCCAACATACTAGAGAGGGGATGGCGAAAAAATCTAAAAATAGTTTGAAATGTAAATAATTAGTATATATTATTAATATTACTAATAAAGTGGTATACAAATTGTGTGATTTCTTTGTTAAAATTCGTCCGCCCACCCCTTCGGGGTGGGGGTCGGCCGAGTGGGGTGGGGGCCATTGCCCCTAACGCCCCCTCCCCTGAATCCGCCAGTGCCTTAAGTTGAGTGTTACAAAAAAAAAACGAGCCCTAATGATTTATCAGTACATTTAAACAAAAACAAACATTCCCTACTTCAACAAATAGGCCTACTAATGTCATTACACTCGAGTCACTTCTTGCAAGTAACTAAAGTGACTTTACATTTGGTTAGGATACGTCTTACTTATAAGTAATAGTGCCATTACACTCAATTGTTTAGACAACTTTACCAGATGTTGAACAAGAGGCGTAGCTAGCAATGTGCAGGTGGTGCGGAACGCACTGGGCATAACGTGGAGAGGGAAGTCAAACCTTTCCTTAGTATGTATTAAGTTCCATTTCTCTTAAACTTTTAAGTAGAAACTACATATGACAAAAACATGAACACACACAAATTTCCGTTGCTTGAAATGTAAACTAATTATTTTTTTTTTACAATTTATGCAACATTTGTCGACTTTGAAAAGGTCTTTAATAGTATTGACAGAGAATCAATCTGGGAAAAAAAACATTAAAATAGTTTCACCTGTCAAGTAGTTCACAGTGGCAAACTGTCAGAGGAATTTCCATTCACAACAAGAGTCAAATAGGAATGTCTTCTTTCACCAATTCCTTTCCTTCTAGTGTTGGATTGGGTCACAAAAGAAAAATACTCTAGTTCAGGGAAAGGACTTTCACACAATAGCTGGAAGAACTGGAATTTGCAGATGGCAGCCTTATTTATCACACAGATTACAGGATATGCAAGAAAAGGTCACAGCTTTAAGTGAATTAGGAAAAAGAGTAGGTCTAACAAAAAAATACTTAAGTAAACAACAAACAAAATGGAGACGTAGAACTGGATTTTTCAGACCATAGTAGATAGTTTTGTATGTCTTGGAGTGTAGTCAGTGTATCAGGTGGAACTGAGAAAGACAATAAACGTCGTATAAATCTAGCGCGTCAGGCGAAAACCTACCTGGGAATCTTCCCATTTCTCTAACAAGAGTAAAATAAAAATCTTCAACTCTAAATGTTTCTAAAACATGGAGAACAACTGAAGCAACAAGACAAAAAAGTACAGACCTTCATCAACAGATGTCTGAAATATATTTTGAAAATACACTGGTATGACAAATAGAAAACACCAAACTATGGGAGAAAGTGGACAGAGAAATATAGAAGTGCAGATCTTAGAGAGAACGTAGAGATGGTTTGGTCACACCCAAAAGATAACAACAACAGAGCTAGACAGGCCTTAGAGTGGAATCCACAAGATGCAGAGAAAGACCAAAAAAAAACAAAACGTGGCGACGCAGTGTACTAGATGGAGTCGAGAGGACAGGAAAGAGATGGGAAGACATTAAAAAACTAGCAAGAGACCGTGGAGAGTGGCGTGTTGTTAATGAGGCCTTATATTCCATTTGGAATGCAAAGGAAAGATGATGATGATGACGATAACAGCGGACTCCAAGTTTAAACGGGTTTAGATCTCTTTTATTTATCCTCCCTCTCTTGTTATGTTTGATCCTAGGTAAATAAATGAGTCAACTTCTTCTAATGTTTAGCCATTCAACTGTATGCAACATCTCGACCTAACTCCACCACAAGCTAGTATTGTGCTTTTTGTTCAGCACTAATTTCCATGCCAACTACTGTCGCTTTTAGTTTTAAAGTGAGATCTTCTACTTGGTCTGCATTTTTTCCAATGAGGTCTTTATCATCTTCAAACCTAAGGTTTGAAATAGGCCACACGTTTATTGTCAAGTTTATAGTAAATCTTTCTAATATGCTCCAGAAATATGGAGCTGTAAGGAGTATGCATGCTTTTTGCACTTCTATGGTATAAGGCTTTGATACTATCGATAATGTTTTAATCTTAGTTGGACTCCCTCATGGCTTGACACATGCTATCATGTTAATCCCTTGCTGGCAGAAGAATACAGTTTATCCAACAAAGAAATACGCATGACGCGAAAGAAGAAATAATGGATCCGTGGCCAACGTACTATAAACAATAGTAGCTCGAAAGTTGGCAACAGCAACAGCACATAAAACATTTTTAAAAACTTTAAAGAACATAAAGTAAACTAGAATCACAATAATTGACAACTACGGTTGAACTCGTCTGAGTGAAGAGGCTGAAGGCTGACAGTTCTGTGGCATTTTCTTGAGAGACGATCTTTTCCCTTTGCAACTTCTTGTGTAACTAAAGAGGCCAATCTTTTATGCTCGCTCTCCATGTGGATCTATCCAGCGCCACTTTTTTCCCCAGCTTTTAGTGTCAAGAAGGCTGACAGTATATTGCAAAAATCTCTATACTATAAAGTAGAAATTAAGGCGTATGTATGTTTCTAATAGAAATCAAAACCGTTTGACCAATCTTGATAAAACTTGACATAAATGTTCCTTGGGTACTAACTGGAACCGTGGCATACGTATAGTAGCCCTAAACAAACTTAAGACCCTCAAAAAAAAAGTTGCCCAACTCTATGAAAGTATTACTATTTCATGGATCTATGCCATGTTTACCATGTTTACATGAGACAAGATTCGTTCCTTATATCTGGGAATTTAGACGTTCTGACGTATTTTGTAATCCCATTCATTTAACAAATCGGGTAAACCCGTTTTAATTGTACTTTATATCCTATTTATCTCGTGCTTCTTTCGTTTTTAATTAAATTAACGGGTAGACCCATTTTCGCTAAACTACTTTTATTTTCGTGGCTAAAGAGAAAAACTTTAAAGGAACATTAGCTAAGTTTAACATACATCTAAATTCAACCCATTAGATTAGTAATACATAAACTAAGACCCGCAGGCCGTGGTAATGTCCGGCTAGTTCAAGATGAATCACAACTAGAGTCTAATCAATAAAAATACTTTAGGACAACAGAGACCTTGGCGAGGCTCCAATTAAAGAAAGCCTGGAATGGATAACATACTATCCGAATTTTAAAAAAATGGCTGATCACATATAACTAGATCTAAATGTTTTAGCGCCATCTGCCAGAAAATAAGTAATTAAAAAACGGGGCCGAAAGAATGGGCTCAATTTTTAATCATACCACTGCCCAAGAAGGGAAACTTAAGACAGTACCAAAAACTTTAAAACGATAAGTCTGATCAGTCTTCCGACCAAGATAATGCTAAGAATATTTCTCAACAGACTCAATAAAAAAGCAGAGGAGGTCCTTTCCGAAGACCAGGCAGGCTTCTGAGCAGGTAAAAGTACTGTAGAACAAATATTTAACATCAGACTGTTAAAATAAAAATGCTTTAAACACCATAACACTAACTTCATAGATTTAAAAAAAAAAGCTTTATATATATATATATATATTTATATTAATATTTATATATCATGGGCGTAGCCAGTGGGGGGTGGTAGGAGTTTTTTCTTTAATTTTGTTTATTTTAGGTGAAAATTTAATACTAAACCATCACTTGCCCTAGCATAGCCAAGGGGTTTTGAGTTTAAAACCCCCTACAAGGGGGCTTTGAGTTAAAAAAAACCTACCATAGGGTTTTGAGTTTAAAACCCCATACCAGGGGTTTGTGAGTTTGAAAACCCCTACCAGGGGGTTTTAAGTTTAAAACTTCCTACCAGGGGTTTTGAGTTTGAAACCTACTACCAGGGGGTTTTGCATTTAAATCACCCTCTTTTATAAAACAAAAAAAATGCAAACAACAATCCCAAATTCCAAGAGCACATCTAAGGAAGATTTTGATTTTAAACCCCTCTCCAAAATTTACGATAAACCCCTCTTCAATATAAAAAAGCAAATGACACATTCAAAATTGTACGAGCGTAGCCAAAAGGGTTTTGAGTCTAAACCCCTCTTCAGCTGGGTTTGAAGCTAAAAAATAAATCTTAAAAATAAAAAAATAAAAATTTCGCAATCAAAATACTATGAGCGTAGCCAAGCCTATTGGGTGTTTTGAGTTTAAATTTCCCTTCAGAGGGGTTTGATGTAAAAAAAATACCTCGTCAATATAAAAAAAAGCAAATTACACACTAAAATTCTTTGAGCGTAGCCAAGCCAATGGGAGAGGGGGGTTGAGTTTCAACCCCTCTCCTCCAGATGACATTTTTAAAAGTTGAAAACCCCTCAAGATAGTTTTGAGTTTAAAATCCCCCTACAGAGTGTTTTAAGGTTGAAAGCCTCTCTTTTCAATATTATTTCTAAAGCAAACTAATGTCACCAAATTCTATGACGTAGCTAAATGTGGTTTTGAATAAAAAAAAAAATAAAACAACTCCAGATATATTTTAGTTTAAAACCCTCCAACAGATGATTTTGAGGATAAAACTTTCCTTTTCGATATAACATCTAAAGCAAAATAGTCACCTAATTCCAAGATCGTAGTCAAGAGAAGTTTCACATGTCTACCAGTAGATGGGCTCCATTAATAAAGTGCAATGAATAGTCGTCTGCCGAAATTGAAAAGTACTAAATGTGGCTCTACAAAGATGGCTAAGACGGATTTTAGGAGTCAGTTTCAGAGATTGTGTCTAAATCAAGGAAATCCTATGCCGAAGTGGATGTCGACCCCTTAGTAAGGTTGTGACAGAGCGTCGCATGAGGTTTGCGGGACATGTTCTCCGACAAAATGAATTACGTATAATAAGAGTTGCGATGACATCCTAATACAACTTGGCGCCACACTTTCATGGAGGTCCTCAGACTAGGTGGAAAGAGGCTTCAGACATTGTCAGTGACAGATTTTAGTAGAAACTGCTTGCAAGCTAATGCGCTGAACGGCGCGGGAGGGTCTAAGTCAGTAAGAATAGCACATTAGGTTTTTGAAATAAAACTTTTTAATAGCAAAATAATGCACTGTAGGTAAATCAGAATATGTATTTAGTTGGCTTTTAATACCAGAAATAGTGCTTGACGGCGGGGCTCCGCCCCGCGCTGGGGAAGCATTGAGAGCTCCCCCAGACCACTTGCTGGCAAAGGCGAGGAGTCTACAATTTTTCACCAACTCCACGAAGAACCTATTCAAGGGCACAATAAGCGTCTTCCAAAAGAATGAAGGGTCAGAATGTAATAGAGATTAATTATGTACACACACACATTCATCCATATATTTTTTTTTCGAGTTGGGGGGTGGATAGGGGATAAAAAATCCCCCCCAACACCCCGTCCCCGAAAAAAAATCCTGGCTACACCCATGATATATATATATATATTTAAAGCTAAGTGAGATAAGCCTTGTATAGAGAATTAGGTCGTTAGCTAAAAAAATAGTTTTAATAATAACAATCTACTGCATAGATTTTTGTACTCCAAGGACTGACTGGTCCTCACTAATTCTCTTACTTGTTGTTGACGATACGAGCTATTAACCTGTTATTAATTAACTTAAGCCTAAAACAACCCAAGCCATTTTCAAGATCGAAATCGCAGCGGTTAACTTAACCAAAAACTATTATTTATAGGCAATTATAACTCCACCCTCTTTTTTAAGCCGACTTTTAAATGTCGTATGTACAAAATGGACCTCATTCACCAATCGTAAACAAACAACATTTAGCCACGTGATTCTCTATCTCTTCTATACAAATTACGTAATACACACAGGCTGTCACGTGACAGTTTTTTTTCATTGTTTTATCAATATTATCACCTGGCTAAATGTTGTTTGTTTACGATTGGTATATGAGGTCCATTATTTTGCTTTAGGCACTAATCAATACTTCTTTCAGGTGATACAAAGAAGAGTTCTGTGTTGGCCTTTTCATTGAAGGAGACAAAAAAAAGGTGGGTCGGCCTAAAAGTTCGTGGGTTGGGAATGAGGGATTTCTATTGGAGCTACCAACAAAAATATGTGATGAATTATACAAGGGCCAAAAGTGTGTTGTTGAAAAAAAAAGTCTAGTAAGTCTAAGCAATAGTTACTAGCACAGTACGGCATCTACTCTTAATATATCAAACCTTTTGATTGTGTAAGTCTAAGCAATAGTAACTAGCACATCACGGAGGCTCGAGACCTCGACTTCGAATTCAGACAATTTTTTGTTCAACTGCCTTTGAAAAGGTGGCAGGCCAACTTTCTTCCAGATACCCCCTCCCCCCTCAACTGATCCACAAAAAAGATTGGACCATAGCGCATTGAGCATGCTAATTGCGCTTAACATAAACAATCAATAAAATATTTCCAAATAACAAGATTGATTGTATTCAACTTTACTCAATGTGTCCTTTGTGTTTAAAAAAAAGTATTTTTTTAATATTGTACTTGTTTTCCTGATATTTGAGTGTAACCTTTCAACAGCAAATAAAATTATTTTTTTTTAAAAGTGTCCTCACAGGAAAAAAAGTTATCTTCAAATTAAGGTAACAAAAAATATATATAAATTAATTAACATGTCCTAAATGTCTGCTTTCGGCGTGTACTTTATTTTTCTCAGAAAAACAATTCTTACTTGTTACTTACCCGATGATAGTGCTGACACCAAGACAAAACAAAACATCAAAAAACTCAAGGTCTGTACTGAGGCAACCATTGTGTGACTGGTTGTCTAGTGCTAGCAGAAACAAAATCAAATCTCGAAGCTGTGAAATGTGTCAAACGTCCAACACAAGATAAGTTTTTACGTCAATACGTCATCGCCAAGAACCAGCATCCAGTTTTTACTTTTTCTTACTTCTTCCTTTTTTTGTTTCGTGTAAGTTTTTGATTTTCTTTTTAGTTTTCTGATCTGATGTTGAACAACAAAATACATGTGAACAAAATAAAAACACAATTTAACAATATGATGTAAACATCGCACGCTAAAAAAAAGTATTTAAAAAAATTAAGTGCTTGAATAAAAATGTAAAAAAAAACTCTCACGCACTTGTGAGTCTGGCCGGTGAATTCTAGAATCACTTTTCTCACACTTTCTGCCCCCAGCTTAAAAATAGTCGTACATGTATTATTGACGCTTCATCTGCTTCTTAATTTAAGTTTGAAAGAGTTCATAGGCACTATGTTTGTTTGTTTGTTTTTTGGCCTGAACCTTCCCCCTCCCCCTTTTTTTTCACCCTGGACATCGTATGGGAAGTCATCAAACATTAAGCATGATAGCCTCTGGCTATTTAGGGTAAATACCGAAAATCAAATACAAAATTTACTAGTTTTCGATGTTTCGGAAAGCCGCGTTAGTACTTCGAATCTATCAAAACTGTTTCTTAGCGAGCACTTAAGAGGTAAAAGAAACCTGTGAACAAACTATCATGCGAATCCGTTCGGCGGTTACAAAGATCTCTTGATAGATGAACTAGTGGTATTTTGCGAATATATTGTACATTTTCAGCAAGATTGCAAGAATAATATTCATCGAACAACTTTTGTAAGAGATCATATAATGCAAACTATGTTATAGTATTTGGCTATTGAAGTTTATCTGCTGTTAAAGAAAGTAGTAATTAATGAATTCAAACTTCACCATATATCACAGCTAGCAGGAATTCCTGGTCCCAAACGAAACAAAAATGATGAATGATGTCGTGTAACAAAAACTCGTATAAAAGTTTCTAGTGCTAACTATAAATATATTTCAACTCTAAATAACAATGCTCAAAATATCTGCCTAGCAACAGTTAAAGCTACATTAGTATAGGTAAAATCTACTCCCCCTTCTGGCAAGTAATGACATCCCCTTGAATTGACACAACGATATCTATACAAGGGTATCAAAACGAAAAAAAAAAAAAATGACATTTCTTAATGTTTCTTACCTAATGTAGAATCAGGTCTGGCTACACTAAACAACTACAGCTCAGCCAACTACAAAGTTCTCATTGTCTTAATATCTACACTCACTCGTAAGAGCGCGCGGAAAATTTATACCGTAATGAGCGCGACCCAAAAAAATTTCATGGTTTCAATATTTTTATGGAATCCCAAACTGTCATGTCTTGAAATCCTGTATTGTGTATTTACTTGAGAAAACAACGTGACTATTCATATATTGTCTATTAGACCCTAGTTTACGTTTTGATGTAAGTCTAATTTGTGATCAACTCTTTTTTTTGTAATTGATTATATATTTTATCATGGACCCTATTTTACGCTGATAGAATAAATGCCTGGATTAAGAATCTTTATATTGATAGGTTATATTTTCGGACTCTTACTTAATAGAGTAGGCCCAAATTTTTTTTAATTATCAAGAATATTGAAAAATTAAATTTCTGAATTCTATCTTACGTTGACGGAGTACATTGTTTAACCAACCTTTATATTACTTAATTTGTTTATGTTTTTAAAATATCATTTTGGAGCCTATGTCGATCTATTAGAATGGTTTCTTTGTCTACCTTACACTTTAGTAGTTGTATCTTTTTGTTATAAAGTACAAATACAGGGGAGGACAGGGTTCAAAGAAGTTAATACCAAGATTACGAAAATACATTGCTAATTATTCCAGACCGCCACACCACAAGCTGCTTTTGACCGCTACTAGACTGAACACAGGAATAGTGAACCAAGGTAAATGTGTGTATATAGTTTCGCCAGTAGAAGCTCGGCTCTGACTCACAACCATTTTACATAATTTACATTTACATATTTTAAAAAATATTTTAGGAATGATAGGAATAAAAGCTAAACTTTCAAAATATTCTGTAAATATATAAAATGACAATTATAGATTCCATACACCGCACAATTCCAATGTGGATAAATGACCACCATGTTATTGTTAACGATTGCATTTGACATTAAAGAATAAGGGGGTAGGGTGACTTGATATAAACATTTAATTAATAGCATATATACTCATATAAGTGCTAGATTTCTTTATAACTAAAATATAAAAAAAACGTATTGGTCTGTCCGAGGGGGGTGGGCGACTGCATTCACCACCCTCCCAGCTGGTACAAGTCTCTTTCATTTTATTTTTACTAATTATTTAATTAGAGATTAGTGGTGGTACGACATAATATACAAATAGGTTCAAGTATCAATAAGTAGCTTATACTACATAGATATTCAACTTATTTTGTTCACTCACTATGATTTTTGCTTAAAAATTGGACCGCCCCTCTCCCACACTCAAAGGGCTAGAGTGGGGTGGGCAGTAGATGTAATCTCCTCTCCCCCCCCCCCCACTCCAACGAATTGCTCAAGATACCATAGAGGAGCGACACAATATAATAATTATATAAATATTCAACTAATTTTGTTCACAAACTATTTCTCCATAAAAATTTGACCGCCCCTATTCCCCGTTTCCCACTCAAAGGATTTAGGTGGGGGGGGGGGGGGGAGGCAGTAGATATAATCGTCCGCCCCCCTTACAAAATCGGGAAAAATACCCCAGTGACTGTATAGGTCTATCTAAGCAGGGGTGATGTTTGGTTGACTCGAGAGTGGAGAGTATCTGTACCAAAAAGGCAAAGAGGCGCGTATTTTTCTCAATCAGATCAATTGTCAAGGCCAGATGCTGATGCATTCAATTCTCAAATTGATTATGAAATCCTGGGGAAGCAGATTCTGATAAAACTGGACGCCCTTTGTAAATGTGTGTGTATGTTTGTGTGCAAGTTTCTGAAGTAACCTTGAGTAAAGCATGGTGGATAGTTTCTGATGAAATAAAGAGATTGTATGTCGTAGTTCAAGTCTCTACTGGTATGAAAGTTGAACAGAGGAGACGGGCAAAAGACAGTAAAACGTAGATTTGTAATGTGCTGTTTCAATGATCATTGCCCTTGTGTTTCACTATAAATCTTCTTTCAAGCTCAATCTGTGTACATTTATAAAAGTTCTATTCAGTTTTGTTTTCAAAGAAGCTTGCTTATGTTTAGTTCAAGTTCCACATTAAGAATGGATTACGCCTTCATCGGTTTAGTTGTACCAGCTGTTTGGAGCTACAAACCAACGACTGGGAGTTCACACCATGTCATTATGTCTTAGAATTTCCTTTTCATAATTTTTTATTGAGCGTGTTTTGCAGTGACAAAGCTTTCTATTTCGAAGGATTGGTGTCCAACTTTTAACACTAAGAATGCAGACCTGTGAATCATGACACTGGTGTCTATGCTACGAAACTGGAAATTTCCTTGGAATTCTAATTCCTCCCATTGGCGAATCGCATAACATAGATCTATATCATTTTACCAAGACGTGAGTGGCTTTATAGAGTCGTCTTTGACAAGGAATGAAATTAAATTATTACTAGAGGCCTTCAGTTTCGATCTTATTTTTTAAAAGTCAGTTTAATAAGATTAATAAATGCTCTAGAATTGAATGCCTCTATCCCTCCTAGGCCTGATACAACCAATTGTTGTAAGACTTTGGTGCTAAAAGTAAAAGTTGGTAAATAGTTTTGTCAATATTATGTAGATCAGTACCACGCCACTTTATGGCACCAAAACAGAAGGCTATTGCGACGGCCCATATATTTATTTCAATAATAGCGCTCTTACGTGACTATTTGGTGTTGAGTATTTTACTGATTCTTTGTTTGTACTTGGAGACTAAGTTACATTTTAGTTTTCATGGTTTCAAATGACGTTCTCACTAATTCCAAGATATTAATAATGCGTAATAGAGTTTACTTCTTCAATTTTTGATGAAGATATGTAGATGTCATTGTTTTTTTTTTAGGATATATTTTGAATTCTAGGTCTTCTGGTTCCGTAAGGTTGTTTTGTTGGAAGTGGTAATGGATATAAACACTTCACTGCCTTTAAAATGATTCCAATGCTATGCATCTCAAATAGACTCTGACAACTAGTCCGTCTCCCAGGAGAAGGAAAACTCTGAATCCAAACTTCCTTGCGGTATTACCCAAACATTAGATAAGCTGGAATCAACCCTGAAGGAAAACGAGGAGCCGTTGACGCGCTTGTCACAAACTGTATCGGATACCTGCCGTTCCTTTGGATACATTAGCTGCGTGAAACTGTTGTGTGGGCGACATTGTTCCGACCATAGTCAATGTCCAGGCTTTCATCTCATTTCTATTTCCTTGGAGTATTTCTATGATGAATCTTAGTCGCTCCATGATTGAGGAGGCGAACGATTTTTAGATGTTCCTTGTACGGTAGATGAGATCAATTTCTTTCACATTTAATGTCAACCCTGAAACCATGTAAGATAAGTCTGAAGCAATAAAAATAAGTGATTAATTGCAATTATTTATGTCATTATATTAGGTATAAAGGCAGCGCGATACACATTTGAGACCAAAATAAAATCCGCTGCCGAGAACAGACGTAGACGACGAAAAGAAAATCTAAATTGACCATCGGCGGACAATGGTTATGCCTGCGCTAGATTTGGCAAAATATGTTGGTCACAGCTGGGGCTGCGAAGCCACGGGAAATACTGCAATCCTAATCGATCTTAGGACTTGAAGACAAGCCTTATTATTATATTAGATATAATAAGTTATTTTATTTACTAATTTCTCTAATATAAAACTAAGGAGGGACTTGAAGCTATGCTAATATAGTGCAATTCTTAAGCGTATCCTCGTCCGAGTTACAAAGAACCAACCGATTATCTACGTAACAATTGTGAACTTGATTTTTTATATAGACAAACTGGTGACGATTGGTGTATACAACCATCTGGGAAGTGGAAGTAGCTATTACACTTCGAACTAATGACACTAAGGTTCCAAGTTCAAATCTTTCCCGCTGTCCATTTGGATGTTTAGGCAAAAAGAAATCTGTAATTCTAAGTATCCCAAAGTCTTCTGTGACTTTATAAGTATGATTTATTCCTAAATTAAGGACACATTTTTTGTTCATTTAGAACTCAATGACAGCAAATGCCATCAAAAGTTAAAATGACACTGACCAAAACTTTTGAAACATTAGATTTCCGTCTCCTTCTGAAGCAATGAAATGATTAGATCTCTGTGAGGATATCTAAAGGGAGCTGTTTTTTTGTCTAAGTAACATTCACCGTAAGGTATGATAAGTGTTTCATTGTAAACAAAAGTTAGGCACGCACCTCAACGGTCACCGGTCGATTTCAACTGATTTATTTTGCACTAGATCAGTACAGTGTACAAAGATGACGGGCTGTTCAGGGGCGGAACAGCAAATGTAAAAAACAAACATGTCTTCCTGATCTTTAATTATAGTCTAAACATTCTAGCTCCACTAATGAATTCTATGATGAGAATCAAGCAGCGATCTATCATATTTGTTATCGGTTCTCACAAGTGTGACACGCAGATCAATCTAGGCAGGGATAAGCTCTGCCGATGACCAGACACAAGATCCGGATGGGACGGACTTAAAGCATTGATTAATGGTCCTTCCTCTGGTCTTATTAAACACTGTAATACTCCAGGAAGTTGATGCTAGAAATATGTTTGATCAGCTATTGTTGTGTGTGGCTGTAACGCAGTAATGTGAGCTTTTCTAAATTATACCTTGTGACTTTTATTGGAAGTAAATTATTGTAATGGTTAATAAAAGAAGTGTTTACACATTAAAAACAAGAACACAAAAATTTAAATGCTATTTAACTGTGTTTAGATCGATAGTACAATATGTGTCCCCTGTTTTGGGACCCCCTCAACTTAACAAAACAAAGAAACATAAAAAAAAAAAAAGAGCCGTGAGATTTGTAACAAAGAATATTCAAATTTTTCATGAGTAAAATCTTTAAACTTAGAGACATTTCAGGATTGAAATCTAAAACGTAAAATAGTAATAATACATAGTAATACACTTTTAATGTAGCCTACCAATACAAAAAAAAGACAACATAATAATAATATAGGTGTGACAAGTCAAAAGCTTGCTGTCAGAGTCACTCAATTTTATCACAGCATTAATTATTATCATGATTATTTTATTTATATATTATATATTATTATTTTATTTTAGTCATTTCCCCGTCCTATCTCCAATTTCTTCACCCGCCCCACCCTTTCCTCTCCAGGCTAGACTGAGCCCACCACCTTGGCGGCTTTTCACTTGTCTTCCCTTGACCGGGGTAAAGATAAACACAGTCTCTTTGATATTAGCTGCGGATGTCTGAAGGCCGCAGTTGACACCACCTTGGGTGGAATGCAAACCAATCTCCCCCCCCCCCCCCTTTCTCCCACGTCTCTCCTTGATCTAGGAGATAACCCGAACCAACATGCCTATTGACCTTTCCAAGGTGCGACTCTTGTCGGACTTCACCCACGTGTAATACAATTCTTAGTCTAGGACTTTTCCTGTTTCCGCCCACGTTTTCCAGGCCTATATATAAGGTAGATTAAATCAAGCCAGACTCTCTCATTTCTCACTCTATCTGAGCAATCGAGTCTGGACTATATCATTTATTCTCACTCCTAGAGGAATACCTGGTGGTAAGCCGAACTTTAATCACAAGTTCCATCTTAATTACTTTGTGTGCATATTTCTCCTTGGATATCATCATGTGTATTTTATTATTTCATTTATATTTAATTAGTGCATTGTGTATTTCTCACTGTCGTAAGTAGAAAACATAAACATGGCATTTGTATTTATTTATGTATGCATTAATCTATTAATGCTACGTTGCTCAATTGATCGTTGACGCAACCATGTATATCTTATTTTATGTCTTTTTTCTCGGCTGACCACCTTGATAATTTTCCTAGCGCACCAATACTGCGCTTAGAGAAGATATATGAATTATCTCCCCCCTTTACTCATTTTTACTTGAACGAGAGTTGCGCCCCTTGAATGGACACCCTCTCCATTCAAGCGCGCTCCATTGTTCTCGGCCGACGGTCGTATTTATACAAACCGTCATGGTCGCTGACCTCCGCCCATTCCCCCCCCCCTTTTCTCTTCCAGCTTGTGTTGTTTATTTGAGATTATTATTTTCGCTAATATGTACATTTTTATATTATTATTTTCCCTTTTATGCACATTTTTATATTGCTATCAGCCATCTATTTTTTCCTATCCCATTTGTCATCATTTCCATATTGTGCTCTAAATCAATTTCACCAATCTGACGAATGCACCTCAGTCGAGGGCATCGATAAGATGTATGTCCTAACTTGTCTTTATTTATCCGCAGCATCCCTCAGGTGTCTGCCTATGTGCTTAGTGCTATTCAGCACTGCACTTGCCTACTGAGATCTACCCAACTATTTGTTTGGATCACCTGCCTAATTACCTGCCTATTTGCTGTTCAGTGTCTACTCGACACTATTCAACTATTGCCTATTTACCTGCCTATTCATTTGGCATTATCTGCCTATTTATAGGATCACTTGCCCACTTGCTATTGAGTATCCTCTACTGTCTACGTGGATCTACTCAACTCTACTACTTGGCGCTATCGGATCTATTTGCCTATTCGACAGCCCACCTGTCAACTTATTAGGTGCGACGTCCCTATAGACCCAGATCTGTGCGAGACGTCATAGCTACGCCAAACCCTCTGCAACTCACTGGACCTATCCTGTTAACTACGCTGCCCAAGGCAGATCAGCTCTGCCCGCAGTAACCTTGTGCCCACAGTAGCCGGCCACCCGCCCTACTGTGCCCACTACAGATATCAGAACTTTGGATTGAGACTCCACAAGAACTGTATCACCGGCGTCCCTCTATCCGCTAGAGCGCCACCTCCAGCTGCAGAACCTCAAGCCAGGATCACAACTGCTGCGACATCAACAGGACAACCAGCTAAGTTCAGAAGACAAAGTGACATACTCTCTTATTAAGTGCAAGAATGATGATCAAAATTAGTATCAATTAGAGATAGATGCAAACCCTCCCCCTTTTTATTCTTATATGTATATATTTATGTAAATAAATATTCTACATTTTTAACTTTAAATCTTTCTTTCATTGCTTGTCTCGTTGCGTGCCTGCTCCCAATTTATATGCTGAAAGGTTGGTGTGTGATAGCTTATTAAAAATAATCATCCCCTAGACATCAAACGCGCCAAACACACGTCACCCTCCCAAACCTGTCACTATAGGGCACTCAGCAAGACTTAAAATGATGGCAATTTCTGATGCTATATGATTGGGTAAATTCGCACAAATGTTTCTTCTTCTTCCCGAGTCTATTAGCGCAGTGAAAACGTTGCCTGAATCAGACAGGAAAACCACTTAGCAGAGTTGAAATCTTTAATGAACAGGAATGACTAATGAACACGAATGACTAGGTGAACATAAATGACTAGGTGAACATGAATGACTAATGAACAAGAATGACTAATGAACATGAATGACTAATAAATATGAATGACTAGGTGAACATGAATGACTAATGATAATGAATGACTAATGAACATGAATGACTAATAAACATGAATGACTAGGTGAACATGAATGACTAATAAACATGAAGGACTAATGAACATGAATGAATAATGAACATGAAAGACTAATGAACATGAATAACTAATGAATATGAATGACTAATGAATATGAATGAATAGGTAAACATGAATAACTAATGAACATGAATGGCTAGGTGAACATAAATGACTAGGTGAACATAAATGACTAATAAACATGAGTGACTAGATGAACATGAATGACTAGCTGAACATGAATGACTAGGTGAACATGAATGACTAAAGAACATGAATGACTAAAGAACATGAGTGACTAATGAACATGAATGACTAATAAACATGAATGACTAGGTGAACATGAATGACTAATGAACATGAATGACTAATGAACAGGAATGACTAACGAACAGGAATGACTAACGAACATGAATGACTAATGAACATGAATGACTAATGAACATGAATGATTAGGTGAACATGAATGACTAATGAACATGAATGACTAGGTGAACATGAATGACTAGATGAACACAAGGACTTCATGATCTTTGTATTGATTGAACGTCTGTCTGTAACATCTAGCCCTAAGATGGTATCTATCAATGTCACTATTTATCTGGATGTAAGATCTAGTCCTTACATGGTATCTATTAATGTCACTATTTGTCTGGTTGTAAGATCCAGCCCTAAGAAGGTATCTATTAATGTCACTCTTTGTCTGTCTGTAAGATCTAGTCCTAAGATGGTATCTATTAGTGTCACTATTTTTCTGTCTGTAAGATCTTGCCCTAAGATGGTATCTATTAAAGTCACTATTTGTCTATCTGTAAGATCTAGCCCTAAGATGGTATCTATTAATGTCACAATTTTTCTGTCTGTAAGATCTAGCCCTAAGATGGTATCTATTAATGTTACTATTTGTCTGTCTGTAAGATCTAGCCCTAAGATGGTATCTATTAATGTCACTATTTGTCTGGTTGTAAGATCTAGCCCTAAGATGGTATCTATTAATGTGAGTATGTTATGTAATTAAATTTGTAATAAGCCTCAGACGACAATCTATAAAGGGCACTAATTCAGCTAATACCACCACTTCAGTCATGTACTAATTCCTTCCCTTGATTGAGATACCAAATAAAGAAATTTATTACCAATAGTTAATTTATTTATCGGTATTTTTTAAAAATTGATTCTTGTGTCAGGTTAAACAAACAATTGTGCAAAATTTCAGCTTGATCTGAGATTTGGTTATGGAGAAATAACGTGCACACACTTTTGCACAGACAGACAGATTGAGTAGATATAAGCTTTGTAAAAAAAAACTCAGGTTGGGGCCTAATTAGAATATTAAAATATTTTAAAATGCTTTTTTAAAAACAAAGCTTATATTGTGTGAAATTGCAACAATTATTTTGAATTAATCATGTAATTAATTTTCAATAGATAATTATAATAAATTTGTGCTAATGGAAATATTTTTATTAATTGTTTTGTTTTAGCGACACGTTCATCCTATGGAATGGTAAGTGCGCTATGGTCCTATCACTTATGTGGTGACTCGAGCCTCAATGATGGAAGGCCGACGCGTTAGTCTTTGAGCTATATAAGTACATATAAAAATAGAACGTTTCATAGTCTAAAAAATAAAGTAATAGCTTAAAATTCTCAACAAAATGCTTATCTTCCCTTAGTTTAGAACATGTCTATATAAAAATAAATTTATTAAATTAATTACGACTAAAACTAATGGGCTACTTTTTTTTATTGATTGTCGTCGACAATGAATTACTGCAACGTTTTAGCTCGATCCGAGAATGGGAATAGGGAGAAATAATGAGTATAAGATTCCAGACAGACAGAATGAATTGAGATAAAGTTTGGAATAATGAGATTAGTTAGAACTTTATGTTTACATTAAGAAAAATGACGACTTCGTGCTGTCTGCTATCGTTGTCTGTCTGACAACATCCTTAGTTAAACATCCTTAGTTAAACATTCTTGGTTAACCATTCTTGGTTAAACATCCTTAGTTAAACATCCTTAGTTAAACATCCTTGGTTAAACATCCTTAGTTAAACATCCTTGGTTAAACATCCTTGGTTAAACATCATTAGTTAAACATCCTTGGTTAAACATCCTTAGTTAAACGTCCTTAGTTAAACGTCCTTAGTTAACTGCACAAATTCACCAAAGGAAAGACAATTTCTCAAAAACGGGCATCCGAGGAAAAGAAAACAAATAGATCCCCGGAGGACAGCGGATTTGTCTCCATAAGAGTTGGCGAAATATGCAGATCCCTGCTGGGTCTGAGTTGTCACGTGAAATATGGTGATCCTTAATCAAATATAACTTGGCAAATTATATATTCTTTTATAAACCCAGATAACTAGAAAATTAGTTTTTATAACATACATAGTTAAGTTCCCCTTTCAGACCTTGTGATCTATAGGGCAGATGATGTCATAGCCATCTGTTTCTGAGGCCCACTTCAAAAAACATTGCTATTTTAAAAAAGAATTTTTAAAAATATTTTGCTTGCTTAATTTTTGTTAAAGTTGGTAGCCTACTGAAAGACCATAGTGTTCGTGCAGTAGTTAAAAAAGAACTCGAGGCCAACCTTGTTTAGTAGAGTCTGGCTATCATCATGGCAATAGCACAGACATCGACACACACACATACTTTTTTTTCTTCCTCTACAGAATGACCCAAAGGCTTAAAGTTTGAAGCCGATCTGTAGTCGAATTAGGTCTAGGCTTTGTTGACCTATAATGAAAAAAAAAATTAAACAGTAGAGTGTTTAAAAGGAACAGTATTTGAAACATTGACTGTGTAAGAAAAGTATTTGAAACATTGAATGTGTAGGAATAGTATTTAAAACAGTGGCTGTGTTGGTCTGTTCTCACGTACAGACATATTTCGGTAGCATGAATTGTTGCTTACACAAAAGGAATGCAGACTTTTAAAAAAAAACATAATTCTCCTTATCTAACAAAACCCACACTCCCAAACCCCCCCCCCCCCTTAAAAAGCACACACACTTCAGCTTGATTCCAAATACTTAAATGCTTAAAAAGCTACTTTTAGACAATCGTGACAAGATTGGAGGGGGGAAAGGTAAAAATGTCATGACACCAACTACTACAGACACTGGCAGATTCAATAAGGAAGTTTGTGTGCAAAGCAATTTTTTTTAAAGAAGTCCGGACATTCGTAAAACTAATTAGTTAGTAAGCTCAAAAAAGGTGTACTACTTATTGATATTTTGTTGATAAATGCCTCGATGTATATTATTGTAATGCAATAGCCCCTTACCTCAAATTCCACCGATTCTTACCTTTAAGGTAGAAGGCTAGATAGAGGACATAGGAGTCTACAAATGTTAAAGAAATATGTTTCGTTAATTCATCTGAAATTATAATGAATGAAAAACTGTCAGAAATCCCCATATTGATGAAACTATCGCAAAAAAGAAACAACATTAGTGTTTATTAAAAGAAATTTCTATAAATCAAATAAGAACATAAAATTAAAATGCTATTTAACCTTGGTTAGGCCAATAATAGAATATGCATCCTCTATTTGGGACCCCTCAACTCAAGAAAACATTAAGAAACTGGAACAGATAAAAATAGAGCAGTGAGATTCATAACAAACGAATATTCACATTGACTAGAGTAACACCTTTAGTAAAATCACTAAGTTTAGAAAGCCTTCAGGATAGAAGACTCAAAAGTAAAGTAGCAATTATACATAAAAGCACTGAACTATAATCTTCAAATACAAAAGAAATAATTAATAAAATACTCAGACACAAAGATAAAGCCACTTTCCTCGTTCCATATGCTAGGACAAATTTGTACAAATACTCCTTCTTCCCTAGTGCTATTAGAGCATGCAATGAGTTGCCTGAGCTAGCCAGGAAAAACAGTGACTTAGCAGAACTTAGGTCATTGGTTAATATGCATGACGCTTAGGACGTAATCATCTTCGTTTTTGAAGTAACGTCTGTATTATATAAGATAAGATTACTCAGGGTTCGGACATGGAGACGAAAAGTTCAGGAGAGGTCTTAATGGAAAGATGTGTTGAAGCAAGTCAGGGTTATCCATTAGCTGTAGCACCAGTGGCTTGGATGGATGTGTGTGTGTTTGCTTGTTGTCAGTCCTTTAGTGTTCAAGTACGAAAAGTTCAATCTAAAGCTGCATGTAAAAAAAAAACATTTATGTCAATTTTATTTTAATTACAAAGCTTATAACAACTTAAACCTGTTACTCCGTGCTCATTTAAACATGCGTTGTTGTTTGTTTTTTTTGTTTTTTTTTTTTTTTGTTGTTGTTTTTTTGTCTTACCTGGACATAATGATGTTTAAAAAGCGTTTTGCTGATTGTCAGGACTGAGTTCTGGTCAGTTTGGGTCTCCTGTTAACTTTAGAAGAGAAGAGGGCAAGACAGGTTGTTGACTTCAAGATTGTGTGAGCTTGCGCTCCCAGAGCTATTTATGTGTATTTTTTTTTATTTGCTTCTTTTATAGAGCTATTTTTATATATTCTTTTATTTTTATAGGCTAGTGCCAGATTTAGTACTTGTACTTCCGCCTATTATTATATAGGTTAGGGCGGGATAGTATATATAGTTAATCCCACTTCTGACACCAGTTTTCTGTTAGCGGGTGGAGGCTAAACTAACCTTATTCTAAATTAAAGTTTGTTTCTTGCTTTCATTTAGTTTAGGTTATTTTAGTTGTGCTGTCTGGTTGCTTAGGCGACTCTAACCCCTTGGTCACAGACTGAGGTGCACAAATACGACCCACCCAGTAGCGTTACCATCTGGCTACTGTGTAAAATTCTATTTAGTAGAAAGGCCCAGACCTGACCTGGTGCCTCCACCCGCTAACAATTGTTTTGTTTTGGTTTGTTTTACTTTGCGAGATTTTTTTTTTAATGGAATGTAATTCATAGTAACTCATAGTGTGGGGTTTTTTTTTTCTAGTTCAGGACTGTTGGACTTTAGTTACAGAGTTGAAGTATAGACTCAAATTATTTTTGTGTAACTATTATTTAGTCTATGTGATATTGAGCTGTTATATATTACTTAATACTGGATATTTCCTTTGCCAGAACTGTGCCTGTATTTTATTTAGATTTTAAATAAACAGGGTTATATGCCCGTGAATCTACATTCTGAATCTTCATTCTGTCTTTATATTTGTCGTCACGGTTATGTTCATAACTTAGTTACATTTGGTACTCAGCATTCAAAATCAAATATAAATATGTATATTAAGAAGAAAAGAAACTTGAAACTAATCAACGCACAGTCGACACACAATGGGGAAAAAAAACAAAAATACAAGCATTTTCACACAAAGTTGGCTGCAATCTCTCACAAAAAGTTGGCTGAAATGTCTCACACAAAATAGGCTGAAATCTCTCACACAAAGTAGGCTGCAATCTCTCACACAAAGTTGGCTAAAATGTCTCACACAAAATAAACTGCAATCTCTCGCACAAAGTTGCCTGCAATCGTAAGGAGTCCCTATGTATGTCTGAGCAAATGATGAGATGCTACGAAAAGTCTCTACTAGCAGCGCCGGATTCTAGAGAGATCAGATGGGGTCTCCACAATAGAACTAAAAAAAAATATTTGAATTTCGACGAGTCAGAAACTTTAACGTTTTTATTTTCAAACATTTTTCAAAAATAGTTTTGCATTTTTACCAACAATACTTCAAATCAAATCTTACAATTGGCAACACTGTCATGGTTAGGAAGAGTCCGTTTAAGGGGGCGACGGCAGTGCGTAAAACCCAGGGCCTTACCCTACAAAAATTCAAAAATATATAATTTCTTTTACTAAAATATGCATATTAAATATTTAAAAAAAAAAGAAAAATGAGATTGAATTTAAAAATACTCTATTTCTTTCTTCTAAAATATGGCAAATTGTTACATGTAAGTATTATTACAAGCAGTTTTAAGTGCGTTTTTATTAAAGCTTTCGAAAAAGTGTAGGGGCCTTAACTTTCTTACATCTGGCTGTGTCTATTAGCCTTTGATTTACTGACATGTTTGTTTCATGAAATAAAGTATAATCCTAGTTTTCAAAGTTTACATGATATTGTTTTTGTTTTGTCCTTCTTTGCAAGGCTTTGAGTGCGTGTAGTCGTCAGGTAGTACTTTCGTCAGGGAAATCCTGTTCTATTTACAAAGCCTATACTAACTCAGAGGCGTAGTGAGCAAAGCGAGCTCCCTGGGCAAGGTACTTTATTGCCCGCCCCCTTATTTTCCTTGAGCATCACATCATGATATAGGCTGTCCACTGGCGATTTATAAATATAATTTAGATGTATATTTCGATTTACACATTTAAAAATGATAGCAGGATTGAACTGTTAAATATTGTTTAAAAAAAAGAAATCCTTCAACTTTTCCGATGCACACATCGGTCTAGATTAGATGTAATAATGAATGAACAGCAACAAATGTCAATAAATGTAATGTAACTCTTTGTGAAGCCTTGACCTTTTGATAGTTCTTTGCATGCGCACTCTCTAGTCATTAAAGTCAACGTTATTTCATTAAAAATATATTTATTTTAAAATTGTATTGAACCTATGGTTGTATTGCTCATTTCGCATGAAGACAATAAAAGCAATTATTATTAAAGGGGCCCATCCTTATTTTGAAACAGATGGGAAAAAATTATTTTTATCCTTTTTAATTTTTGAAAATAACAAAAGATCTTCAGTAGCCTAGTATAAGTAACCATGCAGGTAATTATGCTTTCTACCAGTAGTACAAGTACTTTATATTGTGTAATTCATTTTGGGGTTCATACCCCCCCCCCCTCAAATGAAATATCCTTCCGCATTCTTTTTTTTTTTTGGCTTTAATTTTCTTCATTGTAGGTGAAATTTTAATGTTAATCCATCACTTGCCGCAGCGCTATCTGTAAGCCCCATCACAAGTTAAAATCCCCCTCTTCAATAAAACAAAAAGTAAAGCAAAAGACATTCATCAAATTCCATAAGCGTAGCAGATGGTGGGAGGTCGATTTTAGAAACCTACTCCAGAGTTTTTCAATACATCACTACACTACATCTGCATTGAAATCCAACGATGGAATCGATCTATACTGGAGGTTATCGTCGAAAATCGAAAGCCATGAGACCAACAGAGCTCACATTCAATCATCGCTTGCTTGGAAGGAAGTTCGTCTGCATGCAGGGTTAAGTAATGTCAGCAAGACTCAATGTGTAATTAAACATGTGGAAAAAATGTGGAGTCACTTTCTGAAGAGAATCTTAGACATCATTCGTTTTGTCTCAAAACAAAATCTGGCACTCCGTGGCATCGCGAACAGGGAGAAGAAGAATAGGCAGGACAAAAACAAAGAAATATCTTGGAGTGAACTGACTATCCAAGCACGAACTCCTCCTGAGAGAACATGTTCTTCGAACCAAGCTTAGTTCCAGAATGAATACATACATTCCAGTACAAATAAAAAAGACGTTATTGTAATATTTAGTGATCACGAAAATAAATCATACAGAAAGTAAAACGAGTCAAATGTTTCTCAATCAATCTCAATAGTTTTCGACAAGTCAAATCTGGATCAAAATTTTACGTTATGTTTTCATGGATCATTGCGGGGTACAAGTTGGTAAGTCTTTCATTTGCCACCAAGGAAAAGCATGCCGCTGGAATCGATGCAATGATTTTTAGAGAAACTACGTTCGGACGTCTAAGACATAATGAACTGCACAAGGATATCATAATGCTACGGTCATGAAAGGTCTGGAGGCACAGTGGCTGAGCGGTAAAGCGCTTGGCTTCCGAACCAGGGTCCCGGGTTCGAATCCCGGAGAAGACTTGGATTTTTAATTTCGGGATCTTTAGGCGCCCTCTGAGTCCGGCCAGCTCTAATGGGTACCTGACATTAGTTAGAGAAAGTAAAGACTGTGTCGTTTTGTTGGTCACATGACACCCTCGTAAACCGTTGGCCCCAGAAACAGATGACCTTTACATCATCTGCCCTATAGATGCCCTTTAGATCACAAGGTCTGAAAGGGGAACTTTACACGAAAGGCCAACACTACTGTGCCCAAAAACGTATTCTAGAAGTGAATACTAAAGCACAAGTCTAAGCTAGTCAGTAATATTTTTCGGTAAACTGGACATTTGATATAGGCCCTTACCTTGTCCTTAATCTGAACACATGGCACGCACGTCTGCATCCAATTGAAACCCGCCAGCAGAGATGTTGTGAAGATGAAAAGGGAAACATTTGTTAACACAATTATAGAGAAACTTTGGACACTTTATAACTGGTACAGATGCAATTCTAGTACTGATTGCTTTTAACAGATGCTCAGATTTGGGGATTAGTACAGAACCTCAAAGACGTATTAGCCGCAAGAAAATGTTTCCAGGTGAAAAAGATTCTATATTAATAGTCAAGAAAGAGCTACGAAAGGAGATTTCTTCTTTGGACCAGATTGTTAAAGAAATAATCACCCGATTCAAACAATATCATTATGTGGCAGATACATATACATTTTAGTCGCGTTTGAGAATCTTCAAATGAAACTCGATCATATAATTCTCCTAGTGACATTGAAAAAAGTAATTTCGTCTGAAAGCTTCAACAGTTTGTCATAGTTTCTTCAGAATCCTACGAATTCCGAAACAATCTGTCGAGACCCTTTGAGTTGTATAAAAAAATATATAGGCTAAAAAATATATTTTTTAATACAGTTCCGGATATCGCCATCTTGCTCCGTATATTTCTGATAATTGAGGTAACTGTGCAAGCAAAGTTTTCCAAACTTATGTTCATCCCAGATATACTTGTAATCAAAGATGAGAAATTAACGACTCATTGATATTGTAGTTTTTCAATTCGACAAGACCTAGTGGAAAAAATCATTTCAATAAAACTATTGAAAGTTTGCCAGCAAGAAAACACGTAAGATTCTTTTGTAGTATCCTTTTGTCTTTTTTTTGTGTGTGTGTGAATTAGCAATACTTTAACAATGAATGCCGATTATTTGTTTCAAAATTAGTCTCTCCGCAGTTTTATGTCGTTTTTTTTTTCTTAAGACATCACGAGAAGCGCAGCACCGGAAATCAAATACCCTAACTACGCCATTGCTACCACGTGAAATGGTAAATATACGGGAAAACCTCACTACGCTAATCTAATGTTGTTGGCGGTCTTTGACTTGAAGCACCAAACTGCTGATAGACAACTAAACCATTGTTCTATCTTAACTTATCAACCTTGAACTAACTTCCTTGTGAACCAAACTGAAAGGAACGTTTGTTACAACTAGTCGACTCACGACGTAGCATGCGCCCGCAGGGCGGCCCTAGGCTACTGCAACCTATGCGACCTGAGTTGCACCTGCACTTTCATTGGGCCCGCACTAAGTCTAGGTATAGATTATTAAATTAAACATTTTATAACTTATAACAGATTTCCTGATTTACCAGGAGCTCCTAGAAATCTCCTGAAATTGCAAAATAAATTTAAAGTTCTGGAAATCTCCGAAATTAAAATCTTTTAAAAACTCATACAAATCTCCTGAAATATATGGACAAACATTGTCATTTTGGGTTGTCATTCAATATGGATGTGACATAATGGAGAACTATTTTTGATTACTTGTATAGTTAGGAGTTATTTCCCTTAGGAAGTTAATATAAGGCCTTGCAAACTGTGTTTAGTTGCCACTTGCTCCTGAGTTACCAGCTTGACCACTTGACCTGTGTTGGGAATAGCATTTTTTTTCTGTTAGTGGTCGTGTTGTAAAATCTTTTGTTGCATACATTAGTTGAATTGTATACCTGGAGGTTATACCTAATAACCTAGGCAGTACAAGAAGGGACCAGTACACCTCTGGGCGAATGTGCCAGCAACACTAATCTGTTGATCTAAAATATCTAAATCTAGCTATAATTCTCATTGAATATTTTTAGCTATACCTGCTAATAGGTAAATTAATTGATCAAAATTTTGTTATATTGAGTGGGGTGCTCTTTTAGAATCAATCCCCATTATAATGTAACATGGGGTACTCTTACAAGCAACCTCATTTAATTTGTAACAATGGAAAACGCCAATCCTACGCGCGATAAAAAAAAAAAACGACATTATGCATTATCCCTTAATTTTGGAATCTGGTGAATAAAGCTTCTCGAGTTTCAAACTAATGAAGAATTACTCGAGGTCAACAATTCTGGTAGATAGATTGAAACATTTAGTAATTCTTGCTATCGGATAATAAATGAAATTTAAGAGTTTGTATTAGAAAATAAATTCGTCTATGCATTTTATTCATTCTTTGCTACGTACAGAATTACTTTACGAGCCTTGCGTGTAGCGAAGTCATACAGAATATCATAAAAATTATATTTCCTACTCGCCTGACATTACCCGCGGCGTGTGGGTCTAACCTTGTGTTTACTAATCTAGTGGATCTTATCTTATATAATACAGACGTTACTTCACAAACGCCATTGGTGCTACACCTAATGGATAACCCTGACTTGCTTCAACACATCTTTCCATTAAGACCTCTCCTGAACTTTTCGTCTCCATGTCCGAACCCTGAGTAATCTTATCTTATCTTATATAATACAGACGTTACTTCAAAAACGAAGATGATTACGTCCTAAGCGTCATGCATTTAGTCATGCATATTATCCAATGACCTAAGTTCTGCTAAGTCACTGTTTTTCCTGGCTAGCTCAGGCAACTCGTTGCATGCTCTAATAGCACTAGGGAAGAAGGAGTATTTGTACAAATTTGTCCTAGCATATGGGACGAGGAATGTGCCTTTATCTTTGTGTTTTTCAGAGTATTTTATTAAATTTTGTTTTTGTATTTGAAGACTATGGTTCAGTGTTTTATGTATAATTGCTACTTTACTTCTGTCCTGAAGGCTTTCTAAATTTAGTGATTTTACTATAGGTGTTACTCTAGTCAAATGTGAATATTCATTTGTTATGAATCTCACTGCTCTATTTTTATCTGTTCCAGTTTCTTAATGTTTTCTTGAGTTGAGGGGTCCCAAACGGAGGATGCATATTCTATTATTGGCAAACCAAGGTTAAATAACATTTTAGTTTTATGTTCTTATTTGATTTATAGAAATTTCTTTTAATAAATCCTAATGCTTTGTTTGATTTTTTTATAGTTTCATCAATATGTGGATTCCATGACAGTTTTTCATTTATAACACCTAGGTATTTTGCGTTTTTAGTCTGTGTTACTGGTTTGCCATGAATAAGATAAGTGGAATTAATTTGTTTTAGTTTTTTTGTTACTCTTAACAACTGACATTTTTCTGGGTGGAAAGACATGCTCCAATTTGATTCCCATTTCTGTAATTCATCTAATTCTCTTTGTAAAATATCTGTGTCTTGTGTTGTTTTTATTGTTCTATATATTATGCAATCGTCTGCAAATAATCTGACTTTTGTTCCTGAACTAATGCAATTTGGTAAATCATTTATGTAAATTAAAAATAGTAGTGGACCCAAGACTGTTCCTTGAGGTACACCTGAGTTTACTGTTATTGGTGTTCATTTAGAGCCATTTATTATTACAGTTTGTTCTCTCTCTATCAGAAAATCTTTAAACCACTGATGCAGTGGACCCTTAATGCCGAAATATTTTAATTTTTTAAGCAAACTATGGTGGTGAACTTTGCAAAAGCCTTGGAAAAATCTAGTAAGATAGCATCTTTTTGTTCACTATTATCTAAACCTTTTGAAAAATAATCAATTAGTCCTATTAGTTGTGTTTCACATGATCTATATTTCCTAAAGCCATGTTGGTCTGGGGTGAGGACATTATGTTTGTCTAAGTGGTTTATGATGTTGCTACATATTATGTGTTCTAGGATTTTACATGTGATGCCGGTAAGTGATACTGGTCTGTAGTTTCCTGGATCAGATTTTTCTCCTTTTTTAAATAGGGGGGTGACATTAGCTTCTTTTCAGTCCTTCGGATTTAGATGTATGTTAAACGTAGATGATGATCCTTTCAAATATTTTCTCTTTCGCTACGAAAATAAAATTAGTTTTGCAAAATGGGTTTACCCGAAGCCGATACATTTATATCTACTAAAAACGAATAGAGCGATAGCTTTGTTAAATGAATGGGATTATCATTATAAAGTAAACAATTAAACGAAATAATTTTTAGTACGCGATGCATGAATGAATATAGGCCTATCTCAACTCGGCTTCGCAGCTATGTAGTCTATTAAAAATTCTTTAGAAAACCAAATTTGAATGTTAATTTGATCAAAATATGAAATGAATGGACTATAGTTAGTGTGTTCATGTGTTAAAGTATAAAACTAACTGTGCGAAGAGAAGTTTTATCATCTTAGAGATGAATTAGAGTTTTAGATCTTGGGATGGAAAGAAACATTACGGTATTGTCTAATGAAAGAATGTTCGCCAGGAAATCTGTAGTCACAGATATTAGGAACTAATTTATGTAAAAAATGCTTTTGAAACACAAAATTGAAGGTTAATATTATTATATAATGAAATCAATGGATCTTCTTTTGTATTTTCATGTGTCAAAGTAAAAAACTATCTGCGCAAGGTGTATTTCTTAAAATTAGATCTAGGTCTAAATCCTTTCGATCTTTTCTCATGTCAACATTGTTAACCATGGCCTAGATCCATAAATACTATAGCTTTAATAGAGTCGGACAACTTTTTTTTTTGAGGGTCTTAAGTTTGTTTTAGAGCTACAATACATACACTACGGTCTAAGTTGGTACCCAAGAAACATTCCTGCCAAGTTTTATCAAGATTGGTCAAGCGGTTTTGATGTTTATAAGTCACATACATACATTCTACTTTATAGTATAGATAAAGATCACGCTTAATAGCAAGAATTACCAAATGTTTCAATCTATCTACGAGAATTGTTGACCTCAAGTAATTCTTCATTAGTTTGAGGCTCGAGAAGCTTCATTCACCAGATTTCAAAATTAAGGGATAATGCCGTTTTTTTTTTTATCGCGCGTAGGATTGGCATTTTTCATATTGAATGACACCTCCAAATTACAATTTTTGTCTACATATTTCAGGAGATTTGTATGTCTTCTAAATATTTTAATAATTTCTGGATATTTCCAGGACTTTTTCGATTCCAGGAGCTCCTTGTAAATCGACAGGAGGCCGCGGGAAATCTGTTATAAGCTATACAATGGTTTAATTTAATAATTTATACACATAGAATTAGAGCGGGTCCAATGAAAGTGCTGAGCCCACTGTAGTCACCTAAGGCCGGCCCTGCAAAATAGATGCTACGCCGCCGGTCGACTAGTAGTTTATAATTACCTACGACGTTTTTTGATTGTTCAACAACTATAAAATGAGTGTCTATTACATTATTAAAATTCAGCTGTTTATTATAATTTATCTAAAGTTCACTGGGTTAGCATATGTGAAACTGCACGCATCTTTAATCTTTGGAATCGAAGACATTGCCATTAATTCATAGTTCAATTTTGCAACAATGCAACCATAACAAAATACATTTCTTTCTGGATTTCAAACTAGAAAAACGTATCATTAACTTAAAGTTAATGTCTGTAAGTCTATAACGATTTCATTTTTAATAAAATTCCGTTTGTTCCTTTGTCTGAAAAAGTTTTTTATTTTAATTTTAAAAATCCTTTTTCACATGAGACGCCATGGATCAGCAGATGGTAAGAAACGGTTAAAGGTTTTGTTAAATGATTTAGAGATATTGTTTTAAGGTCTTAGAGGCATATGAATCATGCACTGTCAACTTTTATTTTCTTCAAGAATAACTTTTGTTGCCTTTAAATCCGTTCTAAGTCATGGTATTTCTGTTTGAATGTCGCCTTTTTAAAAAAATAGCATATACACCAATATTTTGAAACTGACATCTACAATACTTTGTAGGTTTGTTTTTGTTTTACATGTTTCGGATGTTCCTTCAGAGTTGAAGATAGTTTACTTCCTAGTCCAAACCTCCCACAGGACGACGGAGGATGGGTGCTGGCAGGGTTTGAACCCGGGACCATCGATAAATCCGAGCGACAGTCCAGAGTGCAAACCGCACTAAAGAATTTTTCCTTTGGATTGCTCCATATGTATCAGCTACATTGCTTCCAGTAGGAGTTGAAGCTCAGGGTTAAAAAACGATCAATGAACATACGAATGAACCTCTTTTTCTCTTCTTAAATAGTGAGTCCGGCATCTGGTGATTTCTCGTCTGACATTTTTTTCTCGTTTTTAATATTTGTTTTCTTCTGAATCACAGTGCTTTTTTTTTAGAAGAGCCTTTTTTTATAACATGTTATGCTTAAGTTAAAGAAAAGGTCACCGCATTGGCAATGGTTTAAAGATAGGCCCACTCTTGTGTATCTTTGGCCTTCTTATACATCTTCCCCCCCCCCCCCCCCCCAAAAAAAAAATAAAGATAGGTAAAATAAAAGATCTTAAGTTGCGCCTCTAAAGACAATAATTTTAGAACGAATAAAAAGTATTTCAATCGTATCATAAAATGCTAGGCAAAAAGCTAATTTCTGAATAAGAATGTTGACCACATAGATTGTGTGAATGTTATATACATCTATTAATTAGCTTTTCTATTGCTTCTTAATAAATTTCCTGTACTCCTCCTCCTCCATGGTTCCAGAAAATGAAGCTGCATGTCTCAACCTTTCCTAGACATTTGAAGCTATTCAGTTTGATCTTAGCAGCCTTATTTTTGGTCTCCCTTAAAATTGTATAGCTTCTGAATCTGATCAGTGTGCACTATGTCAGGTGTGCTATGTCAGGTGTGCTATGTCAGGTGTGCTATGTCAGGTGTACTATGTCAGGTGTGCTATGTCAGGTGTGCTATGTTAGGTGTGCAATGTAAGGTGTACTATGTCGGGTGTGTTGTCAAACAAACTACAAACGTGCTTACAGTCATTCTGACTTGAATATCTTGTACGTCTTTGCTAAAACATTTCTCAACTTTGTAACATGACAGATTCTACTTTCAGCTATGTGCTTTATCTACATAACGTTTTCATCATCTCATGGAAATTCTTTATTCCATAAAGACTCTTTGTTAATATGGTCACAAAATGTCTAATATTCTGCTTTTATAGAAACAGTCCGTGAACTATCTCCTTCCATTGTTTTTCTTCTTGACAGCATTATATCAACGACTTTCATGCCAATTGTATTTGTAGACGGATGTCCTTGTTTTCCAATCCAGATGAATTCTTCATATGTGTTTTAATATTCCAATATCGAACTTCATTTCAACAACACATTAAATTAAGTTACAAATTTCTTTTTCATTTCAATACAAATTCGTTGAAAATAGTCGACAGCAAAAGGATACAGTTTTTGCTATTAAGTGATTAAATCGTCCCCATTTGGAAGCATCAGAACCATTCTTGGCACTAATCGAGAAGAAAAATCCCCTACAATATTCAATTATATCATTCGACTGACACATTGTATCATTTCTTTCTTCTAGAGCAGTGATTCCCAAAGTGGTCTATATAGACCTCCAGAGGTCTACGGAAGTGAATAAATAAATTGGGGGTCTATGAGATGTCCACAGGGGTCTACGATAATGGATTTCATTTAAGCAGGTCATGACTTTAATTTTTACATTCCATTAATGTAATTATTTCATACGCTATATAGATGATTTGCACCTTAGTTACTCCTTTAAATATTTATTCTGCTAGTCAAACGAAATTAATTAATTTAATTTCAAGACTTATTTCAATAGATCAATTTTATATGCATGTAAGAAATGTAGATTGTACAGCTTTGATTATTTAAAATTGAGATTAAGTCCTTCCTTGTCAAACAAGCGGTTGCCTAAGTGACTTTTAAGGATGATATGAAACTAATTACACTGGAGGATCATTTGAGACGATGCCACCCAGAAAAATAGGTAAAGGATTGAAAAACTTTCGAACTCTCAAAGACCCACACAGTCTCTTTTCAACATCATTTAGAGAAGATGGTGGTTTGTGAGCGTCTTACAATATTTTTTTTTACTTATAACCAAATGTGGAAAACACTTTAGATAATACATTGATTTTACCAGCTGTTGAAGTAGTTTTAAAAACTTATTTACACAGGTCTACATCTTATATTACGAATGTTTTAAGCAACATTACAATTTAAGGGCACATCGGTGGTACCCGGGTATGAGTTATAACAGTATAAGCTTTTTATGTAATTCTTTAGAAATTACATACACAGTTAGGGGTCAGCGCGTTGCAGGCTCTAACAGGATGTACACTGTGGACTGCTAACAGCCTAGAGGTTGCCGGCACCTAATTTTTCCTCAGGGTTGACCCACGAAACCTTTCCCGTGTTTGGGTACAGCTGCAAGGCAGCAGCGATTTGAATTCAGTTTTCATTCTGCGAGGTGGGTTGCAAGCCAAGGCTAACGAGTCCCTCTCGCCCAAAGCTTACTGGTTTAGGCACCAATTACTTGCCTTTGCCCATTCTCCTGTTAATGAAAACAGTTCCGCGGCCCCCAAATTTGAGCTAGACATGAAAGATTAAGAAATACACAAGAAACTGCTCTATGCAAATAGCTTTTGCAATGATACTTAAGACAAATTTGTGAGCAGGTCAGGCAGGCGCGAGTGGGAGAGACCTATTCTCTGCTCAACATTAAATTTTATTACAGTAGGCAGATGTTTGCACTACTGGGTGGGCTCAATCTGTGCACCTCGGTATGGTTACCAAGGGGCTAGAGTCGCCTAAGTAACCAGACATACTAGCTATCTAACCTAACCTAAATGAAAGCAAGATAACAAACTTTAGTTTAGGATAAATAAACAAAACGAAACTTTATTTACATATACAAAAATAAATCAATAATAAAATATATACACTTACTTGACTAACCACCACTACTGAACCCATCAACTAACTAAAACCCTCTAAATCTAGACCACTACAAACACTAAGAAATCAACTATCTAACACAAATGATTAAAACAACTATCTAACTAAAAAGAACTAAATCAAGTAAATCACTTAAAAAGACAACTACTATACTAGACCTAGATCTACACAAACACACTACAATAAACTAGTCTAGATCTACAATATTCTACCACTTATACTATAACCAACCCATAACTACAACTAAAACAAGAATACCTTAGCCTTAGTACCCTATTATTAGCATTCCCTAAGAACAGAAACAGGCTATAACTTATAACTAAGTTTACTAATCTAAGGCTACACTACAAAACAAAATAACACTAGATTCTAGATCTACAGCAAGAGTAATAGCAGTTATAATCAGCAGTGTAATTGCAGCAGCTAAAAGCAGTGACAGCAGTAACAATAGCAGGCCGTCCCAGGTACAGAATAATAAAATAATTAGACGACAGACCACAAAGATCTTCAGCTGTCACACAGACAGATATGGTACTGACCACTGGTCAAATGTACACTCAACTGTTTTAAGACAGCATGTAGTACATCACTTTTATACTATCCCGCACTAACCTATATAAATATGCGGAAGTACAATTATAAAATCTGACACTAACCTATAAAAATATAAAAATAGATCTAACCTATACAACAAAAATACATATAAAACTAGCTCAGGAAGCGCAAGCTCACAAATTAATTAATTAATTAATATTTAATGTTTGAAGGACTACTCATAGAACAACAAATTCTTATATGGAACATAATATCCGTAGAAAAGATGGCAGGTTTTTGCCAAAAAAAAAATGTCCAGTGTATTTCGTGATTCCAGTAATACATATTGTTATTTAAATTAATTTAAATATGAATTTTATCAATCAAAAAGGATAGATCTCTATAACTAAAATGTAGCTTTTAATTACTTTTTCACTCTTCGACTTACAGCAGTTAATAATTTGTTTAATTAATGGAATTGATGAATTTTTAAAAATACAATACTTATACTTTCCAATTCTACAAAATTTACATTAATTACATGTGAGATTTCAATAATATTTTATGACTGTAGAATGTCGTCATATGTTAAACAGTGACTATCGGTTGGCATCCTAATATTACGGTGCTAGACAAATTCAATAGATTCGATTAATACATTTGTTAAAATCAAAGTAGTGTTCATATACATACATGCAGCTGGTAAATATCTGATAGTAAGGTTTCACGTTTTCCTTGATATATTAAGTGTGATATAGCATTTTAAACCTTTTGATAGAGTTTCATTAAACAATTAAAATATGTTTAGTTGAAATAAGTGTCACCTCCCCCCCCCCAACGGGTGTCACCCAATGCGGACCGCACGCCCTAGTGACGCCGCTGGTCCAAACTGTTGAGCCATGAAGAGAATTATATAGAGAGATTCAACATGAGATAAAATGAAGTCAATGTAGTAGACTAGTGTAACAGGCTTGTTGTGTATAGTTGAAGAATGCTGGATTTGTGTGTCCACTCAACACGTGACAAACATAGATGTTACAGATTGACTTAAATCCACTTTAACAGACAAAATATAAAAGTTTATTTAATAATAATACCGCACTTCTTGGTGGTTACATAATCCAATAAGAAACATGATCACATCCGTATAACAGCGGTATCAAATATATCCAACATGCTAAGTTCTCTAGAATAGACTACAAGTAACGTCCGCATCCCAGCGGGTAACAATAAACAATAATAATATGTATCCAGCTCCAAATACAAATATCAAAATACTCTCAACTTAACTTGAGTTCCTACTGTCCGCAACGGACCAAAAATACTACTGACTTCTACTGCTTAAAAGTTACTACTCTCTCCAAGTGAACAACAGATACCACCGTCCGTCAGTGACCACTCTCTCGATCCATAAGGTTACTACTGACAAAGAGTCAATTTAGTCATTCTTACTTCCTGTTTCTATAACAGGAGTTTTACGTGTCTTTTCACCCTCATGACCCGATGTGAACATATAAAAGGCAATGTCAACCGAGACTGTGACAACTAGTAATAATATAAATTGGTATTCTGGGTGGGGGGTGGGGGGATTTTAAACTTAAAGCCTTCTGGAGGAGGGGGGAGGGGTTAAACTCTAATCTCCCACCCCCACCCCTTGGCTTCGCTTATACAATTTTGAGCGTGTAATTTGCTTTTTTTTATATTGAAGCGTGGTTTTTAGCTTCAAACCCAGCTGGAGAGGAGGTTTAAAAACAAACCCCTCTTGGCTACGCTCATAGAATCTGATGATTGAATTATGCTTTAGTATTATATTAGTTTTATCGTAAAAATAAATTCAGAAAAGAGGGGGGTAAAATCAAAATCCCCCTTAGCTATACTCTTGGAATTTGGATATTGTCGTTTGAATTATTTTTTGTTTTGTTTTTGTGTTTGTATTATAGAAGAGGAAGTCTAACTGCAAAACACCTGGAAGGGGATTTTAAACTCACCCCCCTCCCCCGTCCCCTCTAGGTTGCGCTGGGGTAAGTGGTGATTTAATATTAATATCTCCCCTAAAATAAACAAAATAAAAAATCTGACACTAATTCCACCCCCCCTTTTTTGCGGACCCTGAGGGGGGATTTCATATCGGGGAGGAGTTCACACCCCCCCCCCGGCTACGCCCATGGAGAGATAGAGCATTAGTAAAAATGCTACTATTATGTATTTTGTACCCATAGACTGGCATAGAACTAGATCTAGATGGTTGTACCGCATACGTGTGGATAGACAAATGTCAACTTATTCTTTTATGTCCTAAAAAAATTGGTACCACGATCAAATCTAAATCTATGTTCTAGATCTTGATCAAATCAATTCTAATCCAGATTTAAGATTAAATTATAGATTCTAATCTCGAGATTTAGATCTAAAGCTTAGGAGAACTGTTAAACTTTTTAGAAAATTATTATTTATGTTGTTTTTCCCTATTCTAGATATAATATTTATTTATTTTATCCGTCACTCGTCACTGACTGATACTGATAGTTTAGAATCTAGAATATTATATTATACTACTTAGATCTACCGGCCAGGGCATTGCCGCATTGTGACTCATGTCAGTGTCACATCATTGTGGATACTGAGTATATTATTAGTATATTAATTATATAATACTATCAAGCTAGAATAAGAATCAGCTAGATTTAGAATCTACATTATCTTTTTATAATTTTAGACAGCATGTCAATACATTTAAGTGACTGATAGATCTACATTCTACTACTAGATCTAGTGACTGATCATCTAGTTCTAGTTACTGTACAGTTTTGTTTGTTTTACATGTTTCGGATGTTCCTTCAGTGTTAAAGATAGTTTACTTCCTAGTCCAAACCTCCCGCAGGACGACAGGGGATGGGAGCGGGAGGGTTTGAACCCCGAACCATCGATAAATCCAAACGACAGTCCAGTGCGCAAACCGCACGAACAGGCAGCCAGCCAGACTGGACTCACTGTACCAGACTGGATCTTGAATCATGGGTTCCTTGATCATGAACCTGAAACTGAAGTGGCTAAGTTACTTGAATCTGACACGTTGCTCTTTATGTTGTGTCCCCAAACGTCTTCTTGAAAACGATAGAACCTCATTCTGGATGATCACATGACCATATCTGATATGAAGGGCATGAGTAGTGTTCACAACACAGATTTTTCCTGAAGCTTTGCCATGTCACTACTGGTTATGGTTGACCACTTGCCTAGCTTTGGCCTGTGTTAGCTGTATAAGATGATTACTCTTACGATTATCCCTGTTTGTGTTGTCTCCACATAGATCTATACAACTATATAAGAGAGAGGAGATAGATTGATCTAGAGTCTAGAAATTCTTGATCAGATCTAGATCTAGATTAAATTGTAAGCTTTCTTATTTTTACATCAGTTTTCATTTCACGTGTTATTGGTTTTTTTTGTTTTATTTTTGTGCAGAAGCAGCTGAAACACAAGATTGACTATGCTGCATTTAAGCAGATTAACGAAGATAACTTTTGCTCTAGCTATGCCCACAAGTATTATGCTGTTCTATTGGCTATATAAACGAAGATATTCAGGTATTAGGTTTATTAATAAATAAACAGATGAACTGGCATATAGATCTAGACTAATATTAATTTTTTTAAAATTAATTTGGAGAATTATTTGTCATTATTTTTACCTTGTGTTATCATATATCGGACAGAAATAGTCTTCTTATGATTTTATGTAGTCTAATATAAAAAGATAAAACTAGATTTATTTTTTATGAAAACATACTCATCTTTTACATATATTGAAATTTATAATTGATACCTTTGATTATTAAAGGATACACAATTTTTTTTTTTTTAATATGTCTATGATGTTAGATAAAGAAAAGACTTACTTTTTTTTTTTTATCTCAGAAATGCACATTTTTATTTTAATATAAATATTTTTCATTCTTTGTCCTTTGGTTTCTTTGTCTTTAGATGAGGAGTCCTATGAAGAAAAAAAAATAGTTACATCACGTACTGTTGTCATAGATGTGTCTGTACCACCTAAAGCTGTTGGTGCTATCATTGGTCGGCAAGGTGCTACTATCAAACAAGTAATGAGACTACTAAAAGTATATGTATTTAATTTAGAATAGACCAAGAATAATTGTAACAACTTTAGAATTTAACTTATAGCATCTTTTCCAATGATTGTAAAATATTTATTATATTAATCATTTTTATATTTCTCTGTTCTGCAAGCTGCCTAAAGGTCCAATTCAATGTTGTGAAAATTGATAATGGCACAATAATTTTAGATTTTAACATTTTTAGGATTTAAAAAAAAAAGAAACTGACTAAAAACAACTCTTTTGATACTAAATATTATTTTTAAAAAAATGAACAAATAAACATAATTATTCTAGTCTGAATTTCTTTCTGCTGATTATCATCATCAGTCCCTTGAATTGTTTTGTTTTCCTGATATCAGCTGATAGAAAAATTATAATTAAAACATTTATTTTTCTTGTTAAATCTTTATTTTAGCTATAAAATTTTTATTCTTAACTGTATAGCTTAACAAGTTCTTCAGAACTTTTAAAACTATGAATACCAGGATACCAAACTCATTAAGATTAATGCATTTATTTGAAGATTCAGAAAGAGACGGGGGCCAGGTTACATTTTAAAGAGAAGTCTCAGAATGGGGATAACTCTAGCAACAACCTATCACCCCGTACTTTGTCTATACAAGGCAGCCCTGAATGTGCACAACAAGCGGAGCTAATGGTTTACCAGGTAAGTTGACATTTTAAATCTTTTTTTTTTTCCATGCATTTATGTTCTGCATGCAATGCAGTATTAAGAGTGCCTAGAGATCTATGGTAATAGCTAATTCCAGTCCTTGTACAGACACAAAGGTTATCTGCATATTGTGTTTTCTTAGATCATCACCAGTATCCCAGAAGTTCTTACAGAGCAAATACAAGTGCCCAGCTATTCTATTGGAGCTATAATAGGTAGAATACATGGACTATTAGACATTGCAAATAATCTTTTTCTAATTGCTTCTGTGTAATATTAATCAATATTTTTAAAGGGTAATATAAAATAATTTTTTTTAATATAACTAAATCTATGTAAAATTGAAAAATGTTAATTAATAAGCTAACAATTATTTTTTTATCACTAATATCAAACTTGAATTGCTTATAATCCTTCTTTTCTTTATGTAAACTAGTAGCAAGCACTTGATTAAATGAGAGGTGATAGTTTACTCTTTCTGATCTATTAGAAAACATTTTTGTGAAGATGGTAATGGAAAATGACTTCCAATTCGAAGGTCTATATTCTTATTCCTTTTACTTGGTGGTTTTAATAGAAAGAAGCATCATGGCACTGAAAACCATGTGGATTACCTCAGTTTACATCAGGACTGTTTGAGTCCTATGATGCAGAGACTTCTTATACACCATCTTAAACTCTATAAGAAATCAAGTTTACCAACTGCTAGCCAACTGCACTCCTGTTTGATCTAAAACATCAGACCTATCCACTTGTTCAGTCTGTAATACCATAGCATCTCATAAATCAAGCAATAAGCTTCATTAGAAACAGGTACGCAGACTTGGAAATCTTATTACAAAGAGAAAAGACAAAGACATAATTGCTGGAACGGTAACATAGCATTTAAAATTCAGAAATTTCCAATAGAGATTATGAACATTTTAGGAAAGATAGGAAAAATAATCATGGAGTAGTTCTGTTAGCTATAAAAAAATAACTAATAGGAGAAGAAATGACACTATCGAATAAAAAAAAATGTTGAATCAGCATTTGTAAAATTAACACCATCTGAATATTCTTAATAATTGACCACCAAAGTCTAGTTTAGAGTACATGCAAGAACAATGTAATTAAAGGAAAACATAAAAATACAGTATTTTTGGAAATTGTTTTTTTTTTATAAGTACTCTTTCTTCCCTAGGGCCATTGGAGCATGTAGGGTTACCTGAATAGGCCAGAAAAGCCTATGACTTAGTCTCTAATTAACTTGCATGATTAGATTAACACATGGATATGCGTACGATATAATTATCTTCTCTTTTGAAGAAACTTCTTTAATTTATAAGAAAAGCAATATTGTTGCTTTTAAAAGCTAATTTATAAATTATTTACTGGAAATGATCAATACACAGAAAGAAATATATTTATTGTTAAGTAATATTTTATGAAATTTACTTCATATATCTTAGGCTTTAGTGACCAGCACTTGTGACTGTTTTCCAATAATTCTATGGAGACATAAATTATGGAAAGTTTAAAATTTTGAACTTTAAAATGAGCAGGTGTTTGTTGAATGCACCTTTGATTTCCATTATGTCTATAAATACAATTCAGTGCTTCAAAAGTTGTATTAATAAGTGCACTAGTTTATAATTGTTGCAACAATAAATCCAATGCTCTGTGTGTATACAGGTAAAGGTGGTACATCTATAAGAGAAATCTCACATATAAGTGGTGCTAAGGTGTTTATAGAAAGAATAGAGGACACTAAAACTACCAGCAACCTGAGGGCTGTAGAACTCACAGGATCTAGGCAACAAATCGATAAAGCTTTGGTAACACATTCATTTAAATTGAATAAAGTATTTTGCAAAATCAGATAAATGTTAATGTTACAATAATATCCTTAGTCTTGACCTTCCCTTTCTATTTGTTTGTACATCTATTTGTTGTTGTTTACATCCAATGACTCCTATTTTTACCTGACAACTTTATTTTAGTCGGCTTAATTTTGTATTCCTTATGTTCAAGGCTGAATGATTTTTTTGTTTCTAGGAAATCATTGAAGAGAAATTAAATGTATTAGAAGAGAAAAGATCTAAGGACAGAAACAGTAAAAACCATGTTAGCCATCACCACCTGAAGTCTGTACAGGTTAGCTCAGGTCAGTTGCTATTTTGGTTATGTTTATCAGGATGTAAAAATTATGAGTTGGAAATAATGATGAAGTAAGACTACAGAAATTAAATTTAAAAACTGTTTTGAAATATATTTAGATGTACATTGTGTGTTTTGTTCAGAGAAAAGGTTGATTATTGCAGATTGTTTTGTTTTAAAGAGTGAATATGTGTACAATGAAGAACTGGCTTTGTTTTAAAGAGAGGATATGTGTATAATGAAGAACTGGCTTAGGACTGTTGATTTTATTTTTCTATAACAAAAATGTATATCTATTTTTTCTTTTATTATAAATCACATGTTAAATACTGTATTCATGGTATAGATCTTAAATTATCATATGTATCATATACTTCTTATTATCAATAGATGATACCCTCTGGGATAAACCACAAGAATCTTTCCCCCAGGACTTAGATCAGGTAAATCAAGCATCCTTTGATGTCATTATTTTAAATTCAACTTACAAATGTATTCTTGTTACATTTCTATTTTTTGTTGTTGATATAGACTGGACTGGTGAATATTTATGTATCAGCTGTTGAACATCCTGGACACTTCTGGGTTCAAGTTGTTGGGTTTAAAGCTTTACAACTAGAACAGATACATCGAGATATTACTGATTTTGTAACTACTGATGAAGCTAAACTGGTGAGTACATAACCAATCTATTAAACTACATAAAATATTGCTTCATGAGAAGAAGTCTCTAAAAAAGCTCCTTCAAGAAATAGATAATATCACAATGTAGAGAGTAACCAAAATACTGGACCACACATATAGAAAGACTGACTGTCTTAACACTTACATATAACTTCTAACTTAAATAGCGACCATAGAGTGACTGTTGAGTATCTGGTTAGTTGAAGGGTAGATGAATTCACCATAAAACTCTTGGTTGTTGTGAGTTTAGCTCACTATTTATGAATAAAGGGTATTCTACTTCATGGCGCCAACTTGAGATTATTGACATTATTTACATATAAACATTTCCATCCTATTAGATAGCAGTAATGGCTGTCAAGGTTTAGACACATTTTATATAGTTTGTGTTAACATTGTTTATATGAGTAGCTTGAATGATTCCCCTTGACTAAGGGAGTGAATTTTGGAATGTTATGTGTCATGTTTTAACAAAGTGTGTAAATAAATTCACTCATGAATCTGGCGTTACAGTGTTGGTGTTGTTTATGGTTATCAAGTGTAGTGTTTATAGTTTAACAAGTGGTAGCAGAGCTGTAAGTAAAATTACTTACGTTATTGGTCCAATTTGGAATAATAATGGCTACTAGAAAAAACCATACGAATTATATAAACAAGAGTTACATGGAATGAAATAACTGACCTGAAAAAAGAGAAAAGAGCGATAGCCATTGAGCCCTTTCACTACCACAAAGTAGTGCATGGGGGATAAGAGAGAAAGTGTTCGAACAATTAAATCTATCAGAGCTCAAGTGTCGAGAAGGCTTTGAGAGACTTTTGTTATTTCTTGACAAGAACTTGGCCAAAGACGACCTCGCAGACAGCAAATTTGATGAGTTGGAAGATTTTAAACAAGGGGAAAACCAGTCCATGCAGGATTTCATAGCAGAATTTGACACAAGATATAGAAGAATAGAGAAGAAAAAGATGAAGCTGCCAGCTGAGATTTTGGCCTTTAAGTTACTAAGGAAGGCAAGAATAACTCAAAACGAAAAGATGCTTCTTTTGACCGGAAATTACGCCAAACAGGAGAATTTGTATGAGGAAGCTAAGTCATCTCTGAAAAAGTTTAAGGGAGAAGAAAGTAAACTGAAAGACCAAGAGGCATGTATCAAACTTGAGCCAACGTTTTTGGCTGAAAATGAAGAAGCTTTATGGGTAGCGAGATACCAAAGATGTGAAAACTTCAGTAGCTTTGGAAGATGAGAAGATCAGACCAAATGCAAATATAAGCCTACAGTTGGACATCAAGTGAGAGGTGGAGGACAAGGGAGAGGTGGCACTCAAGGTTTCGGATTCCCAAAAGCTCAACAAAGTTTGAAAAATATAAACCCAGTTGGTCCCTACGGAAATGTTTTAACATTTAAATCATGTGGATCATACAGACATCTTTTGTCCAAGTGCCCTGACAGTTGGGAAAACATGTCTAAGAGGGTCAATGTTGTAGACCAGGAAGAAGAAGCCTGTTTGTTCACAGGAAATCACAAAGATGAAACTTTCCAATTAGGTGTTGAAGCTTTTAACTGTTCTGTATTAGACAGCGCATGCAGTAGTACAGTGTGTGGAATGACATGGTTGGGGGCATTTTTGGGCTGTTAAGGTGAAGAAAACCGCAACAAAGTGAAGTTAAGAGAAGGTCACAGAATGTTTAAGTTTGGTGGTGGGACAAACATAAAATCTAAAGTTGAATATGAGTTACCTGTCACAGTGGCTGGAAAGAAGGTTAAGCTTGTGACGGATGCTGTAGAAACAGACATACCATTATTACTCTCCAGATCTGCTATGAAAACAGCAGGAGTAAAAATGGATTTGGAAAATGATACAACTGTTATTTTTGGAAAAGAGGTTTCCTTAAACTTAACATCATCTGGCCATTACTGCATTCCCATTGACAAGACTGAAACGATCCAAATGGAAAAGGTCAACACAGTAAAAGCATTTGACGAATCCCCAGAAAAAATGCAAGGCGACTATTAGAAAACTACATAGGCAGTTTGCACACCCTCGGAGGGATAGACTTAAGACTCACTTCAAGATGCTAACATTTGGTGTGAGGGTTTTGAAGACTTAACAGATATAGAAAGAAGCTGTGAACTGTGCAAAGTAAATGCTAAGACACCATCTCAACCTGTAGTGGCTTAACCCTATGGCCAGATACTTTAATGAAAAGGTTGCAATGGATCTCAAACAATATAAAAGTCAATGAAATTTGAGTCTGAAAATTCAGATATAGATCTGGAAACTCTCTTATTCTGGACAAATATGGCTAAAAACTCTTTGCAAATGAGAAATGGTTTTAGTAGCCATCAGATTGTGTTTGGGAGAAACCCTAATTTACCAAACATTCTGCAGGCAAAACTAGCAGCTTTAGAGGGTAGAACAACAAGTGAAGTCTTTCATAAGCACCTGCCTGCTCTCTAAAGTTCGAGCATCAGAGCAGGTGTTTCAAAATGGTGACAACATTTTTTATAAACGTGAAGGCAAAGAGAGATGGTTAGGACCAGGAAGGTGGTATTTCAAGATGGAAAAGTTTTTTTTTGAGACATGGCGGTGTACTTGTCAGAGTGGCGCTAATTAGACTTTATAAAGCGAGCGTGGATGAGGAAGAGAGTACAGAAGATAATGAGAACACAAAAATGATTCATGACGTCGTCAAGAGTGGTGTAAGCAAAATATTTGATGGAGATCGTAAACTTATTAGAGATGAAAGTAACACAAGGACAGACATTCATTCTGTAACTTGGTTAAAGCCAAATGAACAAATAGAATATAAAATGGACTGATCAGAACAATTGCTAGCATTCTCAGAAGAGCAGGCAAAGCCACAGCAAAGTATAAATATTGATATAACATAGACAATAATGTGGACAAAGAAAGAAAAAATGTAGACCTTGAACGAATTGAGTGGAAACATTCAAGGGGTGGCAATAGCAACAATGCATGTTTATCAATGTTTGAATCAGGCAAAGAGATAGATGAAGCCAAACAATTGGAGTTACTGAAATTAAAGCAGTTTGAAACATATGAAGAGGTTGAAGACTGTGAACAAAATGCTATTTCTACACAGTGAGTTATAACAATGAAAAATGGTTTACCGAAAGCAAGTCCTGTTGTAAGAGGATTTGAAGAGCAAGACTTAATACCAAAAGATAGTCCAACTGTTGCCAAAAGCTCCGTGAGAATTTCTATGTCAATTGTGTCTAGTAAACAATGGCAGATTAAAACAAAAGACATTAAATCTGCATTTTTACAAGGAAAGCCCCTGGATAGAGAGGTACATATTATACCTCCAAAAGAGAGTAATACTCTTGGAAACTTAAGCATGGGCTATATGGACTCAAGGATGGTGCAAGAAAGTTTTATTAAAGTGTCAAAGAAGAGCTTATTGAACTTGGTTGCCAACAGTAAACAGTCCAACCTTGATCCAGCACTGTTGACATTAATGAGTGATGGAGTTGTTTATGGCATCTTTTGTTTCCACATTGATGATTTTCTTCATGCTGGCAATGACGTTTTTGAGAAGACCATGTGTTAATTGTGTCACCAATTAGTGCCAGGAAAGATAAAAGAGCGAAATTTTTATTATATCGGATTCAACATCAGACAAGTTACAGATGGGATCATCCTAGACCAAACAGCGTACATCAAAAAACTTGATCGCCCATAGTTAGACCCAGCAAGATGTTTGCAAAAGGACTTGCAGTTGAATGATGCAGAAAAGTCTTTGTACAGAAAACTCATTGGCCAGTTAAATTTGGTCGTTCAAGGCTCCAGACCTGATATGGCTTTGGAGTTAGTTGAATCTAAGCACAAAGTTAAACAAAGCCTAGGTTACAGACCTAATGCGAGCAATAAAAGTCGTTGGAAATCTAAAACACTTACAATTGTATAGAGGTCTAAATGAAAAATCCGAAGAAGACTGGGAGCTGCTTTTGTTCTGCGATGCCGACTTAGGTAATCTTAGTGGTGGTACGGAAAGTACAAGTGCCCATATTGTGTGGATTAAAGACAGAGACAAGCATTGCTTTCCAATTTTTTGGCGAGCCTTGAAGATCAAAAGGGTAGTTAGATCTACCATTGCTGCTGAGGCATTAGGCTTGCAAGAAGGCCTAGAATCCGCCATCTTTTACCGAACTGTAATAGAAAAACTCTATGGTATTGAGAAACAGTCATTGCCTATCACACTAAGCTAGTTGAAGACAAAAGGCTGTGTATCAGTGAGATGCACAGGACAGAAAAAGTTGAAATTTGCTGGTGTCCTGGAAGAGTACAACTAGCTAATGTGATGACCAAACAGGACTTCTACTTCTGACCATACTGCAAGCAGGAAAACTCCCGGATGAGTTTGTGTAAACATTACTATAATTTCTTTTTTTTTTTATCGTATTCATCCTATTTTTTTATTTCTAGTAATGTAAATATACCATGTATACCATGCCTTAGTATTTTTTTTTCTTTGAACATTTGATTTGATCCTAGATTTGTGAATTTGCCTACTATTTCATTTTGTTATTCATGATATATTTAGTTGGAGTATAATGTTGTTTTTGAAAAGAACAAAAAAATAGAAAAAATACACGAATGGAAGAGATTTTGTACTATTCTCATGTATTGAATACTTGTTAATATAATATGTACTTTCCTATTTCTAAATTGATTTATTACATTATTTCTGATTCTGGATTCTTGCCTTTAAAGTTGACAGAAAGAAAGAATGAGTGAGAAAAAGAGAAATTGTAATGAATGTTTACATTGTTTATATGAGTAGCTTGAATGATTCCCCTTGACTAAGGGAATGAATGTTGGAATGTTATGTGTCATGTGTGTTAACAAAGTGTGTAAATAAATTCACTCATGAATCTGGCGTTTTAGTGTTTATAGTGTTGGCGTTGTTTATGGTTATCAAGTGTAGCATTTATAGTTTAACAGTTTGTGTACCTCCATGTTAGAGTGGGTTGTAAATTAACATATTAAATTGCTTAACCAGGTGATACTGACCAGTTGTCTATCTAGTGGTGTGAGGGCTACCTCCAGAGGGAGAGTTCAACATACCCCTATGTCCTCCTTATTCATCATACATGACATTGTGTGTCATAAATGCTGATCAACTTACATTCATCTATTAAAAGTTTAAAACAAAAGTGAAGAAAAAGTAATATAAATTGTATAAACATAAGTGTTTACAAATGTTGCGAAATGTTCAGTAACAAAGCTATTTACTTAACATGTAAGGATGGTCTCCATCTCTGGCCTGGCCTGGCCGGATCTCTTATTTTACTATTCAATTAAATTTGGCTTTTGTCATATATAAAAAAAAGTACTCTCAGGTACACTACTTTGTGAGCATGTTTTAAATCCTTATTTATAAATTACTTGTACATAAAAAAAAATTTACACAAGATACATGGAAAATATATTTGTTGTAAATGTTATCAGTACTGTTTATAAGGAGGATTAAAATAAGCATTCAGACTATGATGCTGGCAGCATGTTGTACTTTTGCTGTAGTTTGATACTAACACACTGGCCTACTGTGAGCCCATTTGAATAGAATTCACAGAAGACAGTTCCAAATTGAATGAATAAGTCCACAGTGAAAGTATTGAACTAAAGCACAGTGTACAAATAAAGCACAGTGTACAAATGATCTTTCCATTTTGTATTTTTATCCCTTTTGATCTAAATTTAGATCTAGAAAATGTGTACAATCTATAGTCATGAGAAAACCTCAATCTTTGTATTTATTAATGCCCCTGAGCTACCATTTTGTAGCTAGAACCAGAATATGCTCACAGACCTACCAGATGCTTGCTAGATTGACTTACTAGTTGATGATATCATTGACTAACTTCAGTTGATCTTAGCAACAGGAGAGTTCCATTATTATAAGATATAGACTTCTATTTTGTTAAAGTAGCCATCTCTAGCTCTAGGCCTTTTTTTTTATTATTGAATTTAAGTGAAAAGAAAAACAAACATAAGACTAATATACACTTTAAAAAAATAATGATAATTTGTATATAAAAAAAAAAAAAAAAAAAAAAAAAAGAACTAACCATCTTGTTAGTATTTGATAAAAGCAAGACACAGACCTACAATTTATACAGAAGAAAAAGTATTTTTGAAAAATGATACACTCCATTTTCTTTTCAAGAAATAGATGAATGTGAGAAAACAATAAAATAAAGCTGTGTGCATTTTTAATTGCAGAATGTCAATGATGATATATTACATATTTAATGTCTATTTTAGAATTATTGTGTAACACAAATTATACCTGGTGACCTTGTTGCTGCTCAATTTGAAGATGATGATTTGACCTATTATAGAGCTAAAGTCCTGGGAGAGACAGCAGATGGACAAGTAGACTTATACTTTATTGATTTTGGTGATAACACTTATGCCTTTAAAGAAAACATTTTTAAACTAAGGTAAGTCAACTGCTTTTAGACACATTTGAAATCATAGTCATGTTCACAGTCTGAACACTTACTTAAAGAGTGTATGTTTGATCACAGGTCAGATTTCATCCAATTTCCTGCTCAAGCCATTGAGTGTAAGCTGGCCACAGTACAACCAGTTGGTAAGTTGACTCATGCTTTTTCACTCGCAACCTAATTTGCAAGTAATTATAGATTCTATAAAAAAAAGTTAAATTTCTGAAAGGGTTTTCTGCTTATGCATTTAATGTTATCAGAAAGGCAAGTTTTGCCATTTTCAATTTATAATAAAAAAAATATTGTTTAAATCTCTGATTTCAAAAACTTGTATGATTTAACTCATTTAGATATCTACATTCTAGAAATATGTAAAAATTGTTTTAAATTTAATATTCATACCCATATATATAAAATACATGATTAAAAAATCTTTGTGAGCATCACCAGCCAATCCTTTTTCTAATATGAACTATTTAAAGATTAGATTTGATTTATTTATCCAATTCTATGTTTGTACTTAATGAAGATAATTCTTAGGTTGGTCAGAGATATGACTTTATACTAGAAAAGGAACATTTCTTATTCCCTATGCTTGGACCTATTCATACTCTTTCTTAGTGCCATTAATCAGCCAAGAAATCCAAAGATTTGGTAGAGTTAAAGTCTTTAATTCACATGTACTGCTAGGTTAATACATGGATATGGGTAGGATGTAATAATCTTTTTGTAAAGGAATACGTGTAAGTTATACATGTATGCAATGTCTAACTAAGAATATGAAACAATGCCTCACAATCTAATCATTTTTAAATATTGGTAATTATGTCATTTTTACTTGATCAATGTTTAAATATAGATTTATAACTACCAAGCTAATAAAATTTGTTGTCCTTTAAAAAATAAAACTGACTCATACACATTTTTTTGTCTATTAAACAATGTACATTAGTAAACAATGTACATTAGTATTGTTCAATATAGGCATTTCTGTACATTGATTGTTTCAGGTGGTCAGTGGTCTGAGGAAGCAATTACTTGTTTTGAAAATCTAACTCACTGTGCACAATGGAAAGTTCTGTCAGCTGAGATGGTCAAATATGATGTAGACAGTAAAGGGAGACAAAGGCCTTTAATAAAGTTGATTGACAAAAGTCAGGGTCATGTAAGTGTTAATGTAGTTCAGATAGACCTGAGAACTATTTATTGTAGGATGTAACTGAACTCAAGCTTGTATCATTTGTTCACCAAACTTTCCATTTTGTCCTGGTGTTGGTGTTTTTTTTTTTATTTTGTATATGTATTAAAACCAAAATGTAACTATTTAACTAAAACTGTGATAACTCTTATAATTATAGATATAGCTATATTTTGCAAATCTTATATTGACACCTTTATAGATTTCATAATTATAATACTGGGCCCAATGGATTGGTACCAAACCAGAACTAGGATCAAATAGTATAACAAAAATAGATAGATCTACATTTATACTTCATTTAGTCATAGCACCTACATATCTAAATCTCTAAACACATACACATTGATATCACATCCTGGAGATTTTCTTTTTTTTTATTGCTTTTTTAAGATCATCAGTGCTACATTCTATGATACATAAAGTAATAATCTTAGCACTGTGTACCTTGTGGGTTACCTTAATTTACATTCAGAACTATTTTATATCTGATCTTTACATGTTAAAATCTATTTCAAATTAATTTTACCAACCATTAGCTTAATCACTCTTGTAAATGTGGAAAAAACAGCGTATTAGTAAAGTATTAACGAATCAGCAGATTTAGAAAAGTCAGACATAATTGTAGGAAACATGGCTAAACTAGACTATATATAACTTGACTATCAAGTGTCAATTTTATTTAAAAACAAAATAATACTAGTGTAAAAAGCCCATGTATGGTATTTTAATTAGCAAAATTTTATTGATAAAGTATGCCATAAAATTACAAAAAGTTATTTTAATCCAATTTACTCCATTGTAGTAATTGAAGTCCTCTGGTCCTATTTCACTGTTTGATAGAAATGAAATAACTGTACCTATTAGGAGATAATATTATTAAAATAAAATAAGACTGACTAGAGATGCTCACATATTTTTGTAATAGTTTTTATTATTTTGACCATGCACTGACTCAAGTTTTATTTTGGTTATATTTTGACATGCACTGACTCAAGTTTTATTTGGTTATATTTTGACATGCACTGACTCAAGTTTTATTTGGTTGTATTTTGACATGCACTGACTCAAGTTTTATTTGGTTATATTTTGACATGCACTGACTCAAGTTTTATTTGGTTATATTTTGACCATGCACTGACTTTAGTTTTATTTTGTTATATTTAGGCATGTACTGACTTTTTTGTTTTGTTTTCCCTAGGATGTGGATATTGCCAATGAGCTAATCAGACTAGGCTTTGCTGTTCGAGAATTAAACTCTATCAACACATCAACATCTGAAAGTAAATTAATAGATGAACAAGGAATAGTAACTGAAATGAAGCCACATGACAGCAAAGTTCTTGCTGTGTCCACTACAGAACAATCTAGCTAATGCATCACTAATTATTAGAGCTTTTTGGATGCAGGCTATCTATTAAAATTCTGAGGATTCTAGTTTTAGTTTATATCCTAATATTTGGCAACCTTAAGAAGAGCGGATGTTAACCCTGGTTCTGACCAATGAAAATCTGCAAGATAATGAGACTTGTTCAATCACTTGCTCTAGAACTACCAAACTATGATTAATGCAGAAATGTAACAATGTCATGTGTACAGTGTTATGTTCATTAACCTTTGGCTGATGAAAACATCAAACCAAGCAATAAGGTAGTAGGTTAACATTACTTTTTATTTCACCATCACTTGTCTCTTAATCTGTTGCATTGTTGGGGCACCACACATGATCTGTTGACCATCTCTCTCCTTTCCTCTGTCTTTTGCCAAGATTTTAGTCTCTTTCATTAACAGGCCTGTTTAAGTCAAATAAGAGACTATTTAGAAAGCATTGTTTAATTTTTTTGTTTCTCACATGCAGACACAGTTGTGCTAACATTTCTCTGCCTGTGTTAACACATCATCCTTTTAGTTAGTACTGAAGTCAATTAGAATGGACCACTGGGGGAAAATGTGTTATGAATGGTTTGGCTTTTTATTCTCCCAATTAGTGAAAAGAATTAGCCCCTTCATTAACTGTTTATCATAAGACAAGTCTTAGTGGAAAAATTATTTTTGTCATTTAAAAAGGGCATATGTCTAAAGACTAATTGACCGACTTAGACAATATCATCATAGTTGTGATACCTGGGACTTGAAACAAGACACTTTGTTGTAATAGAATCATCCTTTGCTTGTTACAAATGTGATTTATTTTTCCACTGGTATTTACTATTTAAGTTGTTGGTTGAACTGTAATGTAAATAGTAACTTTACACTCAAAGAGAAGTGTAAATAAAGTCTGTTGGATTTAGCAAAGTTCTGGATGTTTGTATATTAAACTTAAACCCAATAAAACATTGTTTGGGTTTTGTTTTTTTGTTCAATTGTCATTTTATTTGAAAATAATTCAGTGTACCGGTATTCCATTTGTTTTTGTTATGTTTTATTGAGTAACTTTTCTATGTTTATTTCATTAAATTCAGTAAATGCAAAAAAAAAATTTGTAAATTCAAGGTGTAAACAAAATTTGTTATTGAATAAAGAAGAAATTGTTTTTAATAGTCTTATAAGTGACTAAGACACTATTTCTTATTGCAATTATATATTGTGCTGAGTAAAACTTTTATCTTGCTTCTGCACAGATTGAAGAGTTTCACAGATGTGAAAATACTGTGATTGTCTAGAACATAGTGCAAGTGCACTCTTAAAAAGAAAAAGGTTTTATTGAAGTGTGCCAGTTATTTTTAAATGGCTGAGCCATTTGTGACAATGCTGTCGTTATAAAGGTTCTCACCCCTTTTTTCTACAGTGGATAGTTGAATTTAGTCATTAAATTAAGTGCTAAGTGACACTAATCCTTTCTAAGACATCTGTAAAAGTAAAAAAAGTTCCCCTTTCAGACCTCCGTGCCCTATGGCTAACGACCAACCGCCTTTACTTTCCCCCCAACTAATGTCAGGCACTCAAAGATCCCATAATTAAAAATCCCAGTCTTCACTAGGATTCCTGGTTCAGAAGCCAAGCCTCTAGACATCTTTGTACATCAAAATATTTACCAATTATTGCTTTGTCAACAACCATGACTCTGGACCTTTTCACATTTGCAACTATTCTAACACTAAATAAATGGTTCAGAAAAATTTGAGTTGTTTAAATTAATTTTATTTCATAACTTGAGAGATGAATAGGTAATGTCATAAAGTAAGTCTAAACAAAAACTGACAAAACATTAAGGACTACACAATGATGACCAGTTGAACTGACATTATATAGACTACAATTAACTAGAACTGAACTACACTAAGGGAAGGATGATCAATTAAGTGAAAGTGATAATGTCTTATTGTTTTCAACTATGTTAGTGTAGTATGAGATCTTTATCTGCATCACCAACTTGCTGTTTCCATTTCTATAATAAACTTGTACTATAATGATATGATATAATTAACAAAGACAAAACATTCAGACTTGTTACTAGGCTTGACTAGTATATACAAAAATGTTTTGTATTTATAGTGCTCTGCCTTATCTTTACCTGATTGCACTGCTTTTCTGTCTTACATAGTAACATTGCCCAATCAGAACAGCAGTAGTATGGGCTAGATCCTTATGTCTCATTAGAAAACTGATGACAATAACTTGTGGAACACATATTAGAGCTTAGAAGATAACTTTATACAAATAATCATGACACATTACTAGAGAAATAATCACATCCCTTTAAAAATAAAGAATTCTTCTATCATTTTTACACATGATGGATTGAAATAAGAGATTCAATTACTACTACATTCAACCTAAAATGTGTGAATGGTTTTTCCATTAGCTTAGCGTCAAGAAAATGGTTCACGTTTGGTTAGGAACTACCCTATGCACTCTTCAAATCTGAGCAATGAGACAAGAGGCCAACCATCAATATCACCAAAACTTTCTGGTTAACATGAATAAATTAAGTAGACATTAAATTCTGCAATTAAGGTTGTAAAATGGCTAATCATTACAATCACTTGCTCAGGTCTAATTGACACAATAATTGCACTGTTCTGATCAAGATTTTAAAAAACTAGTAAAGAAAAAATACAGAAGAAAGGGACAGTCTCAGTTAATTTGTCAACATAAAACACACACTTATATTGTCATTTGCAACTATTTAAACATGATAAAAATAAATATTAGAATGAACTTGTTTTCAATAGCTTTTCAGCAGCAGTGCAGATACAAATGTTATGTGCCCTACCATAGAATAATAATTCTAAATTCAAATGTGTTTGTCATGAAAACAAGTACTATGCTGATGTTAGCTTCCAATAAAGCAATATGAAAGTCATGTCTAGCACTTCAAATAGTTTGGTGATCAGCTCACACTTGTAACTTGGTTCATAAAATACAAATATTCATAATTTTCATTCTATTGAATAAACTGTTCAGTCAAGATATTGCAGGGTACCATTAAAAAAAAACCGTTCCATTCATACAAATCAATCTTCAGCTATTTTAGTTAAAATTTTTAAAAAAGCAATTAAATGGATTATTATTAAATATATCTATTGTATGCATTGAACTTCTTTTACTTTTATTGAAATGACTTGGCTATTGATGAACTATTGCTCAAATACTATTGGATCACTAAGATACTAACAAAATCTTTAATAAATGCAACACAAAAGCTTTGTTTTTACAAATCTACATTAGTTCATCATCTTATTGTTTTAAGACTGAATAAACAAAAGTATTGACTCAGATAAAACAATTTCTTTCTTAGTAACAAATAATAATATTAATATAGTGATATCAACCCTAAAGATTTCTATCTAAAACTACATTTGCACACCCATAATGTTTTGGGTGTGTATAAGAAAAATTGCCCATACAATAGCAAACAACCAGATGATGATGTGTCAGGATGATAGACCTAATAGTGTAGCATGCAGCAAATGTGTTGAGTTGGCCTAATGAAGTACAAGTAACAATTATGTGATTGCAGCAAGAAGACTCTAACTTCAAACACATACCTGGAGCTAGTACTTAAATGTAGGTTGTCAAATGATTGGTGGAGTGAAAAAAGAGGATGAAAATCAGCTACAATTTGCCCAATAAGTGTTTTTACATTCCCAGTAGAAAAATGTTTGCTTCATTTCTAATAATAAAACTTGAAAAGATGAATAATATACAAACATTTTGTTTTATAAACCGGTTACATAGAGCTATCACAGTGGACACAAAGTCTGGTTTCAAGAAAGTCCAATACAAAAAATACACAAACAACAAATGTTTACCCGACAAGTTTTTTAAGTAGCGAAAAAAAAACTTTTTTGTTCACTGGTATAATTCTTTTCAACAAATGATATCAACGCTTTGAATGTACACTACACTTACATGCTGATGAGGTTAGACATATACAAGTTAACACTGAACTCAGACAGTGGCTACTCAATAAAATTATAGCAAATCTGCAGGGGCATTAAAAACAAATATGAATAAGAAAATTCAAACAAGTTACTGCTTTAAAAATGTAATAACAAAGAATTTAGGTATCGTTAACTCAAAAGTTTATACATTAAAAAGAAATATTTTGTATCAGCTGTGGTGACAAGAGCCACAATGCCATAGTGTTGAACATGTACTAAATGGTTTAATAAAAGGATTTTGCCATCACACAAATATTATAACCAAAGAATGACTATTATGTGTAATCAAATGAGAGCAACATATACAAGTCCTGTACAGAAATAACTTATCTATTAAAATGTATAATTTTACTATATTAACAGTCTCATGTGTAAAGACCTATTATAATAACAATATCTAATATTAAATTGGAAGTACAAATTAACTTCACACACATAATTCAATTACCTAAATTGACAACTCCTATGGTTATTATTTCCAAGAGCTTTCAAAATGCCACTAGAGTTACAAAGAAAATGTGTTGTACAAATACTCAACAAATCATTCAATGCAAACTGAGGTATTTTAACAAGGAACACAATTTTCCTATTTCTGAAACTAAAATTCTTTGACTACATTGCTAATGATCTGCTTTAAATGTTCAAAAGATTGTTCCTTGCCTTGTATACAGACTCTCACTGAAATAGGTTATTAAAACCAAAACTTGTCTTCATCTAGTCTGTTAGATATTAAAGACATTTATCGTAAGCAAAAATTAAGTGCAGCTAACCAGGGACAGTTTTAAAAAAAATTTAAGTGCTAATTTACAGGGAAATAGGACATACATTTACAGGATGCATATTTGCTCATTTACAAGGGTGTTTTGTTTTGTTTTCTATACAGCCATGAAATGTGTTACAATTGATGTAATATTGATATCTCCATAATACTTTTATATCCCTAAAATAAAAAAAGAACTCAAACTTGTTTAAAATGAAGCTACAATTGACTAAAACATGTTTGAAATTCTATCGCTTTTGAAATGAATACATTTCTACAAAATAAGAATACAATTCTTGTACCAATGTTAACATGAAAATCCAGTCTTTATGGTGCAATCCAATAGTTTGAAACATAATAATTTCAGCAATATATGTTCAGAGCAATGAAATAAAGTAAACACATTTTTTCAAAAACCTGTTTAAAATCATTAACTTAAACTGTAATGAATAAAAATACATGCTTGCACAGCTGTAACATTGAACCAAAACATTTATTCCTTTTAAAAAAAAAAAACATTAAAAAAAAAACACAATCTACAAGGAAATTGAAATGTTTTGCCTTTATACATTCTAGAAGAATAACATGCTGGCCGATTTGTGAGTCTGTCTCTGCGCAGCACAATCCCTGCATATCAATACTGACATATGGAGTCAACAAAGAGAAGTCTTTATGACATTGATGAACAGGGCAGTCCAGGGGATCCCATTTGAGTCAGTACTCTGTCTAGCCACTGCAGGGGACCATTTAAATGAATTTCAATCCAACTTGGTGTACTTGTCACTGTCTGCCGCCTGCAAAATACACATTAGTTTAGAAACATTGTAGAAAGATGGGTGGGCAAAGGGTTGATGTGATCGTCTTTAGAAAGGCTTAAACTACTCTTTCAAACATCAATACCAAGCTGACCAAAAAGAAAAGCTGCTTGCTACAATATCAAATGTTATGTGTCGAATTAAAAGAGTTTGTAGGTAAGTGCTAATGCTTTAGCTGTACAGCTTGTGTTTTTTCAGCTTCAATTAAGGAACTGTCAAAGAAGGTGATTCATTTCAAAATGTTTGTGTCTATAAAGTATATTCACTTTAGTTCTTCATTTATCGAAGGAGAAATTATGAAATTATTTTGGCTTCCTGAAAGAAAAAGTATATTTGGCCTACTAATAACCATTTATGGGCTTAGTTAATAGTAAAAAGAGAAAGTCCAAAGAAACCAATATTAAAAGAAGTGTTCTTACCATTTATTGGGCTCATTATGCTTTATGTTAGCTAAAGGAAAACGCAAATGCTTTTTTTTTTTTATTATGAATTTTAGATTTTTTTTTTCAATTTTATCCTTTAAAGAATGTCTCTAATAAATTTTTTTTTTTCCATCCAAATAAACCATTTACACTTTCATGACATTTCTAGCTTCCTAAGCAAACATGGGGTACAGTAATATTTACCTATACTCAGCTCCCCAGCCTTTGACAAAACTCATCCTGATAGTACACATTCGTGTCAGCTGGTAAACTGACTCAAAGCCTTGGTTAACAGACTGAGCCAAAAGAGCAGCAAATTCCTGATTGTTGAATATTTTCAAATTGCAGCCTGAGGAGATAAAACAAACACAAATTTCTATTTATTTTTAAACAAACAAGAAATAACTGGATGAGATACAAATACTGAATCATTGAGGTAATACACATGAGGACCTTGTTACTTCCTTCTTGAAAGTTCTAAGCTTCCTTTCATTCACACATTTTAAACAAATATATACATTATTAATGGATTTATTTGTCAGTACTTTCTCTCTAATATATATATATATATATATATATATATATATATATACAACTTTTAAAACATACATACACATATATCAATGTGGGGGGGGGGGGGGGGGGGGGGGGGGTTTAGAGAATGCACAATTTTAATAAGAAGTGGGTGAGTTTTATAGAAATTTAGAATGGATTTCTAAAAACAAATATGTATAAATAAATTGTATTTAGAAAAAAAAAACTTAAAGATTATCATGTCATGCAGGGGTATTTAGAAAGCAACCCTTATAGATTTAATAGAGCCAGATTTAGACATCTAGATCATAATAAATCTAGTTGCTCGAGTTTTCTTCAGTTATTAGGCTAATTGCTATCAAGAAGCAATCGACATATATAGATCTGGGCATAATATCTTCCTTCACCTCACCTTTTCTGTTTATTTTTTTACCCCAATAGGATGTCTTAGCAAGACCTCTGTGTACACTTGCAAGCTAACTTAAAAAAAGGATATGAAACATGACAGGATAAATTCATATTTGCATACTGGCTATCATTTTTTTTTTTTAGATTTTGCATATTAGCTATATAAGTTATGAGAACATTCCTACAATAGAAAAAGTAATGTATGAAATTGAGTACCTGGTGGTATCTTACATACAGTTGCAGGATGCCACCCATAGCGTTGGTTACAGTTTGGACTTTGTACAAAAACAGCATTGTCACTTAAACATTCTGCAAATACTTCACCACCAATGTAGTATAACCTCACTCCTCTCCCTGAAAAGGAAACAAATATGCATGTTAACTCGACGCTGAGATAAGCAGCTAAAGCACTTGAGATCATATTTAGGAGGTAACCAAATAAGACACAATTAGTCAACTAAATAAAACTGTAATCTGATTGTGATGTTCTATCAAATGTTACAACCACCGAAAATAAATAAAGATGACAACATTATATATCTTTGAATGTAGAATAATTTATTAATAGGATGTATACTCCTCTAACAACAACAACAGATACTTCCATGATGTCTCTCACTCTTCCTCTAATCTTGTCTAAATGCAGTGTTTGATTCCCCCCCCCCCCCCCCACACCCCCCCCCCTAGAAAAAATGTGTGGAACATGGTTAAAAATGCAAAAATGGATTTTATAAGAACAAATCAAATACATCAATTTTTGGTCCTTGAAAGAAATAAGCATTTAGCATCTCCACTGAATACTAGAAATGCCATCTTAGTGTTTAGTCACTGAAAGTAAGATGGCATCCCCACTGAACACTAGAAATGCCATCTTAGTGTTTAGTCACTGAAACTAAGATGGCATCTCCACTGAATACTAGAAATGCCATCGTAGTGTTATTTCATTTTACTATTACTTCCCATTTTATATCAAATAGAGAAAAAAAACATTTGTTTCAGTGATCTAAGGAATAAGTAGAGCAAGGAAGAAATCATGTCATTGTTTTTGGTTTTATATTTGCTTATGTTAAAAAAAAAAAATTTTTCCCTAATTAAATGTTGTCTACTTGCAAATGTACTAAAGAATTTTTTTTTCTCTGATTTCCAACAAAATTAAATTTTAATGAAAATGCAATATTTTTTTTATCTGATTAGTAAATGATAATAGTTTCTGTTGGGATAGTAGCATAAATTATTTGCACTGGTACTTTTCTTTACCAAGATAAAGAATACTTATCTAGAAACAGCTATATGAAATACCTATATGTCTTCGGGTCATTTCAACCTGCTGTGTTCTGTTGACATTTGACAAAAGCCCAAGACAAAATCTTTCCGAATTACTGGGATCTGTGAAACCATCAACAGTGAGTGATGGTTGTGATGCATGAAAAGTTTCACCAACTCTCATGTTCAGCTCATAATAAGCTATTGAACACCAGTACTCAGGTTCTTTGTAAGTTACAGGCTGTAACTCAGCATTGTTATCTAGATGGGAAATTTTAAAATATAACAAGCATGTCATACAAAGTTTTTGTAAACAATGGGATAATCATTATAATTACTGTGGTTAACTATTGATTTACCTAGGGGTGGGCTTGGTGACATGTCAATGCCATCTGTAACAGAAAAATATAATGAATTATATGCAAAAAAAATGTGTGCAGCAGATGCAACAGATTAGTGCAGGAAAATAATTTAAGTTATACTTTGTTGCACACAAGGAATAAAAGGTATTTTATAAAGGAAATAGAAATCTTATACCAACAAGTTGCAATACAATTATTTTGAAGTACAGGGAGTCCTTGCTTAAGAGCTGGTAACATTTCAACAACCATTCATAAAGTTAATCCCTGGAATGGGTATGAAATTGGGCTGGGTATTCTTTCCTCATAGATCAGGTATGAACATTGGGCTGGGTAGTTTTTCTTCATGTTACCATGTGTTGTTTTTTTTCTCTCTTGTACATACCTAAGTGTTTGCATGCACAGCACTAATCATATTGCAGCGTTCTGCAGTTATTTGGTAAGCTTGTGATATGAAAAATGTTTGTTTTGCTGCATTTTAATCATTGTTCTTGGCTTCTTAGCTGAAGATCCAGCAGGTGTTCATTTCTTTTGTTGGTCACATTCTTGAAAATATATTGTATCAGAAAAATACTAGAGCAAAACTTGTATGAACTTATAGTGAGTATGATCCAAACACAAAAAAATGTGTCTGTTGCACAAGAAGGCTGTGCTGCCACATTGAAAATAGTACTTGGTCAGTCGCAGGATATTTTAATGTAGAACAAAATATTTTTATAAATATTTATTATAATAAAATAGTAGTATAACAGATAAATTAGCAGATATCAATATTTGTGATTGCCATCTATCAGACAAGAAACTTACCCATGCCTTGACTATCAGTTGTGTCCCCTTCTTCACTCAGATACCCCGGGGGAGATGGAGTATCTGAAATGAGTATAGTTTAAAATCATTTTAATAATGAATAAAAAAATTTAAAAATAAGTTTCAGATTTCTGTGATACAGTTTGCTGATTCAAAGATTATCATAGTTATATTTGTTTATTTTGTATTTAAAAGGACTTTCAAGTGACGAATCAACCATTTGAAAAATGTGATATTCAGATAGAGGTTGTTCTATTACAGAATATATTGTAATTTTTAAAAAATGGGACAAAACTTAATTCTAACCACTCCAGAAATAAAGTTCTACTTTAAACAAGAAATAATGAAGTCTACTAATATTTAGCTTATTGACTAAATTGTTTTTGCTAGGTAAGAAAACAAAGTGAGCAGATTTCACTAGTTAAATGGATTACAAATATAAGCATCTCTTTCAGATCTTGTGATGGGGCAAATGATATAAAGGTCGTCTGTTTCTTTGGCACACAGTTAACAAGAGTGTCATGTAGCCAGCTCAATATCCAACTGCCTTTACTTTTCCAAACTAATGTCAGGTACCCATTAGAGTTGGGGGTACTCTAAGAATCCTGAAATTTAAAATCCCAGTCTTCACCAGGATTTGAACACAAGAACCCTTGGTTTGGAAGTCAAGCACTTTACCACTCAACCACCATTAAAACATACATAAAGAAAAATAGTTAATTTAAAAGGAATACAGATTTCTAGAAGAAAACTGTGTTCCAAATGAAAAAAAAACAAACATACCTGGAATGTTGAAAGGGGTATCATTGATGCTACTGCTAGTAGGGAGATCCGTGTTTTCTGGTATTGTAGTACTGTAATCTTCAAGTTTGGGTAAAATGTCTGGGATCTCTGTGTGCCGTGGCACCAGGACCCTTGGGAGAGCTATGAAATAGAAGGTTCAAGATTATATCACATACAAGTAGCATCTTAGAAAATCATAAATATGTAAGTAAGTATGGATCATCTCAAAGACAATGAGATGAAAGCTTGGGCATTGGCTATGGTCTGAATGATGTCCCCCACACAGCAGTTCCACACTCTCCTAAGGATCGCAGGTGCCTATTCAGTTTAAGATCACTGGTGTCACAGGTTCTGCCAGGGTGTAGCACTGTGTACTGCAAACTGACAGAGGGTCTTGATTTCCCCTCAGGGTTGACTTCAAAAGTCTTTCCAATGACTTGGTATATCTGCCAAGCAGCAGAGGTTTGAATTCAGGTAGGTATCAAGCCAACGTTAATGAACCTAATGTTATTGGTTTAGGCACCAGTTGCTTGCCTTTGATCCTTCTGTCAGTGATAACAGTTCCCCCAGACCTAATATCTGAGCTAGGTGTTGAGATTGCGTTCCATTGGAAGCATTTTATAGGTAGTAGAGTGCTTATATCCATTACCCCTTTTGAAAATAACAACCTTACAGAAACATTAGTGTAAACATTAACTAATGCTACTAGTCATCATATTGAAAGGAAAATAGGTGAGTTACAGCTACAGAGCATTCATAAACTGTGGTTAATAATACTACTACTACTAATATAAATGAATAATGTATACAACGCTGTTAACAAACCTAATGTAGGTTCAAGGTATTAGGAGAAAATAAACAAAACAAAAAGTTAGACAAACTAAACAGTTTTGACCAGGTAGATCCAAACAGTCTTCTTGAATAAAGTAAGGTTCAATGGGGAGCAAGTTCCAAACCAACCTTTAGTCTATGTACTGAAAGGCCCACAAACCATACCTTTTGAGGACAACTAGAAGCATTGAATGCATAGAGAATATGAAGTGATTAGTTCACTAAGGTATAATGGCATTACATCTTTATAGATGCACTGATGACAAAGTGTGGCACCTCTTGTAATTAATTGAATTTTTGAACTCCAATGGAGTAAATGCAGGAAGGCAGTAACAGAATCATGTCTTGATTTGCCCAGGACTATCTGAGTAGCTCTGTTCTACTACAGCTTAGCTACTTTGTATTCAGGTATACCCGCAAGCGAATACGAATGCCATAGCAAGTTTTTTTAGTTTCCTCTTTAGCCAAATATGGTTGGACCTGGCTGTAGATATAGAGCCATGCAGAGCTGACCAATGTGTGCATTTAAGGATGGGTTGAGTCAAAGAAATCTGTAAGATTATAAATGGTACAGATAAAAGAAAACTTGAAAAGTAGAAAACTGCTTTCTCCATTTCTATATTATACCAAGTAAAATTTTAATTGCAGAGTTTTCCTAAAAGTGCAACCCTTGTTCAGTGTATTATGTAACATATATTCTATACTAATATAAGGGATAAATCAGCTGACTATCAAAAGCTGTGTAGGCACTGCAGGGGTGACCTAATTAGCCAGAAAGAAAATGAGACTTAACTTAAAAGCTTTATAAAAATCAAATTAACTTCTTACCAACTTCTACTCTTGTGTAATGATATGGATTGACACAAACTTGATCTTTCTTCAAATGAAAAGCATATTCACAGCGATCACCTGGCTGAAGTTCTTGATGATTTTGAAGATCAGGCCAACGCCAGAGTCTACAGTAAATTACGTGAGGTAGTCCTTTACGATGAGATACTTGTAGCTTACTGTCTAAACATCTGTAAAGAACATAATTAATTAGTGACATAATGAAAGAATGATAATGGGATTCCACTCTCATGATATGTCATACTAAGAAACAAATGAAATTTAATGCATGACAAATTATTTGCTTAAGGTACCTATAGCTAGTAAAATTCTGCTAAAAAAAAATATCTAAACCTGCCAATTGAAATGCAATGCTTATTAAACAAACCCAAATCCCTTGGTTATTATAGGATTTCTGTTTTCTGAAAATACCATTGTATAATTTATATCCTGTTTTTGCCTCTTCTTGAAAATACAAGGTGCACATTCACAAAGAATCCTGTAAATGTTGTCCAGTTGTACAAGTTTTACCCCAACCTCCTATGCAATACTGTGAAAGTCATAAATGGATAATTAATATGATTAATTAATAAACCATTTATTGAAAGAGTTTAGTTGTAACTATCATATAATACTACCATAGCAGAGCATATATATATATCACTGAATCACATTTATATATAATTTCGCTATCCCTTAATGATTTAAGAAACTTTGTTTAGCTGAGTAAGGACTGGTCCTCCTGATTCTAGGAGTAAAACAACTAAAAATTAGTCACCATTAAGAATCTAACTTCTTTTATTATTCTTGCTTTGCTTAGGACTTAAATGTAGTTATATATTCATTATTTAATGATACAATGATACAAATATGGGTTAAATATTAAGACAGCTTCATAAGTTTAACCCTGGAAATAAAATGAGCTTACTCAGATTATTGTGAAGTATAAAGAACAGTGTATGTCCTGCCAAGTTCTGAATAATAATGTTTAAATGCATTTGTCTACTCTTCTTCACTTTCATGCAACTTTAGTTTGTCAGTCCTAAATACCCCAATTGTTTGTAACTTGTTCTGGCATATTGCAACAAGATGATTATTGGTTAACTCTGTTGAAGTATTCTCAATTATTTTAGCAAGAGCATTTAGATTCTAAGATAAGTCCATATATCCACAGCACATTTAATGGAACAATTTAAACTGGTTTGTCTTCAAGACAAGACATGCAGATTTGTAACTTATTTTTTAATCAATAAATGTTAATTTACACAAAAAGAATTGCTTATTAACACCTTGGCAGTGTTATTAAAATGTAATTATACCTGTCACAATGGTGTTGTGTGGTTTTTACAATGAAGTAATTCTCTGTCTAGAGACACACACTGAGAGTGTGAACAAAATGTAGAGACAAAGATCCGATTTAAAAAATAATTTAATTACACAAACACGATTTATAGAGTAAACAGGCAAAATACATTGTTATAATATAATAATACAATATTAATGAATATCACAATATCAAGGACTGGCCTCTTTAGTCACAGAAGTGCAAAGGGAAAGATAATCTTGAGACGTAAAATGCTACAGACAGAACTAAATAAATCCACACTTAGAATAGTGAAAATCTAAATGTATAACTGAACTAACCCATTTTACAAAGCTTACTCACTCTGTCACAAATTTTGTATATGCTATTTCTCCAACTTTCCATTCTCAGAACAAACTGAAACTTTGCATTGTCTCAAAGACAATATAAGAATCAATAAAGTTACATACAGATCTATATCAATTAAACAAGCAAAATGAAAAAAAACTTTTTTTTAAAAACAAAGCTTATCAAGGGGAAATGGTTACTAAAATTTGTACAAAATGTACAAAGAGGAATAACTCCACGTTATACAGCCACATCTCTCAATAAGTAGCATTTATTCCCTTTTGATACCAATGAAAATAATTAATTACCAATAATTAATTAGCTAATTGGTTAATTTTTTTTATATATTGATTTATGTTGTTTTGTTAGGTTTCAACTTGATCAGAGAATTGGTGTAGGAAATTCTGCAAGGTTTGTCTCTTTGATCAAAACAAATTCTACTTCAAAACCAATTAATCATCTGTCACATCCACTCTCTTTTAGACATAGGAAGCACATTACCTATAAATGCACATGACTGAGAGCTTTTGAAAAAAAAAAAAGATCATTTATAAATACAGATGTGGTAATTTATTTCATGCTGACCGCTATTTTTCATATGCGTTCTTCTAAAATAAGAAAAGCTCGTACTAGAGCGTCTTACACAGTCCCATGTTTGCTCACGATTTTGTCTGAGCACCAGTTAAAGTACAAGTGTCCTATTGGCCTACTAGAGAAGCGCGGCCCTCAGATCGATGGTCATGACATTACGCGCGGTCAATATTACGAAGAATCGAGCAAGGAGGAGAAAGTCAACAGGAGAACAACAAAAAGTGTACCAACAAAAACAAATACACGTTGAACTCTGCTCTGCAAGAATGCTCTTTAATAGTTCAGTTGAAAAGTGTCCAATGTGTTAAAACAGATCACGTTCTCTAACAACCGAGGAGTCAATGAGAATGCAGTTATTACGTTGTACCGTCAGAACTGTAGTGTAGTGGAAATTGACTTGATGATTGTATTTTTGAAAATAAAAAAGCAATATTCTACTCAATGATGAGTGGTGCTAGAGGTACCATACAAAATGAACCATTTACAACCATTGACATTTTTTAGGAGAAACCCTAGAACGTTAACATTACAGGTGCTAGTCTTTTGATTTACATCCACAACATTACAGGTGCTAGTCTTTTGATTTGCATCCACAACATTACAGGTGCTAGTCTTTTGATTTACATCCACAACATTACAGGTGCTAGTCTTTTGATTTACATCTACAACATTACACGTGTTTGTCTTTCGTCTACAACATTACACGTGTTTGTCTTTCATCTACAACATTACACGTGTTTGTCTTTCGTCTACAACATTACACGTGTTTGTTTTTCATCTACAACATTACACGTGTTTGTTTTTCATCTACAACATTACACGTGTTTGTCTTTCATCTACAACATTACACGTGTTTGTCTTTCATCTACAACATTACACGTGTTTGTTTTTCATCTACAACATTACACATGTTTGTTATTCATCTACAACATTACACGTGTTTGTCTTTCATCTACAACATTACACGTGTTTGTTTTTCATCTACAACATTACACGTGTTTGTTTTTCATCTACAACATTACACGTGTTTGTCTTTCATCTACAACATTACACGTGTTTGTCTTTCATCTACAACATTACACGTGTTTGTTTTTCATCTTAATGAAAGTCCCTAGAAAGTAAATGTACACCTCTAATCTAGAAGCTGAATTTTGCATCTGTGAACGTATTTCAGTAAATATAATGGTTAATAACAATACATTGAGATCATTGAACTGCCGACTTTCCTATCAACACCTTACGTTACTAGTAGGCCTGCACTACTGCTATGGAGAGTGCTTTTCCAATGTAACGATGAAGAAATGGAGCATTAGTTTTTGGTCTTGTAGAATGATGAAACCTCGACAAGGTTTGTCATAATTTATGTTAGGTACAGTCAAGTGGGTGGTAGACGACCCTAAGACTTGAAAGGTTTAAGACGTGTTTAATGTAGTAAGTTAGAGTTTGTGTAAATATCAGTTTATTTTATTACTATTAGATCTAGATCTCATCGCAAGTTCAAGGTATGTCTATTGTAATAAAAGTTCAAGTTTTGTTCACGAAAGAAGTCTGTTCAAGTTATTTCAAGTTCTACAATTTAAAATAGAATACGCCTACATCGGATTAATTGTACAAGCAATTTGGTGCTACAATCCAACGACCGATCATTATCGTGGAACGTCAAGAAGAATACAGCCCACAAGAAACAGGTATAATGTCTGCTAAACGTAGAAACATTCACTAGGTACAACAAGCTCACTAGAAATAGTTTCCCCAGCAAATCACTTCAGCTCACGTGAATGACGTATACATAAACTTGTACACAAGACACTGCTTTGAGACGACAAAAAAAAATGACCTCGGCTCTGCCATTATCGATTTTTTTTTGGGGGGGGGGGGGGGTGAGTTGGCCGTGTTTGTGGAGCTATTCTAACCCCGCCATGATATACACCACTACAGCTGCCTCATTCTGCTACACATTCTCATTCAAAGAAGATTTTGTTTTCCATTGAAGTTGTTATCACTCATTACGGTACCGCTAATGCGAAATTCAAATCAAGAATGCAGAAGGCCAAACGATATGAAACTCATAAAAGCAACTATCACGATAGTTAATTTTTTACATCACTTTAAAAGCAGCTTTATGATATGATGCAACAATGGTCGGATCAATAAAATACTTTAGGAATAGGAAGTACTTCAAAACAAAGTCACAGTGGAACATAGAATATAGAACATATGTTATAGATAGTGCAAACCTTGACTTAGTAACAACAGATACGTTCAGACAAAAACTTGCTAGCTAGAATGTCCTAGAAAAACATTTATCATCAATCTTTCACATTTTTGGGGGGAGAGGGGGGGTTGAGATGTGATAAAACAAAAAGATTATAAATATTTTGGATCAAAATCAATGAAACTGCAAATTTTCTGCTAGTTTTATTTTTGGAATTCAATTCAATGCATCTAATTCAAATCTATTCTTTAAAAGACAGCAATTTTTAATAAGATAAAAAAGTGTTGATTGGTTAAATGTAGGCAACGGTATTGCTTTTTAACGTCTTCACATTGGTAGACATTTTGTTTTCTTTGGCAATCATTAAAAAAAGGTGAGACAAAATGATACAATATTCAACAAATAAGCCAAAGTTAGCAAGGACATCAGATATAATCTCTTACTATGCCAGTTGGTATGGGAACAAACATCTCTATATCAAATGGAGGTATCTAATTTCATTCTCATACAAGTATTTCAACATTTACAAGGGATTTATAGTTTTAACAAATGTTTGACAATGGAAATCTAATATTTAGTTTGGCCGACAAACAAGCTTGTTATGCAATGCATGATAATGTATAAAGAAATCGAACGAATCATTTCTATCAGAGAAAGGAAGTACGATACATGGCATTCTATCAATGTGAAGCCTAGTGGTAAGTAATAGTTTATCCAAGTCCCTGTCTTAGGCTGGTCACATTTCACTTTGATAGACGTTATCTTGAGAATCGTGCATTTAATTGAAATCAAATGATCCATTTTCGGTAGGTAAGTAACAAAAATAAAAAATAAAAGCAATCTTTTTTTTTCCTTGTGATGTTTAATATAACTCAATGTAAACGAGAAATCCCCCACTCTGTTATTAAACAAAGATTTCTATTATAACTCGTTGGCTCACGAAGTCTAACCGTTCCAAACAGAAGCACTGTCGACAATGCCCGCAAGCTAGCATGAATTGATAATTCTCAGCTGCCATTGCGTGTTACACAAGCGCGCACACAGCCACATGCAGCGCGTTTAATTCCTCAGACATTTACACGTCTGAAAATGAAGGCTAGGCACATGCCAAGACCTTGACCCGGTTGGTTAATTGTGGACATGATACACAATACAGTGAACTGTGCTGTCATTCGGTTGACCTTCGTAACCCATTTGTTACCAACTGTATCTTGACGCTCACCAATACTACACTGTTAGCATTAGTGCATATACAATGCATTTTTAGACAGCTTAATTATAATAATTCAGGAATATATACTATTTGTTCTATTTACTAAGAAGAGTAGAATGAAATGTTCACAAAAATGCATTACAATCAGTACACACCGGCTACGCCCATTGATTTATTCCCAAGCTTAATATTGATGATTATGACAGGAACAGCCCCTTCTTTAAAAAAAAAAAAAAAAAACTTAACCTAACCCAACCACATTTTAACGATCAACCTATACGCGAATTAGTGTATCTATTACAAAGACATTTTACAGCTCGCTCTCTCTTTGGAGCCCACGTTTTCTTTTAACCTGCGCATCGTAATTTCATGACTTTTTAACTTGATTAGGAAACACCGCTCCATAATGCTCTCCGTCACATACACATATGATTTCTTCGACTTCTCAATTCAACCTACATTATATTTCGACTGTTAGCATCCCTTGCCCTCTTTCTTTGTTTTTTGTTATGTTTTTTTTAATATATTTATTTTGCAACCTTTAATCTTAATGCAAACAATGTACGGTATTAAACACCGAATACATTTCTTCGTACCATCAATTTCAGACCTAGAGAGAGAGAGAGAGAAAAAAAAAAAAACACTCTCCGAAGGCACCAATTGAATGCCACATTTCCGATTTCCATTTCTACATTTATTTTGGTATTTTGTTCTCTAAATAAAAAGAAATATCAATTTGGTTTTATTTTTTTTTTTGTAATCCTTTATCTCACCCCTTTTGAAAGTAGCGAAATGACAATAGATCAAGATTTATACTTTCAATGCTATTAGGATTTAGTTGTTTTAGCAGCCCACGAAATGGGAAAAGACGCTAGTTTTGTGTGGTTTCTCTGTTCGACCGTCCATCCCGTTTAGACCTGGTAGGCCTAAACTAGAAAAGATAGTGAAAATCCGACATCACAGTATTTTAGACCATTCAAAGATCTGATGCAACGGCTACTTTTTTCTTTTCTGAAAGCGAAAAATCTAATTTTTTAAATAACTTATGCAAGCAGTTTTTCATAAAAATAAACAACTATTTACTATTAATAGTAACAAACACGGAAGGCTCTTTAGTAGGGGAGATGACTATTTACCATATTTTTAACACATTTATGCAAATGGTTTTAGATTTTTGTCAAAGAATCTTTTTTTTGTACATTTGTATTGTTCAGTGATGTAAGTTCTGTCCTATTAACTACATTTACACACACACACACACGAAATGTGTCCTTTTTGTAAAGAGAAAAAATCTATTTATATAGACTAAGTTGGACATAATTTAAAACAATATGTAGTTTTTCATATTGTCGCGTAAACTGCAGCGCTGCAGAATGATTAAAAAATACTGAACTAAAGGATTTTTTTTATGGAAATGTTTTCTTGAGGATTTGAATAAGACATTGACCCTTTACAAAACAATTAGATATTCATTATAAGACATCAGTTAGGCCACGTACACATCGAACTTAGCATTCACCTATCCTTTGGTCTGCTGGGGTACCACAATACAAGATCTGTCAACCTTCTTTCTCAATTCTTCTCTGTCATTTGTCTTTGATAGAATTTCAATTAGATGTTCTTTCCGAAAATAATGAAACCTGCTTTTTTACCTGCCTGGGTGGACCACTTTGGGGGCCGATTTTGAGTTTGTGTTTCCATACAAGCTGTCTTTGTAACCTTTTTTTCTTTTTTGTTGCTCATTCTGTCTCTCTCTTTCTCGAAAAAAAAAAAGAAAAGAAAGAAAAAGACTCTAGATCTATCTTAATAATGCTATTAGGATTTTTTTTATTATTTAGACCGCGTCTAAAAGGAAAGGGAAATGACGTAAAGTAGATTAAAAATGAGAAGACTTAGGGATAAATAAATAAAAAAAAACTTTAAAAATACGGAATTTGTGATATATTTCTATTATGTTTTCTAATTAGACTTCGACTTTTGGGGAAATACCGAAAATAAATACAAAGGTTTGATAGAAAGCTTGCAGTTTTTCGCGAACAGCGAATTTGTCAAATCCGGTTCCTAGTGAGCACCTAGGAGGTAAAAAAAAACTGTGTACGAAATTTTATGCGAATCAGTACTCTCGTGATCAATGAGTCAGTGGTAACTCGCAAATATTTATATACATATGTGTAGTATCACTTTTAAAACTACGTACAAAGACGTGAAAAGAGAAATTCACTTATATCACTTTCCACATACAGTGTAATGGAAGGTGTTAAGTCTTATGTGGAACAATGTTTTTACAAATAATGACCTAAAGATATAGGCAATATTCTCAATTTCACGCTCCTTTTTTAACTATGGCAAAATCATAGGTCATTTAAGCTTCAACTATTAGCTAATTTTATGTTAGTAGTGTCTTTTCCTTTTACATTGTGCCACAAAACCTAAAGTGTAAATTTAGTCACAGGACAGAATACCTCACATTCTAACGTAATAAACTTGTATGGAACAGCCAAGGATGAGATACCAGCTATTTCATGTTTGTGATAGGAATGTAAGTGTATATATGTTCTAACATAAACAAAACAGTTTTAAAATGTTTCAGATTATTTCAGATTCATGTCTTGCTCTAAAAAATTGTATTTTTAAATTATCTTGTTGCTTTGTTCCACTAAATTATATATTTAGTACCGTAAATAAAATTGAAATAGATGATAAGTGAACATATTTGGAAAAAAAAAGCTTCTTTGATCTAGATATCAATGTAGAGAACAATTTATTTCTATTTGAATAATGCATTACGAATGAGTTCCTTGAAAACATCAGACCAACAAGACAAGCAGGATGTGGATCTAGTAAACACTTTGATAATGGGTCTTGAATCTATCAATTTTTTTGTTGAAATTGGAAATTAAAATGTTTATTTTCTTTTCCTTTCACATTGCAACACAAACCTACAGTTTAAATTTGGTCAGCAAGACTTCCTTTATATTGATTGCATGTAAAAACCATAACATACACCAAAGACACATGTCTGATTCCATATATGCTAGGACAAATGCATAAAAATGTTCCTTCTTCCCTAGTGCCTTTAGATCATTGAACGAGATGCCTGAATCAGCCAGGAAAACAAATGGTCTGTACGTTTAAGTGATTATTTCATGAATATATAAGACAATTAACTTCTCTTCTGAAGGAATGTCTCTATTTCATAAGATACGATGTATTAATCTATATTTTAAAAAAAAAAAAAAGAAAATGTGAAAAGCTATATATACAAGAAGCAGACTTATAAACATACAAATAGTATCATTATATTATCTTCGAATTACATTTCACATTATCACTATAATTGTAAACATCATGGAATAAGTTGCAGACCATTCATGTCTATATGCACAATAGTCAGAATGGTCATAAATGTATTCACACACAAATCTGTCATACCATTTAAATAAACACTACATTTATACTTAGCCTCAAGAAGTGTTTGATGCTATGTCATCAAGTTAATTATTTCTATATAGATTTAGAATAATTTTTAGATAAATAGATGTATATTTTAAAATAATATTTTGGCACTATTAAAATTGTTTGAAAGAGTACTGCCTACTAAAGGTTATTAATAAAAATCTAAATTTTATCAGAAGACTAAAGCAAGCATTGACTAGATTTAAAGACTATATGTTATTAGCGATAAGATAACTTATTTATATAAATGAAAATGGAAAATCTTTACAAAAAAGGACAGATTAAAAAAAAACACATATCTAAATGATTAATAATAATAATAATTAGTAATAACAAGTTTTTCTTAAAACAGTAACACTTGATCTAGATCTACATAACTAGATGTAAAAAAGTGATTTGTAAACATGCATGATTATATATCTAGATTCTAAAGAGATCTGGACTCTTACATTAAAAATGCAGAAATCTATTCTAGTCTACTAAGATCTAGATCTATATAGACTCTATAGTCTAAATACTATTTCTATATTTCTAGAGTAGTACTAGAGTTTAACTAGATTCTAGATTTAGATTATCTATTTAGAAAAAATTATTATAGATATTCTAAATTCTAGATCTAGACTCTAGATCTAGATTTAGATATCTAGTGACTCTAGTCAGAGGTCTAGCTCCATAATAGAATGTATGGATTTTGCCCTGCCCTAAAATGTAGAACTATATTATCTAGAATCTAGTCTACATCTAGAATCTAGATCTGTATTGTTGCATTGTAGTTGTAGATATAGATAAAACATAGACATAGTCGTAGACGATACTGTGACTGTCTTTAAGAGTTTAGAATAGTCTATACTACTATACAGAATAGATAGATCTAATGATTCTAGATTTGATTTAGAGATCTAGAAATAGATCAAGACATCATCATAATTTGATTTTTTATTATCATATTGATCTAAATAGATCTAGATCTTGGTCTAGGCTTTATTAAATTACAATGAGTGAATGAGTCTATTATCTCTAATCTATTAGTACAATACTCTATAAAATCTCTATCGATTCTAGATCTATAATAAAGATCAAGATATTTAGGACTATGACTAAATCTATCTAAATCTAGATCTAGACTCATAGATTAGTGAATAGTTAGATTACAAATAAAAAACAAACCAGTACATGAGTTAGTATGAGTATGACCTGTATTGAGTGTATGATCAGTATCCAAATCAAACTGAAGACAGTGAAGTGGCATTTGTCAGTGAAAAAGAAGCTCGACAATTAGATCTAGAGTTAGATTTATCATCATATAGATTCTAGAGTCTAGATCTAATCTTGCTCTATTTTAAATAGTTCCAATAAAGTGTGTAAACGAACTGAAGTCTATGGAGACGGACAGATGAGTATAGAGGAGTATAACAGCATCACAACACACCACAGACATCAACGCCATGAAACGAACACTACGAGGCACTGCGACCAAACTCCAGGCGCAACGGTGCATAAAATGTTTACTGACAATAATTTGGAAAAACACTAGATCTAGATCCACATTAAGAAGATTTAGCTCAACCCGTATGAAATTTAGATCTTGTTTTCAGCTATTAACACAACAAATTAGATTTCAAAGAAAATGCTTTAATGTCTAATATATGAGAATAATAAATATAGATCTCTAGCCTATAATTAATTAGATCTATATATAGATCTATATAATTTCTATAGATCTAGACTAGATCTACCTAGTAGATCTAACGTTACTTTAATATAGATCTACTATCTAGATATCTAAATTATGAAAAAAACGACTATAATATAGATCTATAGGATAAGATCTAACCCGACTAATCCAGTCTAGATCTAGTCTATATACGTAAAAACCTGCAATGATCTTTTCATATTCTAATAGCAACTAGATAGCTACAAGGCTTAAGTTAAACTTATAATCGGCATTATAAGTTATTGCCTAGATGAGAGATCTAGAGTCTAATAGATTTTGATGTAGTCTATTATTACATAAATTATGATAAATAAATAGAATAGTAGACGAGTCTATTGTCTGTATTATCAGCACACATTGTTCGATTGTATTTAGATTTAGATTTTGTATACAACATACTAGATCTATATAAATCTAGGTATTATGTTTTAAAACTAAAATAACTATACATGATTAAATCCAGTTATGATATCCAACCATTAAAAGTGTCAGTGAAATACCGAAAAATTACACCAAGTAGTTGCAGTTACCTAATAAATGATGCGCGCACCACAGAACTGCTCGGCAGGCCCGATCCAGACGTGTTGACCTAGATTTTACACCACACTACATTGGAAAACATTGACCTCGATTTTATTTTTAGTAACTTTTTAGGGACTAAATGTCTCACCCCTGCTTCCATCCTGTGTCCCTGGACCAACAAATATCATCTCCAACCTAGATCTGATCTATATAGTTGTGTGTGTGCGCTAGTAAAGATTATTATAACCTTACATGTACACATGGCATTTTGGGAGCCAGTGGAAAGTGATGTCTTGCGAGATCTGAAACTAACCGTTTTTTTTTTCCTTTCAACAAATCGTCAAATGACTGCAGAAAGGCGATAAAGTTTACAATATTTCTTACTACTGGCGGATCCTGGAGGGGGGTTTGGCCACCCAAACTCGACCATAATCCATGTGTGTGTTTACAGTTTAAATATAGGGTTATATAGGTGTAGTTTTTTTGTTTTTTTTTTCAAAAGTTCTGGCTCCTCCATTGCTTCTTACAGACAGTGATGGGAATACACACTGAACACATTTTTAGGAAATTTTCTATACCCGCGTTTTTTGAATTTATTTTGTGCTGAAAATATAAGAAACCTGTGTGTATAACTAACTGATTTACCGAACAAATAAACCATGTGTGGACACAGGGCCGGCCTTGACAAGTGTATTGTTAAACTACTCTGCAACAAAGTAGTTTGATAATGCAGTGTATCTTTCATTAGTTGACAGATAAGCTAAAATTTCTACCGGGGTTTGACGGTATTTGGTAAAATATCCCTTAAAGATATTTCAGGAGACTTTAAAGGTTTTCAGAAGATGTGAATAATTTCAAGATATTTCCACGAGCTCCTAGAAAATCAGGAGGCCTCGGGAATCCCATTATAAGTTATAAGGTTTAATTTAATAATTTACACCTATAGATAGAGAGGGGCCTATGAAAGTGCGGGCCCACTGCGGCCGCATAGGTTGCAGTGACCTAGAGGCGGCCCTGGGTGGACACCTTATGTATCGCAACTAAGCTTAAGTGAAAACAAAATCTCTCTGTAATGTTGTTTTTTTTTAATTTTTAAAGTGCCATTTTCAATTGTAAAAAATGTATTTTATTGACCTAATACATCGAATGAGGAATATTTAAACTACCGGTATTCAAAGTACCGGTAATGGTTTAAAACTTTTTTTTAATTATTATTTTTAGCATCCCACGAAAGGCCTTCTCGACTAGGTCACCGGTCAGGGCGGAAGAGTCCCAAGACGGACTACAATGGTCACATGTTCAGGACCAAGGTGAGCCACCTAATTGGAGGTACTCGGTTGTGGTCATGCACGAAGAGGGATGGGCGCCGCCCAGCAAGTATCTAACCCTCGATGCATCACATGAAACTATGACCAAAAATAAACCCATAACAACAGGTTGGCCGTCGCCTGGGTTACCAAGGACTTCACTTGCCCTCACAGGGCGGAGGTGAAAAAATATTTTTTAAAATTTAAAATGCCAGAAATAAAATCACTCTAGGAACATGGAATGTGAGTGAGATCATTGATAAGACGAAGGAAAAGACGAAGAGATGAATGACTCCATTTCAACATCATTGGACTCAATAAAATGCGCTGGTAAAGCATTGAGGCGAAACAACAACCGAAGAGGGCGACAGTGGATTGCAACAAGGAGTGGGGTTTCACGTCCACAGAAACTACATCAACTATGTTGCGGACTGTTTGTTAGCCAATATCAAGTCAACTCATTTCTATATGGTTAGAGGCACCCCCCTTCAACATAACCACCACAATAGCCTTAGCCTGAGTTTTAGGAGCAATTACAAGAAGTGGTAAGATACAGTAACCTCACAACTAATGAACGAGGTCTGCGACTACTAGAATTTGTCAAATACAACAATCTCTTGCTGACTTACGCATTGAAGATATCAGCAAAAGTCGAGACTAATCACACAACGCAGTCCCAACGGAGCACACAACCAGATCGACTAAATCATGGTGCCTCAGCCAGTGACGTAGCTAAGGTGGGGGGGGGGGGGAGAGAATTTGAAAATCCCCCCGGGCTCCACTTGAGGGGGGCCCGAAAATGAGAGTTTTTTACATTAAAAATTAAATATTAGGCAAAATGCAGGGGCCCTCAAAGAGGTCAAGCCCACCGGGCCCCCAAACGATAGAGAATTCCTAGCTACGCCCCTGGCCGCAGCGTTTAAGTCAAGCACCCATACGGCCAAAACAAGATGTTTTCCTGGAGCTGACTTTGGAAGTGATCATGACCTTGTTACAACCTTCAAATCGCACCATTTGTAAGCCTCTATGCACCGAGGTTCCGTGCTGAGATTAATCCCTTATAGGACGTTCCGGGTATCTGAAATTGTAGGGTTTGCCTGTCTCCGTACAAGACAAGACCCCCGCATGCACCAGTTCTTTCTGTCACAAAACGTATCTTCGAAAGTGTCTCTGAGCACACTGCAGTCGTTGAGGATGTGTTCTACTGTCTCGTTCTCCATGTAACAGCTGGGATCTGGGATCGTGGTTTCTTAGGATCCTAGCGAAGTAGGGCTCCTATCGAACAGTGCCCCGTGCGAAAACATGCCAATATTGCCTGATCCGTTCTGTCTAGCTGCCACCGTTCGTCCATTTTTTGTTGTTGATCGTTTTAGAAATTTCCAGACTTCCCGTCCCGTGTTACAATGGTCCCAGCTATCGTACCACTTGGACTTGGGTCCATTCACAAATCCTGGCCTTTGCACTCTCGTATGTTAGCGGCTCCTCTGGTGGGTCTATAAGCTTCACCAAACTGCATTCTCGTTTCCTCTAATTCTACAATACAAGGAAATCTATAGCATCACCATACGTGCCTTATGTTTTTCCTTTTCCTTCTAGGCGCCCCACACACGCCAGTCTTTCAGTGGGATAAGCCACATCTCTGAACTCTCAAGAGAGTGTAGGCAGGAAAGTGTGTTAAGAGAATCACAATGGCCGGTGCCGCAGTTCCTTACTCTGATTCATTCCATTTCTGCAGCATAGTTGCTTTCGCCTGCACATGTGCCTACCGGTTCGTCGCTTTCGGTTGCACCGGGGAAACTGACTACCGTTCCATAGCCCAACGTCATTTTGCCCTGGACTTCACTTGTGGATCCGTCCATATAGACCTTGATGGTATCTTTCGGGTATTGAGCTATGGTTTCTCTCGCAGTGCTAATTACTAGGTTTGGAGAACACTTCTTGTTTACATTTGAGTCGATCAGCTTTTGCCGCACCTCGGGAACTGTTGCCGGGAGGAAAGCCCCCCGTAAGAGCAAGAGCAGCTCTTTCATTAGGAAAGCCGAGTTATTGGGACAACCACAATGCAGTCTGCATAAAGGATGTTTTTTTGAGCCGACCTCTGCCCACTCATTCGCAGACTAGGTGGCCTTCCCCCAGCCGTTTGTGTCTTCCCTCCTCAGCGCCCGAGGGAGGGGGGGATATCCGCCATGATTTCCCCAGCGGCTATTGGCGTTGTCCGAAATGTACCACAGATTAGCCGTATAGCTTAGTTCCGCACAGTCTAAGCCTGCTAGAGACTTGTCCTAAGAGACTGTACTCAATCTGCGACCTTACCGCACCGACATAGAGCGTCCGTAGCACGTTTACCATGGCGTCCCACTTCCATATTCCACATCCGGGTGTAGCATAAATCCGTGACAAGGTCACGTTGGATTTCAGCCGTGAGAGCTGCAGCGGATCTCCCAGATTAGTAAGGTCGCAGCAAAGAGCAGGGATCGACACTTCAATCGTTCTATAAGATCGTTTATGTAGACTAAGAACAACGCTCATGATAATGATGAGACCTGCTATTCTTCGCTCGGAAGTAGCATCAGCAGTGAAAGCCCTTTAATAGGAAAAATCAGCCGGAGTGGACAACATTCCAGGTGAACTTCTAAAGGCTGAAGGAAAACCATAATATACGCACTTCAAGATTTAGCAATAAGTAGAATGACCCAAGTTCTGGACCCAATATCATCAATATTCAAAAAATGCAATTTACAACTCTGTCAAAACTACCGTACTATCGGCCTCATAAGCTACCCCAGCCAAATCCTGTTAACAATTAGATTAAACCGGCTAAAACCAAAAGCAGGTTTTATACAAGGTCGCAGCACAACAAAACAAATCCTAAACCTCAAATTATAGAGCCGTTTTTATGTCTTTATTGATTTCAAAAAAGTTTACGTCTGAAATGGCACGCACACTATGGGCGACAATGGAAAAAAGAACAATGTAAATAAAAAAAAAAAGTTATCCAGAACGTGTACAAGCAGACCACTAGAGCGGTGAAGTTAATAACCTTGGGGGCAGATTTAAATCCAAAGTTGGAGTGAAACAAGGCTGTCTACTTTCACAACTCTTTTCAATATCATCCTTGAAAGAATAATAGAAGATGCTACAGAGAAGGGGTGGGTAAATTACGACCCGCGGGCCACCTACAAATATCAGGCGTGCCCACAGATTAAACGTATAAAAATGCAAATATATTTAAAATAAATATATTTTAAATATCTATAGAAATTAAAGAAACTTGGTGAAGAGACTAAAGAAACATTGTCACTACAAGTCATTCTAAAAAGTTTTAAGTAAACGAAGATTATTCTTAATGACAATATCTCAAAACATCCAGTCAAAGACACAAACTCAGGCAATTATTTATTCAATGCTACAAAGAGCTGTGTCGAAACAGATGGCAAGTGTAACAACTGATAGAGCCCCTGCTTTGACTGAGAAAAACATTTTTTAAATAAATAAATAAAAGAACAATATCCCAACCATAAACTCTAAACGGGAGAGTTTGCGCAAAGCTACATTGAATATCCAACATATTATTGACCCAATTATCGCAGTGATCAAATGTATCATAGCTAGGGGTCTTAACCGAGAAGTACTTAACGATTTAGAAACAAAACATTCCGATGTTTGGTACCAGTGTAATAACCGCTGGCTTAGCATGGGCAAGGAAGTGAGAAAAATGTGGGATCTCAAGGAAGAAATTGTTATGTTCCTTGAAGGATATTGACTGTGACTGTTACTTATATTTCTAAGGAAGAATAGAAGACAGGCTTCATGTTTTAAATCGGCAGTATTTTAATGGGTTGCTTGCACATGAAATGTATGTTCGTATTAAATCTTTTGAAACAAAAGTTTCCCATTTCTCCTGGTAAGCAAATGAAAACAAGGTTTGTCATTTTCCTTTGCTGAAAGAGGAAACTAATTTGAGTGAAATGGTTGGATTCTTGATGGCTTGGTTGTGGAATTTGAAAGCCAATTTTATGACGTCAAGAACTTGGAACCAGTTTTCAATACCCTCAGTTCGCCATTCAGTGCAGAAGCTGATCCAGCTCCAGAGGATATTATAGCCTGAAAGAAAAGTTCCAGCCAGTTCTTCTGCGGGAATGTGCCAGACGCTGTATTTCCAAACTAAAAAAGTTTACTAAAAGTTTACTAAAAAGTTTGATGCTAAACTTTCAGATTATTTGGATTTACATCTAAGAAGAGGTGGCACTGGATAGGTCCACATGGAGAGAGAGCATAAAGGAAGGGTCACGGATTGCAGATGTCATACACAACAGAAGCAGAAAGAAGGATGAAAATGCAACGGCGCCTGGTGATTACATATGCTCAAACTGCGATCGCAGCTGTGTATCAAGGATTGGCCTCTTTAGTCACACAAGAAGTTGCAAAGGGAAAAGATCGTCTCTCGAGACGTAAAATGCCACAGAACAGGGATAACAACTTTAAAGCTAGTTCCACAGTTCCAGAATATTATCCACGATTGTAAACAGCTAAATGAAAAAAAAAAGTTTCCCTTCAGGCATTGCGATCTATGGGGGTTAAGTTATGATGATGTGAAGGTCATCTGTTTCTATGGCCAACGCCTTTACTTTCTCCAACTAAGGTCAGGTTGAGTTGGGAGGACTCAGGGATGCCTTAAAAATCACGAATTTTAAAATCCCAGTCTTCATCGAGATTCGAATCCACGACACCAGGTTTGGAATCCAGGCGCATAACCACTAGCCACCGCGCCCCCGTAAACAGTTAAAGACTTCACATTAAGTACAACTGTATATTTGTGGTGAAATGTTGTGATGTAAAAGAAAATAACAAAATAAAAACAATCTTCATAAAATTAATGTAGAAATTGACATATTTTAAATTGTAATTCCTCAACTGGAACTGTAAAAAAATAAAAAATGAATAATACAGAATACAAACAAATAAAAAGACATTGAGCTAGAGTATTTTTCTTAGTTCTAATTTGTAGGTACATATGTTATATAAAAAATAAATAAATATGCCCCCCCCCCTCTTTTTTCCTAAAATTTTGTTAATGCGGCTTTCAATACAAAAAAATTGCCCACCCCTGCTCTAGAGGGATACAAAGGTACTGTAAGCGTTGGATAATTTCGTTTAGGTTTGGATTTTTGGCACATCGACATAATTCGGGCCATGTCGTGCCTTGTAAGCATTGGAGAAAAAAAGAATTACCGACTTGCGCTTTGCGGACGACATAAATGGCCTGACAGGGACAGAAGAAGAATTAGCTCGACTTGATGATGTACATAGACTGTCACTAAAACTAGACTACCGCAGCATATGGTATGCAAATCAATGCCGAAAAACAAAACAATTATGACCAATAGCCAACAGAGCTTTAAAAAGGAAAGTATTGGAGGAGAAAAGCTGACAAGTGACAGTAGATTTAAATACATCGGACCTTGCAAAACTCAATCTGGAAAGACAAAGGCATTTTGATTCTAAAATCAGGCTGATGCGCTCCCTGGTCACGGCCACATTCATATATGCTTGCGAATCTTGGACGCTGACTACAAGTTTAGGGAGGAGGATCTTAGCAATGAATTGAGATGCTACAGAAAGATCATAAGTATCACTTACAAAGATCGCATCACGAATGAAGAGATTAGAAACATGACTAATACACCAATTGGACACCATGCTGACTTGCTAACTACTGTAAAAAAAAACAACGTAAACTTATCTATGCCAACTCTATGGTCATATCACAAGGTCCTCAGGGCTCGGAAAAACTTATTTTAGTGAACAGTACCAGGAAAAAGAAGAAGAGGCAGACCGAGAACGCGATTGGATGACAACATAAAATAAAGGCTGTACAGGCCAGAAATGGAAATAAATTCTATCCAAAAGCAATAGATACGGAAGAATGAAGAAAGACGGCCAACAGATCTTGTGTGGAGACCCAACGGTTCAACAGACTAAGGGATAGGTGAACGCGAATGACTGTACCTAATGGGCCGCCCACACGCAAACCCTCTTGTCGCTTTGTTTATTAGCGGCCCTTGTTGTATAAAGCCTTTATTGTTTTGAAACTCGCCTCGCCTCTAAAGCGACGTTGTTTGTTTCGTGTAAGGACAGTGTATTGCGTTGGTCAAATGCGCTACCTTTCGTCAACCTACTATTAGCCGAAACAATTTGAATAAGATAAAGCATCGAGTCAGTAGAAGCGAGGTACAAAATAGTAACTAGCACGTAGAGAGATGGTGGCACACAGACCTAGAAACCTAGATATAATTGCTGAGGACGTCAGAGCAATGGAATGGCTTCAAACTCAATGACCTGGGTTTATTGCCTTCAAGCGGTAATGTGGCATTGACTGGCTAAGCTAGTAACACGACACCTAATCAATGCTTTGATTCAGGATAAAATAGAAGCCCTATTCGTAGATGGCGTTGAAATAATTCAAACGTGCAAAGATTATTTATTTATTTATTAAGTACCTATAACGATAGTATTTCAATATATAGATCGAAATCATTGAATTCCCGTCACTTAATCCCTGCCATTTAATCCACATGGACCAGGGGCGCGGTGGCTGAGTGATTAAGCGCTTGGCTTCCATAACGAGAGTATCGAGTTCAAATCCCTGTGAAAACATATTTTGAACTTCATTATTTTTAGGTCGTCAATATCCATACCCATACAACAAACAAGAGCTTTGTAAAATCAGGTTGCACAAATACAAAAGAAGAGGTTTGAAAGTCTGGCGGAGATAGCTTTGCGGAGAAATCTAACAACACATGTAAATAAATGAAATCTTCTAGCTAGTGGGAAGCTCTGTGTATTTTAAGTTTACTCTGTGCAGATTTATTGCCACGGTGGGGACAATGAGAAGGATCCTATGGAGTCGTTTTTGTCATCAATTACCATGGTGTGGTACAAGTAGCTGATATCTTACAGTTAATAATTTCGTCAGTTATTATTACTACAGTGGAAGCTATAATAAGAAAAGCATGCGCAATACTCCAAGTAGCATCTGAATTTATTATGGCTTTTTTAAATAAAGCTTATATCAAGTGTGTACACATTATTCCTCCCACATCACATTTGTGTAATGCACAAATTATAAGACAAATTTCCATACGGACAATAAAGATTATTATTATTATTATCCAGTCTATGACCAAGCTGAAACTTCGCACAATTATTCAATGGCGTAGACAAGACATGAATCGATAAAAAAAAGTTACCAAATAGACAATTAATTACTGGTAATTCATTATTCTGTTTAATAGCAACAAGGGAAACTAATATTCCCAATATGGCTAAATTTGTTGGGTTGGGTGCCCTTAAATAATTGTTAACGATACTTCTCCCTAACACATTATTCGATCAAGTTGATACTTTAAACCAGGGGTGGGCAACCTTTTTCTTTCGGGGGCCGCATTAAAAAATTGAGGGAATGGGGGGGGGGGGCAGCACACCTTTTTTTAATGTGCAATACTGATATCCTTGCGTGAACGGATCTTCACAGCATCTTTACAGTCATCAGACAACGCCACCTGCGCTGGCTCGGACATGTTTGCCGGATGGAGAACAATCGCAAAGTAATTCTTTACTGGCAATTTGCGTCAGGCTAAAAAAAAACTGGTTGCCCCCACCTCCGTCACGTGGACCTAAAATCAGAGACCAATAATACTGACCATTGAGAAGACAAAGCCCTAGACCGCATTAGTTGGAGAGAGATGGTGACCAAGAACGCTAAGGGCAGTGAGAAAACAGGGCCTCAGATCTGGACAAAAAGCGTGCCATACAAAAAAATGGCCGGCTCCTCTACAACCAAAGTGAATGCCACCTTAACCTGCGATATATGTGGACGGGAGTGTTTCTCCAAAATAGGGCTCCACAGTCACATGAAAAAGTGTTCGAGATGAACCATATTCGTTCTACGACAGAAGGAGACCTAATTCTCAATATATGTTTATTTGTACTTACTAATTAGAAAAATACGCTAGCTAACTTTGTACAATGTCTTTAAATTCACATTTGTACTGTATTATGCATTTTTATTTATTTATTTTTTTTACACTCCCAATAGAGAAATTACAACAAGATTTAGCAATATCTGAAATTCATTTTACGAATATTTTTAAAATTTTGTAATTGTCTTTTTACATCACAACAAATGTAAAGCAAGTTATTTGTTGAGCCAAATAATGTGAAAGCTTAGCAGCAAAGTTTTGCTTCACTTTTTGATTTTAAGAGATCGAGATAGACTTAGAATACATAGATCTATATAAGCCAGTGACTATTAAAGTAAACAAAGTAATAGAACTTCCGTTTTAGTTTTTTTTTAATTCGCCATATTATTACATTTATATTAAATGAAAGCCGACAATGCCGTTTTTTTTTTTACTTAATCGCCAATAGGATCGGCATTTTTTCATATTGAATAACACCCAAAAAGATAATTTTGTCTATTTTTCAGGAGATTCTTATGACTTTTCAGGAGATTTTTAATAATTTCAGGAGATTTCCAGGTATATTTTGCAATTTCAGGAGATTTCCAGGAGCTCCTGAAAAATCAGGAGGCCGCACGAACCCTGAATATACATCATGTAAAACGTGAAGTCTCTCCCACTCTTCATTAGAAATATTAGTAACAAAGTCACAGTCCGTTCAAGGAACATACAAATTTCCTCCTAGAGTTGCCATATTTTTCTCAATACTTTGCCCGTGCTAAACAAGTGGATATTACTGTGGTACCAAACATCGGAAGGTTTTGTTTCCAAATCTTCAAGTACTTTCATGTACTGCCTGTAGTTAAGACCTCTAGCTCTGATAAATTTGATCACTAAGATAATTGGGTCAATAAATATGTTTGATATTCAATTCAGATATCAAATTCAAAAATTAGCATACCCCCTGCATTAAACAATTATTTATTGTACCTAACAATACATGTATCATGAAACTAACAACAGATAACTATATAACCTCCTATTTTCATAAGCACTTTAACACTCGGGCTCGAATTCATGGCGTTCGCCTTTTTTTTTTATTTAAATAAATGCATTTAAAAACTAATTACCCATATACCCAATTCTCCGCCCCCGCCCCCCTTTTTTTCCAAACAAGTCCAGACAAGTGATAGGATCATAGCGTATTGAGAAAGCTAAAAGCATGAAATAGCATTAAACAAAAACAATAGGTAAAAATATTTGTATTTGTAATCGCACTTTTTGGTTAAAGTATTTTGTTATGTTTTCCTTGTTGACTCCTACATTGAAGCATCTGTTGCATTAAATTTAACGGCCTACTTAATAAACACACACCTACTTTTTTCGTCAGTGAATTCCTGTATCACTTTTCTACTCCTCCCCTTTTTTTTTTAATTCCCGTTATGGCTATGTTTCTTTGGTACATCATGTGGTATGCGCTCTGGACTGTTATCTCGAAGTTCTCGGGTTCGAAGCATGCCCGACGATTTTCTAGAGGTTTGGGCTAGTATGAAATTATCTTAAATTCTGGTGGAACAACTGAAACCTGTCAGTAAGCGAAATGATATTTCATATAAAAGATAAATTATCTACATCTCGTCCTTAACAAATACAGTGCTTGACATGGTTTATTATTAAAGACTTAACACCTCGGACTGAAGTGATGTAGCACAAACACGCGCCTTTCGTGTTCTCGCAAAATCAGAAATATCAAATTTGCTTTTATACAACGTTTTAAAATTTTTGCTTATTTCGATCTGTGATTAATTTAAAACATGAAATGAATACATAACAGCGGTATGTAGTAATTAAAAAAGACATTAAAATCCTTCTAGCTAGTTTTAGTCCGTAGTTTTACTAATCTCTAAAAGTGCTTAGTTATTCCAAGTATATCTTAAGGAATAACAGTTAATTATTTTTTAGCGCCCATAAGTGGGAGAATCAATGAATGGGCTTCTTATTCTATCTTGAAACATTTGATAGGCTCAATGTTTCTTTTAAAAAAAAGAGTAAAGTAAAGTTCAGACCTTGAGGTCTATAGGGCAGATAATGTAAAGGTCATCTGTTTCTGTGGCCTATGGTTAACGAAGGTGTCATGTGGCCAGCATAACGACCAACCGCCTTTACTTTTCCCCAACTAATGTCAGGTATCCATTAGAGCTGGGTGGACTCAGAGGCGCTTGAGGATCCCAAAATTAAAAGACCCAGTCTTTACCAGGATTCGAACCCCAGTTCGGAAGCCAAGCACTTTGCCGCTCAAAAAAAAAAAAAAAGAAAGTAACATATATAATAAGAGTATGTTGATCTAATAAAAACGTGTTGGGTTGAAACTGCATAAAAAATCATTTTGTAGAAAATTAACTGCTGCAATTTCCATTGTGAAAGGTAATTAGTTGTTCTAGGCACAAGGTAAGTACAAAAAAGGTTAAATTTTCCTATTTTTTCGTCCAGCCCAAATGAGCAAAATAAAGATGAGTTAATCAGTCAGTCAGTAGGCCTACTTTAGTGTTTATAATTATAATATTTATTTATGAAATATAGAGATATAAACACACACACACACACACACATATTATATATATATATAGAGAGAGAGAGAGAAAGAGAGAGAGAGATAGATATAATCTTGTATATCTTTTTAAAAGCCCTCACTTACTAATTCTCCCAATTGCCGCCGTGAACGAAAAAAAAAAGGTAACCTATTATGACTTACTTTTGGTGTAGGACAACCAAGATATTTTCATGATTGAAACTGTATATGAATAATACTGAGCACAATGTTTGAGCATCCGACTTATAATCAGAGGGTCAAGGGTTTGAGAGGGTTAGAGTTATAAAGTGTATGGAGCCAATTAGATGTAACAGAAACTAACATTAAAGTTGTTTTTTTCAGGGTTCATAGCCAATTTCATGAATGATTTTCCAGGCTTTTATTAAGGTAGAATTTTAGAGTCTAGATTTAGCCTACAGTAGATTCAGTGAAGATAATATTCGCGCACAGCCGTCCGCGAATTTAGTGACTTAGATCTAGAATCTAAATTTACGAATTACGCTCAATCACTATAATCTAGTGGAGATAATAATTCTCTCACAGCCGTGAAAAGTCCGCGAAGTTAAGTGACATTGAGTTAGAATAAATAAAGTCTAGATGTACGGTAGATTCAGCGAAGATCATTCGCACACTGCCGTGAAAAGTCCGCGAATTTAACGACTTAGATCTAGAGTCTAGATTTACAGTAGATTCAGTGAAGATAATTCGCAAAAAGTCCAAGTTACTAAAAGTAAAATCCGTGGACTTTTTACGGCTGTGTGGGAATTATCTTCACTGGATTCTAGTGATTTAGCGTAAATCTAGAATCTAGCGTATTTCTAGAGCAATCTAGACATTAGATGTATCTAGATCCTTAAATTGACTAAAATTCACGGAGTTTTCAGGTTAAGCACAAATTATTTTCACTAGATCTAGATATAACTTAGATCTAATTCTAGATAGGCCTACTATTTCTAGCTAGATGAGAAGGATCGAGAAAAGACTCAAAAGTAAAGTAGCAATTATACTTAAACACTAAACCATAATCTCCAAATAAAAAAAGCAAAATCTAATAAAATACTCAGAAAGACACATAGATAAAGGCACATTCCTCGTTCCATATGCTAGGACAAACTTGTACAAGTGTACTTCTTACCTAGTGCTATTAGAGTATATTATAGCATAGAATGGGTTGCCTGAGCCAGACAGGAAAACCAGTGACTTGACAGAATTTAAGTCATTGACTAACATGCATGACGCGTAGGACGTAATCATCTTCTTTGTTGAAGTAACGCCTGTATAATAATATAAGATGATATACGGACTTTCCACGCGAAGTCATCTTACTGTTACAAGAAGATTCTCGGTGAGGGAGGGCCCGGAGCGGTGTAGCCTACACATTAGGCTAGTAATAGACAATACTATAGTCACTACAGACTAGATCTAGCGCGTCTTCAGTAGTAACAATGAAAGGAAACAAACATTTCTACGCTGCCTTCGGCAAAATAATGCTAGGTGTAAAGCTTGATTGAGCCAAGGCCGTTTTCAATCACGAGGTCGTGATTCACAAGTTAGGAAATTTAGGCACCGGATATTTAGGCACCGCATATTTACGGATATTTAGGCACCCGATAATTAGGCACTTTTTGACAAGGCGGAAAATTAGGCACCGGATAATTAGGCACTCTTTAATTAGCGACCTTAATTTTGAAAATAATTTTAAAATGTTAACGTATATTTTATCCTTAGGCTATGTGCTATCGGTGACGTTATAATAAATGGAAACAATAACGATTCTAGCTAAAGAAATGCTGACAAAATGGGGAAAAATGACAATCAACGAGAATGTGTGGAAAAAATGACATTTGAGTCATTACATAATATAGACATCACAGGATTCAGGGGAGGGGAGGGGAGGTAGAGATGATTCTCCGCTCATTGCTTCCCTCCATCACCAACCCCTAAGGTTGACTGGTGAGTTTTTTAAATTGATGATTATGCAATTTGTGTAAATATTTAGTTACTAATGTAAATACTTTAGATTTAAAAGTATTATAAAATATTTTTATAATGTCGGGGAGTGTTGGCGATAAATACAATCGCCCTCTGCTTGTGGAAAAGGAGGGGTTGTACGCTTAAAACGGGATGGTGGTTGGGGGGGGGGGGGCACACACTCCCAGTTAATGGAGAAAATCTCGCAGGTAGGTGTAAACTTGGTCGTAAAAGTTACGTAGCGAGTCTTAAGCCTACGGGCGGAGGTCAAGGGTATGGTACAGCAAAGGTGCTAAATTTGAAGTCTGGAGAAACTTGTCTCCTTACAGTGGGTATGGGAATGAGGAGGGCTTTGCTTTAGTTACTTATAGGGATTAAATGTGTTCATAAATTAAAGTAGTATTCATTTTTTTATAACTGCATTAATCTCTATTATCAACACCCCTTTTTATATTATTAATGGGTAACCCCTTTAGGAGGATTTATTGTGTGAGTGTATAGGTGTGTTACCTCCTTCAAATTTTTTTTGTGTGGTAATTAATTTGTACCTATACCTACGCATATATTTAATATATATGTACATTTATGTAATATAATATTTATATACAATATATATGGTTGGACATTGCAAAATGGCTAGAAATCACGATAAAATATGATGTTTTGAAAATAAAAAAATAAAGAGTTTATGGAAAAGACATGAGTTGAAAGTTTCTATATTAATTTTTTGGAATATTGGTCTCTTTTCATCTTTTATAAACAGAATACTTATTCTGCTTATAACAAATGAAAATCTTTAAAGTTCTTAATATGATGATTATGTTCACAGTTTATGAAGCAGGCTCCTTTACACGGGCGGGTATCTAAGGAGAAATTGAGTCCCCCTGACCCCCTGTTGATCCTATAAGACTCCTTGGCTCGAAATGTATCAAGGCTTTTCCGCGACATGCGAAATATCATGCTGATGCTATAAACGTATTTATCCAGCTACATCAAAGTCGATTTGTGGTCCAGTGTTAGTGGCCTGTTTCAGCCGGCCACTGTATAAAAGCAGCTTCTGTGACAACTATAAGTCTCAATGTTTGAAAGCTCTTGATACAGACTACTAAAGTGTTTGTTCCTGTCCGTTAATTTGTTAGAGTTCTTTCTGCAACCAAGTGGTGCTCACAGTTGTTAGCCAGAAAGTTTAATGTAAGTACATTTTTATTAATTTTATTAGTGAGCATTATAGACTGTTATTATTTTGAATTTTATTTAGCATAAGTTAGATATAACATTTTAGTAAACTGCCATTTAGATTATAAAGCAATAATGAAATAAACCTAATTTAACAGTTGTAATGGCATAGGTCTACTTATATGTAGACCAAACACAGTAAATTGATACATTCAGAGCATAAAAGCCATTATCTAAAAGCTCATAACATCATTTTTACATTATTTATTGTATACAGCTTATAATATAGATTTACAAAAATGTTATTACACAAACGCTTGAAAATACTATTATATAAGGAAACATTCTGAAACTCAGTCCTCTTATGCTAAAGATGAAGGACAATAATGACATAAAGGGTAGAATTCGTTTCTCAGTTTTTAATTTTGCAATGTTCAAGGCGATAACTTAGTCTACTTGTGCCTCCCATAGATGATCATACTTTATAAACATAATTTTTGAACCTGAATAGCACAAAAGTAAAGGTCTTTATAAAATATAAATTAATATTGAACGAGGAAACCGAAGTTCACCCTGTACATGCATTTCTGCATGTAGGTATTATTTATCCAAGAGTTTAATCAATTAATGTTCAGCAACATTTTGCTGACCGTTTTCTAAGTCGCAATCTAAAGGGCTATTAATAAAATATTATAAAGTTTATTAGATTTATACATTCGCTTAAAAATGTTTTTTTTCGGGGGGGGGGGGGGGGGGGGGGGGTTGGGAAGAGGGGGTAAAAAAAGTTCCTTTTTAAAAAATAATATTTAGCATTTATTTTGTTGAGGGCAAAATAGTCGCGCTTTAAGAAATATATAGGATGTATTTTTCTTAAAGTTTTTTTTTATGTTTTCTTTTTTCTGATACATTTTCATAGCTAAATGCTGATTATAAAGGAAATAAGTACATTTAATGTCTTATTATATTTTTTTATATTGATATGTTAATTACATTTTTTTTCTGCATAGATGGAAATCTTATCTACTACCAGAGGAAAGCATAAAATTGGCTACCAAGGCTACATGTATACAAAACAGATCTCCAAAGTATCTCATGTACGATGGAGATGCGTGCAACGAAATAATGGTTGCAAAGGAACTATGACTACTAGTCTAGACCTAAATCAGCCTGAACATAGGAATAGCCACAGCAAGGCTCCTGACCCAGCTGCTATTTCTATAGCGAAATGCCTTGACACCATGAAAAAAAAAGCGAGTACAACAGAGGAGAAACCCGGCCAGATATATCAAAATTGTTTGGAACATCTGACACCCGAAGAAAGGTCTTCTCTATCTTGTGAACATTCCGTCAAGCGAAACCTGAGGTATCAGAGAACTAGTCAATGTCCACGGGTCCCAGAGTATCTTACTGATCTATTTATAGATGGCCCATGGGCTATGACTTTGGGGCCTGAGCCAAAACAGTTTTTGATTTTCGATAATGGGCCAGATACAGATAATCGGATAATTGTTTTTGGTTCTGACGAGTCGCTAAGATTACTTGTATCAAGTGATACTTGGCTGATGGATGGCAACTATAAAATGGCTCCAAATGGCTTCCTACAGCTTTATGTCATATGTGTTCCACTAGGCAATACAGCGGTTTCGACTGTGTTTGTCTGCCTACAATCCAAAACAGAAGAAACGTACGAACTTATGTTTCAAGCAATTGTTAATCGTTGCCATGAACTAGATTTAAATCCAGACCCATCGACAGTTGTCGTAGATTTTGAAAAGTCTGTTATTAACTCCATTCAAAGTGTATTTGGGCATCATATACACATACAGGGGTGTTTTTATCACCTTGCCCAAAATACGTGGCGGAAAATTCAAGAACTTGGTCTCGTTACCAAGTATAAGGAAAGTGAAGAATTCAGACAATTCTGTGGCCAGATCGATTCCTTAGCATTTCTACCAGTAAATGACGTTCCAGCAGGAATGGCTTTGCTTCAGAGCCTTTGTCCAGAAGAAGCACTTCCACTTTTGAACTATTTTGATGAGACATATGTTTCTGGTTCAATAGTGCGTAGAAACCCACGCACACAAACAAATATTCTGTCTCTTCGTTTTCGACGTGTACCTCCCATCTTCCCTCCGCAAGTGTGGAGCGTCCATTCGGCTACATTAAACAGTTCACCCAGAACTAACAACATTTGTGAAGGATGGAACAACAAATGTTTCCATTTAGTGGGCTATCAACACCCTTCAATTTGGAAATTAATTAAAACTTAACAAAAAGAAGAGGCAGCAGTTAGTGCATTAATTGCAAAGGACGCCATTGGCAATCCGCCATTAAAGAAATACAAAAAGGTTTTTATTGACCAACAAAAAAGACTACAAAATTTGTGTACTCAATATACGGAAAAAACCAAAACATTAGAACAATTCTTAAAGGGAATTGGCCACAACATAAGATTTCACTAGACTATATAAGACTTCAATCAACTTTGTTTTGAAAATGACTTTGTTTTGTAAATTAGAGTGAGCTTTAAGTATTACACCTTAACTAAAACATTTTTCTTTGGTTTTATTTTTTCTTTGTAAGTTTTGTAAATAAATTTGCTTATAAATTTTAGTATCAATTTATGATTTGAAGTGTTCTTAATACAATAACAATATTCATAGAATAAAGATTAGTAGCAAGCATAAAAAAATTTAATCAGCTATAGCTAATATATACTATATATACAAACACAAAACCTAATAAAATAATACACTAAAAGACAACAAAAAAAGACCAAAAAAAATAGAGACACATTTTCTGTTACTTCATTAATGTGTTCCTTCTATTCCCTAGTGCCGTTAGAGCAGGAAGATGGGTTGCCTGAATTAATAAATCTTCCAAAAAAAAAGGGAATTATTTATGTAAAGAAATAAGACTAAATAAGTTCCATATCAAAATAAATTCTTTTGTCACCTCATTACAATATTTAAACCGAAACCATACTAAGATAAATATTAGTCCCTAAGACAAATAAAATAACCATCTCCCCGTCAAACTTAATTTGCTTCTTTTTAAAGTATGTCGTACTTTTCGAAAAGGAAGGGATGGGGCGGTGAAAATGTTGATGTTCCAAATCAACCTCTGCGCCTTCTCTATCATAAACTAAATATATTTATTACGATTTTCGCGATCAAATGATTCCCTCTTCCTTTTGTTTTCAGTACCAATTGTTTGCTCTTCTCAATAAAAAAAAAGTTAGAATTAAAAAAAAGAAAATAGTCTCATACATGCATTATTAAACACACACACACACAAACACATAATTAAAACAAAAAATAACATCACTGGTTTCCCTAACTTTCAACACTGCCCAATGAAATTAAACTATCTGCATTTCCCTTGTATAATAAGTTTTATTACTGTATTAATATTATGATGGTTTTAACAGAAATGTGTCTACCAAAGTTTTTGGAAGGCCTATAAAATATAATCCCCAACCTTCCATTTAAACACCTTTGTACTATGCTGATCTTATTTCTCTACCCTTGACCCCCGCATGTAGGCTTAATATTCGCTACGTAACTTTTACGACCAAGTTTACACCTACCTGCGAGAAATCATTTCCTTTAAGTGGGAGCGTGTGCCCCCCCCCCCCCCCCACGCCCATCCCATTTGAAAAGTACAACCCCTCCTTTTCCACAAGCAGAGGGCGATTGCGATTGTATTTATCGCCAACACTCCCCGACATTATAAAAATATTTTATAATACTTTTAAATCTAAAGTATTTACATTAGTAACTAAATATTTACACAAATTGCATAATCATCAATTTAAAAAACTCACCAGTCAACCTTAGGGGTTGGTGATGGAGGGAAGCAATGAGCGGAGAATCATCTCTACCTCCCCTCCCCTCCCCTGAATCCTGTGATGTCTATATTATGTAATGACTCAAATGTCATTTTTTCCACACATTCTCATGATTGTCATTTTTCCCCATTTTGTCAGCATTTCTTTAGCTAGAATCGTTATAGTTTCCATTTATTATAACGTCACCGATAGCCCATAGCCTAAGGATAAAATATACGTTAACATTTTAAAATTATTTTCAAAATTAAGGTCGCTAATTATCCGGTGCCTAATTTTCCGCCTTGTCAAAAAGTGCCTAATTATCCGGTGCCTAAATTTCCAGATACCGCTTCACAAGTGGGTGAAAGACGCGTCGTCACTGGTCAGCTCAATGTAACCGAAGGTTACCGCAGTGATAAATAGCGAAAATAAACACCTGGTATCGGGAGGGAAAAATCTCAAGGCCTTGAATTTAATAATGAAATTCAAGGTAATTTCCAGGTAAGAAAAAAAGAAGGGAGTACAGGGCAAAATAAATGTAATGCATAGAAATCAAGGGCTTAGCCAGTGGGTAACACTAGTGTATATATATATATTCACACACACACACAGAAATAACACAGATATATGAATTAATGTTGTGGCTTAAAAGGAAATCTAGCTTAAAACATGAAAAATATTTTAAAGAATAAAACTTAAGCTAAAGACACAAGTAGATAATAACCAATGAATATTTGCAAACATAAATAACAGTCCTAGTAAATAGAAAATCCACTGCGAAGGACAGGTATAGATGGTGAAAAGAGAATCTAAATTGACCAACGACGACGGACAATGGTTATGTTGGATGTGGCAAAATATGTAGGTCACAGATGAGGCTGCATAACCATGTGAAATACAGCACTCCTCATTAATCTTCGGTATGTAACCAAGTTTCAACAGGCACAGTTAAATAAAATCTGATGTCAAAGAGGAGTGGGGTAGGTAAGCCAATTTTTCTCCTGAAAACGATATTGAACGACTTGTAAACCATATCAAGACAAAATGTATTTTTAAAATGCTTTAATCATCTAATTATTTCATTTTAGGCATTTTGCGGTCAAGCAAGTGGTGAACTACAATGTGAAAAAGAAAAGACTAATTGCTATACACATGTCACAGTGATAGTTCAAAATTTAGGCATGGTCAATGCTATAAATAGAATTATCAATGGCAGGTGAGCGCACACTTAATATAAATTATATTTTGGGGGGAAAGGGAAGAGATGTTTTAATTTATACAAAAAAAATTATTTGTCCGAAAAAATGTTTAATAAGAATGCATTTATAAATTGCTTGTGTGTCTTGTCTTTCAGATACAAAAAATTAAATGATTACATTTATTTTTGCTTTGAACATTAAAGAAAACATTGCATACAAATACATGAACACTCAAAAAGAAATTTTCGTTTAATATTGTAGCATTTTCTAAAATGGTAAACCTCATCAAACACCCCCTAGAACTCTGTTTAGTGAAAAGCAAGGGATGTGTAAGATACATGTTCTCATTTCAATGCTAAAACCATGGGGCTATATAGTAGCCTTAGTACCGGAAGTACACATTCATGTGTGTGAGGTCAAAAAAACATGCTTTCATACCAGAGTACTTTATCGCCTAGTAGAAAAACAAAAAGATAGTATTTCTGCAATAACCATAAAAAATAAAGACACATTGATAAAAATATGGTGAGATGTTTGTTGTGGCATGCAAAGGGGTTGAGGTGTTCAATAAGGCAGCTTTATACTCTAGATAACCTAATCCAGGGGTAGCTGACCTTTTGCTTCAGTGTGTCAATTATTTTCACTTCTAACTCAGATGCGCCACTTAAAATTTTACAAGTTTCAGTCATTTGTACATATTTGGTTTGTTATACACATTTGTGTAGAGTAGAGGTGATTTCCAGAAACTTTATTTATTAATTCTGCCTTTGTTAACATTTTCAGTTTGCATTTATAATTTTAAAATATTATTTCTGTATGACCAATAGACTAATTATAATTTATGAACACAGCAGTTTCAAATTTTTAAAAAAATCACATACAGGCAATATATATTTCAAAATTTGCAATGCTCCCAATGCATCCATAATATTAAGAGTTCATTTCATGACCTCAGTTTATTTTTGATCATTTTCATGAATGAAAATGCTTGCTCGCATCAGTACCTGAGAGGTATAACTATAGGAAAGTTTTCAGAGTTCGGTAAAATGTTAATAAGGCAATGATCCCCAAAATTAATCATTCATATATGCATTAAAATCAAAATTTTCTCTGAATTATCTTCTTTTTTATCCTCCTGTTCCTAATTTTATTTAAATATTTCACAACTGGTATCCATAACATACTGCAAGTGTTCCCCACACAGCCTTTTGGTGTATAAAGCAGTGATATCTTAGAGGGCAATTGTATTAAGCAAAATTACAATTCCAGTAACTCTTCCAGTTATTGATGGTTTAGTTTACTTTAGTTCACTATATTTAATTGAAGATACATAATGATAATGAAACTAAAGCAAACATCCTAAACAAATACTTTGCATCAGCATTCTCAGCCCCAGGAGACAAAGACATATTACTGAATTTGAACCAAGTAGACAACATAGAAGATATAGTAGTACAAGAAAATGGAATTCAAAATCTATTTGCCAACACCAAAACAAATAAAGCGTCTGGACCTGATGGTATTCCAGCTAGATTACTCAAAGAACTAAGCAATGAGCTAGCCCCAGTGTTCAAAATACTCTTTCAGGCTTCACTTAACCAGGTAAGAGTACCAAAGGACTGGAAAGAAGCTAATGTCACCCCCCTATTTAAAAAAGGAGAAAAATCTGACCCAGGAAACTACAGACCAGTATCACTCACCAGCATCACATGTAAAATCCTAGAACACATAATATGTAGCAACATCATAAACCACTTAGACAAACAAAATGTCCTCACACCATACCAACATGGCTTAAGGAAATATAGATCTTGTGAAACACAACTAATAGGACTAATTGATGATTTTTCTAAAGGTTTAGATAATAGTGAACAAATAGATGCTATCTTACTAGATTTTTCTAAGGCTTTTGACAAAGTTCACCACCATAGTTTGCTTAAAAAATTAAAATATTTTGGCATTAATGGTCCACTGCATCAGTGGATTAAAGATTTTCTGATAGGGAGAGAACAAACTGTAATAATACATGGCTCTAAATCAACACCAATAACAGTAAACTCAGGTGTACCTCAAGGAACAGTCTTGGGTCCACTACTATTTTTAATTTACATAATTTGCAGACTATATAGAACAATAAAAACAACACAAGACACAGATATTTTACAAAGAGAATTAAAATTAATTACAGAAATGGGAATCAAATTGGAGCAAGCATGTCTTTCCACCCAGAAAAATGTCAGTTGTTAAGAGTAACAAAAAAACTAAAACAAATTAATACCACTTATCTTATTCATGGCAAACCAGTAACACAGACTAAAAACGCAAAATACCTATGTGTTATAATAAATGAAAAACTGTCATGGAATCCACATATTGATGAAAGTATAAAAAAATCAAACAAAGCATTAGGATTTGTTAAAAGAAATTTCTATAAATCAAATAAGAACATAAAACTTAAATGTTATTTAACCTTGGTTAGGCCAATAATAGAATATGCATCCTCCGTTTGGGACCCCTCAACTCAAGAAAACATTAAGAAACTGGAACAGACACAAAATAGAGCAGTGAGATTCATAACAATTCGAATATTCACATTTGACTAGAGTAACACCTATAGTAAAATCACTTGAGCTAGCCAGGAAAACCAGTGACTTGGCAGAATTTAAGTCATTGGTTAATATGCATGACTAAATGCATGACGCGTAGGACATAATCATCTTCTTTTTTGAAGTAAAGTCTGTATTATATAAGATAAGATAAGAAGATTTCCTAGACATAACTTTGCTTACTCAAATATGTCTGCACCATCTGGTTTTTCCTTAGAGTGACTTATGGATAATAAATTTTTCAAAAATGTTAAAATATTTTTATTTTTTCTAACAAATGAAAGCTTAAATAGGTAACATAAAAAATGTCCAAAATCTAATGAAAAGAAAGAACATACACATGTATTTATAATAAAGATATTTTTAATGCTAACATTAAAACAACATTTTGAATATTTTTATAAACATTTTGGCCAATTTAGGGCATCGTAACAGTGAGTAAATTGGATTCCTGTGGAACTTTTTGTCCAGAATCGGTTATTATTTTTTTTGTTTTGTGAACAGTCATGAATGAATGAATGCTTTTTTTTTTTTTTCTCTGGGTAAAGTGCACCACTTGTAACCTTGCAATGCACCACTTTTGACGCATGCGCCATAGGTTGGCCACCCCTGACTTTAATCTATAAACTATAAGTATTTTTGTCTAGACATAATACTGAGCATCTATGATCTACCTTAAATTTAAATTCAATCAGATTATAGACCTAATAAACTACATTCAACATATAGCTCTATATATAGATTGTAGTCAATATTATTGAATATAGATCTTGAATCTAGATCTGCCTAAGATCTAGATCTAGATCAATCTGGACTCTAGATCTAGACTAAAATATTTTTTATAGGCTAAATCTAGAGTAATTTTCGTCTTGAGAACACCCTCTATTTCGCCCCACAATCTTTGTTAAAAATAGCCTTAATTTTGATAGCTATGACGAAACTAGTCCATTGTTTTTTATCATGCTCCAGTTCTTTATAGTTCAGACACATTTGGTTTCATTTACTCTGAGAAACAAGGTTTTTATACGGGTTCAAAGAGCACTGGCAGGGCAATGCCAATTTTTTCGTCTAGGACAGAAGGAGGGTAGTTCCAGTGTTAAGGAAATTTTTTTAGAAAATTTAAGTATCAATTAAACATGATTTAAAATGCTTCTAAATAGGCCTAAAAACACACACATGTCATAGTCTTTGTGTAAATATGGGGTGTTCCATAATATTTTTTTGTCACTATCAATGACATTAACAAACGCTCTTTATCACTGTCAATGACACTAACAAACGTTATTTTAATGTTGAAAATGTATATCAAATGGATGTAATTCAGTGCCAGGAAATAAACATTTCTATGATTTATTTTGTTTAACATTTTCTTACTTAATTTTTTTTTGTCTTAAATGTTAAACTTAGTGTGATGTGAATGGGTAAAAAGAAAGGAAATATCGCTAAACATAGTGCTAATGAAGGACGGAGTTGGACATAATATGTATAAACAAAAAATGTTTTTATGAGTAGCACAATGAACTGCTCTCCCTCTCTTTTATTCTGTTTCTCCCTGGCGCAATAATTAGCATGGTATCCTCAACACAGTGCCAGAAAAAAAAGTAGCCGGAGGGATAATTAAATTATTGATTGATCAGGTACCAAATTAGGTCATAATCACTGAGTGGAGTTAACGGTCTAGACGCTCGGGGCCACACATATTTTATTTGGGTCAACTAGATCTAGGTAGGTCATAATATATGGCCCATTGTAAAATTGAGGGTTTAGCAGAGAATAGAGCAATTTAGAGTGGGAAAACTAACACTAATGATGACTAATCTGTTAGTCTTGAGTTCGTGTAAAACAAAATTGATAAAGGAAAATTGAAGATTTATACATCATTTTAAAATATAATAACATGAAGTGTTTGTTAGTGTACTGCAAGTGTTCTCTAAGTTATAAAGCAGGGAACGGTGTTAGTAATTAGTAAATGTTAGCACTGGACCTCATTGACCTGACCCTCTTCAACATCATATTTTATTGTAGCTATATCATGCGTAGTGTAAGAAAACAACATATTTAACTATTTTTAATGACGAGTTTAAAGATGTTTTTTCATAGGACTAACCATTACGGAGCTATAAACATTTAAATGCAAAAATTGTGGCAGCCTAAATCTAATAAAATTATAATATAATAATTATATTATTTATATCTAATTAATGATTTTATTAATCTAAAATCTTTAGAAGTCTTAATTAATTCTAATTTCTATTCCTAAATATTTCTAGACACTCTAGTAGTCTCTACTCTCTAGATCTAGCTTACCTTGGTATAGTAATGCATTTAGTGCACTGATCTTGTGTGCAAAGAGCTTTGATTAATTCATCTAAACCACCAGATTTCTTTAGTTTTTTAACTAAACTTTTTACTGCTTTTTCAGCCCATTTATCATCTTTTTCGTGTTCGCCTTTTTTTAATGCAAGCAATCGTTTAACTATAGGTGATGTAAATGGGGATAGAGGAGATGACATCATGTTTTATAATACTTCTGTTTGTGAACCGATTGTTTATTTTTAATATTCAAGTATCACATAAAAGAATTTCGAAGTAAATCTACGTCCACACAATAAACACAGGTTGTTTCATTTGATACAAGTTTTTGGTTGACATCTGCCATGTTGAAGCGACCGAAAAATATTGTCTATTTTATAAAAGAGTTCACCAAATCAAAATGCAGAATCGGACTTAGACTAGATAATATATCTATCTAAAGTAGATCTAGATTCGATTTACATAGTACATTTGGATATAGATCTAGATTAATAAATTAGATCTAGAGATTACATCTTGATTTAGAAGTATTTTTTTTTATTCCGAAATTAAACCAGAAGATGGCTTATCTTATTTAATTTTGAACAAAAGTATATGCAATTGATTTTATTTCGTTAATGGAAATCAATTCGCGGCATCGTACTATTTTGGGGGGGGGGGGCGCTAAAAATAGACCTATCGAACCTACAACGCATGAAATCATTTCCAAAAAAATATTTGGGTCATAGAATTTTCATAGCAAGCTTTGCCAATAACAAATAAAATATAATACACAAGAAAAAATATTGTCGCGAAAAAATACCTCTTCTATAAAAAAAAACAAGGTTACAAAGAGAGTTTGTGTTATCACACAAACTCAGAGGCGGCCCACGTCGGAGTCGGATCCCTATCGAATCCGGATCCCTATCGAATCCGCCTATTCGCAAAGAATATTCAAGATGTGATTTAATCGTGATGGTTAAAAGTAATGATGTTTCAAATATTCATTTACCGTTGTAAACAAAATTGTTTTTTTTTTCTCTTTTTAAATATTTCGGATGTTTCTTCTAAGTTAAAAAATATTAACTTCTCAATGGACGACGGAAGATGGCACTGAACCCTTCCTGGTCATGCAGTTTGTGCATTGGACTACCGTTCGGATTTATCGATGGTCCTGGTTCACACCATACCCGCTCCCATCCCCGTCGTCATGCGGGAGGTTTGGACTAGGAAGTAAACTATCTTCAACTCTGAAGGAACAGCCAAAACATGTAAAAGAAACAAACAACGCGGGACCGTCATGATAATCAATTCAGCACGCTAACCGTACGACCAGGCATTGCTCTTAACTTAATAACAAACTGGTTACAAACTAATAGCCTATTATTGATAAAGATATCTATTACACATTAGGGCATGGCATCAACTGAATATGTGCAATATGTCAGACGAGCGATTTTAGATAATCTTTCAGCATTGATTTGTAATTGAAAAAACAAACAAACAAAAAACAGATATATCGTGCTTGTACCTCGATGTCTCAGCACAGTTATCAACAGAGCTATTGGCATTTTTAATTAAACGGAACTAGAATGAGGATGTAGATATATATCTTATCTTATGCAATACATTAAAAAAAACTTCTGATTTAGCACTCTTAAGATCTGCATCTACTAGATCTAGATCTATAATATAAATTTGGAATAATTTAGAATACATTTATGAAAAGAAAATCCTAGATAATCTATCAATATTGAAAAAAAAGAAAAATAGTAGATTAGTTTTAGTATATTAGAACATTGCAATGTTGATCTAGAAGTTTATCTTATCTTCTTATATAACACAGACGTTACTTCAAAAAAGAAGATGATTACGTCCTACGCGTCATGCATATTAACCAATGACTTAAATTCTGCCAAATCACTGGTTTTCCTGGCTAGCTCAGGTAACCCATTCCATGCTCTAATAGCACTAGGGAAGAAGGAGTATTTGTACAAATTTGTCCTAGCATATGGGACGAGGAATGTGCCTTTATCTTTGTGTCTTTCAGAGTATTTTATTAAATTTTGTTTTTGTATTTGAAGATTATGGTTCAGTGTTTTATGTATAATTGCTACTTTACTTTTGAGTCTTCTGTCCTGAAGGCTTTCTAAATTTAGTGATTTTACTATAGGTGTTACTCTAGTCAAATGTGAATATTCGTTTGTTATGAATCTCACTGCTCTATTTTGTGTCTGTTCCAGTTTCTTAATGTTTTCTTGAGTTGAGGATGGAGGATGCATATTCTATTATTGGCCTAACCAAGGTTAAATAACATTTTAGTTTTATGTTCTTATTTGATTTATAGAAATTTCTTTTAACAAATCCTAATGCTTTGTTTGATTTTTTTATAGTTTCATCAATATGTGGATTCCATGACAGTTTTTCATTTATTATAACACATAGGTATTTTGCGTTTTTAGTCTGTGTTACTGGTTTGCCATGAATAAGATAAGTGGAATTAATTTGTTTTAGTTTTTTTTGTTACTCTTAACAACTGACATTTTTCTGGGTGGAAAGACATGCTCCAATTTAATTCCAATTTCTGTAATTCATCTAATTCTCTTTGTAAAATATCTGTGTCTTGTGTTGTTTTTATTGTTCTATATAGTCTGCAAATTATGTAAATTAAAAATAGTAGTGGACCCAAGACTGTTCCTTGAGGTACACCTGAGTTTACTGTTATTGGTGTTGATTTAGAGCCATGTATTATTACAGTTTGTTCTCTCCCTATCAGAAAATCTTTAATCCACTGATGCAGTGGACCATAAATGCCAAAATTTTAATTTTTTAAGCAAACTATGGTGGTGAACTTTGTCAAAAGCCTTAGAAAAATCTAGTAAGATAGCATCTATTTGTTCACTATTATCTAAACCTTTAGAAAAATCATCAATTAGTCCTATTAGTTGTGTTTCATATGATCTATATTTCCTAAAGCCATGTTGGTATGGTGTGAGGACATTTTGTTTGTCTAAGTGGTTTATGATGTTGCTACATATTATGTGTTCTAGGATTTTACATGTGATGCTGGTGAGTGATACTGGTCTGTAGTTTCCTGGGTCAGATTTTTCTCCTTTTTTAAATAGGGGGGTGACATTAGCTTCTTTCCAGTCCTTTGGTACTCTTACCTGGTTAAGTGAAGCCTGAAAGAGTATTTTGAACACTGGGGCTAGCTCATTGCTTAGTTCTTTGAGTAATCTAGCTGGAATACCATCAGGTCCAGACGCTTTATTTGTTTTGGTGTTGGCAAATAGATTTTGAATTCCATTTTCTTGTACTACTATATCTTCTATGTTGTCTACTTGGTTCAAATTCAGTAATATGTCTTTGTCTCCTGGGGCTGAGAATGCTGATGCAAAGTATTTGTTTAGGATGTTTGCTTTAGTTTCATTATCATTATGTTATGTTCACCTTTTAATGGTGCTATGCCTTTAGTTTCCATTTTCTTAGACTTAATGTATGACCAGAGGTTTTTGTTGTTATCTTTAGATATTACATTGTTTATGTATTCACTCTGCAGCTGTCTGCTTACTTTTTGGGTTAAGTGTTTAATTTTTATATACTTTTTGTAAACTCTTTCTGCCTTAGTTTCTTTAAATTTTCTATATAAGTTCACCTTCTGTTTAGAAAGCTTCTTTAGTCTATTATTAAACCAGCATTTATTTATTTTGTTTGATGTGTATTTAGTTGGTATATGATTTTCTATAATGCTTTTAAGATGTTTTTTTATGAAATTCCAGAGGTCATCGACTGGTTGGTTAATGTCTTTTTCTAATAAGAATGTTTGTTGAAAGTTTAATGCAGCTTGGTGTAGTTGTGTTAGGTTACATTTATTCCAGAGTAAGATTTTTCTTTTGGGTTTTGAATTGGCTACTGCTTTTATCTGACTGTGTATTTTTATGATCTCATGGTCTGATAGACCAGGGATAATATCATAATCAACTACTAATCCAGGTCTTTTGGTTAAGAAGAGATCTAATGTGTTGTTTAATCTAGTTGGCTTTTTAATGATTTGATCTAAACTTTGGTTGTGTAAAGTTTCTATGAAAAGCTCATTTATGTCCTTAAGGTTTTGGTGTTTATCTATGTTTAGTGTTTTCCAATTTATATCAGGTAGATTGAAATCACCCATAATCCAAAAAACTGCATTTTTATGTCTCTTTAAGTGTAGTAATCTGATTACATAGTTCCTGCATGTATTCTAAACTAGAATTTGGTGGTCTGTAAACGCTTCCTATTATTAGGGATGTTGAGGTGGTATTAATTTTACAAAATGTTGATTCTATATTTTTTGAGTTAGGTAAGGTAATTTCTTCTGCTATAAGAGTGTTTTTTATTGCTAGAAGAACTCCTCCATGATTATCAGCCCTATCTTTTCTAAAAATTTCATAATTACTATTGAAAATTTCTGCATTATAAATTTCAGGATGTAGCCAAGTTTCTGTTCCTGCAATTATGTCTGGTTTCTCACATTCTAATAAAATTTCTAAGTCTGCTGTTTTGTTCCTAATGCTTTGAAAATTTATTACTTAGGTTTTAAGGTATTTTGGTATTACTTCTTTAGTAGGTTTGTTTAGTGAGGCTGTTGAATTAATTTTAGTAGATTTAGGTTTAACAGGAGTGGATCAGGCTAGTGGTTGGTGAGTTGGTTTGGGATGGTGTTTAGGATATTGTATGGGTTAGAAGTGTCTGCATCAAAGGAATCAAACAGTCCAGATGTAAACTGAGATAACCCACACGGTACACAGTGCCATGATGCGTCTTTGTTGCCTAAGGCATAATACACAGGTGTATTCATATGGAGACATGATGCATGGTACCATTCATCGCAGGTGTCACATTGAATGGCTTTCTGTTTCATGGTGCATACTTTTTTGCAGATGTCGCATCTATCTCTACATCTCCTGCTATTAATATTAACAGTGATAGGTATTTATTTCTGCTGTGTCTGATTGAGAACTTCCATTTGTGATGGGTGATCTTCTTTGATGTTATGGATGTGTATGTTAGGTTATTTTTGAAATTGCATTGATCTAGAGTGTGATGATTGATTATGACTGTTGTTTCCTTTTTAAGTTTAGTGTTGACTAAGGTAGATCTAGTTCTATGTTCAGCTAGTGTGTATTTAGTAATTATTAGGATAAATAGCCAGAGCAATTTCATGATGACTGTTGTTGATTTTAGTTTTTAAAGGTCTTGTCTAAATCTAGTTTAAGGTTTACAATGCCTAAGTTAAGTCTAAGTCTAAAGTGAAAGCTAATTTACAATGACAATTAAATCAAATCAAATGGTTTATTTAATTCAAAATATGGACCTAGACTAGATCTAATTCTAGATCAAAATCAAAATTTACTTTTTAAGTCTAGAAATTGAAATTCTATATCTTGATTTAGTCTATGTCAGTCTAAACTAGATCTAGAATCTTCAAATATTTTAATTAGAATATAAAACCAGATCTTGTTAAAAAAAAATATAGATTAGATCTAAATCTAGCTAATATGTGTTTTAAAATACGAGTCATGATAACGAGGTTTAAAAAACACTATAATACCAAGTTGTTTTAGCATTTCATTTTAAGAATGTATTCCATATGACGTCAAAGGAAAAAAATTATTACGTCACACGGCCTACCCTATAAACAAAGCCCTATCCAAACCATTCTGACGCGGTGTGGGGTAATAAGGTTTCATGGGTAGACTGCCCTACTTGCACTCGCCCCTATAAAAACGTTAACGGATCGGTGTGGGATTTTAGTTAACGTCTTTCCGCTTTCATGCCGTTGTGGGATTTCCCCAATCACGCCAGAACCAACATGATGAAATCTTTATTATAAAATAAAAAACAATATTATGATGTTTTAAAATTTAGTATTAATTGACTTAAAGCTAAATTTTGCTTTGAATCCTTTTTGTAAGTAATATTAAGGGTTTTTTTCAACAATTAATTAGGGTTCTATTGGGGAAATCCCTAACTGGAATAGTGAAGTTTTCCCCGTATGGGCCCAATGTAATCAAATAGTGTATGTGTGTGTGTCTGATTTTTTAATGTGCACACTAAAAAAGTATATTTATATCTAGTAATATTTAATCACAAATAGAATCTAAAGGAGAAAATATTCTTTTTTTTTCTAGATTTAGATTAAATAAAAAAAAGTTTTGTACATGTTAACATTTTTTTCGACCAATGAAAAAAGCTTTTATTTCTTTTAAGCTCGCGATATTCGGCCAAACTGGAGTATTCAGTCTACACTCTAGAACGTACACACGTGGATCAATTTAGAGCTAGCTAGATGATAGATCTACATCTAAATCTGTTTAGTTATTAGTTATACTACAAGTTATAAAGCTATAGATCTAGTCAATCTAGACTTTCATTAATTTAATAGATCTACTATATGAGCTGTACTTCTTGATATGTAAAATGTTCAACCCATGCCAGCACTGGCAGCAGCCATGGAAATTCTTCAAAAAGGAATGGCCAATCCAAGTCCAATGGTCGTAACTTTTAATTAAGTTAAAGTCTTAAGCCTATCACAAGGTACAGAGGACGAATCTCTAACATTACTAACAGATCTAATCTAGATAGTAGGTTAGGTCTAGACTTAAAATAGATATCTAGATAATCTAGAATGCTAAGAATCTAGAGATAGATGTAGATCTCTCTGACTCTAGACTAGTTATAAGTCACTACTGACACTAGTTTTATTATAATATAATATAGGCTACTAGATCTGGTAAATTCTAGTACGATATAATATATATATTATATCTAGACTTGAGACCTATTAAATCTAGATCTAGACGACTTAACTTAAAAGTGATTAACATGCATTGCGTTATGACTAGATTTACTATTTAGAATAGATTCTAGATCTAGAAGACTAGAATCTACCATGAAATGCATCTACAGCATAGAATTAGATTTAGTTAAGGACTTACTAGATCTTAAATCTAAATCTACTATCTTTTAGGGCAGAATATTAGATCTATATGCCTATCTAGTCACGTAACCATAAACTAATACTTTGGTATATTAATATATAGTAATTATTATACTCATAATATAGATTTTAGTTCTATTCTAATTTTGAGGTTAAAAAAATTGATCTAGACCTATAATATTTAATAAGATGTACTAAGACTTAGTAAACTTAGATTTTAGATCTAATAAGAGTAAGAAATAAAAATATTATAGATTGTTTAGAATAGTCTAGATTCTAAATCTAGAATAGATGTTAGTTATTAGAAAATTTAGTAGATATAGACGTCTAGAATAATATTTAATATATTGTTAATATAGACTAATCTTTAATTTTTTCATAGGTCATTTAGATTAAATTCTAGATCTAGTTACTAGTTATAGTCATAGACCTATAACTATAATCCTATATAGACTTATAATCTTATAAATATAGATATTTACTTTGTAGAGACTAATGTACAATATTATAAATATAGATATTTACTTTGTAGAGACTAATGTACAATAATAGGCCTACACTCCAGATCTTGACAGTCTAGTTTAGAGTTTAGATTGTTTAAATTTACACAAATAAATAAAATCAAATGTTTATTTCGGTTTTAAAATCAGATATTGAGTTAATTGAGATATGTCTAGCTAAATATCTATATAGTATATCTCTATATTCTATAATAGACCTACGGCTAACCCTATAGCTGTTATAGACTGGAGCCCTATAGTCTATGTCATTGTTTGTTTTTTTTTGTTTTTTTTTTATGTTCCTTTTGAGTTGAAGATATCTACTTGGTAGTCGAAAACCTCAAAGGAGCTTAGGGAATTGATGGCAGTTGCGGGGTATGAACCAGACGACCATGCAGAGACCATCGAGGCGACCAAACAGTCCATCGTGCATACCACATAACCAGGTCCAGGTAGCGCTAGATCTTTATTCACCAATACTCAATACATGTTAGATTTTATTTTTTGTAAATTTTAAAGACTCTAGGCTCTAGGTAATACAATTAAATAGATCTATACAGATCTAGAAATTTTAGATCTATAAACTAGACATAGATCTAGATTATCATATTTAGATCTAGCTAGAATATCTAGAGGAGAGGTCTTAATACTAATTATTATATTATACATTTGTCTACAATTTGATCTAGGATTCATTCTATAGGCTCAGCTAAGGCTTTGGCTTTTTAAAATTTCATTGTGTGGATACTGTTAAAGAAATAATACAGTCTCATCATTAGGCTATAGCAACAGTTTTTCTTATATACCATACCATAAACATTTCAGGATTTGTCTTTATTGTAATTTTATTTTTTTTTTTTATTTTTTTTTTTTTAGAATGTCAGTTTTCTTTAAGGGCAGCTGACAATAAGAATTATCTATGTATGCACTACAGATGCTGTTCAATCTTTTCATGAGGAAGCCTGCTCAACAAGGTACCAAGAATAATTTTTTTTTTTAAAGATTACTGATCAGTGACACACACACCCCACCAAATGAAAATTTTAATGAGATCGAATCAATTAAATTAAAAAATGTAAAATAAATGTTAATCTTATGAAATAATGGTCGAGACCAATATCTTCAGATTTTTGTCATTTCACTGAGATTAAAGTTCATTATTAATTTGCATAAAAAATTATAGTGAACATTTATACAATGAAAATAGGGCCTACATAGAATTGTTTTTGACCTAATGTCATTATATAGCAACAATCCTTCTTGTATACCATACTTTAAACATTTTGTGTTTTGCCTCTATTGTAATATTATTTTTGTTTGCATTCTTTAAACATTTTTTAGGTTTTTTATTTAATAATATTTTTTTTAACAGATCGTCACATTTTTCTTTAGGGGAAGTTGATATAATCTTTTAGGTTAATAATAACCAATGCATGCAGTACAGATGCTGTTCATCATCTTTTCATAAGCAAGCCTGCTCATGAAGGTAAGAAGAATTAAATTTTGCTTTTAGATTTCTGATCAGCAATATGAAAGAAAATTGTTAATGGGATGGAATTGATTAAATGTAGGAGGCACAGTGGCTGAGCGGTAAAGCGCTTGGCTTCCGAACCGGAGACTGGGATTTTTAATTTCGGGATCTTCGGGCGCCCCTGAGTCCACCCAGCTCTAATGGGTACCTGACATTAGTTGGGGAAAAGTAAAGGCGGTTGGTCGTTGTGCTGGCCACGACACCCAAGTTAACCGTAGGCCATAGAAACAGATGATCTTTACATCATCTGCCCTATAGACCGCAAGGTCTGAAAGGGGAACTGTACTTTTTTTTTTTTTTTTTTTTTTTGGATTAAATGTAAATAAAGAAATGCTATCCTAATTTTGAAATATGCTGGTTGTTGTTTTTTTATTTTGTTTTGTTTTTTTAAGTTTCACTGTTATCATTGTTTATTTTAATTCTAGAATAACTTTTCAGCCAAGTTATTTTTAAAATTACCATCGAACTATAATTACAACAGAATATAGTTGTATTAGTAAGAGCCTGTGATAAAGTTAATATAAATAAATTGGACAAAATATAATATTGAATTAATTGAAGCCTAGCTAGATCTAGTCTGCCATTGATAAAGTTAATATAAATAAATTGGACAAAATATAATATTGAATGAATTGAAGCCTAGCTAGATCTAGTCTGCCATTGCACTTTTAGCATAGTCAAATACCAATGCCACATTTGCTGACACTAATTCATAACATTTAATTTAAGAAGAAGATTGAACTCCAAATTTTGAAATACCATTTATTTTGGTGTTGCTTAATAGGCTTTAAAAGCAACATAATTTTTTAGCACCAATTATCATCAGGGGCTGGAAATATAACCGTTAAATAGTATGTCCACATAGATAAATGTAAGGTCTTCTGATGTTTAATTGTTAGATTTTTAAATTATTAATACAGCTTGAAGGTAGTTTTGTTACATGACTATAATATTTTTTTGTTTGCTCCAGCTGCTGCATGGAAGTCAAAATATGAATTATTGCCACCAGTCTTGAAGTCAGCTTGTAAAGAATGCTAAGAATTGAATGAAAATGCTGTCGGGATATCTTGTTGTGCTGTTATATTTGTCTTTTGTGTTGGTTAATTATTCCATGAATAATAAAAAAAAGTTAATTGTGTAAGTTTGATTTAAGAATGAATGATCAGAGCATGCAAGTCTAATATAGTACATTATTAAAAATTGTATTGTTTGCTAATGTTTAAACCCAAAAATGTAATATAACATGTCCATTACTTTATAAATATGTTGACATTATAGCTAGATGTATAAAGAGATCATGTACTGATTCAATAATTATTGATTATAATTTCCAAACAATTATGTCAAATAATTCTATTGCTAGATCTAAATCATCAGTGTGAAAGTAGGCCTATGTAAAAGGTTATAAATCTCATACTAAGCCATTGAGCTGCATCTGAACAAAAAGGGCATTATAAACAAAAAATCACTATTAAATTTGTTTTAAACTACAGTATTGAAAAACATTAAAGATTATCCCTAATTAAGCCATAATAAAATTTAATGACTGAACCATCGGAGACAGTATTTGCATGATAATACCTAATTGAGCCCTAATAAATATTTCAGTTACTAAACCATTAGGGCCAGCATCGGACCGGTAATGGCACAATAAGGGTTATCCCTAATTGAGCCCTAATAAATATTTCAGTTACTAAACCATTGGAGCCAGCATTGGACCGATAATGGCACAATGAGGGTTATCCCTAATTGAACCTTAATAAATATTTCAGTTACTAAACCATTCAGGCCAGCATCGGACCGATAATGGCACAATAAGGGTTATCCCTAATTGATCCCCAATGAAAATCTCAGTTACAAAACCATATGGGCTTGATTATGGCGTGATTCTGGAAATCCCCCAATGAATCCGGAAGTGGTTTTACCCATTCTGGGCCGAAAATGGCACGATTAGGGTTGCCCGTATTGGTCCCAAATGACACCAATGTGCAAACGGTACCCGGGCTAATTAGGGCAAAGGGGGATAACCCTAATTAAAACTGATAATGGGCATGTTTATAGGGTAGTTAGACTAAAAATATGTCTCAATACGAGCAGCATATCGAGGGATTATAGACATTGGTGCACCAAGTGAGTTCTTTTAGCATTACATTTTAAAAATTCATTTATATGACGTCACGCGGCCTACTTAGACTAAAATATGTCTCATTAATACGAGCAGGATATCGAGGGATCATAGACATTAATGCACGGAGTAAACTCCTTTAGCATTTCATTTAAAGAATTAAAATAACTCAATATGACGTCAAAGGGAAAAAAAACTACTTCACAAGGCCTAGTAAGACTAAAAAATGGTTTCATCAATACGAGCCAGTTATCGAGTGATCATAAACATTGGTGCAACAAGTGAGTTCTTTTAGAATTACATTTTAAGAATTCTTTCATATGACGTTAAAAGAAAAAATAAATCCAGTACGTCACAATGGGCTAGTAACAAAAAATGTTATTATTAACAAGAGAGATTTCTTTAGGGTGGATGACCTCCGTTGCATAGAGTCCTAATAGAACTCATTTAAAGATATTAAAATTATTATTTAGATTAAAGCCGCATTTTTTGTGCATTTTGTCTGTCCGTCCGTCATGTTAATATCGAAAAAAAAAAAAGAACAATTAAAAACTATTGAAAATTTGATTAACCTTTAATTTTCCTTCCGAAACATCGCAATAGTTTTAAGTATCTATAATAGATTGTTCCGGATGTTTGTATATTTAGTGAGAGAAAAAGAGAATTCTAGATAAATCTAAAACCGTTAATTAAATTTTTGGAATGGTTTCGTATAAGAAATTAGATATACCTTAGCCTACCGGAGAGATTTTTTTAACCATATTTTGGTGTTAGAAAGTTGTTTTCCTTAAAAATCGGAACATAATTTATATATATTATTAGATTTTAAAACGTTTAGCTAGAAAATAAACTGTAATGTACGACAGAAGTGCGATTTTACATAAATAGAGTTAGAATGTTTATTCATAAAAAACCGGAACAACCAATATTCGTAAATGAGAAGAAAATTATTTGTTAGAAGAGGGATTTCAAACGGTTATTTGTGTTAGTAGAGTTTTTATATAAAATTCGGAACAATTTTGGCGACGATTAGTAAGAAAATTTAAGTAATGTTGGTTTTCTTTTTCAAAATCAAATCCGGAACATTCTTAACATATAAAAGAAAATTCAATGTAAAATAAGTCTAAAAAGTGTTTTTCAATAATCGTTTCTAATAAATTACTTTACTTTTTTAATAATTCTGAACGACCTATTGCCGTTATTTTAAAAAAAAAAGTCATTTGACAAAAATGTGTTTAAAGTTGAAAATACGTAACGATTTGATATTGATAATCAACTATAGTGATTTCAAAAAATGCAAATTCAATAATCATTTGACATAATATATTTTTTATGTAACAATTTCAGTAACAACTTCATATTTAATGAATTATAAGTCAGTATAGAGATTTTGATTTAGCATTTATATGCTCTTCACATATGATTTATTAAGTGTTTTGCAATGTTTAAGCACGGAAATTAAATATAATATACATTAGAAAAGCAAACATACATTTGTTGACATTGATTTGTTTTTACAAAACCATCTGGAGCAATCTATTATAGATACTTAAAACTATATAAATGTTTCGGAAGGAACATTAAACAATAAATCAGATTTTAAATTCTTTTTGGTGGTGTTGTTTTTTTAAATCTAAACGTGATGGACAGACCGACTAACAGACAAAACGCACAAAAATAAGCAGCTTTTATCCTGATGGGGGCACTAAACAAAAAATAAATAAAATCTGATTTTTAAAACAAGTTTAAGAAATTGGTTAAGCACCATAAGCCACGGCCGGACTATATGCTACTACACGAAAGTCGCAGCATAAAATTCCATTTAAAAAATTGTGCGTGATATTTACATACAAAGTGCATTCTTAGTTTTTATAAACAAACATAAATGTTTTCTTTTAATCTTAGCAGCTAGTTGACCAGAAAAACACCTGTAACTATTATTTATGTTTGTTGTAAACATTTCTAGTACATTTTATAAATATATTTGACTTAGTGATACTGGAAATACACAAAAGATTGTTCATCTTTTTTAGCATATCGTAACATTGCCCCCCTTACATTTACGTAATTGTTAAAGAATTGAAGTATTTTTTGGAAAAAAAAACATTTGCATTATTAATATAATAGATTAAACGGTTTGCTTTTAGAAAACCAAAAGTAGCCGTTGCACCTAAACTTTTCAAGCCGCAGTTAATGGTGAAATAATATTTTTCATATCTCTTCTAGTTTTCGAGACCTGAGTGTGACAGACGGACATTTTGAACAAACCTAATAGCGGCTTTTTCCCCTTACGGGGGCCTCTAAAAACTTGGAATGGATGGTTTTGAGGTCACAATGAGAATACGTGGGAATTGGCATCGTATTGGTTTCAAAATCAACCACCGCAAGAAAAGAAAGACAGAAAAAAACTTAAATGGATGGTTTTGAGGTCATACAATGAGAATACGTGGGAATTGGCATCGTATTGGTTTCAAAATCAACCACCGCAAGAAAAGAAAGAAAGACAAAAAAAAAAAAAAACTTGAATGGATGGTTTTGAGGTCATACGATGAGAATGAGTGAGATAGGCATCGTATTGGTTTCAAAATCAACCACCGTTTGAATTCGCTGTTGGAATAATTTAAATCGGCACTCGCTGAACCTCCAAAGAAAACATATATAATATCTATATTTATTTGTCCTTGACAAAAATTGTTTAGTATTGGGATCGAACCTTGGACTTGTGTGTCATTATCGAGACGCTTAACAACCAGTCATTCAAATATGTGCAGCATTTTATTTTGAATTAAATGAATCAGTCTTTAGTCTTTTACAATACCTAGATCTGCATTTTTTAAAAATGTTTGTTCTAGAATCTGTTTTATTTCATATCTCTTGTGAAACATATTGTCAAATCTGAGTTTGTGATTTTGCAGATTTTCACCTTATGGCCTCATGACCAATCTACCCGCTGTCTCGCGTCCCCAGACACATCCCTCCCCCGAGTTGCTGTCGCTGATAACGTTTAGGAGCTTAACGTGTAGGACAAAAGGTTGGTTGCCACCTAAAGCTAACGAGTTCTTACTGCCCGAGGGAGAAGGAAAACTCGGAATTTAAACTTCTGCTGCCTCCAGATAAATATGATTTTTAAATAAAGGCATATTTGATATAAGATACGGTCGCTTTTTTTTTTGTCGGCGCTATTTTAAAGACACCATTTTGACAGCGCTACATTGTCGTATGAACGTTTGGCGTATAACCCAATATTCCAGTTATCTGTGCTTCTTAAAATAACATTAAATCTAAGCAGTGCTATTTATTATTCAAGTCTATCTTTGTTTATCCATCCTCTGTATGAGCATGAAAAGAAACACAAGCTAATGTTGCTGTCACTTTGTTTAAAGTCTAAAAATATAAAATCCAGAGGCTGAGTGCGGGCTCTGGGCGAGTTTCTTTTGCGGGGCCCTGAGTCTATATATACCGTACCACATCACGCTAATGGGATTGTCCGCCTCTAATGCTGTAGGCCTTATTTTTAATTTAATACATAGTACCTTATGTAGGTAGTGTACGATTGGCCTTTCACTCTTTACATATTGTATTGGATTTGTTCTGCAAGAAAGATTTCGCCTTTTAAGGTTAATAAACGTAACTAATAATTCAGAAACATTTTGCACGAAGACTCGTCCAACAAGAAATTAATAATTTCTATTCAATAGACTAGTAGTAGTAGCTCAAGTACTACTACTAGCTAGATCATTGAAGTGATTAGTGTGAGTGTCTAGTCTAGAACTTCTAGCTGGGTTCCCGCGTCTCCTGATTTTCTGGAGCTTCTGGAAATCTCCTGAAATTGCTAAATATATGAAAAAGTCCTTGAAATCTCCTGAAATTATTAAAAATCTCCTGAAAAGTCATAAGAATCTCCTGAAAAATGGACAAATTGTCTTTTTGGGTGTCATATGAAAAACGCCGATCCTACGGGTGATTAAGAAAAAAAAAAACGGCATTGTCGGCTTTCATTTAATAAAAATGTAATAATATGGCGAATTCAAACCTAAAACGGAAGTTCTAATACTTTGTTTACTTTAATAGTCACTGGCATATATAGATCTAAGTATTCTAAGTCTATCTCGATCTCTTTGAAAAAATCAAAAGTGATTTTCTTAAAAACAAATCTAGATCCTTATACATAGGTTTGATATATCTAGATCTTGAATTAGAATGAAAATGCTAGCTTATATAGATCTAAATCTAGAAAGACTTGATATTTCAGTTCCAGAATAGTTAGAACGGCTACTCTACTCAGTCTGAGACTGAGTCTACTGTGACTGTATCTACTCAACTCTACTGAGTCTTACTGACTCTTACTTCTCTACTCTACTTCTTACTTCTAGTCACTCTCTATCTAGATCTAAATCTAGATCTAGTATAGAATCTATACTAGTGACTGTATACTCTAGTCCTAATCCTAGACTCTAACTCTAAGAGTAAGTAAGTGGCAGTGAAATCTATATAGTTAATATAGATATAGATTATAGATCTAAGTATATATACCATCTTAGCTAGATATCTATATATGTCTAGATAATAACTAGGAAAGTCAAGGCCTAGGACATTGAGATTTACATTTCTTTCAGATCCTTCATTTTGAATGGAGGCAGATTATTTGTTGTTTGCATATTTATAAATTCTGATATTTGTGATGAAATTAGCAAAACTTGCCTCTTTATCTGTATTGCTTATCAAACAGTGTTACAGTGCAACAATAGGCAAACAAATTTTTTATGTGTACTCCTGCCCCATAAATAACACCTCTGACAACTGTTTTCATGGTTGTATCATGCAGTTACAATAATGCATAAAATATAAAACAATGAACTATAACCAATACAAATATATAATCTCTGAATTAAAAGTCTAAATGTTGTGCTTTTTAGTTGGACAATTTAAAACAAAACTAAATTCAGCATGACTGTCAATATCACCTTTATCTAGTTTTGATTCTTTATTTAATAATCTTTTTTTTTTATTCTTAGATTGATGATCTATTTGTTTGAAAAAGAGACTGATTATTGTGAGGTCATGACTAAATTATTATAACTATTAAACCATGTCACAATCTTCTTATGACCAGCTTTTAAAACAGGTCAGTTGTAATTATAGTTTTTTATGTGATATTTCATGTTTCAATGAAAAACTTGGCTAAGCTAATTTCAAGTATAATATATAATATTATAGTCACTACTAATATAACTTGACAAACTAAATACTTTAACACTAAAGATAAATTCCCTTAACACATAGTGCTGTGTTTGATCTGCTGCTGATCTCTAGTTACAGAATCATCTCTTAGAGGTGCTTCAGCTTCAGAAATAGTACATAAGCACATGGAAAGTGTTGAAAAGTTGAGAATTTCTAAATCCTCCAAATCCTCTAGTTAGTGGAAGATGGAATTCGCCATTCAGGAGGGGGGGAGGGGGCACATTTTCAGAGTGGAGCCACTAACTCTTTAAGGGCACTTGTAGATGGTACAAAGTCAATCAAAAATGTTCTCTAAGTACTGCTATAACTATCTTAAAATATTTATACAAAAGTTTTGAATGATTTCACATAATAACTAAGGATAGTTCTTGCACTGCCTCTTTGCTGGAAAAATGCTTTAAAAAATGAGAGCACTAATAATTTATTTTATTTTTGAGATATCAACTAGTAGAGGCTAAACACAAATACAAAAGTTCTTTCTATATTACATTTTTTCTTTTTTTCTGGGGTGCTCCATTATGACTAATAATTGTATGATTATGATAGATAATGGGTGTGCATGTATATTTGAGAATGAAACAGTTTCAGACATGACATTACTGTATAAGTGTATATAAGTGTATGCTTGGGAGTTTCAAATATCTATTGATTTAGTGTAGCTTAATTCTATTGAATGAAGTGGAAACATACTTACTAAAGAAGACGTATGTCATGGTTAATGGTTAACTTTGAACATTTTGTTGATTAATTGAATGGTGGCATCCTTAAAGTGTGAAAATGTTCATCTTTGTAGTTCAAATTTTGGAACACTTCATAACTGAACAATGGTATGGAATACAGTTGTTTTTCTCTTCAAATTCATGTTTCTTATATTTTTCTACATAGCATATTTGCAAAATTGCAACCATCATAAATTTGAAGTGAAGTTATTGTCAGAATTGTATTCTTTGTGTTTAGGTAACATTTGGAGCTACTGATGATCAGGATGACTTTGGTCAAGAAACTGGAGCTGAACATTTTATAGGTCAGTTTTTTTTGTTAAGATTTAATTTTTTTTTTTTTTTTTACTAAGAATCATTTAGTATATAATACTTATGCATACTAAATATAATCCTGCTCATACTTTATCAGAGTGTACAGTGTTGATATTGAAATATATTGTTAGGTCTCTTGCTTTTGACAAGGGCTGGATTTTAGTAGTTTTTCTTCTACTTTATGGGGCTAAGTTTTGTAAATGTAGTTCACATACTTGTGGACAAGTTCTTTTGTGAAATAATTCATTCACAAACTTAATTATTTTAAGCATGTTAATAGTAATGCATTTAATAGTTTTCATATTACTTAAAACCATTGTAAGGGTAGTATCTCAATTAATTGTGGAGTCACATTATATATTACGAAAACTATAGGGCACTATGGTCAATAGAGAGGCTGGTGTAGTGCAATTCAACATTCAAACTTTGGTTTGAAACATAATGACAAAAAACATTGAAGCATGAAATCATTTTTTTTCTTCATATTTTGGATTGGAATTACATAGTCTTTCCAGCCCAAAAGAATTATTTAATAAAGTTCATTTTAAAAGTAAAAACTCTCTACCTGTTTAAATCAAGTTAACATTAGCTTCACAGTTCTATGACCTTTTGTTAACCCAAACATACACTTAGTTCTTTATTTTAACAATGAGTTAGTTATTACTACAATATCTCACGTATATAATACATTTGGCTGTTCAGATAAAAAGTCCTATTGCCATTTCATTTCTTACTCATTTTGTTGTTCATACAAAACAAAACCTGCCCTGAGCTTTGCGTCATAGCTTACAGTGGCCACCATCTGCTATTTTTGGTTAATATTGAATAAGTACATTTTCTTATTTTGTATTAAGACAAGTAGATTTCAAATTTGTATATCATCTAATAAATACAGACTTTCCTTATCTAACAAATACAGACTTTGCTTTAAAAAAAAAAAAAATCATGCCCTACGTGTGTTAATTTTAATCTAGTCATGCATGTTGATTAGAGACTGCTAAGTAATTGTTTTTTCTGGCTGATTCGTGCAACCCATGCTCTAATTGTACAAATTTGTCCTAGCATAGGGAATAAGCAATGTGTCTTTATCTTGGTGTCTTTCTGAATATTTTATTAGCTTGTGTTTTTGTATTGAAATAGCTCAGTGTGTTTATTTATTATTGTGACCTTACGTATTACAAAGATTATATCAACTCACTCTGTCTGTCTGGTACAAGTTTGAGTAAATGTTATTTCTCCCACTTTCCATTCTCAGATCAAGTTGAAACTTTACACTTACACTTGAATTATTCATTGTTCATGATAACACAGGAATCAATCAAAGAATTAACCAATTTGTTAATTATTAGTGTTTATTAATCTTGCAGTGTTGAGAGCTTCATCATAATTTGTGTAATTCTTTCTTTATATACATTATTTTTAAAGTAGTAGTCTTCTGTTCTGCAGTGTCTCTAAATCTAGAGAATTTATTAATGGTTTTACTGTCTTTGAATGTCACTATTTATAAACATTTTACAAGCTCTGTTTTGTATCTGTTCTATGGTTTGTTTGTTTTTACAAGCTTATATCAACTCACTCTGTTTGTGTGGTCAAAAGTTTGTATATGTTATTTCTCAGAAACCTGAAGACACCTGATCTCGGATCAAGTTGAAATTTTGTACAATTATTTCTTTTACTTGACAACACAAGAATCAATAAACAAAAAATAAACCAATTAGTTAATTAACTGTTAATAATAAATTATTTTGTTTGGTATCCCAAACAAGGGAAAGAAATTGTATTGGACTGAAGTGGTGGTATAAGCTCAATTAGTCCCCTTTATAGGTTGAAGTCTGAGGCTTAGTGAACACAAAACTTAAAATAGAAACAATAGACTTGAGTGAACAAGTTTTTTTTAATGCATTTTAAAAGCGATCACTGCAACATTCAACCAGATACTTCCCTCTCACATTTCCTAACTGTTCCAGACAAGTGATAGGATCATAGCACATTAAGGAAGCCAAAAGCATGACATTGCGCTAAACAAATCAATAAAAATATTTATAATTGCACAGGTTTATTATTGTTAGTCTATAGACTTAATTGTGTACATTTTCAGGGGTAGCATAGGGCCACAACAGCAACTCTCCATCTAACTCTGTTCTGAATAGCTTTCTTCATCTGCCCCCATGACATTCCAGTATCCTAAGCTTCACCGATGATTGACCTCTTCCAGGTTTGCTTGGGTCTGCCCACTTTCCTTTTTTCCACGAGATTCCAATCAAGTGCAACATTGGTAGCTGGTTTTTGCAGGGTGTGTCCTATCCAGCTCCACTTCCGCTTTTTGATATCTTGGGTTATGTGCTTTTGTCTAGTTCTCTCCCACAAATTGACAGTAGTTATCTTTTCTGGCCACCTAATCCCTAATATCCGTCGTAGGCATCTGTTAACAAAGGTTTGGAGCTTGTCCATATTTGTTTTAGTGACTCTCCATGTCTCTGAACCTTATAGAATGACTCATTTAATGTTTGTATTCATATCTTGTTTTTTATATATATATATATATATATTCAGATAGTAAAAATTGTGAAAAAAAATGGATATATGAGTGACTCTTCAATACTGATATAAAAAAGTTTCACATTAAACGTTAGCATGGAAGTTTTTGGTTTCAAGTGTTTTCATTTCTTCAGCCATTTTACTTCAAGAATTTATCAATAGAACATTTTGGAATACATAATTTCCTCAGCAGTGAGGGCAAAAAGGGGCACCCACTTTTGCATTTCAGGTGCATCACTGGGACACCATTAATGATTAAAGTACAACTAACTGTTAATTTTTTATATTTTTTTTTAGCATAATTTGAATGTCTCTATTGTATTAAGCAGCTGGGTGGGTAGAGAAATGGAAGTTTTTGAGCCCTAAGTTATGTTTGGGCTCAGTTTAAAAAAATGGGCACCACACCATTGTAACATTACTGGTAAAAGTTTTTTAAATAAGATTTTTTCATTAGAGAATAGAATTTTTACATATTTGTATTATAACTAAAATATATAGGCTATTATTTGCTGCATATTTGTTTTAAAAAAAGGTTGGAAAAATTAATGCAACTTAAATGTTCAAAATTATGCTGAGAATTTTCTTAACAAAATATAAAATGGAGACAACTCTAGTTTTCCTCAAATGGATGTTAATGTTTATTGGAAACAGTGTATAAGTGTTTAATTGCTAGATAGTCTACAAGAATGACTACAAATATTTTATCAGCTTGTTTGAACTATTGACTATATAAATACAATGACATCAAATGATTGATCTGTTCATTTAGTGATGTCCAACAGTGGTACTTCACTGCCTGCATCCCAGGATTTGGCTAGTGTTATTAGCTTCAACTCCACCAACACAAACAGTGGTGGTAGCAGTAGCAGTGGGGGAGCAGCCAGTGGGTCTACAAGTGACCAACCACAACAACTTGGATCAAAAGTAAGTAAAGTTCATTTCTTATTTGCTTAATGTCTTCAATGAGAACAGGCTATACTTTGATTTCTTTACAACACTTTTAGATTTCTTTACTATTTACCAAAGTCTTATTTCAATGTTAAATAGTTTTGGTTGAATGGCATAGTGTAGAAGTTTTTTTTTTTTTTTTTTAGTTTTGTTTATTTTTCCTTATATTTTAAATGAAAAATCTGTACATTTTGTCAACATTAATCTTAAGGATTCATTCAATTAATTCTATAATAGTAATAAGTAAAGTTTCCCTTTTAGGCCTTGTGGTCTATAGGGCAGATGATGTAAAGGTCATCTGTTTCTGTGACCAATGGTTCATTAATTCTATGATAACCTTTTTTTTATTTTAACTAACACTGCTCTTTAACGTCTGCTTCACTCAATGCATCTATTGAACAGGAAGAGATGGTGTACTCACTTCTCAGTATGCTTGGTACTCATGACAAGGATGCCATGTCCCAGTCCCAAGACAGCTGTATTGCAATGAGACATCAGGTACAGAGTGTTTTAGTTCATTTACACCACAAACTGAACTTGTTACCACTAACTGGAGTTTGGGAAATCTTCAATTGTAAAGTTTGATTTAAAGAAAAAATGAGGTCAAGCTATTACTATATTTAGACACAAAAAAATGTTTCTATTACAGCAAAACTGTAACTGTTTTTTGTTAAGGTTTAGACAGGAAGATTGTTTAAATAATATTACTTGTACGCAGCTGTTAATGTTTACCTTTCCTAACTTGTATAGGTCATTAGTCATAAGCTCTTTGTTAATGTCTAGTTAAACTTACTAAATCTGTTTTTTATAACTTGATATTAATGTTTCAGTAAAACGTATCTACAAAAGGAAGACATGAATTTATACTCACCAAAACAAAATCACTCTAAAGTGAAATAGAAAATATGCAAGCTAATAGCCAACAATTAGGTTGTGTTCCAAACTTTGTTTACTTTTAAATCAAAATGTGTTGGGTTCTTACAAAAATATGTGAGATTGGTTTTACATCGTTTCATACTTCTATAAATCTGTAATAGAATCTGAAATCTTGTAATCTATGCAGCTGTATATAACCCTACATTATTTAACATGATACTCTAACTTGTCTAATATTATGTTAAACAATTTAACTTGACTGCTTTGATTAAATGAATACATTAATAATTGAAAATATCTTTTACAAACATTTGTGATAGTGTTAATATAAAGTGCAAACATTTCCCTTTTATTTTCAATAATCAAATATTTCTTAGTCAAATTCATTTCTTTAAAAACTTGATATCAGAAGCAATAGAATATAAATATAGTTTCCCTGACCTGATTTCTTTCTTAGATGTATCAACATAATAGCAATGTAGAAACATTTCACTTGTCTCCATCCAAACGAATGCATCAATTAAAACATGCATTTATGTTTATTCTAACGGTGCAATTATAAGCACTTCCTTTGCTTGCACACACTACCCCATGGGCTTCAGTGTGAGCCTACTTTTTGGTAACCTAGTATTGTAAGCCCTTTATTATGTCTGATCAATTTCAGGCTGCTTGCCTTTGTTGCTACAACTACTGCATGGAAGTGACAAGGATTCAGGTTTGCTGGGTAAAACAAGGGGCAGTAGGTCTGCCAGAGCAGCAGCAGCTCTCCACAACATAGTACACTGTCACCATGATGACAAGAGAGGAAGACATGAGGCTAGAACACTTCGACTTTTGGAACAGATCAGAGCTCACTGTGACCAACAGAGAGGAGACAGTGAGGAAGAAGAAGATGAATATGTTAATAGTAAAATTTTAATCCAAATATTAGTCTATCCATTTCTCCTTTAAAGCTTGCTTCTAAGGATCTTTATTCTTTTTGGAGTCTATTAGATCAGAAGGAAGTAAAATTTTGATACAGTAATTGCAGTAAAACTTTCAAACAGTGTTGTATAGGTCATTCAGCATATTAGCCTCTGTGAACTCTGTAGCTAGGGTAAAATACTTTTTTTCTTCTCTTGTAACTTTTTGAAATTCTACTCGTAACAAAGACAGGAATAAGTATGGACTTGTAACAAAATGTCTTCATCTATCTATCACTACACTAGGTTGTTCTGATATGAATCACCATCCAGGATCTGCTATAGCTGCACTGATGAAACTGTCATTTGATGAAGATTACAGGCACGCCATATGTACTTTAGGTGGATTACAAGCAATAGCTGAACTGTTGGAGATTGAAAACCTAGTTGCTGGACCTGCTAATGACTATGAGTAAGACCTGTCTTGTGTCTCAGATGAGATTAAAAAAAAGTAAAATAGCATTGCTGGTGATATATTTATTTTATACTCAATTTCTTTCCAAATTATGTCTCTGTCTATACTGTCGAAGGCTTTCTCAAAATCAACAAAGGTCATGTATAGAGGAAATTGTCAATCGATAGATTATTCTATGATAATACGCAGTGTGATAGAGGAGTGTTGCAATGTGGTCAGTGCATGATTTTTCCTTGTGGAATCCAGCCTATTCTAGTCTTAGTCTTTTGTCTAGGGCATCTTTTAGGTGTTCCAATATTATTTTAGTTAAGACCTTGCTAAGGGTTGACAGTAACGTGATTCCTCGCCAGTTGTTGCATTGAGTAAGTCACCATATTGGGTAACTAAATTACATAACCCAGTTTCCAGATTTTAGGGACCTGTTCTTGTTCCCAAATCTTGCATAGCAATGGATGTAACATTTCAGCTGATATTTTGGGGTCTGCTTTCAGTGCTTCTACTGGTACACCATCTTGGCCTAGTGCCTTTCCCTTTTTTGCATTCTTGATGGCGTTGATGATCTCCCCTTTAGTAGGAGGATCTGTGTTAACATTTCTTTTGTTGCTGGGGGTATGTCTGGAATCGATTCAGGGGGATGTCAGGTCAAAATTTCCTGAAAGTGTTCGGCCCATCTATCTATCTGTCCAACATCACTTTCCATATTTGTCTTTCACTGGCTTGTTGGTGTTAGTATTTCTTCCTGCTAAGGTTCTTGTTATATCATGCAACCTTTTCATGTCTCTTTGCTCTGCTGCCTTTTCTGCATCAGTTGTCATCAAACCAACTAAAACATGGCCAGGAAGGTTCCTCTGTGTCAGAGTCTATGACGTGTACCAGTGAAAGCCCTCTGGAAGCTAGCACAACACACTGACAAACCTTCTGACGACCAAGGCTTCTGCCAGTATAGGGAATTGGAACAACAGAACCCTATATGATAGTGGCAGAATATACAAAGTGGCAAACGAACTGAGAAAATACAAAATCAAGGTTCTAGGTCTCAGTGAAACATGATGGAATGGCAGTGGGCTAAGCAATCTGACAACTGGGGAGAGCATTATATATTCTGGACATGAAGATCTAGACCACGATCACACACAGGGAGTAGCACTTCTTCTGTCAAGAGAGGCATCAAAGGCTTTGTTAGGATGGGAGCCAGTTTCCTCGAGACTAATGTCAGCCAGGTTTAATGCAAATGGAAGGAAGACAACCATCATCCAATGCTAGGTACCCACAAATGCAGCACCAGAAGAAGAGAAAGAAGAATTTTATAACGCTCTACAATTTGTACTAGAAAAAAGACCTAAAAGGGATATCAAGCTTATTTTGGGTGACCTGAATGCAAAAGTAGGTACAAACAACACTGGTAAGGAGCTCTACATGGATAACCACAGTTCAGGCACATGCAACGAAAATGGGGACTTATTTGCTGACTTCTGCGCATTCAATGATCTTATCATAGTAGGAACCATCTTTCCACACAAAAATATACACAAGACAACCTGGACTTCCCCAGATGGTAAAACAGAAAACTAAATTGACCAGTTTGCAATCTCTCGGAAATGAAGAGGAAGTCTACTTGATGTTAGAGTGAGATGACGAGCAGATGTAGCTTCTGACCATTGTCTGCTAATAGCAACAGCGAGGATCAAACTTAAATCCTTTAAGGATTTTTCAGACAGACCGCACTACAAATTCAACACCCAGTACTTGAAGAGAGAGAGAAAAACAAGGAACTGAAAAACAAGGAACTCTTTGATTGTGAGGTTAAAAATAAATTTGAAGTACATTCTGGATTAGTGACAGATGAAACCCTTGAGCAGCACTGCCTCACTCTCCAAGAGATATGGAAAAGCATGTGTACAGACGTTCTAGGCAGGAAAACGAAACAACACAAGGAATGATTGTCTGCGGAGACATGGGCCAAAATCCAGGAACGGAAAGAGCTAAAAGTAAAGATAAACCAATGTCAGAATGAAGAGCAAAAAGCTAGCCCAGTATGGTGCAGTAAACAAGTTCTGTAAGACAGAATGGAAGAGAGGACACAAGAAACACTTCCTTGATGAAAGATATATCCACACCTGTGACCAATTTGTACTTTTAAATTCAAATGAATTTCATTTAGCTAGTTTATTAAAACTTGCTTGCTCAGGTCTACCTAGTATATTCACCACCCCAGGCAATGCTGTCTGCTGCAAAGCTGGTTCCTGTATGTTGACAGAAGAGGGCTCTTAGTCACATGAAAAAGTGCTCCACAATATGAGCACCATAGTCCTTTCATGGCTGTAGGAGACCATGCTTCATCATATGCAAATAATTTGTATTTATCTAGTACATTAAAATGATCATGCTTCATCATTATTTTTCTTTCTGTATATTTAGCACCACAGTACGCCGGTATGCTTGTATGACACTAACCAACTTGACATTTGGTGATGGCAAAAACAAAGCTTTGTTATGCTCCATGAAAGGAGCCATGGAGGCTCTGGTGGACCAGCTGAGATCTCCTAATGAGGATCTGATCCAAGCAGCTGCAAGTGTGCTCAGGAATCTCAGTTGGAGAGCAGATCTTGCTAGCAAGAAAACATTGAGAGAGGTATTCACAATTAAAATATTTAGCTCATATCTAACAAAATATTAATAAAATGTCAAACCGATTAATAACTTTGAAAATGGTTCAATTTCCATAACTTAAATTTTATCATCTTATAAATAATGTACTTGGTTTACAAAATATGGTTATAACAATCTGAACCCAACATGCTACACCAATAATGTATTAATAATAAGATTAGCTAAGATAAGATAATTTTTATTGATCCAATCAAATGGAAATTCAGTTTGACTACAATTGACAATCTCAGTGTAACTACTGTACAGTAATAATATAGATGAAGAATTCAAACAACATTCACACAAAACATATACACATTCACAACCAGGGCTTTATGAATTTGACTTCTATGTACTTCTCGATGACGACAGCTGATCTTGTAACACTCTGACTGAAAGTGGGCTAAAGGAGTTTTTAAATCTTTCTGCTTTAGTCCTAATGGAAAGGAGATGACCACTTCGTTCAGATCTTATGTAACAGTGGTTTAATGGGTGCAGGTTGTCTTTAAGAATCATGAGTGTTTTGGAAAGGCATCTTTCAAGAAATAGCTCTTTGAGAAATGGAAGCTGTATTTGAGTGATATTCGATGCTTTTTTAATTAGTCTATTTAGTCTAAGTCTTTGTGTCAGTGAAGTATTACCATACCAGCAGGTGATGACAAAGTTAACTAGACTGGTGATGGTTGCTTTGTAGAAAAGTTTGATTATTGTTTTCTCGATGTTAAATTTTCTTACCTTTCTGAGATAGAAGAGTCGCTGGTGAATTTTCGTGTAGAGGTTTTGACAGTGTTCATTCCATTTCAGTTTGTTGTTGATGGTTGTACCTAAATATTTATATTCTTCTACTTGTTTTATGGTTTGGTTGTTTAATTGAATTTCTGCTATATGGCCTTTATTTTTCCTAAAATCAATCAATAAATAAATAATATCTGGGTAAGTTAGTGGCAGTAAACTCTCACTGCCTAAATGGCATGCATTTGAAATACCTCAGCACCTAGCTTGTTGTGAGGATTAGACTCCAAGCATGGTAAAACTCTTCTTATTGACGGGTGAAAGGGGACTCCTGTTTTAATGCTTACCTTAGACTAGAAAGCTTGCATCAAGTCTCACCTTCACCTATCCCATAGTCTCTTTGCTTTTGTGTAGAATAGAATCTCTTTCAATATCCCTAAATTGACGTCATCTTTACAGTGTTTTCTCTGTCTTCTTTTGCCTGGTACTGTTCCCTAAAGAACATCTTTGCAAGCCTCGAGCACCTTGTGATACTCTCATAAAGTTTTAGTTTGCGTTTTATGACAGCGCTCAGCAGGTTGTCATGGGGCCTGAAGGCCAAATTGATCCTGTTTTGAATCTCCTCATTTGTGATGTACTCTTTGTAGGAGATACCTAGCATCCTTTCATTGATATGATCCTCCTCTCTAGCTCTGCAGTCACCGTCCAAGCAAGACTTGCAAGCATATAAGAATGTGGCCATGACCAGGGAGCACATCAGTTTGATTTTAACATCAAGCAATATCCATAAATATAGTGTGTTATAATTACATAATGAAAAGTGAAAAAAAAAAAAGCTTAGAATTGAGAGTTTTTAATTGATGTATTTGCAGTTTGTTTCTTAAACAAGGTCTTTCTGGATGTTTCAGATTGGTGCTGTGACTACATTAATGAAATCTGCCTTGATTGTAAAGAAAGAAACAACTTTAAAAAGTATTCTGTCAGCTCTTTGGAACTTATCATCTCATTGTTCTGAGAACAAGGCTGAAATCTGTGCTGTTGATGGAGCTCTTCAGTTTCTTGTTGGTCTACAAGAGCACTGCTCTAGCCATTGTAGAGAATGGAGTGGGTATTCTCCACAATGTTTCTGATCAAATAGCCATAAGAGAAGATTACCGTCTAATTCTCCTTCAGAGTGGGTGTCTTCAAATCCTACTCGATCACCTTCGCGCCACCAGCCTAACTATTGTCAGCAATGCATGTGGGACACTGTGGAATTTATCTGCAAGATGTGAAGAAGATCAAAATACTCTGAGAGAAATGGAAGCAGTCAGTATGTTAAAAAATTTAGTTCATTCAAGGCATAAAATGATATCAAGTGGAAGTTCAGCTGCACTTAGGAATTTAGTCTCATCTAATCCTTCTGGAAATCCTGTAGAGAATGAAAAAACTGTTAAAGCCACTTGACCTAGTCTTCATGCTCGTAAGCAGCGAGCTATGGAAGCAGAACTAGACCAAAGCTTGTCTGAAACCTGAGACAATGCTGATAGTCCTAGAGATTCCCCTACTGATGTAGTCCATAGATCTGAAAGTGAACCTCGTCTACAACCATAATCAAGCTTCTGGAGCTTCAGCTGAACAGAGACAAGCTGATGATAGCAGAAAGCATCTAACTCGACGTCAACAGATGCCTAAAAATAGTGCAGACACTGCCAATCAAATGCTCTCACCACAGTGCGTGGCTTGTGCTGGTATCCAAGATAGTTTAGGCAGCACTCACTCTGACATATCTCATGACCATACAAGCGCACGCTCTATGTTGGCCAAATCTTCACACCTACTACACAAACATCAGGGTGGAAGCCTTGAGAGAAAAGAAGCTTCATCAGCACCTCATGTACAGCATACTGACATGTCCATGTCTGAGCACAAACAGGCTAACTATGCAATGCCTGGTATGACACTGGTCAACAACACACCTGCGCATGTCCGACGTCCTACTGGCAGTTACTATCCTCAAGGTCACAACCAGCCTTGACAGAATGCCCCTTACAGTCGCATTGTCCAGTTCATGCATGAGGTAGCTCTATATAATGGTGTGGAGCCATCACTAAGTATGCATGGGCAGCTGTCACTAACACAATCTGCCCCAAACCAGTCAATGCATTATTTTAATCAACAGTCTTTATTTGAACGTTTGACTAAATCTTCTTCTGGTATCAACAGCACTAGCCTAAACTTTGATACCTGTACAGCACATCCTCAAGATCAGGATATAGTTATAGTTTGAAATATCAAGATTGTCATGGCAATAATAAGTTAGCATCCAACAGAAACATTAATTCATCATATAATCATACAAATAACTCCTCAAACTTTAGACCTCTAACTGGCATGGAGCATAACTATAAAAACAACAGCAACAATGTTATACAAAACCCAGCAATTCTTACACCAACTTGCCCAGTGCCAAATTTAGTTCACAACATATTTTATACTCCACAGATGCACCGGTCAGTTGGTAATGATCTTGGGTATCATCCAGCGCAGTTCATGACTCCTCAGGGAAAGTCTTATTCATCTTCTCATGAGTTTGATTATCATTATCCACCTAGTGACATGTTGCCATCACAAGGTTCAAATCTTTCACTTACAAATGGCTATAACCATCCAGGTTTTACTTCTACTCCAGGAAAGAGGTTTAACAATTCTTCCACACAGTTCGCACCATGCCTGCTGCCCACCAGAACAAAACACACCATCTTCCAATGCAGCAATTGAGTGTGTATGCAGAAACAGACTTAGATTGTGTAGTGGATCAACCCACAGATTTTAGCCTCCGTTACAATGAGGTGTCTGAAGAGAAAACTATTCCATCAGATACAGAGATAATGCAACTGCTGAAGGCCCAGATATTCCTGTGTATCAAGATGAGCGCCACTGTGTAGAATGTAAGTATGCTGAGGCCATGAGAGCTGACTACAGAATGGATAATAGCTCTTATGATGACCAGGTGAGAACATTCTGTACAGTAGGCACTCCTTACCTATCTACAGCAACATCCCTCACGGACCAGACTCAAGCTGGGAAAGCTGATGGGGAAAGAGATGAAGATATGAACATGAGTGGCCAAGATAATTATGATGATGGTGCTGCCTCAAAGAATGCTACACTTATTGATCCAGATAGATTTTTGACTGATTCTGACCGGACTATGACTAAATAAAATGTGAATATGACCATGTAGTGGGTAGTTCCGGTAGTCAGACAACTGATAGACAAACAGGTTCTACTGTAGTATATGGGAGCAGTGGACACAATAGTGGTAAGTTTTATAACATTATTGCTTTTACAATGAATGGAATGTAGAAACATTAAATAAATAATCTAGTGCACTTTCACATCTCAGTAGTCTAGAACCAAACTGTAAATTGACCCTTTCATTAATGATAATAATAATCTTTATTATCTATAAGGCAGAAAACATATTGAGCTCGCAACATTCTTCTTTTAGGACCTGAGCACTTTCAAACTGGCTTTTATTGACATATATGAGGAAATTTGTTCATCACACAAAACAAAACATTATAACAATAGAAAATAAAATAAATGTGCACACCAGTTTCACTCAAAAGTTACATGTGAAATGTTTGTATCCGTTAGTTAAAGCATATTTAATGATTAGCTTGTTTTTGTGCCTGTTTTTTTTTTTTTTTTTTTTTTTTTTGGAATACAATGTTTAATAAAAGTCACAAAATTATATTAATTAATGCAAATATTGCTAAGTAAAGTTATATCTATAATTTTAAGTTCTAACATTAATTTTTTCTAAAAAAATTTGGTTCTGATTTTAATACAAAATGGTAAAATGAAATATCTTTAACTGACTGAATACACCCTCCCCCCAAGCAGCTATCTTGATTCAAGAGCACTGAGTTAAAAGAAACACTTGTAATCTATTTAAAGTTCATTATTAGTATCACATTATATATTGTTGATCACATATAAATTGATTAAAATTTTATCAACAGCTCAATGTGGCTATTACAGGAAGACTTGTTTGTTTTTGCTGTATTACATGTTGATTGTTTCAACACATAACTTTTGAAATATTTTTAAAATAAATTGAAAAAAAGAAGTGTGTACTACTAGTTCCAAGACAAATCTTTTCTTCAGAAATAAACTGTACACATATCTAATGATGACATAAGATAATAACACTTAATTACTTTTTTACTTAATTACTTTGCACAATTATTCATTGCCCCTAACAAAACACAAATCAATAAAAAAAATTGACAAATTATTTTATATCAATTAGTCATAACTAATTAATTTTGTTTTATATGGAGACAGTATGAGCCTTGTGTAGAGACTTAGTTATCACCTAAAAATAGAAATTAACAATAGATAACTATAATACCTACTATTTTTTAAAGCACTTGGCTCAGTGGCGTAGCTTGGGTATTCGATGCTCTGTGCGGCAGATCCTCAAGATGCCTTCCAAAAAAAAATAATTTTAAAACAGTTAAAAGTTTCTAATTTTGAAATGAAGTTTATTTATTTAATTATTAAACATTGCTATTTCGCAGAGAAACGATTTTACAAAAAAAAAAAAAAAGATAAATAAGATACAAGTGAATCTCAAGAGCTTTCTTGCCAGCAAGTTATCGATAATTTTATTAAAATCAGTTTTTTTCCCCTTTAGGTCTTGTTCAATAGACGAAATTAGTAATTCGTAAATTGGTCATTGTTGATTGTTAGTTTTTTTTCATCAAAGTAAGTTTGGAAAAACTTCGCTTGCATGTAGCCACACTTACCACAATGGTATAAATAAATATGCAAATCAAGATGGCAATATTCGGGGACTGACATATTTGTTATATATATAAAACTCAATAGATTAATGTTTTGAAAGTTCTGAGACTTCTGGAGAAACTGCGACAATTACTTGAAGCCCCCAGGCAAAATTCTTTTTTGTCTATGTCATTGGGAGAACCATCAAGATTGATGTTATTGGTTTTCTATGTATTAAACAATGGTTAATACCATTAATACCAATTTATTAATACACTTTATTTTTGCTTGTTCAGGTTGAGGAAACTCCATTAATGTTCAGTCGAAGTAGCTCTCCAGAATCTTTGAGCAGTTTTGACACTCAGTCAGTACACAGCTCAGTCATTAGTGAATACAGTCGCAGAGCTAGTGAGGTTGTCTCTCCCAGTGACATCCCAGACTCACCTTCAGAGTCAATGCCTTCCAGTCCCAGGAGGACACACTCGCCAACCCGAAGGTTTAAAGATTTTGGATTGGGACACAAGTCTCTGGCAGCAGCCAAGCAAATATTGGAGTTTAGTAAACCAGTAAATCTGTTCAAACCTGAACCCTATTTGAATTTTACCAGCTTTGATAAACGAAGATAAACCCATAAACTTTGCAATCAGAAATGCTGAGAAAAACTTGCCTTTATTGAATACATTTGCTGATTTTGAGGAAGATCAACCTGTCAATTTTTCTGCATATTCCCAGGAAACCCCACCCATTACATTTAGTACTTTTCAGAAAAATATTGCACCTCCAAGTGTATTTCCAAATAATGTAACAAATAGAGCCAAGACATTGCCAACTCTAGTAGAGCATGCCAATGAATCTGAGGTAGCAGTGAGTGGGAAACTTGAAATACCTGCTTCTTATCTTGGGTTAAACCCAGCCCCCAAAATGTTTGAAATTCCAGCAAAAGAACAGTCAATAGCAACAAAAGCATCAACACAGGCCCAAGAACCTAACTTAACTAAGGTCCAGGAAAAAGAAAGTGGTGCAGAGATAGTTACTAAAATGGCCTCAGCTCCCATAACAGCCACTGTAGCTGTCAATAAGCCCTGGTCTCCAACCACAGAGCAACTGAAGCAGGAAGACAGAGATTCTTCCATGTCTGAAGGGGAGGAGGACATTTTAGCACAGTGCATTAGTTCTGGAATGCCAACACCATCTGCCTCATCATCTGCTAGAAAGATGAGACGAGCAGCTGTGGAGAACAATATAAGAAAAAAATCAGCCATTCCAACCAAGGCTTCAGCCATACCAAAGCTGTCAACTCCTTCCGCTGAACATTCTAAGGCCATCACACCAACACAGCAAAGCTCTACCCCTACTGGCACCAAACTATTAAGGTCTGGAGTCAATCCAAAGAATGCTAAAATACCTTTAAAATCTCAGCCTGCGAAATTTAAATTAAATTAAAACTTTCAACAGATGCTGCGGCAGTAGCTTCAGGATCCTCAACTGCTAACTTCATGGTGCCATCCACAGCTCACACAGCTGCCAGTGTCAAATCTTCTGTCAGTAAAAACTTAGCTCCTGCACTCAACAGAGCAGCTCAACTGATGTCTCCAAAGAAAGCTGCTACCAAGTATGTGTGTGACTCTCTCTAACCAACACACTCAGAACTTGAACCAGTATGTGGATACCCATGAAGACTGCATCAGGTCTTATGCTACAGAGGGGACTCCCTTAAACTTTTCAGCTGCCACTTCCTTGAGTGATTTTAGTGTAACTGGGAATAAAGTCAACCGACCAATCAATTTTTGTTGAGGATACACCAGTTTGTTTTTCCAGGAATTCATCATTGAGTTCCATCACAAGTTTAGATAAGCCAGAACAGCCCTATGTGCCAGCAGCAAATCAAAATAGTTCTACAGGAATTAAAATGAAGTTAGAAATGAAGCAGAATGAATTTAATGATTCTTTAAACGATGAGTTAGCAGACTGTGATCCGGCTCCATCTGAACAGTGTATCAACTCAGTGATGCCTAAGTCTAGGCATTCTAGAGGAGAGGACAAAACTAAAAGACACTCTAGAGGAAGTTCTTTGTCCCTAAAGCTGGGGGCAACATTGAGATGATCACAGGACTGTCCAATGGCTACCACAGTGGTAGTGACGATGGTTCTCAGGGATCTTTGTCTCATGACCAGAGCAGTTATGAGAACTTGATGACGAGGTCTTGTTCAGACACCACAGAGCTGGACCTTGACCTTCAGGCTACACCATCATCTCGACAGTCTCGCTACTGCAACTGGCGATGGCAGCGTCACCATTCACAGGGTGAAAACACTTATGTTAGAAGCCACTTTAGATCCCATTCTCAGGACAATGATAATTATCTAAAAGCTCAGAAGGAGATTAGTAACAAACTAGCCAAAGCCAACTGTCATATAGGTCAGCATATGTATCAAGGCTCTCTGGAATCTTTTCAGTATGTTCTTCATGTCAGGCAGTTAGGCAGCCAGACTAATCAGATGAAGACTAGAAAAGAAATAAGTGACTTTGCTGCCAAAGTTCGTGAGATCTCCAATGACAACATGGGAGGCCTCTTAGCACTGCGTGATGATGTGGACATTGATACAGCTGTGTTTAATGATCACAATGTTGTTGAACTGACTGCTGATGATATATACATTGTTCACTATTCAGTGGCGTCACTAGGATCGGTGTCACCTGGTGAGGTAACGTCTGGGTATCACCCCCTGTCAGGTCTTATTTGCAATTAATTATTAATGTTTTTAGTTATTAAACACAATTTTGAATTACAAATGTGTGTTTTATAATTAATTTATAATATAATTTTATTTTAGCCCCAGTTCAGCCCGACAGTTACACCATACACAGCATTATCTTCTATATAGTCCGAAGAGTAAAATGTTTTGTTCCAATAATCACTAGTTAGGCCGTCGGACAGTCTATTTCCTGAGTCTTTTGATGAAATATTCAAGGACTCTGTTCTCTGTTTATTTTCTTTATTTTCGGAGCTCATTGTTTGATTTACAGTTGTAATGCTCCAATCACAACTATTCTAGCTCATGCGAGTTCACACAGCTGCTCGGACCTTCAGACGCTCTTCAAAATAACTGAGTAACGCTTATCAAACATTTAAAGCGTTTATTTACAAGGGAAAATGCATCTCTGAACATGTCGTACTGCCTGTCTAGTTCTATCTACTCTTTTGGTCTCAAGATTAATACTCAAAATTACTCTAAATTCATATCATAACACAGTGTTCGGAAAAGATCCCCCTCCAGTGTTCACAAGCAGCTTGGAGGGGTTGTGGGCGTCACAACATGGGTGTTTTTTTGTAGCTGTGCTTGATGGAGGGGAACTGGAGCTCTTAGTTACAACTGGTTTAGTCATGCTGGAATGACCTGTTGAAGAGTTGCCTTGAGCTGCCCTTGCGTTAAATTGTTTACCATTTGTGGTGAACTTTTTTGGGGTAGGACCAGCAAACCTTGACATTGGACTGGTTTTCTTCTGCATTTTCTTTTTGTGGTTACTATTGTTAATCTGAGCACTCTGCCCTGGCTGCCTAGTTCTTGGAGACATCTGAGCAACCATTGGTTGCTTAGGTGGTGTCTTTTTAATGGCTTGAACACTGGCGCTTTTCTGTGGCAGAACAATTTTAGTGTTTTGTGAAACTGAGCCAGGTTTTACTTTGGCATTGTTTGATTTGCCTGGGTACAGCGGCTTCCTTCTTCCTCGTATTCCTTTAGCATCCTCTGCACAGTCTTCTTGTGGCAACCTCTGGACATGAGCCAAGTTCATTCCTGGCTTAACTATCTTTGGGCCACTTTTTGATGACCCATGGCTTTTGTTCTCAGCTAGTGTGGCAGAGGAAAAGTCAGAATTTTTGTCTGACCAAGTGGTGGAGATCTCAGAGTTTGTGTCCTAGGCATAGTCATTAGATACCAGGGATATAGTTTCATTCTCAATAAACAGATCTTCATCCACTGTGCTTCCACTCATTTTTGTAGTCTGAATCTCAGACATTATCAGGTGAACATTTTCTGCCAATAGCCTTTCTTCCTCTTCTAGTGAAATGTTCCCATCATACACTTCATCATAGTCAGGGTCTTCATCCTCATCTATAAAATATGCACATCACTATTTAATTCACTAGTGTTTTCTGCTTTAACTGTGACATTGCCGGCCTCACTGTCATCATAATCTACCTTTAATGTCTGGTTCGCCTTGAATATCCCTTATGTCCTGTGACCAATCTGTTGGAGTCATGATTAGTTTCATAGATCCCACAACTGAGGTTAGCATCACTCACCATCTATGCATTTATTGAAAACAACTTTTGATTTGATAGGCTGACATGTGGCATTATTTTGTTTGGACTAGTTACACATCTATGTATTGATTGAAAACAACTGTTGATTTGATAGGTTGACTGCATGTGGCATTAGTATGCAATGTGACACATCTATGTTAATGTCAGTTTCTCTTAGTTTTTAGGTTTTTGTGAAATGTTTGCTTTTATTTGCTGTTCATTTTTTCACAAAGTTATTGACACATCTGTGCTGATGTCATGAGACACATGTATGCTGATGTCATGAGACACGTGTATGCTGATGTCATGAGACACATGTATGCTGGTGTCATGGGTCTAGCAATGAGTTTATGTTCTGTGTACAGCATTTTACCTATTGCAATATTTTGCTTTCTAAGGCACTGCTGTACAAACTTCATTGTGTATTTTTGGTTGTAACTTACACATTGTCTCCCTTTGAAACAGAAAATTTTGTTACCTATTGCCGTTAATGGGTAGGTTGTGTTTGTATTTTGTACTCAAGTTCTGTAGATATAGATTTTACCCCCCCCCCCCCTTTCCGAAAATTACGATAAACCCCCTTTTCAATATAAAAAAAGCAAATTACTAACTCAAAATTCTATGAGCGTAGCCAAAGGGGTTTTGAGTTTACCCCCCCCCCCCCCTTTTTTTTTAGGGGGGTTTGAAGGTAAAAAAATACCTCTTCAAAAAATAATAAAAAATAACGCACTAAAAATGCTATGAGCATAGCCAAATGGGTTTTGAGTCTAAACCCCCATTTCATCGGGGTTTGAAGCTAAAAAATACCTCTTAAATATTAAAAACAAAGCAAATTCTACACTAAAAATTCTATGAATGTAGTCAAGGGGGTTTTGAGTTTAAACCCCCCTCCAGTGGGGTTTGAAGCTAAAATATATCTCTTCAGTATACAAAAAAAAGCAAATAACACACTCAAAATGAGTGCATGAACATGGCTATAAGAGGTTTTGAGTTTAAACCCCTCTTCAGAGGGGTTTAATGCTAAAATAATACCTCTTCAATATAAAATAAGGAAATTATACTGTTGTAAACCTGGTGGTGACACAGATGGGGGTAATGCTTCACTTCACTTCACGTTACCTCGCAATGTGACCAGCACGGTGTGTGAAGTCAGTGCGGAGAAGAGACTAGGTTTATGTAAAGACAGTGTTAATGTTGTTGCCAATTGCGATGTATTTGAAATTAAACTGACTTGATACTTTGGAGCCCTGAGTTGTTAGGTTCTTTAAATTCGTTGTGTCGTGTGGTGCAGTTAGCATAGAGCCTGGATAGTAGGAGAGACGTAACAATACACTAAAATTATTTGATCGTATCCAAGCCAATGGTGGGATTTTAGTTTAAACCCTCCTACTCCGGATGGCTTTTTTAAAAATTTAAAACCCTCCATACATAGCGTATTGAGGTGGAAAACCTCTCTCTTCAATATTACTCTAAAGCAAACTACACTCACCGAATTCTATGAACGTCAGGGGCGTAGCTAGGGATTTGAGGGCCCGGAGGATTTACATCTTTGGGGGCCCCTTGCATTTTGAAATTCGACATCATGAAATGAGATAATGTACTTACTGAATATGTAAGCCTACATTCAAATTAGTAGAGTAAATAAGTAAAATTAACAGGAAATAGTCATTAAGAATCTTTTAATGAATAATACCGTTGTTTATTGGGGAAATAATGCACAGGTGACAAATCTCAATTCATATCGCTTCACGTCGTGCTTTCTGTGAAGCAAAGGCATCTATAACATCATCTACATCGATACTGTCTAGTATTTGAATTGTGACGCCACTGACATTAAAGCGATGCTAAGCCTTTCTTGTGTCACTGTGCTCCTGAGATAGTTTGAGCTTTGAGATGATCTCTCACATGACGCAATGGAAGTGGCCTGAGTTAGCAGTATTCGGGTGGAGGTTGTAAGGTTTGAGCACACATCATTGCCATATGAAGCCAGTTTCCTCAATATGTCAATTGGAGATGCAGCACTGGCTTATCGATGAAAAATGCTCGTGTATCAATGACATCATTCAACAAGCAATTTGCCTGTATTTCATCAAACAGGAAAAAGTAACACAGTTTTTCATCAGTGTATCATCATCCATAGACTCCAAGAGATGTCTTGGTTTCAAGAAGAAACCCTAAGATGTCCACATGATTTTCCAGCCTTTGGAATCTGTCCTTCATCTCCATATAAAGTCTGTCCAGCACTTCTGTCGCAACACGTTTGAATTGCAGTTCTATTGACATTACTACATCAGAACTCACCTCCCCCCCCCCCCCCCCCCCCCCCCAAGTCTTTTTTTTTCTTTTGGTTATTTTGATTCCAGGAGCTCCATAACATTCTCTACCTTCTTTTGCTTTTTCAATGGATTGGATGATCAGTTTTGTCCGTTGGTCATCATTTTTCAGAAAGCATGAAAGAGTTTTAATTTCTTCAGCAGCTTCTTGTATGTGCAGTCCAGACTTTTGTAATTTCTTCTGAACTATATTAAATTGGGCGAAGGAGATTTGACCAGAATTCCAGATAAGCAAAATGTTCATAATTTTCTACTGAAGAAGATTCTGTGCACTGCTTCTAGTGTCCAGTCTTTAATTTGTTGATTCAGAAAGTTTATCGAAAAGCTTGATGATTTTGTCGAGATGCAAGGAAACTGCCGACGCAGCTACTTCTCTTGCGGACCACCTTGTATTACTCTCTTTTTTTTAAAACTCTAGGCTCCAGCTTCTTTCAGGTTGGCCCATCTCTGGGGTGAATTGGAAAAAAAAGTTGAACAATTTATGTACAGTTCCAAAAAGTCGACAATTGCCGAATCTATCTCAGCAGGATGAAGAGCTGCCAGGTTGAGAGAGTGATTATCACAGTTCAGAAATGCTGCCTTTGGATTTATGTCTAAGAGACGTTTCAGCGGGCCAGACAGACGGCCACTCATTGTGGCTGCGTTAGCATAGGTTTGACTTCTGCACAGATCAAAGTCCAGTCCAATGTCTTTAAGATTTTTCAGAACAAGGTCTTCATATCCATCAGGTTTCAAAATTTCAAAGTAACCAATGAATGAATATTTCATTTCGAAATTAACAACATCCAAGTAAAGAACTATTAGAGATACCTGTTCTTGATAAGAAACATCTGGGTTGGAATCAAGCATCATAGAAAAGTAACAAACTTGCTTGACTTCCCAACAATTAATTCCCTAACTTTATTGCCCATCAAGTTAATAAACTCATTTTGAATTCCTGGTGACAAATAATGTGTCTTCCCATATTCGCTTCTATGTAAGTTGTGTTTCATAACTTCAGCAAATTTTGCAAGAAATTTCAAAGATGCTAGGAAGTTCCCAAGATTTGGTGAATTCAATTTTTCGTTGTGGATTTGCTCAACGCACTAGATGTCTCTTCTGATGCCTCAGAAAACAGTACACATGCAAAACAAAATAGACATCCCAAGTGTGAAGAGAAGAGGAGCTAAGATTGGTCATAAATCTTTCCTGTTGAAAGCTTTCTAGATGTCAAACTTCGTGATTTATTTTGGGTAAACCCTACTGGAAACAAAAACCGTTCATTTTTGTTTTGGAAAATAAAGCTACCCTTTAACACAATCTTTGCTCGCAGTTCCGCGGATAAAATTCCAGGCTGTATATATCCAAAGTCTTAATTACAGCTTCTTCCACTTCTAGAGAAAGGGATTTTGAAAGACCATCACTTGACTCATCATCACTTACTTCAGATATTTTCTCTGACTGTGGTAAAAGGTATTCCCCTGGAGTCTCTTTGTTCTCAGTGCTCTTATCAGGTTTCTTCTTAAATGATAAGGATGATAAAATAAACTGCCCTATATACCAAGTTACTTCCTGAGAGTAACACGTCACTAGTCAGCGTTATGGAAGTTACTCCTTCAAATTGAGAGTAACCCCGCACGAAAATAGTTAATAATCTGTGTGGAATACATACAACAGGGTCACTAACTTATATACCAACGTTAAATGCCAGATTACATGACATTGACGTAATATTTAATTCATTTAAAAACAAATTTCGGACACTCATTTGAGGGCCCGGGGGATCTTCAAAATTTCCCCCTCCTTCCCCCACCCTAGCTACGCCACTGCCCCTAACATAGGCTACTCAAGGACAACAGGTTAGCATTGTGGGATAGAATCACAGGAAAAGGGAACTGGACTAGTAAAGTAAATGTTCAAAAAGAGGACAAAAAGACTTCAATTTAGGTTGAAAAATAAGGATGCTTGCTTTATTTTGATGCACTTATCTATAATTTATCAACAATGACCCTTAAATGATGGACTTGCAATTACTTTTGTTTTTGATGAAACTTAAAAAAAAAAATCTAAAGTTTTTGTTGTAGAGCTGTAATTTTAAAAAATGTATCGGATTTTCTAATAGCTATTTGAAGTGTATCGTTAAACATATCTCTTTGTCAAGGTGACCTTAGTTTTGTTATTCAAAGTGTATTTTCAGGTGGCTCTCTTTCTCGTGCTGACCTAACTTTTATTCTTCTACTTCGGGAAGTTATAATTTAACAAAATGTTCAGTTTTTTAAAAATAATTCTGATTGGATCCATTATAACACAATACCAAGGTTCATTGTGATTAAGTACAGTCCTTGGCTAGATTTATTTTAGTTCATGATCCCATTGTTAAAGTCAAGATTATATTCTAAGCTTACATAGTGATAATGGGAATAGGGCAAGGTGTTTATAATTCAACTAGAAATCAAACCACCTCAGCACCTATATTTAAACTCACCAATAACTGCCAGAGACTCCAATGCTGACGAAGTCAATAAAAAAAGAAACTTATACCGTAGTAATACAATGTGTGTGTGTGTGTTTGATTATTTAAATATATGTCCTTGATTTGAAATTCAAAAAGACATCGCTTGACTTCTAAGATGTTTAAGAAGTTTAAGATGTGAAATAGCTGAAGGTAAGATTGGTCATTCACGCTGGAAGTCTACACGTTTAGATATGAAGAGATATTATAAAGTGTTTAAGAATACATTTAATTAGCATGTGTCTCTTTATGTCTTAGGAGTCATTGCTAGGCTTAATGAAACAGAACATTCAATGAGAAAGTACACGACAGTATTCTGAAACATTTTGTTCTTATTACTTCATTGAAATGTTATTACACACACGCTAGAACGCTTTATGGTTTTACATTAAAGGGCAGATACTCTGTCCACAGTGCTCCTGCCAATACAGGTTTAAATAATAACGTTTCAGGTCTTATTAGTTTAAAAAAAAACCCTCATATTTCTATTCAATGTTTTCTCACTAGATATTTACTTGGTTAGGTCTTTAGGATAATATGTGTTTGGTCTAAACAATTACACTGACTACGCTCAACACCCTCCCTTACACTGTGTCAATACATCAACCTATACACATAAACCATAATGTACCTGGGGGTGCTCAATTTATATTACTTTTGGATGTAGACTCTAAAACATTTCTAATATGCAGTGTTACTGAGAAACTGTCCAATTAAAAACATCAACAAGGAAGTAGCCAAATGTTTACTCACAAACTAGCTTTGACGACACTAACAGAGTATAACGGTGTCTATTTCTTTTTTCAAGCATTTATTTCATTTAAACAATTACCACAAGCCTTTTAGCTAATAATAATAATAAAGTATTTATAGAAATAAGACATTGACCACCATAAGTCCTAATATTAAATCATTCTTAAAAGTTGGTCGTTTACCTTTGAGGTATAAGGGATCATAAAACTATTCAGAAACGTAATTAAAAGAATGGGAATTCCCAAAGTCTGGTAACACCATAAACTTAAACATATATCTAGTCCTACTTTTGTTACTTGATGACTTGAGTTCAATTCTATGAGTATTCCATTTTTAGGGTGCTTACGGTTTCCCTTTCTTTCATTTTGATTCCGATAAATTTTCTAAATTAATTTAAGACAAATAGTTGAAAATTCCTAACAAATACTTTTCATATGATTTTCTCTAGGAATTCAAAGTTGGAATTGACTAAAAATGTCAAGATTGCATGATATTCCAAGTTTTATCTTCAAATACCAGTCTGCAGGTTTAAAAGGAACTAAAGAAAGTCTACTATCTACAGGTATTTTATATGTCACGTATTACGAATTGAATTCTTCTTTTAAATGGCTTGCCTAGGGGAACGTGACAATAGAAAAGCAGTTGTGTCACTTGTCTTAAGTCTGAATTTAATCAAAGACTTACAATGAATAATAAAAAAAAATGACACAAGAAATCGGAAGGTAAAATATCAACTTAATGTTTAATCATAATATAACTCAATACAAAATGGAAGGGTTGACCAAAACCCTTTTACAAAAATGGCATGTAAAAATATTACAATACAAGAGTTTGAAAATATAATTACAAATACAAGCAAGGCCTTGAAAAAGAAAAAAATCTTAACTTACACGATCGATTGGTATACCACGCACGGGTCACGCAATGTCTCCGCTATTCTGTCTCACGGCTGTCTCCGTATGTCTGTCCGTCAACGTTACGCGAGCGGTCTTTATATAATCTACCGCGCGTCGATATCTAGCAACTTCCAGAACAGAAAGTCATCAACACCCAGATCTAGAACGCTCTTCAAAGAGACAGAAGAAAAGAAAAAAAAAACCACCCTCCTTTCAACCAGAGGTACACACATAGGTCAAGGACCGGTCACTGTCTGTGTGGCTTGACTCACCGTGAAAAATAAAATAAAAAAAAACTTATTACAAAAGGGGCAGACAACCTACCCGTCTCTTGACCGCAACAGGTCAAAGAAAGAAAAAAAACAACGCCTAGATACGTAACATATACATGACAACATTGACAAGATAATTGACTGGCTTAAATGGAATATAAATAGAAGAAAAACGAAGTATAGGGCCTATAGAGAATAACGTGTTCAAGTCATTTTTAAAACTCTGCTAGGGCATATTATACATAAATATAGATCCACGAAATGGCAGCTGTTCTTAAAGTTTCAACTTGTTATTCAAATCACTTTGTGCCTTGGTGTAGGAGGGTTCACGGGGCAATAAATTGCAGCTCCTGTGCATACAAACAGAAATATATATATATCGAGAGAGTGAGAACAGAAGAAGAAAACAAAATGTGTATGCGTGTGTTCATTTATAATTATAAGTGCTGCCAAGGGAGGTAAATCTGGCCACTGTATTTATTTCCTGTCCATTTATCTTCATGCTTGGATACGAAATAGGCTTAACCTGGAGCAGACAAATATAGGACTTCAGTCTTTTTTGTGTTTACGGCCAAAGTCTGAAAATGCTCTTGAAAAGTCACCGAGGATGCTCAACAGATCCTTTTCAGAGCAGGCATCTTATATAAAACAGACGTTACAGGCATTTAACGCACAGCGTCAGCAAATAGCATAATGGACAAGAAATGCAGTAGACAGAGTCACCTCCCTTGACAGCACACTTTCCAGAAGCGGATGAAATGGATGAAATAGACTTAAATATCGCCAAGGCCAGTGCATCCTATGGCAGACTGTCTGTTTGGAATAAACGAGGTATCACCACAAGTACTATCGAGCTGTCATCCTCCCTCCATTACTCTATGCCTCAGAAACATTGACAGCATATAGAAAAAAAAACTGAACCACTTCTGTCTCAGAAAAATACTGAATGTTAAAATGCAAGAAAAAAATACTTGATACTCAAGTCATTAGAAGAGTGGGCCATGCAAAGGATGAAAACGAAGTCACGTTGATGGCCTTGTCTTGATAGTTAGGGGTCTGGGGGAGTTTCAGCGGTGTTAAGGTCGGAGCCCCAACGCTAAGCCTTTTCGTGCATTCTTTACTAAAGAAATTTATTATCTTATATAATACAGACGTTACTTCAAAAAAGAAGATGATTACGTCCTACGCGTCATGCATATTAACCAATGACTTAAATTCTGCCAAGTCACTGGTTTTCCTGGCTAGCTAGGGCAACCCATTCCATGCTCTAATAGCACTAGGGAAGAAGGAGTATTTGTACAAATTTGTCCTACCATATGGGACAAGGAATGTGCCTTTATCTTTGTGTCTTTCAGAGTATTTTATTAAATTTTGTTTTTGTATTTGAAGATTATGGTTCAGTGTTTTATGTATAATCGCTACTTTACTTTTGAGTCTTCTGTCCTGAAGGCTTTCTAAATTTAGTGATTTTACTATAGGTGTTACTCTAGTCAAATGTGAATATTCATTTGTTATGAATCTCACTGCTCTATTTTGTGTCTGTTCCAGTTTCTTAATGTTTTCTTGAGTTGAGGGGTCCCAAATGGAGGATGCATATTCTATTATTGGCCTAACCAAGATTAAATAGCATTTTAGTTTTATGTTCTTATTTGATTTATAGAAATTTCTTTTAATAAATCCTAATGCTTTGATTTTTTTATAGTTTCATCAATATGTGGATTCCATGACAGTTTTTCATTTATTATAACACCTAGGTATTTTGCGTTTTTAGTCTGTGTTACTGGTTTGCCATGAATAAGATAGAGGGAATTAATTTGTTTTAGTTTTTTTGTTACTATTAACAATTGACATTTTTCTGGGTGGAAAGACATGCTTCAATTTGATTCCCATTTCTGTAATTCATCTAATTCTCTTTGTAAAATATCTGTGTCTTGTGTTGTTTTTATTGTTCTATATATTATGCAATCGTCTGCAATGCAATTTGGTAAATCATTTATGTAAATTAAAAATAGTAGTGGACCCAAGACTGTTCTTTGAGGTACACCTGAGTTTACTGTTATCGGTGTTGATTTAGAGCCATTTATTATTACAGTTTGTTCTCTCCCTATCAGAAAATCTTTAAACCACTGATGCAGTGGACCATTAATGACAAAATATTTTAATGTTTTAAGCAAACTATGGTGGTGAACTTTGTCAAAAGCCTTAGAAAAATCTAGTAAGATAGCATCTATTTGTTCACTATTATCTAAACCTTTAGAAAAATCATCAATTAGTCCTATTAGTTGTGTTTCACATGATCTATATTTTCTAAAGCCATGTTGGTATGGTGTGAGGACATTTTGTTTGTCTAATTGGTTTATGATGTTGCTACATATTATGTGTTCTAGGATTTTACATGTGATGCTGGTGAGTGATACTGGTCTGTAGTTTCCTGGGTCAGATTTTTCTCCTTTTTTAAATAGGGGGGTGACATTAGCTTCTTTCCAGTCCTTTGGTACTCTGCCCTGGTTAAGTGAAGCCTGAAAAAGTATTTTGAACACTGGGGCTAGCTCATTGCTTAGTTCTTTGAGTAATCTAGCTGGAATACCATCAGGTCCAGACGCTTTATTTGGTTTGGTGTTGGCTAATAGTTTTTGAATTCCATTTTCTTGTACTACTATATCTTCTATGTTGTCTACTTGGTTCAAATTCAGTAATATGTCTTTGTCTCCTGGGGCTGAGAATGCTGATGCAAAGTATTTGTTTAGGATGTTTGCTTTAGTTTCATTATCATTATGTATTATGTTATGTTCATCTTTTAATGGCGCTATGCCTTTAGTTTCCATTTTCTTAGACTTAATGTATAACCAGAGGTTTTTGTTGTTATCTTTAGATATTACATTGTTTATGTATTCACTCTGCAGCTGTCTGCTTACTTTTTGGGTTAAGTGTTTAATTTTTATATACTTTTTGTAAACTTTTTCTGCCTTAGTTTCTTTAAATTTTCTATACAAGTTCACCTTCTGTTTACAATGCTTCTTAAGTCTATTATTAAACCAGCATTTATTTATTTTGTTTGATGTGTATTTAGTTGGTATATGATTTTCTATAATGCTTTTAAGAGGGTTTTTAATGAAATTCCAGAGGTCATCGACTGGTTGGTTAATGTCTTTTTCTAATAAGAATGTTTGTTGAAAGTTTAATGCAGCTTGGTGTAGTTGTGTTAGGTTACATTTATTCCAGAGTAAGATTTTTCTTTTGGGTTTTGAATTGGCTACTGCTTTTATCTGACTGTATTTTTATGATCTCATGGTCTGATAGACCAGGGATAATATCATAATCAACTACTAATCCAGGTCTGTTGGTTAAGAAGAGATCTAATGTGTTGTTTAATCTAGTTGGCTTTTTAATGATTTGATCTAAACTTTGGTTGTGTAAAGTTTCTATGAAGAGCTCATTTATGTCCTTAGGGTTTTGGTGTTTATATATGGTTAGTGTTTTCCAATTTATATCAGGTAGGTTGAAATCACCCATAATCCAAAAAACTGCATTTTTGTCTCTTGAAGTGTAGTAATCTGATTACATAGTTCCTGCATGTATTCTAAACTAGAATTTGGTGGTCTGTAAACGCTTCCTATTATTAGGGATGTTGAGGTGGTATTAATTTTACATAATGTTGATTCTATATTTTTTGAGTTAGGTAAGGTAATTTCTTCTGCTATAAGAGTGTTTTTTTATTGCTAGAAGAACTCCTCCATGATTATCAGCCCTATCTTTTCTAAAAAAATTCATAATTACTATTGAAAATTTCTGCATTATAAATTTCAGGATGTAGCCAAGTTTCTGTTCTTGCAATTATGTCTGGTTTCTCACATTCTAATAAAATTTCTAAGTCTGCTGTTTTGTTCCTAATGCTTTGAAAATTTATTACTTAGGTTTTAAGGTATTTTGGTATTACTTCTTTAGTAGGTTTGTTTAGTGAGGCTGTTGTATTAATTTTAGTAGATTTAGGTTTAACAGGAGTGGATCTGGCTAGTGGTTGGTGAGTTGGTTTGGGATGGTGTTTAGGATATTGTATGGGTTAGAAGTGTCTGCATCAAAGGAATCAAACAGTCCTAATGTAAACTGAGGTAACCCACATGGTACACAGTGCCATGATGCGTCTTTGTTGCCTAATGCATAATACACAGGTGTATTCATATGGAGACATGATGCATGGTACCATTCATCGCAGGTGTCACATTGAATGGCTTTCTGTTTCATGGTGCATACTTTTTTGCAGATGTTGCATCTATCTTTAGATCTAGGCCCTGGATTTGACTCTACATCTCCTGCTATTAATATTAACAGTGATAGGTATTTGTTTCTGCTGTGTCTGATTGAGAACTTCCATTTGTGATGGGTGATCTTCTTTAATGTTATGGATGTCTATGTTAGGTTATTTTTGAAGTTGCATTGATCTAGAGTGTGATGATTGATTATGACTGTTGTTTCCTTTTTATTCTCCTTACATCTACAGTTCATTATTCATCCTATTTAAAAAAGCAGTTCAAATTTAGTAAAATAAAGTAACGTGGGGGCAAGGGCCGTTACTGAAGTGTGCGTGACAATCGAGATACAAGTAGTGCAAGATAATCTTTATTAGACGTATTTATAGTAACATTACTGTGATGTTTAGCGAGACATCTTGTAGTTGGCCAGTTTTGGTAAGAATAAGACGTTAACAAAAACGAAGGTTAAACGCTCTTTGGATGTTCAACTGTTTTGACACGCTCAAAATGTCATTTTTTTAGAACTTTTAGAATAATGTTTTTAACTTTTAAAGATTCTAATATGAATTTATATACCATTTTGCCTAATCCATGTTCTATGAAAACTATTTAAACACAAACTTTTTCCTCTTTAGCTTCTTTGTATTTACAACACTCTCTGTCTGGACACCGCAACGTGGAGGACAAGGCTCTTCCAGAAACGGGAGACACCCCCCAGAACGTAGATCTGAATGAGTTTTACCTACGTTACACAGAACATTGCCGAGAGCTGGAGAAATATGGAGCTTACTATTGAAACTATATGTCAATTATTATGAAACTTGTGCATGTATGTGGAAGGTCAGCTTAGTAAATGTAAATGTTTATGCATTTAAAGTAACTGGTAGGTACCAGTGGCGTAGCAAGGTATCCGTGGGCCCGGGTTCAAGAATGTATTGGTGGGCCCTCCTCCCCCCAAAAAAGACGAAGGTAACGTGAGAGTGTGGGACAAAAGAATTGAGTCATCTGAATGTATCGGCAAATTGACCAAAAGACATTCCAATGCAAGTAGAGTAGCTTTTTAATCATCTCATGACGTTTAATCCCATTAAAAGTCAATGTTTATTCCATTGTTTGAAACAAAATTAATTAAACGTGTTAATTGTGTTTCAAATATGTAAAGAAATGTTTTAGGAGTTCTATTTCCCATTCTACACATTTATATTCCTAAAACACTTCTAGGTGTCAAACTTTGAAACATTGATACAAACTAGTAACTAGTTCTTCGTCCATTATTTAACAGTAAATAGATGGAATATTTATTTACTAACATTTTCTGGCCTTCTAAGTAGCAAAGTAAGAAACCAGTGCGTCTTTTTCTAAATTCTTTTAATGAAACAATGCCCAAAAGTTATTCTAGTTTCCAGTCATATTGGAATCACCATCATAGCTTTAGTCTCGTAGTTTAATTAAGAATTGGGGATTTTTAATTATTTGGAGCATTTGTTCAGCCAATTCTGCATACGCCTGGTTTTCACAAATATTTCAACCTAGAAATGACTATCTAATTGGTATTTCTTTGGATGTTCCATCATCGTAGATCACTAAACAGTATAAAAGAATTATACTAATTTGATCAACTTTTTCATGTCTTCAGTGTTGTCACCAATGAAAGCGAAAAATGGCTCGAATGGAACCTCGTTAGGTACCGGTATTTCTGCCAGCACTGCGTTGCCCGACAGGTCTATTATCTCGTTTTGAATCTGTGGGACTTTGTTTTCCTTAAAATGTCAATATTCATAGCAATTTTCTGAGATTTTTGTATAAATATAATGGTGTTAACTTTCTTAAGTCTCAAACAAATACCAAGCATTGGTCAGGGAAAGACACTATTTCATGATTAAATAAGTCATCTCTCTATCTTTGAGATCTTTATTTTAAACCTGCTCCCCTATTTGGTTTCCTCATAAATTGCAATGAAACAAACATACTCAACTTGAACGATTCCTATATAACACTCGGATGTTTCTTTGGCTTGATAAATTTAATGCTATTTTTATTTTATGTATTTTTTGTTAAGATTTCATCTCCTTTTTTAAAATTCTGTTTTAATGATTAAATTAGCATTGTGTATACAATTCAGAAGACAAAGTAATGAAAACTTCCAAGGACACTATTTTACAATATCAGATTCAACGGATTCAATAGTTTTTAAAACACAACTATTGAGACAATTCAATGTCTACAGAACATATTACAAATTCAGTAAAGATCTCAGACTTAGCTTAGATCATGTACCAATGGGTACATTTGAACTAAAGGGAAGTTTGAATTGAAGAAAATTGAATCATTAACAGACGTATGGAAATGTACTTCGTGACATTCAGGACTATCCCTGTTGTCCGCCTCCACCTCCACCCCTTTTTTCCCCCACTGTTCAACACATTAATATTTACTTCACCAAACTTTCCCCATCCCCTCCCCCCTCTACATTCCTGTGATATTATCGTTAATTGTAAGAAATTAAGTGCATAAAAAAAATAATGGGACGACATGGAAATAATGGTCACTTCAAAGGCTCGATTAGAGCTAGCCACCATTACAGTTTACAAACCTGATGGAAACACTGATTAATTTTTTGAAATTATTATACATTTTGTTACGTTCAGGATATTTTGAGAGATTTCTAAAGTCTATTTTGTATCGGTCTTTACAAAAGTGCATTTATTTTTCCACTTTGGTGTCATCCCCAAGTTCTCATGTACCGGTACGCCATAGGTTGTGGGCCCCTAATGGTCGTGGGCCCGGGTTCATTGAACCCCTTCGCGCCATGGATGCTACGCCACTGGTTGGTACTTGTATTTTCTTTTTAAGTATTTTCATATAGTAAAGAAAAAAAGAAAAAAAATTTCCCCTTTCAGACCTATCATCTATAGGGCAGATGATGCAAAGGTCATCTGTTTCTGTGGTCTACGGTTAACGAAGGTTTGATGTGGCCAGCACAAAGACTAATTTCCTTTACTTTTCCCCAACTAATTCGAGCTGGGTAGGCGTCCGAAGATCTCGCAATTAAAAATCCCAGTCTTCACCAGGATTCGAACCCGGGACCCCCGATTCAGATGGCAAGCGCTTTACCGCTCAGCCAATGCGCCTCTAATTAGATTATGTAACTTAAATTAAATTTTTATGGTAATTAAAAATTTTTTTTCTCCAATTTCTATTATCCCACTATTTTGCTAAGGTAATTGTCACTGATCTATAGGGATTGATAATAGTTCACATTTCGAGTTCAGAATTTTTATTTTATTCACTATTATTGCCTTAGTGAGGAAATAAGATTGGGACTTTATTATTTCTGAAAATATTATTAAAAACATTAATGTTTGACTGTTGTTTTTTATTTGTAGTTCACATGTTAGAGTCAGAATGTAGTCTTGTTTTTATAGCTCACACATTAGAATCAGACTGTAAACTGATATTAAGGTCATGGTTAGATTTATACTAGATTTTATAGTCAAGACATAAATTCAGAATGTTTTTTTTGTTGTTAAAATAGTCCAATTCAAATATTTATATATTAGATGTTTCGAGAACTATCCGATGATATTGTAAAACATTGCACGATCTATTCAATACTTATTTCACAGTTATGTGTATTTAGATCTAAATCTCACAAATCAGGCAGCATTTTAAAAAAATATTTGTAAATCTAGCTGTGTTCATCAATATGTATTCTTAATACCATGAAAGTCTCCTGATTCAACTCACAAAACACATGTATACAATGCTGTATAACTGCAGTGGTGTGTCTATAATGAATGGATTAGTTTATAGCTACAAAACAATAAAAATAGATTGAGATAATTTTGGCTTAAGTTATGGCTTAACTTATTTTCTTTTGAATTTGACATTTGTTCTTTTTAGTATAATATACAATCTCAGAGGATGCTACTAGGATTTGTTTCCCCTACGGTATTTGTGTTTTTCTTGAAAACAATGATTAACACAAATTCTAATTAGCTTACATTTCACTAACCCCGTTCCCTTCTACTTACGAATGCGATGTAGATTAAAGCGTATTAAGCACTTTAAGTCAACTAGAGACTCTAACTAGAGACTCTAAGTCTACTTAATACTCAAGCCTACTTAACACTCTAAGTTTATTAGGAACTCTGGAATAACCTGCCTAGTGTGCAGCCAAACATTCCGGGCTCACATAGGTCTCACCAGCCACATGAGGAGATACAAAACCCCAGTGCAAAGCCCTCAGCCCCCTGGATGACAAAGTGGCCATCATCGAACCACGATGGAAGAACTATATACCGGTATATATATATATATTAGGCACTCTAAATCTACTAAACACTATGTGTAGCCTACTGAACGCTGTAAGCTACTTAAACGCTATAAGTCTATTAAACACTCTTAGTCTCCTTTGCACTCTTGGCAATGAGTAATTTTGCTTTGTATCAAATAGGGGAAGTAAATGTTACTTTACTGAGAGATGTGACTGTGACTATATATATGGAGTTATTCCCCTTATATTGTTCCGTCTTTTTCTCCCAGTTCCCAGTCTCGGATCAAGTGGAAATTGGCACAACAATTCATAGTCGATCACTTTACAGGAATCAAGCACTAAATTAACCAATTATCTAATCAATTAGTGGTAATTAGTATATTATGTTTTATATAGACAATATGGCGGCCTATTCCTGCACTATTGAATTAGATAGCAGTGATATTGAGGTTCTTCCACTTAAATAAGCTTAGTATATTTTTTTTTCTATTGGAGGGTATTTTTACTATTTATTTTGTTTGTTTTCAATTAAAAAATTGTAGCTGTCTATAGTTCGTAATAAGTGATAAATCTGAGACATGGTTCTATTGTGATGCTCACATGTCTTTTGGCACACACTTTCGACTTCAGTATCACACATACACATCGACATACTTATTGTAATACATGATCCGTTGTTATTTATTATTTTGTTTGTATCTATTGTTTTTATTTTTTAAATATTATTTTTATATTGTTCTGTTTTTATCTATTGTTGTTTTGTTTTTCCTTACCCACAAATAATCAAACAATAGAATAGACAAGAAAAGATGGCTACCTATCTGAAGATCTTGAGTTCGAAGCCGGATGTCGACTAGGGAAAATTAATTTCACTTGAGTTAACAGCGCGGATTTTCAATTTTGGCGCCTCTAAGTCCACCCAGCTCTAATGGGTACCTGACATTAGTTAGGGGAAAGTAAAGGCGGTTGGTTGTTGTGACACCCTCGTTAACTCTTTCTCTCCTAATTAACGATACAATCGTTGATTTAACCCCATTAAATTAAGTTTTGGCATTATAAACTTAAATGTGTAAAAAGAGCATGCATTCTCCTAGAATTCTATACCAGAAGTAAAACATGTTCTGATGACCAACACAACTAGTGTTGAAGTGTAATCCTAAAAGAGTAGACTGTACAAATGTGTGAACGTGGACAATGGTTTTACGGAGATAAAGAGATAACAGTGGGCCACAGAAACAGATGATATTTACATCATCTTCTCTGTAGATCTCAAAGTCTGAATGGGTATCCTTACTATAACAGCGCTAATACCTTTTCAGCTATTGTCATATATCTAATCGCACCAAACATGTTATGAATGTCAAACTACAACAATGTAATATCTAGCAGTCTGTCGTCTAGCAGTTTAAAAAAAAGCCAAATACTTTTCGTAAAAAAATAATTAAAATGTTTGTTTTACATGTTTCGGATGTTCCTTCAGAGTTGAAGATAATTACTTCCTAGTCCAAACCTCCCGCAGGACGACGAAGGATGGGAGCGGGCAGGGTTTGAACCCGGGACCATCGATAAATCTGAACGACAGTCCAGCGTGCAAACCGCACGACCAGGCAGCCATCCGACAATACTTTCAACAACCTTAAATATGACGTCATCACAACTGCTTTCAATAAAGCTGATATTACATTGCTAAAAATACTCTTACAAAACTGATATAACATCTCAACCATTCTCTAGGAAGATATGTGTAATTTATTCTAACTTTAGGCTCCCCTGACTGCTACAATGTTGATCTACAATACTGTATGGTGCAATAAAAGGCTTTTACAAAGTTTTTTCTTAAGTGTAAATCTTTAATAAATACACTATGCATACATAATAACAACAAATTTGTTTTTCTAAAGATCTGAACGGAACGTAAGAAACATCTCCCATTAAGAGACTGCAGACAATGATCAAAACATGGAACTATACTAATGGAACACCAGCTTCGAGTTTACAAAGCCAAAGAGAGTCGAAGTGCCGTCGCGCATCTTTTTTCGCGCATGGTGCAATGTGGAGAAATCCATGATGATGCCAAAGAAGAGATTTACTCCGTCAGTCCTTGGATCGACCTGCAATGGGTGTAAAACTTTCGTACGCTCTATTTGATTAGATGTATAAAAACTTCATCCATTTTCTGACTTTCTGATATAATAGATACAATTTTCCCGAATAAGAGATCGTCACAAAAGTTATTTTTTTCGACCATCCTATAAAATGCCTCTTTTTTTCCAAAAAAAAAATAGAATCTAAAATCCGAAAATACAATCTTTCAGTGTTTCTGTGTTTGTTTGTTTTTTTACACTAAATCTGGCTGAAGACCTGTCTACTGTTCCGCTAAATGCGTGTTTGTTACGATATACTAAATTGCACGAAATAAAAATAGGAGACCTAAAACAGTTTTGACACTCCAAGCTGCGCATTGCTCATCGTTTTTTTTTTATTATTATAATCGAAAGGACTAGGCTCTAGGCATACACTTCTCGTGGGCAACAATGAAAAAGTTCATCTCGGTAATATTGTAGCCTAAATAAAATGACAAAAAAAATAACTATAGCCTAAACTAAAATGAAATAGATCTAGAGCTAGATTTTCTTGGACGAATGATATAAAATAAGTATAAATAATAAGTCAGTGAGTAAAAAAGCTACTTCTCAAATTCAGTTTTCTAGTTTAATTCTAGATGTCTAGACCAGTAGATCTAAATCTAGCCAGGATTTTTGTCATGGAATAGATCTATAAACCTGCAGCCGCCAACTGATCACGATACGACAGATACTCTCGCTCTACTTCTATATACATATACTAGATCTAGTAATGTAATCTAGTAGATCAAGAGCACAGTAAAAGTCAATGTGTACTTCCGACTTTAGCTCAATAAGTCTACTCCAAAGTATACTAGTAAAGTAACAAAGTGTAAAGGATCATTATATATTATATTCAAATAAAAAAATGTATAGGCCTAAATGAATCGAATAATCAGTCACTATTTTGACTAATCTAAGTCTAAGTTGTAATTTTAAATGGCAAGTGTTATTGATGACTTCTGACTTGTACACGAGTTGCAGAGATTCTAGCTTTTATTTTGATGACATGTTAAATATATCAATGATATTTAGATAAACGCAAGTACCTAGTGGAACAGAGAGAAGGACCATTTAATTTAAGGCAAAGAAGTAAGTTGTTTATAATCCATCAAACTCACAGAGGACTTGTGTCATTTGTGACGGCATTTCATGCATTTACAGAAGCTACAAACTATGCTACAAAAATGATAGGCTTGTCTTTGATTCCGAAGACTTATGAGGACTGCTATGTTTCCAGAGGCTACTCAGCCCCAGCTGTGACCTACATATTATGCCACACTGAGCACAGGCATAACCATAGTCCATCTGGTAGAATCAGTTTTTTTTTTGCCGTCTACCCTCGGCAATTAATTTTCATTGGTGTATACTACACCTTTGTAAGTGACCTCCAGCTGTCTCATTCTGAAGCTGTATGCAACCAGGTGCTCTCTTATTCTATGTCAGTTAAAGCAAGTTGGCGCCTAAGCTTGTCTTTAAAGCATTTCTGTGGTACCTCTTTACGTGCATATGACATGTTAGGTAAATTGGTTTTTTTGTAAAATGTTTTACATGTTTGTTTGTAAAATGTTTTACATGTTTGTTTGTAAAATGTTTTACATGTTTGTTTGTAAAATGTTTTACATGTTTGTTTGTAAAATGTTTTACATGTTTCGGATGTTCCTTCAGAGTTGAAGATAGTTTACTTCCTAGTCCAAAACTCCCGCAGGACGACAGGGGATGGAAGCGGGCAGGGTTTGAACCCTCGACCGTCAATAAATCCGAACGACAGTCCAGCGCGCAAACCGCATGACCAGGCATATCAGAAGGCCATTTCGGAAAGTATAGGTGTTTAAAATGAAACTCCAAATATCTGGACTTCCAGTTACCAAGAAAACAAGTTTAGGTTTCAAAGAGACGACACACTGGCATTTCAGCTAAGACTATCAGTAAAATTAATAGCAACTTTAACTGCAGTCCACCAAGCAAGATAAAAAAAAAACAAGTGTGGCTTCAATAGCATTGATGATATTTAGTTTACTTTATTCTCATTTACTAATATTACTATTGCATTGACTAAGGTTTATTATTGTCAAATAGTACATGTACTAGTTCCTGCAATTAGATGAAAAATAATAATTAAATTGTGTGTAGTCTATACACAAATGTTTATGAGATCACAGCTTAGCTTAATTTACTTAATATTTCAAAACAATGATTTTGTGTTCTGACTCTACTCTAAATAAATTATATTTTATTTTAAGAATGCAAAGTTGGAAATTCTGTTCTGATGAAAAAAAATTTATTAAACTAAAGTAGATGTTCATGGTTCCTTTGTATTCATTTTTAAATTATTTATTCATTAAAAATTAATTGTTCATTAACATTTACTTGAAGTAAAGATCAAAAACACAAATTCAATACATGATCAGCTCTCAATTCATGCAGATCACAGCCCATCACTTAAATGTATTTACCGTCAATTCTACAGACTATTCATTTCAAAATGTTGCTTTAAATTGTTATATGACACAATCAAAGTACTGGTACCTCACATTGATGTAGGCCTAAAGCAGCTGAAATAATGACAAATTTTCATTCACTAACTTATACTGTCATTTTTTATCAGACGTGGTAAAACTAATGACCTGTATATATAATTGATTAAGCAGGAGCATCAACAAATCTTGAACAATAATTGTCTACAGAAAAACTTTATTCTTATCCAAACAATATACATTTACAATGTATTTAAACAAGGTAATTTATACAAATCTGTATGGCCTAAAGATTATAATGTATTTTGAGCATTGCGTGAATACCAAGTTACATTATTACATGAAAATAGTGTACTCATTTTTTAAATATTCTGGGTAATAAAAATTAAAAACTAATATGATACAATAAAATTGAAGCATTAGTCAAATAAAAAAAAATTTCACTCAAGATCTCTGTGAACTCTATGCTTGAAAAAAATCATTTTGAAATTAATTTTAAAAAAAATTATGGTTCTTTATTCAATGGAATGATAGCAGCAATTATTTAACAATTTCATGATTATCTATTCATTTCAATAGACTTATAACTGAAAAATAATTCATAAGGTTTAGATACAACCATTTGAAATAATGATTATAATTTTTTTCTTAATTTGCTTAATTCAAATCTAATATAAAGAAGATTTCCTCTGTCAAGAAACTTATGAGGGAACAACATGCATGTTCTTCTCAGTAAGTTTTGCAAAGGGAATTAAGAATATTTAATTGATGTTGCTTTTTTTTTGCCAACATTTTCAACCTTCGCACCAGGTTTTAGTTTTAAGGAGAATGCACCATATTTTATATGTTTACTTTTGTTAGATTCTTATTTTAATTTTTAAAAAGTAAAATTCCCCTTACATATCTTGCAATCTATGGGGCAGATGATATAAAGTTTATCAGTTTCTGTGTCCCATGGTTAGCGAGGGTGTCATGTACCCAGCACAACAACCAACCACCTTTTGAAAAAAAATCTCATTTCAGACCTCACAATCTATAGGGCAGATGATGTTAAGGTCATTTGATTCTTTGGCCAGTGCATCATGTGGCCAACACAACCAACCATCTATCTTTACTTTCCAAAAGGAAAGTCAGGTACCCATTAGAGTTAGGTGAATCTCAAAAGTTTAAATCTGAGTCTTCACAGAAATTCAAACCCATGACTTAACCATTCAGCCATGGATCCCAAAACTGCTTTTACTTATTCCTTACTATTGCCATGTATCCATTAGAGCTTGGTGGACTCAGAGTAGCCTTTTGGATTCTGAAATTGAAAATCCCAGTCTTAATCAAACTCAGGAACCCTCAGTTCAGAAGCCAAGTGCTTTACCACTCATTCACTGCACTCCCTCTTGTTTTAATGGGGCTCAGATTAATAGTTTTCAAGTACAATATCAAACAGATTTAAAGAAATACTAAATCCAAACCTGTTGGCTGAATGACAGGATATACAAAAATATGTATAGAGCTTACAGTATAATATGTCTTAAATTAAAATTGGTCCAAGACGTTTATTTCGCAACATGATGAGATATTCCTTTCTGGTGGTGCTATGCAGGAATCCAAGAATCTCATCTTTTCTCATAACAGAAAGTTATCTAGTTATAAAAATAAATAAAAGGATTTTAAAAAATATGTGTGACATAAGTGTTGACCATGCTAAACGTATATATATGTTATTAAGTATATTTATATAATTTTGCCATTCTAAAAATAGTCTGTACTTAAAGGAGCTACTGCATTAATGTGTAGACATGGCCCTGACCTTAATAGTTATGAATTATTACTATAGGTGAAGGCAGATATTCAGTTAATTTGATGCACATTGCACTCATCTCAAAGCAACTATAACATATATTATGATTTACATTTTCATGGAAAACTAGTTTTTCAAAAATACATGTACTTCAGCTTATGAGAAAAGCATAGGGAAAAATTGCAGTACCTTACCTTTAAGAGGTGCAACCAATCATTGACTTGTCAGGAATGCATGCCTTTTTCTTGCATTTCCAAACATAACTGTAATTATACAATTAGGCATATTGGCTAATTTCTTTTGAAAACATTAAAATTAAAAAATTTAAAATAATATAATTAAATTGAATACATTGTTGTATCAAACATAAAAATTATCAGACATAATTTTGCCTAATTTCATCTAAACACAACAGCTAATGTCACCCCCCTATTTAAAAAAGGAGAAAAATCTGACCCAGGAAACTACAGACCAGTATCACTTACCAGCATCACATGTAAAATCCTAGAACACATAATATGTAGCAACATCATAAACCACTTAGACAAACACAATGACCTCACACCATACCAACATGGCTTTAGGAAATATAAATCATGTGAAACACAACTAATAGGACTAATTGATGATTTTTCTAAAGGTTTAGATAATAGTGAACAAATAGATGCTATCTTAATAGATTTTTCTAAGGCTTTTGACAAAAAGTTCACCACCATAATTTGCTTAAAAAATTCAAATATTTTAGCATTAATGGTCCACTGCATCAGTGGTTTAAAGATTTTCTGATAGGGAGAGAACAAACTGTAATAATAAATGGCTCTAAATCAACACCGATAACAGTAAACTCAGGTGTACCTCAAGGAACAGTCTTGGGTCCACTACTATTTTTAATTTACATAAATGATTTACCAAATTGCATTACTTCAGGAACAAAAGTCAGATTATTTGCAGACGATTGCATAATATATAGAACAATAAAAACAACACAAGACACAGATATTTTACAAAGAGAATTAGATGAATTACAGAAATGGAAATCAAATTGGAGCATGTCTTTCCACCCAGAAAAATGTCAGTTGTTAAGAGTAACAAAAAACTAAAACAAATTAATTCCCCTTATCTTATTCATGGCAAACCAGTAACACAGACTAAAAACGCAAAATACCTAGGTGTTATAATAAATGAAAAACTGTTATGGAATCCACATATTGATGAAACTATAAAAAAATCAAACAAAGCATTAGGATTTATTAAAAGAAATTTCTATTAAGCAAATAAGAACATAAAACTAAAATGTTATTTAACCTTGGTTAGGCCAATAATAGAATATGCATCCTCTGTTTGGGACCCCTCAACTCAAGAAAACATTAAGAAACTGGAACAGACACAAAATAGAGCAGTGAGATTCATAACAAATGAATATTCACATTTGACTAGAGTAACACCTATAGTAAAATCACTAAATTTAGAAAGCCTTCAGGACAGAAGACTCAAAAGTAAAGTAGCAATTATACATAAATACTGAATCATAATCTTCAAATACAAAATTTAATAAAATACTCTGAAAGACACAAAGATAAAGGTACATTCCTCATCCCATATGCTAGGACAAATTTGTACAAATACTCCTTCTTCCCTAGTGCTATTAGAGCATGGAATGGGTTGCCTGAGCTAGCCAGAAAAACCAGTGACTTGGCAGAATTTAAGTCATTGGTTAATATTCATGACTAAATGCATGACGCTTAGGACGTAATCATCATCTTTTTTGAAGTAACGTCTGTATTATATAAGATAAGATTAATAACTGAAACATTACAAACATTTTTTTTTATTTATAATTTATCACAGACTAGAATAGAAATGTTGCCAGGAAAAATACCAATGTTTATAACAGGTTAAAATGCACCGAAACTTCATTCATTAAATCTGATAAGAAACATATGTATCACACAAATCCAAGTTGATCTACATATGTGAGTTTTATATTCAAGTAGATCTATATAAGTATAATCAATATAATCACTGCATTCGTTTCATTCACTGTCTGTATCAATGTGCAATCTAGATTACATAGAATTGATAGATAATCTAGATTAGATAGAATTGATAGTTTATAAATCTACTTTCTACTATTAAAAAGTATTAATATTATACTAATTATAGATAGATATATTAGTATTACTCACTATAATTGGTGACTATAATATAGTTACTATAGTATTAGTAGAGACTTATACAGCTATATAGAATAGATATAGACTAGACTGACTAGATCTATAAAGATTCACATTGATCTCATGTATGGTCTAGATCTAGAGAAAATAGAGTGGATCTATTGAATTAAAAAAAAAATATCTTTAAATAAATCTAGAAACATAGTCTAGGTGTTGTAGATCTAGATAGAGATCTATAGACATAGATAAGTTTTTTTTTTTTTTAAATTTGCATTCCAAATTTTAAATACCCAGATTTAAGTATTAATATACCCATATTGGTAGGTCCGCGTTAATTATTTATTAGATCTATTAAAGCATGTCTATATAAAAGATATTATTATTTTAAAATATATTATTATATAAAAGATATAGTTATGAATATTTACTACAAAAATTAAACTAATTAATTTTTTACTTTTGCCAATTAACACTGGCTGGCAAAAAGGATGACTCCCCAATACTGTGAAAAGACTATAACTGCATGAGTTGGTTTGGAATTGTATTTTGTAAGACTAACTTTAAAAATATATCCTTCAAGAGAATAAACAAAAAAAGGTTTGTCAGAAGAAAAGCTGGCTGGACTACGCAAATAATGGACCAGCACCTCTCTCTCTTGATATCTTGTTAAGAACATTGGTGACCGGGAAAAGTGGAGGATTTGGTTACGCGGGACAGATGATAAATGATTTCATGTACATAAAAAAAATCCAGATTTTGTGTAAAATACCCAAATGTGAAAGTACTGAAAACAGCTATTTTAATGGGGTGGCCTTAAAACAAAAAAAACTTTTGTGACGATCCCTTATTCAGGAAAATTTTATAAATCACAAAACATTGTGAGAAAATGGATGAAGTTTTTAGAGATGTAATAAAATAAAGCGTAGGAAAGTTTTACTCTCATTGCAGGTCAGTCCAAGTGACTGGAGGAGTAAATTGCACCATGCGCGAAAAAGGATGCGCGACGGCACTCCCCTTAGTAAAAACTAGGAGCTGTTGTTCCATTAGTATAGTTCCATGATCAAAACTAGAAACAATTGAGTTTTCTTTATTTAAAAAACTATATATTTAAAAAATGTTTAAGAATACGTAACAAATATTGTCATTCGAGTTAGGAAAATAAACTACGAATAGGCCTCCACTCTATTTGGCTCTGATTAGGATGGGCACAGGAAAGTCTACAGAAAACTATGATTCATCTTGATATATGTAAGCCAAAACCATGAAAAGAAAAAAAAACAAGTGTTATATTAAGCATAGTTGTATTAATTAGTTTGGATCAGTCATGTAATTACATTTGTAATAGATCAAGACTAACAATTGAAAAAAAAACATTTATAAAAAATGGGGCTGGAAAGACCTGAATTCGAAGTCATGACTCAAACCGACATTGTAACCACTCTGCTTGTGACGTTCTTATAAACATTGACGATTGCAGAGTTATCTATAGTCTCGTCGTAGTTCATGTTTGTGTTCACAAAGACTCAATCGACGACTTATAAAGGGAACTAATTCATCGTATACCACAACTTCAGTCAAGTACAATTTCGTTCCCTTATTCAAGATACCTATATAGAAAATTTAAAGCAACCAAGGCAGAAAGAGTTTACAAAAAGTATATAAAAATTAAACACCTAACCCAAAAAGTAAGCAGACAGCTGCAGAGTGAATACATAAACAATGTAATATCTAAAGATAACAACAAAAACCTATGGTCATACATTAAGTCTAAGAAAATGGAAACAACAGGCATAGCGACATTAAAAGATGAACATAACATAATACATAATGATAATGAAACTAAAGCAAACATCTTAAACAAATACTTTGCATCAGCATTCTCAGCCCCAGGAGACAAAGACATATTTCTTAATTTGAACCAAGTAGACAACATAGAAGATTCAGTAGTACAAGAAAATGGAATTAAAAAACTATTAGCCAACACCAAACCAAATAAAGCGTCTGGACCTGATAGTATTCCAGCTAGATTACTCAAAGAACTAAGCAATGAGCTAGCCCCAGTGTTCAAAATACTCTTTCAAGCATCGCTTAACCAGGGCAGAGTACCAAAGGACTGGAAAGAAGCTAATGTCACCCCCCTATTTAAAAAAGGAGAAAAATCTGATCCAGGAAACTACAGACCAGTATCACTTACCAGCATCACATGTAAAATACTAGAACACATAATATGTAGCAATATCATAAACCACTTAGACAAACATAATGTCCTCACCCCATACCAACATGGCTTTAGGAAATATAGATCATGTGAAACACAACTAATAGGACTAATTGATGATTTTTCAAAAGGTTTAGATAATAGTGAACAAATAGATGCTATCTTAATAGATTTTTCCAAGGCTTTTGACAAAAAGTTCACCACCATAGTTTGCTTAAAAAATTAAAATATTTCGGCATTAACGGTCCACTGCATCAGTGGATTAAAGATTTTCTGATAGGGAGAGAACAAACTGTAATAATAAATGGCTCTAAATCAACACCAATAACAGTAAACTCAGGTGTACCTCAAGGAACAGTTTTGGGTCCACTACTATTTTTAATTTACATAAATGATTTACCAAATTGCATTAGTTCAGTAACAAAAGTCAGATTATTTGCAGACGATTGCATAATATATAGAACAATAAAAACAAAACAAGACACAGATATTTTACAAAGAGAATTAGATGAATTACAGAAATGGGAATCAAATTGGAGCATGTCTTTCCACCCAGAAAAATGTCAGTTGTTAAGAGTAACAAAAAAACTAAAACAAATTAATTCCACTTATCTTATTCATGGCAAACCAGTAACACAGACTAAAAACGCAAAATACCTAGGTGTTATAATAAATGAAAAACTGTCATGGAATCCACATATTGATGAAACTATAAAAAAATCCAACAAAGCATTAGGGTTTATTAAAAGAAATTTCTATAAATCAAATAAGAACATAAAACTAAAATGTTATTTAACCTTGGTTAGGCCAATAATAGAATATGCATCCACCGTGTGGGACCCCTCAACTCAAGAAAACATTAAGAAACTGGAACAAACACAAAATAGAGCAGTGAGATTCATAACAAACGAATATTCACATTTGACTAGGGTAACACCATTAGTAAAATTACTAAATTTAGAAAGCCTTCAGGACAGAAGACTCAAAAGTAAAGTAGCAATTATACATAAAACACTGAACCATAATCTTCAAATACAAAAACAAAATTTAATAAAATACTCTGAAAGACACAAAAATAAAGGCACATTCCTCGTCCCATATGCTAGGACAAATTTGTACAAATACTCCTTCTTCCCTAGTGCTATTAGAGCATGGAATGGGTTGCCTGAGCTAGCCAGAAAAACCAGTGACTTGGCAGAATTTAAGTCATTGGTTAATATGCATGACTAAATGCATGACGCGTAGGACGTAATCATCTTCTTTTTTGAAGTAACGTCTGTATTATATAAGATAAGATAAGATAAGATACCAAACTAAATAACTAGCTAATTAACTAATTCGTAACTTTTGTATATTGATTCTTTTGTTGTCAGGTAAAAGAAATAATTGTGCACATTTTCAGCTTGATCCCAGATAGGGTGTCGGAGAAATAACGTGTCCAAAATATTTACCAGACAGAGAAAGTGAGTTGATAGAAGCTTCGTCAAAGAGAAAAGAATAAAAACATTATGTCTGCGCAAAACATTTAAGATGTAAAATAAGATGGAAACTTCTGGGAGAAATTTAATTTCAGTTTTATCTTTGACAAAATGTTTTGTTACATCTCATTTATTTGGTCATTGTGGTGGCCACATAGTACCACGGTAAAACGTTGAAGACACTCTAACAATTGTTTAACATCAACGTTCATTCTAAAAATTCACTTATTCCTAAAAAAAAACCCTATACATCTCAGGATACTTGCAGCAGATATACTATGAGAGTATCAGAGTATGTAAGTTTGGTATCATTAGTTGATTAGGTTGATTACAATCTACATGTGTGGAATATAAGTAAACGAAGAAATGTATGACTAAACTTTATTTTTTTATTTTTTTTCTCAACGGCTCATATTCAATGCCACTAACACCTTCGTTGTGGACATTACTGCCTTTATGTGGGTGGTTGGTCCAAACTTCTTCTTTTCCTAGTATATACACTGGGGCTCCACTGCTGCCACCACACGACGTTAGAACATACTCATAGTAAGTGTATACCCTTCCTTTGTCAATGTCTTTCTTGAAAACAATTTTTTTAGAGGTCCCAATGGAAACTTGTTTGGACCATCCATGAGGATGAGAAATTAGAATCGCTAAATCTTCTGTTTCTAATTTCTCAGTCTTTTTATCATCAGACTCACATGCGTTGTGACACTCTGGTCGGTCATCTTGCTGATTAGTGTTCAAAGTACTTAAACTGTTTTGATATTTAGCGTAGGCTTGATCGTGAAGTCCTTTGTATTCATATATTTTATTCATCAACCTGTAAGCCATCTGAATATCATGTGTGACAAAAACTATCGTGCTCCTATCATTTCTGACATCTATAATTTCTTTATTCAAAAATGACAGTTTCACAGTCTCGTGACAATCATTGGAGTCATAGTCCAAGACGCAAGTTGTGCTCTCAGCTTCTGTCACATCAAAGACAACATGTGCTGCTGTCACAACTTTGATCTCTCCCCATTTTATGCATGGTCGACTGCTCTGTGCACATTGTCTGCATGGACAATGTTGTGTTTCAGTGCCCCATATGGGCTTAGAAAAAATGATTCTTCCAGTTCCACTGGAACATGACTTTGGATATTCCAAAAGTGTTTCTGGGAAATATTTTGGGCGGCGTTTGCTGACGTTTGAAATTTTTAACATAACAACCAAACTGCCCAAAACTTTCACTAAGTCAACTAGTAAAGTATCACGATAAGGCTTAGGAAAATGATCAACTCTGAAAGCATTATACGGGATAAAACTTGAATGATTGCCAACTTTAGTGCAGTTTTTTTCTCCTCCTGAAAGTGTCAAGCAAAATCTCTTAGGTATATTTTTTAATCAATTATTAATTGAAATTTACATAATAAGACATTTTTATTTTTCTTATTTAAATGTTTAGAACATTATTTGAAAGACTCATTACCAAAATATTTTCTGATGGTTACTGCTGCACCTCCATTTTCGAATCTCTTTGTGGAGCTTTCACCTGTCTGGTAATATATTTAAAAAATATAAACGAAGCTCCAATAAATTTTAACATGAATAACATTGTTTTAAATAAATATAGGTTTAAAATAATATAAAGTTTAACATTTTAAGAAGTGATATACTTTTTTATTCTCAAGTTTTTCTTTAGCTGAATCTTTGTTTGTATCTGTTATGGTTTTGTCTTTATCTATTAAAATATATTTTAAAAAAAGATCAATTAGAACAAATAATCAAAACTAAAACCTGGTCTATGGATTCATGTTGTAAATGAATGTATGGTTTAATGAAAGGAGTTATCAATGGATGCATGGATTCATGGAAAGAGTTGTCAATGGATGTATGGATTCATGGAAGTTGTTGTCAATGTTTTCAATGTTTCTGACTTTCAGAAGATCATTAGACCTTAACCTAAACCTCATACGGGACGGCAAGCATTCCAAACGACCATGCAGACATGAATAATAAGTAACTAATACAAATCAAAATGCAAAATTAATCCTTTATTTAACACAAGGTTTTAAAGACAGTTTGTGTGGAAACACAAACTCAAAATCGGCCCCCAAAGTGGTCCACCTAGAGTCTTCCCCAAGATTCGAACACGGGACTTCCGTTTCCAAGTGTTTTGCACCTCCGCCACAGCATCGCAATATATTCATTTTCTAACAAAATTAGAGAAATTGGCAACACGAAAAAAAATTGTTGACCTACTTTAAGCTTTCCCTAGGAAATAAAGTTTAATATCTCCATTGTCATTTGTCATACAAACTAGACATAGATCTAGCTAGATCTAGGCCTAGTTTTAGATCTAAATCTAGATTCAAGATATAAGTCTAGGTCTAGAAATAGATCTCTTACTCTAAAAATAGATCTAAGTCTCTTATTGTAAGTATAGATCTAGAATCTAGAGTTAGATCTAAGTCTATATCTATATCTAAGTCTATATCTAGATTTAGAACTAAATATAGAATCTTGATGTCGAATCTACTAGTCTAGAGCTAGCATTATAAATATATCTAGATCTGGGCTCTATTTAGACTTTTTTAGACTGTCAAGTGTAGGTCCCTATAATGAGGATATGACAAAACTGCGCGCTATAAAAGTAGTTCGTTAATTTTTAAACTTATAACTAAAACGAAGTTTGTATCAAAATTCTTTTTAAAAAACAAAACAACATTTGAATCAGTAATCTATTCAATGAATTAGTTAATAAGTGGAAAATATATTTTATAATGATCCATTGACACTTTTATGCAAATGTTTTGTACCAATGCGCGAATCTATGAATGAAGCTTGGTTTATTAATGAAGAAGTCCATGACCTTTTTAAAAAGTTGCCTCCCCTGAAGTTTTTAATTGAAAAGTGGTGTAATTTTCTAAAAGTCTGCTTGCATATATAATTTTTAAAATTAGATGGTTCACTTTCGGAAAAGAAAACAATTAGCCGTTGCATCAGAACTTTGAATGATCTAAAATATCATGATGTCCAATTTTCATTTTCTCTTGTAGTTTCTGAGATCTAAGCGGGACGGACGGACAGACGAACAGACAGGCCTCACAAAACTATAGCGTTTTTTCCCTTTTCGGGGGCCGCTAATAAACAAAAAGTATTTTTTAAAATTATTCGCTTATTTTACAAATTTCGTCAATATTTATATACACATATTTAAAGCTTGCATACAACTCTCTTCTATCTCTGTCTTTCTCTGTTTCTCTCTCTCTTTCTCTCTGTCTCTAAAAAACAACAACAACAGATTCTGGTTAATTTCTTCATAAAAGAATGTAAACAAAATACCTTTTTCTTTGGTATCATAAGATTGATCTTGACTGATCCATATGATTTCATGAGTTACTTTGTCCATCTTAAAAAAAAATAATTTAAGTTTAAAATGGATGAGACGTTATGAAATCTCTCAAAGTTTTTACATCAATGAGAACAAATGTTTTTCAAATTTGAAATATCAGTCAGTACTTCTCAGCCGTTACACCAAATTGTTGTTCTATCACACAAACACAGAGCTTATCTTGTTCTATCACACAAACACAAGAGCTTATCTTGTTCTATCACACAAACACAAGAGCTTATCTTGTTCTATCACACAAACACAGAGCTTATCTTGTTCTATCACACAAACACAGAGCTTATCTTGTTCTATCACACAAACACAAGAGCTTATCTTGTTATATCACACAAATACAGATCTTATCTTGTTCTATCACACAAACACAGAGCTTATCTTGTTCTATTCCACACATTTGAGTTTATTCAATCACACACATCTTACCTTGTTCTATAACTCATTAAACTCACACATCTTACCTTGTTCTATAACAAATACAGCTTACCTAGCTAACTTATCATGTTCTATACCACACACTTTTTCTGTCATACAGCTTTATTCTTGTCTAAACAAGATTACGATAGAACTGGAATAAAGGAAATTAACTTATTGTTACTCTCTGGGATTTACCGATAAATTTCTAAGATCAATTACGTAGGTTTTATTAATAGTATAGGGTAAGCTATGATTTTTTTTTTTGACATACCAACCAGGTAGTGTAAATGTCAATATACAATTTATATATATATTGCTCAGTATATTGACATTTACACTATATATAAAATTTCATCTAGTTGTCTTATCAATTTTAATCAAAAGTTAACAAAACAAAAGGTATAGTGAAATTTATTTGTTTTAGAATAAAAATGTTAGTTTTAAAAGCCTTCAGTTGGATCATTAGTCTCTATTCAATGAATATGTGTACAATAAAAAGTAGCATTAATAAAATGAAACAAACTTTGAAGTATAGATGTTATACTATTAATTAAGATGAAATAACAACACTGCTGTTTAAGCTACAACTCCATTTTATTGACATGACAAGAAAGTGAAAAACTAACAGGTGACTTCAATACACACTAATAACAGACTTGAGAAAAAAATGTGAACAGGTGAACATACTGAACAGTAGAACTAGAGTAGAACTACAAGTAAACAAACAAACACACACACAACATAAGTACACATATAAGTGAAACAATAGATTTCGTGGATTGCTGGGATTCACAAATCTTGTCTCGTACTCAGCACATTTACTCAATTCTTTTTTCCCCTATTAAGTAAACGTTTCACTTGTTTTTGTTTTTAAACACGATTTTTTTTTCTAGTGCTGACATCCACCATTCTGCCTGTTCGTGTGCGCTCCGAACTGTTGTCGTTGGTTCGAACCCCGCCCCTGACAGCATACAAAAGGTTTGGGCTAAGACGTAATACCCTGAAGGATGTGGAGATCACTCTAAATCTAGATCTAGACAGACTGCAAGCAAAATTAAGTCTACGTTCATTTGAAGAGTGCATAATGTTTTGTACGCTGCACACATTTGAAAAGTGCGTAATGTTTTGTACGCTGCACACATTTGAAAAGTGCGTAATGTTATGTACGCTGCACACATTTGAAGAGGGCGGAATGTAATGTATGCTGTGTACATTTGAAGAGTATGGAATGTTTTTGTACGCTGCACACATTTAAAGAGTGCTTATGTACGCTGCACACATTTAAAGAGTGCGTAATGTTATGTGCGCTATGTACATTTGAATGTTATGTGTGCATTGTACATTTGAAGGGTGCGGAATGTTATGTATGCTGTGTACATTTGAAGAGTGCATAATGTTATGTAAGCTATGTACATTTAAAGAGTGCGTAATGTTATGTAAGCTATGTACATTTGAAGAGTGCGTAATGTTATGTATTCTGTGAACATTTGAAGAGTGCGTAATGTTATGTATGCTATGTACATTTGAAGAGTGCGTAATGTTATGTATTCTGTGAACATTTGAAGAGTGCGTAATGTTATGTATGCTATGTACATTTGAAGAGTGCGTAATGTTATGTAAGCTATGTACATTTGAAAAGTGCGTAATGTTATGTAAGCTATGTACATTTGAAGAGTGCTCAATAATATGTAAGCTATGTACATTTGAAGAGTGCGGGATGTTATGTACGCTATGTACTTTTAAAGGGTGCGTAATGTTTTGTATGCTGTGTACATTTGAAGAGTGCGTAATGTTATGTAAATTATGTACATTTGAAGAGTGCGTAATGTTATGTAAGCTATGTCTATTTGAAGAGTGCGTAATGTTATGTAAGCTATGTACATTTGAAGAGTGCGTAATATTACGTAAGCTATGTACACTTGAAGAGTGCGTAATGTTATGTAAGCTATGTACATTTGAAGAGTCTGTAATGTTATGTATGCTATGTACATTTGAAGAGGAAACAACTGACGGTAAAACATCAGGTATTTGCTTCAATATTGTTGATTGAGTTGCATGACTATAGATCCTCAGGGGTCGGTAACGTTTTGACTTAGCGGGCAATACCAATTAAAAACCTCATGGAGGCTGCATGATATAATTGTTCACTTAATAAGTAATTACTACTAATTACCAATGATTTTTATTCTTCAGGTTATTCTTCGTATGCAACGTATTATATGGTTTTGAAACTATAGGCCTATAGTTTATCAATACTTTCTAAGACTGTACACCAGATGATAATAATCAAAATTTTGCTCTTTATTATCAGTGAGGACATTTAATTTAGAAGTATGCATTACAGATAACAATAAATTATTAGAGCTTATAATGTGTACAATAACACACACACAATATTAACATTAACATACTGTAGACATTATTTAATAATAATGATAATAATAACGAAGACTGCGATTATCAAAGTAGACATAGAAGACTATCTTTTTATTTCCGTCAAATTCTTTTGCTTTCGCACAAAACATAAACATCAATCAATGACGTAATATCATATAATATTAACACATCCTTATTTTGAAATTATTATCACAACCTTCCTTTTAAAGTTCTTAAGACTGATATCTTCTAGGAACTTTAACAATTCGTCCACTTCTGGTTGTCTTGACTGGCAGAACAAGTTCTGTAGACGTTGGTCTATAACTGTCTGTTTCGTTTGTTCCAACAGTTTGCTGTTCATTGTCTTCATCGGTATCATAGTACCCAGAGATGTGTTCATCAAAACTCTTATTCAAAAAGCGTTGATTTCTTCTGTATGTTTTTCCATCGTTTGTCTTTATGATGTAAGATCTGGGTGATGAATGTTTTTTATGCCAACTGCTTTCTGCCATGTTTGTCTTAGACGAACTCTCATTTTCTCTCCGACACAGTAATCTTTAGGTAGTCTTGCTTTTGCATCGTATTTCACTTTGCTTTTCATCTGTCGTTCGTTGAGTAAAGTCTCTGCATTTTCAGCTACCGATGGTTTCAATTATGGGATCAGTTGGAATGATGTCCCTGAGTCTTCCACTCATCAGCAGTTGTGATGCTTATCGGAATATTTCTATTCTCGAGCATAGCGAGATATGGATCTTTCCCACTTTTGTATGCTTTGAATCCTTTTCCTTTCGCAAAAAACATAAACAACAAACAATGACGTAATATCATATAATATTAACACATAATCTTCTTCATGCAGTTGAAAATTAAGAATTTCGCCTATCTGGAATTCTGGTCAAAGCTCCTGCGCCCAATTAATATAGTTCAGAAGAAACTACAAAAGTCTGGACTGCATATACGGGAAGCTGCTGAAGAAATTAGTACTCTTTCATGGTTTCTGCAAAATGATGAGGAACTAACAAAATCCCAATCCATCGAAAAAGCAAAAGAAGGTAGTGAACACTATGGATTACCTGTAATAAAAAAAAACAGAAGAAAGAAAAGACTTGATGGGAAGTTGAGTTCTAATGTAGGACTGTAAATAGAACCGCAATTCAAAAGTGTTGCGACAGAAGTGCTGGATAGATTTCATATGGAGATGAGGGACAGTGTTGTGAAAGGATCTTGGTGTGTGTGTGTATATGTCGTGGAGCATGAGTGTCACCCTTAAGTTACGCCCTTGTTCTGTACCTGTCCAGCGGTTGAATGGGTCAGCCTAGCAGGGTAGCGAGAGGTCAGGAATGCAGAAGCTCAGTAGAGCGGCTAGGCCTGTTGGTGTAGGTTGTGAGGTAGAAACTAGAGAGAAAATAAAGTACTTAATTAATAGAAAAGAAAGCTAGTCTAGTTTGTTACTTCCATGTTTTGTGGTTCATTAAAATTAGGAAGTCGTCACAGACAGATTACAAAGGCTGGAAAGAAAATGGATACCTTTGGGTTTCTTCTTGAACCAAGACACTTGTTGGATGATGACACGCTTATGACAAACTGTGTTACTTTTTCCTGTTTATATAATGAAATAAATGGCAAATCAAATCGCTTGTTTAATGATGTCATTGATGCACAAGCACTTTGCATCAACAAACCACTAATACAATCATCGATAGATATGTTGCGGAAACAGGCTTCATATGGTAGGTAATTACGTGTGCTCAAATCTTGCAACCTCCTCCGAATACCGCTAACTCAGGCCATTTCCATTACGTCATGTGGGAGATCATTCTCAAAGCTCAAGTTAATCAAAAACTATCTCAGGAGCTCAATGATGCAAGAAAGGCTTATCATGGTTTTACTGTCAGTGAAGTCACAAATACTAGAAAATATCGATGTAGATGATGTTATAGATTTCTTTGCTGCACAGAATGCACGACGTGAAGCGATATCAATTGACATTTGTCACTTGTGCATTATTTAACTAATAAACAACGTTATTATTCATTAAAAGAGTCTTAGTGATTATTTTTTGTTACGTTTACTGATATACTGAACCAATTTGATTTTGGGCCAATATATTTTTTTGCGTACATTATCTCATGTCATATGTCGAATGTAAAAATGCAAGGGCACCCAAATTCCTAGCTACGCCCCTGCCGGCGGGACACCCGATTTGGAAGCCAAGCGCTTTACCTCTCAGCAACAGTTTAAGTTTAATAATGAAGATTATGAAAGTATATATTTTTAAAATGTTTTTCTTATTTAAAAAATAATTCAAATATTTACATTTTTGATAAAAAAAAACAACATTTCTCAGTTATGAAAATTAAAGGTAGAATTTGCTGACGGACGTATGGTCTGATTGAAAATTTATTTTAATTTTTAAAAAATGTTTAGCTTAGTCAGAATATAAAGTTGCAATATTAATTAACGGAAGTGTGATAGATCACTAGAAAAAGACTTGGCTTATGAACCTAGATATCCGTTGTAACGAATGTCGGTAAAACAGGGATTTTGTTCTTCTTGATTTGAAGGTCTCACCTGAGTCCTCCCAATTGGAATAGGTACTTGAATTTCGGTTGGGGAATGTAAAAATTGGTTGGTCGATGTGCTTGCCATATCGCTTAACGTTGGACAAAGAAAGAGATGACATTTACATCATCTTCCTGATTGATAGCAGTGTCTAGAATGGGAAATTATATTAATAGAAATGGCATGCAATTTAAGTTATAACTTACATAAGACTGGTGGTCATGATGTAGAATTTTTCTAGAATAAAAAAAACAATATTTTGTTTAACATTCTAACTTTCTATGAAAGAATTAATATTATATTATTGAAATATATAGCCATTGTACGGTATCGAAGAATCTTTTCCCTTTGATTTTTAGTTTTTTTGTTTTTTTTAAATAAAACAATACACGTTTGTTGTTTTTTTTTCGATGTACTGTGTAGTCCATTTAATTACAAGCACCAGGTGACCGAGCCTTCCTCGGTTAAATGATTTGCAGGAAAATCGTGAAACATTATATTTTCCAGAACTCGTTATGGAAACATTTTTTAAAATCAGGAACAGTTATGTCTAACTTGTTCTAAATGTCATTGTACATGGCGATTTGAGTCGCTCTAGACTAGAAAACCATTGCTCAGGCCAAGTACACAGAAAGTGTCCGCAATATTTCTTCTCTGCATTAGATCAGATGCGATTCTTTCTGCCATGCAAACGACCCCCCTGAGTAAAGGTGTTGGGTAATAACGCTTTTTTTGTTTGTTTTGAATCTGATTTATTCTGGCCAGCGCAACGAACTGAGTATTTAGGAACCCAAATGGGAGATCTTTTCACTCCGCTAATGACTAATGGCTAATGACCACTTCCAATCGAGTGCATAGTTGTGGCTGAGAAGCAATGCTAGGGATGATGCAGTTAATGCATAAAAACTGATAATATTGTAGCGGAGTTTTTGGCGTTCAACAGCACAACCATTACAGTCGAAGTTGAGGTTTTAGAAGAAGTTGAACGCTTCACCTGTCATAGCAGTATCCCAGAGAAACATGGAGGAACATGGCAAAGATAGATTAGGGAAATAAACACCATCATCAAGATCAGGCCCTGCAACACAATTGTTAAGCCAATCACAGCAACAACAAAAAATAAAGTTATTTATGCTATTCTATTGTTTTTGTTGTTGGCCTTAGCCCTTTTTTATCTTATTACATCCTGCAAAATGTTCACACAATCTGTGGCATTTCATGTCTCAAACACAGCTGCGGTCACAGATTGGGCATATATAATCACCAGGCGCCGTAGCATTTTCACCATTCTTTCTAATTCTGTTGTGTATGGCATCTGCAATCCGAACCTTTCCTTTATGCTCGCTTTACATGTAGAATCAGTGCCACCTTTTCCCAGCTGCTTGTTCACATACTAATATAGCCGTATTCCAACTTTTTTTTTCACTTTCAATGAATATTGCCGCATTTCAACAGCCCTCGTTTGTTTTAAATTATTTCTATAATTTATAAGATAACTTCTCTTTTCATATAATTTAATCCACAAAAGTGAAGTTAAGCAGGATACATATTTGTGAAACCACCAGTTTAGAGCCTGTAGAATTTAAACATTTTGTCCCTTCATTAGTCTCCAGGGCGGCGGCTGATCAATTTTAGCTTTAGCTCTAGGCTTGTAAAGACAAAGTCCCTAGACCAGAAAAGCGTGCACAAACCATGTCAGCCAGAGCTGATATATATGTATATGGTAGGGGGGGGGGAATCCCCGAAAAAAATTCCTGACCACGCTCATGCATAATGTAAACATATTGTCATATTGCCCAAACTTTAATCACAAAATATGTGAATAAGTTTTATTTATTACTACAAGACAGCTTAGGCTGTGTCAATTACATCAGGTTAAAACTCAATAAATTTTTTCGATTATGAAACATATTTTAAAATTTAGATGAAGATAAAGGTGTTGTCAACGAATTTAAATCTTCAAATCCTAAAATCAACAATTTTATTAGATTGTTATTTTCTTGTATTTGAAGATTATGGTTCAGTGTTTTATGTATAATTGCTACTTTACTTTTGAGTCTTCTGTCCTGAAGGCTTTCTAAATTTAGTGATTTTACTAAAGGTGTTACTCTAGTCAAATGTAAATATTCGTTTGTTATGAATCTCACTGCTCTATTTTGTGTCTGTTCCAGTTTCTTAATGTTTTCTTGAGTTAAGGGGTCCCAAACAGAGGATGTATAATATTCTATTAGTGGCCGAACCAAGGTTAAATAACATTTTAGTTTTATGTTCTTATTTGATTTATAGAAATTTCTTTTAATAAACCTTAATGCTTTGTTTGATTGCAATATACTGTTCATTGTTTGTAAATATAAAGCTTAAAACTTGACGCCCCATGTTTCTCAATTATGAATGAGACGATGCTTCTTGCAAAGTATAATTAGAAGATAAAGAGATGAACAGTTCAGTCTATGTAATTTAGCAATAATGGTAATAATAGTAGTAGTTTCTTGGGCGAGATGATCATAGTTGAGCAAACATACTGAATTGCTGAGACATGCATTGTTTAAAAACGTTACAATACTAAGTATGCTTCTAACAGAAAAAATCGTACGAGTTCAAACTGTCAACCTAGACAATCTGTCACCCCAGAAAGTGTCTGTACCTTTTATGTGCTGAATTTCAAAGTCAAAGTCCATGAGGTATAATATCCATCTATAAATACAAGCATTTGTGGTTGCAGATTTGAGATACTTGAGATTCAGGTGATCAGTCCAACCAATGAACTTACGTGAATACAAGAAGTGTTCCAACTTCTTTATTCCCCATGTTAATGCTAACAACTCCCGCTCCACTATGCTGTATTTACATTCACGTGGGAGTAATTTTCTGCTGAGGAAACGGACAGGATGCAATTTGTTTCCCACGTACTGTAGAGCAGCAACTGCAACACCCTTGTTCGAAGCATCACACTGTAGATAAAAACATTTATTCGGATCAGGCAACATTAAAATGGGGTGAGAAGTCAAGTATCTTTGTATACGCTCCAATGCAACCTCCCCCCTCTACAGTCTTAGCAACTTTAGAAGTGTGCCCTTTTTTAAAGAATTTCAGTAAAGGTAGACAACAAGCTTGAAAAGTTTGGAATGAAGGAACGATAATAATTGAGCAGACCTAATAATGATCGGGTTTCCTTCTTTGATTTAGGGTACCTGAGCTGCAGAATCTTACTGACATTAGAATGATCAGGCTGAAGAAAGCCTTGGCCAATCTTATGGCTTAAGAATGTGATAGTTTGGAAATCAATAAGTCACTTGTTATACTTAACAGTAATATTTAATTCTCCTAACCTCTCAAGCACCTCCCTTTAAGAGTACATGTGACTCTGCCAATCAGTGTTGTACACACAAAGATCATCAGAATAATAAACAACTTGTTCTAAGCCTTTTAGTACTCTACGCATTGTTCTGTTAAAGAAACTAGGACTGTTTGTTAAACCAAAAGCAAGATACTTGAATTGATAGTGTGCATTAGGTACTTTGAACGCTGTGTACTGCTTACTACTCTCTTGTAATGGCACCTGCCAGTAACCTTTCGTTAGGTCTAATTTACTGAAATATTTAGCTTTCTTTAGTGTCTAAAACAGTTCATCTTGATCTGGTATGACTTCTGCATCAAATTTTGTTACGGAATTTATTTGCCTATAACCAACAAATGGTCTCAAAGTACCATCTTTTTTTTTTATTAAGATCATAGAAGATGCATAAGGCGATTCACTCTCTTCAATCATATCCATGTTAATCATCGACTCAATCTCTTGTAGCCTTTGTCTCATCGCAATTGGCACTTTATAAGGTTTTAAATTGACAGGCTTATCCCAATACATCTGATATTACGTGTGCAAAGTCTTCAAGGAGTTTTTCAACTTCCTTTTTCTGAGTTTGGTCAAAGTGTTCATTAATAGTTATTGCCCTTTGGTTTATTTCTCCGTTTCCATGGAACATTTCCGGTAGTTTTAATCCTTGTATTTCATTATCAATGATTTGCCCTGTTTCATCATGGTCTTATTCATCCACGACTCTAATAAATGCAGCAGACAAAATGTTACTCTTACAGCTACTGTTGGCAACATTGTTACTTGTTACTTCAACTGGGGTGTAATATTTGATTAATCTGTTTACATAAAAAATTTTTTGATTTGTTTCCTTCCTTTCTTTACTATGTAATTTAAGTCTGATAACCACTTTTCTAACTTGTACGGGCATTCCCAGTATACTTTAAGTTTATCTTCCTTTTTGGCTTCAACACTAACACCATTTCCCCTGTAGTAAAACTTTTTTTTTACAGTGTTTCTATCATATAGTCGTTTTTGTTCCTGCCTCGCTGTGTCTTCATTATTACATGCCATCTTAGCAGTGATTTGTAATCTTTCTTTTAATTCCTCTAGATATTAAAATAAGTTACTACAATTAGTGTTGACCTCTTTTTCTTGGGTCATAATTTTCTTTAAAATTACATTAGCCTTCTAAATTTTCTGCCAAAGACCAGTTCATAGGGTGAAAATCCTGATGTATCATTGGGCATTTCTCTAATAGCAAACAATGCCGAGGCTAGATATTTGTCCCAATCTTTAGATCATTCAGAATACAGTTTTCTAAATATGCTCTTAAGTGATTTATGTAGGCATTCCACGCACCCATTCAAAGCCGGGTGGTATAAAGAAGACGATTACTTTCACATTGAAGAATTTGCAGACTTCCGAGAGAATGGCCTCTAGAAAACCCATCCTCGTACAGACTATAACAGTAGTCGTCTCTATATTTCTCAATGGTACAGCTTCAGGACATCTGAAAAATGTGTCAATCATAGTCAAGATGTATCTATGTTTATTTTCTGTCATTGGCAGGGGTCCAACCAGGTCTATAGAGATTTTCCTAAAGGGTACATCTTGTCTATCCATCTTCCCCAGCACTGCTTTACCAGCTCGACCTGGAACTTTTGCTCTCTCACATGTGTCGCAGCACCTTACTAACTGTTTTACATCTTTGTCAACTCCTAACCAATAAAATTCAGAATAAATACGAAGTTTGGTTTTATTTACAGACATATGCCCTGCCAGTGGTGAGCTGTGCGCATTTTCAAATATCAATTTACGTCTGCCCTTGGGAACCACTTTAACTATTTGAAGTTCTGTAAGGGACGTAATTCTTTTGTAAAGCAAGCTTTTCTTTATCACAAACGTAATACTAGCTTCTTTAGTTACATGTGTTGTTTGCTCGGAGCATTTTCTCATTAGTCGTGCCAGAGTTTCATTTTCTTTTTGTTCCTTCTCTAGATTTCCTTCTATAATTCTACCAATGTCTTTACTTGAGTTTCTTCCCTTTCTCTGTTCTTCATCCCTCTCGTCTCTAGGCTGACACAAACAAGTCTCTCACATTTCCTATTAGACGTCTGCGACCGGCTCAGGAAACAGTACAATGATAAATTCTCCTTTAAGGTATGGTGTGTCAAGCATTGCCTTTGCGGTTTTGTATCTGAAAACTTGCCTGTCTGCCAAACACAAGGAGCATTTATCGACAAAATATCCTCTTCATTGACAAGTGACTCTCTTAATGCGATTACGCTACATCCACTATCTCTAAGAATAGACGCCTTTCTTCCATTTAGTTTCCTTCCTCTATATTTAATGATCCGGTTGACTTGTCATCCATACTGAAGTTGGCAACACTTTCTGGATTGTAATGAATCAGATTACACGTTCCTTGTATCTCAGGCAGTTGTACAACGGCACAAAAAGCATGACTTGAGTAGTTTCTTCTTGTGGTCTCATTCCTATACCTTCCTTGGTTGCTTGAGTACGCTCTATTACCATAGTTGTTTTTTATTCTATTTCCGTAGGCTTGGTTGTTAGATGTAGTTTGGCCTATTCCAACTTCCTCTTGCTCTGTTATAAGAATTGTAATACGTTGTCTCCTAAAATTCCATCTTGGTTCATTACATTGGTTGTTTGGCCTGATGTAGTTTGCTCTGTTGGGACTGGTTTGGTAGTCATAATTTTGCCTATTAACATTTCTTCTGTCACTGACTGCGTTGGCCTGATACATTCTAGATTTCTCAAAGATACTTTTGCTTGAGAAAATTGTTTTTCTATTTTCTAACAGATCCACTAACTTTTCTAAAGACTCGGGTTCTCTGTCTAAAATTTCCTCTCTTATTCATCGTTCAAGGCAGTAAGTATAGTCTTTACTATTAGATCTTCCAGCTGCTCAAAGTTCGGCTCTATCTTAGCCGCCTCACACCACTGAAGTTTTTTTGCAGAGCAACAAAAAATTCTCTAGGGCCATCTTCGACTGGGATAGTTTCATGACACCTCTTTCTACGGGCTTCTTCCGTCATTCCCACATAGTCTAGGAGCTCTTTTTTAATTTCTCGTAGTCCGTGCAGTCTACCAACCTTCTCTGCTTAAGAAATTGCCGGAGTTTTGGCGTTACCTTCTCTTGTAACTGGGCCACCCAGTTCTCTTTTAACACCTTGTCTCTTTTAGCTGCCATCTCAAACATGTCCAGGTAGCAAGGTAAATCTTCGGTTGTCATGGAAGGGAACCCTTTGCTCAGTCTTGCATTCTGGGCCTACTCCTGTTGCTGCGCTGGATGGCGTTTTATCTTTATCCTGGGCTATTTGCAAGTCCAATTTTTTCATTTTTTCCTCGTGCTCTCTGCTCCTTTTTTTCTTGACTTTCTTTATCATTTTCCTCTATCTCCATTTCCTTTAATCTTATCATTTGTTGCAGCTTCGACATTTCTCTCTCTCTTCTGCTCTCTCAAACATTTCTCTTCTTTGTTTCTCGGCCTCGCTCTCTTTTTCCATTGTTCACCTTCTAACTCTACTATAGTGTTTTACTATAAATACGATAGCATTAGCAGAAAAGATACAATAATATGAGATAAATTAAAATACAAAATCCTAGTTTTGTAGAATATTTTTAGTCTAAGAAAATATGTCTGGTAATATCATATAATAGATCAGAAAAAAATAAATAGTCAAGTAAAGGATCACCAAAGAGTAATCACAAATTTAAATAATACAATCAGATTATTAACTCAAGCTAGGAAGATATCATATTATGGTTCAGAGATTCATGCTATTAAAGCAAAAATTGGAAAAGATAAAAACAGAATGAAATGACTGAGGTCTAGAAATTGAGAGGCTAGTATAAAAGCGAATAAAAGCCAGGAGAATATATGCTAATCAAATTGAAAACAAATTATAATAGAGGCAGGAAGGTTGAGGGTTCACTTGCACGAGAGGAAATACCAATAATTACACTCGTCATTCCCTGCACGTGATCCAACCTGTCCTTGTGATGCAACTGTGGGCTCTCGCAGTCCACTTCGTTTTGGTACTTTAAAATAACTACCGTTCCTCAAGTCAAATCAAGGGGCATAACATATGAGGAAAAATATTTTAAAATAGTTACAATGATTGTTATATAAACACAACTATAAAATGTTGAATAATATTTGTAAATAATAGTACATCAATTACAATTTGTAACTACTTTATGTACTGATACGATTTCTGCTGCGAGAGGTCCTGGCATCTTCACCAAGAGCCTCCAGCTGTAAAAAACTTAGGTTAGTTCCTTGAGGGGCGTAATTTAACGGGGTATGATTCTAAAATGTAGATCCTTATATCGTACAAGTATTATGGCAGACTGTCTAAAAATGTCTGGAACAGACGTGGTATCACTAAAAATACTACGCTAGGGATCTATCGAGCCGTCCTCCTCCCTACATTGCTCTTAGCCTCTGAAACGTGGACAGTGTACAGAAAACATGTAAAGAAACTGAATCACCTTCACATTACATGTCTAAGAAAAATACTGAATGTCAAATTGCAAGACAAAATACCTGATACTGAAGTCCTTCGAAAAGCGGGTCTGCAAAGCATCCATACAATCCTGATGCAGTCCCAGCTGCGATGGGCAGGACACGTCGGCAGAATGGAAGACCACCGCATGACTAAACGACTCTTGTATGGCCAACTAAGCGAAGAGAAGCGCTCGCAAGGTGGTCAAAGAAAGCGCTTCAGGGACACCCTCAAAGCTTCTCTGAAGGCGTTCAGCATAGACTCAGCACCTAGGAGACAGAGGCACATAACAGAGCATCATGGCGTCGCACTGTGAAAACTGGCGTACAGTTTGCTGAGGAACCACGCTGGCAGAATAAAAACACCAGAGAAGAAAAGCAAGGCCCACGACACTAGCTCCAGGTGGAATAATCTGCCCAGTGCGCACCCGAACATTCCGGGCTCACATCCAGCCCCCTGGATAACAAAGTGGTCATCATCGAACCACGATGGACGAACTATATATATATATACAAGTATTATAAAGTACACTCAACAACAGAGTAGAAATTATTATTTATTTACAGCATTACCATTAGTTACATATATAATATAGAATCACAATCATCAATACTAAAAGTACTAAATGTGCCCAATTAAAATATTCTAGGGCGCTCAGACTAGATTTAATAATAAACTACTTAAAGGTATCATGACACAACTAAACATTACCCTAATCATTCAGTACACATATAGCGGAACTAATATCTCCTTAATCTAAGCAATACAATTGTTAACAGTCACCAACACCCTACTCAGACCAGGTCAGCTCTCCATTGACTAGACTGACCACAGGAAACCTTATTGTCCTTTTGAAAACCCCGTGCAAAAACAGTTCACCACTCACAACTAATAAAATAAACAAACACACACAAAATCTCACATCTTACACACCCCTGCTCATGACAGAGAGCCTCGCCCAGATCCGAGATGCCTGGAGAAAGCTGGTTGGTGGCCTATGCTCCAGAATGGACCAAGGCAGAGATGAGATGATGATGAGAGGTATTTTAGTCTGTTACTGGTTTACCATGAATAAGGTAAGTAGAATTTATTTGTTTTAGTTTTTTGTTGCTCTCAATAACTGACATTTTTCTGGGTGGAAATACATGCTCCAATTTGATTCCCATTTCTGTAATTCATCTAATTCTCTTTGTAAAATATCTGTGTCTTGTTTTGTTTTTATTGTTCTATATATTATGCAATCGTCTGCAAATAATCTGACTTTTGTTCCTGAAGTAATGCAATTTGGTAAATCATTTATGTAAATTAAAAATAGTAGTGGACCTTAGACTGTTCCTTGGGGTATACCTGAGTTTACTGTCATTGATTTAGAATCATTGGTTATTACACTTCGTCCTCTCACTATCATAAAATCCTTAATCCACTGATGCATCAATGCCAAAATATTTTAATTTTTTAAGTAAACTATGGTGATGAACTTTTCAAACTTTTTCAAAATAAGAGCATCTATTTGGTGATTTATAGTCAATAACAGATTAGTTTGTTAGCTAAAATAATTTTTAAGAGCCGGATAATGCAGTGTAAATACCTCAAAATATACATATTTTTTTTGGGGGGGGGGGGGGGGGGGGGTTAAATACCGGAAATAGTGCTTGGTGCTGGAATCACCTGACTGGCAAAAGGGGGTGTCTTTTCACTAACTCCTGGAAGAACCTATTCTGGCGTATAAAAATCGTTTTCCGAAAGAATGAAAGGTCGGAATGCAATAAAGAAAGACACCAAGAAAAAGATACATTTCTTATTCCATATGCCCAAGTGTTAAATCATAAAATGAATCATCCAAAATACAGCATAGTTCAAGTCTCTGATATACATGAATGACTAGATTGACACATTAAATGCGTAAGACATAATAATACAATAGGCTAGTGTACTACACACAAGCACATAGATAGGCTGTAAAATGTTGTACATTAGATTATGGGAGCTAATGAGGTAAAATGAAGTACCGGAAATACCTGATTAGGTTATCTCGCTTAGCTAAAAAATGAAAGTTCCAAAGGCTAAATAAGTGCAACGCAACATTAAAGTAAACAAATAGTAAACGAAACAAATAAGACAGATTGATACGATGGTCTGCCCCCAAACAAAACAACAACAGAAAATGTAAAATTGTATGTAAATAATGTATTACTATTTTCATTTAGATCTATAATTAGAATCATTTCGTGCTTAGAATAAATTTTCATCAGAGGGAGCGGAGTGAATCACACTTTAGTGAAATAATTACCAAGATACACAATATATATATATATATGGATAGATAAATTATCTAGTTGTAATGACAACTTGTTGCGTTTATACAACATGACATCCTTTATATTTATGGAAATTTAAACATTAATAAATCTACTTTTATATTTCCGATTTATCCCCAATGCTAGATGGCATATTCGCAGTAGCTCATTTCACTGTAACATTTAACATTTGTACCAAATGAAGCCATATTTTGATTTGAATTTTACGTTAGTCAATAGAATAGCATTTTTTATATCTTAATTTAGAGACTTTGTTACAGCTAGATGAATGTATATCTATCTATTATTCTATTTAGATACAGATAAGCATCATTTATTATCACCCCTTTTCCTTTTCACCTTTCTATTTTACACAATGTTAATAAAAATTTACTATGTAAATAAATGTACATCCTATGATGGCCTGCTAAAGTAATAAAACCATTAATCATATAAGGATTGATTTATTTGTTTTTAGCTCCCTTCGTTATGTTTGAATCTCATACTTTGTAGAACCAGATAGTGTCATTTTTTTTCATGATGTTTAGCTTAGATTGAATCAGATTTATTCTGAAGATGACCTTACCAGAAAGGCATCTAAACCACAGTAGTGTCATTGAGGCTGACCTGCTTTTTCTTGTGTCGTCACAACTTGCTTCCCGCTTAGGTCATCTATCTGCCTCTAGCTGAGAAGAATTATGCTCTGACTTAGCAACCTATAACTGCAAACTGGTCACTGCCACTACAGCTAAACTGCCACCGGCCTGGATTCGCTCCACTAGCACACGAGTAGCAGCAACCCTCTAGTCTTCCCTCAGCACTATCTCCGCGCCTAATGAGACTAATATTACTTGCCTATATCATCTAATGATGATTCAAACCTAATTACCATTGCACTTCAAAGATCCCGTCCCACTGTAATCCTACGCCATATTCTACTTTTATTAAATATACATTTTCTAAGTAAATTATTTTAGTTGTCAACTATAATTCACTATTTTGTTGCTTGCCTACCGTTCAATTTGTGCCAGTATGTACAAGCGTACTTCTTTTAAATAATACCCTAAACATCAGACAGCCAACACTATCGCACTCACCCTGCATTAGGTACAACAGCTAAGATTATGACAACCGTTGTCTTTTTCTATTTTTTTAAATTTGACATGATGAAAGTCGAATTTCAGAAGCGGCAGGCCATTACGTATTTAAAAAAAAAAAAAAAAAGCTAGTGTGAATTATAAATAGATCGCTTCAGTTCATCGTTCAAAATCTAACTCTGGATAAATCTGTTCGGTAATGAAAACTTGACAGTGTTTTAAACTAAGATTTTATTTTTTTTAGCAATGAACACTTTCGCCGCCGTTTATATCCTACAGAAATTTATTAACAATCAATTCCTGGAGCTTTTTTTTTCCAAAATTTATCATATTTTGCTTGTTCTTTGATTGCATCATCGTTTTATACGGAAAAATATTTTAACTTCCGATATTTGTAATCAGCAGCAAGAGGTATTCATTGGTATGTCATCATACTTTCGAAGATAAATTAGTGACGGAGTTCTAGATAGCATTATGAGTTCCATGTTACGGTGATAAAGGTTTAGCTACCTTTTGGACTCAACATATTTCGATTTTTATCAAGGGTTCAGTTCTTATGGAGAAAAAAATGTGGGTACTCTTACTTATGTGGAAATTGTTTTCATATAAACGTATAAAGGTTGGCCTGTTGAAATTGTCCACTTGAGTGATAATCTTTCGTAAAGAAAAATAATAGAAACTTCTTTAATATTTAAAATTTTGCTACCTCAAAGCACCAAAACGTTTTCATTATAGTGAGTGTAATTACTTTTTTCTTATTAACAACACAAAATGAAAGTAAATATTCATTGACATAAGTACTTCAGTTTACGGGTCTTCACCTGTATTTACTATTCCCTGTGTCTAGTGTGCATATACCTCGTGTACAAATTATTTTGTTTTCTCCCCTTATGGGATCCTTTTATTATTGTTTAATTTTCCCTGATGAGATTCTTTATTAGTTACTTGTTAGCTCCTTTAGCTACATGTGAATATCACATGGCTCCATCATATCAAACAACACTCTACTGGATAAAGACATAAACAACAGGATAGCCAAGGCAATGGCCACCATGTCACGGCTGCAGAAAAGAGTCTGGGACAACATATAGCTGACTAACAGTACTAAAGCCCTAGTCTACCGGACCTGTGTGTTGAGCACCTTGCTGTACGGAAGTGAAACATGGTCAACCTACTCATGGCAGGAAAAAAAGCTGAATGTTTTCCACATCCGATGCCTAAGGCGGATCTTTAAAATAAGGTGGCAAGATAAGATAACCAATGAGGAAGTGCTACAAAGAGCAGGGCGCCAGGACATCCGCTCTGTTATCAGCAGCAGACGCCTTGGCTGGCTTGGCCACGTTCGTAGAATGCCGGTGTGTCAACTTCCACAGGACATCCTGTATGGCGATCTAATAGAAGGCAGGAGAGCCGCTGGTCGCCCACTTTTACGGTATACGGATGTATGCAAACGCGACATGAAGCTCTTCAAAATCGACACTGGCAACTGGGAAGAGGTGGCACTGGACAGATCCTCATGGAGAGAGCATAAAGGAAGGGTCAAAGATTGCAGATGTCATACACAACAGAAGCAGAAAGAAGGGTGAAAATGCAAGGGCGCCTGGTGATTATATGCCCAACCTGCGATCGCAGCTGTGTATCAAGGATTGGCCTCTTTAGTCACACAAGAAGTTGCAAAGGGAAAAGATCATCTCTCGAGACGTAAAATGCCAAAGAATATCACACACTATTGAATCAGTGGTATATGTTTTTCTTTGTGATGTTAAACATAAGCTTATCAGATCCATTATGAAGATGTCCTTCCCAGAAGGGCCGATACATCCCCTCAGTGTCACTTAGGCTAACATTCTTAGTTTGTATCGTTGTAGCCGATATCTTTAGGTGAGCTGCTCCTTTTAGTTCCGTAGCTTCCACTAACGCGGCAGACTTTTTGTTCAGAAGTCTCCACCGACACAGCAGACCGCTGCCAAGAACCGTCACTGACTTTTGCAACCGGTAGCGGCAGTTGATCTCTGCCTCTACAGCTGAACTGCCCACGGCCTGGACCCACTTCAACGCAGACAGCTACAGCAACTAGACATACCACTCTACTCACGGCACCACCAGACTTAAAAGATACACACGGACCACTTGCTTTGTTCAAACCACAATCGCATCCTTTTTGTAAATAAATAACCAGCTATTGTAAATGTAAGCATTATATCAGTCTGAGTTACTGGTTAATGATATGTGGATTTTTTTTGTTACTCTTAATAATTTGTTTAGGAACTCAGTAATTTATTTTTTTAAAAAAGGTATTAAAAGCATATATCATCTATGTCTGTTTATCTGTCTGTCTGGTACAATTTCGGTACACGTTTTTCTCCCAACATTTATTCTCAGATCAAGTTGAAACTTTGTAAAAAGCGCTGGTTGGACTGTAATTTTATCTCGAAATTATAATATCGGTCTTCACCAAGATTCGAACCCAGAACCCCCGAGCCAAGCGCTTTACCACTCAGCCACCGGGCCTCCTCCCCATACTAATGATTTCATTCTTTTATTTTGTGATGCGGGCAAAGACAGGAATGTTTCAATTTAATATGGCATGCAGGCTTGACATGTTTGGGCTTCACTACTTTACGGGACAATGACATACGTTCCCTTAAGTTTGTTCATTACTAAAGACAAAATATGAACAAACATGATATGTCACACGACCCGCTTAAAGCCCACCCACAATGTGAAACTCTAAATCAGTGATTCCCAAAGTGGTCTATATAGACCCCCTGGGGTCTACGAAGACTTCCAAGGGGTCTACGAAAGTGAAAAAATAAATTGGGGGTCTATGAGATATCCACGAGGTCTATGATCATGGATTTCATTTCAGCAGGTCGTTACTTTAATTTTCAGATCCCATTAATGTAATTATTTCATAACTTGTATATGATTTGTACCTTAAATATTTATCCTGCTAATGAAGCAAAAAAAAACTGTTGTATTTAATTTTAATAATGATTTAAAAAGCTTAATTTTGTCTACATGTAACTAATGTTTAACAAAAAGAAATGTATATTGTACAGGTTGATTTATTTAAAACTGGGACTCATTCCTTCCTTGTCAAACAAGTTGTTTATGTGTCTTTTATGACGATATGAAACTAATTATGCTGGAGACGATGCCACACTGATAAAAAGATAAATATTTGAAAAACTTTCGAACTCTCGAAGATAAAGTTCAAAATAGACCCACAAAATCTCTCTTCAATATCATATAAAGAAAAATGATGGTTTGTAGCGTCTTACAATATCTGTTTACTTATAGCCAAATACAGAAAACACTATAGATAAAAATTAGATTTTGCCAGCCGTTGAAGAAGTTTAAAAAACTGTTTTACACAAACCTACTTCTGAAATTATTATTTAAGCAACAATACAGTTCAAGTGCACATCGATGACATTAGTTATAACATTAAAAGCTTCTTATGTATTTCTTTGCAAAAGACATATACAGTTTGGGATCAGCGGCATAACAAGCTCTCACAGGGTGTAGCACTGTGTGCTGCAAACTGCCTAAGAAACGCCGGCTCCTTATTTTTCCCCAGAGTTGACCCACGAAACCTTTCCCTTGTTTGGGTATAGTTGCAAGGCAGCAGAGGTTTGAATTCAGTTTTCCATATGCTAGGTGGGCTGCAAGCGAAGGATAATGAGTCGACTGTTATTTGCCATTGCCCCTTCTCCTGTTAATGAAAACAGTTCCACAGACTCAATATTTAAGCCAGACTTGAAAGATCAAGAAATGCACGAGAAACTGCTCTTTGCGGAAACTTTAACAATAATAGTTAAGGCTAATTAATAAATTAATTATTATATAATGTTTCAGGACTACTTCAGAGGACAACAAGTTCCTATAATAATAATATCTGTAGAAAATGATGATGAGCCTGCAAAAAAACAACAACACTTTTCCAGTGTGTTTGGTGATCCCAGTAATATCTATTTGTATTGGTTTAAATTTGAATTTTATCAACAAAAAAGATAGCGTTCTTTTACTTGAATTGTAGCTTTAAATTACTTGTTCATACTTCGACTCACTTCAGGTAGAAATAAGTTTTAAAAAAATGGAATAGGTAAATTTGCAAAAAATGCAATATAAGTTAATCAGGGGGTCTACCGTAGCTCAGAAAACATGGTAAGGGGGTCTACGCGTGTATGTCGTGTATGATAGACAAGAGAAGCATAGCTAGAAACCATCTACATAATAAAATTTGCTTCATTAACATAACATTAGGTTAGGACAACTTCCTTAAAGTCAGAATACGACTGAATCATTTGGTTATAAGTATTGTACTAAGTCTAGGGAGGGATTTAAGAGCATGAGACTTTTTAATGCCAAATGAAATGCACAAATATGACATTGTTATTATAGCGTTTTGAGCCTATATGATGTTTAATAACAGCGCTCTATAATAAATTATTATTATTATTATTATTATGTTAGAAAAAAAACAGTATTCATTCTCTGGCGCTGCCAAGGTCGAGTTTCGTTAAAGAGAAACAAAATTCATCGTAGTCCCTTTATCAGTTTCCACTTAGGAATTTTCTGTTGATGTTATTTTAGATAACTTCTATAAACGCTTAATCTCCAATCCTTGGTTCCCATATTTTCGTTGTTTTTCCAACTCAGTTTTTATTATATTATGAGATGATGGTACGGCTTTGTCAATAATGGTAGCGGCTTTTTCTTTTTTTTATCAATGAGCAGCAGAACAGGGCGATCAAAATCTACCGTTTTGTCTGTCAAAATAGGCCTATCTCAGTACCGCAGATGATCCGTAGACTTGAAAACCTCTTGTGGTGAGTATTTGTAATAAGGAGGTGTATCCTTACCGATCAAATTAAGTGTAAAAGCCAGGTGTATTATTATTTTTTTTAAATAGGCCTCAATTATAGCCCCACTATACACAGAGATAATATATCTATTCAACAAAAACCTATGGTCATACATTAAGTCTAAGAAAATGGAAACAACAGGAATAGCGCCATTAAAAGATGAACATAACATAATACATAATGATAATGAAACTAAAGCAAACATGATAAACAAATACTTTGCATCAGCATTCTCAGCCCCAGGAGACAAAGACATATTACTGAATTTGAACCAAGTAGACAACATAGAAGATATAGTAGTACAAGAAAATGGAATTCAAAAACTATTAGCCAACACCAAACCAAATAAAGCGTCTGGACCTGATGGTATTCCAGCTAGATTACTCAAAGAACTAAGCAATGAGCTAGCCCCAGTGTTCAAAATATTCTATCAGGCTTCCCTTAACCAGGGCAGAGTACCAAAGGACTGGAAAGAAGCTAATGTCACCCCCCTATTTAAAAAAGGAGAAAAATCTGACCCAGGAAACTACAGACCAGTATCACTCACCAGCATCACATGTAAAATCCTAGAACACATAATATGTAGCAACATCATAAACCACTTAGACAAACACAATGACCTCACACCATACCAACATGGCTTTAGGAAATATAAATCATGTGAAACACAACTAATAGGACTAATTGATGATTTTTCTAAAGGTTTAGATAATAGTGAACAAATAGATGCTATCTTAATAGATTTTTCCAAGGCTTTTGACAAAAAGTTCACCACCATAGTTTGCTTAAAAAATTAAAATATTTTGGCATTAATGGTCCACTGCATCAGTGGTTTAAAGATTTTCTGATAGGGAGAGAACAAACTGTAATAATAAATGGCTCTAGATCAACACCGATAACAGTAAACTCAGGTGTACCTCAAGGAACAGTCTTGGGTCCACTACTATTTTTAATTTACATAAATGATTTACCAAATTGCATTACTTCAGGAACAAAAGTCAGATTATTTGCAGACGATTGCATAATATATAGAACAATAAAAACAACACAAGACACAGATATTTTACAAAGAGAAATAGATGAATTACAGAAATGGAAATCAAATTGGAGCATGTCTTTCCACCCAGAAAAATGTCAGTTGTTAAGAGTAACAAAAAAACTAAAACAAATTAATTCCCCTTATCTTATTCATGGCAAACCAGTAACACAGACTAAAAACGCAAAATACCTAGGTGTTATAATAAATGAAAAACTGTCATGGAATCCACATATTGATGAAACTATAAAAAAATCAAACAAAGCATTAGGATTTATTAAAAGAAATTTCTATAAATCAAATAAGAACATAAAACTAAAATGTTATTTAACCTTGGTTAGGCCAATAATAGAATATGCATCCTCTGTTTGGGACCCCTCAACTCAAGAAAACATTAAGAAACTGGAACAGACACAAAATAGAGCAGTGAGATTCATAAATGAATATTCACATTTGACTAGAGTAACACCTATAGTAAAATCACTAAATTTAGAAAGCCTTCAGGACAGAAGACTCAAAAGTAAAGTAGCAATTATACATAAAACACTGAACCATAATCTTCAAATACAAAAACAAAATTTAATAAAATACTCTGAAAGACACAAAGATAATAGGACAAGTCTCGTCCCATATGCTAGGACAAATTTGTACAAATACTCCTTCTTCCCTAGTGCTATTAGAGCATGGAATGGGTTGCCTGAGCTAGCCTGGAAAACCAGTGACTTGGCAGAATTTAAGTCATTGATTAATATGCATGACTAAATGCATGACGTGTAGGACGTAATCATCTTCTTTTTTAAAGTAACGTCTGTATTATATAAGATAAGATACGATTCATTATCTATTCATTATGGCAGATGTGGACAACTTCTTTCTATCGAGGGTGTGACGAAATACGTCCTCCTCAATACTGAACTGACCAGAGCTGAATGCCCCCCTAGTTTAGCATTGTACAGTTCCCTCTCAATACCAAACTTAGCAGTGTAGAATGCCCCCCCCCCCCCTTTAACCACTAGTTTAGCATTGTACAAATATCCTATTATACCGATGTTAGATCCGACCTCCCGTTATAGGCCTCAAACCGGCGCCTTTGACCGTGACCTTCGCCTTCGACACGGAGGTCACGTTCAAACGCACATCCCAAGTTACGCCCCAATCACCTAAACACACCCGCACGTTCTTAACGCCTACTGCTATTCAAGTCGTTCCTGTCCACCGTGGCATCGGACGAAGGTCAAGCCTGATAATTGCAACGTGGTTCCGCTTTCCTCCTCCCTTGCCCCCCCCCCCCCCCCCCCCCAGGTCGCGGGATAAAGAAGTCTAGGAACTTGTGCTAGACAAAGCGGGTGAGTTGGAAAACGTTATCATTAATATTTGGTGTGTCTTCGCCTGTAACATTTCTGTTCCTATATCGTTGCCATATTAGCACTTGTCTGCTTCTAAATATTGCAGGTGTAAATTTCCATAAGTATGTATTCCTCATTTATTTGTTGACGTTAACTGTATTTTCAACAGTGAACATCCATCCTACAATTGAGTTCATTCTATTGTCTATTTATGTATTTATTATTTATACATGTACTTAGTCATCTGGATCTAATAAGGTCTAGATTAATTCCTTACCTGTACTTATGTACCTATCTATGTGTACATATAATTATGCTTATTTTGTTATGCACATACTGAACTGTTACCATGCACCCTTAGGACCGAGAATCAGTATTGCGTTTCTACCCCCTCATTTTCATCCTGTACCTGCATTGACCACGCGCCCTATTCTACCCCCCCCCTTTTTTTTTCCTCGTCACGGTCCTCTGGTCACGAGCGACCATGGACTTGTTTGCCTGTTGGGTAGTAATGTCACAGCCCTGTAATATGGTCCCCATGTTTCCCTCCTGAGTTATGCCCCTGTCTTGTACATTTATATGTGTATTTGTATGATGCTCCTGTCACGTAGTATAGACAAGTGTCTTTTTTTTTCTCCTAACTCTGTTTTTTTATTTCCTCTACTCGTAGTCGTAGTCGTAGTACTTGTACGGGGCGAGAGTGTCTTGTATTTTTGTTTTGAATTGTTTTTGCTACGTCACAAAGTCCGGTGACATCTATTGGTCATTCTTTGTCATGAGGCAGTTCACCTTCTGAATTTGGTTGAAACGAACGGTGTGTTGGCCCGTAAAACGTTCTTTGTCTGTACCAGTTTCTCGGACTTATTATTCAGTAGGATTTTTGGGACCCCTGTTTAGGGTGAGTTATTCGTTTGTGATATCTATTATTGTATGTTGTATGAGGTTGTTACTATTTATATTTTTAGTGTAGAAGTTGAGAGTATTGTGTTTATTTCGTTTATAGGGTGCCAGTGTTGGAGTTGTATATATACTGAGCTTGAGTCTATGCTAGTGTGGGCGTCGCTTGCCGTCTCAGAAATATATATTACAGTTTTCAGTGTCATTGTCAAATTGGCGATCTTCTGAGGTCTAACTTTACTATTACCGAGGTTGGCAGTTTTGTGACGCCAGTCGATCAGAGTCTGGTGGACTATGAAACCAGAGTGGCAAGTTGATAGCAGTAGCAAAGGTGCTTTAATTAATTATTGAATAATATCTTTATATATACATATGATATATATATCTAATATATATATTGTCTATTTGTCATCCTCATTGTACATACACATTTATCAGTTTCATACAATTAAATTCATTTATTTTTGTTGTTATTTAAACTATTCACATAGTTGGTTTCTCTATGTACGACTGTGTGTGAGTGATGTTCTTGTCAGGTTGAACCCCGGAACCTTAATGGTGTAAAGCTAGTTAACAACACAAATAAATCCTAAACCTGATAGCTCCCATAGAACAATTATTATTCGACCTAGTAAAATGTTGTTAGAATGTATGTTAGGTAGTCTAAGGGAGACGCTCCTATCAAGGATGCGCCCCTCGCCAACCAGCCTGTATGATTTAAAATTTCAGGCTCCTCTCACGTCTCATCTCATAGCCTCCTACACCAAGGCTGGAGTGTTCGTTGCCTGAAGGTAGATCTCAGCAGCTCTCCACACACTCCCATTGAGGTGAGTCACTCATCACCCTCAACTAGAACTGAGAGCATTCCAGGCTTAAGTCCCAGGACCGGTCTGCACCTACCACAGGAATAAGCCCACCGCGTAGCATCCTCATCACACTAGTACCTGCCCACCCGCAGAACATCAACTGCGCACAGCGGAGCCCCAACTTGCCCCACCCCGAAGAAGAACCCTGGATACAGCCGAATAACCAAACCATACTCGAGTTTTATGAGCAGCATCCCAGTGATGATATTGTCTTGAAGGGTTATCCTAAATAATTTTGTACATCCTCCCTTCTAATCGTTTGTATTTCTTCTTAGTTATTCTTTATTAAATATTTGTTTCTTACTCGAAGTCGTTAAGTTTTGGTTCTTGCTGGTGCCTGCCAACGTGCCTATACAATATCAACATAATATTTATCGCGTTGTGGCCATAAGACTTTACCCCAAGGAGTCAAAGGCCATTCATCCCGGTCGAAAAGTGCAAACTGACCGATCGGCGGACATATTCCACCACAGAGAACTGCATTAAAAAATTTTGAAAATGGGGGCATATCCAATTTATATTTTACTATACATTTGCATCGCATTTATTAACACTCCCTATCGTGAACTACAACAAGAGTTAGCAATTTCTAAAACTAATTTTACTAATAATTTTTTTTAAATTTTACTTTTTTTTTTTACATCACAATTTCACTACAAATGTAAAGCTGCATTTCAGGAACTGTAGAACTAGCTTACAGTAAGTCAACATCGACTTGTTCTAACGCTTGTTGTTTTTTTTTCAAACAAAAAAAAACAAACTTGTTCATAGATGTATCTGGATCCCAATAGTGTGAAAGTTTATCAGCAAAGATTTTAAGTGTGGTAATGAAGCTTCTGGTAAAACCCATAAAAATCCCATGGAAGAATTGGCTTAAACTTCTCTTTCAGGTCATAATTAGCTTGGAGGTATGTCCTCTGGAGCTGAATCAGCTACTGTACTAAATGGTGTACAGAGAGTATTTAAAACTTGTTTCAAATTCTTGTCTTGAAATTTGATTTCAAGCTCCACAATCAAGGAATTCAATTAAGTTTTTAACTTTTCAACCATTTCACTAGAAATAGTTTTCCCTTTTAGCAAAGTAAAATTATAAAGCATGCTTTCTCTTGCTTGCCTGAAGAGATGGGAAAGCTTTGTTTGAAAAGATTTATCATGCATATACATTTCATCTGCTAACACCTCATTGCAATGATGTGCGCGACAACCATGAAGTCTGTCTTTTACGCTTTATTAGAAATATTAGTAACAAAGTCACAGTCAATGCCCCTTAAGGAACATGACAGTTTCGTCTTAAGCTCCCATACTCATCTCAATACCTTGCCCATGCTAAACTAGCGGAAACTGCTGTAATTATATGAATGTTTAGTTTCCAAATCTTCAAGTACTGCCTATGATTAAGACCTCTAGCTCTGATAAGTTTGATCCTTGAAATAATTGGGTCAATAGCATCTTTGCTAGGTCATAGAACTTTGCTAGGTCATAGAACTTTGCTAGGTCATAGAACTTTGCTAGGTCATAGAACTTTGCTAGGTCATAGAACTTTGCTAGGTCATAGAACTTTGCTAGGTCATAGAACTTTGCTAGGTCATAGAACTTTGCATGAACATTTGGGATATTGTTCTTTTATTTTATTATAAAACCAATGCTTTTTTCCCCAAACCACGTTACACTATCAGCTGTTACACCCGCCATCTTGTTCCATACCAAACCTACACTTTGAACACAGTTCTTCATAGCATGAATAAAACTGGTCTGATCCTAACTTTTACAATGATACTTTTTTTAGCCTCTTCATCATAAGAGTCATGGGTTTATATGATTATTTTAAATAGTATATTCAGATATTAAAAATTATTTACTTTTAATATAAATGATTTTTTTGTGTAAATATAATTTGCTTACCCCTGCATTATTGGGATGAAATGAATCAGAAGTTAACCTCCTGAAGGGTGTAAAGGGGTTCTGTAGGAGGTGTACCTGTCATCTGGGCTCCTTAACTACCTCATTGACTTTAGTCTGTACTCAGAGATAAGCTGTCATCTGTGGCTCCATGTGGTTGTCAACAGCATACGACAACGGCCACACTCCGGATTCGCAGGACTGTCATTTGGTTGTCTCTATATTCAGGGTTCATACATTGCCCGCTGCTGTCCCCAGCGTGCTAAGGGAGGTTTGGGCTAGGCCGCTAGGAACTCTGTAGAACATCCAGAATTTCCGTGGATCAAACAAACAAAACAAATCAAATCTTTATTATAATGATAAATAAGAGACTTAAGAAAACTATGAAACACAATGAATATATTTCTCTTTTTATTTTCTTTACTTTGTCAGTTCCTGGTCAAAATTATATTTCTAGTACTTATGAGTTTTAGTTTTGTAACTGTAGGACCGATTCTAAAAAGATAAGTAAAATTAATTAGAGAATTATAAACCGAAGCCATGACAGGATTCTTAAAGCAGTAATCTCAATTTCAACTTAAAACTATAGATACAAATCTTATCTTCTAATCTTGTATAATACAGACATTACTTTAAAAAAAAGATGATTACGTCCTACGCGTCATGCATATTAACCAATGACCTAAATTCTGCCAAGTCACTGGTTTTCCTGGCTAGCTCAGGCAACCCATTCCATGCTCTAATAGCACTAGGGAAGAAGGAGCTTTTGTACAGACCTGAGTGTCGTGTGCCAGCCACGTTAGCCGCGTGCCTTCTATTTCTTATTTGAGGTATTTTGTTTCATCGTCTGAATGGGACTTTCCCATTTTATTTTTATTTCAAAATAGCTTGTCACCATGTTACAGGTCCAACTTCAAAACCTGGAAAGTGAAAACCCGGGTACACTATTCTGCCTCAGCTTGGCATCCGAGTGAAAACAAGGAAGTGATTAGGCTAAATGAATAGCAAAACTTTCTCGTTGCCCAGTGCGGAGTTAAAAGAGAGCTTCCACGTCCCTGTCGATAATCTAGGCGCCATTTTTCAAGGGACCGTTACACTATAGGCAAGTCCTCCACGGTTAGCGTGCTAAAACATAGGAAGATGGCAGGAGTTTTCGGTATGCTCGGTCTTCGACCATGAATTCTAGTCCATGCGCCCAGAGTGTCAGACACATTGGAAATACTAGTGTATTATATAGGCATTGGTTAGGACCTCTTCCTGACAGAACAGTTTGTTCAAGCAGGCTTTCACACCTAGAGTTTAAAGGGTCTTGGGCTCAACTCTTTTGACAATGTCAGGGAACGTGACAAGGTACTATTGCTCTAACCTGCCGTTAGGTTGCGACGTTCAATGTTTAGGCCTTCTATAACGATTGTTTTGAGATACTTTCATGGCTCTTTGTTAAAATCATATACAGTCTGTCACATGATTGCATGGCTGATTAACTAGAGTCACGTGACAATGGGCTGTTTTTCACTTCAAAAAAATTGCCCGCATTTCAACAACCCCCGCTTGACCAATGTATTCTAATATATGTTAAGTTTAATTAAAAAAGCCCGCATTAAGTCACCCTCCAAAAGAAACCTGTAACACTTTATCTTATAATACTTTAAAATCTCCAATAGTAAGCAACAAGAGGTTAGCACTAATTTTCCTGCTATACAAAAATACAGCGACAGAAACACTCTGTCCACTGACAGACAGTTGTGTTTTTTTTAAAGTGCCAAACAGCATCCATCCACACATAGAGATGTAAATCAACATGTGCCCTCCCTTTTTTATATGTTTCTTTTTACATTCATTTTCTAAATACGACTGCTTCTGTATCAGTTCATTACTTTCTAACTAATGTATTTTTATTTTTTAAAATTATTTTTGGCCTTGTTAGCCAACACCAATATCAGACATAAGATGTAGATGTATTTTTTTTTTGCAGACGATCATAGTCGAATTACATGATCATAGAAGTACTAGTCTGGGCCGATCTATCTTATTTCTCAAAGCATGCTATATTTTAGAATTAAAATACCATTTTTCTTATTTTTAAAACATATTTAATATGCATACCTATAGAATATATAGTTGTGAGTTCGTGGAGAGTAATGCCTGGGACGACTCGAAGGTGAAAATCAAGACGTCACTTGTTCACTACGAAAGAGATACCAACCATAAAATTTAAAATATTGTCGGTAAAAATGTGAAAGCAAAATGTTTTTTAAAAATCCCTGTCGAAATTCGTACATGTATTTGGTTGCATATTATAATTTAGTTCCATCTTACATACAAGACAATATCAAACAGCTTCTGTATTTTCGAATAATTTAACAGAATAAGGTTGTAAACAGCAAATACAAAACTAGACAGTCGAAGTTGAAGCGATCATTTTTAAACCACAATAGAATCGCTCAGATTACTGGCAATAGACATAAAATTCAAAGAAACTTAAATTGTTAATAACATACTTCAATCATTAAATGAAAATATTTATCATAGAAAACTTGTCTATAGAAAACTGAATTTCGTACTTTGCCGGTAACAATTGTATACAAATATATATATATATATATATATACACACATTGATGCAGTCGTACGTATGTACCACATTTGTTTCAGCACCTAGCTTTAACTCTATGTTTATGTACATGTGTATTAAACATTGAGAACGACGTCTTCCTGTCCAGATGTTTCTTGATGTAGCAAATCAAATAATGTTTGAAATTTTGCTTCTTTGAGACAAATCTTGCATTTTGTTTTTCCCATTGCAGCATTAGACAGTAAGTGATGTGAACACAGGGGTCTGTTCACTAAGCAAGCAGGGTCTCTTTGGTGACACGTGGGGCAACTTTGAAGTTCTGAAAAGATTTAAAATGTCGTATAAAAAATTTAATTTACTTATGATTCAAGTAAGAATTACATATTAGTTTCAAGTTTAATTGATAATACTAAAATGACAATCGAATCGAAATATCTCTGCTCTTACACCTATTGTATGTAGGACTATTTTCTAAGGTGTAGATTTCAGTGGCAATAGATGTTTGTTTGTGAGGGGTAGCTTTGCAAATCGGGCAATGATATTAGATGTAACAGATACCATCCCCGGTTACTTCATCCCTGGTCTTTATATCCCCGGGGATGAAATGACTGGTCACCGAAATTCAAGTGTTTTGAGGGCGGTGGGGTGTGATTAGCGCTAGCGAAAAGAGAAGAAGAGCGAAAATTGATATAAAGTTCACAGAACGGAAGTGAGTTCCTTTTGGAGGGTGACTTAATGCGGGCTTTTTAAATTAAACTTAACATATATTAGAATACATTGGTCAAGCGGGGGTTGTTGAAATGCGGGCATTTTTTTGAACTGAAAAACAACTAGGCCAAAGTATTATGGATTGGGCTCTTTAGTCACACGAGAAGTTACAAAGGAAAAATATCGTCTCTCGAAACAAGAATATATATATATATCACGAGCGTAGCCAAAAGGGGGGGGGTAGTGGAATTTAGCAACTGATTTATTTTTCGCTTTGATTTTTTATTTTTTTTATTTTAGGTGAGATTTAATATTAAACCATCCCTTGCCCCAATGCAGTAAAATGGGGTTTTGAGTTTGAAACCACCTACCTGGGGGTTTGCAGTTAAAACCCCTCTTTTATAAAGCAAAAAAATTGCAAATAATAATTTCCAAATTACAAGAGCATAGCTCCAAACCCGAAACAGTGCTCCCCCAGAACCCTTGCTGGTAAGGGCGGGGTGTCTAAAATTTTTCCACTAACTTTAGGAAGAGTCTATTGTAGGGTACAATAAACGTCTTCCGAAAGAATAAAGGGTCAGAATGTAATAAAGATTAATTATGTACACACACACAAAATGTATACACACTTTGAACTGTCATAGACAATTTATTTCCCGTTCTACAATGCTAAATTTCTGGACATGGAAAGCTTAATGTCCGATTGGAAAACTAAATGTGATTAATGTGAGTAATGTTCAAACTGGTGGCCTTCAGCGTCAATACATTGCTGATTACGAGTCTACACTGATTCCGTACATCGTACCAAAGTGTCCACTGAGATTTCTGCTCCCACCGCCTGAATCTAATTCCACAGGGACGTGGTTTACGTTTGTACTTTAGCTGTGCCCCATAAGAAGAAATACAGCGGCGTGAGGACTGGAGAGCGTGCAGGAAACTTGATTAGTCCCCTGCGTCCTATCCACTGGCCTGGCACATTGGGATCTAGGTATGCACGTACGTCGCTATGATGTAGCGGCGGGGCGCCATCTTGTTGGAAATAAAACTCATCATTACCGTGTAATGCACGAATGGCAGGGAATATGGAGTCAGCAAGCTCAGGTCTCCACTGTCTTCGAACCGCAGCTACATACCCAAACTTCCCTCTCAAATTTCCAGTACCACTTAATTATCTGTTTCCGCTCTTCAAAACTTAAACGCACGTCCGCCATGTTGCAGTTACTTCTTTGTCACTGCTGCAACAAGTTGAAGAAACATAACATTACTTTCTCACAGAAATTTAACTTTGTAGAACGGGAAGTCAATTGTCTATGACAGTTCAAAGTGTGAATACAGATTTTTGACGCACCCTCTATATATTTTTATGGCGGGGTGGGAATCCTCCCCCCCCCCCCCCAAAGCCTCTTTCCCGAAAACGAATCCTAACTACGCCCATGCATTTAAGGCATTAAATCTACATGTTGTTTTGAGGTAAAAGAATTATAATCATGTGACATTTGAATCATCACGAAGATAAATGATTGTTTAAGAAGCAGATATTTTTTAGGTTGCGAATTCTATTAGAAACAGTAAGTAAATGTTTTTACGCTTAGACGTTCATTTAAACTCTGATGTCTACAAAGAAATTTATAAGTCTGATTAAACTTTGTGCGATATGCGGGATTGTCATTTTTGATGCAATCATTGTAAAACACCTCAGCACTTTAAAGGTTAAACATCTAGGACTATATCTTTTATTTGATTGCGATATTATTTTTTTTGTATCATGACAAGAACATAACGTGAGTATAACTTATCTATGCGTTGTCTCTCTTTCTAATCTCTTACCAACATATTACTTTTACCTAGAATAATGTTGAATAAACATTGAAACTGGTCCCTTATAATCATTGCCATTTCTTCACTTTTCAGAAATCAAATTTTCTCTGTAGAAATAAATTTATATATATATATATTGTTACGAATCTCACTATCCAGGCTCTCTGCAAACTGCACCATACACCACCAACTTAAAAACTTGACAACGCAGGGCTTCAAAGTAACGTAACACTTTAAGAGTTCAATAAATAACAGCCAATACTGTGCAATTGGCAACACTTACACTGTACAAATATCTCTCTGATAACACCGTTCCGCCGTATCAATTCTTGCACTGGCCTCTCCGTCTCGTTCCGAGCTTGCGCTGGGTTCAACAGTTCAGGACTGACTTCACACACTAGGCTCGTTGTGTCGGTTGACCGCTCGCCTAGCGCTGGCCTGGGGCGATTTGCGTCGGCTGACTACACTCACACCACTACCCCCATCTGTGCCACCACCAGGTTTATAACACTGCCACCTCCTTAGACCTCATGACATTGGCTGTTAAGTTTCATCGCTGCAGGCGGGGGTCGATCGGTGGCAGTTGGCTTGCCTCTTGAGCTTGATGGAGCCATCCATGTTGCAGTCAGCTTCCTTCTTCTTCTCCAGTTGGCCTTCACCTGGTTCCATTGACGTCGTGAACGCATCGTCATCCATGTTGCACTCAGGAAAAGTCGCCTTCTTCTTCTCCGCCAATCGGTCTTCATGTGACTGCAGTGATGTCGAGGTTGCATCACTCTCTTGTTCGGTATTGAGGGCAGCCGCTTGGCACATGGAGAGGTAAAGGATGTAAAGGCTGGGGGTACCAAGATCGATGGCCAAAGAGGTGACTTCAGAGGGCTTTGCGAAGAAGGACTGGGATGGGCTTCAAATCCACAGGGCAGGGAATTGTCTGGAGGGCATGCTCGTGGGGCAGGTTGGTAACACTCCTCGTGCAATGGTCCCTCGTCTTCAGCTTCAGGCTCCATTCGGCTTTCTTCTTCATCATCGGGACCTCTCTCTCTCGTCTCAGTATCGGGCCAATCGCCTGTTGGTTTCAGACCTTGTTGATGACTTTCATCGTGCAAATGTCCATCATCTTCAACGTCAGGCTTCCTTGGATTCTCTTGACCACCATCAGGACTGTATAGCCTGACCAACGTCTGTTGGGTGCCGACCTGACTAGGATCTCTCGACTTGCAAATGTCTCTTAAAGACTTCGTCAGGTTTCAATGGGTTCTCATCACCACCAGGGCTTCTCTCGCTGAGCTTCGCACCTGGACGAACGTCTGTAGGGTCCAAGCCTCGCTGGTAGCTTTCATCATGTAAACGTCCCTCAGCAACAGATCTCTTGATTTGTCTTTCTGTTTGAGGTGCTCCTATCAGGTAAAGCTTCAGCACAAGATTCGTTCGAACTATGGGCAGCTTCCATTGTCTCTTCATCTGTCTCTTTCGGCTGCACAGGTCTGTACTCCTTGTTTTCGGATTCACAGGCTGCACTACCTTCATCAGCATTGCCGTTGTCACTGCATATTTCTTCAAAGGTTTGGGTGGGTAGTAGTTCATTGTTTAGCGATGGCGCAGCTCCTTTATCGTTCAGGTCTCCTTGGTCGTACGGGGTTTCTTCCACCTTGTCCATCGTTTTCACCACGGGGCTTGTCACTTCCTTCACCGAGATATACATCTTTTCAAGCTTGGTACAGGTCTCTTCGTTGGACTTCTTCCATATCGTATTCATAGCCCGCAATTCTTCCTTCCAGTCATCTAGCTGTTGGTGCAAGAGCTCTCCTAAAGTTGGTTTAATTTCAAACAGATATGTGTCCTGATCTTCCCCTTCTTCCACAATGTCTTCTCGGAGGCTTGTAAAGTTTCCTTCTTTCCGCCATTTTTCAGCCCTCGTTAACGCAGTTCTCGCCTCAGTTCTATAAATTCAAGCTCGTACAGCAGCTTCAGACGAGCCATAGTAGATCCGATCCAATCCGATTCCGATCCTATCCCACTTCTGACACCAGTTGTTACGAATCTCACTATCCAGGCTCTCTGCAAACTGCACCATACACCACCAACTTAAAGAACTTGACAACTCAGGGCTCCAAAGTAACGTAACACTTTAATAGTTGAATAAATAACAGCCAATACTGTACGATTGGCAAAACGTACTAATATCTCTCCGATAACACCGTACTGCCGTATCAACTCTTGCACTAGCCTCTCCGTCTCGTTCCGGGCTTGCACTGGGTTCAACAGTTCAGGGCCGACTTCACACACTAGGCTCGTTGTGTCGGACTAGATCGCAGACCAAGATCAAGACGCCAGTCGTCTCAACTGTACTTGACAGTACTCGCACTGAACCGTCGTAATGCTCCGTACAGAACCACACCGTTGAACTGTGCTGTAGTGAACCTTCTGTCGTGAACCCCTTTTCTGAACCGTCTTGACTGCGACACCTCCGCTCTTATATAGGGTCCCTACTGGCCTTCTCGAACCGGACAGAATGCCGCTCGACGTTTCTAGGTGGTCAGATGACTACAACTCTCGTGACGCTCCTGAGCTCTGTTCACGACGTCGATCCTTCCCGAACCATCATGTTGACACTCGTCTCGGCCGACCGTCGTAACTCGTCACGGTTGACCGCTCGTCTAGCGCTAGCCTGGGGCGATTTGCATCGGCTGAGTACACTCGTTTATGAGCTCTACGATATCTGGTTTGAGTTCGAACTAGTACGTGTTCAGATCTTCCTCTTCATCCACGAGGGCTTGCCAGAGACGTTCTTTCAGAATTTCGTTGTTCCTTTTGTAGTACTTAAGTCCTCACCATTTCACCTCTTGTTCTTTCAGATTCAGTTCATCTAGCAGTTTTACAGAAGCCATAGGAAATCTCACTTCTGACACCAATGTTACGTTCTCTCCTAATCAGGCCCTCTGTAAACACTGCTAAACACACAACTCATCAACACAAAAATCTGACAACAAGAGCTCTAAATAATATGGTACTTTAATAATGGTCAAATAGATAACAGCCAATACTAGACGATTGGCACACATCAACAACTAAAAATGCTACACTGTACATAACCGTACTAAACTCTACTGTCACTATCTCTTCCTGGACTCGTACATAACACTTGAGTACTCCGCCAGGACCGACTTCATGGCCGACTAACAGTCCCGGTCTCCCCGCTGTCCTGTCTTGAACTGCACTACCTTACACACTCTCTCTGGTCCACGCAGGTTTATGATCCGATGACCATAACACGGGTCATATTCACGTGCAACGTTCATACCAGGACTGTCCCTTGACCTTCGATATAGCACGCTAAACTGTCTTTCTGGCCTGTGTCACATAAGTCAGCTGATCACACACATTAACCCTATTGCCGTCGCGTCGGTGTGGTTCTGTAAGAAGCATTACGACGGTTCAGTGCGGAGTACTGTCAAGTACAGTTGAGACTATTGGCTTCTTGATCTCGGTCTGCGATCGAGTCCGACACAACGAGCCTAGTGTGTGAAGTCAGTTCTGAACTGTTGAGCCCAGTGCAAGCCCGGAACGAGACGGAGAGGCCAGTGCAAGAATTGATACGGCGGATGCAATGGTATCCCCCCAGATCTTCTAAAACAATGCCAAACTACTCTAATCCAACATCTACACGAACTGCTTTGCAACAGTTGGCAAGAAGGTACTGTGCCACAAGACCTGCGGGATGCTAAAATCATTACACTGTATAAGAACAAAGGTGACAGAAGCGACTGCAACAATAACAGGGGGAATCTCCCTCCTATTGACGATAATCTGGGAAGCGTGATCGAGAGGCCTAGTGCGCTTGAACTTGTCTTGGCTACCTAGAAGGGGGCTCGAGGTTCGACACCCGACTCGGGCAGAGTTGTGTTTACTGAGCGCCTAAAGGCAGCACGGAAAACCAACTCCTAGATACCCCTCCCCAACCCCCACCGGTCCACTAATGAGATTGGACCAAAAGCGCTCTGAGCATGCTATAAGCATGAAAAGTAGCGCTATATAAAAGCTATAATAAAAAAAAAGTATTGTAGGCAAAGTCTTTGCTCGAGTGATACTTCCCAGGCTACAAAAACTAGCTGATCGGGTCTATCCAGAATATCAAATGCGGCTTTCGCTCAGGGAAGTCCACGATTGACATGATTTACTTTATCCGCCAACTCCAGGAAAAGTGCAGAGAACAAAGGATGCCTTTGTACATTGCGTTTATTGACCTGACAAAGGCCTTCGATCTAGTTAGCAGAGATGGCCTCTTTAAAATTTTACAGTTAATAGACTGTCCACCCAAGCTACTAAATGTAATCGTATCTTTCCACCAAAATATGATGGGTACAGTGCAATTCAACGGTGCCAGCTCTGAAAGTTTCAGTATAAAGAGCGGAGTTAAACAAGGATGTGTCCTGGCCCTAACCCTCTTTGGAATACTATTTTTACTGCTAATCCACAACACGTTTGACAAATCCATTGAAGGCATCTATCTCCATTCCAGATTTGATGGCAAACTCCTAAATATTGCCAGACTGAGGGCCAAAACTAAAATCAGAGCCACCCTCGTAAGAAATATGCTATTCACAGATGACGCAGCGGTAGTGGCACACACACAAGAAGAACTTCAGTCACTAATGTCCCGCTTCTCTCAGGCCTGTAAAGAATATGGCTTGACTATTAGCACAAAGAAAACAAATGTTATGGGACCACCTGCTACAGCACCACCCTCCATCCTCATTGACGATTTTGGGAAAACCATAAGCTAACTACGGTGACCAAAATGCATGCGTTATGAGTACACTGCTGTATGGCAGTAAATCATGGACCAACTACGCAAAGCAAGAGAGAAAACTGAACTCATTCCATTTGAGATGTCTCCGTAGGATTTTGAAAGAAAAAGTGTGCAATACTCAGATCCTTGCGCGATCAGTTATTCCCAGCATATTTACAGCTCTCAGACAACGCCGCTTGCGCTGGCTTGGACATGTTCGCCGGATAGGACAAGCGCATCCCAAAAGTCATCCTCTATGGTCAACTCGCGACTGGCACAAGAAAAACTGGTCGCCCCCACCTCCGTTACATAGATGTAATAAAACGTGACATCAAATCAGTGAACATCAATACTGACAGATGGGAAGACATAGCTCTAGACCGCAACAGACGGAGAGAGACAGTGACCAAGAAAGCTATGGACAGGGAAAGTACATTGGTCTCAGGTCAGGAAGAAAAACGTACAATCCGAAAAACGGCCAGCTCCTCTACCACCGAAGTAAAAGCCACCTTAACCAACGCTATCTGTGGACGGGAGTGTCTCTCCAAAATAGGGCTCCACAGCCACATGAGGAAGTGTGCTCTGAGATGAACCATAGTCGTTCTACGACTGAAGGAGGCCAATGAATGATGATGATATATATATATATATATATATATATATATATATATATTAAAACATATAATCACAATAATCCATATTACATTAAGCCAAAGTGTTGAGTTTTAATCTAATTATTTCTACTATAAAGTTTTAGTTATTTAAAAAAATATGATCATAAAAGAAATATCTTACATAATAATAAAATATTTACTCGTGAAAAATGCACAAGGAAATATATCTATTATCAACAACCCCATTTTCTTTTAAAATCTTTCACATGTTGGGCGGGCTTTACAAGCGCAAAATGTAGTTCATATCCAAAAACAAAAGTTCCACTTACAGATAATGCCTGATAAGGTTGACTAGACTTAGTGGCCCGATTGGGGGGCTGGGAGGAGGGAGAAATATAAGAATACTAACAAATTAGAAAAAAGTATCCTGGGAGAAAATTTTAATAATAATAAATTTTAAAATTTTTTTACAGTGATTACACCAGAGTTACGCTTCTTAGCCTTCTTAAAGATAGCATCTTATCAGGACATGGTTGGAAATGTATGAAAATGCATCCAAGATCTCTGACATGAAATAAATACACAGACCATGACGACGTCCTAAATTGGACTACCCCCCTCTGCCCCTTCTAATCTCCCCTCCCTTACCCGTCTTTAGCCATTTGTGATCATACATCGTGAGTGCATCCAGGTCAAGACAACAACAGAATAAAAAAAATAATACATCGCGATTTCCTTGCATTATAACTTGAAGAGTATAATCTATTTAAATGGACAATGTCTCACTCTAGGCTTCTTTTCTACCCCTCCGCCCCCTACCCTTTTTTTAATACAGCTATTATAGTTCTTCATGAAAGACTGGTTGCATTATGCGATCTGTTTCCTAACAGATTTCTATTAATAAGGGGCATAAAAGGATTTTTGGAACGCTCAGTTCTATGTCGTCTGTCATTGTGGGATAATTTCAAATGTTTGAGTTTTCTTTACATTACGTGAATATTAAGCGAAGAGTATGTAAGTATTTAATGTAAACAATGGTTTTACACAAAATAACGCAGATCTATATTTTCCTTATTTTACATTGAGCCAAAGTGTTTGGTTTTAATCTAATTGTTTTTCTTTTAAGACTTAGTGGCCCGGGAGGGGGAAAAATATAAGAATACGAAAAGATTAGACAATAGTATACCTATAAAAATTATAATACACATTTTTCAAATCTTTAACAAAGGTGGGAGTAGCATTTCTTGCATCCCCTCCCACTCACATCCATTCTATTATCAACATCCTTTTTTTTTTCACTTCCTCCTAACAACTCATAGTTTCGTCATTGTCCAAAAATATTAATCGAAATTTTGTGCGTTACGCGCATTGAAATAACAAAAAAATGACATCGCGCTAATAACATGAATGTCTAGGCTCAATCCCCGTGCAATTTTTTTTTTACTTTTAAATTAAAACTAAACAATATAAATGTTAAATTTTAATAGATTATCTGAACATAAAGAAGGAATATTGTTGCTAAACCATAAAACATGCAAAGTCCGTTATTGTCCTAAAGTCCATTTCTGTGTTAACGAACCTCTGGTCCTGAGTTCTAATCTCGATGAAGACTGGAATTTTCAATTTGGGATTTTTATGGCGTTTCTGAGTCCACCCATCTCTAATGGGTACCTAACATTAGTTGAGGAAAAGTAAAGACAAATGGTCGTTGTGCCGGCCACATGACACCCTCGTTAACCGTTGTTCAAAGAAACAGATGACCTTTACACATCTGCCCCATATATCGCAAGGTTTGAAATAGGGAGCTTTACTTTTAATGAGTACATGAATTTCTTACCTTGTTTTAGAATGCTTTAAATATTGACAATAGAAGCTGAAAGTATATAAAATTCATAGTCGTATATCGCACTAATTAGTCCTATCGCTTGTGGGCATTCTAAAGCGCATCTAAGCCAGTGTGCGCCTCATATTCGTGCGAGATTGGCGGCTTTCTATCCCGCACAAGTAGGTAATTCCCCCAAACACACATACACATTCGGTTTCGGTAAGCCAGCCCACTACCCTTCCCTCGAGGTCGGCCTCTAAATTCCATCCTAAGCAGGTGCCATCCTAGTCGACAGGTGGGGTTGCCAAATAGACCTAGATCGATAGCTAGACTACTTTATATTTGTCCTACGGAAATTTCCATAAAAATTTAAAATATGTATTTACATATGAATTAAAGTATTGTACCTAGCCAATACCTTTGAATAAAAACAAATATTCTTTTTAAACAGAATTTCTATTAAATAATGTACGAACAGTTTTGAAATGCCATAATGACTATATGTTACCTTCGTGCCAAATGCTAAATAGATAGATCAATTAAAATTTAATTCGTTTTAACCCACAGGGACAACGAAAAACTCGGCATGCTCAGCAAAAATATGGGAACAATTAGCATTTCGTAATAAAATATTATTTAAATAAAGACTTTTAGCTAGCATCTTTTTGTAAAGTTTAAAACTATAATAAACTGTACACATTAAATATTCAAACGCAAAGAATAACTTCTTGATATGAAGAGTAGTAAGGTCTATGAGTCGAATTCCAATTACGACCGCCGCGTCGAGCCTATTTCTTCGATTTGTCTACGATACCCCTTAAGAAAAAAAAATTCTTCCCATCTTCTATGAATTTAAAGTTGAGCAATAATATTTTGATTTGTGACACTCTTCTAACATAATTGCTGAAAGATTGTTTCAATGTTATTGACATTTTATTTCAGATCAAAGAAATTATTTACTTACTTACTTGCTTAAGTCCTCCCGCGCCGTTCGGCGCATTGGGCGGCAAGCTGTCTCCATAAAGATCTGTCATTGGCAATGTCTGAAGCCTCCTCCCACCTGGTGTCCACTGTTCTGAGGTCCTCCATGAAGGTGTGTCGCCACGTAATACGATGACGTCCCTGTTTGCGCTTTCCTCGTTTTGGCTTCCATGTTATCGCAGCTCTTGGTGTGCGTAGTTCATTTTGACGTAGAAAACCGCAAACCTTATGTGACGCTCTGTCACAACCTCACTAAGTGTTCGACTCCCAGTTCGGCATAGGATTTCCTTGTTTGAGACCCGATCTGTGTAACTGACCCCCAAAATCCGCCTCAGCCATTTTTGTTGAGCCACATTTAGTCTTTTCTCAATTTTGACAGATGTCTTCCATGTCTCACATGCATATGTAGCAGTTGGAATGACGATTGTGTTGAAAAGGTGTATTTTTGTTTCCAGTTCAATAGCTTGGCTAGTCCAAATAGGCTGCAACCTTTGGTAAATGCTCCCTGCCTTTCCTATTCGGCACGCTACATCATGGTAAGCATCTCCATCATTTGTTATGATGCTGCCAAGGTACGTGAACTTGTCCAGCTCTTCAAGCTTTGACTCACCAAGTCTGATGGGGGCACCCTTTGCCTTATATCCCACTCGCATAATTTTAGTCTTATCCAAGTTTATGCGGAGGCCAAATTTGGGTGCCTCTCTATCTAGGCTCTCCGTCATCTCTTGAATGCATTTATTTGTAGCCCCGAGTAGTGCAACGTCATCGGCAAAGTCTAAGTCCGTCATTCGGTTTTGTTCACGCCATGGAATACCAAAGGCAGTCTGGTTCATTGCTCTCCTCATTATGTAGTCGATGGCTAGGAGGAAAAGGAAGGGAGATAATATCTCAAAGAAATTGAATCAATGATATTTTCTTAGTTAATTTCGCTCAACCTCCTAGTATTCGCGAAATATTTGATAATTTGGATTGAACTAGCTTTGATTTTATACAGTTTATCATTATCAATATACAATTTTTACAAACCTTAAATCAACTCTGCCTGTCTGGTAAAAAAATTTGTACACAATATTCCTCTGACAACCTATCTCGGATCAGGCTGAAATTTTTCGATATTATATTTTTACCTGACAAATGAAAATCAATTAATAAAAAAATTAGTTAATAAACTATTGGTCATTATTTTTATTTTCGAAAATTCAGTGGGAATTGAACAAAGGAAAGAAATTATACTTGACAGAAGTGGCGGTATAAGCTTTAGTAGTCTCTTTATAGGTCTCAGCTTTAAAGTGCAATTATTAGATTTTTTATTGCGAGGTATTTTTCCTCAACCTGCTAAACCAGGTGCTGTAGATCCACGACCAATACTTCGCTCTTGAAGAAGGGATCAAGCACAAATCAAATTTCGACGCTACACATCCTTCTGGAACATTCCACGGAATTGAATTCAGTGGCTTCACTAGGGTGGGTGTCACCAGGTTCGGTAAGATTAGGGTGTCACCCCCCCCCCCCCAAGCGTTCCAGTTATTCTTCCCAATAAAAAAACTATCGTTGTTTAGCTCTTTTTTGCGCAAGAATACAGTTCCTTGATTGCTGTTACACAATGTTAAAATGATTGTCGATTCTGTTTTGTTTTTTTTGTCTCTGACATATTATCGATTATTATTACACACATTAACATTTACGATTTTAAATTAGAAACAAACTAAACATCAAGTGAACATGCTTTTCTAAGTAAACATTTAACAACAGCTCTTAGTGGAAACTTTGTAACATTCGAGCGGTAGTTTCCTGAGGACGACTATTAAAAAAATGCAACTTTACGAAAAAAAAAATATTTACCGGAACAAAAACTTTTAAATAAAATATTTTTTTAACAATTAAAAGTTAACAATAACTTTAGAAAATAAAAATTTAAAATTTCCTTTTCAGGATTTCAAATTTGAAAAACAACTTTAAGCTCAATATATTTTGCGACTTCGTTTTCAATTGATAGAATTTCTCAAAAGGGTTTGTTGAACTAGTGACTGACTAGTCCGTTTCGTTTCTTTGATTAAAAAGTATTGGGCCGGAAGTCGCTTTTTTCCTTTTATATGTTTGTATTGTTCAGTTCTCTTTTTAAATTAAACTGACATTATTATGCTATAATTTTAAGTTTACCTGATAGAGAAAAAAATTCTGCACAAAAATACGGGTAGTTGGGATATAACCCGATAGAGGCTATAAAAAGAAAAGACCTGAAACTAGCGCGTGAAACTAAACATTTACAGTACTTTATTTGATGAGTATTTTACCCAAGATCAGTGTTGTTTTTTTAGGACTAGCTTATTTCATGTACCCGGCATTTTCCAATACACAATTTCATACACAAAATAATTGTTGAAAAAAATTGTAGTTATTTTAAACTTTAAATGATTACTTAAAAAGGTGTTACTCTAATCAATTTTGAATATTATTTTGTTATAAATGTCACTGTTTATTTTGTGTCTGTTCTAGTTTCTTAAATTTTTCTTGAGTAAAGGGGTCGTTTTTCTCCTAATGGGTATACCTGATTTCTCCAAGCAGCCTTTGTAAAATATTGGTCCTAAATAATGCTATGTTTATAAACGAAAAATCGCATGGCTGCATTATGATGAATATACGTGTTAGTTCAATATATTTTATATTACTAGGTAACTAAAAATAACCGCATAAATAGACGTAAGTTTAATTTTTTTCTGTTAGATAAAGTCATATGGCAAATTTTTGTTTATATCCTAATTCTAAAAAGGAATAATAATAGAATTATACAGTAAAAATAATCACTAAGTTTTTCTTTTAATAGTTGTGAAAGTCTAACTGAGTTTGTGTTTTTGCAGATGTACACAAGCTACACTATGAGTCAGTCCATCTCTTCTAATTGTTTAGAAATGAGTGTAAAAATGTAGGCTTCGATATTTTTAGCCTGAATTTAAGAAGTTACAAACTTCAAACAAGTAATATATTGCCTCTTCCATAAAACTTTGTACTTAAAAAATAAATTTATCCAATGCTCGAAACCCTCTTGTATACTTAGGCCCTATTTAAATCGATCCGGTATCAATGTATTAAGTAGCAATAACCCCGCTAAAAAATTAAATGAAAGAAGATTGAGATATACATATATTTTTATGACGGTACTCGTCGGTACGGGGTACCGGCACCTTTTTTCAATGTCGGGAAAAATGATTACTTTTCTTGTAATTCAACGTTAATTGTTAATTTATTATTAGTATTAGTTGAAAGTTAGGCAATCTATCACTGAGTACCGGAGCCTCTTTTTTATTTTTACAAAAAAAAAAGAACTTTGTATACTTTCAGCCGACATGCCGTATTATTAAAAACACCTCTATGTGAACTTCTCAATCATCTAGAGTCTTAGACAGCCATTATTTTAGACTAGATTTAAGTAGAGTCTAGACCAAGATTTAGTAGACCTATTATTATAAAAAAAAAATAATAATCAGTCATTATAGACATCATTCGCAATTTTATTATTAGGTCTAGGCATATTTAAATTATAATAGATCTAAGTCTAAGTACTAACTTATTAAATAAGTCATTATAAGTAGAAGTATTATAATGAATATTGTATAGATCTAGATTGACTAGATTATAGATAGATCTCTAGTTTAGTAGATTAAGTATAGAGTATAGTAAACGTATTACAGTATTATTAGATCTATGTCTTATGTCTATATCTAATAATTTAAAAACTTTAGTCTTAATTAATATCTAGACTTTTTTCTAATAAAAACTGACTATAGGCATAGCATAGGCTAGACTCGGCAATCTAGTCTCAAGATAGAATCTATACTATTACTAGATCTATTCGATTTTTATATATAGATCTAGACTAGAAGATTATAGATCTAAATATACTAATGGATGGATGATATGAGGTGTTAGTTAATGGCGTTGCACAAGAAACAAACCTGGGTTTTTCTAAACTCTAATACTTGGTATGTAATAGTAAAACAGCACCTACCTAAATAAATCGTAACTAGCAATCAAAAACCTATATTTATTGTAGTATATATAGGTCTGTGGTTGTATTTTATATAGCCTTCGTAACTTCTTCTATAGAGAAATGACTTTTGTAATTTCTTTTACTGAAAATTGGGCTATTCGCGTCTGACACATATATAATTTTTATGTTCAGCAACAAACCCTATTGGAAAATCGTTTTTCAAAAGTTATTAACAGTTGTTAATTAACTTTGGTTTTGAAAAGCTTCTTTTCAAATGACGCCACCTAAACATTCCACGTAGACATGCATTCGGCAAGAAACAGTTAAAGGTTTAAATCAAAGGTTGGTAGAGATTCGTTGACGTCCTTCAAAACTTTGCTGCATTCTAGTTTTAGTATTTCTGTTCTTAGATCTTGTCGTCTGGCCCAGTATAAAAGAGATTAATGCACTCAATATTAACCTCGTGTTCTCTAATTGAATAGTGAAAACGGCATCTTAAGATTATTTTCCTATTTTCATATTAAGACTTATTTTTCTGATGCAATTACATGCTAGTTTGATTTGACAAGATATCAATAATATTTTGAGCAAACTTGTCACACATTTCGTAGAGTAAATGTTTAAGTGCTATAGCTATAGCTTAGTCATCACTTTGCCAATAATTAACTTTTTAGTTTGAAGGTACTCTTGTGTTTAGTTGACTTTTTTTTAGTACCGCTGCCAACAAGAAAGTCAAGCAATGAAGGGAATACATGTATTCACAGACAGCTGGCAATCGTCTTTGCGCTGCGCCTCTAGTGTTTGTATTTTCAAAGTGATGGCAAATATTTTCGCTGTCACACTTGCAAAAATTTTTTTTTTCATGGGTCTAACAGCAACACGATGAGCACACCAGCGAGTTGTTCATATGACCCTCTATCATTAATTAAAATATCCTATCGATTGTTAGAAGCGGCAAAGAAAGAATACCTTTTTCTAGAAAACCGAGAAAATGTATGTTGGAAATATTTTCTGATTAACAATTTTGACCACATAGCTTAAGTAAACGGTGTATACATCCATTCAAGTTTTTTTTCTGTTCTTCATTATTACTGTCTGCACTTCTTTATGAATCCTTGACATTGTAGCTGCATTACCATTCCCTGAACTCATCAATATTAATACTTTAAGCCTATCTATTTTAGGCGTTTTAAATTATCAGAACTTATACAATCAGCTTTTGGTCCACTTCAAGGAATATCCTACATCTCTTGTCATTTCAACATGACCATTGCTACTGTTAATATATTTTACAACTTCAGAGATCTATGGTAGGTGTGCTGTAATACTTGATACCAGAGTACCTTGCAGCATTTATGTCTCTGATCTCTAATAAGTATATCCTGTTAGTGTTTTGTTAAAACATTTATAAACTCTCTGAGTTTTGGTACAGGTTTGGAAAGTAACTTTTTTTTTTTGGCATCGCTGCGTTGCAATCGTATAAGTTATTATTTCAGCACAAGTCATATTTAGATATCATTTCCACAATCCCAAGAAAAAAATTCCATTACTCAATGAAAAGTCTTCTTCAATTCGCCACCTTATACCAACTTTTTGCTTTGCTAGAAACAATGCGATAGTAAGCAATCTATAAGTGCAAGATGTTCCTCTGTGTTCCCATCTACACGATAATCATAGCAATGACTTCCCTGTCAATTTTTTTTAAAGCTAAAGTCCGGCTGCCAAAATGTTCCAAATTTGAAAACCTGGTAAATGTTCTTCACTCATCTCGCGAGTATCTCATTGTAGACATGTCCTCTATTTACCAAACAAGAAAATCTTGCTATTGATTTTTTCCCCATTAAGAAAAAGTTTATTCCATCTTTCTTATTCTTTATAATCTTGCTTCTGTCACAATTATATTAGTAATTTTTTTTTGGGGGGGGGGGGAGTGCATTAGTTCCACTTGGGTGTCACCCGGTGCGTACCGCACCCCCCATCCCCCTAGTGACGCTACTGATTGAATTCACCAATTTATATCAGTTTTGTAGACTATGAGAAGGCGTTTTGATAGTTAAGCCCTCAAAACGAGACGAGAATAATAACATTCTAATTTTAAATCATGTTTTAATTTTTCAAAATGATGAAATACATCTGTTGGTCTTATGCTATGGATGATTTTAGAAAAAGCAGAACCAACATTTTAAATATAGCGATATGGATTGTTTGTAGAAGGTTTAATAAATGATAAATAATTTCACTACATTCACAAAGTGGCTACAGTTATAATATAATATATATATATATATATATATATATATATATATATATATATATATATATATATATATATATATATATATATATATATATATATATATATATTGCATTGAAATATCTTTTTATTGTGATCTGTTAAATATAATTGATACAAACCCTATTCTTTTTTTTTTGTTCTCATAAAACCATTAAAGGCAAACATTTTCGTAGATCAATTTTTCAATATAGAAAGATACGTATACATCGTTTACGAATAAACGTGTAACCTTGTAAGGTAGAAAACAGCAAAAACGTCAAACCATAACACGATTATTTCCCTTTTAGTATAACTCAACAACATTGAATGACGCACACAACATGGATAGAACAGTTGCAATGTGCCAGCTGTTGATACTCAGTCGTTGGTTGTTGGTTTGTTGCTACAAACATCTAGTTCAAATAAAACCAGTGTGTGTATTATAGTTTTAATAAATAAAGTAGAACGTACTTCTTTTTAAAACAAAATATTACTTTCAATTTGAAAGATACATCAAGGCACGATGGCTTCAAACCTGGGATCGTGGTTTCAAATCTCGGTTAAGACTGATTTTAAATTTCGTGATCATTTTTAGCGCGCCCCTGAATCCAGCCAACCCTAATGGGTACCCGACACCCTTCTCGTTAACCGTTGGCCATAGACATGTATGATTTTAACAAGATCTGAAAGAGTGACTTCATTTTTTTTTACTTGTAACGATACACATGTTTCAAAATCAACATATACGTATCTAATCCAGGGAGAATATTTTTTTTTAAATTTAACAAGGCTCAATGGCAGAGTGTTGAAGCGCTTGGCTTCCGAACCGAGGGTCCCTGGTTCGACTCCTAGAGAAGACTTTTTAATTTCGAGTTTTTTATGCTGAAACTGACACTTGTTGGGGTGACACTCTCGTTAACCAGTTGGCAACAGAAACAGATGACTTTTACATAGATCGCAAGATCTGAAAAAGAAACATTACTGTACTTTTTTATTACAAAGTTTGTCTATCTGTCTGGTAAAAAGTGTGTACACGTCATTTCTCCCACACCCATTCTCGGATCAAGCTGAAGCTTCGCACAATTATTCATAGACAAGACATAAATCAATGTAAAAGTAACCACTTAGACAATTAATTATTGGTAATTTATTATTTTGTTCAATAGCTACAAGGCTAAATGTGTCGGATTTAGTCCACTTAAAGAATTGTTAACACTATTTCTCCCTCACGCATTCTTCGATCAGGTTGATACTTTAAACAATCATTTATAGTGTCTAACAAAACAGGAATCAATAAATAAAAACTAAATTAGTCAATTAATTATTGGTAATTATTTTGTTGGATATTGAATAAGGGAAATAACGTGTGCATCTTTGGTAAATATAGTTTTAAGGATGGAGTTTTTCCCTTTTGATAATATTTTTAAAAAAAATTTATTGGCTTGTTACTTCAAAAAAGATCTCATTCACAAAAAATAAACGTCCTTCTGTCTGTCGTCTGTTGTTGTCCTTTATTAGACTTTCATCATACCATCTCGTGATTTCATCAGAACGTAATCAGCCTACCTGAACAAACCATTCGTCCACCTTTCCTCATGGCTACATGAAACTGTCACATAAACTCCATAGCATCAGAGACAGGGTTTTAAGCTGCACGTGGTTTGAAACAGTCGCCAGAATTGTATTAAGAGATATTCTGGACGTTTTGCTGTGATCGGTTAAATATAGGTGATACAAACCCTATTCATTTTTTCCCCGTAAAACAATTACAGGAGGAAATTTTCAAAGACTAATTTCTCTATGAAAATCACAGTGACTTGGCTACCTACGCGCAAGAAGTTCCCAAGTCCAAAAGTTGTACTGATCTTGGTCAATGGATAGGTCTAAAACATCGCAGCTTTCATTTCGTTAATATTGTCCTAATTTCTCAAGGAATTGTATTTGTAACATGACGGAGTGTTTTTTTGTTTTATCTCTTGAAATATTTTATCAGACAACCTTCTGTTCTCTTGAAGTCCTGATTTGTTCTTCTAAAGTTATGCTTCAGTATTAGACATTAATGTGTCTTGAGTAGAGTGTAGACTAGGCTAACGCTTTGGGGGAAAAATTTTTTTTAATAAAAAGAATAACAATATTATTGGACTTGGTTATATTGTATATCATTTCTGAATTAAATGCTCAACATTTTTTACACTAAATTTCATTGAAGGTGTTCTACTTGTTAAGTTCCCGACAACCAGGGGCGGACTGGCTATATGGGCAAACGGGCAAATGCCCGGTGGGCCGGTATCAAATGGTCCGGTCTCGTAGCGACGAAAGAGAACAAATTTCAATGTAGACAACTTTTTAAAAAATTGACAGCAGCAAGATACAAATGCCCGAAAACGTTTTCTTGTTTTCTTAGTATGAAGTCATTAATGATGAAAATTATTACAATAATTTATATAGCGCTGTCTCATCCGATATTTAATGAAAGGAGATTTATATTTTAAATAATGGGTTATGGTATATTCATATACAAATCGCGTTTTTGAGAATGTACTAGGAGGAAGCAAGAGCTTTTCACATTAAGTAAGTGCCTCTCTAACCGTTCTTCTTTCTCTTATCTTTTAATGGAATGGGTTGCCTGAGTCAGCCAGGAAAACCAATGATTTAACATATTTTAAGTCACAGATCAATATGCATGACTAGATTGACACATGAAATGCGTAAGACGTAACAGTCTTATTTTTTGAAGAAACGTCTGTAATCTATGTTATACCAAAAAGCTTCAAACTCATTAGGCGGCTATTGTATTGTTTATAGTTTTCAGAATACATACATGTATAAATAGAATACATTATGTAATCCTAAGAATGCATACATTCAGTTTTCGATGCGTTATCAAACTTTATATATTTTGTAGAGAATTAGGCTTACACCTATAATATAACACATGGGCGTAGCCGGGAGGGGGAGGGTATTCAAACTATCACTTGCCTCAGACCTCATTGTCTGAAAGGTAAACTTTACTTACTGCCCCAGTGCAGCCAACGTAAGAAAACTACAGCTTCCAAATTTCATGAGCGTAGCCAAAAGGTTTTCTGGTTTCCTTTCTCCCTTCAATACAAAAACTAAAGAAGTTTTACCATTTGTCTACCAGTCGATGGACTCCATTGAATAACAGTTTTGGTTTTTGAATTTTTTTAGCGGAAGACTAGCAGGCTAATTGCACTGTAGATACCTCAGAATATCCATTTTTTAAAGCTTAAAATAACGGAAATAATGCTTCGCCCCGGACCCCACTGGGGTGAGCTCACAGCGCTCCCCCGGACTAACTAGCTGCCCTTTGACGGTGTACTGTCTTTCCAGTAATTATAGGAAGAGAGTATTCTAGGGTAGAAAAACCTTTGAAAGAATGAAAGATCAGAATGTAATGAAGATTAATTACATATAGAACATACACACGCACTAATATATATATATATATATATATATATATATATATATATATATATATATGTATATATATATATATATATATATATATTGTGGAGTGAGGGGAAAATCCCATCCCCCACCGAATATATATGACATGCCATTTGTGGGCCGGTTTATATGGTAATGCCCGGGCCGATTTATATACCCAGTCCGCCCCTGCCGACAACATTCATCTTGAATACAAATTAATAGAACACCAGTTGGATACAGTTTCTCTGATTACGCAATAATAATTTCAGGCCAATAATTTTTAAACCATTCTTAAGGATGGTCCATTCCTTTTCATGTTCGAACCTAAGACTTTGAGTGTGTTGACATTACTTTTGCCTACTCCGGATATTACGAATTAGGTGGCTTAGTGTCACAGATATGTGTGTGTGTGTGTGTGTGAGAGAGAGAGAGAGAGAGAGAGAGAGAGAGAGAGGGAGAGAGAGAGAGGGAGAGAGAGAAAAGTTAATTATTTTTGTAAGCTGTTTTCACGGCTCACCGACAGACTTGACAGAGTATAGACAAAGGGTAGTAATAGTGTGACAAATAGATGTATACCTTGTAGGTCGCTTGATACCCTTAGGTCAGGGCAGACACAGAAGATTTAGTAGCGTTAGTTTAGGCGTGGGTTAGGGCCTCAGCCTATATAGAGTAGAGTTTTGGGGCTGTTGGGACACAGCGCCATGTAGTGTTAGTAGCAGGGGCGTGTGTCATGTGCTAGACGTTTTCTGCTGAATGACACATACAGACTTAGAGAGCAAGTTGCCGAGGCTGGCTCGCGATCTTGGCTCTAAGAGGTGTGATTTGTTTGCCAGAGACAAAAAGTAGGAATTAGTTATAACGGAACAGGGTAAGAAGAAATTTTTTTTTTAGTTATAGCATTAGATGATGGTTGATTACAAATTTAAAGAATTTCACCTTAGCTAGTTGTTAGCGATATTTTGGTTATTTGTTTATTTAGAGTGACAGTCACAGTTAGAGTCCGTAAGTCCGAGGCGGTAGATGGCAGTTGGGGTAGCAGTCTTGAATATGCGACAGTCTAATCATAGCGGGACTAAATAGATGTTAGCGACAGTGGCGAAGACCAGTTAACAAAATGATGAGCGACACGCAGTGATTAGCATCAGATGACATGGACAGCGGTACTGAACTCTAGTGCAGTCTGCGGCGCTGGGTCCAGTGCATGGAGGAAGGAGTAGCCGTGGTGGTCTGAATAGGTGTTCCACGAACTTTTCAAACTCCTAATCAAAATAGGTTGCCCTCCCAAACAACTGAAGTTCATTGAGTGCTTTCATGAGGAAACGAAATGTACTGTCAAATTCAATGGAGCCCAATCTGCACCTTTTGAGGTTAGCAGTAGTGTCAAACAGAGATGTATTCTTCTCGAACCTACTCTTTTCGGCATATTCTTCTCCTGTCTACTGCATTATGAGTACGACATCAACGAAGGTCTGTTTCTCCATACAAGATCCTGTGGAAAACTATTAATGTATCAAGGATGCAGCTATTGTGGCTGATTCTGATATTCAGCTACAGTCCCTGGTTGACTATCTGCTGCTTGCCTTAAGTTCGGCTTAAAACACAAACACTGAACCTCAAATAAGCATTATTAGCCAACCACTAGAAATTGTTGATCACTTTTGTTACCTTGGCTCCATCATATCAAACAACACTCTACTGAATAAAGACATAAACAACAGGATAGCCAAGGCAATGACCACCATGTCACGGTTGCAGAAAAGAGTCTGGGACAACATATTGCTGACTAGCAGAACTAAAGCCCTAGTCTACCGGACCTGTGTGTTGAGCACCTTGCTATACGGAAGTGAAACATGGTCAATCTACTCATGGCAGGAAAAAAAGCTGAATGTCTTCCACCTCCGATGCCTAAGGCGGATCTTTAAAACAAGGTAGCAAGATAAGATAACCAATGAGGAAGTGCTACAAAGAGCAGGGTGCCAAGACATCCGCTTTGTTATCAGCAGCAGACGCCTTGGCTGGCTTGGCCACGTTCGTAGAATGCCAGTAGGTCGACTTCCACAGGACATCCTGTATTGCGATCTAATAGAAGGCAGGAGAGCCGCTGGTCGCCCACTTTTACGGTATACGGATGTATGCAAACGCGACATGAAGCTCTTCAAAATCGACACTGGCAACTGGGAAGAGGTGGCACTGGACAGATCCTCATGGAGAGAAGAGCATAAAGGAAGGGTCACAGATTGCAGATGTCATACAACAGAAGCAGAAAGAAGGGTGAAAATGCAAGGGCGCCTGGTGATTATATATGCCCAACCTGCGATCGCAGCTGTGTATCAAGGATTGGCCTCTTTAGTCACACAAGAAGTTGCAAAGGGAAGAGATCGTCTCTCGAGACGTAAAATGCCACAGAGTCAAAGGGGTTTTGAGTTTAAACTCCCCTCCAGTGGAGTTTGAAGCTAAAAAATAACTCTTCAATATAAAAAAAAAGCAAATTACGCACTCAAAATGCTATGAGAGTTGCCAAAAGGGGTTTTGAGTTTAAACCCCCTTTCAGCGGGGTTTGATGTTAAAAAAATACCTTTTTAATATAAAAAAAGCAAATAACACACTAAAATTATTTGAGCGTAGCCAAGCCAATTGGGGGTTTTGAGTTTAAACCCCTCTCATACAGTTTGCTTTTCTTAAAAGTTTAAAACCCCTCTAGATGGTTTTGAGTTTTAAAAAAATTCTAAAGCAAACTACAGCAAATACCAGTTACCAATGACCGTAGCTAAACGGAATTTTGAATTAAAAAAAAAATCAAATAAAAAAATCAGAGATTTTTTAGTTAAAAATCCACAGCAGATGATTTTGACGATAAAACTTCCCTTTTCGATATAAAATCTAAAGCAAACTACAGTCACCTAATTCCAAGAGCATATTCAATAGAGGTTACACATTTCTACCAGCTCCATTAATAAAGTGCATTGAAACGTCATCTGTCGAAATTGAAAAACACTAAATGTGGCTCAACAAAGATGGCTAAGATAGAGTCAGTTATAGAGATCGGGTCTAAATGAAGGAAATCCTATGCCGAATGGGGAGTTGACCCCTTAGTAAGGTTGTGACAGAGCGTCGCATGAGGTTTGCGGGACATGTTCTCCGACAAAATGAATTACGCATACTAAGGGTTGCGATGACATCCTAGTACAACTTAGCGCCAATATGGCAGTAAGAATAGCATTTTAGGTTTTTGAAATAAAACTTTTTAATAGCAGGAAAATTTACTGTAGATACCTCAGAACATTCATTTTGTTGGCTTTCAATACCAGAAATAGTGCTTGGCGGCGGGGCTTAGCCCCGCGCTGGGGGAGCTCCAAGCGCTCCTCCAGACCCCAATGATGTCAATGTCGGGAGTCTACAATTTTTCCACTAACTCCAGGAAGAAACATTGTAGGGCATAATAAACGTCTTTCGAAAGAATGAAGGGTAAGAATGTAATAAAGATCATGTACACACACACACCAAAAAAAAATCCTGGCTACGCCCATGATACACACATCTTTAGTATTGTACTTTTTTCTACAAAATAATTAGTTACTGGCTCACTGGACTATGAAATCTCTCGATTAGTGTTCTGTGTAACAAAAGGTCACTCGTTTAGGTGTGTGATCTTTAGCCCATCTAACTAATTGAGATTTATATCCAAGTATATCCAAGTAAGATAACTCGGTACGGAACTCGTGTAGATGTGTGGCTTGTAGCCCATCTACGTGGTTTAGATTTCAAAAACCTATTATTAAAGACTTAGATCCTCCCGCGTTGTTCGGCACAAAAATCGGTCACTGGCAATGTCTGAAGCCTCTTCCCACCTGCTCTGAAGACCTCCATGAAAGTGTAGCGCCAAGTTGTACTAGTATGTCCCTGTTTGCGCTTTCATCATAATGACCTCCATGTCTTCGCAACTCTTATTATGCGTAATTCATTTTGTCGGAGAGCATGTCCCGCAAACCTCATGCGACGCTCTGTCCAACCTTACTAAGGGGTCGACTCCCAGTTCGGCATAGTATTTCCTTGATTGAGACCCGATTTCTATAACTGACTCCTAAAATCCGTCTTTGTCATCTTTGTTGAGCCACATTTAGACTTTTTCAATTTCGGCAGATGACTATTCACTGCACTTTATTAATGGAGCCCAGCCACTGGTAGAAATTTTAAACCTCTATGGCTACGCGATTGGAATTAGGTGACTTTAGTTTGCTTTAGATTTTATATCAAAAAGGGAAGTTTTATCGCCAAAATCATTTGGGGGGGGGAGGTTAAACTAAAAAATCTGGGGAGTTTTGTTTTTTTAAAATTCAAAACCCCATTTAGCTACGGTCTTAGAATTTGGTGACTATAGTTTGTTTTAGAATAAAATTAAAGAGAGAGGTTTTCAACCTCAAAACTGTATGGGCTATTTAAGCTCAAAACCTTCAGGAGGGGTTTTAAACTTTAAATAAAAAGCCTTCTGGAAGAGGGGGTTTAAACTCAAAACCCCCCATTGGCTAGGTGACGCTCATAGAATATTGAGTGTGTAATTTTCTTTTTTTATATTGAAGAGGTATTTTTTAGCTTCAAACCCAGCTGGTGGGGGGGGAGGGGTTAAGCTTAAAACCCCCTTTGGCTGACAGATCATGTTTCAATAAAGCTGCGCAATGTTGTGCCAAGAAGGCGTTCATTGCACTATTGCAGGTCTATTCAACACACTCAGAGGTAAAAACAAAGAATAAAATTGAATAGGATTGCATTAGAGATTTTCCATTTATTGTTAACTGCGCAGTAAATATCTCACTTGTAGCAGATTGTGATATTGTGTGTTTTGAGTGGCTAGTAGTATATTGTGTGTGACTGTATGAAATGACCAATTGACCTTCATTGTACATGGATGAGTAAACAGCAAAGAAAGTGTGGAAGTCCGGACTGTGTAAAAAGGGGGGGTGGGGTCATCATCATAACAAGATGCTGGAGTTAAGGCGAATGTTAATTGAGACTCTTGTTTTTAGTTCTTTAAAAGAAAATATCCCTAGTTACTAAGGTTTGAAACAATTTTGGACAGACTATCATAAAAAAACTGACATTCTGCTCTGCCGTCTCCTAATGCAGTAGTCTTGAATACGAAAATATTTATAGATAGCCAGAAACTTTTGAAATTTTTATTTTATTAGCGCCATATCAACACGTGAGGCCTGGTTGCTTGAGCCACAGAAAGAGACGACCTTTACATCATCTGCCCTATAAACCACAAGGTCTGGTAGGGAAACGTTAGTTTTTACTTTATATTAACATGTGCTAGTAACACCTCTAACAGACAAGAAGAATAAGTCTGGTCAAGGACAGGGCTCAACATAGTAGCAAAGTGCTATAGTTCTTATCTCAATCTCAAATTTATATGTTTCAGAGTACTGGACTTTATATTCCCTACACATCAAAAGGAAATATTACGCTAACAGAACTACAGAAAAAAATACACTAGTTGCATTGTCAATGTCACGTAATGTATATGTGAAAGTCGCAAGAGATGCGTGAACAGGACATTTATATATAAATTAGCTTTTCGTAGCTTTGAGTTTCTACAAAGATGAACAAATATGTAGAAATTACTAATGAAAATGCTGTCAAGGTCTTGATCTAGATTTAGTTGATCTTATCACAATGAACACAAATAGAAATAATAATAATGAAATTCGACCTGCATATTTTTTTCCACATTTCTTCCTGCGGTCTATATAATAAGGGATTATTATTAAATGTATTAATAAAGTTTTTAGAAGAGTCTATGAAGATTCAAATTTATTAGATCTCCTTCAGTCGCTCAGCCGGGGGCTCAGATCTAGATCTACCTATAGTTTTTTGAGTACTTACAAGTAAAAAATGACATTATTAACCATGTTTAACACATTGGATTATCATATTAAGTGGCATTAGTAGGACCTTTCCTACTGTTTTCTCGATAGGCTTCTACAAGATTTTTTGAAAAGGTTATTTTGAAGAAGACATTTCCATATGTCTTAGCCAATGGAATTCTAGAGTCTAGACTCTACCTGTCTTACTTATGTCAGAACGGCCAAATATTTCCCAAGTGGCCTATATTCATTCGGTTACGTCTTTTGAGAGAAAACGACAACCCATGTACTTTACAAGACGTCTTGCTGAGCACAAGGATAACCTTACGATGAACAAGCCCATTACACGTACAATATTACTCCACTTTATATGATAAGCGATCTTCTAACTAGGAGAAATGGTGCGTTGTAGACACCAGAACAATGTATTTACGAAGTTCAAAATGTAGGGAACCAAGAAAACCATCTAGCGGGCAATGGGAAGAGACAACAACATAAATTTGTTGGTCTAGTTGGGACGATCATAAGTCAAATTTTGGGACATAATGTCCTATCTATAACTTCGCAGTTACCTTTAAATAATACATTGTTAAAACTTAAAAATGCCTTTCAGATTTAGTAAAACAATAGTTGTTATACTTTTTCTGAAAAATTATATTTTGTATTACTGTGATGGCTGGGTTCAACAATGGCTATTTCAATATAATAAATAAATCCATATAATAATTACGGAGCTAAATAATAATTATTAAGTACCATTCATTGTCATTTTCGCTGACAGGCATCACAAAGTTTTGACCTCAACCCCGCGTCAATTCAGATATGATGGAAGACATTAATTAACTTGACTAGGCAAAACAAGACAACAGATATATATATATATGTTATATTACCTTGAGATTGAAAAGAAATCATTAGAGTCGTTTTCGAAAAAAAAGTACACATATATATAATAATAATAATAAGGCTTGTCTTCGTGTCTGAAGATCAGTGAGGAATGCAGTATTTCCCGTGGCTTCACAGCCCCAACTGTGACCTACATATTTTGCCACACCTAGGGCAAGCATAACCATTGTTCGCAAGTGGTTGATTTAGATTTTCTTTTCGCCGTCTGCGTCTGTCCTAGGCAGCGGATTTTCTTTTGGTCTCAAATGTGAATCCATGCGGCCTTTGTGAGTGTCCTCCAGCAGTCTCGTTCTAAGTCCACATGCAACCAAGTGCTCTCTTCTATGTCAGCTATGGCATGTTGGCACCTAAGCTGGTTTTTGAAGCGTTTCTGTGGGGCGCCTCTGTTACGTCGACCACCTTTTAGCTCACCAAATAATACTGCCTTTGGCATACGTTCGTCCCCCATACGGGATACGTGCCCTGCACAGCTTAACTGTCGGACCATAAGAAGTACATCTATACTGTCCATACCGGCGTTCGCAAGGACATCGCTGTTTATAGTGCGGTCTTGCCACCGTATGTCCAAGAAGGATTTTCGTAGGCAGGCGGAGCGATTTATTCCCAATGCAATGCAAACGGTTTTAGAGCTTTTGTCAATTTATTTTTTTTTACATTTGTATTGTTAAGTAAGTTCTGTTATATTAAATACTATAATTACACACACAAAAAAAAGTTTAATATTTTTTTAAAGAGAAAAAATATATTCAGTATGCATGTAAGTTGGACATATTTTAAAACAACTAGTTTTTCATATTGTCGCGTAGACTACAGCACTGCACTGTCGGGCTATTTATTTGCAAAATGTGTTAAAATATGGTAAATTGTTATTTCCTCTACTAAGGAGCCTCCCTTGTTTGTAACTATAAATAATAAATAGTTGTAAAAGTGGTGTATTTTTATGAAAAAACTGCTTGCATAAGTGATTTTAAAACTTAGATTAGTGGTAACAAGGCAGAGTGATCCTACACGGCTACTTCACGCATCGTATCCAGCCGGAGTGACCACCATCTACACAGACGGCTCTGTGCAGACCCTTGAGGGCACTGTGAAAGCTGGATATGGGGCGGTAGTTCGACTCTCTGGCACTCCCAAAAGAGACGAGCTCATGGGACACTGCCAGGGGAAAAGCAGCCTAGAGGCTGAATTGGAAGCAATGTTCCAGGCAATGGAATGGAGGGAAGGAAAAGTATGTAGCGGGGCTGCGCCAGGCAACGACGTGGTCTTGTTTACAGACTCAATGTCCACTCTAGAGGCTTTAGAGGGGCTAGAATCAGATGTCCTTTATAGTTCGAGACGAGCATATCCCTTTTATGAACCATGTGACCCGGGAAAGGCTTTTATTTCGTGACAAGGATGAGGAATTGGTTCTTCACCGATCTCTCAGGAGACCCCCGGCGACTAAGTGATCATGTAGTAACACCCGTTTTGTCATGTTGCACGATCCTCCAAGCCCCGACATAAATTCCTCCTTTCATGCGGGGCCGGAGGCCCAAGCCTTACGTGAGGGCCATCCTTATGCCTATATTGTCCCATCGTACCCGTGGGGGAACTATCACCACACGTATGGGCTCGTTGTGGTCGATGGGGGTTTCGGACTGGTTAGCGAGCCTTTTCACATCCCCACCACGTGCAGGTACACTCGCTAGAGCATACAGTGGTAGCTCACTGGGAGCCATGTTCGCTTCCGTTCTTAGCCTATCCACTTCCCTGGGCGGACGTTTCCACGGAGGTGCCATGATGAGGCGACGGGAGCTGGAATTCCTCCGTAGAGGGGCTAAAAGAAAGTGTCATAAATGCATGGGACGTCCTCATGGTCGGGGAGTGTCTCCTACGAATCAGTGTGAACGTTACCTTACAACGGGTGCCCTATCCATTGTGGTGTGGTCAATGACGATTAGGCGGACCACTTCGCAAAAAGCCGCGGTCACATCAGCACTCTAGCAGGATGAACCGTGCACCTACCAAAGTGTACGATCCCTGGCCGACAAACGTTTTTTTGGCGCTTTGGTACGATGGCTGGGATTCTTCGGATAACGGGCGTGAGCTGCATAGGGCAATGAGTAGACCAGACAAAAGAGATGCGTGGTAGCAACTTAATCATGCGGAACAGGCCATCCTAGCCCAGTTCCGAGTCGGACACTGCCCAATAGATGTTTACTTCGGAAGGTGGAGTGAAAATTACGACATATGGTGTCGCCACTGCATGGAGGGCGACGAGACTATATAACATGTTCTCTATGAATGCAGTTCTGCATGAAAGACGATTGGAACAAGGACTTGATAGAGAGAGAGAACTGATACATGTCCGACATTAGGGCTGTCCTTGTACGGAGACAAGGCGACCTTAAAACTCAATGCTCGCTTTATTTCACGTGCTCTAAGGGAGTAATTCTCAGCATGGTTCGCTACCAATGGGGTTTCTGATTCGGTGTCGACCCTCGAGCCCCCTTCGTAGGTAGCCAAGCAAAGTTCAAGCATACTTAGCCTCTCGACCACGCATGCCATATATGTATACAGTATGGGTGGTATTGCCCAAACCGAAAGGCTAACAGACTTGTTCGATCTATGATGGGAAAAGTGCGTGATCTCACCTGAGCTTCGAGACTCCGTAATCATATCCCTATACAAAAAGGGTGACAAGTCTAACTGCTCCAACTATCGAGGCATTACACTTCTGTCAGTAGCAGGAAAGATCTTTGCTCGAGCATTGCTCGACCGAGGTGTTATCTGAGAGCCATTGTGGCTTCAGAGCCGATAGAGATACACATGACATGATATTTGTTCTGCGACAACTACAAGAAAAATGCAAAGAGCAGAACCTAAACCTATACGATTCCTTTGTGGACCTCACCAAGGCTCTAGACACTCTCAGTCGCAATGGTTTGTGGAGGATTTTGGTCAGGCTGGGATATTTTATAAATATATAAATATACTAGTGATACTAAAAATACACAGTAGATTGTATTTCTTTGTTAACATATTGTAACTTCATATCCCTTACATTTAAGTATTGTTTTAGAATTGGTGTATTTCTTTTTAATCGCTTGCATAATTAATTTTATAAATTAAACGGTTTCTTTGTTTTTAATAATGCACCTGAACGCTCTGTCATGCAGTAACAAAGATCTTGAGCTTGCAGAAACCATCATTGATGATAACTACGACATCGCTTTCCTTAGTGAGACATGGTTTAAAGAAGTTGGTGATGAGCCGTGTAAGTCTCGTCGCTCTAGGGCACCGTGTTGAGAACTCTATTCTCTGATAACACGGACAAGGAAAGCGGCAGTTCTTCTCAGAGCTTCTCTGTCTCCGTACAGAGCTAGCTCTTCATGCAAACCAGTTTTTGCTTCACTCATATGGCCATGTTTAGGGTGTAGTGTTGCGCACTCGTAAAGGATGTGGTTTACTGTCTCGACTGTTTACTGTCGTCCTGACAATGTCTGCAGCGAGAATCGAAGTTTAGTTTAAATTTAGAAAAATAGGTATCGATTGCACAGTGTCCCGTTCTGTACCTAGCGATTGTCACCTGTTCTTCCCTATTCAGCTGCCACCATTCGTCCGATTTTGAGGGCCCTTTTAAGTTTTGCCAGACTTCCCTTCCCGTATTACCGTTTTCCCAGCTTTTGCACCATTTATCTCTTGCCCATTCGTCCACTATCGCACGCGCCTGTTCAAAAGTCTGTGGCTCGTCCACAGGGTCCAGCTTTGTGCCGAGCTTGGCTAATAAGTCAGCCTTCGTGTTACCTTCGACCCCCGGATGTCCAGGTACGTATTGGAATGTCGTCCGAATTTCGTGTTTTTCTTGGAGGCGTCCCACGCACGCCATTTTTTTTGCCAGTGGTTCCGGGAGCGTATCGGCTGAGCTTTCAATGGCTTGTAGGCTCGACAGAGAGTCTGTAAATAGCACAATAGGACTGGGTTGTGCTGTTTTCTTGTTAAGTCGTTCTTCAATGTACTCTACTGCATTTTGAATTGCTACCATTTCTGCTACGTAATTGCTCCTGCCATAACACGAACCTAGAATCTCATCGTTTTCGGTCGAGCCAGGGAATCGAACCACCACACCATACCCAGAGTTTTTTTTTTCCAAGGTTCTCTCTCGTGGAACCATCTGTATACACCTTAATGGAGTCGGCTGGGTACTGGGCGATAGTTTTCCTGGCTGTGTTTCGTAGGACAGTTTTTGTGCATTTCTTGTTAACTTCTGGGTCAATCAACGATATCCTCACCTTCGGGATTCCAGGAGCATTTGCCGGAGAAGAAGCCCCATGCAGAGCGAGAGCTGCTCTGTTCTGGGGTAAATCGACTTCTTTGGACAATTCCCGCACCGAGTGCATGAAAGAGTTCCGTTTCATCCGATTTCCGCCCTGCCAATTGTCGACCAGACTTCTGACCGGGCAGCCTTCTTCTAGCCGTTTGAATTTTTCATAAGCAATCATAACGGCTCGCTCCCTTCGTAGTCTCAGTGGTGGGAGATTTGTCATGACCTCACATGCCGTAGTTGGCGTCGTACGAAATGCACCACCAATGAGTCTAATTGCTTGGTTCTGCACTGAGTCCAGCCCCGCTAGAGACGTTTGTGAGGCGTAGACTTGTGCAAGAGACGAGTACTCCATTCTCGACCTTACCGCTCCAATGTAGAGGGCCCGTAACACGTTCACTTTGGCTCCCCATTTGGTCGTGGCTAATCGTTTGACTACCTTAAGGCTTTCCGAGGCTTGTTCTCGTACCAGTCTCACATGGTCGGACAAACCCATTTTAGGGTCCAGGGTGACTCCCAGGTATTTCGGCTTGGCTTCCATTTTTAGCTCGGTACCATTGATTGAGAAAGCAATCTTTTCTTTGTAGACATCTTTGCCAAGAGTGAAAAGGGTCCAGACCGTTTTCGCACAATTCACCTCCATATTCCACAACCGTGTGTAGCAGGAAATCGTGACTAGGTCACGTTGGATTTCCGCAGCTAAAGCGGCTGCGGATCTCCCAGTTTTCCAGATCAACAGATCGTCCGCAAAAAGTAGTGAGCGACACCCTAGGCGTTTGGTCAAATCGTTGATGAATACCAGAAAAAGTGTGCACGAGAGTGACGAGCCCTGAGGCAACCCCTGCTCCAGTACCTTCTTATTTGATAGTTGCTCGCCATAACGTGTCTGAACTAACCTGTTCGTTAGGAAGCTTTTGATCCACCGGTACATATTGCAGTTTACCTCAAGGTTCATCAACTTAAGCAACAATCCTTGTCTCCAGACTCTATCGTACCAAGAACCATTGAGGTAACACCACTAGGCTTTTATTTTAAAGAGTCTACCTCAGAATTTTAGTTTATGTAGATCTACATCCTTATTCTAGTTCCGTTTAAATGAAAATGTCAATAGCTCTGTTCACTGGCGGATCCAGGGGGGGGGGGCGGTAGTGGTGATCGCCCCCCCCCCGAATCGGCCGACCCCGCGAATTTTAGTATAGAATTCAAGCAATTTGTATACGACTTTATTACTTATGTTAATAATATATACTAATTATTTTTATTTCAACCTATTTTTATATTATTTCGCTCCCCCTCTAGTATGTTGCCCGATTTGGTGGGGTCGGGAGGTGGCAATGGCATCAGTCCCGCCTCCCCCATAAACTTTTGAGTGGGAGGGCGGTCGAATTTATTTGTAGAAATCACAACTTGCTAACAGAATCAATTAAATATCTATAGGATTCAAACGTGTTATTGGTGTTTTAACCGATCTTTAGATTCTGTCGTTCCCCTGTTGGCGGGTTGGGGGGGGGGGGGCGAATACATCTACTGCCCTTCCCATCTAAACTCTTTGAGTGGGGGTGGCGGTCCTACTTTTATGGGGAAATCATAGTTTGTGAACAAACTTAGTTGAATTAAAATATAATTTTTATATTATGTTGCTACCCTTCTGGTATTTTGGCCGATTCCATGGGGTAAGGGGGGGTTGCATCTACTGCCCTCCCACTCTAGCCTTCTGAGTGGGGGGGGGGGGTCCTATTTTTATGGAGAAATCATAGTTGGTGAACAAAATTAGTTGAATATTTATATAAGCTACATATTGATATTTGAACCCATTTGTATATTAATCTCAAATTTTATCATTAGTAATATAAAATGAAAAAGGGTTGTACCAGGTGGGACAAACAAATGCTTTTTTTCTTTTTGAATTATAGTTAAAAAATAACAAAATTAAAAGAAAAATTTGTCACTAATATAGTTTATATATGCTTTCAATTAAATTCTAATATCGAGTCGCCCACCCCTATTCTTTAATGCCAAATGGAATCATTAGCAGAAATTATAAAAAAAGGAGCGAGGATTAATCGTTTTCACTCTACCACCCCTCCCCTTTCCAGACGAAAACATGATGTTTTAAAACAGAATTGTCAAATATGGCGACAGAGTTTATGTAATTTCACATGAATTTATCATAATTTTTTAAAGAAAGACTTTGCTTTGGAAAATTTAGAATTCATACGAAATTTTTAGTAGAAGAGTAACGATTGAGATGAGTTCTGAACCCAAATAATCTTTTCCTAGTCGCCTTTTCCCAACCTTTACTCTATCTGCTGTTTTTCTAGTGAAATAGATTTGGGACTATAGCCCATAATTTATGCTTCAATCCTAAAAATGCAAACAAATTTAGAGTAGAATCTAATTGGTCTACTTAACTTCTTCTCCCACTTATTTTTAATAGAGCTTTGAATTATAGTTCTGTAACAAAACAAAGTTACAAACATGTCTATCGAACAAAATGTATCACTTACAAATGAATCTGTTTTGTTTTTTTTTTATAATATTTTTCGAATATTTTTTTTTAGTCAGCGATCTTCAAAGAATTAATCTAAATATGTGGGGTATCTTCAAAATCGTTTTATTTGCAATGTATTAAGGGCCTATTTAATTCATATTAGAATATTTTTTTTAAAGTAAAGCATTATTGAAAAAGTCATTTTTTTAAAGGATGAATAATGAACCGTGGATGTCAGGTGAATGCGTTTCTGCATTGAAAAATGCAAAAAAAACAACAACACTTTTGGCGTCGGGGGTTCGCTCCGAACCCCACTGATGAATTATTAGCTGTAAATGTCAGGAAAATGCGTTTCTGCAGTAAAAAATGCAAGAAAAGGCTTTTGGCGTCGGGGCTGTGACAAGTTGGATTAATATTTGGCCGTTTTGGGTGTCTAGGGGATTTTACTATTTGAGAACCCACACTTGCACATATAATCTACAGGTACAGCGTTATAATGCAGGAAACAAAAACTATATTTAGATGTAAAATTATGTACAGCTTATTTTACACGAGAAATATATATATAGTTCGTCCATCGTGGTTCGATGATGACCACTTTGTCATCCAGGGGGCTGAGGGCTTTGCACTGGGGTTTTATGCCTCCTCATGTGGCTGGTGAGACCTATTTGAGCCCGGAATGTTCGGCCGCACACTGGGCAGGTTATTCCAGCTGGAGCTAGTGTCGTTTTGCCTTGCTTTTCTTCTCTGGCGTTTTTTTTCTGCCAGCATTGTTCTTTTTTCCTCAGCAACCTGTGCGCCAGTTTTCACAGCGCGACGCCATGATGCTCTGTCATGTGCCTCTGTCACCCAGGTGCCTGGGTCTATGCTGAACGCCTTCAGAGAAGCTTTGAGGGTGTCGCTGAAGCGCTTTCTTTGACCACCTTGCGAGAGCTTTCCTTCGCTTAGTTGGCCATACAAAGTCTTTTAGGGATGCGGTGGTCTTCCATTCTGCAGACGTGACCTGCCCATCGCAGCTGGGACTGCATCAGGATTGTGTGGATGCTTTGCAGTCACGCTATTCGAAGGACTTCAGTATCTGGTATTTTGTCTTGCCATTTGACATTCAGTATTTTTCTCAGACATGTCATGTGGAAGAGGTTCAGTTTCTTTGCATGTTTTCTGTACACTATCCATGTTTCTGAGACATAGAGCAATGTAGGGAGGATGACGGCTCTATAGACCCCTAGCTTTGTATTTGTGGAGATACCACGTCTGTTCCAGACATTTTTAGACAGTCTGCCATAGGATGCACTGGCCTTGGCGATACGCAGGTCGATTTCACTATGGATTTTTACGTTTCTGGAGAGTGTGCTGCCAAGATATTTAAATTTTTCCACTGCGTTTATAACATGTCCATTTATAGTGATGCTTGGATCCGAGTAGGCTTTCCCAGGAGCAGGTATATATAAGACTTCAGTCTTGTTTGTATTAATGGTAAGGCCAAAGTCTGAGCATGCTCTTGAGAAGTCACTGACGATGCTCTGCAGATCATTTTCAGAGCAGGCATTTAGGGCACAGTCGTCAGCAAATAGCAAGTCTCTGATTACTTCTGAATTTGTTTTTGATTTTGCTTTAAGCCGCCTCGGGTTGAATAGGCCACCATCAAATCTTTATGATATATTTATCCCTTTGTTTTCTCTATTTGTGAATGCATCTGTCAGCATAGCGGAGAACATGATACTGAACAGTATAGGTGCTAGGACACAGCCTTGTTATAACCCATTTGATACTTCGAAGGGCTCTGATGGTTCTCCACTTTCTTGGACACAAGCCTTCATGCCATCATGAAATAGTCTCACCATGGTTATGAATTTTCGTGGACAGCCATACTTTGACATAATCTTCCAGAGTCCTTCTCTGCTAACAGTGTCAAATGCCTTTCTAAGGTCGACATATATTGAGAACAGGTCAGCATTTTGTTCTAAGCATTTTTCCTGGAGCTGCCTTGCTGCAAAGATCATGTCAATGGTTACACACTCTTTTTTAAAGCCGCACTGGCTTTCTGGTAGTAGACCATGTTCTAGGTGTTGCATGAGCCGATTTAGTAGGATGCGTGCAAGGATTTTCCCAGCAATAGAGAGAAGAGATATTCCTCTGTGGTTGTCGCAGATTTGGCGTTTTTTTTTCGCTTGTATAAACGAACAACTGTGGCATCTTTAAAAGCTTGCGGTATTGACTCTTTTTCCCACATAATTAAGAAGAGCTTATGAAGTCTTTCAATCAGGGCTAATCTACCTTTTTGTAAACCTCTGCGGGAATGAAGTCAGCTCCTGGGGCTTTTCCGCTTGCGAACTGTTGAATTCCGACAAAGGCCGCATATCAATTCTTTCCATGCTGGACTTTTTCGCAGCCTTTGATACGCTATACCATGGAAATATGATGCCCAGATTCTCTGCAACTTTTGGTTTAGCAGGAGTCGTCCTAAAGTGGCTTGGATCCTACCTGACGGAACGCACCCAAAGTGTCGTTGTTAACGGGACAGAATCAACAAGCTTACTTTTGAAGTACGGAGTACCCCAATGATCAGTTCTAGGCCCAGTACTGTTCATATCCACTCATCGGTGTTTTACGGCCAACCGGCATCTTATACCATTTCTTTGCCGATGACTCACAGTTATACGATGCATCAGTACCCTCAGAGGTGTCACATCTGGCAGAGAAAATTAGTGGTACCGTTGCAAGGGTGAGCGATTGGATGGTTGAAAATAAACTCAAGATGAACGAAGACAAGACAGAAATAATTAAGATTGGCTCTAGGAACGATGTCTCAAAAGTTGAAAGCACAGATTCTCTCTTTATCACGAACTGCCATGTTCCTTTTGTCCATGTAGTGCGGAATCTTGGAGTTTTCTTCGACTCAACACTATCTTTCGACCCACACATAAGTCAGCTCTGCAAAGGTCTTTATCTGCAGCTGCGCAGATTAGGCCAGATCCGACCATATTTAACAACGGAGTCAACAAAAATGCTAGCTGTGGCATTCATACTCTCCCGCCTTGACTACTGCAACGCTGTGCTAGCAGGTATACCTGATGACAAAATAGCCAAGCTGCAACGTATACAGAACGACGCCGCTCGAAAAGTCCTTAAAAAAACTAGACAAGATTCTGCTACTACGCTGTTGCGCACGCTCCATTGGCTTCCCGTGAAAGCGAGAATCGATTATAAGGTCGCCACACTTTGTCATCAGTGTATATATAACAACGAGATGCCCTTGTACCTTAGCGAACTGATTACTCCACATGTCCCCCAGAGAGCCCTGCGCTCAATGGACTCAGCGCTTTTAGTAGTGCCACGTTTCTCCCTCAAAAGCTACGGTCTGTGGGCTTTTTCAGATCAAGGACCAAAGGTTTGGAACTCACTCCCCATTGATCTCAGACAGACAACATGCTACACCACTTTTAAGAAGAACATTAAGACCTATCTGTTTAAAACTTTTTTAGATTAACTGTCATTGTAACTGTCGTGTTTGTGTTTGTAATATTATTACAGCACCTTGAGCCTACATTTTGTTTGTTAACAGCGCTTTACAAATAAAATTATTATTATTATCAATGGCAAGATCGGTTTCCTTTAGCTTAGGGGGGGTCATCCATTTTTTCATTTATTTCACGAGAAATAATTAAAAGGTGAAAGGCTGTACAGTAGCTTGAAAGGGATCTATCGTATTTACATGCATAAGTCTATCATCATTAGATTCGAGATCCAAGTGGTCTGAGTGTCATTAGGCTGGTTGCTTACCTTTAGGTCCTGTGCTGCACTGAGAAGACGGGTGTGACTGGTGCTGACGCTGTCAGCTGGTGGGCTGGCGTGGTGGATCCAGGCTCCGGGTGCAGTCCAACGATGTATAGCTGCAGAGCTCAGCTGCGGCTACAATTCAGTCAAGCCAGTGACGAGTCTGTGGCTAGCGTTGTTGTTTGGACACTTATGAAGATAAGTAAGACTGGTAACTGCAGATCTGGTGTCAACAAATCTGGTATCAGTGTTATGTTGCTAAGACTTCAGGCGGATGTAGCCTATAAATAAAAGCTGCAACGACATGAAGTACAAATCGGTTTAACCATAAAGATAACACTGGGAGGTAGATGCCTTTCCATGAAGGACATCTTCAGAATGATGTAGAGAAACTATAAACTAGTTTCATAAATAGTAAAGGGAGCTAACTAATAAATATTGCATCCCATCAAAGGGGAATAACAATAATAGTATGAGACCCCATAAAGGGAAATAACAAACAGCGATAAGTAATAATGTAATAAGGTAATACAAGTGATGTTCACCAGTCACGGTGAATAGCAATTACATACATTGCTTAGATAAATGAGATGGAAGGGGAGATCAACGACTGATACTCGCCCATGCTCTCATATAAGTAAACATGAGTATAAGTAAATGGACATGATTTTACCTAATATTTTCTGGCCAACATGGCTGGTAAAATAGAAAGGATAAATAATTACGGGATTCCTTATAAAGGAATGAGAGAAAAATATACTTGGTAATATGACATGCTGCAGAAATGTTATGATAATTCCCCGCCAAGGAATTAATCAATGATAATATATTAAAGGCTCATGCTGAGCGATAATTTATCAGTGATAAATTAATGATAGCTAAAGAGCTAAATACATGTGGTACGAATCATCAATGAATTCTAGTCCAGATAAAGGGGATGACTTTGGACATTTTGTCATAAAAGGCATGATATAAAATATTAACATAAAGTAATCTACTTACAATATCCATGATAAGAAATACACAAATATGTACACAAATAATGCAGTAAATAAATGCACAAATATATATACCCATTACTAAGTAAAATGATTCTCAAGCACTTTACTAAGTTACATACCACCAATCCAAAGTGTAAGAAATAGGGGATGAAAATATGTAGAGCTCCTCGTCAGCTCTCCAGCGTGAATGAGATCGGACGATGAAATCTTATCCCTATAAACGAGGCGAGGGGGGGGGGGGGCTGTCGCAAATGTGGCCCAGACTATCTGGCGTCTTTCGATCCCCACTTGACCGTGTCGAAAGTTGAAAGTTCAGGAAATTTGCCCAGGTGGTCAGAGGATGTGAAGGGGAGATTATCAGATCTCGGCCAGATCAAGGGAGATTATACCTTTATATTAATTAGCGCTAGACGAACAGCGTTGCCCGAGGCGTTGAGTTGAATGGGCTCTTTTTTTTTCAATTACAAATCAATGCTGAAAGATTATCTAAAATCGCTCATCTCTCATATTGTAAGCTACATATCCTGTAGATGCCATGCCGTAATGTGTAATATATCTCTTTATCAATAATAGGCTTTTAGTTTGTAACTAGTTTAATTATTAAGTTAAGAGCAATACCAAGTCGTACGGTTAGAGAAATGAAATTGTGGGCTAAAATTGCCTGTGTATCATAACTCACAAGGTAAATGGTGAATAGATCTGTTCTTTATTCTATATTACTTATGAAGCCATTGTACCTTCCAACCACTGATAGTTCCCAATCTGTCGTCATAAGCTACATAACTAGACAATTTTGAACTATTATTTCATTATTAAAAGAAAAAAAAAAGTCTTTTTGTGTAATATATGTTTTAAAATTATTTTTTTTAGTTTTAATCAATTTTCAAACAATAACATTAGACTTTAAAAAAGCTATGCATTTTTTAAGAAGTCACTAAAACATATCTTGCTTTGACAGTTTTTTTTTTTTTGTTTTGCTTTTAATATTGTTTTATTAGTTGATTTTTATCATTGTTCATGAATATTCTTAAATTTTTTGTAGATATTGCTATATGTTCGTGAAGCCGACTTGGTTTCATAACCTCATCTGAAAATGCCCTCATTCAAAGTAGAACATACTTTTTATTTAGTGGCAATTCACTAAAACTCTTAGTAATATCCCATTACATACCAGTGAGTGTTCGTAACAACACTTTATCAATGTTTTTTCAATTTTAAAAAAAGGTTAAATTATTCTATTTGAATGTTAGCTTTAAGTTTTTTTTCAATTAACATTTACCTATCAATATATTAACATATGTAGATAAACTATAATCTACAAGGCGTATTACCTAATTGGTTTATCAAATCATAAACGTTTACGAGTGTAAGATCTAAGGACACTAGATACCCTCTGATCACAGCAAAAAAGTAAGAATTTAAAAATAGAAAATGGGATTCCCGAACATAATTTCTAACGTTGATTCTGTTCTTAAATTAGAAACCAGCTAAGTTTAATTTGTCTACCTTTAGTTTGCCAGCTTTAATTTTTAAGAATTTTAAAATTTGTTTTGTTTCAGTGCACTTTTAGTATCTTTTTGCCCCCTTTATGCCTAGTGCCCCCTTACCGCCCCCTTTTGTGCCCAGCGCCCCCCCCCTACCGCCCCTTTGGCTCCCAGCGCCCCCCCCCCCCAAAATCTCGAAAACGCCCCCCAGGGGACGATAGCGCCCCGTTGAAGACCACTGGTCTAGAGGGTAGCGAGCCTATGGTGCATGCGCGAAAGGTGGCGCATCGCACGATTGCACCGAGAAATAAAATTAAAACAAAAAAGCATGCCTGCTCATTCACAAAAATTACAACCGACTTTGGCATGCGGTCGTCTCCCATGTGGGATAAGTGTTATTGGCAGCATAAAAATTAATAAATAGGTGATATTTTGTTCAAAATTGCTTCCTCACGCTTCTTTATAAGTATTTTTCTTAGACGGGGCGCTGGCGGATTTTTTAAAAGAAAAAATACAAAAGGGGGCGGTAAGCCAAAAAAGGGTGAAGACCACTGCTCTAGACTAACAATAACTCTGTGCGATTAGAAATATTTTTACCATTGTATTTTTTTAAAGTACAATTCCATGCTTTTAGCTTTCTCATGCGCTATCATTTGTCTGAACAAAGGGGGAGGTGTATCTGTGTTACGGTTACCGTGATCGCTTTTTAAATGCATTTTCATAAATGTGTACGACTTGAATTCGAATTCAATGGTTCAAGCCTCCGTTGCCAATATTCTAAACACATCGCTTATGAAAATAGACGGTTTTAGGTTTTATAGTTATCTATTGTTTGTTTCAAACTTTTTGGCAAGGTATAAAAGGGGACTAATTCAAGTTAATATACATAGGAAAAAAAATCCCCCCAATTTGGTAATATAATTATTTTTTAACATACTTTTAGAACAGAAAGATATAGAGATACTGCATGAAGTAGACACTGAGACTGGCGTAGATACGCATTTGACTTTTAAAAATCATCAATACTCTTTTATTTAATAATATCATTGTTTATTGGCCCAGATAATGCACAAGTGACAAATCTCAGTTCATACAGCATCATGTAGTGCTGTCTGGACAACAAAGGCATCCATCCATAACATCATTCAGGATTCTAGATCAATGCTGTCCACGGGAATAGCACAATTACATGACAGAGGCGTAATATTTATTGTAAAATAATATTTTTTAAAAAAGGACATTATTCAAGTGGGGGCCTGGGGGGACTTAGAATTTGGACTCCCTTCCTCTAGGTACGCCACTGATTGCAAGAGAACCTTGCAAGCTGCAAAATATCATGAAATTTGGTATTCAATATCTTTTCTAGTTTTTCTTTTAGATCCAAAGTTCTAAATATGACTGACCGACGGACACGACAGTACATAGATCTATACATGGGCGTAGCCAGATTTTTTTTTTGGGGGGGGGGATATTTTCCGCCCTCTTACCCCCTCCCCCCGCGAAAAAAATATATTTGTGTGTATGTGTGTTTGTTTACATAATCTTTATTACATTCTGACCATTCATTCTTTCGTAAGACGTTTATTAAACACCCTCAGAATAGGTATTCCTAGGTTCTTCCATAGCCAGCAAGGGGGTCTGGGGAAGCTCAGCGCGGGGCGGAGCCCCGCCGCCAAGCACAATTTCTTGTATTGAAAGCCAACAAAATGCAAATTCTGAGGTATCTACAGTGCATTTTTCTTCCAATCAAAAGTTTTATTTCAAAAACCTAATGTGCTATTCTTACTGACTTAGACCCTCCACCGGTAGAATTGTGTAACCTCTCTTGAATACGCTCTTAAAATCAGGTGACTGTAGTTTGCTTTAGATTTTATATCGAAAAGGGAAGTTTTATCGTCACAATCATCTGTTGCGGGTTTTAAACTAAAAAATCTCTGAAGTTGTTTTTTTTTTTTTAAATTCAAAACCCCATTTAGCTTCGGTCATAGAATTTGGTAACTGTAGTTTGCTTTAGAATAATATTAAAGATAGAGGTTTTCCACCTCAAAACACTCTGTAGGGGGATTTTAAAAAGCCATCTATAGGAGAGGGATTTAAACTCAAAACCCCAATTGGCTTCTCTACGCTGGCGGGGGGTTTAAACTCAAATTCCCTTTGGCTACGTTCATAGATTTTATAGTGTGTAATTTGCTTTTTTTTTTTATTGAAGAGGTATTTTTTAGCTTCAAACTCCACTGGAGGGGAGTTTAAACTCAAAACCCCTTTGACTACACTCATACAATTTTGAGTGTGTAATTTGCTTTTTTTTATATTGAAGAGGGGGTTTATCGTAAAATCTGGAGGGAATTTAAAATCAAAATCTTCCTTAACTGTGCTCTTGGAAATTGGGGAATGTCGTTTGCATTTTTTTGTTTTGTTTTACAGAAGAGGGAAGTTTGACTGCAAAAACTCCTGGTAGGGTTTTTTTAAAAACTCAAAACACCCTGGCAGGGGGTTTTAAACTCAAAACCCACTGGAAGGGGTTTTTAAACTCAAAATTCCTGGTAGGGGGTTTTAAACTCAAAACCCCTGGTAGGGGGTTTTAAATTCAAAACCCCCTTGGCTGTGCTGGGGCAAGTGATTGTTTAGTATTAAAATCTCACCTAAAATAAACAAAATCAAAGCAAAATATTTCTCACTAAATTCCGATCCTCTCCCCCAGGGGAGTTTCATTTCGGTGAATACCCCCCTCCCGGCTACGCCCATGGATCTATAACAGCAGCTTATCCCTTAAAAGGGGGGGGGGGGGGTCAGTTTAAAAAAAAAAAAAAAAAAAAAAAAAGCAACAGTGTTTGGCTATTTGGCGGCAGGTGCTTTCGAACAAAGCAACCAATGGCGTGTGTGTTCTTATAGCCTAAATCCTATACGTCATTACTGCGTGTGTGTGTATAGCAAAATGGCTGCCGAGTGTTTTGAATATACTAAAATAATGTCAAACTAGATAAAAGATTTGATCTTCTAGATTTAGACAAGAATCTCGGTATGATTTGCTCTTTTATTATTTTTTACAAGTTTAAAAAATATGGTAGGCTAGAGATCTACACTAGTGGCTACCATAAGTTAATAATGATTTAATTTTTTATTCTAAAGATCTCTAGGTCTAGATCGAAGATTAGTTTAGATTCTGGACTAGATTGTCTAGATCTAGATTATTCTAGATTGACTAGATCTATTATAATCTAGATTTATATATATAAATTATAAATGTTTATATAGATCTATATATAGTATAGATCTAGATCTAGAATCTAGATGATACTTTTTGATAGAAGTTCTACTGAGCTACTCTAAGTCTAACTGACTCTAACTCTACTGTACACTCTAGTGACTACTTCTGACTAGTCCTAGATTGTCTAGATCTACTATCTAACACTAAGAATAAAGAAGTTAATTATATTATACTATCTTAGTATCTAGACAAATCTAGAGTCTACAGTTTATTTAATCCAGACATTGTCACAGTACATGAATTCGGACATTCGCTGTTTTTGTGGTCATCAAATCTTTTACTAAATTTACTTGATATTTAATATGAAACTAGCATGCTGCATAATAATCATAATCATGATAATGTGCTTGTCCATTTTCCAATGATTCTGACCCCATTTCCTTCCATTTAGCTGTCTTTTTTTTACTTTTTATGTACACAAGAAATGAAGAATACAAGAAAAAAGAATTTCAAATGTGTAACTAAGTCAGGTTGTTTTTTCCTATGTTACCAGGATGACTTTACCTCTTCCTAGGATTAAGACTATATTTTTTAATTCGCAAAGTCTATGCGAATGAGCCTGGCAATATTTATTCTGTTTTTGGAGATGATTTATTTTATTCATAAGCCAAGTTGTTTGATTCCATAAAAAAAAAATTAATAGGGTGTTTGAATTAAATTATGATTTTCTTACCAAAATTTATTTGAACCAGCTAGTTTTGGACATCAATGTTAATGAACTTATATATTATTTTTTTTTTATAGAGAATAAATGGGCAAATGTTTGGAGTGAGTTCGGTACATTGAATGAAGTTAAATGCCTAGATCTAGAACTACTAGATAGAGATAGATCTAGATTTATATAGAGAGAATATAGAAGCTTCAGGGATTCAGCCATTTAGGCAAGAATGGCTATCCTAACCTGGACTCTTGTTGTTTGGACTTATTGATAGTCCTGGGTTTAAACCCAACCCGCTCCCATCCCCCGTTGTCCTGCGGGAGGTTTGGACTAGGAAGTAAATTATCTTCAGCTCTGAAGGAACATCCAAAACATATGGGAAACATTTTACAAACACTCTAACCTATACACTTACACATGCATAATCTCTGAATGAAAAGTAAATGTGGTGCTTAGTTGGACAATTTAAAACAAAACTAAATTCAGTATGACTGTCAATATCACCTTTATCTAGTTTTGATTTTTTTTTTGTTTTGTTTTGTTTCTTAGATTGATGATCTATTCATTTGAAAAAGACACCAGACTGATTATTGTGAGGTCATAACTAAATTATTATAACTATTAAACTATGTCACAATCTTCTTATGATCAGCTTTTAAAACAGGTCAGTTGTAATTTTAGTTTATGTTAAACTTCATATTATATGCTACAACAAGAAACTTGTCTAAGATAATTTCAAGTATATAATATGTAATATTATAGTCACTACTTGTCAAATTAAATACATTGTCCTGTGTTTGATCTGCTGCTGATCTCTAGTTACAGAGTCATCTCTTAGATGTGCTTCAGAGATAGTACACACATGGAAAGTGTGGAAAAGTCTGAAACAGTCAGTTCAGTCCAAATCCTCTAGTTAGTCATTGGGGGGGGGGGGGGGGGCATTGTCAGAGTGGAGCCACTACCTCTTCAAGGGCACTTGTAGGTGGCACAAAGTCCATCAAAAATGTTTACTAGGCACTGCTATTACTGTCTTTAAAATGTGTAGCATAAAAATGTTTTGAATGATCTCATAAAATAACTAAGGATTCTCACACTGCTTCTTTGATGGAAAAATTATAATTTAGAAAACTTGTATATACCTTATTTTTGAGATCAACTAGTAGAGGCTAAACACAAATAAATAAAGTTCTTTTTGTATCTCAGTTTTTCTATTTCTTTGCAACTATCTTTTACTGGGATGCTCTTTTATAGCTAATAATTTTATGCCTGTGGTAGATATGCAGTAGGTGTGCATGTATATTTGAGAATGAAACAGTTTCAGATTCATAGACATGACATTACTGTATAAGTGTATGTTTGGGAGTTTCATATCTATTGATTTAGTGTAGCTTAATTCTACTAAAGTAGATGTATGTCATGATTAACTTTGAACATTTTGTTGATTAATTGACAGGTGGCATCCTTAAAGTGTGAAAATGTTCATCTTCGTAGAGAACTGAAAGATAACTCTAGCCACTTAACCAAGCTCGAGAATGACACTTCAAATATGAAAGATGTTTTGTCCCATATACAGGTTAATGTTTGACTCATTCAGATCAAGTACGGAAAAACATTGAGATATAACTCACATTTCATCTTCATCTCATTTTGATAAAGAATTCAAAGATGAAAATAGTTATGGTTAATATGTCTACTACTTAATGCCAAGCATGAAATACATTTTTTTTTTTAAACACACTGAAGTAGTATAAAGTTAAACAATTGTTTCTTTTAGAACTAGCAATATTTGCTGAACAGTTGATTTTCTCATGTGAGATGTTAAAAACTCCACAATCCATATATGCAATGAAAGAATCTGTACATGTTTATTTTATTAAATTAATATAAGTTAATCTTTAAACATTTTTGAATTCTTACAAATCATACTCTCATGAATCACCCCATTGTAGTTTTTTGTATCTTACTGATCAAGACAACAATAATGGGATTTATTTAAATTCATGTCAGCTTTCTTGGGACACAAATTATTAGGTTGTGCTAGAGTTAGTCACAGCATTGCAGTGATGGATATGCTGAAGTAATATTTTTGAAGATCAATCTAAAGGCAAATGAATATAACTTTATTGTACTGTACCTTATACTTAAAATTTTTGTTCTATAACTTCTGTAGTAGTGAAGCTATCATGCTATGAAAAGAAATAACCTAAGTTATTATTGTCATATTAGCTATATACTTCTAATTTGTATGTTCCAGTTTTGGAACACTGGGTAAATCCAGTACCACCACTGATAGTGATTCCATTTAAACTGCCCTGGGGGATGAAGAACAAAGGTACAAAATAGTGCTGCCATGAGATGTGATCGCTTTGAAGCCGTTATTTTCAAACTCGCATGTCACTGGCAATGCAAATTTATTTAGCTAAAAGTGCAAATTTGGATCCAATGGGCAAGTTTTCAAAGCTGTGTCATCCCATTAAATAATTCTATTATAGATACATAAAATTTAATTCAAATAAAACATTTCAGCATTAATTAATTAATCCAATGTTCCTTAATTCTGTCATCATGGGTGCAGACAATTTATTTGCGCCTAGACCATTTGTTTTTGCTTCAAGTCATTGGTGTGATGTCAGTTGTCTGGACTACATTTACTGGTTTCAACCATAGGAATTATTAGAAATAGAATGTCAAATGCACCTCTTATTATGCAGTTTATTGAGACGTTTGTGCAGGCTCACCCTGGACAAAACAATTTTGTGTGCTCATTGTCAAAAGAACAAAACATTTGGATCTGTAAAATGTGATGTTGCCTTACTTTTGAAATGCTCTGCTACAAATTACGCTGTGTAGCAGGTAATACTTTTATTTGTTGTAGTAGTGGATTTGCCTAGTGTTCAAATTTGGGAACGCCTCATAACTGAACAGTGGAATGGAATACAGTTGTTTTTCTCTTCAAATTCATGTTTCTTATATTTTTCTACATAGCATATTTGCTAAATTGCAACCATCATAAATTTGAAGTGAAGTTATTGTCAGAATTGTATACTTTGTGTTCAGGTAACACTTGGAGCTACTGATGATGAGGATGACTTTGGTCAAGAAACTGGAGCTGAACATTTTATAGGTCAGTTTTATTTTAAGATTAACAAAGAAATCTTACTAAGAATATAATACTTATGCATACTAAATATAATCCTGCTCATACTTTATCAGAGTGTACAGTGTTGATATTGAATATATTGTTAGGTCTCTTGCTTTTGACAAGGGCTGGATTTTAGTTTTTCTTCTTCTTTATGGGGCTAAGTTTTCTAAATGTAGTTCACATACTTGTGGACAAGTTTATTTGTGAAATAAATCATTCACAAACTTAATTATTTTAAGCATGTTAATATTAATACATTTAATAGTTTTTATATTACTTAAAACCATTGTAAGGGTAGTATCTCAATTAATTGTGGAGTCACATTATATGTTACAAGAACTGTAGGGCTCTATGGTCAATAGAAAGGCTGGTGTAGTGCAATTCAACATTCAAACTTTGGTTTGAAACATAATGACAAAAAACATTGAAGCATGAAATCATTTTTGTTCTTCATATTTTGGATTGGAATTACATAGTCTTTCCAGCCCAAAAGAATTATTTAATAAAATAAACTTAATTTTCATTTTAAAAGTAAAAACTCTCTAACTGTTTATAAATCAAGTTACCATTAGCTTCACAGTTCTAGGACCTTTTGTTAATTAACCCTAACATACACTTAGTTCTTTATTTTAACAATGACTTAGTTATTACTACAATAGGTCACGTATATAATACATTTGGCTGTTCAGATAAAAAGTCCTATTGCCATTTTATTTCTTACTCATTTTGTTGTTCATACAAAACAAAACTTGCCCTGAGCCTTGCATCATAGCTTACAGTGGCCACCATTTGCTATTTTTGGTTAATATTGAATAAGTACATTTTCTTATTTTGTATTAAGACAAGTAGATTTCAAATTTGTATATCATCTATTAAATACAGACTTTCCTTATCTAACAAATACAGACTTTCCTTATCTAACAAATACAGACTTTCCTTAAAAAAAAAAGAAGAAAATTACGTTCTACGACTATCCATGTGTTAATCTAGTCATGCATGTTGATTAGAGACTGCTAAGTAATTGTTTTTTCTGGCTGATTCGTGCAACCCATGCTCTAATTGTACAAATTTGTCCTAGCATAGGGAATAAGCAATGTGTCTTTATCTTGATGTCTTTCTGAATATTTTATTAGCTTGTGTTTTTGTATTGAAATAGTTCAGTGTGTTTATTTATTATTGCGACCTTACGTATTACAAAGATTCTATCAACTCACTCTGTCTGTCTGGTACAAGTTTGAGTAAATGTTATTTCTCCCACTTCCCATTCTCAGATCAAGTTGAAACTTTACACTTACACTTGAATTATTCATTGTTCATGATAACACAGGAATCAATCAAAGAATTAACCAATTTGTTAATTATTAGTGTTTATAGGAATGAGAAATAAAATCTTGAAGTGTTGAAGTGTATCATCAATTGTGTAATTCTTTCTTTTATATATATTTATATTATAATAAAAATACATACATTATTTTTAAAGTAGTAGTCTTCTGTTCTGCAGTGTTTCAAAATCTAGTGAATTTACTAATGATTTTACTCTTGTTGAATGCCAATATTTATATTCATCTTACAATCTCTGTTTTATGGTTTGTTTGTTTTTACAAAGCTTATATCATCATCAAACTCCTTTTAAGTGAGGGCTTGAGAGGCTCAAATCCTCTCTTGACAAAGCTTATATCAACTCACTCTATCTGTCAGTGTGGTCAAAAGTTTGTAAACATTATTTCTCAGAATTTTGCACAATTATTTCTTGTACATGACAAAACAAGAATCCATTAAAAAAATAATAAACCAATTAGTTAATTAACTATTGGTAATAAATTATTTTGTTTGGTATCTCAAACAAGGGAAAGATATTGTATTGGACTAAAGTGGTGGTATAAGCTCAATTAGTCCCCTTTATAGATTTAAGTCTGAGGGTTAGTGAACAAAAAAACATAAAAGAGAAAAAATAGACTTGAGTGAACAAGTTTTTTTAAAATGCATTTTTTTAAAAGCAATCACTGCAACATTCACCCAGATTCTTCCGTCTCACATTTCCTAACTGGTCTAGACAAGTGATAGGATCATAGCACATTGAGGAAGCCAAAAGCATGACATTGCGCTAAACAAAAACAATTGCTAAAAATATTTCTAATTGCACAGATTTATTATTGTTAGTCTATAGACTTCATCGTGTGCATTCCCATAGGGCTGCAACCACAACTCTCCATCTAACTTGGTTCTGAGTAGCTTTCTTCATCTGCTCCCTGTCATTCCAGTATCCTCAGCTTCACAGATGATTGACCTCTTCCAGGTTTGCTTTGGTCTGCCCACTTTCCTTTTTCCTTGTGGATTCCAATCAAGTGCCTACCTTGCAACATTGGTAGCTGGTTTTCGCAGGGTGTGTCCTATCCAGCTCCACTTTCGCTTTTTGATATCTTGGGTTATGGGCTTTTGTCTAGTTCTCTCCCACAAATTGACAGTAGTTATCTTTTCAGGCTACCAAATTCCTAATATATGGTGTAGGCATCTGTTAACAAAGGTCTGGAGTTTTCCATATTTGTTTTAGTGACTCTCTATGTCTGAACCTTATAAAATGACCGATTTAACGTTTGTATTCATATCTTCTTATGTAGAGATAATGCCTTAGAGTGCCAGATTGCTTGAAGTCATTGGCAAATAAACAAAACCCATTTGGGCAGCTGTTTGAAAAAACATTCATAAGAAAGCTAAAAAGATTCTAGAAAACTCTTTTGTCCCCCTGGTAATCAAATCATTAAATAAAATTTAACTGATATAAACTTTTTGCATGTAATTTATGAGTGATTCTGGTGTGAATGGATATTTTGGTTTTCTTTAGTTATATTTTTTTGTGTGTGTAATCCACAAATTGTAAGACAAACTTCCTTTTGGATAATAAAGATTATTATTATTAAGAGTGGAAAAGGCAAACCTAGTTTTATTGATCCGAATTAGTATATCATCATCAGCTCCACTATATTTACTAACTTCCCAGATAAGTGAAGTGGTCTGTATCGAGGATGTTCTCTCTCTCTCTAGATCTTTTACAAATTTAATAACATGACTGATCCAAACTCATACAGTTACACTTAATATAAGCTTTTTTTTTTTTTTAAATAAGTATTTTTTGTGTTTTTATAGTTATTTATTTTTGCTAGTAGGAATTTTGAATTTTTAGTTTGTGTAACTGGTTTACCATAGATAAGTAGTTTAATCACTTAGTTTTTGTTACATTTAAAAAAAAAAGGCATTTGCCTGAGTAAAACATATGCTATAATTTTCACTTCTATCATTGGTGTAATGGACCAGTAATACCAAAATATTTTAATTTAATTTTTAATATGGTGGTGAACATTGTTAAATACCTAAGCGAAGTCTTAAAAATGGCATATATTTGTTTACAGTAATATTTAAGTCCTATAAAAAGTAATCTTTTAGACCTTTTGTAGAGTTTCACATCACCCAAATTTTCTAAAGCCATGTTGGCATTGAGTAAGGACACTATTTTTATCTTTGTGGCTTATGATGTTGCTAATTATTGTGTTCTAGTATTTTACATGTGATGCTGGTGAGTGATACTATTATCATCCTGGTCTACTTTCCTGGATCTGATTCACCTCTTTGTTTAAATTGGGTAGTGCTATTAGCTTCTTTCCAATTTACCTGATTAAGTAAAGCATAAAAAAATGTTTTAGCTAAAAAGTATTTTTAACACGCACTAGCTTGTTGCTTAGTTCTTTGAGTAATCATTGCTGTATACCATCACATCCAATTGCTTTATTTTGGTTTTATATTTGTTAGTAACTGTTATGAACATAAAGATAAGAGAGTCGAGAACCATGTCTGTATAGTATGGCTTTAATACACTGAATGACAACACAACACACATTTCGTGAACACATTCTCACGGACGAGTTACAAGCACATGTAAACATAAGAACGACAACCGATACAGAATATAATTTTCATAACAGTATCCCTTTTTCTTGTATATTAATGTTTTCGACTTGATTTAAATTAAGCAATACGTCTTTGTCCCCTAAAATTGACATTGCTGATGCAAAGCATTTATTTAGAATGTTTGCATTAGTTTCATTATCATTATAAGTTTAATTAAGCTTCTGCTAGATTTAAATATGAATGACCATAAATTTTTTATGTTATCCTTAGAGATTACATAGCTATATATTCACCCTTTGCCCAATTAATGAAGAACACTGACAAACTGCAAAGTTGATTATTTTGTGAGACAACAATTTGGAAAAAAAAAAGTTAAGATGGATTGAAGTTGTGGTTTCTTGATATTTTTACTGTTTGCTATCCAAACATTTGAACTCCTTTAGTGCTATTTTTACAATTCCACTTAATTCTTTATGAGTGGAAACTAAAACCTGTATGGACACAGATCTCAAAAACATCTCTTACAATTTTTCTTAGACATTTTACAGTCACATGTATTCAATAAAGAGCTGAAAAAAATAAAGAGACATCTTATGAACATTTTGCGCACTGTCTTATTTAGAAATCATTAGCTGGACTGCTAGAATTAATTTGTGACAATGTTTACATATGTATATAATACTTATACAATTTATTAACACACAATATCAATACTATCTTCTGTATATATAATTCTCTATGTTGTCCAACCAAGCAGGGCACCACGCATGCATGCCGATTCTATATCATCTAGTTATATTTTTCTACATTCTGAGTATATCATCTAGTTGTATTTTTCTATATTCTGAGTAGATTTATACATGGGCGTAACCCTTGCCTTTTTAACTCTTTTGTCTCTGTAACAACGCTCCTAGTGTGCTCATCAATGATGGTGACGTTTTTGTTTTAAAATTTATTTTTTCAATTCTTTTCTCCTGTGTTTGTTTTTAATTGCTTAAAACTTTTTTTCTTGAATAGCTTCCCTTTGATAATCATACAGAATTTCCTTCTTTGAACATGTTTTACAATGAAGGATGTTTTTAAATACTGTGGGGCTTATACAGATTCTATTTTCTTAAGATGCATGTTTCAAATAGTAGAGATATGGGATAAAGAGCTCTAGACAATTACTCAATAAATTTTAATTTTAACTTTAAATTTGTTCTATAATTTTTGCAAAAATGTGAAAAAATTTCGTTAAAATAAAAAAAAAATTTTTCAATTCAGATCATAAATTTGTCCTAGATCTGGTTTAGATCTATTATCTGGAGACTTTTCAACATTTAATTAGTTGTTTTATTTTTAATTTAGGGTTAGGGTTAAGGTTAATATTGAACTTTTTAATTTTTTTTCTCTAAGAAATGAATTTGTGTCATGTAAAAGGGCATGCATTCTCCTTTAGTTTATTTTTGATTAGATGTTTCTTTGGAACAAAAGACAATTTTATACCAAAGTAATTAATTGATATCAGTGAAATATGCTTGCAATTTTTAGATCACTAATATTGTTTTTGCTGATTCAGTACTCGATGTATATGTTACAGGCAATGTTTGAAGTCCAGAATGCCTACACAATCTATAGACTGCCTAAAAATTCCAGGCAAAGTGAGAAAGGATTTCTTCATTTCCTACTTTGCCAAGGCATTATATAGAATGACTAGAGTTGCTTCAGGCAATGTGTGAAATGTTGATTTAAAGTATTTTGTTAATAATATAAATTTCTCAAAATATTTCTTTTTGCAAGTAAAAAAATCTAACTAATTTAGTTCTGTTCTTTAAAGTGTGAAGTTAATTTCATTAAGGCTGTCTAAGTGTGAATTTTTTGTAGAACTGCATTGTAGGACTTATTGTGAAAAAAAAAATGATACCAAAGATGATTGATTTTTTTGTTGCATGAAAGGTGAAAGAAAGTAGGTCTAGTATGGGATCAGGACAAATATGGCTACCAAGAAGAAACCACTTGACTAGATATTGATTTAAAATCTGATATATTATAGGAGTTAAGACTTTCTCATTCAAACATCATTAGATTGATTTTATATTTGTATTTAGAAGAAACAAACAAACATATTTTTAAAAGATCATTGCATTCACCTTCACCTATCCCTTAGTCTGTTTGACCTGTTGGTGTCTTTCCATTGTTTTCTCTGCCTCTTCTTCTTCTTTTTCCTTATACTTTTTCCTGTAGGAAGGTCTTTGCGAGCCCCTTGTAATATGGCCATAGAGTTTTAGTTTGCTTTTTATTTTACAATAGTTAACAGGTCATCATTGGGTCCAATTGCTGTACTAACCCTGTCTCTATAACCTCTTCATTTGTGATGCGGTCTTTAAATGTCACACCTTTTGTAGCATCTCAATTCCATTGCTAGGATCCTCCTCTCTAGCTCTTCAGTCAGCGTCCAAGACTTGCAAGCATATTACAATGTGGCCATGACCAGGGAGTGCATCAGTCTGATTTTGGTGTCGAGGGCTATGTCTTTGTCTTTCAAGATTGAGTTTTGCAAGTGTTGCTGTGGATTGTGCAATTCTAACCAGTATTTCAGGTTTGGTTCCTTCATATGAGACAATAGCTTGATGTATTTAAAAGTTTAACTACTGTCACTTGTCTTTCCATATTATTTTGAGTTTTGCAAGTGCTGCTGTGGACTGTGCAGTGCAATTATGGCCATTAGTTCAGGTTTCATTCCCTCATCTGATAGGATAGCTCCAAGGTATTTGACACAACTGAGAATTATCAATAACTTCGATCTTCTTTTACTGTTGCATGTAGACTTTACAAAGTATCTGTAAATTTCTCATTTTAGTCTAAAAACTCTAAATTGAAGAAACCAAAAAATTTTTTTATTTACTAATACATATTATTATTTTAAAAAATAAATAGTTGATTTAAAAATTATTCAAATATTTGAAAATTGAAATTGCACTTAGCATAGGGTATTAAGACATGGACCTACAAAGGTATTATTTTTTATTCTTAAGAAATCATGTTGTTCATTTGAGTTTTTTTTTTTTTTTTTTTTTTTTACTCATTTATGGAATCAAACAACTTGGCTTATGAATCTAATAAATCAGCTCCAAAAACAGAATAAATATTGCTTCGCTCATTAGTATAGACTTAGCCAATTAAAAAATATAGTCTTAACCCTAGGAAGAGGTAAAGTCATCCTGGTAACATAGGAAAAAAAAAAAACCTGACTAACAATTTGAAATTCGTTTTTCTTACATAAAAAGACAGCTAAATGGAAGGAAATTGGGTCAGAATCATTGGAAAATGGATAAGCACATTATATAGCGTTTTATAATAAATATTAAAATAATTATTTAATGACCACAAAAACAGCGAATGTCCGAATTCATGTAATGTCCAAATTAAAATAAATTACTCTATACATGTTTCACAAAAACAGATCAAACCTTGTTTTACTTTTTTTTTTTTTTCTGCTCCTACCAGGAAGAGTGATTTGTCTGTAAATTGTCTGGATTGTGTTTTCTCTTCAGATGCTTTTGTATTGGTACATTCAGACATTCTTAGTTTTCTCTCATGATACCTTTGTATTCAAATCTTGTCAGAATCCTGTTGTATTCTAGCCTCTAGCATTGTTGGTTCTCTCAGTATTCAGGACACTTTCATATATTGCTGGTTTTCTTTCATAATTTAGTCATTATGGTTTTCTGTCATAAAACACTTTATAGTATTGTATATGATGTGGCCTTCTCTCATTATGGGTTATTGTAGGCGTATCACATACATCTCAGAATGTATGTTAACTAGTACATATAGGTTCTAAAGAGAAAAAAATATAAAAAGAAAAGGAGGGATGGAGAGGGAGAGTCTGGTGAAAAAAACAACAAACTAAAAACAGTATAAAAGCTTTGGGATGAGCAGGCACTGAGCTGCTTGCTTTAGTAACACAGATAATGACATGTAATTGTCTATAATGCATTATAATTCTGTCAGCGCTTAAACACATGGGTATTACACCTACATTTTCTCTACAAGATTAGCTGAAGAATTGTTTTCATGTACTGACTTCATGTTGGGTACTCTAGTTTAATTTAGTCTCTATTTGTACTTTGCTGTTTTAAAGTTTGAAAGTAAAAATACAATTGTATACTTTTATAAGCACTTCACTGGCACAATGGTTAGTGTTATTGGCTTGAGGAGGCTTGAAGACTCAAGTTCGAATTCACGTCGTTCAACAGTTTTTTTTTATCAATGCATTTTAAAGTGATCACGGTAACATTTACATTCTTCTTTCTCCCCTTTCCCAACGGGTCCAGACCAAGTGATAGGATCATCGCCTAGTGAGAAAGCTAAAAGCATGACATAGCGCTAAACGAAAACAATTGGTAAACATATTTCTAATCGTACAGATTGTTTATTGTTAAGTTTACATTTATTACAAATTGACTGATCCAAACTAATTGATCCAACTTCGCTTAAAATGAACGTTTCAAGCGATGATTGAGTTGAACTCAACCGACACGACTGTTTTTTTTTTTTAATCAATTCTGAATAATCTAGCTAACTAGACCTGTATTTCGTAGCCAGTTTTCCCACTTGATGCCGTGCCTGGTGGAAGGGATGGGACTGATGTGGTCGCTGCACGCAAATAATTCCCCCGTGTACAAGGGTGGATGGTGACGACTCGTAGCCGCCCCCGCTTGTCCGCTCTCGCTAGTGTGAGGAACAGCTGTGTGATCCGTGAGCGCGCGGCTTGTGTACGAGCCTCGGATCATTTGTTTGAATGTGATGCCATGTTAACAGTGTGGTGACGGGGTGGGCTGTTGTATTGTGTTTGATAACACAGCAGCGCGTGCTGTGTAACTCCTGCAGAGACATGGATCACTCATTTCTTAGTCGGTGTGATTAGTGTGTGTAGAAACTTGTTCTCTTTAACCACAACTGTAAGCTTTTTAGTTAGTTATTATATTGGACAAAAAAAGTGTTTTGCTGGTACAATTCAACCCAAATATTGGTATTATTAGAGAAATACATCTCTAGATTTAGAATTTTAGATCTACATAATCACGGTCTAGAATCCACAACTAGGTTTATATTTTATGAAAATCAATTTTATTATCATATAGATCTAGATTTTTCTAGATTAATCAAGATGTCTCTTATCAAAACGATTAGATTTGAAATAAGAGACTACTATAGACAGTATAGTACAAGACAGAAATTGTAATGTGTGGAAAATGTGTTAATCGCTTTCCCTCTACTATGTCGACTATGACATCACTAGGACTCTAGTCACAGTCTAATGGTTTGTGAATTGTATGTAGATTTAGATTCTAGTTGATGTACACGACTTCTTCATGGTGTCTGATCTTATATATTCTACTTCGAAGTGCTGTGCAGTCTTAGCACTGCAGTCTTCCGAGGTGTATTGATATATAGATCTAGTTAATAATATTGTAGAATCTATTGGAGACTTGTTTTTCTTCAACAATCAGATGTGTGACAAAATTCAAAGTAAATAACAGAATTACTTTAGAATCTCAGATTTGATTTTTTTTTAAATGTATTGTTAGTAATGTTAGAGACTCACACTATTTAGTAGGTAAGTGTGAGCTTTTGTTTTATCTCCTTGTACGCCTACGTGTTGGCTTTCTAACTTCTTGTATCCTACTTAAGTGATTGTGACCAGTGCACACAGCATAAATAGCTCCCTTGAGTTGTTCCATCAACTTTAGAAAGCATTAAAGCATTGGCTAAAGTTGATCTTCAAACTAGAACTACGCGTATCTTGTAATGGACCTACTGAAAAGCGACTTTTTGTATTAAACATACTTAGGTTTAATGCCTAATCGTGGAACACAATAAATCGCCGTATAGAAACTTTTAGTAGTATTGTTCAGTGTTCTGACAGAGTGACTAATAGATTTGTAATTTAGAATCTTGTGACCATTGACCCGCAAACAGTACCAGTACGAGAGTTGACTACTAATCAACATATTATTACAAGTCTTCCAGTCCTAACATTTCGTTGTGGATATCAAACTAGAAGGAGGAAAAAAAAACAGTATCAACACTTTTAGTTTTCTCTTGTGAAATCAGTTTTAGTTTCACTGGATTTTAAAGTGATGTTAAGAATCAGTTGGTGAACTCATCACTTTCAAAACAAATGATCAGCTTGATGACTAATGTTAAGTCAAGGTCATTTAGTCTTTAGTGATCTTCTGCTCTTCCTCGTCTTACCTGATTGGGTCTGGCAGAAGATATTAGTCTCATCAACTTGACAGCAAGGCATTGAGTAGGGTCCTCATTGAATGCTTCTTGGTGTCATTTTGGACCTACATGTTATCGATAGTTATTTTGTACTTAAGTGCATGACTGCACAAAGTAGATCGCGCAGATATTGTGACTACGCAAAGTAGATAGCTCAGATATTGTGACTACGCAAAGTAGATAGCTCAGATATTGTGACTACACAGAGTAGATAGCTCAGATATTGTGACTACACAAAGTAGATAACGCAGATATTGTGACTACACAAAGTAGATAACGCAGATATTGTGACTACACAAAGTAGATAACGCAGATATTGTGACGTTAAGACTATACAAATAGATAACGCAGATATTGTGACTACACAAAGTAGATAACGCAGATATTGTGACTACACAAAGTAGATAGCTCAGATATTGTGACTACACAAAGTAGATAACGCAGATATTGTGACTACACAAAGTAGATAACGCAGATATTGTGACTACACAAAGTAGATAACGCAGATATTGTGACGTTAAGACTATACAAATAGATAACGCAGATATTGTGACTACACAAAGTAGATAGCTCAGATATTGTGACTACACAAAGTAGATAGCGCAGATATTGGGACTACACAAAGTAGATAACGCAGATATTAGGACTACACAAAGTAGATAACGCAAATATTGTGACTACACAAAGTAGATAACGCAGATATTGTGACTACACAAAGAAGATATTGTGACACTAGGACTACAGCACACATTTCATTCAGAATATTATTTTTCCCAATAACACGTGACTGTTATCGCCTAGTCAATAGACTAATATGACAGTTTTCCAGGGAAGTGCTTGACCCTGTATTGATAGCTAGATCATCTTGAGCTCCAAGTGTTCATCAACTAGAGTCCCAATGTCTTGTTTTGACTTGCACACACTCACACTAGATAAGTGCACTGAGTACACCACAGGGCTACATCGGATACGTCACAGTGCTCTGCTCTTTCTTTACATTTAGACGTTTACAAACTCGGTTTACATTCCAAATACATTTTTAATAGAGTATTGAGAAAAAGGAAAGAAAGTGATATGGAAATAGTTTGGGTGATACAATGCAAAATATTTAACTCACCTAGACATAAATCTGTGCGATTAGAAATTGTTTTTGTTTAGCTTTTAGCTTTCTGAATTAATCTTGTCACTTGTCTGGACCAGTTGTGAAAGGAAGAGAAAAGAAGTGTCTAGGTGAATGCTTAAATGATCGTTTTTTTTATGTATACAAAAATGTTCACTCGGGGCTCGAGTCACTGTATTCAACTTATACCACCACATCTGCCAAGTACGATTTCTTTCCTTTGTTCAAGATACTAAACAAATAATTAATTACCAAGAGTTAGTTAACTAGTTAGTTATATTCTTGTGTTGTCACGTTAAAGAAATAATTGTGCAACATTTCAGCTTAATCCGAGATTGGGTGTGGGAGAAATAACGTTCACACACTTTGTACCAGAGTTGATATTAAGCTTTGTAATAATAAGCTACAAAACATTTTGGTTGCATAAATACCATTTGTGACTTTACTCAACAAACCAACATATAGATCTTGTAACTTTAATATAGATGTATTTATTTATTAAAGTGAAGGTCACCAATATCGATAATTTAGTTGGGGGTTCTTGTGACTTGGCCGTCCCCCACTAAGAAGATTTAGTTGGGGGTACTTGTGATGACTCTCCCCCCCCCCCCCCCCCAAACCATGTATAGCAGCTGTAGTGAAAAAGCCTTTGATTTCTCACTTCTTTGACTTTTTTTTTTCTCAAATGACCCTCCCCCAGGCAGTTAAACATTGTCCAACGTAAAAAAAACTCGGTGATTGTGTGTATGTTAATCCACGTATATTCTCACCTATCAGTGTGTGTTCTATCTATGGCCTATTCGTGTATGCTCTACCATTGGCTAATCCAGTGCGCACCTATCAGTGAAGCTATGGTCATCTGTTTGCGTGTATGTCTAGCTAGTGTATGTTCATCTAAAGACTGTGTGCTTTCTCCTGAGACAGTATTGTTTCAACCAGCCCTACACAGGTCTTTGTCTTGACAAGACCGACCTAGGCTACAGCTTTGATGTCGCAACGTGAGATCGCACTCCAGCGTTGTAATCTTTAAGTGCTGAACTTCAAGGCTACCTGCAGGCGTAGCAACAATAAAACCCTGGCCTTCTCTAAGTTTGGAAAACACAGCTGTGATAAGCCATGTGATGAACAGAAGGCCGATTTGTTTTAAAAATGTAACAGTTCCTGCCTATTTTGTGGGGCATAGATTTACTCATGTACATTTCCTTCTTGTACAGTATCGTCCTTTCTACACAGGGCTTTCAGTCAATGATTGTCAGAGGTTCATTTCTTGCTTGTCTTTGGTTTGGTTTGGCTCCTTAGTCTCGTAGGGGTTTACACAATTACTCGATTCCAATTAATTAGTACTTGTTACACAAATAAGAACAATCAACACTCAACACACTTCAACTCTAAACTCCAGCTCTTAATGAATACCGGTACCAAAAACTCGTTAATATCAAATAAAGTACACAATTATATTACTCTCAAGAAATAATACAAACACCAGTCCAGGAAGCGACTATCCAACCTTCCTGGACCGGGGACAAGACCTCGCTAACTTAACACACTCTCTCTTACTTTCAACGAAGGCTTAACCATTCAGTTCACAACACGTGCAATACTGTTCACATCCATAACCTGGGCCTGTACATAAACAAAGGGATATAAATACATACCGAAATCAAAGTAACATTCATTCTCGCCACCCCCCCCCCCCTCCCAAATGATCTCACCACCATAGAGCAGAACAGTCAATAACTTCAAGGTGAACACAAAATGTTGGATGCTTGAAAAAACAAAATCTCAGTGGTACACTAACAGACAGTTGTTCCATATATTCAGTCTTTTTTTTTTTCATAATGCCATCAATCTCATTGTGTGTGTGTGTGAACGTGTTGCACGCGCGAGCTCCAGCACTCCCGTGGTACACGACCTTGCCCACCCCAGACAACTAGATCAAATGGAGCAGTTTTCTGTCTTTCCGTCTGCCCTGTTAGATCGATACTTGGCTCCTGTAAGAAGGTGACTCACAACTCTGTGTCACACAGATGACTTGTTGAGGTCTGCCAGATCAAACGTCAGACACATTCAGACGATTCAGTCCTTGTCGAATGAAAGACACGTTGTTGTCTAAGGATTTTGTGACCTGTCAAAACAACAGTTAAACCTAATCATATTAAATGAAGTTTAAAAAAAGAATAATTCCTCACCCCCCCCCCCCCTTTTTTTTTTTTTTTTCTTTTTTTTTTCCCGAAATCAATTTTTTTAAATGAGTGTTTTAATTGAAAATGAATCGCTGAGCTAAACTGAAAGACATTGTAATCTGAAGTGGTTTGATATCCACACAAATGTTAACAAGCTCAAGAGTGAGTCATTCATGGGCACGACTAACGAGTGTTGGTGAGATGCCAGACAAGTTTCTCTAGGCTAGTTTTTTTCCCTTTGCTTGTTTGATTAGCACAAAACATTTGACCAGTGTCCAAATATTACGTCAGCATTGGGAATAGACTGTTCTCGAATTTGTGAAATTTGCAACAAACTTTGTCCAAACCATTTGTAGACTTGTTTTTGACTACTATTTGAGTCTTATTCAATCATAGTCTTTAGTCTTAGTCAATCTAGCATGGCTCTCATTACACATTAGTTCTGTATTAATGAGTCGAGACTCAGGTCATGTACCATTCTTTGTATCCAACTCCACAGCATGGAGTCAATGGCAATCCAATATTTGTATTGAGTTATTATCAAGTTATTATCAACTTAAAGAAACTTACTTATGAAAGAGCACTATGAGTACATGAGTCGATTATTTTAAATCAGCCAGTAATGCTGCCGTATAAATAATAGATTTAACTTACACTGCACAATTTTGTATGCTAAGTATTGGTCGTTTCGTATACCGGTAATCCTAATCGAATTGGTAGGTTTGTGATCAATGGTTCAAAGACCCAAACGATTATTTTTCTTACACGGCGTTTCTCATGCTTGTTGTGTGTGTAATACAAAATGATGGATGCAGTTGGCTTGCAGTGTGAACTGGTTTCGTTGTTAACTAGCTGTAACTAGTTGGGTGCTGCTAGGGGAGGTAAGGCTGGGACTGAAGGACATGTTCTTCTCCACACAAGTATTCATCTAGCTATTATATTGTTTGTTTATACAACTCTGCGCTGCCGTGACGGCCTGTACCACGCATGTCTTTAAAACAACTTCAGAAAGGGACGTTCATTTCTGTTCAATACAGAAGTTACAGCATATAACCAGGATATAACAATAACATCGACTTATTAAACTCACAGAATCTATAACGCCATCTGTTATGCACCTCTCGCTTGTGCTAACTACGAGACTAGTCATAGGGAACGATGTGTATCTTAATACATTTGTTTAACACGGGCTATCTCAGTTTGTGTCTAAATACATTTGTTTAATACGAGCTATCCCAGTTTGTGTCTAAATACATTTGTTTAGTACGAGCTATCTCAGTTTGTGTCTAAATACATTTGTTTAGTACGGGCTGTCTCAGTTTGTGTCTAAATACATTTGTTTAGTACGGGCTATCTCAGTTTGTGTCTAAATACATTTGTTTAGTACGAGCTGTCTTAGTTTGTGTCTAAATACATTTGTTTAGTACGGGCTGTCTCGGTTTGTGTCTTAATACATTTGTTTAGTACGGGCTGTCTCAGTTTGTGTCTAAATACATTTGTTTAGTACGGGCTATCTCAGTTATAGTCAGAAATTAGAATAGAATGTTTTTTAATTTTAATTCAGTGTCGTCCTTTGAAAAGAACATTAAGGATGATGGACTGGTGTAAGGATTTAGTGAAGGTTTGTGATCATTTAAGGATTAAATGCTTTCAATTTATTTTTGTTGAAACCTGTGCAATTTTGTGTTTATCAGTGATAAAATCTAACCGCCTTTGCCTGTTTCCTAGCTACCTCTTGTGATGAGCGCTTCATTTCTGATATAATACCACCAAGCTCTACGAGTCTTATCAATACAAAGTGGTTAGAGCCAGACCGAAACAGAACGAGGAGGTCGTGTTTCTTTTGGTTTCTGAGAGTTTCGCTTCTTCTACTGCTAGGTCTAGAGATGATCTGCTTGGCATTGTATATTAAAATGAAGTGATAACATATTTACATTGTACTAATATAGTGGCCTAGATCTGTCACTGAGATATTTCTGTATAGAGAATAGGGCTTGAATGCCCTGGCTTCTTTTCGCAAGGATCTATCCCGGCAACTCTCTTTGAATAACCAAACAATTTGACCTTGTGTGTTCAAACAGATTTACCTGGCAGCTCACCCTGACACTTTGGCTACGATCTTAGGCTACCAAGGTTGATTGCGTCATCAAAACACGTGGGCCTTTTCGAAATAAACCCTTCTTTACCAGCTATTCTAAATCGAGGTCGTTGTCATTGTGCAGTACGTTGTTCACTTGACATGTTGCTTTGTCACTGGCACTAGTCGAGGGAAATAAAAGTGTCATTCTACAGTCCAAACCAACAAATACATAGCAGAACTAGATGTCGTGGAGTGAAGCCTCAGGTTTTACTTGTCAACCTCTGGGGTTGACCTTGTTGAATGTTTTGTTTTGTAATTATCTCCACTATTGATCTAAGCTTTAGTTTTGTAATGTATTGATTTCTTTGTATGCCTAGCAGATGTTGCAATGTGTACCGGTCTATCATCAGCTTGAGGTGTTTAGAGATAGAATGAGTCTCCACCGTATGTCACTGTGCCCTTGGTAAAAACATGAAATATCCAACAAAACTAAGACTCGTGTTCATAAAGAGATCATCATGTTGACAACTTTTTCTGAACATTTATTTACTTTTGTTCTCTCTCTCTCTCTCTCTCCTCCCCTCCTTGTCTGGAAGTCAATTGCGATGGTTGATGAACATGTTGTTTAGTTCTCTTCCTCTGGCCATGTTTGTTCAGTGCTTCTTTAAGATTTCACTTAATGATGATGGTTTGTCTTGCCTCTCTCTCTCTCTCTAGTCTAATCCTTTAGTAGTAGCATTACGTTTCATTTTGCCGTATGTGAATGACAGCGTTATGTGGGTAAGGACTCTAGATGTGCTATCTCTATCGTAATATTGAAATTCAGCGGATCTCACCTTTTAAATTGTCCCCCCCCCCCCCCGCCCCCGTCTGTAAACCTATTTTAATGCTTACTCTCTGGCCATTTAGTGTGTGAAAGTGACATTTAAGCTTGGTAAATCGTTTGGCTGAGTGGTTAAGCACTTGGCTTCTGAACCTGGGGTCCTGGATTCGAATCTCGGTGAAGACTGGGATTTTGAATTTCCGGATTTTTAGGGCGTCCCTGAGTCCACACAACTTTAATGGGTACCTGACTTAAGTTGGGGAAAGTAAAGGCGGTTGGTCGTTGTGCTGACCACATGACATCCTGATCCTTAACCGTTGGCCATCTGCTCATTTAGAAATGCTGTGCTCCACGCTACTTGTGCTCCATAGAATGGTTGACTCTAATTGTCATTAAGATCCTCGAATATTTCTTAACTTTTTTAGTTCAGTTTAATTAAAATTAAATTGTGTGTATGCTGTTGACAGTCTGTACTAGTTACACTGCTCTTTAATAGTTTTCACTTTTGTGTATGGGAACAGTGTCCTTGACATTGTGCTTCATCTTGACTGACTAGTATGGGGAAAAGGGAAAGAACGCGATCTAAAAATAGAACTTGGTGTGAGTCTGAAGGCTAGTGGTGCAAGCATTAAGGTGTGCATGCCTCGTGTTGTTTTTTGCAGGTTCAGCTTAACCTGTATTGCTGCGTGGGTCAGGTAAAGGTGCGCCGGGATAGTCAGCTCTAGAGATGTTCATTGATAAGATCTGTTTAACATCTTTCCTACTGCTGACTTATCTTTACATCTAAGCCGCTTTGGATTCTGTTTCATTTATTTACTTTACTATTTCTATTTCGAAAACAATCACGACCCCACTAGAGAACATTTTTTTTAAAATTTTTAAACGGAATATAGTACGAAACTATTACAATTATAGACATGCTATAAAGTTTTATATCTAGTTGATAGTCTGTGTTCCGATTATTACATGTACATTAGAAACCATTAATTGTGTAAGACTTCACAGCAGCATATTTAGAATAGCGTCGTGCTTATGGTCGAGGAACAGGTGATTCTTTGATGCAGCAATTTGTGTTTCTATTTATTGATGATCATTATTTCTTATGTCCATAAAGTCTCATCATGTAAGAGACATTAAGTTGGAACTATTCGTGTTTATTGTGCATTGGATTTCATGAGTCCATGCACAACATAATGTGCACGTTGCTCGTCAAGTGCATCTTTCATGGACTGAAACTGAAAGATTCTATTATGCTTCGGATCTATCCTAACAAACAGAACTCTTCCCATGGGATACCTGAGCTGAAGTAGTGTTGAACTGGCTAAGAATTGTGTCTATAATGTCCTGTTGGCTGATCCAGCCCGTCTCACTAGAGCATCACTTAGAAGGATCTATCGAGGATGAGGACGAGGATTACAGTGATGAGGATGCACTGAGTGGCACTCCCTCTGAATGCAGTAAAGAGTATGAGGATGATGACGACTTTGACAACAAGAGTCTAGAAATTGACGAGGAAGAAAGGCACAAGATTAGCGCTCAGATCAACGCTGACGACACAGACGAGGAAGCAGACCAAAGGAAGATTGAGCAGGACGACGAGGAGAAAGTTAAAGAAGAGATCCCTGAGAAGGAGGACACTGGTCATGAGAAAGATCTTTGCTTCAGTAAGTAGTTGGTCTCCTGACCTTTTCTCTTTTTCTTGTTAGATGTTCTTTGTTCTTTTCCATTTCAGACTAAATTCAGATTGAAGGATTTTTTAATTTTTTTTTTTGGGCATCTAGTCCTTTAGTCTTTTGGATGATGTTTAGTTTAATGTATTTTGTGTATGGGCTACAACTACTTTCATTTCAGTTTCAACAGCTTATCTATCGACAAGTTTTGTGTGTTGTGTGTTTTTTTGTTTTTTTTTACAAAGCTTAAATCCATTCACTCCGTCTAGTAAAAAGTTTGAGTCTAGTAAAAAGTTTGAGCGCGTTATTTCTTCCACACCCATTCAAAGTTCAAACTTTGCACAATTATTCATTGGCATAGAGTCATAGACAATACAGGAATCAATAAAAATGTAAAAAACAATTAGTCAATTAATACTGGTTACTTATTATTTTATTTGATGCCAGCAAGGGAAATGAATCTCAGTATTCAGTATTCCCCTTATAATGACTTTCCCACACCCATTCTCGGATCAGTTTAATACGTGGCACGATTATTCATTGGCGAATAATATACATGAATAAATTTTAAAAGAAAACAATAATAAATCAATTAATTATTGATAATTAATAGTTTTGTTTGATATCAAAAAAGGAAAATAACTTCTACATTATTTTCCTTAGGTTAGCTTTTTTTTTCTCGCCTTTCTCGATCTCTACAACAACTTTGGAAAGCAATATGTTTGGTTTTGAAAAAAAAAAAACTTAAGCGCGAGAGAAAGAGATTTGCTTGTAGACATTATGCCGTTTTAAAAACAAGATGACTAAGGTACCACCTAGGGTACGTTCGGAGACTACGTAACGGCCGGCCGGGGGGGGGGGGGGGATACAATTTTGTTACGATTTGCTAGAAGGGGTTGAAAGGGAGGTCTGAAGATTTATATAACAAAACAAAAAAATATTTGAATGCAATAACAAAATGTTTAAAGATCAGTTTGTCATTTTAACTCCCGTGTTTATGTTTATGTTACCACAGCGCCTTGAATCTACATTATGTTTGCTAACGCGCTTTATAAATTAAATGATTATGAACAGATACAGTGGTCCCTAGATTTTTGAGGGTCCGACTTTCTCGGGTTTTCAAAAAATATCAATGGAAAAAAATACCCCGCGTTTTTTTTTTTTAACACCACCGTTTTTCCGGCGGCCTTCCGATGTACATGTACAGTGGTGGGGAAAAAACAACAACACTGTAGTCATCTGTAGGTTGTGGCCTTCCAAAAGTCTACATACTTAGTATCCTAGATTGAATAGCTCTGTGATCATTTCCTCTCTATCTCTGAATGTGCTGCTCGTGTGTGTGTGATTGTGTGAGAGACATGGCGATCTAGGACCAGTGACATACGCACGCACACGATTTCATCTTGTAGTGTTGAGGATGTAGGAATGACTTGACAGTTTAGCCCAAGTTTCTGTTTTTTGGCATGGTGCCCAGTGCCAGACGATTTGTGGGCCATGCCAGGTGTTGTTTTGATGGGAGAGGAGTGGGCGGGGAGCAACTGACGACCTGAAGAAACTACAACAGACGTTTGTTGAAAAGAACACCTTGTGCTGTGGAGATGACAATCTATGAGCAGCTTTTGTTTCAACCTGATGGGAAGCCTGGTTTTAGCATATGGTCTTACCTTGGAAATGCATGCCTACAACTCAATTTATGGTCATGTTTTGTAGCAAATGGCTAGTACACTCTGGACTGGTCATGTTTCTACCATATGGCTTTTACACTGTCAAGACAAAGTCGTTTGTTGTGTATCACTTAAACACAGCTAAGGCTTTGACTTTTTTACTGTTTAGACAAGTTTATTTTTGTGGTAAATGACTTTTACAAGGAATACATTGTAGTTTGTGGCATATGACTTTTATACTATCTAGACATGGCCTTGTAGCATATAAGGCTTGCATTCTGACAATATGTAGGCAACATGATTCTTACATTTCATTCCATGATTCTGAACATTTCTGTTTTTTTTTTTATTAATGCGTTCGTTGTTGATGTCTCTTGCACCATTAGGAAATTATTATGTTTGTAGTATATGGCTTATAGTCTCTATATGTAAAGCTCATTTTCTTTTTCTTTTTTTATTGTTTTAAGTTGTCTAAACAAGTTGTATCTATGCATGTAAGGAAAATTAATTGCAGGGCTTCTCTCAATATCTACACTCCCCACCAACCCAAATAATAATAATAATACAATAGTTGTTTTTTTTTTGTGTGTAGCTTTACCATCTGTTTTATATTTTAAATTTAGAATCTCCCAATGTTTGTGTGGATCATATCAGGGATTTGGCTGTTGTCCAAGTCTATAATCTTCATCATTCTTTCTTTCTTCTGCTACCTCTTTTACTGACACATCCTCTCTTAGTTTTTTTTTTAAACTAAAAAAGTTAATGCAAAGTAGCACAAGAAAGAAAAAAGGCTGTTCTAAGGGGTATAATCAATATACCAGCTGGCAAGAGTTAAGTTTTTTTTATTTAGAGGAGGTTACCCATCCTAAGGATTATTGTGTGTTTATTAACATTTATCTTACCTCTTAGCTTTACATTTTTTTACTGTCAGTTTGCTGTGAATCTATAAGCACATTAAAAGTTTATAAAAAAAACACTTCAAGAGAAACCATCTTAAACACACATTTTTTATTTATTTGTTTTTGCTGTTGTGTAAAATTCTAAATTTTGTACTCCCTAGCCTAAACTATCTGGTCAGCTATGTAGTTAGAAATAATGCTAATTTAGACTTTAGGTGTGTAGTGTGAACTATGATTTGAATTGTGAAACAATGTTTCTATCTTACAACTCTTTTGGATTGACTTTAAAATAAAACATGCTGTGAAATTGAACATTTTCACAATATTAACTGACAATAATTGTACATAATCAACCTATTTTGTTGTACTTGACTGTTCTAAATAATAAATAAATTTCATTGTAAATGACACAGCTCAATAGAATTAACACATTTCATTATAACTGAGACAGTTTGATACAATTAACACATTTCATTGTAACTGGCATATTTTCAATTACAAATGACAATCAGGCAGTCAGACTTAGGATAGATGTAATAATTAGGACACAAGAAAATCAATGTATGTTCTGATCATTTTGAGCAATATTCAACCTTTTCCCTTTATAGCATGTAATACAGTTTTTCTATAACTAGACAAGCACTTTATTTTTTTAGCTTTGTTCAATTTTGTCACTGGTTTCAGCATTGTTCTAGTCTTGTAGTATTGTTTGCCAAGTCTGTTGCACATGTTTCAATGTTTCATCATAGTACCAGTGTCTTTTTTGTAGTCCATAAATCTAGTGCACATTCTGACATTCGTGGTAACAAGGAGCTGACAACTTGAAACTTTCACTTTGTTACTCATACACCTTTCCCCCTATCCACAGGTGCTGCAAGCTATTTTAAGGTATACCTGCAGCTATAGATCATGCTATTAACCTTGGCTCTAAATTTATCTTTTTGTTTTTGAAAGTTTTTTTTTAGAATGTAAAATCCCTTCTCCACAACAATCTCCACCTCTCTATTTTGTACATGTCTGCAGACATTGTAGCTAATTTCTTTGTAAAAAATATTTGCTACTAAATAGTCCATGACAACTCTTTCCTTTCTTTTACTTTCTTTTCCTCTTCCTCACTTAACATATCTCTACACACTTTTCTTTCCTTTACTTCTCTTCTCTACAAGCATCACAGTTTCATGTCCAACAGTTTTAAGTCCTATCTAAAAATCAATAATATTTCAAATTTGTTTGACTCATTTTTAGATTTGCTCTGCTTGCAATGTTAATGCATTATATCCAAATAGTACAAATTAAAAGAAAAAGGATTTATGAGTGCTTCTTCAGTACTCATATCAAAAAGTGTCACATTAGGCTAAAAATTAAAGTGGAAGTTTTTGTTTTCATTTCAAATGTATTCACGTCTTTGGCCATTTTACTTTAAGAATTTATCTATAGAAAATGAATTGGAATACGTAATTTCCTCAGCAGTGCAGGCAAAAAGGGGTACCCACTTTTGCATTTCAGGTGCATTACTGGGACACTATTGATGCTTAAAGTACAACTAACTGTTAATTTGTTGTTTTTTTTTAGCATGATTTGAATGTTTCTATTGTATTAAGCAGCTGGATAGAGAAATTGAAGTTTTTGAGATATAAGTTATGTTTGCTCTCCGTTTAAAAAATGGGCACCACACTGTAGCACATATATAGGCTATTATTTGCTGCAATATGTCAACAATAATTCAAGCATTTATTATAACAATGACTATTATATCACAAGATGTAGCAGGTGTTACAAAGGGACACCAATTTGAAATATATAATTTGTTTTTTTCAATACATGCTGAAATACAACTTTTATTTTAGTCTTTAAATACATTACCAATTATTATTTTTTTAGTGATTCACAAAATAGTTTTCTATAACCACAAATTGAGCTACTAGACCTTTATTTGTGTGTGTTCAGCAATCCTATGATACACTAAAAGGTGCAGCTTTCTGACTTTCAATGCACCAAGAACAAGGGTTAGAACTAGATTAACATATAGATTGAAATATAGAGTACATTTAAATCTACACTAGACCTAATTTAGATCAAGATTATATAAAGTAGGGGTGCACCGGATAGTACTTTTTGATATCCGGCCGGAGCCGGATATGACCGGATAGTAAAATTTGATATCCGGCTGGAGCCGGAGCCGAATACCTAAGTGTCTTGTAAATAGCTTGTATTGCTGAGCATTTTACGAAAGTGTTAAATAGCATACCTATATTTGTTGGTAATATTTTGTTTTCCTTTTATATACCTTATTGTTTTAAACTCTTTTACTGATTGATTTATTAAAGATAAACAGTATTTATAAACATAAATTAATCTGTGTAGCATGAGCATGTCTGTGTGTATGTACGAGGCCACCAACTGTAAAGGTTGTGTGTTGGAGGGTCAATGTAAAATATGTTAGTATATATTTAACTAGTTACTAATGTAAATCTCTCATCTGGCTTGTATGGTGGTTGGATGTATGTGTTCAATAATTTCTGACCAACAACTGGTCATCAGACTTGTAATTTTAAGTCCAAAGGCTGCTTCTGGTTCTGGCTTCAAGGGCTTAATACTGATAGCTGTTAGTTAATCGTTGGAATCTGAAGCGTAGTAGGTCATATATTTATTAATCCATTTGCGGCAAACGATATTTTATTAACAGCAGGAACATCTGTTAATACCTACTCATAGCCTGAGATTTAAATGTTGCGAAGCATAGATTTAATTGTAGTCTGTAGGCCTATTATTGATATCTATGTTTAGATCTACTGTTATATAGATCTAAGAGAATTAGGAAAACCAACTATAGATGAAAAAAAACTCACCCACACCCTCCCTACCAAACAAAAACATAAAAGGACTTAATGTTCGACTGATCGTAACAACCTGGTTAGATAGACTTAGTGAGCCTACACATGTAGTCCTAGTGTAGTGTGTATAGTTGATGGTGTTGACCTTCACGCGTTTTTTTTTCCTTGGGCATACGCAATAGTGTTTAGTGTGCAAGCAAAAAAAGATAACACATTGGCATGATCAGTCAAGCATATAGATAAATTATCTCTGTACCTTAGTTACCGAAGTCAAGTGTTTCTTAACATTCCAGCATATTTTTTCTTTGTTTTCTAGATCTAATTGTGGTGCTTTAGATCAATTTATTTTCTGCGATGTTAAATTTAACTGTAAGGATTTCCTTTATATATTAAGTCAATAGAATTAAACAATGAAATTAGTTTTCTTTCTAAAAGTTTTAATACAAGGGGAAAAATACATAGACGCACACATGCACATATTTGTTTTATTTTATTGTGCAACGAACGTGTGTTCAGCGCCCTAAATGACATTTCTCTACAAGTAAACAAACTTAGTCTCATCATCTAGTCACCTCTATACAGTGTCAATATTTCTCAACAATCTGCGTTAATCCATTCTGGCTTAAGAATGGTCAATGTCTATCAATACATTGTCATGGATTAAACAAATAAGAAGGCGGGGGTGTTGAGCCCTCCCTTTAAACATACCCCTGGTCAGTGTCTGTTTGGCTTGTAGTCCAGCCTCCTAATTGAGACTTAAATTAAACAAACTTATTGTCCCGGCCAATAGTATAAAAGGTGTGGCTTGTTTCCAGACCCTTGATTGACAACCTATCTCATAATAAACAAACTCATACCAGATTAACCTTATAGAGATTTGGCTTGTAGTCCCGCCTCTAATAAAAAATTCTTCTCCAAGTAAACAAAACTTAGTTCTCTCAGAAGATGTGATCTCTAGACAGTGTCAACACCTTGACATCTGGCTTAATGTGGTCAGCTATCTATCTGTGAACTCAATGTTATGGACTAAACAAACAAAAGGAGGTGGGGGTTGCTCCTCTCTACCTCTGGAGATATACCTGCACATTTAGACAGATTATCAGCCTGGCGTAGTTAAGGAATATTCCATGTTTACTAGACCACTCAATGGTCAAGACAAGCTTTTAAAATGTGCCAGACATCGCTGCTACGTATGTATTGGGAATTTATAATGTAAAATTGTATTTCTATTAGGATTAACACGCCTTGTCTTTGTACTAAAAATATTTGGTGCATAGTCATGGGTTATAGTTTTAAAAACAAATCCTTTTATTTGAAACAAAAACGTTAATGTATTTCAGAACTGACATTATTGATTCATGTCCACTTTATGAGTATTGGTTTATTTTTATTAACATGGAGATTTAGTTTAAACTTCTTGTTGGACATTTATCAGCATCGATTACCTTTATATTGTTTGCCTTTCGCCTGTGTTGTTTCGATATTTAAGCGTTACCTCCGTTTGGCGTATCTGGAAAAGACTTAGCGCGGAGGCGCATAACAATATCCGGTAGTGATATCCGACCGGAGCCAGATAGTGCCGGGTAGTGAAAAAGTGCCGAATATTCGTCAGAAGCCGGAGCCGGAGGGACTATCCGGTGCACCCCTAATATAAAGTATAATTGACTTACATTATTGAATTACATAGCAAAGCCTTTTTCAAATAATAGAAGTATACAAAACCCAGGAAACTACAGACCATTATCACTTACCAGCATTACATGTAAAATCCTAGAACACATAATATGTAGCAACATCATAAACCACTTAGATAAACATAATGTCCTTACTCCATACCAACATGGCTTTAGGAAATATAGATCATGTGAAACACAACTAATAGGACTAATCGATGATTTTTCAAATGGTTTAGATAACAGTGAGCTAATACATGCTATCTTACTAGATTTTTCCAAAGCTTTTGACAAAGTTTACCAACATAGTTTGCTTAAAAAATTAAAATATTTTGGCATTGATGGTCCATTGCATTAGTGGATTAAAGATTTTCTGATAGGGAGAGAACAAACTGTAATAATAAATGGCTCTAAATCAACACCAATAACAGTTAACTCAGGTGTACCTCAAGGAACAGTCTTAGGTCCATTGCTATTTTTAATTTACATAAACGATTTACCATATTGCATTAGTCAAAAGTCAGATTATTCACAGACCATTGCATAATATATAGAACAATAAAAACAACACAAGACAGATATTTTACAAAGAGAATTAGATGAATTACAGAAATGGGAATCATATTGGAGTATGTCTTTCGAGTAATAAAAAAACTAAAACAAATTAATTCCACTTATCTTATTCATGGTAAACCAGTAACACAGACTAAAAACACAAAATACCTAGGTGTTATAATAAATGAAAAACTGTCGTGGAATCTGCATATTGATGAAGCTATCAAAAATCAAACAAAGGCACTAGGGTTTATTAAAAGAAATTTCTATAAATCAAGTAAGAACATAAAACTAAAATGTTATTTAACCTTGGTTAGGCCAATAATAGAATATGCATCCTCTGTTTGGGACCCCTCAACTCAAGAAAACATTAAGAAACTGGAACAGACACACAAAATAGAGCAGTGAAATTCATAACAAACGAATATTCACATTTGACTAGAGTAACACCTATAGTAAAATCCCTAAATTTAGAAAGCCTTCAGGATAGAAGACTCTTCTTCTTCTTCTAGCCAGCTTTATTGCTGCTGAGCTGTGAGCTCTTTTGCAGACTGTGCCAAGGAAAAAAAGTGTGCTGTTTTCTTCAGTTGTTCAGCACTGCCTTACAGGGTGTTGGTTATGTTGGCCTGTAGTGGAAGTATGGTCTACCTAAGGTGGATTAGGGAGGGGCATTCAAAGAGGATTCAAAGGGGTGGGCGCAGTGTCTGCAAAGGGGGAGTTGTGTGGAGTTTATTTTGTTCAGGTGGTAATTTAATAGTGGTGTTTGTCCTGTTCTTAGTTGGAAAATTGTAGATTGTTCTTTGCGGGGGAGGAAGTTAATAGTGTCCAGTTTATTAGGTGTAGTCATTTCTTTTTACATGGCTCTGCCTGTGTTTCCTAATGCCCATTGGTTGAGCCACTCCTCTTTGTGATTGTTGACTAACATTAACCTTAGGGTGAGGTAGTTTACAGGTCTATCTGGTTGTTCCATAGATGAACCTGCCTTTGATAGCTTATCTGCCTTTTCATTTCCCATGATGCCAATGTGTCCAGGGATCCACTGTAGTGCGATATTGATATTTAATTTTGATATCATCTGATGGATTATCACAATTAATGTTGTCAACTCTCTTGGGCTGTTTGAGGTGCTGCTGTTAAGTGCTTGCAGAGTAGATTGGGAGTCTGTAAAGACAACATTATCTGATGGTGGTTGCACTCCTTCATATAATTTGTTTTCCACTGTCTGTAGTGCTATGGTAATTGCCTCAATTTCGGCTTGGAAGTTTGAGCAGTAATTGCCACAGGTAGAAGACTCAAAAGTAAAGTAGCAATTATACATAAAACACTGAACCATAATCTTCAAATACAAAAACAAATTTAATAAAATACTCAGAAAGACACAAAGATAAAGGCACATTCCTTATCCCATATGCTAGGACAAATTTGTACAAATACTCTTTCTTCCCTAGTGATAATAGAGCATGGAATGAGTTGCCTGAGCTAGCCTGGAAAACCAGTGACTTGGCAGAATTTAAGTCATTGGTTAATATGCATGACTGAATGCATGACGTGTAGAACGTAATCTTCTTTTTTGAAGTAATGTCTATATTCTATAAGATAAGATAAGATAGTCTTGAAGTGAACATTTTTATTATCTTCTTGTCATTTGTTTTTCTCCAATCAGAAGATGAGCCAGCGTTTGCTTCTCACACAAGTTTATGTAATGACAGTTTTGATGATGAATTTTACCAAGGGCAAGCTACTGCTAGTGGATTGGAAGAAGGGGAAACTAGTATGACAGAGAGTGCAGAAACTGTGGATATTTATGAACGAGTACAAAAGTTGGATTCTGAAAGGTCAGTGCTCAGTTTGTTTTTATTTTAGAGATAAAATGTACTAGGAAGAATTGAATGCATAAAGTTATAGACCTTTTTTTTTAAGAATGCAGTTTGAAACAAATGATTAGGTCTTGTTTTTTGTTGTTTTTTTTCTTCTAGGCAGCAGCTCATGCAAGATTTTGAGAGAGATGAAAACCAAAGGAAAAGGTTTTATAACCAACTTAAATCTATCACACAACAAATGGAGAGTCTTCAGCATTCTGAACATGTGAGCATCTTTTGGTTGTAAGAGTGCTCTAAAAAGCATCTTAGAGAGTTTTGTTTTCCTTATTAGTTTAGTGCTTGATCTCCTTTGTTTGAGGGAAAGCCTGGGCATAGAACAGAAGCATTGCAGCTTTAGGTTGGAAATAGCTTGATTATTGTCAGTCTTTATCTGATCTCTTACAACCTCCCAAATAACTTGATTAAATGATTTGCTTTTGTCAAGCTTTACTCTTTCATGCAATAGCTCAGTGGACATGTGGAGGGGAGTGGGAGGAGTGGCTTTTGGGTGTTCAGAAAACACAAATATCTATAGAGGATACAATGTTTATGATCTCCAAAGAGATTTCAACTAGAGCTCCCTTACTAGCTAGCTAAGCAGTTTCTGCCACTCAGTCCCAGAATGCTTATCTTTCAAATATTGTCAGTTTCTGAATCAACTTTGAGGCATTATTAATGAAAATGTGCATTGTCAGTTCTCAGAGCATGTGAGAAGACAGATGGATGTAGAAGCTCACAAGGTGCAAGGAGCCATGCAGGAGAAGTTGGGAACTGGGGAGCAGAGTAAACTGAGACAAGAGGCCAGGCTGGAAAGGATAAAGAACATAGAGAGTGAGATGGGCACACTGATGGCAGCACACAAGAAACTTACGTACAGAAATATTGCTACTGCCACCCATTTGAGTTCAGAGGTTTGACTTAGATGAAAATATAAAAATTGTGCTCTAAAATGCATACAAAATAAATACAATGAATAATTTCCTTTAATTGGTAATTTTGGTTTTCTTTTAGATGTTTAAATTGAAACCTGATCAAGAAGATGGAGTTGGTGGCTATGTCTGTGACAGAATCTTCATTCCTGGAAGTCATTGTGTTTCACTGGCCACACAGACTGGGGAGGTAGCTTATACAGACATTCCTGATGGTCTAGCTCCTGGAATGCCTATTAACCCAAACCTTTCAGTCATGTATCATGGAGCCTGGCCTATAGAAAAAGGTAAATATTTGTTCATTTTAACATTGTTAAAATACAAAACATTTTGTCTATATTGTAATAATTATCCATTCAATAGATTCTAAGGGGTGTGGTGGCCGAGTGGTTTAGCACTTGGCTTAGAAATCTCAGTTGAGTCTGCCCAACCGTACCCAACTTTAATGTGGAAAACAAAGGTGTTTGTTCATTGTGCTGGCCACATGACACTCTGGTCATTAAATATTGGCCAAAGAAACAGATTCTTAATCAGCCATCAAGATAAATGTGTTTGAGATCTGAAGCAAAAGATTAATCGACTAAATAAAATATGTCACTGCACAAATAATGTATGTTAATTTGTTTTAAAGGTTGGAAAAATTAATGCAACTTAAATTTTAAGAATTTTGCTGAGAATTTTCTTAACAAAATATAAAATGGAGACAACTCTAGTTTTCCTCAAATAGATGTTAATGTTTAATGGAAACAATGTATAAGTGTTTAATTGCTAGGTAGTCTACAAGAATGACTACAAATAATTTATCATCTTGTTTGAGCTGTGGCATTCTGTGGCATTTTACGTCTCCAGAGACGATCTTTTCCCTTTGCAACTTCTTGTGTGACTAAAGAGGCCAATCCTTGATACACAGCAGCGATCGCAGGTTGGGCATATATAATCACCAGGCGCCGTTGCATTTTCACCCTTCTTTCTGCTTCTGTTGAGTATGACATCTGCAATCTTTGACCCTTCCTTTATGCTCTCTCTCCATGAGGATCTGTCCAGTGCCACCTCTTCCCAGTTGCCAGTGTCGATTTTGAAGACCTTCATGTCGAGTTTGCATACATCCGTATAACGTAAAAGTGGGCGACCAGCGGCTCTCCTGCCTTCTATTAGGTCGCCATACAGGATGTCCTGTGGAAGTCGACCCACCGGCATTCTACGAACGTGGCCAAGCCAGCCAAGGCGTCTGCTGCTGATAACAAAGCGGATGTCTTGGCACCCTGCTCTTTGTAGCACTTCCTCATTTTTCCTACCATGAGTAGGTTGACCATGTTTCACTTCCGTACAGCAAGGTGCTCAACACACAGGTCCGGTAGACTAGGGCTTTAGTACTGCTAGTCAGCAATATATTGTCCCAGACTCTTTTCTGCAGCCGTGTGAACTATTGACTGTATAAATACAATGACATCAATTCAAATGGATCAAATGATTGATCTGTTCATTCAGTGATGTCCAACAGTGGCGCTTCACTTCCTGCATCCCAGGATTTGGCTAGTGTTATTAGCTTCAACTCCACCAACACAAACAGTGGTGGTAGCAGTAGCAGTGGGGGAGCAGCCAGTGGGTCTACAAGTGACCAACCACAACAACTTGGATCAAAAGTAAGTAAAGTTAATCTCTTGTTTGCTTAATGTCATCAATGAGAACAGGCTATACTTTGATTTCTTTACAACACTTTTAGATTTCTTTACTATTTACCAAAGTCTTATTTCAATGTTAAATAGTTTTGGTTGAATGGCATAGTGTAGAAGTATTTTTTTTTTATGATTCTGACTTTTGTTTATTTTTCCTTTGATCTTCAATGATATAGTCTGTTCATTTTGTCAACATCAATCTCAAGGATTCATTAAATTAATTCTATATCTAAGCTTTTTTGTACTTCAACTTACACTGCTCTTTGATGTCTGCTTCACTCAATGCATCTATTGAACAGGTAGAGATGGTGTACTCACTTCTCAGTATGCTTGGTACTCATGACAAGGATGACATGTCCAGGACTCTGTTTGCCATGTCCCAGTCCCAAGACAGCTGTATTGCAATGAGACAATCAGGTACAGAGTGTTTTAGTTCATTCACACACAAACTGAACTTGTTACCACTAACTGGAGTTTGGGCAATCTTCAGTTGTAAAAATTGATTTAAAAAGAGGTCAAGCTATTACTATTTTTAGACAAAAAAAATTGTTACTTTTACAACAAAGGTAGAACTGTTTTTGTTAAGGTTTAGATAGGAAGATTGTTTAAATAATATTACTTGTACGCAGCTGTTAATGTTTACCTTTCCTAACTTGTATAGGTCATTAGTCATAAACTCTTTGTTAATGTCTAGTTAAACTTACTGAATCTTTTTTTATAACTTGATATTAACATCACAGTAAAAATATCTCTAAAAGGAAGACATGAATTTATACTCACCAAAAGAAAATCACTCTAAAGTGAAATAGAAAATAGGCAAGCTAATAGCCAACAATTAAATTGTGTTCCAAACTTTGTTTACCTTTAAATCAAAATGTGTTGGGTTCATAGAAAAATCTGTGAGCTTGGTTTTACATTGTTTCATACTTCTATATATGTCTGTAATAGAATAGGAAATCTTGTAATCTATGCAGCTTACATTATTTAATATGATACTCTAACTTGTCTAATATTATGTTAAACAATTTAACTTGTCTGTTTTGATTGAATGAATACATTAATAATTAAAAATATCTTTTACAAACATTTGTGATAGTGTTATTATAAAGTGCAGACATTTCCCTTTTATTTTCAACAATTGAATATTTCGTTTTCAAATTCATTTCTTTAAAAACTTGATATCAGAAGCAATAGAATATAAATATAGTTTCCCTGAACTGATTTCTTTCTTAGATGTATCAACATAATAGCAATGTAGAAACATTTCACTTGTCTCCATCCAAACGAATGCATCAATTAAAACATTTATTTTTATTCTAAAGGTGCAATTATAAGCATCTCCTTTGCTTGCACACACTACCCCATGGGCTTCAGTGTGAGCCTACTTTTTGGTAACCTAGTATTGTAAGCCCTTTATTATGTCTGATCAATTTCAGGCTGCTTGCCTTTGTTGCTACAACTACTGCATGGAAGTGACAAGGATTCAGGTTTGCTGGGTAAAACAAGGGGCAGTAGGTCTGCCAGGGCCAGAGCAGCAGCAGCTCTCCACAACATAGTACACTGTCACCATGATGACAAGAGAGGAAGACATGAGGCTAGAACACTTCGACTTTTGGAACAGATCAGAGCTCACTGTGACCAACAGAGAGGAGACAGTGAGGAAGAAGAAGATGAATCTGTTAATAGTAAGATTTTAATCCAAATATTAGTCTATCCATTTCTCCTTTAAAGCTTGCTTCTAAGGATCTTTATTCTTTTTGGAGTCTATTAGATCAGAAGGAAGTAAAATTTTGATACAGTAATGGCAGTAAAACTTTCAAACAATGTTGTATAGGTCATTCAGCATATTAGCCTCTGTGAACTCTGTAGCTAGGGTAAAATACTTTTTTTCTTCTCTTGTAACTTTTTGAAATTCTACTCGTAACAAAGACAGGAATAAGTATGGACTTGTAACAAAATGTCTTCATCTATCTATCACTACACTAGGTTGTTCTGATATGGATCATCATCCAGGATCTGCTATAGCTGCACTGATGAAACTGTCATTTGATGAAGATTACAGGCATGCCATTTGTACTTTAGGTGGATTACAAGCAATAGCTGAACTGTTGGAGATTGAAAACAGAGTTGCTGGACCTGCTCATGACTATGAGTAAGACCTGTCTTGTGTCTCAGATGAGATTTTTTTAAAAAGTCAAAATACCATTGCTGGTGATATATTTAGCTTATACTCAAGTCTTTAGTGTAGCACAGGATGATGAATTAAACCAATCAGTCAGATTTAATAGATTTGTTAAAAATTCATATCATGTACTCATATATTCATATATTTATACTCCAATAAAATAATATACTCATTAGCACAAAAGATGCTGATTTTATAAAGCTAGTATGAATGTAAGTTTGATTAATACTTATTTCATAGTTTTTCCAAATACTTTTTAAGCATTACTTATTAGTACTATGTTAGTAGACAATATCCTATTTGGACTTATCTTTTGCTAGACTGCTAAATTATTTAAACAAACAACATCTATTAATTCCGACTAGCCTATAAAAAAAAATAATTGGATTATAAATCCACATTTGTGACTAATTTTACTTTGATATTCAAATGAATTTAATTTGATAGTTTATTAAAGGGAAACTCTGATGGTTTTTCAAATTTGAGTTATTGACATATTTAAATTCTGCGTCAAACGTTGTAAAAGTAAACATTTTACCATATTGTATTTAAATGCTTAGAAGCATTTATATTTAATAAATTAGACAGTAAATTCTTGACATCTAAAAAAAAAAACGGGGTTCTTTGAGATTTTGTTTTTAGGTTAGGCATATGTCGCTTCCCTCAATAATACTGAAAGAGAAACTACATTTAACCAATCGTATCGCCTCATTCTTACAGTAGCTGTTAGGCTTAGTGACGGCCTAGTCCAGAGCTATGGTACAGTTATATATAGAGAGAGATCTAAAAGCATTAGGATAACCAACTTGATAAAAAAGTAACATTTTCATCTAATCCCCTCCCTATCTTAAATAGTAAATAGATTGTGTGTCTGACTGATTCTAACAAAGTGGTCAGTGTAAGACTAGTCTAGACTATGTGTAGTAAGTCATGACAAGACAACCAAGCAATAGTGTTTGTGTGTATTGAGTGGTTAGGTGAGAAAATACACACTGCTGTGGTTAGTCAAGCATGTAAATCTACTTTCAACACGCATTTTTTTCTTTGCTTACAAGATCTAGATCTAACTGCATAGACAAAGATATATTTCTTTTATGAGAATGTAAACTTTACTTTATGGTCTCCCTTTATACAATAAGTCAACAGATTAAATTAATAGGTTAGCGTGACGTCACATAGAAACCCAGCAAAAATCTGATTTGGATGCGCAGAAAAAATATGTCAGAAAAACATCAATTACTAAGTTATTATTGCAAATTTTAAAAAAAGAATAATATATTCATTATCTATAAATCAAAAACATATAATATCAAAAATTGTCAAAACCATCGAAGTTTCCCAAGAAAGCCTGCTTGCTCAGGTCTCCCCAGTATATTCACCACCCTCAGGCAATGCTGGTTTTGTTGGCTGTCATCTTCTATGGATAGCTTAAAGCTGGTTACAATATGTTGACAGGAATCTCTCCAGAAGAGGACTCTAAGTCACATGAAAAAGTGCTCCACAATATGAACACCATAGTCCTTTCATGGCTGTAAGAGGCCATGCTTCATCATATGCAAATAATTTGTTTGTAAAAATGTTTTAAATGTTTCGGATGTTCCTTCAGAGTTGAAGATAGTTTACTTCCTAGTCCAAACCTCCCGCAGGACGACGGGGGATGGGAGCGGGCAGGGTTTGAACCCTCGACAGTCGATAAATCCGAACGACAGTCCAGCGCGCAAACCGCACGACCAGGCAGCCATCCAATTTGTATTTATCTAGTACATTAAAATGATCATGCTTCATCATTATTTTTCTTTTTGTATGTTTAGCACCACAGTACGCCGGTATGCTTGTATGACACTAACCAACTTGACATTTGGTGAAGGCAAAAACAAAGCTTTGTTATGCTCCATGAAAGGAGCCATGGAGGCTCTGGTGGACCAGCTGAGGTCTCCTAATGAGGATCTGATCCAAGCAGCTGCAAGTGTGCTCAGGAATCTCAGTTGGAGAGCAGATCTTGCTAGCAAGAAAACATTGAGAGAGGTATTCACAACTCAAATATTTAGCTTATATCAAACAAAATGTTAATCAAATGTCAAATCCATTAATAATTTTGAAAATGATTCAATTTCCATTACTTTAATTTTATTGATCTTATATAAATAAGATACTTGGTTATAGCAATCTGATCCCAACATGCTACATCAAATTAATGGCAATAAACTCTCTGTCTTTAGAATACTTCTAAATGGCATGCATTTGAAATACTTCAGCACCTAGCTTGTTGTGAGGATGTGAGATTAGACACCAAGCATGGTAAAACTCTTCTTATTGACAAATGAAGGCATATACCTGCGTTAATGAGTTCGAGGAGCTTAGCTTAGTTAGACTAGAAAGCTTGCATCAAGCTTCACTTTCACCTATCCCTAGTCTGTTGAACTGTTTGGGCACCACACATGATTTGTCCATTGTCTTTTTCCATTCCTCTTTGCTTTTGCCTAGGATAGAATCTCTTTCAATATCCATTCTTTGACATCATCTTAACATTGTTTTCTCTGTCTTCTTATCCCTGGTACCTAAAGAACATCTTTGCAAGCCCTGAGGACCTTGTAATATGTCTATAAAGTTGTATTTTTTTGACAGCGGTCAGCAGGTTGTCGTGGGTCCCCATAGCCATATGATCCTGTTTTGAATTTCCTCATTTGTGATGCACTCTTTGTAGTAGATACCTAGCATCCTTTCATTGATATGATTTTCCTCTTTAGCTCTGAAGTCAGCATCCAAGATTTGCAAGCATATAAGAATGTGGCCATGACCAGGGAGCGCATTAGTTTGATTTTAGAGTCAAGCAATATCCATAAATATTGTGTGCTATAATTACATAAAGAAAAGTGCAAAAAAAAAAAAAAAAAAAAGCTTAGAATTAAGAATTTTTAATGTATTATGTTTTTGTTTCTTTCTGGATGTTTCAGATTGGTGCTGTGACTACATTAATGAAATCTGCCATGATTGTAAAGAAAGAAACAACTTTAAAGAGTATTCTGTCAGCTCTGTGGAACTTATCATCTCATTGTTCTGAGAACAAGGCTGAAATCTGTGCTGTTGATGGAGCTCTTCAGTTTCTTGTTGGTCTACTAACTTACAAGAGCGCTGCAAAAACTCTAGCCATTGTAGAAAATGGAGGGGGTATTCTCCGCAATGTTTCTAGTCAAATAGCCATAAGAGAAGATTACCGTCTAATTCTCCGTCAGAGTGGGTGTCTTCAAATCCTTCTCCACCACCTTCGCTCCACCAGCCTAACTATTGTCAGTAATGCATGTGGGACACTGTGGAATTTATCTGCAAGATGTGAAGAAGATCAAAATACTCTGAGAGAAATGGGAGCAGTCAGTATGTTAAAAAATTTAGTTCATTCAAGACATAAAATGATATCAAGTGGAAGTTCAGCTGCACTTAGGAATTTAGTCTCATCTATTCCTTCTGGAAATCCTGTAGAGAATGAAAAAACTGTTAAAGCAACTCGACCTAGTCTTCATGCTCGTAAGCAGCGAGCTATGGAAGCAGAACTAGACCAAAGCTTGTCTGAAACCTGTGACAATGTTGATAGTCCTAGAGATTCCCCTACTGATGTAGTCCATAGATCTGAAAGTGAACCTCGCAGGTTTGTCTACAACCATAATCAAGCTTCTGGAGCTTCAGCTGAACAGAGACAAGCTGATGATAGCAGAAAGCATCTAACTCGACGTCAACAGATGCCTAAAAATAGTGCAGACAATGCCAATCGAATGCTCTCACCACAGCGCGTGGCTCGTGCTGGTAGCCAAGATAGCGTAGGCAGCACTCACTCTGACATATCTCATGACCGTACAAGGGCACGCTCTATGTTGGCCAAATCTTCACACCTACTACACAAACGTCAGGGTGGAAGCCTTGAGAGAAAAGAAGCTTCATCAGCACCTCATGTACAGCATACTGACATGTCCATGTCTGAGCACAAACAGGCTAACTATGCAATGCCTGGTATGACACTGGTCAACAACACACCTGCACATGTCCGACGTCCTACTGGCAGTTACTATCCTCAAGGTCACAACCAGCCTTGGCAGAATGCCCCTAACAGTCGCATTGTCCAGTATATGCATGAGGTAGCTCTATACAATGGTGTGGAGCCATCACTAAGTATGCATGGGCAGCTGTCACTAACACAATCTGCCCCAAACCAGTCAATGCATTATTTTAATCAACAGTCTTTATTTGAACGTTTGGCTAAATCTTCTTCTGGTATCAACAGCACTAGCCTAAACTTTGATAGCTGTACTGCACATCCTCAAGATGAAGATACTGATCAGCCAGTCAATTATAGTTTGAAATATCAAGATTGTCATGGCAATAATAAGTTAGCATCCAACAGAAACATTAATTCATCATATAATCATACAAACAACTCCTCAAACTTTAGACCTATTACTGGCATGGAGCACAACTATAAAAACAACAGCAATCAAGAGAAAAAGTCTGTAGTCAACAATGTTATACAAAACCCAGCAATTCTTACACCAACTCGCCCAGTGCCAAATTTAGTTCACAACAGATTTCATACTCCACAAATGCACCGATCAGTTGGTAATGATTTAGGGTATCATCCAGCGCAGTTCATGACTCCTCAGGGAAAGTCTTATTCATCTTCTCATGAGTTTGATTATCATTATCCACCTAGTCACATATTGCCATCACAAGGTTCAAATCTTTCACTTACAAATGGCTCTAGCCATCCAGGGTTTACTTCTACTCCAGGAAAGAGGTTTAACAATTCTTCCACACAGTTCCGCACCATGCCTGCTGCCCATCAGAACAAAACACACCATCTTCCAATGCAGCAATTGAGTGTGTATGCAGAAACAGACTTAGATTGTGTAGTGGATCAACCCACAGATTTTAGCCTCCGTTACAATGAGGTGTCTGAAGAGAGTTGTAGTGACAGTTTCCAGGAGCAGCCAATTAACTATTCCATCAGATACAGAGATAATGCAACTGCTGAAGGCCCAGATATTCCTGTGTATCAAGATGAGCGCCACTGTGTAGAATGTAAGTATGCTGAGGCCATGAGAGCTGACTACAGAATGGATAACAGCTCTAATGATGACCAGGTGAGAACATTCTGTACAGAAGGCACGCCTTACCTATCTACAGCAACATCCCTCACGGACCTGACTCAAGCTGGGAAAGCTGATGGGGAAAGAGATGAAGAAGATGAAGATATGAACATGAGTGGCCAAGATATTTATGATGATGATGCTGCCTCAAAGAATGCTACACTGATTGACCCAGATAGAACTTTGACTGAGTCTGACCGGACTATGACTAAAGTAAAATGTGAAGCTGACCATGCTGCGGGCAGTTCCGGTAGTCAGACAACTGATAGACGAACAGGTTCTACAGTGGTATGTGGGAGCAGTGGATGCAATAGTGGTAAGTTTTTAACATTATTATTGCTTTTACAATGAATGGAATGTAGCAACATTAAATAAATAATCTAGTGCACTTTCACATCTCAGTAGTCTAGAACCAAACTGTAAATTGACTCTGTCTTGGATCAAGTTGAAATGTTGCACAAATATTCATTGCCCCCAACAAAACACAAATCAATAAAGAAAATTGACAAATTATTTTATATTTATATCAATTCGTCATAATAAATTAATTTCCTTTTATATAGAGTCAGTATAAGCCTTGTGTAGAGACTTCGGCCATCGCCAGAAAAAAGAAATTAACAATAGATAACTATAATACCCCTAGAAAATAGAAGAGGATAGTAACTGCCAGTAGGACGTCGGACATGTGCAGGTGTGTTGTTGACTAGTGTCATATCAGGCATTGCAAAGTTAGCCTGTTTGTGCTCAGACATGGACATGTCAGTATGCTGTACATGAGGTACTGATGAAGCACTTGGCTGGCTCTGTGGTAGTATGTTGACTTGAGGTTTGAGCCCTCACATTTAAATTCAAGTCAAACAACTTTAAAATTTTAAATAATTTTAAAAAGCCATCATGGAAAAAAATATTTCTTATTGCACAGATTCATTATTATTATTGCTGTTGTATTATATTTGTTTTACAAAAATGACTTATAAGCTATGGTGTTAGTCATGACATTTTATGTTTATATGTAAAGCGCCCATGTCTTCCAAAGCAAGTTCTCAGATGTCAGACATACAAACAGACCAACCTAATTTTCATGCTGATACTAATGAAGGTGATTGCCTTTTATAATTTGTTTTGTTGCTACATTTACAGTTTCTATAAATTTATATCATTATCTTAATTTCTTAATAGCTTTGCAAAGACCCAATTTAAACCTCATTGCTAACTTAATGGATGCTTTATGATGTAATGTCAAAGTTTATTTCAAAAGTGTAGAAATATAGTTTTTTCTATTTTTTATTAAATACTTTAATAAGTATTGGCAGTATTAATGGTCTACAAAGGGGATCAGCTACCGAGCATGCTAATAACAGTCTATGTGTCCGTTATTAACTTTCTCCATAATTGATCAGTTCAATGCAGCCCTACTAAAGGTCTCCATGTGTCCATTATTAACATTCTTAATAAGGGGTCATCTGTTATTATGGTTGACAATTAATGAGGGTGTCATGTGGCCAGCACAACTTCGAGACATCTTTACTTTCCCCAACTATTGTCAGGGACCCATTACAGTTTGGTGGACTAAGGAGTGTCCTAAAAATCAAGTTAAAAATCCAATTCAAGTACTTTAACACTGAGCCACTCATGCCCCCATATATATTATATATCTTCTGCATTCCAAACAAGTGCACTGGTATCAAAGGTCCAAGAAATGCAAAATTGACACTATAATAATGTCAAGTCAACTAATAGTACAACACAATCTTAGTGAGAGTTTTTTAGTTAGTTTAGAGAGAGCTGTTGATCAAAGTTATAAAGGACCATTAGAGTCCTTGGAAAACTGATGACAATATTTCTAAATGAATTTCCACAATAACTTGTTTCCATCTAACATTTAAGTGCTGGTCTGCAACACCTGATATATGAAAAACCAAACACAGTGTTGAGAACACTTTAATTTAGGAAACTAAATTACTTCAACAATTCATTCACTCTTTCCCTGCAGGTCGGGGAGTAACTTTTTAATGTTACACTTTTTAGTTTTTTATTATTATTATTATTATTTTCCGGATGTGGGAGTGATTGTTCTTTGTTTTTTTTTATTAAATTAGATGCAGGAGCAACACGTTTTTAGTTTATTTTAAAGGATCTAAATGATACAATTTCTTAGTACGTTTGTTAATCTTTTATGAAAATTTAATACATAAAATATGTTTAGTCATGTGAATTTTCAATATTTTTGGATTAAATGTATAATGTTTAAATCTTCAAATATATCGTTTTTTTAATGAAGTTTTAAAATATATTTTCTTTTTCAGTGCTCAGTTTAAATTTAATACAAAAAATATTTTCTTGAATAATTTTTTTTATTTATTACATTTTTGTAGCTAATTCATTTTCTTTCATAATAAAATAAAATATGTTAGATCATATATCGTAAAATAAAAAGGTTAGATTAATGTGAGTAATTGTAAACCCCCCCCCCCCCCCCCCCTTTCCTTTTACAGTTTTTTGTTTGTCAAAATAATTTGCATTGAGAGAGTAAAAAAGATAATGAAAAAAAGAGAAAAAAATTATTACACATATTGTTCTTATCAAGTAACATCCATTCATGTATAAAACCTTCTCATGGCTGATATTTTAGGTGCTTTGGATCAGACAAAGACATACTGTGAGGAAGGGACACCAGTCTGTTTTTCAAGAGTTTCTTCCCTTAGTAGTTTACATAGCAGTGAGGCCAGAGATGGAGATGGGCCTTTTAGACTTGTTGGAAACATGACTGAAAAGGTAAGGACATTTGCATTTTAGTTTTCAACCAGACTTTCCTTTGGCTATCATTCTATCTGAACAAGTTCTATGACTTTTTAAATTGTTCATTTATAGAATCAAGCTACATGTCACAAGCAAATTGGCAAGTGCTAAAGGTTTAAAATGTTATTGATTTGTATAAATGTAGCAGAGTTTAAGTCACTGATTAACATGCATGACTAGATTGACACATGAAATGTGTAGGACATAATTATCTTCTTTTATGAAGTAATGTCTGTCTGTAATCTATAAGATAAGAAAAAAAGTTACTGGAAATGTTCAAGGACTTGAATAGTTTCTTATTGTGTGTGTTGACTAGATTGAGCTTGCTAACATAGAAGAGATAGAAACTCCAGAGGCCAGGGTCATTGAAAACAAACAAGCAGCTGGTGCTTCAGGCAAGCCTGGATCAAAACTAAGACGAACTTCTACCGACCAGGTTGCCCGAACTGATAGAGAGGCAAAAACAGTGACTTTTGATGAAAATCATCAGGTGAATACTTTTTTTTTCAGCAATTAATTTTTTATTGCCAACATAAACAAAATACCGGTATTTGCAAGAAGTCTTAATATATGACATTAATATTTTGTATGTAATCTGTCAAAAATGTAGTATAGATCTGATGTTATTGGTTTTCTATGTATTAAACAATGGTTAATACCATTAATACCAATTTATTAATACACTTTATTTTTGCTTGTTCAGGTTGAGGAAACTCCATTAATGTTCAGTCGAAGTAGCTCTCCAGAATCTTTGAGCAGTTTTGACACTCAGTCAGTACACAGCTCAGTCATTAGTGAATACAGTCGCAGGGCTAGTGAGGTTGTCTCTCCCAGTGACATCCCAGACTCACCTTCAGAGTCAATGCCTTCCAGTCCCAGGAGGACACACTCGCCAACCCGAAGGTTTAAAGATTTTGGATTGGGACCCAAGTCTCTGGCAGCAGCCAAGCAAATATTGGAGTTTAGTAAACCAGTAAATCTGTTCAAACCTGAACCCTATTTGAATTTTACCAGCTTTGATGAAGAAGATAAACCCATAAACTTTGCAATCAGAAATGCTGAGAAAAACTTGCCTTTATTGAATACATTTGCTGATTTTGAGGAAGATCAACCTGTCAATTTTTCTGCATATTCCCAGGAAACCCCACCCATTACATTTAGTACTTTTCAGAAAAATATTGCACCTCCAAGTGTATTTCCAAATAATGTAACAAATAGAGCCAAGACATTGCCAACTCTAGTAGAGCATGCCAATGAATCTGAGGTAGCAGTGAGCGTGAAACTTGAAATACCTGCTTCTTATCTTGGGTTAAACCCAGCCCCAAAAATGTTTGAAATTCCAGCAAAAGAACAGTCAATAGCAACAAAAACTCAAGCATCAACACAGGCCCAAGAACCTAACTTAACTAAGGTCCAGGAAACAGAAAGTGGTGCAGAGATAGTCACTAAAATGGCATCAGCTCCCACAACAGCCACTGTAGTTAATAATAAGCCCTGGTCTCCAGCCACAGAGCAACTGAAGCAGGAAGACAGAGATTCTTCCATGTCTGAAGTCTCTGAAGGTGAGGAGGACATTTTGGCACAGTGCATTAGTTCTGGAATGCCAACTCCGTCTGCCTCATCATCTGCTAGAAAGATGAGACGAGCAACTGTGGAGAACAATGTGAGAAAAAAATCAGCCATTCCAACTAAGGCTTCAGCCATACCAAAGCTGTCAACTCCTTCAGCTGAACATTCTAAGGCCATCACATCAACACAGCAAAGCTCTACACCTACTAGCACCAAACTATTAAGGTCTGGAGTCAATCCAAAGAATGCTAAAATTCCTTTAAAATCTGAGCCTGCCAAAACTCCAATTAAAACTCCAACTTTAAAAATTTCAGCAGATGCTGCAACCTCTGCCATAGCTTCAGGATCCTCAACTGCTAACTTCATGGTGCCATCCACAGCTCACACAGCTGCCAGTGTCAAATCTTCTGTCAGTAAAAACTTAACTCCTGCACTCAACAGAGCAGCTCAACTGATGTGTCCAAAGAAATCTGCTACCAAGAATGTGTGTGACTCTCTCTTACCACACACTCAGAACTTGAACCAGTTTGTGGATACCCATGAAGACTGCATCAGGTCTTATGCTACAGAGGGGACTCCCTTAAACTTTTCAGCTGCCACTTCCTTAAGTGATTTAAGTGTGTTAACTCAGAGCTCCAGTCCATCCCCCAAAAAATCATCTTCCTCCAACCAATCTCTCCCTGATGATGCCAAGAGTGACAACAGCTCAGTCTGTGAGGAGAGGGATGAGCTCCTTTTGTCTCAAGCCATTGAATCTGCCCGGCCCAAAAGTAAATCTGGAAGAAAGTCTGGGGAAGAAGGGACTAATGAAGGAAGGAAATATCATTCTAGTGAAGTAAGTGATATAGCCAGAGACTCTAAAATGTCTGCATTTGTTCCTCGTACTTCCAATGTTGGTGTGGTTGGATTGTTCCATGATTTTATCCCAACTGATACTGTTAAAGTATTTCGTCATGAGGGATCTTCAAAAAATTCAACCCTAACACTAAGTGATATAACAATAGACTCTGTGGAAGGCTCTGCCAGTGTCTCGGGCAAAAGTAAATATGTAAAGCAAACAGCAACTCAGAAGTATATTCCACAGCTAACATCTGTTTCACAAAATGGGACCAAGTATTCAGCCAAACCAAATGTACAAGGCTATCCTAATTACAATATGGCTTTTTCTCCTACTTCTAGTGATGTTCTTCATGTGTACCAGGATGAGGGTACACCTGTCACATTTTCCAGGAATGACTCATTGAGTTCACTAGGTGGTGAGGATGATGGCAGAGGAACTGCTAGTGGTCTCAGTGCCAGCCCACACAAAGACAGAAACCGCTCAAATGAGAGAGATGAAAGTGACAGCTCATCTTCCATACCCAAGGAGCGTCATGTCATTGGACAGTCCAGTGAAGACAGTAGTGTGGCTGGGGATAAAGTCGACCGACCAATCAAATTTGTTGTTGAGGATACACCAGTTTGTTTTTCCAGGAACTCATCACTGAGTTCCATCACAAGTTTAGATAAGCCAGAACAGCCCTTTGTGCCAGCACCTAATCAAAATAGTTCTACAGGAATTAAAATGAAGTTAGAAATGAAGCAGAATGAATTTAATGATTCCTTAAACGATGAGTTAGCAGACTGTGATCCGACTCCATCTGAACAGGCCCTGTTAGAACAGTGTATCAACTCAGTGATGCCTAAGTCTAGGCATTTTAGAGGAGAGGACAAAACTAAAAGACACTCTAGGGGCAAGTTCTTTGTCCCTAAAGCTGGGGGCAACATTGCGATAAATGGTGGACTCACAAAGAGTGCCTCGCTTGAGATGACCACAGGACTGTCCAATGGCTACCACAGTGGCAGTGACAATGGTTCTCAGGGATCTCTGTCTCATGACCAGAGCAGTCATGAGAACTTGATGACGAGGTCTTGTTCAGACACCACAGAGCTGGACCTTGACCTTCAGGCTACACCATCATCTCGACAGTCTCGCTACTGCAACTGGCGCAGGCAGCGTCACCTTTCACAGGGTGAAAACACTAATGCTAGGAGCCACTTTAGATCCCATTCTCAGGACAATGATAATTATCTAAAAGCTCAGAAGGAGATTAGTAACAAACTAGCCAAAGCCAACTGTCATATAGGTCAGCATATGTATCAAGGCTCTCTGGAATCTTTTCAGTATGTTCTTCATGACAGGCAGTTAGGCAGCCAGACTAATCAGATGAAGACTAGTAAAGAAATAAGTGACTTTGCTGCCAAAGTTCGTGAGATCTCCAATGACAACATGGGAGGCCTCTTAGCACTGCGTGATGATGTGGACATTGATACAGCTGTGTTTAATGATCACAGTGTTGTTGAACTGACTGCTGATGAGTCTGTGAACCAGATATTAAAGGTAGATTATGATGACAGTGAGGCTGGCAATGTCACAATTAAAGCAGAAAACACTTGTGAACTAAATAGTGATGTACATTTTTTTATTGATGAGGATGAAGACCCTGACTATGATGAAGTGTATGATGGGAACATTTCACTAGAAGAGGAAGAAAGGCTATTGGCAGAAAATGTTCACCTGATAATGTCTGAGATTCAGACTACAAAAATGAGTGGAAGCACAGTGGATGAAGATCTGTTTATTGAGAATGAAACTATATCCCTGGTATCTAATGACTATGCCTCTGACACAAACTCTGAGATCTCCACCACTTGGTCAGACAAAAATTCTGACTTTTCCTCTGCCACACTAGCTGAGAACAAAAGCCATGGGTCATCAAAAAGTGGCCCAAAGATAGTTAAGCCAGGAATGAACTTGGCTCATGTCCAGAGGTTGCCACAAGAAGACTGTGCAGAGGATGCTAAAGGAATACGAGGAAGAAGGAAGCCGTTGTACCCAGGCAAATCAAACAATGCCAAAGTAAAACCTGGCTCAGTTTCACAAAACACTAAAATTGTTCTGCCACAGAAAAGCGCCAGTGTTCAAGCCATTAAAAAGACACCACCTAAGCAACCAATGGTTGCTCAGGTGTCTCCAAGAACTAGGCAGCCAGGGCAGAATTCTCAGATTAATAGTAACCCCAAAAAGGAAATGCAGAAGAAAACCAGTCCAAGGTCAAGGTCTGCTGGTCCTGCCCCTGGAAAGGTCACCACAAATGGTAAACAATCTAACCCAAGGGCAGCTCAAGGCAACTCTCCAGCAGCTCGTTCCAGCATGACTAAGCCAGTTGTAACTAAACCCTCCAGTTCCCCTCCATCAAGCACAGCTACAAAAAATACCAATGTTGTGAAGCCCACAACCCCTCCTACCAAGCTGCTTGTGAACAGTGGAGGTGGCTCTTTTTCTAACACTGTCAATCAAACACTGAGCTCCGAAAATAAAGAAAATAAACAGAGAACAGAGTCCTTGAATATTACATCAGGTGACTCAGGAAATAGACTGTCCAACGGCCTGACTAGTGATTCTTGGAACAAAACATTCAACTCTTCTGACTATATAGAAGAAAATGCTCAAGATAAACCGGTTCAGATGAATTCTAAAGAAGCTCCTGCTGTAAAACGTGCCTTAAAAACACCCAACAAATCCCCAAGTTCTATACCAACTATTGCCAAAGCATCTGTCAGCTGTAATAATAGTCAAAACCAATCTAAATTACCTACTTTAAGCCAAGGAAATAAAGCATTTGCTAATGTGTCACCAAACCAAACAAATAAAATAGCAGCAACCAGTGCTTCAAGATCAGTCAGTGGGAATTCTCTAAGCCAAACTGCTAGTGAAAAGAAATCATCAATTACCAAAAATATTAGTAGCCCTGCCAATGTTGGCACTGTTAAAGGGTTTAATAGAAGTTTGAGCAATGATACGAAAGCCAGCAATGTTAATAGATCCAATGATAGTTTGAAAGCACCTAATCGACCTTTGACCCCAGTTAGTTCTGGTAACAGTCGCAGATCTTCTCATTCATCTACATCTGGTATTCCTACAAAAGCTTTAGATGGATCAAACTCATCACTTAATACAGAATGCAATAAACGAACACCGCCTGGTGTTTCCAACAAGAAACAAGTGCCTAGCAAGATAGCAGCATTGTGGAAAAGAGACGGCAGCCTTGAAAGATCACCTTCAAGAGAAAGCCCTTCATCTTCTGCATCATCTTTGTCCAAACTTCCAGTGTCTACATCTCCTAGTAGCACCAAACCTAGCAGTCTTCCACCCTCTGGGTTTAAGGCAAAGGCAGCAACTCTACCAGCATCCTCCAGCCTTACAGTATCTAAGTCTTCTTCTGATGGCCTCTGTAAAAGTGCAACTTATGAAAAGATTGCTTCTGATGTGAAGGTAGCTAAAAGTAGTAAGCAGAGTCCTAAACAAAGCCAGCCCAGGGTCAAGAAAGCTGCTGATGTCTCCAAGTTGACCCAACAGAAACAAACAAGCTATGAATCTCCGGAGAGTGGTGTGAGGAGAGGGGAAGTGTTTGAACTGTATGATGACCATGAGGAGGATGATCAAAACCTTTATGACACAAATGACAGTTTAGAGAGCAATGTCTTTGATGACTCCATGCTTAATCATCAAACAACCAATGACCACTCAGAGTCAGCTGACTCTCTTGATCAAAGTTGTGACTCTAGCACTCATATAGACTCCAGCACATTCAGAAAGAAAAGGAGAGACCCAAGTATCTCTAACTTGGAGTTACCCAATGCTGACGAGACTTGCAAGTCAATGTGTTCTTTTAATGATTCCATAGGATTTAACCAGAGCCTTGGGTTCAAACAGAAAACTTCAGTGACTGACATCAGTTTCATTAGTGACAAGAGTATGAGTGACACAAGGACATCCAAAAATGACAAGAAAAACAAACAGGAGGAGAAAGGAATAACTAAGTCCAAAGTAGCTCAAGGACTCAAACGACTTTTCAGTTCCAGCAGACACAAGGATAAGGAATCCAAGAAGAACAATGAACTTCCCAAGTCTAAATCTGCTGATAAAGAACTAAGCAAGGGTAAAAAATGTAGCAACAAAGAAAAGAAAAATCACAAAGATAAAAAGGACTATGATTTTTTTAGTGCTAACATTAAGATTGAACCCTCAACAATGTGTGATATGGAGGATAAATTAATCTGTCACCAAGGGACATCAACTTCCATAACGCCAAAACCAGGACAGTTACGTACTGAACACAAAGTAAGCCCATCTGCCATTGTGGCCCCTTTTAATTATAATCCTCCATCCACTATGCCAAATGGTAATGCCAGTGGCTTGGTAGCAGAAATTCTCTCCTCCATGCCAGTGTCAACCAGCCAGCAGTGTTCTGATGACCACCTGGGTGAGAACAGGGACAGTGATAGTCTGTCCTCTAATCCTGGAAAACACTTGACAAAAACAGAAATGTTGTTGGCAAGAAGACGACAGAGAAATCTTTCAACAGGTAAAGATGACAGTAAGAGTGATGCAGAACTATTGGCAGCTTGTATGGTGACTACAGTTTAGACCTGTAATATTCACTTCATCATTGAATCCACTAACAATAGAATGAATCTATTAACATGAAAACATTGATTTTTGTAAAGGTATTTTATTTGTGGATAGCTGGCATTAGGTCACAATCTATTTATTGAATGACATTTCTTCTCATCAGTTCACATAGAGTAACACAAATCTTTTTTTTTAATTTGTACATTTTTATCTCCTGTTTGGATTTAGATTTGTCTCAATGTTTGATTTGGTTATGAACAAAAATGTCAAGCCAAAAAAAAAATTGTTGGACCTAGAAATAGTTGGCACACTGGTCAAATTCTTTTTGAAAGGAAAGAATTCTCACTTTCTTTCGACTCCATAATGTGGGGTGTAGAAAAACGTAGATTTTTCTGTTTGTATTTATATTGCCATTAGTTTTAAACTGTGGTGGGATTTAAGTGGTGTTTCTACTCCCTACAGGTCAGTGTTTGCACTATTTCAAAGTTCAGCATAAGTAATCCTTTTTTTTTTGGTTACTGTTGACTGGGAAGTGACCCAACTAGAAAGATATGCATGTTGCAGCTGAACATTTTATTTTGTTTCATAAGCTGTATTTCAAAATTGACTTTGTATGTTGTTGAGTAGGTCATTTTTTAAACTGGTCATCCTGTGTACTTGTCCATTCATACAAAGGTAGCTAGTCTAATATTAGCCATAGCATTTAGTGCCTGCTGTGTGGTGCTGCTGCTGTATTAACACCCTTGTCTACTTTTCTTTCCCCCCTCTGACTGACTCAGTTCTGAGTTGATGACAAATTTGTGTATGTGTGCTAAACTTTCCATTGCCATCCTCCTAATAATGTCTTCACCACCCTAAGGTTAAATCATTTCATAGGTGAGTATGGAATAGTGAACTATGTATATATGTCTTGAATGTCCCTTATGTCCTGTGACCAATCTGTTGGAGTCATGATCATTTTCATAGATCCCACAACTGAGGTTAGCATCACTCACCATCTATGCATTTATTGAAAAAACTTTTGATTTGATAGGCTGACATGTGGCATTATTTTGTTTGGACTAGTTACACATCTATGTATTGATTGAAAACAACTGTTGATTTGATAGGTTAACTGCATGTGGCATTAGTATGCAATGTGACACATCTATGTTAATGTCAGTTTCTCTTAGTTTTTAGGTTTTTGTAAAGTGTTTGCTTTTATTTGTTCATATTTTCACAAAGTTATTGACACATCTGTGCTGATGTCATGAGTCTAGCAATGAGTTTATGTTCTGTGTACAGCATTTTACCTATTGCAATATTTTGCTTTCTAAGGCACTGTTGTACAAACTTCATTGTGTATTTTTGGTTGTAACTTACACATTGTCTCCCTTTGAAACACAATTTTGTTAGCTATTGTCATCAATGGGTAGGTTGTGTTTATATTTTGAACTGAAGTTCTGCAGACATAGATAAATAGGCCAGGCCTATATTCTTTTGCGAGTTCTGTCTACACATTTAATTCATTTTTTAATATTTCTTTTTCATTTATTTTTTATTGCAAGCATATGTTAAAAAGCACAAAAAGTTAAAATAATGTCCATTATTCATAGAATCCAAACCTAGAACTTGTTCTTAAACGTGTGCCAACAATGATTTGTGTAGTCCACAGAGTTCTATTCTGAATTTCATTTGAAAGCAATGGATCAAATCATTAAGATATGGATCAAATCTTTTATTTTCTTGTTTCTTAACACAATTTACACACACAAAAACTTTATCTTTTTGATTATTTTTTATTTTGAAATATACACAAAATGTAAATAATTTTAAAAAAATAAATTGTCAAAATGTCCAATTTGATTTGAATATATTTATTCTAATATATTAAATATATATACAAATATTGTTTTTATAGAAAAGATGAAAGCTATTTATGAATTTGTTATTTGGCTTTTGATGCACATTTAATGTTCAAAACATGTGGATCTGATTTGATAAATGCTAGCAGTCTATAATAATGTGTCCTATGTTTTTTTTAAAATCTAGGTTGTGCTATCTCCCGGTATTTTTGTTCTTGTGTGCTTGAAGTTCAATAGAGTTGATTTTGTATGGGCCTAGGTGAGAGCTACCCATTTTTATGTCATAGGATATGTCCCAATCACCAAACAGTCAGTGACAAGTTCCATTTCCTAAGTATCAAAATGATTGCAAGGCTCAAGTTAGGTATTGACAATGTTGAATAAACACTTAAAAAGAGAATCGCTCTCAACCTTAGCTTTATGTACATACATGTGTACTCAAGGAATAAGTTGATTAGTTTTGTGCCGAACTTAGTTACCTAACACATCATATTCAACTAGTTATCTTTGGACCTTGTAGGAAAATACATCAACTTTGTGTGCTTGCTTTTATCCCTGTACTATGACAATAGTCTTTTTGTATTGAACTTGTGTAAAGTATACCTGCTTTACTTGTGTACTTTTGGTTTGTACCTCTAGTTTTGGTTTAAAAGTGCAATAACAATTTCTACTTAATGGAATCTACTCTTCAACAACCAGCCCTGACATTGCTTCGCACTAATCCTGCAGCCCTAATGTTTGTAGCGATGAGTTATGTCTCTTTGTATAAATCATTTTTTGTACGTTGTTTTCTATGATTGTTTGTACTGTACAGATTGTCTCATGAAATAAAACACTTTATTAACAAAAGCTTGTAATTGTGTGTGTCACTTGAAGTCTGGTGAACTGATTCGTGTCTTGAACACAATCCATGCAGCAGAGCTATCAGATGTTGGCTTCCTGATCACTATAATTTTATAACATGTTATCCCCCTTGTAGCAGGTAAAGGTAGAAACAAGTTCTTGTGTTAACACACTGCGATCTATTTTTAGTATTATTAAATACAACAGACTGAAACAAAGATTTAAAAAATCAAATCTTGACTACAAGCACAATCCAGACACATCTTGCTTGTTAAATTATTTTCAGTCCTCGCGACAATTTGGTTCCTTTATTTTGACTTTGTGAGGAATTAGAAAGTATCTTGTGCTGCTCAAGCTAAACATATTTCACATTATTTCATGTCACAAGCCATTCATAGCCACACAAACAGAAATGAGATCTTTTTATGCAGCGGTAACTTCAATGTTTGGCTGATTATTGTTTCATATAGGAATGGCTTATCCATCACATAGCATTAGCTTTTTGTAATACAGCGCTATAGGCAATCCATAAAACAAAATATGGTTAATTAAGTTTCCATCTGCTAATTATTGATCAGCCTAGATTATGTTATGGAATCTGCATTCAAATGAGGCCTGGATCATTTAACTGTTTGACTGAGGACGTCTTCGTAAATTTCCTAAGAGTAGAGTCTAAGACTCTGGAACTCTAGGCCTATGGAAGCTTGTCCTAAAAGTGGAGTCTAAGACTCTGGAACTCTAGGCCTATGGACTGCCAATACTAAGGATAACTAAGCATAAGTTTCGTTCAACTCCAAAATGTGAGACGAGGTACTTCCGGTATAAACTTATTTTTTGACATTCACGATATTTGAATGATAATGCCAGCTTGGATAATATATTTCTCTTTTCATCACATTTGACAATTTCTTTTTACATTGTATACTATTAATATGAGTTAAATAAGCGATTAATGAAAGAGTCAATACAGTTTTGAGAGTGTCATTTACTACTTAGGTAGCCTATAGGCCTATAATGGGTGATAGTCTGTGAGTGAGTCAGTCTAAAAAAAAAAACCAATAGTGAGTCCCTGAGCACTGACATCTTTACCAACTTTTATTTACCCGGTACATCTAGATTCTATACCTATTTTTTAAAATTTATTTGTAGTATTTTTTTAAGCTAGCATGCAGTATGCATTATATATATATAAACTAGTTAGAACACTATCTATGTAAATGCTCTTTTTTTAAGTTGGTAAATTAGATTCTGTTGTTATAAAAATCTGGCTATGTCTTACGAGATCTAAACGGGACAGACGGACAGACATTTCGCACAAAACTAATAGCGTCTTTTCCCCTTTCGGGGGCCGCTAAAAAAGCAAATTACACACTGAAAAATCTTTAAGCGTAACCAAAGGGGTTTAAAATTTAAACCCCCCTCCAGTGGGGTTTGAAACTAAAAAAAATACTTCATCAATATAAAAAAAAAGCAAATTACACGCTCAAAAATCTTTGAGAGTAACCAAAAGGGTTTTTAATTTAAACCCCCCTCCAGTGGGGTTTGAAGCTAAAAAAAATACCTCATCAATCTGCCGAAATTGAAAAACACAAAATGTGGCTCAACAAATATTGCTAAGACGGATTTTAGGAGTCAGTTATAGCGATCGGGTCTCAATCAAGGAAATGCTATGCCAAACTGAAAGTCAACCCCTTGGTAAGGTTGTGACAGAGCGTCGCATGAGGTTTGCGGGACATGTATTGCGACAAAATGTATTACGCATAATAAGAGTTGCAATGACATGGAGACCATTACGAGGAAATCGCAAACAGGAGCATTCTAGTACAACTTCACGACACACTTTCATAGAAGTCCTTAGATCAGGTAAGAAGAGGCTTCAGACATTGCCAGTGACAGATTTTTGTGGAAACAGCTTGCCGCCCAATCAGCGGAATGGCGCGGGAGGATCTAAGTCAGTAAGAATAGCACAGGTTTTGAAATAAAACTTTTTAATAGCAGAATAATGCACTGTAGATACCTCAGAATATGCATTTTTTAGGCTTTCAATACCGGAAATAGTGCTTGGCGGCGGGGCGAAGCGCTGGGGAAGCTCACAGTGCTCCCCCAGATCCCATTACTGTTGAGCTCGGGGAGTCTACAAATATATATATATATATTTATATATTACATATATATATATTGTGGCATTTTACGTCTCGAGAGACGATCTTTTCCCTTTGCAACTTCTTGTGTGCCTAAAGAGGCCAATCCTTGATACACAGCTGCGATCGCAAGTTAGGCATATATAATCACCATTGCCGTTGCATTTTCACCCTTCTTTCTGCTTCTGTATGACATCTGCAATCCGTGACCCTTCCTTTATGCTCTCTCTACATGTGGATCTGTCCTGTGCCACCTCTTCCCAGTTGCCAGTGTCGATTTTGAAGAGCTTCATGTCATGTATAACGTAAAAATGGGCGACCAGCGGCTCTCCTGCCTTCTATTAAATCGCCATACAGGATGTCCTGTGCAAGTCGACCTACTGGCATTCTACGAACGTGGCCAAGCCAGGCAAGGCGTATGCTGCTGATAACAGAGTGGATGTCCTGGCACCCTGCTCTTTGTAGCACTTCCTCATTGGTTATCTTATCTTGCCACCTTATTTTAAAGATCCGCCTTAGGCATCGGAGGTGGAAGACATTCAGCTTTTTTTCCTGCCATGAGTAGGTTGACCATGTTTCACTTCCGTACAGCAAGGTGCTTGACACACAGGTCCGGTAGACTAGGGCTTTAGTACTGCTAGTCAGCAATATGTTGTCCCAGACTCTTTTCTCCAACCGTGACATGGTGGCCATTGCCTTGGCTATCCTGTTGTTTATGTCTTTATCCAGTAGAGTGTTGTTGGATATGATGGAGCCAAGGTAACAAAAGTAATCAACAATTTCTAGTTGTTGGCTATTAATGCTTACTTGAGGTGCAGTAAGTATCTTAGTCTTGCTTTGACTGATGTTTAAGCCGAACTTCTGGCAAGCAGCAGATAGTTTGTCAACCAGGGAATGTAGCTGAATTACAGAATCAGCCCCAATAGCTGCATCATCAGCATACAGGAGTTCCCTGATGAGTAGCATAATGCAGTAGACAGGAGAAGAATATGCTAAACAGAGTAGATGCGAGCACACATCCCTGCTTGACACCACTGCAAACCTCAAAAGGTGCTGATTGGGCTCCATTGAATTTGACAGTACATTTAGTTTCCTCGTAAAAACACGCAATGAACTTCAGTAGTTTGGGAGGGCAACCTATTTTCCTCAGGAGTTTGAAAAGGTCACTTCTGCTGACCATGTCAAAGGTTTAGTCAGATCAACAAAAACGATGTAAAGGGGTCTGTCTCTCTCTCTCTCTCTCTGAATTTCTCCTGCAATAGTCGTAGAGAAGATATCATGTCTATAGTGGATCTACCACTCCTGAATCCACACTGAGACTCTGGGTAGACTCTAGAAGCTATCACTTGCAGCCTGGATAGTGCCACTCTAGTCAAGATCTTGCCCACTATACTGAGGAGAGAGATACCCCTGTAATTGTTGCAGTCACTCCGATCCCCTTTGTTCTTGTATATTGTGACTATAGTTGCCTCACGCATGTCCTATGGGACATGACCTGTTTCCCAACAGCGGCAGAGGAGAATATAGAGTTCAATGAGCAGAAGTGATTCGTTGACTTTAACTACTTCCACTGGGATACCATCACTCCCTGGAGATTTTCTATTTTTTATGCAGTTAATTGCTTTTTTGAGGTCACTAAGGCTCGGAAGCTCATCTAGGCATTCCAGTACTGGAAGATCTGGTAGAGAAGCCATGGCGACATCGTCTACTTTATTCTGTGTGGCATAGACATCGAGGTAGTGTTCTGTCCATTGTTCTAGCTGCTTGGTTTGATCTGTAATTTTTTCTCCTGATTTGGATAGAAGAGGGGCAGGCTTAGACACTGTTGGACCCAGGGCCGCTTTAATGCCATCAAACAGAGCTTTGCTATTTCCTGAGTAGAGACTGTCTTGGATTCTGTTGCAGGTATCCCTCCAAAAGTTGTTAGCACATTGTCTAGCCATTTTTTTCGCCTCTTTATTAGCACTTTTGAAGGCCTCCAAAGATTTTGGACTAGGCTTTGTCTTGTGAGCGAGGTGTGCAGATCGCTTTTTCTCGATGCAAGGTTCCATATGTGTTAGATTCGCCTGAAACCAGTCTACATTTTGTGTTTTTTAGGCCCAAAGGCGGTGATTGCCGAACTGTAGATTACATCTCTTAATTTCTCCCATCTGTTAGAGATGTCTTCTTCATCACTTAACGAGGGGATTGAACTGTTCAAGAACTCGCCAAAGAGTGCACACTTCTCTGGGTCACCTACATGGTTAACGTTAATTCGCCTAGTTCTGGGTTGAGTGCAAGTATATATGCATTGTGATGGATGTTTAATTCTGTACTGAAGTTAACTTTAGATGATTGTTAGATTTCAATCAATTACTCAGCAAGCGTTTGGGTGTCTTGTTCGGGTGTATTCAATGTAGTTGAACGACAGCACATAATCAACAAACATTGATTTAACTAGTGAAAAGATGTGGTCAACACTGATGAACAATGAATAATAAGTTTAATCCATTAAAAGGCCACAGTCAGAGTCTCTGTCGAATAAAACACATCATTACCCTAGAGAATCATATTGCTAACTGATTTTCCAGTCTCTAACCCAAAATAGCCCAAGCGTCACTAGTCCCGTTCAATATACGTCTTCTATGGTGCGTCGCTAAACAACTAATACTATAAACTAAGTGCCTCACAATATAAATGTTATATATATATATATATATATATATATATATATATTTAGCGCGGGGGGGGGGGGGGAGAAAAATCCCCTCGCCCCCCCCCCCCCCGAAAAAAATCATGGTTACGCCCATGGTGATTTATTACCAATTCAGTTAATTTACTAACTGTTTTTTTTTTATATCGATACGTGTGTTGTCAGGTAAAAGAAATAATTGTGCAAAATTTCAGTGATATCCGAGATTTGGTATCGGAGAAATTACGTGTACAAACTTTTGCACATTATTCATGGGCATGTATAAGACATGAATCAATAAAAAAAAATTGAATTGTAACCAATTAGTCATTTAATTATTGGTAAATAATTATTTTGTTTCATATCGAATGAGTAAATAGATTCTACATTGCTTAGAGTTATAGTTGTAAGTGCGCAGTTGTTCACCTTTGTTTTTTTTTTGTTTTTTTTTTTAAATTTGTTTCCACCTTGTTCGTGTGAAGTTGTAAAAAGAAATGTGACCAGAAAGTAACCACTGTTGGGTACAACAATTGAAAAGTCTTTCGCATTTCAATTTAACCTAATAATTATTTTTTTTGGTGGGGGTGAGGATTCACCATAGGAGTTGTCTTCCCACTTCGTACTGAGTTCTCCTCTTGTTTAAAGGTCTCTAGCTGTGAAACAGTACAACACTAAGACATTGGGCTTTTGTCATGGGAATAATTGACAAGGTCAGTATTTTTTTTTTGGTTACTTCCTGGACCTGGTGACCAACACAGCAGGCCGGGGTTAGTGTGTACATAACTATGTCACTGTTATACTATGTGTATGTGTCTGTTGTTATACTATGTGTATGTGTATGCTGTTATACTATGTGTATGTGTATGATGTTATACTATGTGTATGTGCCTGATATTATACTGTGTATGTGTATGCTGTTATACTATGTGTATGTGTATGATGTTATACTATTTGTATGTGTATGCTGTTATACTATGTGTATGTGTCTGTTGTTATACTATGTGTATGTGTCTGATGTTATACTATGTGTATGTGTATGTTGTTATACTATGTGTATGATGTTATACTATGTGTATGTGCCTGATGTTATACTATGTGTATGTGTATGCTGTTATACTATGTGTATGTGTCTGTTGTTATACTATGTGTATGTGTCTGATGTTATACTATGTGTATGTGTATGCTGTTATACTATGTGTATGTGTCTGTTGTTATATTATGTGTTTGTGCCTGATGTTATACTATGTGTATGTGCCTGATATTATACCATGTGTATGTGTATGCAGTTATACTATGTGTATGTGTCTGTTATTATACTATGTGTATGTGCCTGTTGTTATACTATGTGTATGTGTATGCTGTTATACTATGTGTATGGGTCTGTTGTTATACTATGTGTATGTGTATGTTGTTATACTATGTGTATGATGTTATACTATGTGTATGTGCCTGATGTTATACTATGTGTATGTGTATGCTGTTATACTATGTGTATGTGTCTGTTGTTATACTATGTGTATGTGTCTGATGTTATACTATGTGTATGTGTATGCTGTTATACTATGTGTATGTGCCTGATGTTATACTATGTGTATGTGTCTGTTGTTATATTATGTGTTTGTGCCTGATGTTATACTATGTGTATGTGTATGATATTATACCATGTGTATGTGTATGCAGTTATACTATGTGTATGTGTCTGTTATTATACTATGTGTATGTGCCTGTTGTTATACTATGTGTATGTGTATGCTGTTATACTATGTGTATGGGTCTGTTGTTATACTATGTGTATGTGTATGCTGTAATACTATGTGTATGTGCCTGTTGTTATACTACTTGTATGTGTCTGTTGTTATACTATGTGTATGTGCCTTTTGTTATACTATGTGTAGGTGTATGATGTTATACTATGTGTATGTGTATGCTGTTATACTATGTGTATGTGTCTGATGTTATACTATGTGTATGTGTATGCTGTTATACTATGTGTATGTGCCTGATGTTATACTATGTGTATGTGTCTGCTGTTATACTATGTGTATGTGTATGCTGTTATACTATGCGTATGTGCCTGATGTTATACTATGTGTATGTGTATGCTATTATACTATGTGTATGTGCCTGATGTTATACTATGTGTATGTGTCTGTCGTTATACCATGTGCATTGGTCTGCTGATATATCATGTGTATGTGTCTGCCGTGATACTATCTGCGTGTGTGTGAGTGGTAAAAGTGAAAGATTGTACATTAGGTACAGAGAGAGAGAGAGAGAGAGAGAGAGAGAGAGAGAGAGAGAGAGAGAGAGAGAGAGAGAGAGAGAGAGAGAGAGAGAGAGAGAGAGAGAAGAGCGTGCTGTGTTTTAGAACACGTCTTACACTTGTTCAACTCAGGTCTAAGCTTTTTACTGAATGGCTTCTTTTCAATAGTTGGATAATAATACAATGTGTTTCAGGTAAATATCTAGCAGTTAATCATTTTTATACTGCTGTCAAGTGTCACATAACACATATCTTTTTTTATTGGGCCTTTACAATCTAACAATCAAATCATTAGTTGTGGACATTTACATTACAATAGTCAGGTCATTAGTTGTGGACATTTACATTACAATAGTGGACATTTCCATTAGAATAATCAAGTAATTAGTTGTGAACATTTAGGCCTACATTCTAGGTCATTAGGAGTGGACATTTCCATTACAATAGTCGTTAGTTTTGTGCCTACACATTGGAGCATCCAATCATTAGTTGTTGATCTACCCATCAGCTGATTTCCAATAACACAAATTGTAGAGCTGCACGTGCAAGTCAAGTTATTTAGTGTCTTGAGTCTCGCTAGAGGACTTCTGGTTCTACACTTCTAGGTCAATGTGTCCTCCACAGTCGTCCATGTCCGCGGGGACATAAAGCATTGCTACAAGTATCTCATTAATTTATTTATTTATATTTATTATTAATTTAATTTATTCATTGAATGAAAACGCATTCAAAGAATTCAAATAGATTCTAAAAGCATCATTAATTAATATTGTTTCCTAGTCAATTCGAAGTGTTCACGTCAATCACGAATGCGTGTTTATTTGTTCAACTTAAAAAGAAAGGCCTTGAGTGAAATCAAAAACATGATTGATAGTTGACAGAGTTAGACACTCCGGTTTTGGATTACCGACCATTTCAGTTAATCGTCAGGTGTGAAATTCATTTGCTACTTGCAAGACTTATTTATATGTCAGTGATCTCATTAGGTTTCTATGCGTTCGATTACTTATTATCCATACCAATATTTATTTCAACAATTTTAGAAGTATAAACAAGAACTTTGGATGAAAGTTAATTTTAGCCGATGTTATTTTCTAAACACATTAAAAGGTAAGCTTAAGAAAATCTCCCTCTTTCTCTCTCTCTCTCTCTCTCTCTTTCATTAGACCTATATGGAATACATAACACAGGCATACTATAAAAAACAAAGAATTTTTACAAAAGTCAAATAAGGTGTTTTGTGATTTAAAATCTTGCTGTCAGGTTGATCTAATAGTCAGTCCCATCCAGGTAAAGAAAACATATAATTCTCAAGTGATAGGCGTTTTTTTTTTCACTTAGAACTATAGGAAGAACATGAATGCGTTTGCATAAATGATTAACTAATTTAAAAAGTCGCATCGATTGAGAACTGTATATGACATAGAATGTATGTAACATTATTGTTTCACAGTCTATGATTTATGGATTTCTTATCTCAAAATCGATGCAAGTCTAGTTTTTACCGTTTACATTGTTCTGTTTTTTCCCCCTGCATCCTGTTTAAGGCTTTGTCTTTCTTTATGTCCTGCTATGCTTGTTTCTTATCATTAATTTTTATCTACTCACAAATACAATAGGCCTAAGTAAAAAAAAACAAACAAACATAATATGTGTTTTATATAATCTATTTACACTTCCAATATATAAATTAAGACAACTGATTAAAATAGTATCTAAATTTTTATATTTGTTTTTGATATTTCGTGTTTCTGCATCTTTTATTTTATCATTGTAAATTAGAATAAACTAAACAAAATGATTTTTTAAAATACAAATTACCATTTAAAAATATAATTCTTTGCTTCAAGAAATTATTTGAAAATCTAACAATCGGATTTAGTTCAGTGTACATACAAGAGTATTTTTAATCTAAAGATATCTTGATGATCATTTTGTATTACTTTATATATATATATATATATATATAGTTTGATGCCGAGGTAACAGAGACCTGTATTCTATCAACTACAAGAGACATGTCCAATGTAACGACTTCCACATTGACCACAGCAACCAGTCTCGTGAATACAACGTCAACTACACCTCAAAGCAGCAGCAACCATTCGGAAAGTACAACTACTGCAGCAGCTACAACAGAATTAACTTCCACCACAACATCGACAACAACTCAGTCGACCCAGCCAAGAACAACACGTAAGCCTACTTCAGATTTTGTTAAGATTAAATAGTCTAAGAAGTTCTGTTCATCGACCTTGGTTTCTATGTAGACTGATGACCTTTAGTGTGTTGAATTTATATTTGAACTCATGAAGCACAAAGTGAATGAAGTAGATAATTGTACAACATCATCAGATGATAGTCACAAGGGGCATCACGATTTGGCCATCACTCCAATCCAAACAATCTAATAATTCTGTAGGCCAACACGTTGGAGTCTGCCCAAACTTTCACGTCACGTGTCCCCTAGGGTCAAACATTAATTGATGGGGTGACGTAGGTGTTAGTGTGTTTAGTTAGAATACAAATTACTTTTGGCGACCCTTATATGTGTAGATTTTAATGGCAATCGAATTTCTCGTAGGTCAGCGAGGGAACCTGGGACATGATGGACAGGCTTTTTATTAGTGGAAAATTACACGATTTTGTAATTTATTACTTTATATATAACATATATATATATCTGATTCTGTGACCTACGGTTTCTAGGATGTCATGTGGCCAGCACAACCACCAACTGCCTTTACATCATCTGCTCTATAGACCACATGGTTTGAAGGGGGAACTTTACTATATATATATATGTGTGTGTGTGTGTGTGTGTGTGTGTGTGTGTGTGTGTGATTTGTTTGAGTGTGTATGTGTGTGTGTACATAATTAGTCTTTATTACATTCTGACCCTTTATTCTTCGCAAGACGTTTATTGTACCCTACAATAGGTTCTTACTGCAGTTAGTGGAAAAAATGTAGACTCTCAGCTATTGCCAGCCATCTGGGGAGCGCTCTAAGCTCCCCTAGCGCGGGGCGGAGCCCCGCCACCAAGCACTATTTCCGGTATTGAAAGCCAACAAAATACATATTTTAAGGTATCTACAGTGCATTATCCTGCTATTAAAAGTTTTATTTCAAAAACCTTATCTACTATGCTTAATGACTTAGACCCTCCCGTGTCGTTCAGCGCGTTGGGCGGTAAGCGGCTTCCACAAAAATCGGTAACTGGCAATGTCTGAAGCCTCTTGCCACCTGCTCTGAGGACCTCCATGAAACCTCATGCGACGCTCTGTCACAACCTTACTAAGGGGTCGGCTCCCAATTCGGCATAGGATTTCCTTGATTGAGACCTGATCTCTATAACTGACTTCTAAAATCCGTCTTAGCGATCTTTGTTAAGCCACATATAGTGTTTTTTTGTTTGGTTCAACAAATAATTGTGTTAAGTTTCATCTTGATCAGAGAATGGGTGAGGGAGAAGTGACATGTACCAGACAGACAGAGTGAATTTGTAAAAATACTTTAAAAAAAAACAAGACTTATATTAACTGTAATCGTATGACAATCATGCAATTAATTTGTAATAGATCTAGACTAACAATAATTAATCTGTACGATTAGAAATAATTTTACCAATTGATTTTGTTTAGTGTAATTTCATGCTTTTAGCCTACTTAATGCGCTATGGTCCAATCGCATGTGTAGACCAGAAAAGGAGAAAGATTTCGTGATGGCTTTTTAAAAGTAACTTTAATTTTTAAAAATATTTGTCTTGAATTCGAACTCGTGAGCTCAAGCTGACATACTAGCCACTGGACCAGCCAAGTGCTTGTGAAAATAAAAGATTTATATAGTTATCTATTTGTAGTTTCAAATTTTTATGCGAAGACCTAATTCTCTATTAAAGGCTTATCTCCCATTAACTATATATATATATATATATATATATATAGTTTACAAATCGATATAATTGTGCAGAGTTTGAACCTGATCCGAGAATGGGAAGTGAGAGAAATCACGTGTACAAGATTTGTATCGGACAGACAGACAGACAGACACATTGAGTTGATGGAAACTTTGAAATATTAATAATAAATAATACTAATAATATATTTACTATCAATGAGGAAGTCGTCTTACAATTGTGCATTACAAACATTTTAACACTAGCAATGGAAATAAAACCTTGACACCAGTTTCACTCAAACGTTTCTATAGATAATTGGATTGTGTTGAATGATTTGATAGCCAGAGGGACAAAAGAGTTCCTGATTCTGTTTGCTATGTTCTATTTATGAAGTTCCATTCTCTTTCACTGTAGGTCCCGCGTTATGTCCAGAACTTAATAATATGACCACCTCTACTGAACAGAATGATCCAACAACTACCAGAAAACCAATCTACTTACTCAGCACGACTCATCGCAGTAGCGGCATAGTGGTCAGAGTACAGTGTCCGTGGGCAGACTCCAGCAACAAACCCACATATCTTCTATGCCAGAGTAATGGACAGTGGAACAGCAGCCTGCCGCATTGTTATGGTCAGAGCCTGAACAATTAAGTGTTCCATTTTTAGTTGTTCTTTAGTCAGTAGAACGAAAGCATGTGGTTATCTGTTTGATGTTTTTGACTGCAGAACTGTCGCTATATTTTAGACAAGAGTTCGGCACATTCAATTATGATAAGGATGTCACAAACCGCTTATATAAAGGGGTTGCCCTGGGTGGTTGTGAAGTTCGTTGTTTACGGGGTTGGATCCCTGGCGAGCAACTCCAGCCCTAGTTCAGTCTCTTGACGACATGAATATTTTTACTGTGAAGCAATATTGCACTATCCAGGGGAGATTCCACAAATATTTAGAGTTGATATAAACCTTTATTTAAAACTATACAATTTAGTTACAAGATACGTCAAGTGGACAAAATAGTAAAGTAACTCGTCCAACACACGGAGTTTCTTCGAGAGGAACAGACTGTCCTATTGACCTATTCTAACAACTGTCGACTAACTTTCTCAATTCTAAGTCTCCAACTCTAACTCTCTCAGTCTCAAAGCTCCAACTCTAGCTAATTCTCTCAGTCTCCAAGCTCCAACTCTAACTAACTCTCTCAGTCTCCAAGCTCCAACTCTAACTAACTCTCTCAGTCTCCAAGCTCCAACTCTAGCTAACTCTCATAGTCTCCAAGCTCCAACTCTAACTCTCTCAGTCTCCAAGCTCCAACTCTAACCAACTCTCTCAGTCTCCAAGCTCCAACTCTAACTAACTCTCTCAGTCTCCAAGCTCCAACTCTAACTAACTCTCTCAGTCTCCAAGCTCCAACTCCAACTAACTCTCTCAGTCTCCAAGCTCCAACTCTAACTAACTCTCTCAGTCTCCAAGCTCCAACTCTAACTAACTCTCCCAGTCTCCAAGCTCCAACTCTAACTAACTCTCTCAGTCTCCAAGCTCCAACTCTAACTAAAACAATCGAAACCAAAATGTGTCGAATGCAGTAATTCAAATCTATTAAATTCATATATATTTTTCTTCCCATTCATAATGTTGTTATATTATAATCTCTAAGAAAAATAGAACAGAAATAGGAAATAACAAATTTTTGTAAATCTCATTGTAAAGATGAAACAAGCTTTCATTGTTCGGTCTTAGCAAAAATTATCATTTCCATGGTACGAGTCATTGTGGAATAGAACGCAGGAAAACGTTTAGCGTTGGCACTCGGTCCTGGTACCAGCTTGGAGAGCTTGGTGCGTCATCCAGGTTCTCATTTATTTTTATCATAATCTTAGGGAGGGGGCTCTACATCATATTAATGAACCCGGGCCCCTTGCTACGCTACTGAATAGATACATAGTAATTCAATCATAATAATAATGGCAATGAGTAATTCAATTATAATAATAATGGCAATGACTTCGATTCCCTAAGAATAAGGATGAGTGCAGTGCTTCACATGACTACACAAACCCAGTTGCAAACTGCATATTTTTCCACATCTCGTGCAGACAAAGCCGTTGTCCTCCAGTGATCAATTTACGTTTTCCTTCCGTCTTCTGCGCATGTCTTCAATAATGGCTTTCCTTTGGGTCTCAAATGTGTGTCCCGCAGTCTTTGTGAGAGCTCCCACACTGTCTCTTTCTGGGGCCATCAGCTGCCAGCTTTTTTTCCTCTAAGCCGGTGAGGGCGAAATGGCGCCATTTTTTTAAAGTGCCCTTATGGGCCCCTGTTGTTCATGGGTCCATGTTCATTGAACCCATTCGCGCCATGGATGCTACGTCAATGTATCTAATCTAATAGTGTGTATTAAAACCATCCAAATTAAGTACCATGTATGGAAACAAATGACTGTGTAATTAAGTTCTTTTATATTTACAATTTACTTTAACCTGAATTCTTGTAATTTTTTTTTTCAGAATCTTTTGAGTTGTCGTCCTACAAATTATTTTTTGCTCTCGGTGGTGGCGCTTTGGGTCTTATTGTTCTTGTTCTAAGTATCATTTACTGTTCTTTGTTAAGGGAGGACCGAAGGAAGTCGTCCAGGTATGTAACGAGCACAGATGAGCTCATCAGATCTAGTCACAATGTCTCGCTTTCAAAACACAGGAATAAATTTGAGTTCTAATTGAGAAACTAATGTGGCGCAACGTGCGGACAAAAGGGGGAGGGGGGGTGCCAAGCTTTATGTTTTTGAAGGTCCAAAAAATCTGATCCATTAGATATTTATGTGAGAACTGAATGAGTAAAATGACATTATTACAATCTTCTTTTTTTTGAAGTAACGTCTGTATTATATAAGATAAGATATTAGAAATGTTTAGAATATTAATATAATAATTATAGCTTTTATATAGCATTACTTTTATGCTTATAGCATGCTCAGAGCGCTATGGTCCAATCTCATTTATGTCGGTGGTGGGAGGGGGTATATGGGAGAAGGTTTTCTGTGCTGCCTTTAGGCGCTTAGTAAACACAACTCTGCTCGAGTCGGGTGGCGAACCTCGAGCTCCCTTCATAGGTGGCCAAGCCAAGTTCAAGCGCACTAAGCCTCTCGACCTCGCTTTTAAATAAAATTAAGAGACGCTTGCTCAACTTCCTTTTTATACTTTTTTTAGAGATAAGCAACAAGATAGAGTCTAAATTCTCAAAAAAAACAAATGCAATGACTCTAACAACGAGAATCTACTCGTCTTTCTTATTTCAGAGGGGTCGAATGTCTCCCGAGCGTCGTTATAACATTCTGAATGACGTTTTTTTTTTCATTACTCAAAACATGCTCGCTTCAAGAAGATGATGAGTCTATTAGATGGGCATGCCCTTACCCAAACTGTATTGGCACATGCCGTTTCTTTGGATAGATCAGCTGCGTGGAGAGTGGGAATGGCACCATATCCATGCATTCATCTCTTTACTCTGAGATGCTTCATAGTCGCTTTGTAGGCCATACGTATACTTACAGCATATAAGAATGGAGGCATTTGCTAATGGGATTTAACTCTGTTTTTTAAGTAACTGTAAACTATTAAACCTGCCTATGATTTTATGACACTTGCATGTATATATATATATATATTATATTCAAAGGCAGTCCTCGGATGTATCTGACACAACAGAAACCAAGCAAGTGGACCCTTATCATATTGGAGACAGGTTGTATTCCAATCCTTCATCTTCAGGAGACTCTACTCTCAGTAATTCGACTTTTTCCAAACAAGCCATTTTTAGGTAGAGTCAAGAGAACAAAATTAAACCAGTTGTCACAAGTCTCATGTATAAAAATAAGGCCATCAAAAAAACAAAATCTTTTTACAACAATATATAAATACACACCCTTTTATACCGGTATATATTTTTTTTTATTTTTACGCCCTCCACATAATATATTCTAGTAGATTGTAGTTTGCCTATTCTCCAAATAACATATTCTAATTTCGCAATTGCTGGATTTAGATTAATCTCTATAAATATATAATTCTCTTCGTCGCTCAACGGTTTGGACGAGAAGAAGACGTAAAGGAAAGATCACTCTCTTATTTCTGCGGATAGTCACCCCACGAAAAAACAAGAGGGTGGTGGGGAAGAACAAGTATTCACCAAATAGCAGGGCCGGACCGTTGTGACTCTTTTTTTTATTTCTACCTCACGGAAAAAAAAGAGCCGTTTTTATTTCTCGCGCGTAGGATTGGGGCACCCCCTCCCCCCTCACGTCCTGCGGGAGGTTTGGATTAGGAAATAAACTACTATGTATATCACTAAATAGCAAGGCCGGACTTAACTATTGTGTGGCTCTATGCGTAACGGATTTCGTGGGGCCAAGTTTGGTTAGGGAAGCGGATAATAAGTGAAATTTAAGAGTTTGTATTAGAAAATAAATTCGTCTATGCATTTTATTCATTCTTTACTACGCACAGAACTACTTTACGAGCCTTGCGTATAGCAAAGTCATACAGTATATCATAATAATTCTATTTCCTACATAGATCATGCTCAATAGCAAGAATTACTAAATGTTTCAATCTATCTACGAGAATTGTTGAACTTAAGTAATTCTTCATTAGTTTGAGGCGCTAGAAGCTTCTTTTCACCAGATTCCAAAATTACGAGATAATGCATTTTTTTGTCGCGCGTAGGATTGTCATTTTCCATATTGAATAACACACCAAAATGACAATTTGTGTCTATATATTTCAGGAGATTTGTATGAGTTTAAGATTTTAATAATTTCCGGATATTTCCAGGACTTTTTCGTATATTTTGCAATTTCAGGAATTATACAATGGTTTAATTCAATAATTTATAGACCTAGAATTAGCGCGGGTCTTATGAAGGTGCGGGGCCCACTGCGGTCGCATAAGTGCGGAGCCCACTGCGGTCACCTAAGGCCGGCCCTGCAAAATAGCGGCGTATGCCTCACCGCCGGTCGACTAGTATTTATTACAATTAAATTGTGCTTAGCTAGTAAATTAATCCTCTATTTTTCCTTGTTTAAATTGTAATTCCGCGCGACATGTCGATTCATGTCTCTTTACTTTTAACTATGTCGGATGGCCTTGATTCGCCTTGATCACTTTTCTATAATCAAGACAGTAATAGTGTATTTTTGACAACGTTACCAGCTATGGTCCATTACAAAAGATCCCAAAGTAGTTCGTAATATTGACTTCGTGAGGAATAAATGTATGTGATCAAGTAGTTTTAATAAATTCTTGATCTTGTTTGTTTCGTTTTTCAGCACTCACGTGAATCCATCTTTTTACGAGGATGATTATGATAGATGGAAGAAAGAAGAAGATACAGAGAGATTGTATGACTCTCCCTGGCATCAACAGTAAGTTTAAGAGTTGGGCCATTTCAACATTTTTATCTATGGAGACACAAATTGCTAACTTTTTTAGTGTATCCGGTCTACAGTATCAAGGAAGTTTTAATAAGCTACGTTTTGTTTTAAAAACAGTTATGTGATTATTTGTGTACACTCTTAGTACAACAGAAGGAAATTATTTTTCAGCGTTTCCTTTTCTATCACAATATCCTTTCAATATGGAGAAAGTCTGAGACTTAAAATTAAAAAAAATGTGCCAACTAATAAAGCAGAGTTAAGATGAAGATCCACTACTACGATTAAAGTATTAAAACAAGCAAAATACAACAAAAATAGTTTAAAGAAAAACAGCGTATAGATCTATTAATGTGTATCAATTAGGTTGGATCAGTCATATACTTAAATTTGTAATAGATCTAAACTAACAATTATAAATCTGTGTAATTAGAAATATTTTTTTACCAATTGTTTTTATTTAGTGCCATTTCATGCTTTGAGCGTTCTCAATGCGCTTTGATCCTATCACTTTGTGTCTGGACCAGTTAGGAATGGGGGAGAAGGAACGGGGTATCTGGGGGATCGCTTTTTAAATGTATTTGAAGGTGTGGGCTAAAGCCTTCTCACTTTTTTCAAACCAACGCGGTAACCACTCTGCTAGCGAAGAGTCTATGAACATGGAAGATTGTATAGTTGTCTTTTGTTTCTATTTTAGGTTTACTGTTTATGTTCACTAAGCCTCAGAGACAGCCCAATATAAAGGGGATTAATTCAGCTTATACCACCAATTCAGTCAATTACTACTTCTTTCCCTTGTTTTAGCTACCAAATAAATTTATTTATTACCAATGGTTAATTAATTATTTTTTTAAATTGATTCTTGATTCTCTCACTCCAACACTCAATGAAATCACTAGAAATCAGACGCAGAGATAATGTCTACACATTTAATTAAAAAAAAACACATCCCACGATTGATAATAAACCTCAATAAAAAAAAGTATATGATTCACAAAGGCATTTGAAAGAGAAGTAAGGTTGAAGGAAACAATTGGATGCTTACAAAATAAATGAAAGAACCCCCCCCCCTCCGAAAAAAAAATACACTTATCAAAATCATTATTTCAGTCGAGGCTTGAAAGTTCAGAGTGAGACTGACAACTTTAAATGGAGTCAGTCAAATTTAAACAATCTCGCTAATACAGGGTAAGAACAAATGTCTTTTTTTTTCTATTTAATATTGCAGATGTTTACGTATACAACTTTAACAACTATTTTTATGCGATATTTTCAAAAACTTTAACTAATGTATTTATGTGGTACTAAAGCTGAATATAACACATTTGTGCACGAATAATTACACTGACATCCTCCCCATTTTAATGAAATGAAATTAAATTATCTTGTATTGGTGAATATGCTTATCCAGTATACTATATGCGATGCAAGTCTCTTAAGCACCTATTTCGACATTTAATAACTAGGATTGGGTTTATTTTTGGTGATAAATATAAATATAACCTGCATAGAAATAGACTGCACTAAATAAAACATGTTTAACTACTACCACATAACATCTCTGTCACTTCTATTCAATAGAGAAGTCGGAGGCCTACACTGTTGAACAGTCTTTTTTATTTCTCTACATCTAATTTCTTTCTAACTTCAGATTCCAGAAAATTCCTCGAGGGTTTGTATCACTAGATCAAATCTCGTTTTCATCAGAAGATTCAACTGGCCAGGAATCGACTACGAAATCGGTTGATCCTTTGTACGCCTCAAAGTTGAGTTTCCAGTCACAAACATTGCACGGCGTGAAACGTTACAGACGCATGAAATCCAAAGAATTGACGACGAATACACTGCCCAGTAAACTAGGCAGCAGCACATTGGAGGACTCCAGCATTGGAGTAACAAATCTTTAAGAGAGAAACAAAACAATGAAATGTGTCATGAGAAACTATCTGTGTATAAACTTCAAATATTTTTGTTTTTAAATCTTAACAAAATTTTATAACATATATAACTGGAAGAGAAATAAAAACTATTTTCTTTGTTTAATACAATTGTTTGGCTTTAAAATACAATGAACTCAACTGTTAGGATGAAATTAATTAAAATACTAACATTTATTATCAATCACAGTGGCGTCATATGCGGGCCATACCGGGTGTCACTCAAGTAGAAAAGAAATTGAATCAATGAATCATTGAATACAGATAATAAGAGCACTGCATTATGGTCCAATACAAGGGAAAAACAATACTATCTATTTTACAAAGGATTAATTAATCTACGAATTGTCCTATAAAAGTACACCCGTTACTCCCTCTACACCCGTTGATTTTTTTCCCAGGCTTTTTATTGTTTTTGTATGGCCGTAACACCCCCCCCCCCCCCTCCAATAATCAAGCCACATTTTAACGATTCCTTTACAATGGAAAAGGACCAACAGGTCAGGGGAGAGAATCACAGGAAAACAAAACTGGACAAGCGAAGAAAAGTATATTTTCCAAAAAGAGGACAAAAGATTTCAATTTAGATTTTAAAAACGGATACTTGCTTTATTTTACTACCTGGGACCCTAAATGACGGACTCACACTTGGGATAGACACAATAATATGAAAATTTAACCTGTTAATACTTACCTAGTGCCAAGAACAACAAAGCACCTTTCACAATCGACACGGTAGCGGTTAATTTGATCCAAATTAATTCTCTAGTACTTTTTCACAATGCCCACATCCTAATGTCTATGTGTTTAAAAGTAGACACATTTTCTTCCTTTTTTAAAAAAGAAAAATAGAGCCTATTAGATTATTAAATTATGGCTTTTATATAGCGCTACTTTCATGCTTTTAGCATGCTCAGAGCGCTTTGGTCCTATAAAATATTTCAAGAAAGATTTGAGAAGCCACTTCATTAATGTTCGCATTTAGGTGGCTAAGCAAAAAATTAATTTAACTTTGTTATTCCTAAAGACATACTTGAAAAAAAAAAACAAGCACATTTAGAGATCAGAATTGTCCCAATGGAATTTTGTTCGATTTCTTTCAATCCATTTTTTTTAAAGATTAATTCTACTCTATTTTAATTACGTCATATGAGCAGTATAGAAGGTCAGACAGTTACGCTGGGCAGACGTTTCTTCAAATTTGGTATTTCTTTGTTCCCAACATTTATTTCCATATTTCCACATTGAATTAAGAGTTTGAAAATAGTCTTGACATTTTATTTAGGAAGGTGGTGGGGGGGGGTGTTAGTAGGTAGCATTCCGATTGTTTGTTTTAGTAGAGGACTAAATCCTTGAAGGATTGATGGGCAGCACGACATGGCTTCAAATTGTTTGAAATGTTTCCAATGTTCTTTCAGACTTGAAGGCAAGTACATCCTAGACCAAAATCTCCTGAAAGATGACGGGCAGGTTCGAACCCAAGACCATCGAGAGAACAGGCCAGAGAGCATCCCACGCACCTAATAAACATGACCACAGCAGGGGGGGGGGGGAAGAGATACTAGAATGAACGGGCCCTAAGTAGCTGTGTGAGGGGGTGCTACACTATGCTTGAATGTGAACAAAAAAGAGGGTTGGGTTGGGTTCCTGATTAAATACTATGTGTTAGAGCAGTGCGATGCGCAGGATACAAAAAAAAAAGGAGGCCGGGGGGGGGGGGGGTCCTTTTAATTGAAGGTGGAAATGAAAATAGTTGTAGGGGTACTGTTAAAAATACCTGGGAAAAAATCAACGGGCGTAGCCAGTGTAAAAATACATGGGAACAAATCAACCGGCGTAGCCAGTGTAAAAATACCTGGAAACAAATCAACGGGCGTAGCCAGTGTTTAATGCCTTTGTAAAAATACCTGGGAACAAATCAACAGGCGTAGCCAGTGTATAATGCTATTGTAACAATACCTGAGAACAAATCAACATGCGTAGCCACTATATAATTGCTATTGTAAAAATACCTGGGAACAAATCAACGGGCGTAGCCAGTGTATAATGCTATTGTAAAAATACAAACCAAATAAAAACCGCTAACAATTACTTTGGTTTCTGATTAAACTTTAAAAACAAATCTTATATATTTGTTGTAGAACTGTAATCAAAAACTGTATCGGGTTTTCTAATTGCTATTTGAAGTGTATTGTTAAACATATCTCTTTGTCAAGGTGACCTTAGTTTTGTTATTCAAAGTGTATTTTCAGGTGGCTCTCTTTCTCGTGCTGACCTAACTTTTATTCTTCTACTTCGGGAAGTTATAATTTAACAAAATGTTCCGTTTTTTAAAATAATTTTGATTGCATCTATTGTAACACACTGCCAAAGTATCATTGTGATTAAGTACAGTCCTTGGCTAGATTTATTTTAGTTCATGATCCCATTGTTAAAGTCAAGATTATATTCTAAGCTTACATAGTGATAATGGGAATAGGGCAAGGTATTTATAATTCAACTAGAAATCAAAGCACCACCGCAGCATTTATATTTAGACTCACCAATAACTGCCAGAGACTCCAATGCTGACGAAGTCAATAAAAAAAGAAACTTATATCGTAGTAATACAATGTGTGTGTGTGTGTGTGTTTGAGTATTTAAATATATGTCCTTGATTTGAAATTGAAAAAGACATCGCTTGACTTCTAAGAGAAAGTTTAAGATGTGAAATAGCTGAAGGTAAGATAGGTCATTCACGCTGGAAGTCTACACGTTTAGATATGAAGAGATATTATAAAGTGTTTAAGAATACATTTAATTAGCATGTGTCTCTTTATGTCTTAGGAGTCATTGCTAGGCTTAATGAAACAGAACATTCAATGAGAAAGTACACGACAGTATTCTGAAACATTTTGTTCTTATTACTTCATTGAAATGTTATTACACACACGCTAGAACGCTTTATGGTTTTACATTAAAGGGCAGATACTCTGTCCACAGTGCTCCTGCCAATACAGGTTTAAATAATAACGTTTCAGGTCTTTCTAGTTTTTTTATAAATTTCAAATTTTATTCAATGTTTTCTCAATATTCCACTCTATATTTAAATGTTTACAACAATATGTGTTAACTGAACATTGGTCTACACAATTACACTGACTACGCTCAACACCCTCCTTTACACTGTGTCAATACATCAACCTGTACACATAATGTGCCTGGGGGTTGCTCAATTTTATTTTTTTTTGGATGTAGACTCTAAAACATTTCTATTATGCAGTGTTACTGAGAAACTGTCCAATTAAAAATATCAACAGGGAAGTAGCCAAATGTTTACTCACAAACTTTGACAACACTAACAGAGTATAACGGTGTCTATTTCTTTTTTCAAGCATTTATTTCATTTCAACAATTACCACAAGCCTTTAGCTAATAATAAAGTATTTATAGAAATAAGACATTGACCACCATAAGTCCTAATATTAAATCATTCTTAAAAGTAGGCCGTTTACCTTTGAGGTATAAGGGATCATAAAACTATTCAGAAACGTAATTAAAAGAATGGGAATTCCCAAAGTCTGGTAACACCATAAACTTAAACATATACCTAGACCTACTTTTGTTACTTGATGACTTGAGTTCAATTCTATGAGTATTCACTTTTTAGGATGCTTACGGTTTCCCTTTCTTTCATTTTGTTTCCGAGACATTTTCTCAATTAATTTTCGACAAATAGTTGAACGATTGGATTTGTTCCCTTCCAGTAAGAAAAAAATTCCTAACAAATACTTTTCCAAATAATTTTCTCTAGGAATTCAAAGTTGGAATTGACTAAAAATGTCAAGATTACATGATATTCCAAGTTTTATCTTTAAATACCTGTCTGCAGGTTTAAAGGGAACTAAAGAAAGTCTACTATCTACAGGTATTTCATACATGACAGCATGACTGGCTTAAACTGAATATAAATAGAAGAAAAACGAAGTATAGGCCCTTTAGAGATTAACGTGTTTAAATCAATTTTAAAACTCTGCTAGTGCATATTATACATAAATATAGATCTACGAAATGGCAGCTGTTCTTAAAGTTTCAACTTGTTATTCTTTGTGCCTTGATGTAGGAGGGTTCACGGGGCAGCTCCTGTGCATACACAAGTATATATATATATATATATATATATATATATATATATATATCGAGAGAGTGAGATCAGAAGAATAAAAAATTGTGTAAGTGTGTGGTCATTTATAATTACAAATGCTGCCAAGGGAGGTAAATCTGGCCATTGCATTATTTCCTGTCCATTTATCTTCATTCTTGGGTACGAGCAGGCTTAACCTGGAGCAGACAAATATAAGACTTCAGTGTTTTTTGTATTTACGGCCAAAGTCTGAAAATGCTCTTGAAAAGTCACTCAGGATGCTCTACAAATCCTTTTCAGAGCAGGCATTTAGAGCACAACTTCAGCAATTAGCAGGTCCCTGATTATTGCTGATTTAGTTTTTGATTTTGATTTGGACATACACAGGTTGAATAGTGTCCAAGCATTAAGATATTGGACAAGAAATGCAGTAGACAGATTCACCTCCCTTGGCATCACACTCTCCAGAAGCGGATGAAATGGATGAAATTGACCTGGATATCGCCAAGGCCAGTGCATCCTATGACAGACTGTATAAAAATGTTTGGAACAAACGAGGTATCACCACAAGTACTATTGAGCTTTCCTCCTCCCTCCATTACTCTATGCCTCAGAAACGTTGACAGCATATAGAAAGAAAAAACTTAACCATTTCCACATGATCTGTCTCAGAAAAATACTGAATGTTAAATTGCAAGAAAAAAATACTTCATACTGAAGTCCTTAGAAGAGCTGGTCATGCAAAGGATCCACAAAATTCTACGATGGGAAGTTAATAAATGTAAAACATAAACTGAAAACTAACTTGAAAGTCATTGTCTACTCACAATCATGAACTGTCATAGGCTGTCACAGACTGAAAGTATGAAACTGTTTTAGGTATTCACAAAAAAGAAGGTATTAAACTGCTATCAGTATTCAAAGAAAGAAAGTATTACACTGTCTTAGGTATTCACAGAAATAAAAGTGTTAAAAACTTGTCTCTCACATTCCGAGTCCAGCCTGCTGTAAGAAGTCTCAGATGTCTCATCACAAGTATCAGATAAAATAAGTTCAAGAATGAGCACATCTAATCCCACAACACCAAGTAGTTCTTTCAAAAATGACTTCGTTCTGTTTTGTTTTTCTGAGTCGCAAGAGAATCAGTTCATCCAACTCTATAAAGTCTTCTTATGTTTTGTTAATCCAATATTAGCCTTGTTTGGACAAGCAATGAACATCTTGTGTATGGCTATATTGAAGAAATCTGGACTTGGAAAATCTTCAAACATACTCCTTTTTGCTCTTACATTGGCTGACAGTATGAATTTGTTTATTGACTTGAATTTTGGTCATATGTTGAGGTTTTTTGGACCTGACAAATTTAAACCAGGTTATTGTACTTGGGAATACAATGCTCAACTCAATATGTTTCTTTACGTATCTCAAGAAATCTGTTTTTTTATTGGTTCCTGGGGACACAGCGTTAATGCCATTATTCCTATGATCATCACAGTAGAGAGAATGCTGGCCGTCTATTTTCCTGTAACTTTTAAAAAGATTGTTACAACCAAATCAGTGCTAGCAAGCTGTGCTGTGGCATTTCTCTTTTGGTTGCCATATTTTTTACTCACTCTGTTTTTTAATCGACTAGTTTACTTTCTAGTTTCGAAAGAGAAATACGTCTCTATTCCCTGGGCTACAGATCTGCTAATGAAAAATTACAGCTTCCTTTACATGTTTACTGCATATTTTATAGAAACATTTCTCTCCTGGATACCAATTTGTTTTATCACCATTGGTTGCCTACTTATAACCATTAAAATTAAGTTGACAATGATGTCCCGAATTAAACTTACAGCAGGAAAACAGAAGCAACAGTGGTCACCCCAAACTACTCGCACTTTGCTGGTCACCTGTCTTATTTTTACCTTGGCACATACAGTGAATACATTAATATCACTTTCTGCCACGGTAGGCTTCTCTATGCACACGCCCACTTTGACCTACTTTCTTGTTTCGTTTTCGGAGTTTGTCAACTTACTGCAGTGTTCCAGTAATTTCTTAGTTTACATAGCAACCAATAGAAAACTGTGCATAATCTTCCTTGAAATAATAAAACATAAAACATCAAAAAGAACACATGAAAAAACGATAAAGTTTTTGAAAAGACCAGTTAAATAGACAGAGGAAATGTTGAGTTATGTTTGCCTGCCCGAAACAACACTTTTCAATTGTCGATTTAGCTCGGGACGCTTTTCGTTTCTTGGATCAAAACTAGAAGTACCTTTTACCTTATATATGAATTGCATATTTCAATTCTCTTTTTCAATTAAACTAACATTATTAGGCTGTGAAATTAAGTGTAACTTATTGAGAAAAAAATTCAGCACAAAAATATGGGTAGTTGGGATCAAATCCGATAGAGGCTATAAAAAGAAAATTAAGCCTGTGAAACTACACATTAACAGTATTTTACTTGACGAGTCTTTTACCCAAGATGTGTGTATTTTTTTGAGGACTAACTTATTTCAAGTACCTGGCATTTTCCGACACACAATTTTACACAAAAATAATTGTAGTAACAAAAATGTAAGTGATTTTTTTAGTGCGTTACTGTAATCAATTGTGAATATTTGTTTGTTATGAATCCCACTGTCTACTTTGTGTCTGTTTGTTAATGTTTTCTTGAGTCGAGGGGTCGTGTATCCCTGATTTATCCTCGCAGCCGTTGTGACACATTGGTCCCAAAAAATGCGAAGCCTTTAAATATAAAAAAAATCGCATGTGAATGTATGAATGATCTTCAAGTTGTTATAGATGAAGTTCATTAATGATAGTTGCGTTGAAAAATTGATCTCACACATGTCATGAGCATCTCATAATAGTCATGGATCTATAAAGTCTAGTTAGAATCTGTAATCTATATAATCATATATATATATATTTAGGTCGAATTCGAATCGAAGACTTTCTATTGTAATAATAGTATCAGTAGTTTATAGGCCCAGATCTTCTTCTAGAATATAGATCTGAACTGCAAATGTGCTGGAAATAAAATTGAAGATACCGGTAATTATAATTTACTCTAGATTGTAACTAGATTGTAGTCTAGATCTGGAGTATAGACTTGGTCTTGATTTTAGAGTAGATTTGTCTAGTATACTCTATTAGTATATTATGGTCTTGGCGTTGAAAAGTAGATTTATAAGTAGAAGTATAATTAATATTGTATAGATAGACTAGACTAGCTATATAATTTTTCTAGATTTATATCAGTGGCGTAGCTAGCTATGTGCGGGTGGTGTGGGCCGCACGAGGCATCAAGTGATGAGAGGCATCAAACTGAGCACAAAATTTCTCAGTAAAAACTGCACATATTGCACATACATAAACAAACATAAACTACTGTATTTGATTCTAAAAAAAATACTTTGCCACTCTGTCAATATTATGGGGAATGCTTAAGATTGATAAGTCTGGCTGGCGATCATATTTCTAGCTTAGATGGAGAAATTGTATTCTCTGGTTAAAATGGTTGACGGCAGTGACCAAAGAGTCCTAAAGGTAAAAATCTGCTAATGAAATGAATCTTGGATATCATTCCTTTTCTCTCAAAGCAGAATCTGGCCCTCAATGGGCATTACGAACGAGTTGAAGAAGAATTGTAAAGACAAAATCTCTTAAGTAGACGAATTATTAATTGCTATGCAGTCTTAATTTTCTCACCTATTTTGGATTCTTGGCCCCTGAACTAACTGAAATAAACGACGGGTAAGTCTACCTTCGAAAACAATGATCGTCAATTCGAGACTGTGCACTTTAATGGAAACATTAAAAGCATCGATAACTACAAGCCGGAAGGGCAACGCAGAAGCCAGTATTACTTTCAGCGAAAGTAAATGTTCTGATCTGAGGAGTAGTGCAGAACATCAAAAACGTATTGGCCACAATTAAAAGAAGCCAAGCCAAAAATGTGAACATTCAGTATAAACACATAAGAGCGAGCTACGGATTGAGATTTATTTTTCCTTGGACGTGATAGTTCAAGAAATAATTACACGATATGATCATAAATGATATGGTAGGTGAATATGAATTTTGTCGCTATCCCAACTATTAAATCCTAAGATTGAAATCAATCTCGATGGTGCTCATAGCAACATTGACAAAAACAATTTTCGTCTGGAGTGAAAGAGGCGTCAACAGTTGTCGCAATTTCTTCAGAAGCCTTTGAAGTTCTCTAACAAAGACCTGTTTGAAATCTTGAATTTAAAAAAAAGAAATATCAGCTAAAATGCCACTAGATCAGGGTTCTCAACCTGTGGATCGCGACCCCTTTGGGGCTCGAATGACCATTTACCAGAGGTTGCCTAAGACCATCGGAAATTTTGTTTTTTCGTCAATTTTTCATTGAAACTAATTTTTTTTGTCATTTATTATCTGTCATTTTGTTATTTATTTTATTATCTAAGGCTATTCTGAAAAGTAATTGAAGATTTGGAAACAAAACATTCCGATGTTCGGTAACAGTAGTATCCACTAGCCTAGCATTAGAATAATATGGAATCTCAATTAAGAAATTGTTAGTTTTTTTGAAGGACATTGAGTGTGACTTTGTTACTAATATTTCTAATGAAGAGTTGAAGACAGACTTCATGTTTATCATTGGAATCATTGCAACATGTTGTTTGCACATGAGATGTATGTGCATCTTAAATCTTTTAAAACAAAGCTATTTCATTTCTTGAGGCCAGCAAGTGAAATTAGGCTTTCTCATTTTCATTGGTGAAAGGAAACTATTTCTAGTGAAATTGTTGAAAAGTACAAGACATATTTGGATTCCTTGATTGTGGAATTTGAAAGCAAATTTTAAGAGGTCAAGAACTTGGAACCAGTTTTCAATACCCTAAGCTTACCATCTAGTGCAGAAACTGATTTAGCTCCAGAGTAAATACCTCCAAGTAAATTATGATCTGAAAAAGAAGTTCCAGCCAGTTCTTTCGCTGGAGTTAAAAAAAAAATTGCAGTTAAACTTTCACATTATTTTGAAACCACATTCATCTGCGAACAAACCTTTTTTTGTTTGAAAATTATCAAGTGTTAGAACAGATCGATGATGATTGACTGTAATTCCCAGCGGTCACAAGAAAAAGAACTACTAGTTGGCTAGTTGCAAGATTCCCGAAAATTATGCACGAGAGTAAACAGGTATATACTTTAAGCAGGTGTGAAGAGGCTTCAGACATTGCCAATGACAGATTTTTGTAAAAACATCTTGCCGCCCAATGCGCCAAACGGCGCCGAGGATCTAAGTAAGAAAGAATAGCAGATTAGGTTTTTGAAATAAAACTTTTTAATAGCAGGATAATGCAGTAAAGATACCTCAGAATATACATTTTGTTGGCTTTCAATACCGGAAATAGCGCATGGCGGCGGGGCTCAGCCCCGCGCTTCGGGAGCTCCCAGAGCTCCCCCAGACACCTATATATATATATATATATATTAGATATAGATCTATACAGGGCCGCCGCTACATATTGAGCAATGTGTGCATTGCACGCAGGAGGCCGAATGTTATGGGCGGCCAAATCATTATTCAAAGATTACCTTTATTTTTTTTAAATTTCTAGTTTAATACACAAAAAATTACTAAGATATTTTAAGATTTAACAGAAATTCTAATTATTCCAATATCGTTAAGAAAAATATTTAAAAAAAGAAAACGATATTTGTATATGAGAAGCTATTTTGGAAAAATTTAATAAGAAAAAATGGAGTGGCGCGCGAGGAATTCCCCCAAGGGTTTTTCTATAAGCGCTTACATATTTCTGACCTTGAATTTTTGCGGGTTATCTGTAATATTTGTTTCGGATGACGCTTACAGAAGCAGATCAGTCAAAACATTTTTTTTCTTAGTATCTACTTACTACATATAAATATAAGTAAGTGGATCTTGTAATAAAAAATTAAATGTTTAAAAAATTTCTTTTATGTTAAATGGCGCAAAATATTTTTGGGTCATCATAGATGTAGATCTAACCTAACGACCAACCAACAACAAGGGGGAGGGCGGCGAATAAAATGTTTTATTTTCATCGTAGTTATTAAACCGTGTCTGAATATTACCAATATTTACAAATTAAAATATCTTAAATAAAAGACTTTGTTTTATCTTTTAATAAGACCTTGTCAAATGTAGACCGTTTTCGCGATAGGCATATGCATCAATATTGGTTAAATCTTTTTGAAGAAAATATTTCAAAACGTCACCGCTAGTGTGATTCTTCTGGATTTTCCTATCTGAGATTAATCGAATTTCTTCCTACTATTGCATTTCATGATAGGACGATTTTGTGTGTGTGTGTGAAGAAGATGATCTTAAAAAAGATCACGCCCATTACAGACGTCCGTGCGCTGTATATATATATATATATATATATATATATATATATATATATATATATATATATATATATATATATATATATATATATATATATATATATATATATATATATATATATATATATATATATATATATATATATCATCATTGACGTCCTTCAGTCGTAGGACGACTATGGTTCATCTCCGAGCACACTTCCTCATGTGGCTGTGGAGCCCTATTTTGGAGAGACACTCCCGTCCACAGATAGCGTAGGTTAAGGTGGCTTTTGCTTCGGTGGTAGAGGAGCTGGCCATTTTTCGGATTGTGCGTTTTTCTTCCTGGGCTGAGACCCATGTACTTTCACTGTCCATAGCTTTCTTGGTCACTGTCTCTCTCCACCTGTTGCGGTCTAGAGCTATGTCAATTGTCAGTATTGATTTTCACTGATTTGAGGTCACGTTTTATTACATCTATGTAACCGAGGTGGGGGCGACCAGTTTTTCTTGTGCCAGTCGCGAGTTGACCATAGAGGATGACTTTCGAGATGCGCTTGTCCTCCATCCGGCGAACATGTCCAAGCCAGTGCAACGCGTTGTCTGAGGGCTGTAAAGATGCTGGGAATACCTGATCGCGCAAGGACCTCAGTATTGCACACTTTTTCTTTCCATGTGACATTCAAGATCCTACGGAGACATCTCAAATGGAATGAGTTCAGTTTTCTCTCTTGCTTTGCGTAGGTGGTCCATGATTCACTGCCATACAGCAGTGTACTCATAACGCATGCCTTGTAGACTTCTATTTTGGTCACCGTAGTTAGCTTATGGTTTTCCCAAACTCTTGGTCTGAGTCTAGCGAATGTCGAGGCAGCCTTCCCTATGCGTTTTTTCATCTCCTCTTCTAGAGACAAGTCATCTGTAATTGTGGATCCCAGATAGCAGAATTCGTTTACGGCGTCCAGCTTGTTATCGTCTATGAGGATGGAGGGTGGTGCTGTAGCAGGTGGTCCCATAACATTTGTTTTCTTCGTGCTAATAGTCAAGCCATATTCTTTACAGGCCTGAGAGAAGCGGGACATTAGTGACTGAAGTTCCTCTTGTGTGTGTGCCACTACCGCTGCGTCATCCGCGAATAGCATATCTCTTACGAGGGTGGCTCTGATTTTAGTTTTGGCCCTCAGTCTGGCAATATTTAGGAGTTTGCCATCAAATCTGGAATGGAGATAGATGCCTTCAGTGGATTTGTCAAACGTGTTGTGGATTAGCAGTGAAAATAGTATTCCAAAGAGGGTTGGGGCCAGGACACATCCTTGTTTAACTCCGCTGTTTATACTGAAACTTTCAGAGCTGGCACCGTTGAATTGCACTGTACCCATCATATTTTGGTGGAAAGATACGATTACATTTAGTAGCTTGGGTGGACAGCCTATTAACTGTAAAATTTTAAGAAGGCCATCCCTGCTGACTAGATCGAAGGCCTTTGTCAGGTCAATAAACGCAATGTACAAAGGCATCCTTTGTTCTCTGCACTTTTCCTGGAGTTGGCGGATGGAGAAAATCATGTCAATCGTGGATCTCCCTGAGCGAAAGCCGCATTGTGATTCTGGATAGACCCGATCAGCGAGTTTTTGTAGCCTGGAAAGTATCACTCGAGCAAAGACTTTGCCTACAATACTTAGGAGGGAGATTCCCCTGTAATTGTTGCAGTCGCTTCTGTCACCTTTGTTCTTATACAGTGTAATGATTTTAGCATCCCGCAGGTCTTGTGGCACAGCACCTTCTTGCCAACATTTGCAAAGCAGTTCGTGTAGAGATTGGATTAGAGTAGTTTTGCATTGTTTTAAAAGATCTGGGGGGATACCATCGCATCCGGGTGCTTTGCGGGCAGCAATGTTGTCTATGGCTTTGTTGAGCTCTGAAAGGGTGGGTGTTTCATCTAGCTCGTTCATTGTAGGTAATTGTATGATGACCTTAAGGGCTGAATCAGAGACTGAGCTTGTTCCGGCGTAGAGCCCAGAGTAATGTTCAACCCACCTGTGCATTTGTTGGCACTTGTCTGTGATAATTTCCCCAGTGGTTGATTTAAGAGGTGCTGTCTTGTTTTGGGAGGGTCCATATATATATATATATGTCCCTCGAATAATACTGTTGACCAGGGCTGCCTCTTTATTACTAGATTTTTTGGTACTAGGATTAATAGTGCGTTGTAAAAGAAAACTCATTAATGTTGGCCTTTTTTTTTGTATATTCTTTCTTCTTATTACGAGAAAAAGGTGTAAATGCTTGGAGAAAAATATTCTGAAGCTAAAAACCCCAGAATACGCTCAGCGCAGGGGCCCGGCAGGAAATCAGACCGACTGGAGCGGAAACCCGCCTATCGATTAATTCTGTCTCCAGAAAGAACTTTTTACACGCCTAAAAATTATGTAGGCAACACTATATCCAAAAAACAAACAAAAAACAACGTCCCGTTTTACATCGCTCCACTCGGTCCCCAGCTTCTCAATGGGGCTAGAACGAAAATTTTCGCCACCCCGAAATGTTTGAGAAACACTGCCTTAATAAGTTTTATTTCAAGTCATTGTATAAGTGACTTGTACTTTGGATTTTTTTTTTTTATCGATTCAAGAAAAATATTCAGCGATGAGTTGCTTCATTTTTCGCTAGTGATGTGTTGGATAAATTATGTAGACACCTTCAAATTCAGATGATTTTGAACACAATGCACATCTGCCCAAAATACTATCGTTATAATCTGTGAATATGTAAAAAAAAATCTCTTGAAAAGAAAACAACAGATGCGACACATTAAAGAATGCATGATTTTGAACAGCAGCCTTAGCAATCCTTGATAGAACGAATTATTATCGGCAATGTCTCGATCATAGACATAAATAAATATAGACTGGAAGTAGGAAGTTATTTTTATTTGGGGGGAGTCAAATAAGTTTTATGTACTATATCTATGTGAAAAAAAATGGCGGCAATTGAGCTATAAATTCTAGGACTAACATTTCAGCCAATATATAACTATGATCTTTAGTTTTGAAAAGTACAAAACTGCCATATTCCCAATATTTTGCACTTGTTTCATAATCATAGACATAGGCAAATATATATATATAGGTTTGTGATGTGGATCTATGTTTGTTGACATGGCTTCTTTATTAATGTATGGCGGTCGTCTTATCGATTCAAATTGTTTGCAATTAGTTTTTAGTCCAAAAAGTCAAGAAAATGAGCAGAACGTGCTCTAATGTTCGCAGTACGATAGGCCAAGGTATAAACTAGTCAGTCTATCATCTATGTGTGAGCAGGTCAGGGTGGCGCTACCTGAGTGAGGCCTCCTTTTTTGTGCTACTTGCTGCTCAACATTTGTTCATTTTACAGTAGGCAGATGGTAGCTCTACTGGGTGGGCCCAATCTGTGCACCTCGGTATGGTGACCAAGGGGCTATAGTAGCCTAAGCAACCAGACAGCACAAGCAAACTAAACTAACTAACTAAAAAACAAACTAAGATTGAAATGAACTTATATACACTTTATTTACACGAAGAAAAAAAACAAATCAATAAAAATATATGTGCAAAAGAAAATATACGTAAACAACTAGATAAACAAAAAAACTAAACGACTAATCAACTCTACTTAATTTATACTATTACAACTACAATCACTATCCAACAAACCAAACCCAAATAAAACCACTAGTTAACCCGATTCACCAAAATCCACCAAGACACCTTACAAGGCAATAAACCACTAAAATAACCTACAAAACAATAAACTATTGTAACTGAGAACTACAACAGACAGCTATGCAGTAATACAGTAAGGGAGTAATACAGTAATAACTGTGGCAGACAGTTATGCAGACAGCAATGCAGTAGCTATGCAGTAGCAGCTATGCAGTAACAATACAGCAGCAATGCAGTAGCAGCTATGCAGTAGCAGCTATGCAGTTTGGCAGGAATTATAGCCTGCAATTACAAAATAAACAAACATAAAACAATAATGATAAATATAAAAAATAAATATGAACTAGACCTAGTCCTAGTCTAGCACATACAAGCATGAGGTAATTTCAATTACCTCATGTAGCTAATAAAAGCAATACCAGCCACAACCAACACAGGTCAGGCTAGACCACAATAGACACAAGCTAGATCTAAATGATACTATTAACACTAAACAAGCCGCCATGACAGCGATGCTTAGGCCGCAGCCATCTTTTACATAAAAAAAATAGGACAAGATGACAACTTCAACAGAGGGGATATCCTAACGATAAAAATATTTAAGAAACATAAAATAATAAAATATTTACACATAGACATAGTATAGAAAAACAAAAGCATTAAAGCTGGGGCAATTGGGTGACACTACCCAAGTCTACAGAGCTTCCGGCTCCATCAGAGGCAATCATGGCTAATTAACTAGCCAGTGACGCCACTAAACTAATCAGTCTGCATCTAGACTATAGCAATAGATGCAGAAACAATCAATACTAATACAATAAAAGAAAGCAAAAATAAAAACAATTCACAACTTACAGGCGGTCCCAGCCGAAATAGCACTACACAAAACTAACTCTACACAAACACCACTGTCCGCACTGACCACTGGTCGAGACAAAAAAGAATTCAACGTGGTCCCGGAGCCAGCTATAACTGGTCAGCGCGAACGTATCGGAGAGCATGACGTCACACTAATTATTTAAAACTAAACTGGACTACCTATTTCCCTAATTTGTACCTAGCCTTACACAACAATAAAACCTAGAAAATTACTAAAGACACGGACTACACAACATTATATACCAAATTAAACAGCATTAAAAAGAGAATCTTAAAATTTAAATCCTATAAAAATACAAAAAGAAGATAAAAAGTTATTTCTATTCTAGACTCATATGGGGGCTCTATACCGTTTACAGACATGCACATAAACTGATATAAAAAAATAACAACTATTCCAACACTAATGCCAAAGACAAAAATAAGCAGAACTAACCTGGGACAAAAAATAGAAAATAACATCCACAGCTCCAAGGCTAGTTAACTATTTTAAAAACTACTTTTCCTCTACGGGTAAAACACAAATAACAGAAAAAGACTAAAACTAGCAGAAAGTTATAAATAGCGGAAACTACAAAATACTCAGCACTGAACTATAAAAACAAAAAAGGACACTAAATAACAAACATCATAGCCCTGGCCTATGTAAATAATATAAATTAAATTAGATCTAGGAGCGCAAGCTCACATTCACCCCCGCCAAAACTTTTGCGTCCCCGCAAAACTAAAATACACAAAATGCAAAACATAAAACATAGATACTGTAGGAATAAAAAAATAGAAATGAATTCATTCAAAAGAACAGAGAACTATAACCATAGCTCTCAGTTCTAAAAATACATTAGCACTAATAAAAGGCTTCACAAGTGGCAAAGCTTACAACTGAAAACAATCAGTTATAAAATGAAACTGAACATACATTCAATAAAAATACAGGTAATACAAAACATAATGCATGACATCTTTAAAAAAAATGGGACGTTATAAAAAAATAATAAAATGAAAACTACATGGTTAGAGCAAATGACGCCCTAGCCAAACATGATACGCTTAGTCACACAGACCAACAGGAACTCTATGAGGCTTAACTCAGTTCCTTAGCCACACAGGCTAAAACAAAGTCACACAGACTTACACTAAGCCACCAAGGCTTCAAACAGGTCCATAGTCACACAGACTTATGGTCAGCCACTAAAGGCTTTACTAGGGTCACACAGACCAGAACATCTAAAAAAAAACATGAATACCACATAGCTGACATGCTCAGCCATATGGCAAAACGCAAAAAATAGTAACACACAAATCGTCATAACACTAACCTGAGGTTAATGTGTTATAACCTAAACACAGGGCATCTAACATAGTGGTGGTAAGACATAAAAAATAAAAAATTACAAGGACCACTGTCAGACAAATCAGCTTAACACGACATTGATGAGTACCTTAAGTACTTCAAAAAAGTCAAACTACTTATAAACCACCTTTATAAAAAACATTACCTGCCTTCCAAAGGCAACTACAAAAACCATACATGCCTTCCAAAGGCAACAACCGAATACTGCAATATACCATTATATTCAACTTAGTCATGGCCTCCAAGGCAAAATAATATTATCGAGTACCTTGACGGCAACATCGAAAATTAACAAGACTAGTAAAAGGTACATCAGCATACCACAATCAAGCACAATATTGGCTTTTGAGAGCCCAATAAAGACTTTAAAAAAACTTAAATACCTTACTCATCTCTACTAGGTTGCAATACAGGCAACACAACTAGTAAAGCATACATGGAACATACTCAAAATAAAAAAATAAAAAAAATCATTATTCAAAATACATAAAAGCATAAATACAAATTGAAAATAATATGCATAAATACATTAAAACAATTCAAAGTATAAAAGGAGCCACACAATGAACAGTGTGGTAAGAACATATAAAAAAACTTTTAATAAAAGGAAAAAGACACCACAGATTTGTTCTGCTCTTGACGACTTCTACATCTCTGGCCGGTCCACCACCGCTGTCCAGTAGAGATGACCAGCGGCTGACATAGGGCACCCAGTAAGTGAGGAGTGAAATCCATGTGGTTTACAGTCTGTCTTCAGCATAATGGCGTGGAAGACCTTCTTTAGTGGTATCTTCAAGATGTGAGGGCTATCAGACCATGCGTTGCAACTGGACGGACAGTCATCCTAAATAGAAGGACAAACTGGCCCAGTTGTTAATAACACAGAGGTGGTGGTGGGGCACCTCTGTCAAGCCAGTACATGGGTGTTTATATGCTTGCATCAGAGTTGCACCAGTCATGGCAGTAATATTTGAAACCAATCACACCAGTTTGGCGACAACCCATCAATCAAGACTTGAACTGCCATCTCCCCATCCGTTATCAACTGGGGCTGACATCTCTCCGCAGGCATGGGAGAGCTGTAGACTTGTCTCCTCTCTGATCACTCTTCCGAGGCACCTCAACTTCAGCCTGGGACCGCTGCACCCTTCCTGCCGCTGCTGCCATTCTGCCGACCTAACCTAACCTAGCAACCCTAACACTAACCCATAACAACAAATACTAAGTACCTCCGCACTACAACAACTTCCTCGAACTACATCCTACTAAAACTCACTAAACCTCACACTTCAACGACAAAAAAAACACATAACTGACCATAGGGAAACCACATAAAACAAAACTCAAACAACAACCTAAACTATCCATATCCTAACTACTTCCTATAAACCTTCAACAAATTAACCCTGTAACACTGCTGCCAATTTCTAAAACAAATACTAACTTATATGCAATCCTACAATGCACTAACGAAGCCTATCCAAAGCCTAAAAGAAACCTAACCAAACCTAAAGCAACCTAACAAAAGCCTAACCCCTAAAAAAATAATGTGCGTCTGATCACTTAAGCACAGATCCCACTTCTGACACCAGAAAAATGTGAGCAGGTCAGGGTGGCGCTACCTGAGTGAGGCCTCCTTTTTTGTGCTACTTGCTGCTCAACATTTGTTCATTTTACAGTAGGCAGATGGTAGCTCTACTGGGTGGGCCCAATCTGTGCACCTCGGTATGGTGACCAAGGGGCTATAGTAGCCTAAGCAACCAGACAGCACAAGCAAACTAAACTAACTAACTAAAAAACAAACTAAGATTGAAATGAACTTATATACACTTTATTTACACGAAGAAAAAAAACAAATCAATAAAAATATATGTGCAAAAGAAAATATACGTAAACAACTAGATAAACAAAAAAACTAAACGACTAATCAACTCTACTTAATTTATACTATTACAACTACAATCACTATCCAACAAACCAAACCCAAATAAAACCACTAGTTAACCCGATTCACCAAAATCCACCAAGACACCTTACAAGGCAATAAACCACTAAAATAACCTACAAAACAATAAACTATTGTAACTGAGAACTACAACAGACAGCTATGCAGTAATACAGTAAGGGAGTAATACAGTAATAACTGTGGCAGACAGTTATGCAGACAGCAATGCAGTAGCTATGCAGTAGCAGCTATGCAGTAACAATACAGCAGCAATGCAGTAGCAGCTATGCAGTAGCAGCTATGCAGTTTGGCAGGAATTATAGCCTGCAATTACAAAATAAACAAACATAAAACAATAATGATAAATATAAAAAATAAATATGAACTAGACCTAGTCCTAGTCTAGCACATACAAGCATGAGGTAATTTCAATTACCTCATGTAGCTAATAAAAGCAATATCAGCCACAACCAACACAGGTCAGGCTAGACCACAATAGACACAAGCTAGATCTAAATGATACTATTAACACTAAACAAGCCGCCATGACAGCGATGCTTAGGCCGCAGCCATCTTTTACATAAAAAAAATAGGACAAGATGACAACTTCAACAGAGGGGATATCCTAACGATAAAAATATTTAAGAAACATAAAATAATAAAATATTTACACATAGACATAGTATAGAAAAACAAAAGCATTAAAGCTGGGGCAATTGGGTGACACTACCCAAGTCTACAGAGCTTCCGGCTCCATCAGAGGCAATCATGGCTAATTAACTAGCCAGTGACGCCACTAAACTAATCAGTCTGCATCTAGACTATAGCAATAGATGCAGAAACAATCAATACTAATACAATAAAAGAAAGCAAAAATAAAAACAATTCACAACTTACAGGCGGTCCCAGCCGAAATAGCACTACACAAAACTAACTCTACACAAACACCACTGTCCGCACTGACCACTGGTCGAGACAAAAAAGAATTCAACGTGGTCCCGGAGCCAGCTATAACTGGTCAGCGCGAACGTATCGGAGAGCATGACGTCACACTAATTATTTAAAACTAAACTGGACTACCTATTTCCCTAATTTGTACCTAGCCTTACACAACAATAAAACCTAGAAAATTACTAAAGACACGGACTACACAACATTATATACCAAATTAAACAGCATTAAAAAGAGAATCTTAAAATTTAAATCCTATAAAAATACAAAAAGAAGATAAAAAGTTATTTCTATTCTAGACTCATATGGGGGCTCTATACCGTTTACAGACATGCACATAAACTGATATAAAAAAATAACAACTATTCCAACACTAATGCCAAAGACAAAAATAAGCAGAACTAACCTGGGACAAAAAATAGAAAATAACATCCACAGCTCCAAGGCTAGTTAACTATTTTAAAAACTACTTTTCCTCTACGGGTAAAACACAAATAACAGAAAAAGACTAAAACTAGCAGAAAGTTATAAATAGCGGAAACTACAAAATACTCAGCACTGAACTATAAAAACAAAAAAGGACACTAAATAACAAACATCATAGCCCTGGCCTATGTAAATAATATAAATTAAATTAGATCTAGGAGCGCAAGCTCACATATGCATGCAGACTATAGACTAGATCTATTCTAGTATAAGTATAGATTATAGATCTAGTGACAATCTAGTCAATTCTAGTCCTAGACTATTTATATACTAACTATAGACTAGAATAGATATAGACTAGACTATACAGATTACAATTATAGTTTATAGTATAGTACTAGTAGTAAGTAGTATTTTTTTACTATAGTATTTATATTTTATATAGACTAGATCTAAATCTAGTATTTAAAACTCTTGCTTAGTTTATTATTCTTATGTTGGTTTACTGAACTCCGCTGTCTCTAAGAACCAGTCATATAATAATACAGAAGGGGTTCTATTAATTATATAGGTTATGGCTGAAAAAAACACACTATAAATACTTTTTATTTTACACTGCTAATAACTGCTGTATAACTCATACAAACTTATCTTTTCCCAAATGTTTCCTATAATAATTTTTACTTTATCGTCCAGTCTATATATATATATCTATGGTCTCGATTTTAAAAGATCCACAAATAGTTCATTGAACACACACAAAAGAGTATTCGCATCAATTAATACAGACAATTTCAAAATTTGAGTGAAATAGACAATAAAATCCTTCAAATTGTATAAGAACAAAAATAGGCCTACTTTATAAAAAAAATTAGATTCTACACCTGATATGTCTCATACCGAACTAATCACTATTATTATTGCTACTGGTTCTTATACATCTCATGTAGAAATACATGAGCATTTTCTGGGGTTTCGCCCATTTACAGACACAACTGGTGGGAAGCGTGGTCGAGAGGCTAAGTGCGCTTGAACTTGGCTTGTCTTTGCTACCTAGGAGGGGGCTCGAGGTTTGACACCCGACTCGGGCGGGAGTTGCGTTTACTGAGCGCCTATTGGCAGCACGGAAAACCAACTCTAGATACCCCCTCCCCCACCGGTCCACAAATGAGATTGGACCAAAGCGCTCTGAGCATGCTATAAGCATGAAAGCTATATAAAAGCTATAATAATAATAATAATAATAACTGGAGACGGAATTTGTAACGTCGCGATACAAAAAATACAAAATTGGAAGTTTGAGGGGTTCGACAATGGCGTGAATATGAAAGGAAATAAAGTTTGAGGGATACGACAACGGCGTGAATATGAAAGGAAATAAAGAAGGAAAGTTTTATAAAAAATGAATTTAAATCAACGGGTGCTTTTGGTCCAGTTTAATTGTAATACATTTCTTTGGCTAGACAAAAAAGGGGGCGACATTTTTAAATTTAGCACGCAGGCGGCCACAACCCTCGCGGCGGCACTGAATCTATATATGTGATGTCAATGCATACACTTATAAAGAACTAAATCTATAACAGTACCTATTATATCCTTCTTGATATAGACTAGACTATTTATAGTACAACAAATGCTGCCTGGTTGTGCAGTTTGCATTAATTGCATACTGGTCTGTCGTTTGGACTTATCAATGGTCCCGGGCTCAAACCCTACCCACAACCATCCCCCATTGTCATGTAAAGTAAATTATCTTCAACTTTGAAGGAGCATTCAAAACATTTAAAACATTTTACAAACAAACTACTAGATTTAGATCTAATCTAATCTTAATTGAGCGAAAATATAAATTATAAACTAATCATAAAGTGATCCATTATTTCTTAGCTCTAATAATATCAATTAAGCCCTCAATTTTCAATTTTATATCTGAGAAATTGAGGTTTACTTTTGTAACAGATAGATCTTCATCCCAACTCGTTAAGCAATGATATATATTACTATATTACATTTTATATACAACTCGAAATAAGTTGTTGTTTTTTTTATCTTTAACAGATTTTCAAAAAAATTATTAACATCTGGTTGAAATGGACTAATGCAATTAGAAAAAGAAGAAAAAAAGAACCCTGAAGAATATGATGCTTCGGTCAGTACAGTTTTACACGAAAGGCATTAACTAAATCCAATGGTAGGTACCAGCTATCCATCTTTTAAATAAACAAATTTTAGAATATTTTGAACAGGATTTTTTAAAATATGTTTTACTTTGTGACAGTTGTCTAATTAGATATATTTTCCTGTCAGGCTGATTAACAGTAGACATGATTATCTTTTTGTCACAGACAATTTTTTTTTCTTTTTCTTGATTGACAATCTTAAACGTAAGACATCAAACACAAGTGAGGTAACTCTACTGCTGACGACAGGAGATAAACATATTTGCAATTTTAAAAAAATAAAATTCAATTTACAGAGCATATGTGAGCTTGCGCTCTCTGAGCTAGTTTTATATGTATTTTTGTTGTATAGGTTAGATCTATTTTTATATATTTTATTTTTATAGGTTAGTGTCAGATTTTATAGTTGTACATAGGTTCGTGCGGGATAGTATAAAAGTGATGTACTACATGCTGTCTTAAAACTGTTGAGTGTACATTTACCAGTGGTCAGTACCATATCTGTCTGTGTGACAGCTGAAGATCTTTGTGGTCTGTCGTCTAATTATTTTATTATTTTGTACCTGGGACGGCCTGTAAGTTTGTAACTATTTGATATTTTCTTTTACTAGATCTATGCCACACTGTGTGTAAATATGCTAGATATATTCTAATTTAGTTTTATTTTTTAGTTGGCAGTTTATGTTTGGAGCATGTGATTTAAAGATGGCAGCGTCCATCAGTCTTGCTTTGAGTTTTCTAGATCTAATAGAATATATGATTTTATGTATTGCAGGCTATTGTTACTGCTTTTAGCTGCTGCAATTACACTGCTGATTATAACTGCTATAACTTTTGCTGGAGATCTAGAATCTAGTGTTATTTTGTTTTTACAGTGTAGCCTTAGTGGCTTAGATTAGTAAACTTAGTTATAAATTGTAGTCTGTTTCTGTTGTTAGGGAATGCTAATAATTAGATACTAAGGCTAAGGTATTCTTGTTTTAGTTGTAGTTATGGGTTGGTTATAGTATAAGTAGTAGAATATTGTAGATCTAGACTAATTTATTGTAGTGTGTTTGTGTAGATCTAGGTCTAGTATAGTAGTTGTCTTGAAGTGATTTAGTTCTTTTTTAGTTAGATAGTTGTTTTGATCAGTTTGTGTTAGATAGTTGGTTTGGTTAGTTTTTAGTGGCGTAGATTCAGAGGGTTTTAGTTAGTATTAGTTGTTTTCATTGTAGTGTATATATTTTATTATTGATTTATATTTTTGTATGTTAATAAAGTTCCGTTTTGTTTATTTATTCTAAACTAAAGTTTGTTATCTTGTTTTCATTTAGTTTAGGTTAGTATAGTTAGTAAGTCTGGTTACTTAGGCGACTCTAGCCCCTTGGTCACCATACCGAGGTGCACAGATTGAGCCCACCCAGTAGTGCAAACATCTGCCTACTGTAATAAAATTTAATGTTGAGCAGAGAATAGGTCTCTCCCACTCGCGCCTGCCTGACCTGCTCACACATAGTCTAGAATTTGAATTGAGACAAAGACTTGAACCTAGGCTGCATACATGTGAGCAATGTAAAACAATTATCTTGAAATCATTGAGATAAATGAAAAAACAATGAGCTGTCTCAGCCCAGCTTATTGTACAAAGCTCAAAATTGGAACCAGTGAAATCTGCCCATGTGGAGTATCGCCAGAGAATGCCGACCACGTCCTCCAAAACTTCTTTCTTAACCAAGAGGCCCGTATAAGTCACTGGCCCCATAACACCCTAATAGAAAGAAAACTATATGGAGAGCTCCCTAATTTGGAAACCACTGCGCAGTTCATCTCATGTATTGGTCTAGTCATCTGAACGCTCTAACATAACAATGAGAACGAAGAAGAAGATTTAGTGGATTTCTTGATAGTGAAAGAAAAAAAAACTGCATGAATAAATAGCTCCAAATTTTAAAGCTATAATAGTGCAATGATAAATATTTGAAATTAAAAATAGTTAAAATTAACTTTAATTTAATTTTGAAAAAGAAAAATATTTTACACCATTTATCTTATGTACAAAAGGTGTGTAGTAGTGAATATTACTTGACATTAATTTTTCTATTTAAATACATATTTTATATTCTGTGACTATACTACAGGACATTAAGAAGGTATCTGTGTTTCCTTTTTTTATTTGCTCAGGAGATGACCCGAAATGATGCCTCCCCAAGAATCTAAAAAAGACATGATAAAAGCATTATAAAAGCTAGTGACAGTCCACAAATGTATTCTTAATGGCTTGAATGTTACAAGCTATGTCAAGAAAGCAAATTATTTATGATGTAAAAAGTAAAATTACCCTCTCAGACCTTGCCATCAATTGGGAAGATGATGTAAAGGTTATCTATTTTTTTTGGACACGGTTACAAAAGGTGTCATGTGGCCAGCACAATGACCAACTTCCTTTGTTTTTCCCCGACTTATGTTAGGTACTCATTAGAGCTGGGTGGACTCAATCACATCCTAAAGATCCCAGTCTTCACCAGGATTTGAACCCAGGACCCCCTGATTCAAAAGCGCTTTGTCACTCAGCTACTGCACCTCCTATTTGTGATGCAAAGAACAAAAATTATTGAAGACATTTTATGTGTGTCTTAGAAAATAATTGCCTATTCTTCATTCTGGGAAAATATTTCAATATAAAGACTAAAGCATTATTAATATTTGATAGTGTTAATTTATGCTTACAAAAGGCATGGAAGTGAGAAAGAGTGTGAGTTAATAAAATATTAAAATGGTGGTCAAGTTTACTGTATTGTATTAAATAATACTTAAATTACTTTAATAGTAGTAAGAAGGCTATGTAATGTTAAAATATAGTTTGTTATACTTAGAAATCATTGTTTATATTAAACAAAAAAAAGAAGTTATTTTGTAATATTACAGAAAATTTTAGGTCTTTCTGTGTAACCTTTTATCATTTCTTCAGTATATCATGTCATTTATTGAATGATATTAAAGAGCTTCCAAATAATTATGTCTTAATATAATTCTTTACTTTTTATTTTATATCAGTAATAATAATAATAATCTCAATTGTCAGGGAGTAAATGCATTTACATTTAATATGTTAGAAAAAATATTTATATATGAAAGTCCCATAAAAAAAGAGCCACCTTACATTATATTCTAAACAAGGTTACAAAGACAGTTTGTGTGGAAACACAAACTCAAAATCGGCCCCCGAAGAGGTCCACACAGACAGGAAAAAAGGCAGGTTTCAATATTTTCAGAAGAATATCGGTATTAAATTCTATCAGAAGTGGTCCACCAAGGCAGGTAAAATGGCAGGTTTTAATTTTTTCAGAAAGAATATCAGAATGAAATTCTATCAAAGGCCAATGACAGAGAAGAATGGAGAAAGAAGGTTGACAGATCCTGTGTGGTGCCCCAAAGGTCCAGCAGACCAAGAGATAGGTGAAAGTGAATGTTAAGTTAGATGTGAACCGGGCCTAACTGATGTCTTATTATGAGTATGTTAATGATCTAATTGTTTTGAAAAGGATTAATCTCTTATTCAAAACCTCAGTAAAAAAAAATTTTCGTAAAAAAATTGTGTGTTTCATTAATGTATTTGCAATCTGCAGTTCACGCGATAATATGAAAAACTACTTACTAATTGTTGTTTTAAATTATGTCCAACTTATTTACATAGTAAATTTTTTGAAATGTAGTATTTAGTATGACAGAACATACATAACTAACTGTAGAGAAATAATATTTTCTGATCAAAAGTCTAAAACCATTTGCATAAATGTGTTAAAAAATGGTAAAGATGTATCTCCCTTACTAAAAAAGCCCCCAGTGTTTGTTACTATTAATAGTGAATAGTTGTAAAAATGGTGTATTTTTATGAAAAAACTTCTAGCATAATTTATAAAAAAAAATATAGATTTTTAGCTTTCAGAAAAGAAAAAGTAGACCTTTGAATGATCTAAAATATCATGATGTCCGATTTTCATTTTCTCTTCTAGTTTCTGAGACGGACAGACAGGCCACACAAATCTAATAGCGTCTTTTCCCCTTTCGGGGGCCGCTAAAAATAAATTACATTAGCTTATAACTCTACAAATATTTGACAAGTTCTTTTGCCCTAAACGATTGTTAAGATAAAACTTGAAATCTGCAAATCTCTTAAATGCAAAATAATAAACAATATTGTGAGAGACATACTGCAATGTAGGCCAATATTCTTAGATAAGATAGTTCAATGCACTGTTTTTGCTGCGAATGGTGTCTGGATAGATGACAGTATGAGGTGTTCTCATCTTTATCTCAGTTCCATTTTTATCGTATAGAAAATTTTGATTAAAAACATGAAATTTTTTGTTGACAAAGAATGAAGGAGACTCTTGCACTGCTGATCATTGCTTAGACAGCAGTTTTTCATTTATGATACTTCTTTGGTTAGTTACAGATTCTACAGTCTCATCCAGTGTAATAGATTTTGTGTTAGTCACCTTGTTTTTTTTTATAATCTTCTTAATGTTAAGTAGCCTACAAGCCCAATTTTAAGTAAAATCTCCTTTTTTATGAAACAGTGTGATGTCATCAACAAATTTAAACTCATTCTTCAAAGTTAAATTAATCTATTTAGGGATTTTTTCAGCAGAATGCCCAAATAAATAACATGTGTTATAGCAACATAAAAATGGCCTACACATCTGTCACAAGTCAAAAGCTTGCTGACAGAGTCACTTAATTTTATCTCAGCATTAATTATTATTATTAATTATTTATTTATTTTATTTTAATTATTTCTCCTTTTTAGTCCCGATTTCACTACCAACCCCCACCCTTTTCTTCTTGTCGATAGACTTAATCCACCACCTTGGCGACAACTAGGCCACGACTTTTCACTTATCTCCATTTGACCGGGGTAAAGATAAACAATCACTGACATGGCCTTAGGCGCTGGATGTCCGACTTTCACCACGAAACCACCTGGGATGGAATTAACTTCATTATTTCTTCCACCCCACCCACGTCTCTCTTTGATCAAGGAGATTATTCGTGTCACCACGCCTCTTGACCATTCCAAGGTGCAACTTTCGTTGGACATCACCCACATGCTAGATAATCCTTAGTCTATCGACTTTCCTGTTTCCGACCATCTCTTCCGGGCCTTTATAAGCTAGAATAAGGCGAGTTAGGCTCACTCCGTCACTTATTCTTTTCGCTGACCAGTCGAGTCTTTACTATTTCATTCACTCTTACTTCTAGAAAAATATCTGGTCCTCCCTCGGGTGTCTGCATATTGAGCATCATCAATTTGCCTATTTACTTGGTGCTATTCAGCACTACAGGTTATCACTTGTCAACCTAATTGGCACTATCGGCTCTACTTACCTGCCTACTCGACTGCCCCCTTGTCGACCTATTAGGCACGACGTCCCCAAAGACCACGTGTCTATGCGAGACGTCATAGCGTAGCCAAATGTCCGCAACTCTCTGGACTTTTCCTGCTAACGACGCCCACGACAGGTCAGCTCTGTCCGCAGCCCACTTGTGCCCACCATAGCCGGCCACCCGCCCTACTGTGCCCACTACAGATATCAGAACTGTATCACCGGCGACCCTCTACCTGCTGGAGCGCCACCTCCAGCTGCAAGACCTCCCGCCAGGATCACAGCCAGCTGCTACATCAGTAGGACAACCAGATAAGTGCAGAGGACGAAAGTTACATACTCTCTAATTAAGTGCTTAGTATGATGAAACGATATTGCTAACGAGATAGATGCCAATCCCCTCCCCTATTTTATTCTATTTTGTATATTTAAGTAAATAAATATTCTTTGATTTTGCAACATTTGTATCTTTCTCCATTGTTTGTCTCGTTGCGTGTCTGATCCCGATTTATCTCTGATGGAGAAGTGTGTGGCTATTCAAAAATAATCACCAAACAAGTCAGACAGATGAACTTACCACAACTGTTAATTCGTACATCAGTTTTGTGATAACATGATTGTACCACAGAAGAAAATTAAAACATTCAGTAATAATAGACCATGGATGACCAACATAAAAAATTAACATTCTGTCGCCATCTAAAAATACATAGAAGTCTATTTACAAAGCACTGGTTATGAGTGTGTAGGTGTTCTTCATTTGTGAATGTCGTTCGTATGTGCATCTATATTGTGCATCTATATTGTTATTGTACAGTAGTTACGCTGAGGTCAATTATAGTCAAGCCGAATTTCCATTTGATTGGATCAATAAAAGTTATCTTATCTTATAAGTTAAAATTAAATCAGTTTAAGAACAAAAAATGAACGTTGTAAAATGTTTTTGCCTAATAAAGGCTCGCTTAGAGCCTAGAGGTTAGGGCTGAAATATATATGAATTGGTTATTGTCGCAGTTATCTATGTAACTGTATAGTAGAATTATTTCTCTATTGATGACGTCATTACACTATTAATATTTTACTTTATAGACTAGGGGACTGAGCTTTTGTTGCTTGTCACAACTTCTAGTGACGTAAAGTTAGGTGTATGTGGTTTGCGTCATTTATCGTCTAGTATAGTCTCTCCATTGTTTTGTACGTTGGTACACATAGACGTGTCTTGAGAGCTCTTGAATTTCTCCTTGGTTATTGTTACTGGATAGCCTTAACATTTGCCTTGGACATTTTCTTGTTGGTTTATCTTGACCCCTGTTTAGGGTGAGTTTTATTTTTCATTGTATAGTTTTTCTATTTGAATTCGTTCGTATTTGTAAGTCTATAATTAGACTAGATCTAGATGATTAGAAGAATCCTTTCTTTTATCTTCTATAGGGTTTTAGCGACAAGTCTAAGTTTTGGTCGTAGTCTCAGTTCAAGACTCTATTTCAAGTTTTAGCGTCAAGTCTAAGTAGTGATCTTAGCTTGGTGTCAAGTCTATGTGTTAGACTCAGTGTAAAGTCTTGGTGTCAAGACTTGTTTATCCAGTCTCAATTTTCTATATTGAGAGTACAACTTTAGGTCTACAGTCTACAGGACTGAGGTCTTCATCTCACTAATCTCAGTTGGTCGTCTGGTGTTCAAGTTGGTTTTTCATGAGTCTGAGGTTCAAGATTCCAGACTGCGGGTTGCCTTCGTCAGACCTGATGTTATATTATGAACTATAAACTTTTAGAATTGTCGTCAGTTAACAGTATCGGATCTAGAGGCTAGATCTATGTGGATTACCAGTTGTTGTGTTGGAAGTTTATTTGAACAACTTGTAATGAATATATTAAGGTAATGATATCGTTCAAATAATGATCATTTATATGTCGCAAAGAGAATAACTGGATCATTTTAGATTACATATTATTACACATATATCTATTGATATTGATACTATTATTATCATTCATCATACATCAGTTCATTTGTAAATATATCACTGGAATAAATTTTTATTGTTATTTAACATCATACACTTAGTTTATTAATTTATATACATCTGTATGTGCTTGTCAGGCTGAACTTGGGTCAAAATATTACAAGTTCAGAAAATAATAACAATAACACACATTGAGAAATAATATTAATTTTAAATAAATATTCACATTTGAAATATCTAATAATAGTTTGATAAGTACAAGAACACAAGAACCTGACAGTTATCAAATGTTAATATCTACCTGTTATGCATCTCACTTCTCTATTTTGAGTCTGTTCTAGTTTCTTTATGTTTTTCTGAGTTCAGGGGTCGTGTTTTCTCCTAGCCTTTGTTACACATTAGTCCAAAATAATGCTTAATATTATAAACAATAATCGCATGGCTTCATTATGATTGACGTACAGTGTTAGTTAAATAAATATTTTATATTACTACGTAACTAAAATTAACTATTTGTACTATTTGTATAAATAGACACAATTTTCACTTATTCAGTAAAACAAAGTCATATGACAACTTTTTGTTTATAGTACACTCATTCTAAGGAATAATAAATAGAATTATACAGGAAAGATAATGCCAGAGTAATTTTATTTTGTAACTAATCGACCGGCGGCGTAGCATACGCCGCTATTTTGCAGGGCCGGCCATAGGCAGTGGACCCCGCACTTTCATAGAACCCGCACTAATTCAAGGTGTATATATTATTAAATTAAACCATTTTATAACTTAAAACAGATTTCCCGCGCCTTCCTGTCGATTTACCAGGAGCTCCTGAAAAGGTGACCGGTCATTTCATCCAGTGGTCACTTCATTTCCTTTCATCCCCCGGTCATTTCATCCCCAATTAAATATTTATATATAAATATGATTATGTAGAATCCTTTTAGACATTTTATGACTTGTTACTAATACGTTTACAGTGTTTCCTCTTCCACTTTGTTTTCTTAATGAGAAATCTTATATTATATTGTAAATCTGGGTGTGTACTTAGCTATAGCGCTTCTATTGGATGTGGGGGTTGTAATATCATAATATTATCCGGATCAAAGGCCAAGGTTTGGTGGAAGTAGTAAAAAATTATTTGAGAGATAGAAGTGCGATTAGAATAATTATGATCATGCCGCTGATAACTTATCATCAAAGGCCAAGGTGTGGTGCAAGTAGAGGAAATCTTTTGAGAGATAGAAGTGCGATTACAATAATTATGACCGTGCCGCTGATAACTTATCATCGAAGGCCAAGGTGTGCTGCAAGTAGTAAAAAATCTTTTGAGAGATAGAAGTGCGATTACAATAATTATGACCGTGCCGCTGATAACTTATCATCAAAGGCCAAGGTGTGGTGAAAGTACGACCATGTTTCACATTAGTTTATTTTTCAATCGCTCTTTCTTGAAAATGGGCGCGTCATTTTTAGCCTTGAAATAAGGTTTTATTTTGTTCTACTAAAGGCTGAGTTCACCCATCCTCGGGATATCATGTCGCCTGTATAAGTTTTGCTTTAATTCCTTTTAAACATTAACGTATTACAATTTTGTCATTTAAATAAAAAATGAATACATTAAATATTGCTCACTTCATGATTTTTAAAATTACAATTTGTTAAATAAAAAATGATCAGATGATGAAAATATCAGGGGATGAAATGACCGGGAATAAAGTGACCAGGGGATGAAATGACCGGGGATGAAATGACCGGGAGCCCCTGAAAATCTCCCGAACTTGCAAAATAAACGAAAAAGTCCTAAAAATATACGGAAATAGATAGACAAAAATTGTCATTTTGGGGTGTCATTCAATATGGAAAACGCCAATCCTACGCGCGATAAATAAAAACAACATTATGTATTAGTAGTAATTGTGTAATCTGGTAAAAGAAGCTTCTTGCGCCTCAAACTAATAAAGAATTATTTGTGGTCAACAATTCTCAAAGATAGATTGAAACATTTGGTAATTCTTGCTTTTGAGCGTGATCTATGTAGGAAACAGAATTATTATGATATGCTGTATGACTTTGCTACACACAAGGCTCGTAAAGTAATTTTGTACGTAGTAAAGAATGAATAAAATGCATAGATGAATTTATTATCTAATAAAAATTCTTAAATTTATTATCCGCTTCCCTGCCCTAACGTGACCCCACGAAATCCGTTTCGGGTAGGACCCCACAACGGTTAAATCCCGCATGATATTTACAGATATACATAGTAGATTACTTAATCTTTTTCCATGAAATCTTGGTCACAATGGTTAAGTCCGGCGCTAGTGTTTGTAAAATGTTTGTTTGTAAAATGTTTGTTTTACAATGTTTCGGATGTTCCTTCAGAGTTGAAGATAGTTTACTTCCTAGTTCAAACCTTCCGCAGGACAAAGGGGGATGGGAGCGGGCAGGGTAGGATACATTTAAACGACAGTCCAGCCATTCGTAATGTGAACACTACTCTTGGGTTTTCTCGTGGACTATCCGCAGAAATAAGAGAGTGATATTTCATTTGCTTCTTCTCGTTTAAACTCTTGAGGGGAGAAGAGAATAATATATAGAAATTTGTTTGAAAGTCTCACTGGCAAGATTATAAAGAGAGTTTTTTTTTTGCACAAGTTTATAGAAAGCTCACTATGTATCAGTTCACTTTCTCTTATTGTTTTAAAATGAGTGTAAATTAGGTCTTGAAGTTGAACAGTAGATCTAGAAGTATATTCAGTACTAGTCGACCGGCGCTACGCCGCTATTTTGCAGGGACGGCCATAGGCCACAGCAACCTATCTATCCGACAGCCGTGGGCCCCACACTTTCATAGGACCCGCACTAATTTAATGTGTAAATTATTAAATTAAACCATTTTATAACTTATAACAGATTTCTAGCGGCCGCCCGATTTTCCGGAGCTGCTGGAAATCTCCTAAAACAGCAAAATATATGAGAAAAGTCATGGAAATCTCCGGAAATTGTTATAAAATCTTTTGAAAACTCATACAAATCTCATGAAATATATAGACAAAAAAAGTCATTTTGGGGTGTCAATCAATATGGAAAACGCCTATCCTACGGGCGATAATTAAAAACGGCATTATGCATTAGCCGTAATTGTGTAATCTGGTGAAAGAAGCTTCTCGCGCCTCAAACTAATGAAGAATTACTTTAGTTCAACAATTCTCGTAGATAGATTGAAACATTAATTAATTGTTGCTATTGAGAGTTATCTTTGTAGGAAATAAAATTTTCATGATAAGTAAGACTTCGCTACACGCAAGGCTCGTAAAGTTTGTAGGATAACTCTATTCTCAGAAATAAAAGAGTGATCTTTACTTTACTTGTTTTTCTCGTCCAAACTCTTGAGCGAAGAAGAGAATTATACATATAGATTCATAGGACCCGCTCTAATTTAAGGTGTATATATTATTAAATTAAACCATTGTATAACTTAAAAGAGATTTCCAGCGCCCTCCTGTCGATTTACCAGGAGCTCCTGGAAATCTCCCGAAATCGCAAAATATACAAAAACGTCCTTAAAATATACGGAAATATATAGACAAAAATTGTAATTTTGGAGTGTCATTCAATATGGAAAACGCCAATCTTACGCGCGGCATTATGCATCAGCCGTAATTGAGTCACCTGGTGAAAGAAGCTTTTCGCGCCTCAAACCAATGAAGAATTACTTGAAATCAACAAATTTCAAAGATAGATTGAAATATTTGGTAATTTTTGCTTTTAAGCGTGATCTATGTAGGAAACAGAATTATTATGATATACTCTATGACTTTGCTACATCCAAGGTTCGTAAAGTAATTCTGTACGTAGTAAAGAATGAATAAAATGCATAGACGAATTTACTTTCTAATACAAAGCCTTAAATTTCACTCATTGTCCGCTTCCCTACCCAAAACTCGCCCCGCGAAATTCGTTTCGCATAGGGCCCCACAATGGTTAAGTACGGCCCTGCTATTTACATATATATAGATTGATTTCTATATTAGATCTGAAGATTAATGATGAGTGCAGTGTTAGCTATATATTTGAATGTGACACGACTACGTAGGCGTAGAACCTGTTGCGATACAAATGATTGAAAATACCATATCATTTGGTATATTTTAAATTAAGTATTTTCTATATTTTGAATTTCCTTTGTAAAAGAACTATTTTAAAGCAAAGTAAGTAAGTTTGCTTTGCGAGATGCGGAAAAAATATGTAGATTCTAAAATTCAAGAACAATAGATCAACATAAATCTACGTAACTCGTTTATAATATGTAGCTTTAGATTCTAGATCTATAATATTACCAACGCATTCATACTGGTTATATGTATCGTATTACATTTATATATATAGATCTAAATATACCAGTTTGTAATTTAGATCAATATAGTGTTTTTTACGTTTTACATGCAGCAACATAGCCCATTTAGAAACACATAACAAACATACTTTTTATTGCTTTAAAATAGTTCTTTTACAAAGGAAATTCAAAATATAGAAAATACTTAATTTAAAATATACCAAATGATATGGTATTTTCAATCATTTGTATCATAATTGTTTTCTGTATAGTGTCCATGTCTCAGAGCCATATAGAAGGGTTGAGAGAATCACCGCGTGGTAGACATTGATTTTTGTAGGTAAGCGGAGCGATCTGTTCCGCCAAACTCAAGCCTGAAGGCGTCCAAAAACGCTACTGGCCCTAGCCAGACGGTTATCAACTTCCCTTGAAAGTGAGGCGTCATTTGAGAGCTTTCACCAAAGATGCTTGCGCTCCATCATGGACATAGAGTGTCAAGACCGCACTTCAAACATCGATGTCATTGCGAACGCCGGTATGGACAGTATAGAGGGACTTCTTATGGTCGACAGTTACGTTGGGCAGGGCACGTATGCCAAAGGCAGTCCTTTTCGGTGAGCTAAAAGGTGGTCGACGTAACAGAGGCGCCCCACGGAAACGCTTCAAAGACCAGCTTAGGCGTCAACTTTCCCTAGCTGACATAAAAGAGAGCACCTGGTTGCATGCAGCCTCAGAACGAGACAGCTGGAGGTCACTCACGAAGGCCGCGGGAAACACATTTGAGACCAAAAGAAAATCCGCTGCCGAGAACAAACGCAGACGGCGAAAATGGTTATGTGTTCTTTTCCACATTTTCATGAACATATGGTCCAAATTTTTTTCCACATTTTTATGTACATAAGGTCCAATTTATTTTTTTCTTTTCCATATTTCTATGTACAGAAGAACCATTTTTTTTGCACATTTTTATGTACAGCCAGTGTCGCGGTTTGCTTCTTTTTATGTACAGATGGTATAATTTAATTTTTTTTCTTTTCAACATTTTTATGTACAGATGGTTCAATTAATTTTTTTTAAATTGTCCACATTTTTATGTACGTATGGTCCAATTTAAATTTTTGTTCTATTATACATTTTCATGAACATATGGTCCAATTTTTTTTCTTTTCCACATTTTATTGAACATATGGTCCAATTTTTTTTTATTTTCCACATTTTTATGTACATAAGATCTAATTTATTTATTTCTTTTCCACATTTTTATGTACAGATGGTCCAACAAAACATTGTTGTCTTTTCCACATTTTTTGTTCTGCGAAATCATAGTACAAAATATTCTCTGTTAAGAATCGTGTTGTAAAGAAGCTGTAATACACAGTACTGTGCTTTGAACACATCTTTTCAAAATTGTGTCTTCTTGTTGTTGCTGAATAACTAGAAGAAATTCAAATCATCGCAAAACTTAACCAGTAGACTCAGTTTCTGACAACTTTTTATGATTAAATGGATATAAACGTTTTTTGAAACAAATAATTTAAATGTCTAGTCCTCCTTAAACAAATATGATATTTGTTCAGACGAGACTCAATAAAAAAAGGACGATGAATTCATTGTTATTGATTTATTTTTTGGTGACATTTATATCACAATGGTGTCTTGAGATTCCATTTTTTCCCTACATTCTCCAGCGTTATTAAGCTTTTAAAGATCGATAATTTACATATATATTTTTAATAGGAAATCATGTGGCTAAAGTTTGAAAGCAAAAGGTTTTGTATATTTTTAACTCTTTCTCTCCTAACTGACGATACCAACGTTGATTCCACCAGAATGTGGTAAATAATTACGGAGAGAAAGAGTTAAAATTGAAAATAATTGACTACCAAGAGAAATTGTTGGCAATACAAATGGGGTCGATAATAAATGTTTCAGCTGAAGAGAAATTCAAAGTTAGAGTCATTTTGTTTCTTTGACACTTAGTCTTTCCACTCAATAGAGATTTAGTACCAATTGAAATAATGCGTTTTAACAACTACTAAATACAAATTGTAGTAGTTAAATATTGTTTTCAAAACAGCGTCTCCACTAAGTCAATAGAAAACATGAAATGTTTAAGTGCTAAAGATTCAAATGATTGACAATTGTATTAATTTGTTATCATTTTTTTTGTGCCCATTTTTCAAAAGTGGCAATGTATCTACGTCGTTTTCTCCACAGACATTTAAAAAAAAAACTTTTTCTAGTTAATAAATGTAAAACATAAACTGAAAACTAACTTGAAAGTCATTGTCTACTCACAATCATGAACTGTCATAGGCTGTCACAGACTGAAAGTATGAAACTGTTTTAGGTATTCACAAAAAAGAAGGTATTAAACTGCTATCAGTATTCAAAGAAAGAAAGTATTACACTGTCTTAGGTATTCACAGAAATAAAAGTGTTAAAAACTTGTCTCTCACATTCCGAGTCCAGCCTGCTGTAAGAAGTCTCAGATGTCTCATCACAAGTATCAGATAAAATAAGTTCAAGAATGAGCACACCTAATCCCACAACACCAAGTAGTTCTTTCAAAAATGACTTCGTTCTGTTTTGTTTTTCTGAGTCGCAAGAGAATCAGTTCATCCAACTCTATAAAGTCTTCTTATGTTTTGTTAATCCAATATTAGCCTTGTTTGGACAAGCAATGAACATCTTGTGTATGGCTATATTGAAGAAATCTGGACTTGGAAAATCTTCAAACATACTCCTTTTTGCTCTTACATTGGCTGACAGTATGAATTTGTTTATTGACTTGAATTTTGGTCATATGTTGAGGTTTTTTGGACCTGACAAATTTAAACCAGGTTATTGTACTTGGGAATACAATGCTCAACTCAATATGTTTCTTTACGTATCTCAAGAAATCTGTTTTTTTATTGGTTCCTGGGGACACAGCGTTAATGCCATTATTCCTATGATCATCACAGTAGAGAGAATGCTGGCCGTCTATTTTCCTGTAACTTTTAAAAAGATTGTTACAACCAAATCAGTGCTAGCAAGCTGTGCTGTGGCATTTCTCTTTTGGTTGCCATATTTTTTACTCACTCTGTTTTTTAATCGACTAGTTTACTTTCTAGTTTCGAAAGAGAAATACGTCTCTATTCCCTGGGCTACAGATCTGCTAATGAAAAATTACAGCTTCCTTTACATGTTTACTGCATATTTTATAGAAACATTTCTCTCCTGGATACCAATTTGTTTTATCACCATTGGTTGCCTACTTATAACCATTAAAATTAAGTTGACAATGATGTCCCGAATTAAACTTACAGCAGGAAAACAGAAGCAACAGTGGTCACCCCAAACTACTCGCACTTTGCTGGTCACCTGTCTTATTTTTACCTTGGCACATACAGTGAATACATTAATATCACTTTCTGCCACGGTAGGCTTCTCTATGCACACGCCCACTTTGACCTACTTTCTTGTTTCGTTTTCGGAGTTTGTCAACTTACTGCAGTGTTCCAGTAATTTCTTAGTTTACATAGCAACCAATAGAAAACTGTGGATAATCTTCATTGAAATAATAAAACATAAAACATCAAAGAGAACACATGAAAAATGCGATAAAGTTTTTGAAAAGACCAGTTAAATAGACCGAGGAAATGTTGACTTACGTTTGCCTGCCCCCAACAACACTTTTCTATTGCATATTTCATTTCTCTTTTTCATTATTATGCTGTGAATTTTTGTGTAACTTATGGAGTAAAAAATTCTGCACAAAAATACCCGATAGAGACTTTAAATAGAAAAGACCTGAAACAAACTGATTGACAGTGCTTTATTTGGCGAGTTTTTAATCCAAGATCTATGTATTTTCTTTAGGACTAGCTTGTTTCATGTTCCAGGCATTTTCCGATGCACAAATTTTACACAGAAAAATAATGGGCTATGTTGCGCGGATGCGTTTTGTTTCTTTGGTTTAAAACTAGAATTAGTAGATTGAGCCGGAAGTACCTTATTCCTTATATATCGTATTTTTCAGTTCTCATTTTTAATTAAACTGACATTATAATGCTGTGTACCTGATAGAGAAAATAATTCAGCACAAAAATACGGGGGATTTGGATTATATTAGGCATACTATGGATGAGACAGTAGTATCTGTAGCTAACAAGAAAGCTATCATAGATGAAAAACAGCTATCAAAGCAATGCTAGTCTCCCTCATTCAGCTCAAGGGAGATTTCTTTGTCAAAAAGAAATATATTTATACTTAAAAATTTGCTATATGATATATATGGAATTGAGATATAGCTGAAAACAACTCATACTGTCATCAGGAAAGCACTATTTTTTTACCTAATAAAATCCTTCACACCCTCTGTCCAGACACCATTAGCAGCAAGGACATTGTGCATTGAACCCTTCTTATGTAAGTATATTAGCCTATGTTGCAGTATGTCTCTCACAATATTGTTTATTATTTTGCATTTTAGTAATTTGCAGAATTTCAAGTTTAAACTTAACAATTTTTTAGTGCAAAACAATTTGTCAAAAATTTTTAGAGCTGTAAGCAAATGTATTGAATTTTTTACAATATAATGTAACAGCTCTTCTTCATGGGACCTTCATTTAAAATATTTTTTTTAGCATAGTAAATATAAATGCATTTCCTCCATGACAATTATTATTATTATTACTGGTATTATGAAATAAAAAGTAAAGAATCATATTAAGACATATTTATTTGGAAGCTCTTTAATATCATTCAATAAATGACATACTATACTGGAAGAAATGATAAAAGAGTGCAGTATATTCTATACAAAGAAAGACAAAAATAACTTCTTTTTTTTTAATATACTGGTAACACAATGATTTTTATTTTAAAGTTACATAGCATTATTGCTACTTGTACCTAAGAGTAATTTAACAATTACTTATTACAACAAACTTGATCATCATTTTATTAACTCACACACTCTATCTCTGTCACTTCCATGCCTTTTGTAAGCATAAATTAATTGTTTAATATAAACAATGATTTCTAAGTATAACAAACTATATTTTAACATTACATAGCCTTCTTACTACTATTAAAGTAATTTAAGTATTATTTAATACAATACAGTAAACTTGACCACCATTTTAATATTTTATTAACTCACACTCTTTCTCACTTCCATGCCTTTTGTAAGCATAAATTAACACTGTCAACTATTCATAATGCTTTAGTCTTTTTATTGAAATGTTCTCCCATAATGAAGAATTGGCAATTATTTTCTAAGACACACACAAAATGTCTTCAATAATTTTTGTTCTTTGCATCACAATAGGAGGTGCAGTAGCTGAGTGACAAAGCGCTTTTGAATCAGGGGGTCCTGGGTTCAAATCCTGGTGAAGACTGGGATCTTTAGGATGTGACTGAGTCCACCCAGCTCTAATGAGTACTTAATATTAGTCAGGGAAAAACAAAGGAAGTTGGTCATTGTGCTGGCCACATGACACCCTTTGTAACCGTGTCCAAAAAATAGATAACCTTCACATCATCTTCCCAATTGATGGCAAGGTCTGAGAGGGTAATTTTACTTTTTTTACTTTTTACATCATAAATAATTTGCTTTCTTGACATAGCTTGTAACATTCAAGCCATTAAGAATACATTTGTGGACTGTCACTAGCTTTTATAATGCTTCCATCTAGTCTTTGTTAGATTCCTGGACATAAATCATTTTGGGTCATCTCCTGAGGAAATAAAAAAAGGAAACACAGATACCTTCTTAATTTCCTGTAGTATATTCACAGAATATTAAATAGTGTATTTAAATAGAAAAATTAATGTCAAGTAATATTCACTACTACACACCTTTTGTACATAAGATAAATGGTGTAAAATATTTTTCCTTGACAAAAATTAATTAAAGTTCATGTTAACAAGACAAAATCCAAATATGTATCATTATACTATTGTAGCTTTAAAATTTGGAGCTATTTATTATTGCAGTTTTTATCTTTCAATACCAAGAAATACTGAGTCCACAAAGGCCAACGTATTTTAATATTTTTAACAAGCTATGGTATAAACTTTTATTGAATGCTATCTCCATTTTTATATAGGGGAGTGACAGTTCCAGTCATTTGGTAACTCATCCTTAATTAAAGAAGCTTCAAAAAGTATTTTAAACACTGGTGCAAGTTTATTATTAAGTTATTTAAGGAATACAGTGAGCCCTCACATAATGGCATGCCACATTAACGATGATTTGAAGTCGCCACAGACTTTCATGAATAACCATTGATTCCAATATGCGGCTCAATTTCTAAGATACCATGAATGGCTGAGTGGAATTTTTTAATTTGTGCATTGCACAGATCAGTGTCAGCACAGTGCTGTGCTGTGTAGAATAAGCTGGGCTGAGACAGCTCATTTTTTTTCCATGTATCAGAATGATTTCAAGATAATGATTTTTTTAAAAATTGCTCACGTGTATGCAGTCTAGGTTCAAGTGTTTGTTTTAATTGAAATTCTAGACTATGCTCTGTAAATTGAATTTTATTTTTTTTTAAATTGCAAATATGTTTATCTCCTGTCTTCAGCTGTAGAGTTACCTCACTTGTGTTTGATGTCTTAGGTTTAAGAATGTCAATCTAGAAAAAGAAAAAAATATTTTGTGTGTGACAAAAAGATAATCATGTCTACTGTTAATCAGCCTGACAGGAAAATATATCTAATTGGGCAACTGTCACAAAGTAAAACATATAAAAGAAAATTCTGTTCAAAATATTCTAAAATTTGTTTAATTTAAAGATGGATAGCTGGTACCTACCATTGGATTTATTTTATGCCTTTCATCAAAATCTATACTATCCGAAGCATCATATTCCTCAGGGTTCTAATTTTTTTTCCTCTTACCTTTCTACATATCAACCAGATGTTAATACATATAGGTTTTCCTTCTGTTTACAAAGCTTCTTTAGTCTATTATTAAACCAGCATTTATTTATTTTGTTTGATATGTATTTAGTTGGTATATGATTTTCTATTATGTTTTTAAGATGGTTTTTAATGAAAGTCCAGAGGTCATCGACTGGTTGGTTAATGTCTTTTTCTAATAAGAATGTTTGTTGAAAGTTTAATGCAGCTTGGTGTAGTTGTGTTAGGTTACATTTATTCCAGAGTAAGATTTTTCTTTTGGTATTGGTTACTGCTTTTATCTGACTGTGTATTTTTATGATCTCATGGTCTGATAGACCAGGGATAATATCATAACTAATCCAGGTCTGTTGGTTAAGAAGAAATCTAATGTGTTGTTTAATCTAGTTGGCTTTTTAATGATTTGATCTAAACATAGGTTGTGTAAAGTTTCTATGAAAAGCTCATGTATGTCCTTAAGGTTTTGGTGTTAATCTATGGTTAGTGTTTTCCAATTTATATCAGGTAGGTTGAAATCACCCATAATCCAAAAAAACTGCATTTTTATTTGTCTCTTTAAGTGTAGTAATCTGATTACATAGTTCCTGCATGTATTCTAAACTAGAATTTGGTGGTCTGTAAATGCTGCCTATTATTAGGGATGTTGAGGTGGTATTAATTTTACAAAATGTTGATTCTATATTTTTTGAGTTAGGTAAGGTAATTTCTTCTGCTATAAGAGTATTTTTTATTGCTAAAAGAACTCCTCCGTGATTATCAGCCCTATCTTTGCTAAAAATTTCATAATTACTATGAAAATTTCTGCATTATAAATTTCAGGATGTAGCCAAGTTTCTGTTCTTGCAATTATGTCTGGTTTCTCACATTCTAATAAAATTTCTAAGTCTGCTGTTTTGTTCCTAATGCTTTGAAAATTTATTACTAAGGTTTTAACGTATTTTGGTATTACTTCTATAGTAGGTTTGTTTAGTGAGGCTGTTGTATAAATTTTAGTAGATTTAGGTTTAACAGGAGTGGATCTGGCTAGTCGTTGGTGAGTTTGTTTTGGGATGGTGTTTAGGATGTTGTATAGGTTTGAAGTGTCCGCATCAAAGGAATCAAACAATCCTGATGTAAACTGAGGTAACCCACACGGTACATAGTGCCATGATGCGTCTTTGTTGCCTAAGGCATAATACACAGGTGTATTCATATGGAGACATTATGCATGGTGCCATTCATCGCAGGTGTCACATTGAATGGCTTTCTGTTTCATGGTGCATACTTTTTTGCAGATGTTGCATCTATCTTTAGATCTAGGCCCTGGATTTGACTCTACATCTCCTGCTATTAATATTAACAGTGATAGGTATTTATTTCTACTGTGTCTGATTGTGAACTTCCATTTGTGATGGGTAATCTTCTTTAATGTTATGGATGTGTATGTAAGGTTATATTTGAAGTTGCATTGATCTAAAGTGTGATGATTGATTATGACTGTTGTTTCCTTTTTAAGTTTAGTGTTGACTGAGGTAGATCTAGTTCTATTTATGTGAGCAGGTCAGGAGGCGCTGAGTGAGACCTATTCTCTGCTCAACATTAGAGTATTAACAGTAGGCAGATGTTAGCGCTACTGGGTGGGATTCATATGTGACATCTCAGTCTACGACCAAGGGGCTAGAGTCACCTAAGTAACCAGACATACTAAACTATACTAACCTAAACTAAATGGAAGCACCAACGAAACTTTAGTTTATGATAAATAAACAAAATAAAACTTTATTTACATATACAAAAAATAAATCAATAATAAAACAATATATATATATATATATATATATATATATATATATATATATATATATATATATATATATATATATATACATACACTAACCATTACAACTAACTAAAACCCTCTAAATCTACTCCACTACAAACACAAATAACTAACCAAACCGACTAACACAAACTGATAAAACCAACTATCTAACTAAATCACTACAACTACTACACTAGACCTAGATCTACACAAACACACAAACCAGGTGGATTAGCCCTGGTTGAAAGACTTCATAAGCTCCTCTTAATTATGTGGGAAAAAGAGTCAATACCACAAGACTTTAAAGATGCCACAATTGTTCATTTATACAAGCGAAAAGGAAACCGCCAGATCTGCGACAACCACAGAGGAATATCTCTTCTCTCTATTGCTGGGAAAATCCTTGCACGCATCCTACTAAATCGTCTCATGCAACACATAGAATATGGTCTACTACCAGAAAGCCAGTGCGGCTTCAGAAAAGAGCCTGGAACCATTGACATGATCTTTGCAGCAAGGCAGCTCCAGGAAAAATGCCAAGAACAAAATGCTGACCTGTTCTCAATATATGTCGACTTAACAAAGGCATTCGACACTGTTAGCAGAGTAGGACTCTGGAAGATCGTGTCAAAGTATGGCTGTCCACAAAAATTCATGACCATGGTGAAACTATTTCATGATGGCATGAAGGCTCGTGTCCAAGAAAGTGGAGAACCATCAGAGCCCTTCGAAGTATCAAACGGGGAAAACAAGGTTGTGTCCTAGCACCTACACTGTTCAGTATCATGTTCTCCGCTATGCTGACAGATGCATTCACAAATAGAGAAAACAAAGGGATAAATATATCATACAGATTTGATGGTGGCGTATTCAACCCGAGGCGGCTTAAAGCAAAATCAAAAACAAATGCAGCAGTAATCAGAGACTTGCTATTTGCTGACGACTGTACCCTAAATGCCTGCTCTGAAAACGATCTGCAGAGCATCGTCAGTGGCTTCTAAAGAGCATGCTCAGACTTTGGCCTTACCATCAATAAGAACAAGTCTTATATTTACCTGCTCCTGGGAAAGCCTACTCGGATCCAAGCATCACTATAAATGGACAGGATGTAAACGCAGTGGACAAATTCACATATCTTGGCAGCACACTCTCCAGAAATGGAAAAATCGATAGTGAAATAGACCTGCGTATCGCCAAGGCCAGTGCATCCTATGGCAGACTGTCTAAAACTGTCTGGAACAGACGTGGCATCACCACAAATACAAAGCTAGGGGTCTATAGAGCCGTCATCCTCCCTACATTGCTCTATGCCTCAGAAACATGGACAGTGTACAGTAAAATGCAAAGAAACTGAACCACTTCCACGTGACATGTCTGAGAAAATACTAAATGTCAAATGGCAAGACAAAATACCAGAAACAAAAGTTCTTCGAAGAGCGTGTCTGCAAAGCATCCACATGATCCTGATGCAGTCCCAGCTGCGATGGGCAGGTAACGTCTACAGAATGGAAGACCACCGCATCCCTAAAAGGCTCTTGTATGGCCAACTAAGCGAAGGAAAGCGCTCGCAAGGTGGTCAAAGAAAACGCTTCAGGGACACCCTCAAAGCTTCTCTGAAGGCGTTCAGCATAGACCCAGGGCTCTGGGAGACAGAAGCACGACAGAGCATCATGGCGTCGCGCTGTGAAAACTGGCGCACAGGTTGTTGAGGAAAAAAGAACAACGCTGGCAGAAGAAAAACGCCAGAAAAGAAAAGCAAGGCAAACGACACTAACTCCAGCTGGAATAACCAGCCCAGTGTGCGGCCGAACATTCCGGGCTCAAATAGGTCTCACCAGCCACATGAGGAGGCATAAAACCCAAGTGCAAAGCCCTCAGCCCCCTGGATGACAAAGTGGTCATCATCGAACCACGATGGACGAACTATATATATATATATACAATAAATTAGTCTAGATCTACAATATTCTACTACTACAACCAACCCACAACACTAACACAAGAACATCTTAGTACCTTACTATTCACTAAGAACAGACTAAGTTCACTAACTGACTAAGCCTAAGGCTAAGCCACTAAGGCGACATTACAGAATCAAAATAACACTAGTTGTGACTAGTCTAGATCTACAGCAACAGCTTAAAGCAGCAATAATAGATACAGCAGCAAGTATTTCATCAGTAATAATAGCCTGCAATACATAAATGCAAAACTATAAATACAAAATCATATATTCTATTAGATCTAGAACATGAACAACATATTCATATCAGGATAAACTGGGCGCCGCCATTTTTAATACAGTATGTTGGGAACAACTGCCAACTAGAAAATAAAATTAAATTAAAATATATCTAGCATATTTACACACAGTGTGACATAGATCTAGTAAAAGAAAATATAAAATGGTTATAAACTTACAGGCCGTCCCAGGTACAGAAATATAGCAATGATTAAATAATCATACGCCAGATCACCAAGATCATCGTCACACAGACAGCGATATAGTTTAATGACCGCTGGTCAACTGTACAGGATGTAGCCTGGATCTAACTATTTATACTACCCGCCCTAACCCATATAACAAAAAGCGGAAGTACAAATATTAATTCTGGCACCAGCCTATAAAAAAGAATATACAGAACAACTATAGCCTATGAAAATACACATTAAAAAAAAGTTCTGGGAGCGCAAGCTCACATTTAAGTTCGAGTTTGGTTCTGTTCGATGATGAGTATAGTTCGGGTTCGGTTCGGTCAGGTCTAGAGTTCGGGTTTGGCTCGGTTCGATGTTATGAAATTATGTAATAGCAAAATTAAATTATAAGGTTTGTTTGTAAAATGTTTTACATATTTCGGATGTTCCTTCAGAGTTGAAGATAGTTTACTTCCTAGTCCAAACCTCCCGCAGGACGACAGGGAATGGGAGCGGGCAGGGTTTGAACCCTCGACCGTCGATAAATCCGAACGACAGTCCAGCGCGCAAACCGCACGACCAGGCAGCCATCCAAGGTTTAATGCAATTTATTAGCCAAAACACTTTCATATGAATTTTTATATAAAACAAATACTTTGCAACGTATTAGCTATTGCAACTTCAAACTACAAATTGCTGCAGTTATATACACAAAATATAAGAACAGTAAATGTGATGAATAATGATTGGACATTATACACATATAATGGTATAGCCTAAGGTCAGTTAAACAATCAGGGTTGCATGTTGTGCTTGAGAAATGTCAGCATTTGTAATGTTTCTGGGTTAAGCCTAGCCCTGCGATCACTCACTGAAAATACTCTTTCACTGGCAGTACTTGTAGCAGGAATAGCCAATAACTTTTTAGCGATCGATGCCAATCGTTGAAGCTTATATGCATAATCATTCTGCTTCAGAAATTTCAATGTGTTCCAGTCAGTCACGGGCAGTGCCAAGTATTTTTCAAGTTCATGTCTTGTGTCATTACTATCAGCATTAGCTAATGGAGTCATTGCTGTCTTACAGTAAATGAAACTATTCAGGGTCAACTTTACTCTTTTTGGTAAGAGGCCGTTGATCCGAATAACACATTCGCCAAAACTGTCTATATATGCACAGTCTGAGTGCTTTGATTCCACCTGGTGTGTTGACTTAAACTTTTCGACCATATTACGCATCTCCGAATAAACAATTTCACAATCTTCTGCATTCACAAAAGTCAAGTATTTATATGATGGCGCAATAATAGTTGAAAGTTGGTGCAGTACTTGAATAATATATTTTTTATCCAAGCTGGACAGAAAAGCTGCCTTTAAATCACGCATTCTGTCACTGTCTGAACCATTGATCTTACAGACTGACCGAAGATGAAATAGCATTGCCCATACATCAGGGGATGTCGGCATATTGTCATGAGACAGTTGCACAGTAGCCTTGTGAAATGGATGCACAAATTCAACGACGTCGCTTAACAAGTTTTCATTTACATTGTTTAGTTGCTCAAGTTTGTCAAACTGCCTTGCATTAGCAAGAATGGACTTGACATGATTTAACTGACATGACAACGACATGACAAAGTTCAGATTATGACCTGCACAACTAATTCTAACATCGTTACGATAAGCGGACTTCTTATTGCTTCCATTATCAGTAACAAATACAAAGTTGTCTTCCTTTAAAGACTCACAAAAAAGGTTTTTAAGAATTTCAGTTGTCTCTGCTTTTACTGCTACACCAGTCTTGGACTCTGTAAACTCAAATAGTCCAATACATTTGTTTGTAATGCAATAATTATTGCCAATGTAATGGATTGTAAAAGCCTGAAAAGAATGTTTTTAAATATCGGTCCAGTGATCAGTTGTGATGCTCCATGTGCAACCAAAGCAAGTTCGTTTTTTAGCTTTTGAACATATTCGCTATAAAATCTTGGCCAGAGTTGTTCCATCACATATGATATCGTCAAATGACTTCGATCCCTACTTTGACCCAATGTCAATCATCGCTTGAGCAAAGACATGAGAAGGGTTGGATGTCCTTAGCAATCATGTACATAGCTGCACGGTGTGCTTTTTCACGAATATGTTATGGAACCTGCAAATTATAAATATTAAATGGTATGTAGGCTACATAATGTTGTATCTTTCGGCTATACTACAAAAAAATGTGTATCGCTATTCAAAACAAGTCGTCTTTTGATATCAAAGATAGCAATTAGTAAGTTTAAAAAGTAACGCAATTAAACATGTGCTAACTAGTTATATTTACTAACCTCTGACTTTTTAGGTAAAAAGCTTGTCATTTTAAATTGTCCAGGGTCTACATTGATCGTTTGTGTGTGATGCATTATGTCTTTGCAGAGTTGTAGTATGGCCAATAGGTACTGACAACCATATTCCACATTGCTTACACACAGCAAACTCTTTGATATCTTTTGAAAGACATTACACAACATTAATCATGTACAATTATATAAGTTAAATAAAATAAATGTATTTGTCGATTAAAATGTCATTACTGTCTATTGACTCTATTACGTATGTTTATGACATTGTTTGCAATTTACATTGCAAGTGAAATGTCTTTTATTAATGATTAATTAATTATTTATAAAAACTAAATTTTGTGAGCAATCAACATACCTCATTCCCAACTTCAACACAACGGAAGCGTGTCCAGCATTCCCTCTTTGTCCATGAGGCAGGTACTAACCGTGCTGCTCCGTCTTTTAACAATGCCTCCAAATCCTTTTTGGTCCATTTCTTATCCGATTTACATTTACTCATTTCTTAATGGAGATAGAATTGAAGATGCGGCAGGTTTTTGCTCAGGTCGCCAAGGGGATTAATTCCGGGAGGGACTCGGCGCGTATTCTAACCTTTTTCTCTTAATAAGAAGAGAGAATTTCGAAAAGGCTAATATTAATGTGTTTTATTTCAGAACGCACTATTCATTCTAATTAAAAAAAAAGTCGAGGGCCATATTAAACCTAATAATAAAGAGACAACGCTGGCCAATAGTATTCTGCGAGGGACATTCTAGGTAGGCCCACTGGCGGATTCAGGGGGGGGGGCGGTAGGCGCGATCGCCCCGGACGAATTTTAGTATAGAATTCACACAATTTGTAAACAAATTTATTACTTATGTTAATAATATATACTAAGTATTTATATTTCAACCTATTTTTAGATTATTTCGCCCCCCCCTCTCTAGTATATTGGCCGATTTGGTGGGGTCGGGAGGGGGCGATCCACCCCCTTGTAAACTTTCGAGTTGGGGGGCGATCCAATTTATTTGTAGAAATCACAGCTTGCTAACAGAATCAATTAAATATCTATATGATTAAAACTTGTTATTGTTTTAACCGATCTTTATATTATGTCGTTCCACTGTTGGACGATTGGGGGGAGGGCGAATATCTCTACTGCTCTTCCCACCTAAACCCTTTGAGAGGGTGGGCGGTCCTACTTTTACGGGGAAATCATAGTTTATGAACAAAATTAGTTGAATTAAAATATAATTTTTAGATTATGTCGCTCCCCTTCTGGTATCTTGGCCGATTTTGTGGGGTAAAGGAGGGCGGCGATGGCATGTACTGCCCTCCCCACTCTAGCCCTCTGAGTGGGGGGAGGCGGTGCTATTTTTATGGAGAAATCATAGTTTGTGAACAAAATCAGTTGATATTCATAAGCTATGTTTTGATATGTGAACCCATTTGTATATTATGTCGCATCACACTCTAAACTCAAATTTTATCATTAGTAAATATAAAATGAAAAAGGGTTGCACCAGGTGGGAGGGGCGATACATGCAATCGCCTTAAGCCCATCGAACAAACTAATACTTTTTCTTTTTGTATTATAGTTAGGAAATTACTACATTAAAAAACAATTGTCTTTAATATAATTTGTATATGCTATAAATTAAATTCTTATATCATTAGCAAAAATTATAAAAAAGGAGCAAGGATTAATCGTTTTCACTCTAACGTCTCAACCTCTTTTCAGAAGAAAACATGCCTTTTTAAAACAGAATGGTCAAATATGGAGCCAGAGTTCATGTAATTTCACATGAATTAATCATATTTTTTAAAGAAAGACTTTGGAAAATTTAGAATTCATACAAAATTTTCAGTATAAGAGTAACGATTGAGATGAGTTACGAACCCAAATATTCTTTTGCTAGTCGCCTTTTCCCAACCTTAACTCTGATATTACTCTAATCTGATATTTTTCTTGTTAAATATATTCTAGACTATAGCTCACAAAAATTTTTTTGAGTAGAATCTAATTGGTCTACTTAATTTCTCCTCCCACTTCCGAAATTTTTTATTAGAGCTTTGAATTATTTTTCTGTAACAAAACAAAGTTAGAAACAAAATGTATCATTTACAAATGAGCTTTCTTTAATAATTACCCTTTACCTATCCCTTAGTCTGTTTGACCGTTGGGGCACCAGGCAAGACTTGTCGACCGTCTTTCTATCAAGAATATTTTTTAAGCTTTTCAAATATTATTCTAAAATAAAATAGATATTTTCTTTTTATTAATTTAAAAAGAAACTTCAAAGTTTATATCTTGTTAAATTGTTAAGCTCTTTAAAATGAAACCGCTTAAAGAGTGCCTAGGCCTTCACCTACAGAGATCAGGCACTATTTCAACGGTAAGACATATGCCTTATAAACCTTAGCGTAAAAAGAAACATGGCTACAAAGACAGTTTGTGTGGAAACAGGAACTCAAAATCGGCCCCCGAAGTGGTCCACCCAGGTAGGTAAAAAGGCAGGTTTCAATATTTTCAGAAAGAACATCAGAATAAAATTCTATCAAAGACAAATGACAGTGAAGAAGGGAGAAAGAAGGATTTTGTGTGGTGCCCCAGCGGTCCACAGACCAAAGGATAGGTGAATGTGAAGTTAGACGTGAACTAACTAATGTCTTATAATGAATATATAATTGCTCTAATTGTTTTTAAGAAAAAAAAACATTTCTGTAAAAAAAAATATTTTCTTTAGTTCAGTGTTCTATTGTGGTGGTGTAAGCTGCAGAACTTTACTTAACTTAGCAATACCAATGTAAAAAAAAAATTTTGACAAAAAATCTAAAACCTTTTGCATAAATTTTTTAAAATATGGTAAATATTCACCTCCCCTAACAACGAGCCTCCAGTGTTTGTTAATATTAATAGTGAATAGTTGTAAAACTGGTGTATTTTTATAAAAAAAAACTGCTTCCATGTGATTTAAAAAATTCGATTTTTCGCTTTGAGAAAAGAAAAAAGTAGTTGCATCAGAACTTTGAATGGTCTACAATATTATGATGTCGGATTTTCACTATCTTTTCTAGTTTACGAGATTTAAACGGAGCGGACGGACAGACATTCCATAAAACTAATAGCGTCTTTTACTTGAAGACAGACTTACATTTAAACTACAAGCCTCTCAATGAGTAAGTCTCTTGGCTCATTGTACTTCAGAAAAACAACAACAGGATAGTCTGCTGTCCTGTATTACCTTGACCTTTAAATTGGATAGCAAATCACGCAATTTAAGGCAACATTGCCCTTGGTCATTAACTCTTCATTAGTATAACCTTAAAAAGAAAACTTGCAATTTCCTTTTTGTTTGTTTAAGTAAGCCAATCTCAACATAAATTACATTTAGAATTTTAAATATTTACTCTCTTAAAAAATAACTAAGCGTTTTTCTATTTTCTAACTTCTTTCATTTACTAGCATTATCGTTAGGGTCGATATTTGAAGCATTACAAAAAAAAATGTCAATACTTTCTATTTACAAGCTCACATATACACACAAACTAAATCTACTTGTAAAACAAAAGTTAACAATTGTCAAAACTAAAAAAATTACTGACAATTTTCTAAAGAAATCAATCGTTCCTAGGAAATCAAAATGATGATGTTGTTTACGTTGATGGCTGGTGTTTAAAAAAAAAAGATTAAACATATTTCGCGCTTTCTACGACTGGCACGCCCATCGCTAACAACAAAATCACAAAGCTAATTTTATTATAAATCCAGCACGCAGACTTAATTTTAGACTAATTTGCACGTCATTGCATGAATCAACAACTAATTTATTTTACAAGTAAGGCCCACTGTGAAATTAAAAATACACTCATTCTAAACCAGTTTTTCCAAGAGAGTCAAGTTAACATTTATCAAGACTAAGCACACCAAGAACTTGTCATTAACTCACAGACAGAAACAAATTTCAAAATGGAAATTTTCAATTCAACGATGATAAATACATATTTAAAAAATGACTTCGTTCTGTTTTGTTTTTCTGAGTCGCAAGAGAATCAGTTCATCCAACTCTATAAAGTCTTCTTATGTTTTGTTAATCCAATATTAGCCTTGTTTGGACAAGCAATGAACATCTTGTGTATGGCTATATTGAAGAAATCTGGACTTGGAAAATCTTCAAACATACTCCTTTTTGCTCTTACTTTGGCTGACAGTATGAATATGATTTATGACTTGAACTTTGGTCATATGTTGAGGTTTTTTGGACCTGACAAATTTAAACCAGGTTATTGCACTTGGGAATACGGTACTCAACTTAATATGTTTCTTTACGTATCTCAAGAAATCTGTTTATTTATTGGTTTCTGGGGACACAGCGTTAATGCCATTATTCCTATGATCATCACAGTAGAGAGAATGCTGGCCGTCTATTTTCCTGTAACTTTTAAAAAGATTGTTACAACCAAATCAGTGCTAGCAAGCTGTGCTGTGGCATTTCTCTTTTGGTTGCCATATTTTTTACTCACTCTGTTTTTTAATCGACTAGTTTACTTTCTAGTTTCGAAAGAGAAATACGTCTCTATTTCCTGGGCTACAGATATGCTAATGAAAAATTACAGCTTCTTTTATATGTTTACTTTATATGTTTTGGAAACATTTCTCTCCTGGCTACCAATTTGTTTTATCACCATTGGTTGCCTACTTGTAGCCATTAAAATAAAGTTGACAATGATGTCTCGAATTAAACTTACAGCAGGGAAACAGAAGCAACAGTGGTCACCCCAAACTACTCGCACTTTGCTGGTCTCCTGTCTTATTTTTACCTTGGCACATACAGTGAATACATTAATATCACTTTCTGCCACGGTAGGCTTCTCTATCCACACGCCCACTTTGACCTACTTTCTCGTTTCGTTTTCGGAGTTTGTCAACTTACTGCAGTGTTCCAGTAATTTCTTGGTTTACATAGCAACCAATAGAAAACTGTGGATAATTTTTATTGAAATAATAAAATGCAATGATAAGGAAAACGCAAGGAAAATGTTCTAGATCTTTTTGCGGAATAAAAAAAAAAATTAGAAAAATATTATTCTTAGTGTTTTGACAACGGTAAAGTTGAATGAAATCTTCTAACATAATCCAATGTAACAATGTCATGAAACTTTTGTTAAAAACAGTTTTTTGGAGGCCGAGATAATTAATAAGAGATGACACGTGTTGCCTATTTTATTGTATCTTGTTTTTTTAACAGAGAGAGAGTGAGAGAACAAGTAATATGAAAAGAATTCAATCAATTTTTCTTTTATGAAGCTGATGTTGGTTTTAATTACTCATTCTTTTTGTTTCTTATATTGATTGGAGAAGTCTTTCCAGTGAGCTGCGCACAATCAGTTGCTTCTATTGACAGTCAAACTAATGAGTCCTGTACTCTCTTTAATTTCTTAACTCTTTGCTGAATACAAAGAGACATTCCAGTCGCAGGCATGCCCGCTGAGGCCGTGTTCAAATAAAATGACGTAAGCCAAATTTAAATTTAAGATAATTCTATTTTTGAAAAATTATAACGGTCAAACCAGATTTTTCACTGTGTTTAGAATTTAAGTATTTTTTTGTCTTAAAGATGTACATAAACTGTCAAATTTCTAGGAAACTTTTGTTACAGCCTTTTTCGAAATACATGTGAAGCCAGTGTCAAACTTCTCCCCTTTGTTTCTTAATGTGATACTACTGTTTACATAATAGCTAAATCTGCACGCATAAGCTATCAGAAGATAAGTTATTGCCTTAATAATTAAAATATTATATATATTTTGTTCAAATTATTAATACATTTATAATATATATATAATTATAAATATATCTAGATCTGGGCTCTATTTAGTCTTATTTAGACTGTCCTATAGGCCCCTATAATGAGGATATGTCAAAACTGTGCGCTATAAAAGTATTTTCTAATTTTTAAAACTTATAACTAAAACGATGTTCGTATCAAAATTCTTTTTTAAAAACAACAATTGAGTCAGTGTTTAATAAGTTAGTTAATAAATGGAAAATATATTTTGTAATGACCCATTGATACTTTTTCCATTGTGACCTTAGATGCACATTTTTTTTGTATCAATGTGCGAATCTATGAATGAAGAAGTCTGCGACTTTTAAAAAAACTTACCTCCCCTCAAGTTTTTCATTGAAAAGTGGTGTATTTTTTGTTTTGAAAAATCTGCTTGCATATATAATTTTAAAAATTAGATGGTTCACTTTCGGAAAAGCAAAAAGTAGCCGTTGCATTAGAGCTTTGAATAATCTAAAATATCATGATGTCCGATTTTTATTTTCTCTTCTAGTTTCTGAGATCTAAACGGGACGGATGGACAGACGGACGGACGGACAGACAGGCCACACAAAACTAAAAGCGTCTTTTCCCCTTTCGGGGGCAGCTCTAAGGCAAAGTTGCATGTGCAGTTTGTCTGGTTTCACCAACAGCCGTTATTTTAAGATCCCCAAAGAGTCAAAGATCTTCTCCAAATGAACTCTTTCTTCTCAGATGATTGTGTCTCACACAAAAGATGTAAATTTTGTACCAACTCTATCACTTGGGACTGGTACGGAAGAAATTGATACTCTTCTTGATGACACCAACACCATTACGTATATCCGGAACAAGGTTTACATATAACAAAGGTTAAATCTGTGAGACTCAAAATGGACGGCGCGGTGGCTGAGCGGTAAAGGACTTGGCTTCCGAACCGGAGACCGGGGTTCGAATCTTGGTGAGGACTGGGATTTTTAATTTCGGGATCTTCGGGTGCCTCCGAGTCCACTCAGCTCTAATGGGTACCTGACATTTGTTGGGGAAAAGTAAAGGCGCTTGGTCGTTGTACTGGTCACATGACGCCCTCGTTAACCGTAGGCCACAGAAACAGATGACCTTTCCATCATCTGCCCTATAGACCACAAGGTCTGAAAGGGGACCTTTTTTTTTACAAAATGGAACAAAGGCTGCTTTTGGATATTTTTCACGAACACAGTTCTGAGTGCTAGCCATCACTGAGCAGCCTTTGTAGCCGTGGCCCAGTTGTTTGTCCATGTCTAGACTGTACATAATGTATTTGCTGAAAATAACGTTTGACACAGACTCGAATACAATCGCAATCAACAAAGCAAACGCCCAAAGATGTCTGCTCAGTGTCTAAAATATCCGCTGGTTCATTAGCCAAAATATTACATTCAACTGCACTGTTCGCTGCAGAAACCCTTTCGAATTATTCTTATTCAACTGCACTGTTCGCTACAGAAACACTTTCGAATTATTCTTATTCAACTGCACTGTTCGCTACAGAAACCTTTTCGAATTATTCTTATTCAACTGCAATGTTCGCTGCAGAAACCCTTTCGAATTATTATTTCACATTCTGCCAACATGGGAACATGGTGACAGAGCGCTTGTATCCGAACTGGGAGGTCCCGAGTTCAAAGCCTGGTGTAGACTGGATTTTTATATCGTGATCTTTAGGGCACCTTTGAGTCCACCCTAACATTATTTGTGGAAAAAAAAAGTCGGTGGATCGTTGTGCTGGTCACATAACACCCTCGTTAGCCGTGGGCCGCAGAAAATTATTGCCTTTACATCATCTGCCCTATTCATCGCAATTCAGCTCATTATGAACTTTATGCAATGTGCAGCAAGCATTTCCTGCAGCTATTTTACTGTGATCTATCATTGCTGTTTCACTGTGATCTATCGGTGCTGTTTCATTGTGATCTATCATTGCCGTTTCACTGTGATCTATCAGTGCTGTTTCACTGTGATCTATCAGTGCTTTTTCATTGTGATCTATCAGTTCTGTGTCACTGTGATCTATCAGTGCTGTGTCATCAGATTCAAAACAAACAAAACATTGAAAACATAACAAATCAAAATTTCCAACAGAACTGTCTTTTCCACGGAGAGGTGTGTCTTGAATTCTGCAATAAATAATGGTAGACAAAATTGATTCTAATTTTTGTGGATTCTCTGCTATTTGCTTTGCAATGACTGCATTCAGCCGTTTCTAACTTTTAGTCTTTTAGTTCGAAAGTTGGAAGCATCTTGAGTAGAATCTTTTTAAAGTTAATTTTATGGTGCTAAATATTGTTTAAAATTTGGCTACTTGGAATCCAGGAGATTCATGTACACCCTTTGCGGGCGCCTATGTATCAAGATATTATATTAATACCTGGTCCCAAGTTCAAAGCCTGGTAAAGACTGGATTTTTAGTTTCATAAGCTTTGATCATTGAAACCAGTTTCTTTGAGCAGCATTTGTGTATTAATGTAACAGTTTTCCATTCTCCATTTCAGAAAACAGGTCTAAGTAAAACAGAGTTGACATGCTACATAGTTAGAGATTTTAACACACAAACAAAAAAAAGCAACAAACACTTTCCTTTCAATAACCATTTATTTAATAAATTATCCCATTATATTAAGTTCACAGTTTACAATGGAGAAATAATTCAATCTCCATAAACACCATATTCGATGGAGAGGTAAGAGAAGATAACACTGTACAAGAAAAGGGAGATAAGCTGATTAATGGTACAGAATTCTTGTCTACAAGTCAAGCTTAAGAACAAAGCTTGAAGGAAAAGGCTCATGGAACACTATAAAATGTCAGAATTTTCTTATCACAATGATATCGAAGTTAAAATACAATTCTATTTTAATAATTGCATTTCAGTGTCGGCACACACACACAAATGATTCTTTACGATCTTTTTTTATGAAATAGAGGGTGTTAATAGTGTTTGGGGTCATATATTAAAAATGATGTTATTTCACCATAATTCCATCTTAACTTTTGCAATTAAATCATTGGAGTAAAATCCACATAGTGATAAACTAAAAAAAAAAAATACATTCAAACTTATTTCATTTAAATTTGAAAATTTCTATGGCCGGAAGCATTACTGTCCCCACTTGAAGTGATGGGCAAAAGTGAACTAAAAAGTTAGAAACGTTTATGTAAGAAACATATTCCTAATTACTGATTTTATTATGGATAATAATTTCTACAATGTTAAAAGAATAAGATTGAACCGTAGCCATACGGTCGGATGAGTATGCCTATATAAGTCTAGTTCAACCCCGCCTCTCCTCCCAAAAAAAAAGTTATGAATAGTTTAATTAATTTTTTCTAGTTTAGTTTAACTATATTTTGAAATTCATAATAAACGTATAGTTTAACTACTTTATTTTAGTTGAAAACTAATTTTAGTTTAACTTTTAAAAGTTAGTTTAGTTCCCATCACTACCCACTGGATGTAAAAACACACAACAAAATGAATAGCAAACAGTAACATTTTTATTAACTTTAGTGTAACACTTTATTTCATTTTGACAAGCTTTAAGACAAAGTCAAGCATTGTACTAATTCAAATCTCTTAGTTTTTTATACTAATCATAGGATAAAGACTCTGGTAGCAATTATCAAAGCTTGAGAGATGAAAGCAACTTTAATAGACCTTAGACAAGAAAAAATTTTGAATAACAAAGAAAAATGTTTAGTACTGCTACAAAGGAATGAAATGTTGAAGACAATGGAATGAAAATAAAAAAAAAAAACATCACCAGAAAAATACAAAATTCTAATAATGTTTTTATTTACTGAAATAACCAAATTGTGAGGCTGAAGTTTGGAGTTCTGCCCCTTTCAGGATAAAGGAATGCAATATATGAAAATACATTTACTTCAAGATAATAAAGATATTACAACAGTTATTATGACATAACGCTACTGAGATGGCTAGTTTAAAATGTTAAAATTCTCAGGAACAACAAAGTTTTCATATTTATTGATCCTAAAGCTCTCATTTACTGAAATGCCAAAGTACGCAAATAAAGCTTCTAAGATAATCATTATTTTTCAACATTCTAGTCACTGGATAAGACTGATTTTTTTGTATCATGCAAAATTCCACTATATACTAAGTGATATACTACGTTGCTTTCCTCCACCGTAATAGCAGAGGATAATAACGCAAAGTCTCCCGCAGTCTACGACACAACTGATAATTGACGCCAAAATGTCTTTGACCTTATCAATACTACTAATTTGTTCCTGTTAAAAATATAAAAAAACAAGCCAATATTATTACATACTGGCAGTGGGTCGCTCTCTAGGCCAGATCTAATATTTATATCTGCTAACCTTGACATTAAAATCACTTTCTTAGTGCTCGACGATATCACAGCCACATAGAGATCACTATCACCCTCTCCACGACCTGGGAAGTCGACGCCGCATTATCATCCATTGCAATGGAGGATGGTACCGTCTTCCGTCGACACCATATAAGGCGAAATAACTGCAGCAGTGTTGGGTGCGGCCAAGAGACATGTCCCCCGGACCTATCTTGGCACAAGGCATAGACCCGCTGGTCTGGCAAATTGAATAGAATAGTTCAGGACCGGAAGAGGGCGCGTAGAAAAGCTTGTAAGAAAGATACCCCAGAATGCCGCAGGGCGTACAATCAGTTTTGTCGAAAAGCAAGCGAGATGGCCCGATAAGTGCTGTCGGATTATTGGAACGATGCCTGTGCCGGGCTTGATCTGAGGACACATCGAAAGCCTAAAGACTTCTGCGCAACTTGGAAGCCACAAATACGGTCCGCACACCCGCCACATTTTTGACACCCAGTGGGAATTCGGTCTCTAATGAAGAAAAATGGCCGACTTGCTGAATATATATTTTGCTTCTATCAGCAAGTTCAAGTGGAAGTCTCCTACGTCCAAAGCCCTCAACAAAGAACGGAAAAGGCAGGAGAGGAACGAAATGACCCAGCTAACCTGGGCAAGTGCAATGCGCTCTTCTATCGTGCTGAGCTAGATAGAGCGATAGATAAGTGAGAAAACAGAAGGGCTCCGGGGCCAAATCGGATTACCTCTGAGATGCTAAAGTATCTCGGGGTTAGAGCAAAGGACAAAAATCCTTGAGTTTGTGAATCGAACTTGGGTGGAGTGTGTGGCGCTGTGCAATTATTGTACCAATCTTTAAGAAAAGCAAAGTCGCGACTGGCGTTGAAACCTACAGACCCATATCTTTAACCTCCACCATTGGTAAAATGGCTGAACGGAAGGTTAATGAGCAGCTTGTGTGGTCCTTCGAGAGTGCCGGTATCCTAGCGCCAGAGCAGGCCGGCTTTAGGATAGGCATGAGTTCGAGAGACCAGGTCAATGTATTTATGCAGGAGGTTTCAAATGGGTTCCAAAGGTCCGAAAGCACATTTGTAGTATTTATAGACCTGAAACAGGCACACGACCGCGTGTGGAAGTGAAGTCAGTCCTCTATCTGCACTTAGGCCTGTCACACCCTAAAAGCTAGATGACAATGTCCCTCAATTTTATCATAGCATTAATTATTTGTATTTATTTCATCCCAATTATTTCCCCTTTCAAGGTCCGATTTCACCACCAAACCCCACCTTTTCCTCTTCTACTTGACTGAGTCCACAACATTGGCGACAACGTTGTTACAACCCTTCGCGGAGAAACACAAACAGTCCTGGTACGGGCGCTGGTCGTGGGCGCCAGATGTCTGGCGTTCATACTTGACACTACCTGGGCACTGCCCGGCAAACCTACCCACCTCGCACTGCCCACCTACCGACCTCGCACAGGGTTACTGCAGCGATCGGACCCCATGATGACCTGCTAACTATTGTAAAGAAACGCAAGCTTAAAATATATAGCCATATTAAAAGATTCACGGGTTCGCAAAGATCTTCCTTAAGGGAACAGTACCAGGAAAAAGAAGAAGAGGCAGACAGAGAAAGCGATGGGAGGACAACAAAAAAGAATGGACGGCCTACCATTGATAGAGGTTTTAAACAAGGCAAAAGACAGGGAGGAATGGAGAAAGACGGTCGACAAATCTAGCATGGTGCCCCAACGGTCGAACAGACTAAGGGATAGGTAAAAAAGGCTTGTAAATTCATATTAGAATATTTTTCAAATAAAACATTATTCAAAAGGTTATTTTTTAATAGAATGAACAATGAGCTGTAGATGTCCGAGAATGCGTTTCTGTAGTAAAGAATCAAAGAAAACGCTTTTAGCGTCGGGGATTCGCCCCGAACCCCACTGAAGGAACTTACAGCGCTCCACCAGACCCCCTAGCTGTCAAGAGAAAGGCCTCATGTTTCAACGTGGTTGTTTTTTTTGTTTTGTTACAATATTTTTTTAGCTGAAGGTTGAGAATCACGGCTATATATTTATGCAGTACGCGCGTTAATGCTTAGAAATAGGGTTTGGACCCCCCCCCCCCCCCACTCCAAAGTTCTGGATCCGCTAGTGAACAAACTTAAGACCCTTGACACATGAAAATACAAAATATGGTCTATTGACTTCATTATTTAATGAAATTAACCTAATGTGAGCAGGTCAGGAGGCTCGAGAAGACCTATTCTCTGCTAAACATTAGATTTATACAGTAGGCAGATGTTAGCGCTACTGGGTGGGCTCAATCTGTGACACCTCAGTCTAGGAAAAAGGGGCAAGAGTCACCTAAGTAACCAGACAACTAGACTATACTAACCTAAACTAAATGAAAGCACCAACGAAACTTTACTTGAAATTAAATAAGACAAAATGAAACTTTATTTACATCAGGGGAAAATAAATCGATAATAAAATATAATATATACACTAACCACTACAACTGAACTCAGCAACTAACTATAAAACCCTCTAAATCTCCGCCACTACCAAACACCAACAAACTAACTAATCTAACATAAACTGATAAAACCAACTATCTAACTAAATCAATACAACCCCTACACTAGAATTAGATCTACACAAACACACACTAATAAACTAGTCTAGATCTACAATATTCTACTACTACAACCAACCTATAACATTAACACTAAAACAAGAACACCTTAGTACCTTACTATTCACTAAGAACAGACTTAGACTATAACTTAGTATAAATAAGCCACTAAGGATCTAAACCGACTAAGGCAACACTACAGAAACAAAATAACAATAGATCTACAGCAGATTGCAGTTATAGCACAACAGAGTAATAGCAGCAATATTAGATACAGCAGCATGTATTTCAGCAGCAATAACACAACAATAATAATAGCCTGCAATACATAAATGCAAAACTATAAATACAAAAACATATATTCTATTAGATCTAGAACACTCAAAGCAGGACTGATGGGCGCCGCCATCTTTAAATCAACATGCTTAAAACAAAAGCTGCTAACTAGAAAATAAAACTAAATTAAAATATATCTGGCATATTTACATAGTGTGACATAGATCTAGTAAAAAAAATAATAAATAGTTATAAACTTACAGGCCGTCCCAGGTACAGAATAATAAAATAATTACACGACAGACCACAAAGATCTTCAGCTGTCACACAGAGATACTGTACTAACCACTGGTCTAATGTACACTCAACTGTTTTAAGACAGCATGTACATCACTTTTTATACTATCCTGCACTAACCTATTGTTGTAACTCCAGTGGCGGACTGAAAGGGTTAATGTGTGTGCGGCCTACTGATACACACCACTCAGGCCAATCACACAGGTCAACGGCTGTCGATAGACAAGGGGCAGTAGTTCACGCAAATAAGACCCGTGTTGTGGTCATGTGATCAAGATCCTTCACGGTCGAGAGACAGTGTGTTTAAAAAGGAATTGAGTCCAGGACAGCAAGGCAGTAAGGACTTGTGGTACCTTTGAGTCCTCGAAAATGTAGCTGTACGAGCTAGAGACACTAGTAATGTTTAGTTAGGCAGTTCTGTAGTGTAACAAAGTATTTGAATTTGATGCAGCCAATTGTGTTGAATTGGCTGTCGATGTATTTGTAATTAAACCGCCACTTTGTTACTTAAAGCTCTTGTCAAGTTCTTGTGTTAGATGTGCTGTTGTGTTGTTAAGTAGTATTTGCAGTATGCCTGATTAGGAGAGATCGTAACACTATATAAAAATATGCAGAAGTACAATTATAAGATATGACACTAACCTATAAAAAAGAATATACAAAACAGCTATAGCCTATGAAAATACACATAAAAAATAGCTCTGGGAGCGCAAGCTCACACTAAAAATGTGTGTTTCAAAAGCATTTTTTCATAAATTTGTTCCTTATATCTGCGAATTTAGAATTCCTGACGTACATTCTTTCATTAGACAATACCTCTATTCCTAGGTCTTAAACTCTAATTCAACTCTAAGAAGATAAAAATCTTCTTCGCAAAGATAGTTTAAACTTTAACACATGAACATACTAATAATAGAACTAGTCCATTCATTTCATATTTTAATCAAATTAACATTCAAATTTGTTTTTCTAAAGCATTTTTCGTATATTCGTTCGCTAAAGCTGCGAAGCCGTGTTGAGATATATTTAATAGTTCCATTCATGAATCGCGTACATCTAATTTTTAAAAAAGGTCACGCATGCGCAGAGCGAAGCTTTCACGCACGCGCAGAACGAACTTTATCCAAGCCAATATTTAATTCTAGATTAGTCTAGATCTATCTCTAACTCAAGATCTACTTCATACTTTAACACACGAACATACACAATTAAGTCTATTCTTTAAAAATTTTAATAAAAATATATAGGCCTACAAGCAAATGTTTTTATTTGAAAAAATGGATTTTAAATAACGTCTGCTGGTGAAACCAGACAAACTGCATATACCTGTTCCACATGCACGTTTTTTTTTATTTGTCTTTCCAATGTCGTTCCGTTCTTATACATTATGGATTACAGACTTGACTTTTTTATATTTTTATATGTCAATCTATTCATACATGTTAATCAGTGACGTAAACACTGCTAATTCGTTGGTTTTCTTGGCTGATTCGGGCAACCCATTCCATCCTTTAATGGCACTAGGGGAGAAGGATATTGTACAAATGTGACTTAGCAAATGGAACGAGAAATGTGCCTCTATCTTTTTGTCTTTCTGAGTATTTTATTAGATTTTGTTTTTCAGCGGTCTCCATAATTGGAAAAGCCATATATAATAGACATACATTACCCGCGGGTCTTAATTTGCGTATCTTTGTCGATATAGTCACTGAGGGTGTTTTGTAAACAATTAAACGATATAATAATGTTATAAGTATAGCTAATGCGGAATGCGTGAATGTAAAAATAGTATGAATGGAGCTATCAAAATAGCTAATCGACTCCGCCAAAGATCTTCTCAAAGTTGAGACTGAAAGCGCTTATGGACTCGTTCTTCTCAGATGATTGTGTCTCACACAAAAGACGTAAATTTTGTACCAACTCTATCACTTGGGACTGGTATGGAAGAAATTGATACTCTTCTTGATGACACTGACAGCATTACGTATTAAGGGCATCGAAAGGTTAAGTCTGTGAGACGCGCAATGGACAAAGGCTGCTTTACGATATTTTCCCACGAATCCGTGCCTGAACAGTCCTGAATTAAAGCTTTCACTGAGCAGCCTTGGCCGAGTAGTTTATGGTTTGTCCAAGTCTAGATTGTATATGTATTCACAATGACGTTTGACACAGAATCGATTACAGTCTCCAATAAACAAGCAAACGCACAAAGTCCCGGGCTCAAATCCTGGTGAAGTCTGGGGGGTTGTATTTCGGGATCTTTAGTCCAACCTAACATTAGCTGTGGAAAAGTAAGGGCGGTGGGTCGTTATGCTTGCCCCATAACATCCTCGTTAACCGTGGGCCACAGAAATAGATGGCCTTTACATCATCTGCCCTATACACATTTTGGACTTAATAAGATGTGCAGCAAGCATTTCCTGCTGCTGTGTCCCAGTGAACTTTCAGTGCTGTTTCACTGTGATCTTTCAGTGTAATCTAATCAAATTCAATTTGAAAACATAAATCAAAATTTTCTCGAAGTGTGTTTTGAGTTCCGCAATAAATTATGGTAGACAAAATTGGTTCTAATTTTTGTGGGTTCTCTACTATTCGCTTTGCAACAGCTGCATTCAGCCGTTTCTAACTTCTGTTTCGTAGTTCGAAAGTTGGAAGCATCTTGATTAGAATCTTTTTTAAGATGATTTAATGGTGTAAAAAATTGTTCAAAATTTGGCTACTTGGGATCCAGGGGATGCACGTACACCCCATTGAGAGGACCCATGTATCAAGACATTATATATAGTCTACCTGTGTTCATATACAAGGAGTAACCAAAAACCCAAGCATGCATGAGTTCAGCTTTCTATCAAATGTTACACATGACCAGGACAGGATGCCCATCATTATCCTATGGGACAAGATCCTATGTATTGATGTACTAGTTTTCCATTCTCCGTTTACGTAAATAGGAGGTTAAATTAAAACAGAGATTACATCCTGGCATCCTACATGGTAAGAGATTTTAACACACAAACAAAAAAAGTAACAAACACTTTCCATAACCATCTATTTATAAATTATCCCATTATGTTAAGTTCTCAGTTTACAATGGAAAGATAATTCAATCTCCATAAACACCACATTGGATGGAGAGGTAAGAGAAGACAACACTGTACAAGAAAAGGGAGATAAGCTGATTAATGTTACAGAATTCTTGTCCACAAGTCAAGCTTAAGAACTGGGCTCCAGGTATAATATACATAGAACAAATTATCAGAACTATTATATCATAAAAGGAATGATTATAAATGGAATTTATCCACTAGAATATCAACAATAAATACTAAAGAAATATGATTGCACATCTATAGACAGATATTAAAAAAATATTGTAAAATTGTCCCTTTACAACAGTATTGAGAAAAACAGTCTGATGTTCTCATATTTAGATTGTTATGTCTTGCACAGCTCAATGAATATTGCACACATTAAATAACCAATTAAGTCAAACAAATATACCAATAAGAAAAGGTGGTATCAATAGCTACAACAGAGCTTTGAATACACTAGTATAGAACTATCAAGTTTAATGAAATACTGAGGCTTGAACTATATGGCCAAACATACATGAATACTTACAATAGATATTGTTTCACATTGATTGCACTGTTGGATTATGTTAATTCTTTTGGCTTTCATTAGAGTGAACAACCTTTTATTAAACATATTTAGTTTGTACAACACAACAAACAACAATAACTGATCAGGGACACTAGTTCTGTAGTATCAAATAGAACAAAAAAATGAGATATAAGGGATTAAGAGAGATTTTAAAAAATGATTTTTTACATAAAAAAAAAAAAATCACAGGTACAGGAAAAGATACAGATGGTCAGAGCCACAGTGAGAAGATATTTTACCAATGAAAACAATATTTAAGTATAAAGTTAAATTGATTTTCAAAATAAATGAAAAGTAAATTGCAAAACTGCCATTGAATAATAGCAAACAGTAACATTTTGTATTGACTTTTGTGTAACATTTTATTTCAGTTTCACAAAAAAAAAACATCACCAGAAAAATACAAAATACAAATAAATGTTTTAATTTACTGAAATAGCCAAAGAAAATTTGCTTTACAGTAAGGGTGAAGTTTTGGAGTTCTGCCCTTACAGGAAAAAGGAATGCAATACCAATGATTTGAGCCTAATGGAAAATGCTAAAGCCAAATGCTGTATAAGTAACAGCATAAAAAGAAAAGAAATTCAATAAAAATTCTTTAGGGAAATGCTTTGATAGGTTCATTGCATTGTTTAATGAATCCTTAAGAATAATAAAGATATTACCATAATTATTATTATTACATAATGCTACTAAGATGGCTAATTTAAAATGTTAAGTTTCTCAGGAACAACAAGGTTTGCATATTTATTGATCCTAAATGTCAAATTATGCAAATAAAGCTTCAAAGATAATCATTATTTCTCAACATTCTAGTCACTGGATAAGACTAATTTTTTTTTCTTTAATCATACTAAATTCCACTATTTATTAAGTGATGCTATTATACATTAAGAGTAAAAAAAATAGTTTCCCTTTCAGACCTTGTGGTCTATAGTGCAGATGATGTAAAGGTCTTCTGTTTCTGTGGCCTACAGTTAATGAAGGTGTCATGTGGTCAGCACAACAACCAACTGCATTTACTTTTCCCCAACTAATGTCAGGTACCCATTACAGCTGGGTAGACTCAATGGTGACCAAAGATCCCAAAATTAAAAATCCCAGTCTTCACCAGGATTCAAACCCCAGTTCAGAAGCCAAGCGCATTACTGCTCAGCCACCGCACCTCCTCTATCTTACAGTACAGAAAGGTAAATTATGACGAAATAAAATGTAAAACTAGACAAAAAATAATACTTAACATGAGTCATGTACAATTTTGTAATTAGATCCAGCAAAGTTAAAGGTAAAATGTCTAGCAAAACTAATTTTACCAGGAACTTTTCCAATTAGACTGAAATCAGAAGCAGAAAGAAAATACTCAAGATTTGATGTGCAATCCCTCCATGGTAGTGAAGAATAATTAAAAAACAAGGCATTGAGATTCAATGTGTCACAAGTTATTATAGATGTGTTTTATTATTACATATTTGGTAAAGAAAAAACAACATAAAATAAACCTCTAGCAATAGCTGTCCACTCCTAAAAAAAAGCAGATATTATTTTACGAATGACAGAAATAATATCTTACACTCCTCCATGTTTTTCTAGTTCAGGATAATTACAGATTAGATTTTACTTGCTAACAGAAATAACATTTCCATGTTCTACTAGCAGTGAAATGAAACCCTCTACAAAATTTATCATACATTTCATGCTGAGGGCCCAACTAGTCGTATAGACATAAGCTTGTGAAGTTAACTTTGAAATTCAAAATAATTAAAATTAAAAATTGTGTACATCAAGGCTAAACTTTTGTAGAAATTTTTACTACTTTATTTTCTCTTCTGTAATGTGAAGCAAGGAATGTTATACAATGCTATTTTTATACAACGATTGTTGGTTCAGCCCCACATTATTAAACACAAATCAGACATTTCATGTCTTCCCAAAACAAACCATGGCCCTGTATATTTGTACATTGTTTTTTAAAGCTATGAAGATCTACATATTTAACCTGACCTAAGGCAGATGACTAAATAGAAAAAAGCTATTGTTTAAGATTGTTATATGATGATCCAAAAAACTAAAAAGTTGCCCAGAATGAAGTGTAATGTATGTTTAACCTTTCCTTGTGTTTAGCCTTTCCTTGGTTCACATTTATGAGAAAAATTGGTCAGGATTCTTTGATTGTCAATGACTTGAAGATTTCTGAAAAAATGTTATGAAGCTTTAGAGAGCTTATTACTGAAAAGCAAATTTAAACAAAAACAAAATTTGTGAATAAAAAAAAACAAAAAAAAACAACATATTCAAACACTATTCTTGTAAATTTACTGCAATGCTTCAACTCATTTTATGTTTGCTTTTTCTGATTATCTCACTCAGATCTTCATGTTAGAAAAAGTAGGCTATTTTTTCTTTCAAATTTGTAGCAAACCTGACATACAATTAATTTGTTTCTAAAGTGACTACCTGACATATGAATTGATCTCTGCAGTTGTCTTGATACTCTCTGAAGAAGCTGGTTCTGAAATAACTAAAAAATAAATGTCAAAAGAAATTAAAGAAACATAATTTATAAAATGTTGGATTTTTAAAATTTTTAGATTTTACAAAATAATTGTTGAGCAAAGTATTTTCTTCAAATTGAAAAAAAAATTGCCAGCCTATCTGTTGAAATGTTCAATGTTTACACCACTATCTGATGCTGTATTGATTGGGCTTTTTGAAATAAAAAAAATTAGTTTAATTTTATGACTGACTATATAACAATTGCCATAAGAATAGCAGCTGAATCCTTTAAAGAAAATAATGAACTAGATGAAATTTTTATATATATTTATGAACAGGCCTAGCACGTCATTCAATGGTCATATAAACCTTATGTTCTCTGCTGTGTATAAAAAAAAAATCATAAAACTGTCTTACCGACATGATTCTGTTTACAGAATCTCACAGTTCTCAAAGTTTGAGCAATCATGTGCTGTAGAACACAAAAAAATTATTTTACATTATTATTATTTTAAATTCAATTTGAAGCTAGACTGTTGGGTTTAAATTCTGGCAAATAAATTCTTACTAGCATTAGCCACCATCTAGGCTCTTTGATTTGTTCCCAGGCTACATATTGTCTATTTTGCTATGGGCCCCTTCTTTTTTACTCTTTACATCCTGCAATTTGTAATGCTCACATAATACTTTGGTTGTACCCACCTCTTTTTTTTTTTTTTTAACTTTCACTTTTTTTTCCACTTTCAATAAAACTGCCTACACTTAAACAATCCCCTGTTTTACCAGTATATTCTAGTACATGATATGTTTTATTGGAACGGCCTGCTTTAATATGCTTTCCCAACCACACTCACTTTTGACCTGTTCATTCAATACAACTTTTCTCTCCCCCACCCTTTTCACTTATTTGTATGATCTGCTTTATAACACTACCCCTCCGAACCATATACTTTTTGCGTATGAATTATTCCCCCCTATGCCTTGGAAAATAGTCCTACTTACAATCTGTGAGTAATTGTAGACTTTTCAGCTGGAGCTTTTTTTTTTTTTATTGCATCATACGCATCACATGCTCAAATAATATTTAGTAAAAAAAAAAGAAAAATATTTGAACACTACACTAACATAGTTGTGATCTATGATTTATAGTTTGTTATGTTGAATTAGAAAGGCCATTTATATTGGCCTCCTAAACACAATCGTCTGGCCTGAGATATCTAGTTTCCCTTTTGTAACTTTCCTCCTAAAAAGAAATAATTGTATCAATGACTTTTCTTCAGCTTCATAATTCAATATTCATAAGCTCTTTATGTTACTTTTGGTCAGATAATTTTTGTTATCACTCAGGCATTGTAAAGCTCTCTTGTCCAACAATTCTATTAACTTTTTTTTTTACCCTCAACACACAATATAATATAGTTAAACCTACATTTCATTTTGTTTTTATACATTTTTAATCACAAAAACATGTATTTAGTTAATGTTTGCTTCATACAACAAAGAAAAATTATTTCATACAATGTCTACAAAAGCAAGTTTCACACCAAGGAGAATTGTATGCAAAATAAAGTTTAAATAGTGGTTAAAAAATAGAAGGAAGTTTAACTCTTTGACTTCGTAAGGACGCTCCTGTCATTGATTTTACCAAGCTATAAAGCTCTAATCAACGGTGGTGTTTTAAAATTTCTTTTTCTTTTCTCCAATATATGTTTTTTATTTGCTGAAAGCATTATCTTGAATAGTTTCCCTTTGCTAACCAAGCACAAAATAGAGCAGTGAGATTCATAACAAATGAATATTCACATTTGACTACAGTAACACCTTTAGTAAAATTACTAAACTTAGAAAGCCTTCAGGACAGAAAACTCAAAAAGTAAAGTAGCAATTATACATATAACACTGCACCATAATCTTCAAATAACAAGGTTACAAAGACAGTTTGTGTGGATACACAAACTCAAAATCAGACCCGAAATGGTCCACTCAGGCAGGTAAAAAGGCAGGCTTTAATATTTTCAGAAAGAACATCAGAATGAAATTTTATCAAAGACAAATGACAGAGAAGAATGGAGAAAGAAGGTTGACAGATCTTGTGTGGTGCCCCAGCGGTCAAGCAGACCAAAGGATAGGTGTAAGTGAATGTAAAGTTAGATGTGAACCTGGCCTAACTGATGTCTTATAATGAATATCTAATTGTTTTGTAAAGGGTCAATCTCTTATTGAAATCCTAAAGAAAAAAACATTTTGTAAAAAAAAATGTTTTCTTTAGCTAAGTGCTCTATAACCATAGCAAAGCTCTGCAGTTCACATGATAAAATGAAAAACTACTTATTAATTGTTTTTAATTATGCCCAACTTATATGAATACTAAATAGATTTTTTTCTCTTTAACAAAAAAATAAACATTTTTTGTGTGTAAATGTAGTAGTTAGTATGACTTAACTTAGTAATACAAATGTAAAAAAAAAATTTTTTTGACAAAAAATCTAAATCCATTCACATAAATGTGTTAAAAATATGGTAGTCCTATATGGTAATCACCTCAACTAATGTGCCTCTCGTGTTTGTTACTATTAATAGTGAATAGTTGTAAAAGTGGAGTATTTTATGAAAAAACTGCTTTCATAAGTGATTTAAAAAATTAGATTTTTCGCTTTCAGAAAATAAAAAAGTAGTAGCTGTTGCATCAGAACTTTGAATGGTCTAAAATATTATCATGTTGGATTTTCCCTATCTTTTCTAGTTTACGAGATCTAAATGGGACGGACGGACGGACAGACTGACATTCCACAAAAAACTAATAGCATCTTTTCCCCTTTCGGGGCCGCTAAAAACAAAATCTAATAAAATACTCAGAAAGACACAAAGAAAAAGGCACATTCCTCATTCCATATGCTAGGACACATTGTACAAATGCTCCTTCTTCCCTATAGTGCTATTAGAGCATGGAATGGGTTGTCTGAGGCAGACAGGAAAACCAATGACTTGGCAGAAATTAAGTTATTGGTTAACATGCATGACTAGAAGCATGACCCGTAGGACGTAATCATCTTCTTTTTTTTTAAATAACATCTGTATTATATAAGATATGTTAAGATAAACATCCAGAATTTCCTTCTTTTAATGGGGTTTTAAAAAGGCTCTATTTTCTTTAGATTTATGTTCTGGAGGATAGTGATGGGGATAATGAGCTCAGAACATTCATTTTATATGTTTTTAAATTGTTTTCATATAAAGTTATGTGGAAATATGAATAAATATCGAATTTTTTTTTTTTTCTACTTTTTTCAAGGTTATTAGTTTTTATTTTTCCAATAGTACTGATATGAATAATTAGCTCAAAATTTCCATTTTTTGTGTTTTAGATTTGTTTTCAATATAAATATATTTTCTATATCATTTTCTAAATAAAAAACAAAAAAGTTATAAAGATCACTCCGTAAGGGAAAAAAACATTAATTTTGTCCAAATGTGGAAAATAATTCTGGAGTCAAAGAGTTAATCTTGTACTTTTTGATATGTAATCTTTAAAAAAGCATATTGGGTCTAAATTGCAAATAAATAATCGTTATTGGTAAATTTAACAGCTGTGGTTTCAATAATAAAAGGTGCTTAGTTGTTCTAGGCAGAGGGAAAGTAATAACAGGTTATTTTCTTATTTTTTCATCCACCGAAAGTGGGAAATTTATTGATGAGTCAATCAGGGCTTTTCTGTAGTGTTATAAAAATGAAAAAAACTGCAACAAAACTTAAGGGGAAAGAAAACAAAAATCTTACCATTTTCTCAAAATTGACGAGATTATCATAACATGTTTGATTTCCATCATTGGTAAATGTCATATCTGGGGACAGTGATAAAATACTATAAATTATAATGAATAATGAGTCAAACCACAGTAAACATTTCAAACAAAAATATTCTTAAATGAATGCAAACAGAATTTCATTTTTTCAGTCAATAAAGTAGAGCTGATTTCCTTTCAAATAGTGATCCCTTCAGACTTTGAAGTAATAAGTAGCATTAGAGTGTATTTCAAAGACTTCAACGCCTCACCTTGTATAAGAAGATTCATAAATGGAATGATTGGACTGGTCAACTTGCTGACAGCTATCCTATAATTTCTGTGATTTCTAGCAGGCTCCATAAATGTTTCAAATTCTGAAAACATTTTTTTAGTTTTACTTGGAAGTTTCTGGGGGAAAAAAAAGAATAATTCTATGTGCTTTATGTTATTTAATAGCATCAAGTTTCTGGCTATTGTCAATTTACTTAAGTTTTGATTTCAAGTCTTCAGAGAGGAATACTATTGTTACCAACCTAAGGGTTGAAACTAAGCAGAAGATTCTAACCCAGGAAATTAAAAAGATAAAGGTAAGTAGTCCATGTTTCAAGGGCAAGGCTGAAACTAACTTAAATACATTTCAGCCTCAATAAAGTTATGGACATAAACTGAGTTAACTGCACAAATTCACTAAAGAATTCTTTGTGAAACTTAAGATGCTCATCCAAAAATAACTATTACAACATAACAGCTCAAACCTCTAAACAGATAGTTTTAACTTAAAACTTTGTTACGACAGTCCAAACAAAAGAAGCATGCATTTAGATATTGTTGCAGCCAAAACTTATTGTCTTGATTTATTTTAGTTGTGGATGACCCTTAAACAAATTCAATACAAATTTACAGCCTGTTGAAACTTAACTAGTTGTCAAATATTTCAACACAGGTCAATAAGTCAAAAGATGTACAAAAGATTCTTTTTATATCTGAATCAGTCTTACAGAACTTTCTGTACTCACCTCCCATGTCTGTGATAATCTACTGACTGCTAGATGACCTAGTCCTATTGTGATGGCTGCAAAGCCATGGAAATTTTTGAGTTCCTTGCAGCTGAATAAAAAAAAAACTAGAATTAAAATTCAATTAAAGCAGGGGTTCTTGACCTGTGGGTAGCAACCCCTTTGAGGGTCAATTAAATGACCCTTTGCCAGGGGTGGGCTAAGACAGTTGGAAATTTATTTTTTTTTACTATATTTCATTGGAAGTTGTTGTTTTTTTTGCATTTTTAACGTGTTGTAATAAGCATATTTGTACTATGATTGGTATGCATATACATTTCTAATAATAAAGTAAATGGACATTACTTAGATTACATTATTACCACACAAATTATGAAATGATTGTCAAGCATCAATAAAAATAAACTAAAAAGTGGGAGTGACAAATGCGTCATTTGTAATGAGTTATCTCTGCCATCTTAACTAAATTTAGTGCAATTTTATTATCTAATGATGCTACTCACAGGAATAAAAATTGGCATGAGGTAATTCATGAAATATGATATCTTATCCATTTCCAATATTTGGCTTCCTTATTGATGAATCCATAGATGTAATAAATTGTTCACAATTACTGGTTTTCTTGAGATATATACATAATAGCAATTATAAAGATTAGTTTCTATGCAAACTTCTTGAAATGACCTCTGCAGAATGTGATGTAACTGACAAAGTTAGTTAAAATTTGGGAAATTAAAAGACCTCTTGGAAAAATTTTTGTGGTGTCTGCACAGATGCTGCTGGATTTAAAAGTCTGGTACAGAATGAGTCACCATAAGATAGCATCGTCACTCACTGTATGTTTCATCGATATATACATTAGTAACAAAGATACTGCCACAAGCATTAACCTACATCAATAGCAAGACAGCTAAATATGATCTCTCTTCAATGTCAGTTATAGAATTCTGGATCAATTGTTGGAAGCAATTCTGTTATATTTGATAATTTTTTCATGACATCCTCTTCCATTTCCAACAACATATCTTAAAACAGGCTTAACCTTTGCACTAACTTTGGCATGTTTCAAAATACTGTTGCAACAATATTATGGATTAAGTTTACTGTGTCAAAGACTACGTTTTCCAAGCCTAGCAATATTTTTATATTGTCATTTACGAATGCAATTTGAATATTAGAAACATGCATACAAAAGTAAATAACTAAATTGTAATTGAAGTGTACATTTATTTGACACATAAATAAAGCTCTTTCTATGTTCAGCCTCTAACAATGGAATTAACATCAGTGATCTACATTTTGATAATGATCTCATAACATTAACTAAATCACATTTATCTAGACCTATAAAAAAAAATTTATGTAAGGGTGCGCAGCCAAGTGAAAAATTGAGTCGCAGAACTAAAAAAGGTTGAGTACCGATGAATTAAAAGGAAGCAAAAGAAAAAAAAAAACAAAAACAGGTGCTATCCATTCAACTTATTGAATAAGTTACAAATTAGTTCCTGTGTACTTACTGCTGAGCCAATTTAATAAATTTTCTCAAAAGCTGAACTCTTTTTCCCAAATTAGTTAACAAAACCATTTCAGTCACCACCCAGTACTGTAGCTGCAAGTAATATAGAATTGCCTTTAAAATAGTTTCTACTATTACATTGAAATATTTCTCAAATCTAAATGCTTTCAAATGGTTAAGAGAAAAGTTGACCTACAAAGACAATCATGAACAACAATATTAGTGGACCATTAGTAACTTATAAATATAGTTGATATAAAAGGGAAAAGAAAAAGTCTGTTATAGGCCTACCTGCTCAAAACGCTTTAGAAATTGTTGCAAATTTGGGAAAATTCCATCTGGAAACACTGTTGGCCCAAATATTTTATTTAATATTTCTTGCTAGTATGTAACGAAAACAAAAGAACAAACTAAAATAAATAAATAAATATGTACATATACTGTAATATCTCTGTTGGGCAAGTCATCAATTATCAAACATAACACATTTCTAGTTTTCTCTTCCTTTCACCATCTGTCTATGTAGTCTCTTTACAGTGCACTTGGATGCACCATATGAGTCAGCACAGGAGCAGAGTTATAACAATATATATGTATACATAATTATGTTAATATTATATTATATTAATATATAAGAATCTTATATTGCTATAATGATTGCCCTTCCAAATTCTTCTCAAAAGCCTCACCCTTCCAATCAAGCAAGAGACTACTACCTGAATCCATCAGTATATTGGCATATTCTCAAACAAAGGTTATGAGTACAAAACAAGCAATATATAAAGAGATATATAGTAGAATAAATATATGTGTATTTTTTTGTGCAACACAGATGAAGACATGCAAAATATGATTTTTTAAAATTTATTTTGAAACTGACCTCAGAGACTGCCATAAATAGTTCCCAATCATAAAAAGTGATTTGATTAGCTAGCTCCTTAGTACTCATAACCTCTAGCAAATGCATTGTGCTTGTAGAAGGACCTTCTTGTTCAGGGACCGGTGTCTGCAAGAAAAAAAAAGGTACTAACATTTATCAAATGAAAAATTTTTGTCATTGGTGAGATGAAAGGTGATCGGCATAACAGAGGTGCAACCCCATCCTGAAATGCTTTAAAGACCAACTTAGGTTCAACTTGCTTTAATTGACATATAAAAGAGCAGGCAGCTTTCCAACTAGACAGCTGGAGTTTTTTTTAACAATAGCCGCAGGATAGACATTTCAGACCAAAGGAAAATCCACTGCCAATGACAGAGATGACCACTGCCAGTGTTATGTCAGAGATGGATGTGGTAGAATATGTTAAGTCGCAGCTGGGACTGCATTGCAATGTGAAATACTGTACTCTGCATTAATCCTCATACTTGAAGAGTAAAGTCTTATTAAAAAATTCTGAGATGCTAACTATTGGAAGATCTAGGCTTAGACAACTGAAGTAAAGGAATGTAGTGCTTCATGTCAAAATATCTCCATAATTTACTAGCATCCTTATGTCAGAACTATGACCAATGGTCAATACTTGCTACACTCAAATAAAGCTCATGTATACCCCTAACTCTAATAATGGGGCCATATCATTTCAAATACAAACCCTAGCCCAGTGAGTTCTAACATAGGGTCTGTTTTAAAACTTTAATTATAAGTACCAGCCTAAACTTACAAGGGCATCCAAGTGTTCTCTTGGTGCAATAAACAGTCTGCCATTTAAACTAAGTGACATCACAATACAGCGATCTCTTTCTTTAAACAATACTCGTTCTGGAAATACAAATGTATTGAGTGAGTATTAGAAGCAATGAAAAAAAAAGTTTTTTTCTACAATTTACTGTGTTAAGAAAAAAAATAAATTGCTAAAAATGTAACAAATCTTTCAACTTGAGTTTCTTTTTTTTAATTGAAAATTTAAAAAAATAAATTATTTCAATAGTCATATTTTTTCAAAATAAATAAAACAACTTGTTTAGTACAAACCTCCATTGGATTTAACCTCACATAAAACTGGGTCATGACCTAAACACAACTTATCCCTGGCACAAAGAACTATATCGCCAACAGTTGAGTTCATTGAGAGTCGAATGGTTGTGTAAGTATGGTCAGCACAGTAGACTTTGAAAAGATCTAATGGCATTAGAGAAGAATAAAAGCATTGGCTTTGAAACTTCAAAATTTATCTGGTATTATCAATAAGAAGCTCAAATCCTTGAAAAAAAAAAAAGAAAAAATACATGAGCTACTTCTAAGAAACTTGTATGTTTTGCACTTCATTAAATGTGGTCACATACAAATGGGATGGACAGGAAGTGCTTACATTCATCTGTTGCTCTGACTTTCTTCTCACCATCACAGTCTGACCAAACTGTTTTGGCTTGACCTTTGCGACTCAAAAATAAAGATTTCTTTTTTGTAGACTTGCCACTAACTAAGCTGAAATATTATTTCAAAAATTTATATTTGTATTCACAAACAGAAAGTATATGATATCAATGTATTAACTTTGATAAACTATAAAGCAAGATATTTAAAAAAATCCTTTTAAAAAAAAAAACTAAGCTTATCTAAAGGAGAAGAACTCCACCCTTAAAATGAAATATATTAATAATACACAAATTATTTCCCTTATTCAATATTAAACAAAATAATTAATTGACTAACTGGATATTTTTAGCGGCCCCCGAAAGGGGAAAAGACGCTATTAGTTTTGTGCGAAATGTCTGTCCGTCTGTCCAGTTTAGATCTCGTAAACTAGAAAAGATATTGAAAATCCGACATCACAATATTTTAGACCATTCAAAGATCTGATGCAACGACTACTTTTTTTTTTCTGAAAGCGAAAAGTCTAATTTTTTAAATCAGTTATGCAAGCAGTTTTTTAAAGAGAAAAAGCTAATTGGTATGCATCATAATTTAGACCTAATTTAAAATGAATAGTAATCTTGTAAACTTTATTTTCCTAAACCATTTTTTTTCTTGCGGAAATTTTTTTTTTTTTTTTTTTTATGAGGATTCTAATGAGAGATTGAGTTTTTTCAAAACAATTAGATCAATTATAAGACATCATTTAGGCCAGGGGAGGCACGGTGCTTGGCTTCCAAAACGGGGGTCCCAGGTTCGAATCCTGGTGAAGACTGGGATTTTCAATTTCAAAATCCTTGGGCGCCTCTGAGTCCACCCAGCTCTAATGGGTACCTGACATTAGTTGGAGAAAAGTAAAGGCGGTTGGTCGTTGTGCTGGCTACATGACACCCTCTTTAACCGTAGGCCACAAAAACAGATCAACTTTACATCATCTGCCCTATAGGCCACAAGGTCTGAAAAGGGAACTAGTTAGGCCAGGTTCACATCTAACTTTACATTCACTTTCACTATCCTTTGATCTGTGGGACCATTGGGGCACTACACAAGATCTGTTAACCTTCTTTCTCCATTCTTATCTCTCATTGGCCTTTGATATAATTTCATTCGGATGTTCTTTCTGAAAATATTGAAGCCTGCCTGGGTGGACCACTTCGGGGGCCGATTTTGAGTTTGTGTTTCCACACAAACTGTCTTTTGTAACCTTGTTTTTAATTGATTCATGTTTTGCTAGGTACAATAAATAATTGTTAAAAGTTTCAACTTGTTCAGAGAATGCCCGAGGGAGAAATAGTGTTAACAATTATTTAAGGGGACTAAACCCAACAAATTAAGCCATGTTTATTTGTTTGTAAAATGTTTTACATGTTTCGGATGTTCCTTCAGAGTTTAAGATAGTTTACTTACTAGTCCAAACCTCCCGCAGGACGATGGGGGATGGGAGCGGGCAGGGTTTGAACCCGGAACCATCAATAAATCCCAAACGACAGTCCAGCGCGCAAACAGCACGACCAGGCAAATAGCACTTAAAGAAAGTTACAGAAATTATAAGCCATCTGTGAATCCTGAAGGATCAGTTTCCTTTGCTGGTATCAAACAACCAGTAATTAATTTACTAATTGTTTTTTTATTTTTTTTATTTATGTCTTGTCTATGCCAATGAATAATTGTGCAAAGTGTCAACTTGAATGGGTGTGGGAGAAATAACGTGTACACACTTTTTACCAAACACACAGATAGAAAATCAGAGTGTGTTGATATAAGCTTTGTAAAAAAGTATCTACCTTTTGCTCAATTGTGGATGGAACTTATTGAAAAATATTATTTAAACCTAGAAATTGAATGAGATTCTATTAGCTGGTTTTAGTTGAGGTAAGAAATGCATGAATGAAACTTTCTTAGCACATAGTTATCAGAGGTCTGAGAGAAAATCTTCATGGCCAATTATGTACAAGTGTGTGAGGCCAGCTGTTCTAATTATTCATTGTATTAGTCAAAAGAGACAACAGATGAGCCAACAATGTTAGCAAGTGTGAGACATGCTCTAATAGTGGATTGTTCAATATGACTTTTTCATTCAATCTGTCAGCTATAGCTCTTGAGTGTTTTCAAATCACTAAAGCGTGTACAGGCAGTTATGTTCATCATGTATCAATCTTTTAGAGTCCAGATACTGCTATTAAAACATGACAAATGTGACCTTCTGCACCTTAGGATGAAAAGTCTTTCTATCCTAGTATAAAAAGTACATAGGAGAGGCTCTGGTTTGCCATAGGGAATGATGATATCAAGCATATGGAAAGGAAACACAAATTAAGATGCAGTCACACAAATCAGCTTGTGCTATCTTCGGTCCTATTGTCTAAACTGTGGGAAACTACCTTTGGCTTTTTTTTTAAGTGTAAGAGACAATTTCCCAAGTGGCTAGTAATTTAAATGACTGTGTGGGGGAGGAGAAACTATAAAATAGCCTGGGAAGGGTAAAAATAAGTCAATGACATGAAACTAAAGTTTCATCTTTCTTTTAAAATCAGACACACTGAATCAAAGCTTGATTTGAACCATGCTAAATAAGAACCTAAGGGGCAATAGCACTTAAAGAAAGTTACAGAAATTATAGAAATTTTAGGCCTGATTAACCTCCACTACTGAGCTGAGCAGATATTCTCAATGAGTAATTTTAATGTATGCTAAATGTATTCTGCAAACCATAGAGCCCTCACATAGTGAAAAGAAAATGTTATTCCTGACATACATGAGCTGGACAAACTTGTTACGATTGATGTTTGCTTCAACACCAGTGTAAGTGAAAATGAAATAGTCAGTATGAAATTATTTTGCCAAACTTCTAATGAACTTCAATGCCAGTTGCCATGAATTTGTGGATGAAATCCATTCGGCTATGCACTTGCTAAAGATTCAACTAAATATTGCTGCCCTGAAATGAAAGCTATATTCCATTTCTATCAATGTGATCATCACAATTGCCTAAAATTTACTAACAGCTAAATAATGTGATATTGATATAAAGTATTCAAATATTTGAAAATTTAAAAAAATACAAAAAAACTTAAATTGAATACAATGTAAATTCTAAATTGATATAGACGTAGGCAGTAAATCCAAAGTCTACTAACACTAAAAACTACCTTTTTCTGCTGCTGACAATGGCTAAGAGCTTCTCATGATCAGATATAAGACTAGGGTATGAAACACAGTCTTGAGCAATTGTTTTAGTCAATGTCTGAGGTAAAATAAATAATAAATATAGTGGATACAAGCATCAAAATTATTTCTACAAGCCTTGACTCCAATAACACAAATAAAAACTGACAATTTACCTCCAAAAAATGGCCAACAACTTGAGTGCCAATAAACTTTTCAGGATCCAATTTGTGCCATGCAAGTACAAAATGAATGACACATTTCTTCTGAGATTGGACAAACTCTAAGTCTTCATGGTTACCTCCAGATTTTTTATCACAGAAGTAACTACAATCAAAGTTAAGGATACAAACAATGGAAAAGTAAACCTAATCCTAAGAAATATTTTAATGTTGAATTAGTTATTTTATTTAATGCAAAAATGTAATAGTGTGGAGTTAAGCACCGCCCTATTTGCTAATGTCCAAGTGAGAAATAAAGTTGTACTCTTAATGTAACATCTCTTAGTTAAGTATATGACACCCTTGTAAATGTACATTGGTATGCTCCTTGTTAACAATATATGCAAAAGATTAAGATTTGTATACATTTGTCATAATGTTAGACTTTGCTTGGTGTTCCTAGCATGGACCACACAAATTCTCATAATATAAATTTATCATCATTATCAGTCCCTTGACTTGTGTAGTAGGGTGCTGTGACTTTTTCAATCAGCAGCTGTTCTTACATAACATTAGGAGATATTTTGCATTGTCCAGCCAGCAAATCTTTGAATGACCCTTTTACTTTTGTGCTACCTTCACAATACCTAGAGGATGACAACAGTGTGTCCTGTCTTACATTATGACCAAAACCAGTTCAAATTTTGTCTCTAATGGAGTCTTCATTTTTGGCACGTAAAGAAAAAAAGTTCCCTTTCAGACCATGCGATCTATAGGTCAGATGATGTACAAATGTGATTAAAAATAAAGTTAATTTTTTTTACTATGTATTCTTCTGTTGGCCTCCTTCAGTCGTATAACCACTATGGTTTATCTCACACACTTTCTCATGTGGCCTGTGGAGCCCTATTTTGGAGAGACACTGCCGTCCACAAATATCGCAGGTTAAGGTGGCTTTTGCTTTGGTGGTAGAGGAGATGGCCATTTTTCGTATTGTACGTTTTTCTTCCTGAGCTGAGACCCATGTTCTTTCACTGTCCATAGCTTTCTTGGTCACTGTCTCCATCTGGTGTGGTCTAGAGCTATGTTTTCCCAATGGTCAGTATTGATGTTCACTGATTTGAGGTCTCTTTTTATTACATCTGTGTAGCGGAGGTGGTGGCGACAAGTATTTCTTGAGCCAGTCGCGTGTTGTCCATAGAGGATGAATTTTGGGATGCGTTTGTCCTCCATCCGGTGAACATGTCCAAGCCAGCGCAAGCTGCGTTGTCTTAGGGCTGTAAAGATGCTGGGAATACCTGCTTGCGCAAGGATCTCAGTATTGCACACTTTTTCTTTCCATGTGATTTTCAAGATCCAACCTCTACACAAACTGCTTTGCAAATGTTGGAAAGAAGATGCTGTGCCGCAAGACCAGGGGGATGCTAAAATTGTTACACTGTATAAGAACAAAGGTGACAGAAGCGACAGCAACAATTACAGAGGAATCTCCCTCCTAAGTATTGTAGGCAAAGTCTTTGCTCAAGTGATACTTTCCAGGCTACAAAATCTCGCTGATCAGGTCTATCCAGAATCACAATGCAGCTTTTGCTCAGGAAGATCCACGATTGACATGATTTTCTCCATCCGCCAACTTCAGGAAAAGTGCAGAGAACAAAGGATACCTTTGTATATTGCGTTCATTGAACTGAGAAAGGCCATCGATCTAGTCAGCAGGGATGGCTTCTTTAAAATTTTACAGATAAAAGGCTGTCCACCCAAGCTACTAAATGTTATCATATATTTCCACCAAAATATGATGGGTACAGTGCAATTCAACAATGCAGCCTCCGAAAGTTTCAGTATAAACAGTGGAGTTAAACAAGAATGTGTCCTGGCCCCAACCCTCTTTGGAATACTATTTTCACTGCTAATCCACAATGCGTTTGACAAATCCACCAAAGGCATCTCCATTCCAAATTTGATGACAAACTCCTAAATATCACCAGACTGAGGGTCAAAACTAAAATCAGAACCACCCTCGTAAGAGATATGTTATTCGCGGACGACGCAGCGGTAGTGGCGCACACACAAGAGGAACTTCAGTCACTAATGTTCCACTTTTCTCAGGCCTGTAAAGAATATGGCTTAATTATTAGCATGAAGAAAACAAATGATATGGGATCGCCTGCTACAGCACCACCCTCCATCTTCATAGACAATAACAAGCTGGATGCCGTAAATGAATTCTGCTATCTGGGATCCACAATTCAAGATGACCACTTCCTAGAAGAGATTAAAAAAATGCATAGAGAAGGCTGCTTCGACCTTCGCTAGGCAAAGAGTTTGGGAAAACCAGAAGCTCACTACAGTGACCAAAATGGAAGTCTACAAGGCATGCGTTAGGAGTAAACTACTGTATAGCAGTGAATCATGGACCACCTACGCAAAGCAAAAGAGAAAACTGAACTTATTCCATTTCCGATGATTTTTTACTATAGCATGCATTATAGTATAGTTATTAAAGAAGCAATAGAAAATTTACATTAGCATATAATGATTTGCTGCCAATAAATACTTTCTTGAAGAAACCTTCACTTTAAAAAATTTATAAATTTCTTGCTGAGACTTTAACATACAGTAGCACAGTGACTTATGTCAAAAATCAAACTCATGTGATGAATATTTTCCTTAGAGACAGGTTTAATTCTTCATACAGCACATACGTTTCCTTTATTTGTCTCTCTGTTGTATTCACAGGCTCCCAGGCATGCTACCCTGCATCAAAGTGGTGCCCAGGTGTAAAATATTATAGGAGGAAACAATTAGGCCAAAATGGTAGCAAAGCAAGACTTCCTTGGAGGTGCCTAAGGGGGCGTGAGAGCATCCTTATTGCACTCTGCTGGGTTGTGAAAGAGCTCCCACAACCTTGTCACAATTCAGGCGCTATTCTTCGAGAGGCAGTTATATAAATGGCGTGTCATGCACGGTTAGTCTAGTATAGAAAAGGAAAATGGTGGGAGTCCCGGTGTACATGGCCTCTGGCCGCAAGCTGAATTCCCCCCCCCCCTCCGCCAGACAGAACAGTGTACACTGTTCTCATTCAGGCCAGTGAGAGGGAGCTCTTGTTCACTTTTAATGTCCTAGAGTTCCAAGAGTCGAAGGCTCAACTCTACCTGACAGTTTCAAGAAGAAGAATTCACAGGCTAAAATAAGTACAGTATTGTATTTTCTGATTCACAAGCCTTTTCACAAATTCAGGGCCAAGTTTCTAAGGAATCTACTGTATTGTAAGTTAAGCATTACTATTCTTGATTGAATACTAAATTGAGAAAAAATATTGAAATGTCACTCATTCAGATTAAAGATACTAGTTCAGAACAGCAGCACAAAGTTTTTCATCAGAAAAGAAAATTGAATGTGTTAGCAGAAAATCCTCCAGAAACATGTCTGAAAAAAAGAGAAGAAATTGAAACATCTTAAACAAAAAGACAGAAGAGAGTTTGTGTTAGAAAAATTCATAGTTAGCCAATGCAAAGGAGAATGAACAAGGGGATGGGGGGGGGGGGGGGGGGGGGGGGAGAGGATTGTAGCATAGATTAAGGAATGTGAGTTAAGAGTTTATGATGTACATAAGTACAAACTATACAGTAGCTGTGAAGGTAGAATTTGAGACATATCTATCAAGTTTTTCATCTTGATTATATGTATGTATATACTTTCAAAGCTGGGGCTGCGCAGCCATGGGAAATACTGCATTCCTCACTAATCTTCGTATTCGAAGACAAGCCTTATTATTATACTTTCAGATGACAAAAACTAGTCACTGGTCCTAAATCGCACATGATGGAGACTTTTTCTTTCAGGACATGTACATAAAAAAAGATGGACACACAAATAAATACAAATAGCAGTTTTTCCTTGTGTTTGTGTGCATAATAATTTATTATTATACTTTCAATGTCTAATCCACCACTGTTCCTATCAAGTACTAAGACTGTCAAAGACTAATTTGTTTTTAACAGGCACTGTTAATTATTTTCCTGATCTAAGCACTACTTAAGTCCCACCTTGAATTTGATGCTCTTTTTTCTGTTCCATGCGTGTTTCTAGAAGATATTCCAAAGCTTTTTCTGGTGTCCCTGCCATTACAGAATACCTGTCAATTACAAATAATTGAATATAATTTTTTTAAATATTATTATGTAAGAAATAAAAATAATGTACAATAAGCTTTAATATCCCAGAAGAAAAAATGTATAATAAATGTGAACATTTGATACAATGATTACACAGTTTGGAAAATGTAGCAGACTGACTAAATCTTGGTGTAAGATCTGATGAAGTGTAGGACCGTCTAGTTACATTATTTTGTTGTTATGTAAGACTGCAAAACAATTAACTAGTTATGATAAAAATAATGGGGGAAAAAAATCTGTTCAATTTCTTTTTATGACCCGTAATTTTAGTTTAAATAATAAAAATCATATTTTTAATATTAATTATCTGAAAGAAATTATTTTTAAAAATGCATTTGTACTGAACTTTTGTATAAAATGTAACATTTTATAGACAATTGTATATGGAAACAAGAAAATGTCAACATCAAAAACATTATTTAACCCTACTCCTACAGTTCAATTACTAAATATTCATTGTACAGCAGAAAACCTTACTTGTGATCTGAATGAAATGAACCATTTAAATCAACTGCCACTGGAATTTTCTCTAAGACTAACACATCTTGACCATGCTCTTTCAGACGTACTGTATTGGCTTCCACATCCTGTTTAGGACACAGAGAAAAGTGTAGGCAAGTAAGATGATAAAGTTACATTGTTATACAGTAGTTTAAAGTTGCACTTACCCTTAGAATTCTGTTAAAATCATCTTTGTCAACTCTAAGAAAGTGACAGTTATCTTCTGCTAAAGTAATTGTGGCAGCTCTATTTTGAAACAGAAAAGAACAATTATTTGAATATTTTTATTACACTGATTTTAAACTGTATGCTCCTCAATTATCTAAAACTGTTTCGTTTTTATAATTATTTTTTTGCTGAGTTTTTTAATTCTGTAGAATTTTAATGTTTAATAAAGCTATTAGGTTTTCTAGAAAGTTTATATGTTTTCTAAAACCATTATTTTTTTCAAGAATTATTATTTTTCATTTTAAAAACATTTTTATTTTTAACAAAAATTATTACTTTTGCATGGTTGATGGGCAAAAAAATTCATAACAAAATATAATTTCAATGTAAAAAAATATTGTAATTATAAGTTATTTGTAAATAATTTTACACTACGCAAAAAAAAAAAAGAAATCTAGGATCAAAGAAAAACTGTTACTATTAATTGCTATTTCTTTACCTAGGTGCATCATTCATCAAGGCAAGTTTACCAAAGTCATCAGTTTCTCCAAGAACACAAACAACTCCCTATAACAAACAAAGACCTTATACTGTATCACCAAAAATTGTTTCAAAAAAAAAATATTTAAATATATATATATATTTAGGACTTGCAATAAGAATTGAAAGGAACCCATCCAATAAAAAATGTAGAAGAGACATTAGAATGCTTATGCTTTACAATGCATGTTAATAGCTAGAACCAAAACTGATAAGCAAACCAAAATTCTCTTATCTTATCTTATCTTATATAACACAGACGTTACTTCAAAAAAGTAGATGATTACGTCCTACGCGTCATGCATATTAACCAATAATTTAAATTCTGCCAAGTCACTGGTTTTTCTGGCTAGCTCAGGCAACCCATTCCATGCTCTAATAGCACTAGGGAAGAAGGAGTATTTGTACAAATTTGTCCTAGCATATGGGACGAGGAATGTGCCTTTATTTTTGTGTCTTTCAGAGTATTTTATTAAATTTTGTTTTTGTATTTGAAGATTATGGTTCAGAGTTTTATGTATAATTGCTACTTTACTTTTGAGTCTTCTGTCCTGAAGGCTTTCTAAATTTAGTGATTTTACTAAAGGTGTTACTCTAGTCAAATGTGAATATTCATTTGTTATGAATCTCACTGCTCTATTTTGTGTTTGTTCCAGTTTCTTAATGTTTTCTTGAGTTGAGGTGTGCCTAACGGTGGATGCATATTCTATTATTGGCCTAACCAAGGTTAAATAACATTTTAGTTTTATGTTCTTATTTGATTTATAGAAATTTCTTTTAATAAACCCTAATGCTTTGTTGGATTTTTTTATAGTTTATTCAATATGTGGATTCCATGACAGTTTTTCATTTATTATAACACCTAGGTATTTTGCGTTTTTAGTCTGTGTTACTGGTTTGCCATGAATAAGAATAAGAAGTGGAATTAATTTGTTATAGTTTTTTTATTACTCTTAACAACTGACATTTTTCTGGTTGGAAAGACATGCTCCAATTTGATTCCCATTTCTGTAATTCATCGAATTCTCTTTGTAAAATATCTGTATCTTGTGTTGTTTTTATTGTTCTATATATTATGCAATCGTCTGCAAATAATCTGACTTTTGTTCCTGAACTAATGCAATTTGGTAAATCATTTATGTAAATTAAAAATAGTAGTGGATCCAAGACTGTTCCTTGAGGTACACCTGAGTTTACTGTTATTGGTGTTGATTTAGAGCCATTTATTATTACAATTTGTTCTCTCCCTATCAGAAAATCTTTAATCCACTGATGCAGTGGACCATTAATGCCGAAATATTTTAATTTTTTAAGCAAACTATGGTGGTGAACTTTGTCAAAAGCCTTGGAAAAATCTAGAAAGATAGAGATACCCTTCTCTTTCTTTTGACCCTCAGTACCCTGCCCTTTATTTCCTATTCCCCTTTACACATGCATGCACAAAAACAAACTACTGGTATTAAAACTTTTAAATGAACAATTTTATTTTGAGAGAAATATTGTAGTATCTGTATCTCCTAAATTCTTTCTTGGTATGCCAGTCTTCCCTAGTGCTAGTACAGATTTAGATCTTGTGTCTTCATTTACTGTAACTATACTGATTTCCTCATGATCTAGAGCTAGATGATCTAGATGATCGTTAAGTCAATCTCCATTTCACTATCATTGTAATCATTTTCTAGATCTAGTTCATTTCTCAGAATCATTGAGGATATAGTTCACTGCTTCATGCAAAGTTTATTTTTTTGCATTATGATTACCTGAATCAATAGCGTGTTTTTCATTTAGTAAATCAATTTACCATTTAAAAAAATACAAAACTCATGGGCACTGCTATTACTCTCATTTACCATATGTCGAATAGTTCTGAGACATTTTTATTTCTTTGTATTTTTAATTACCAACTGTAGGTTTAAGCTAAGGTGCGCAAGACCTATATATTGAGCTGGCGGGGCGTGGATTTTTTTTAACGTGCAGACCCATAAATAGGACTGGTGGGTTCAAAAGTTTAAAAATAAGAAAACCTGGTTTCAATCTACATCTAGATGTTTAAAAAAGCTAATTTTGGAGAATGTAGCATGTGTCTTGTTAAATAAAAACTACACCAATTTCAATTCAGACAACCAAAGTATCACAGTGTAATAAAATGTAAGATTATAAATATATATACATATATATATATATATATATATTTATTTATTTATTTATAAAATTATAATAAAATAAAACAAACTTCTTACTAAATTTGAGTAACTGAATGTTCAGCTAAATAATAATTATTTATTCTGCTGCAGCTTATTTGTGAATAGAAAAAATTGTTTTGACATGGCTTACTTTTCCATAAATAGAAACATTAACTGATCCTTTCAATATAATGTACCATGAGCGTCCTTCATCTCCTTGATTAAACACTGCAACAATAAAATAAACAATTAAAAGCATCATATATGTTTGGTATTTCAATATATAGTTTCAAATAATTAGGCATTGTCTGGAAGTTTTAAGATTAAGATTGATCACAGAAAATATTGATATTGATATAGAACTGTACTTACAAACAGTGCCTGCTTTAGCATGAGCCTCAAACATAATGCAACCAGCTAGCTCTCTTTTAACTGTATAAGACAAGTGTTGTAATGGTTTGATCTGAATTAATTCTTCATATATAATGTCTATTTCATCTTGTGTTCGCTCATCTGGCCTAAATGGATCAATGTTTAAAAATGTTTCTGAGACATATCACTGTAATATCTACAACACATTAGGTATTCATTAAAAGAAAACAGATAAATAAAAATTCTGATTGTTAAATAGAATATAAAATGTATCCCATTCAAGAAACTTTAAGAAGCAGTCATTTTTAATAATTAAAAAAAGACTTTTAAAAAAAGTCAACACATTATTTGAATGGTCAATTATGATCACCTATTTTAAAAGAAAAATACATAAAACCTCTCTAAGAAATGATGATAAATGAAATACTGAGGAAATGTTCTAATCTGGTTAGAGGCTAATACTAATAGGCTTATCCAACATGTTTTGAGCTCCCAAAACTTAATTTTTGATGCCAAGTTCCAATGGTTAGTTAGTTGGTTGTCACAAAAAAGCCTGAGTGACCTTTAGCAGCAAAGAACTTTTTCATAAAATGGACCAAAGCTTCAATGTATGTACATAATGACTTACATTTTTCTTAAAATCATTCTCATAGTGGCATCAGGACTTATTTGTGCCAGTAAATTGATGACATCATTTATATTATCATGTGCTGACTTAATGTCCAGTTCAGTTGGTGTACAAGTCAAATTTTCTTCATCTTCCAGAAAGCGATAGAACAGATATTTATCTAAGAAAGGATGCAGCTTGCAAACTGTGAAAAGAATGTTTTTTTCCTTTCAGCTTTTTCTCTTACTTTAAAACAAAATGAGTCTAAAAAAAATGCTTTGTATTTTTGAAGAGCATAAAAAAAATACAAACCATGCATTAAGACTCCTTCTTCTAGTAAAGCCTGAAACATTCCCACAGCTAACTCTCTAGAATCAACTTTGGGAAACATATTCATCAGCCAGTCCACCTAAAAATGCAAAGCATAACAAGCATTATTTAACTATTTCTAATACACTGTTCATAATGTTAATAAAACATATTTAAAGAAGACAAATCCCAGCAGAACAAAGCAAATCTTGATTGGTTTAAAAAAGTTTGATTGTACCATTTCAGATCCCACCATACATCTTTTGTAAACACGAAGGTGATACTTTCTGTCTCTGATCATATGGGAATATTTCAATACCAAAATGGTTCTCAACACCCAAGCAGCATGTGATATTTTAGATGATGGTTCCTACAAAAAAAAATGGATGGGAAAACAGTTCAGTGTTTATAAAAAGTTAATATAACTTACAAAGGTTTAAAGTAAAATTTTACCATAGAAACTGGAGCAGCAAGATTTGGAGTTAATTCTTGTTCAATATCTTTTCCTGCTTGAATTTTTTTCATTTCATCTAGTAAATCAAAATTGTGTCAAATGATATAAAGCTTTCAACATTGTAAAATAGAGAATATATTAGGTAAGAATGTAGTCATTCCTCTCAAACAGTTCCACACAATGTTCTGTGTGTGTGTGTGTATGTGTGGACTAAATTTTGGAAAGTGGAGTTTGTAATTTTTTCTAAAGGGAATGCTAGAATTGACTAGCCAAAATGCTGAGATGCCTACAAGACAAGATTGAAATGTGTATTCACAGACATGGAAATGTGTAATTTGAGGTGCAAATGTGTATTTTCCTCAATAAAAAGAAATATACTTATGAAAGACTATAACATACACAAAATGCAGCAATCTAAAAAATTAATACAGCATAAAGTTACGGGTATATAAGACATTCTGTACATTTTTCAACAAATTAACAATTTAGTCTTTGTCATTGAATTCTCTAGAATATATTATAATGTTGCCAATCTTGTCAATTGACAATGATTTTACAATCATAAAGCCTCTAGTGTTTTATTCCTGATTCCATGATAGAATCAACAGAAAATTCAATCAGAATGGGAACTTTTGTTAGAACTAAATGTAGACTTAAACCTGATGGTATAGTTTGCTTGGCTGGATCATACACGTCTAATTTTATAAAAGTAGCTTTGTTTATAAGCAATTTCTTTACAAGGTATCCTGTGTTGAGGAGGTGTTACTGTTAAGAAGGTCTGCTGACTTGAAAATTTGTAGTTGCAAGTTCTAAGTATTAAACTCTTACCAGAAAATAACAGATATATAATGCCTTGTTCAAATAATATATAAATTATTACAACAAGAAGGGCGCAGCTAAAGAAAATATATTCTCTTTTTAAGCATTATTTTAAGAGGTCTCTCTCTTCTGTTAGTCTGTTTCTAAGTTATTTCCATTCTAATGTACCATCGTGTCCTAAGGAAATCCCCAATTATTTCAAACCCCTACAAATCTTACTATTGAGTCATTACAGTGGAAATATTTTAACATATTTTGAAAAATTTAAGATTTACTTCTTTCAGAACATTAAAATTCTTTGCAGAATCAGCAATGAAAGCTTTGGCATCCTCTACAATCAGTACTCAGACAGATAATCCTAATAAGTCATTGATCTTGTTTCTAATACAGAAGCTATGCTATTGAGTTAGCTGAATAATGTTTGTTTGTTAAATGTGTTACATGTTTCGGATGTTCCTTCAGAGTTGAAGATAATTACTTCCTAGTCCAAACCTCCCGCAGGACGACGGGGGATGGGAGCGGGCAAGGATTGAACCCGGGACCATTGATAAATCTGAACGACAGTCCAGCGTGCAAACCGCACGACCAGGCAGCCATCCTATAAAACACAGATGTTACTTTAAAAAATATTACAAATATAGATAAACTCCCTAGCTGTTATAAAATAAAGCTATTGATTCTGAATTCTGATGTTTGAAGTTGTTTCAGAAAACAGATGTGTTAATTAATTAATTTTTTTTCTGCATAAGAAAAAGTTTTTCTTTTGTAAACATTCTCAGCCTTTAATGTCCCTGATTTCATCCTTTTATAAGTTAACAGAACCTAGCTCAGTTACTAGCAACTAAAGTTATAGTGACTATATAGCTTTAGATTTGCCACAGAAGATACTTTCTGCAATTTTAGAATTAAGGAATATCTGTTTTATTTCTTTTGGCATGCTAAGAGAGAGAGATTATGATGAGCCGGCACCACTTCTGCCAATAAAACCTCTGCCCTTCTCAGTTTCATCTCTAAAAAACTCTTTTTCTGAATTTTGTGGTTTACTAAAATCAAATCTAGATCTAGAGGCAGCTTGTACTGTCCTGAATGTGAAATATTAGATCTTCATAAAGTTAGAACAGCCAATTTTGCCCTTTTTTTTATTTTAAACTCCATAAAGGATAAGAAATGGAGATCAAAAATTAATCTCTTTAAATCTAGTACACACCCCTGGTAACATCTAGAATCTACTAGATTTATATTATTCTATAGGGCTGTAAATTCTAAATCAAGATTTATGGATATTTATGGCGCCTGAAAGAAACTGACATATTAGAAGGAACTCCGCTTTATTTAGATCAGCAAGATGTCCTAAATATTTTAAATCTACGTGTATTAGCATGCAGTAAAAAATCAACACAATACTTTCTAAAAAGAAAACTCCATTTCCAGGCATTAAAGCACTGAGTCATTTTAGAATCATATGTGATTGGAAAATTTGATTAACAGCTTTTTTTTCATTTACTCATTTATTTTTGTTTGCTTTTGCTTAGGAAATGCCTATTTTTAGATGAAAAACCATACTCGCGTATTTTCGTTTGCATTTGTGTACAAAATATGCAAGATATTATGTACTTGTAGGCATCTCTGCAAAATGTTTGAAAATACAAAATCAATTAACGGATGAAAAAAAAAGGTTCTGACATTTTCAAAATGGGGGGGAGGGATTTGCTATATATATTGAGGGATTTGTTAAAAAATATTGCTTTTGTGTGTTGCTTTTGGGAAATATTAAATATATACTTTTTCAACATTGTGAAGCATTGGTCACAGAATATAAATATAGGTACACAATGTATAACAAAAACAGTACATTTTAAAGAAAAAAAAACTCACAAATGCCGGCATTATTATGTATATTCGTTCTTAGTTAAGTTGAAAAGCAATATTCCTAAATTGCATCTATTGGTGATAAAAAAAAAGTATTTAAATTTTGAATGTAAAAACAAAAAGATTAAAGGTCTTGAGAGTTTCAAATAAGTGATAAGGTTACTTAGATACCTACCACTAAGACTGGGGAGATAAATTAAGGCAGTAATTGCCATTTCCATCAGATCTTTGTTTCTCTGAAATTTAACACAAACGTTTTATAAATGAACTGTGGCCATGAATTTGCAATAAAAATAAAAGGTATGGCCTAGTTTAACATTTTGCATGTAATATGGATGAAAGTCTGAAATTTTTTTTTATATCTAGCTACCATCACATCTTTATAAAAAAAAGTTTGTTTTGAGAGTTATTTCAGATGGGTTTCATCAGGGGCAGTATGCACCCTAGCATCTGCCCGGTGATCCCTGACCAACAAGTAACTATATAATTTATATATGTTAGTTGTTACCTTCTTTGAATTTATCTTCTCAATGACATTCTGATTTAAAATAATTGCCAACTTTTTAATAAAAAAGATTCAATAATAATAATAATAATAATAATAATCTTTATTGTCCATATGGATATTTGTCTTACAATTTGTGCATTACACCAAACAAAAAACATTATAACTATAAGAAACCAAAGTGTACATTCACACCAGACTCACTCATAATTTACATGTGACAAAGTTTATATCAGATTGTTCTTATTTAATGATTTGATTGCCAGGGGAACAAAAGAGTGTTTGTGTCTGTTTGTCTTTGTCATCAGTGTCTTGTATCTCTCTTGTGATGGTAAAATCACAAAATCCTGACACAAAGGGTGATTCTTTATTTCAAGGATCTTTTTGGCTTTTTTATAGATGTTTGTCTCAAACAACTGCCAAAATGGGGTTTGTTTTTTGCCAATGATTTTACAAGAAGCGTTTAGGATTCTATATTTTATTTTATTTTTAATGCTCAGATTGCCATACCAGGCAGTGATATTGAAACTTAAAATATTGCAGATGTGAGCATGATAAAACATAGCCAAGGCCTTTTCGCTAACATTAAACAAGGACAGTTTTAGTAATCGTAATCTTTGCTGCTCTTTTTTGCTGATATAATCAGTATTTGCAGTAAAATTTTGTTTATTGCCTAGGATAGTACCAAGGTATTTAAAGGTTTGCACTATTTCAATAGTCTCTCCAGCTACAGAAAACAATATCATTTTCCTTCTTTTCCTTACGAAAATCAATTATCATTTCTTTGTTTTTTTTTACATTTAATAATAAAAAATTATCTTTACAGTATTTTCAATGTGTTCTAGTTCTCTGAAATATTCTTTTACGTCTGAGAGCAGGGCAAGAAGAGCCACATCATCAGCGAATTTTGTGAAGGAGCAAAAAGGGCTATCGGATTGAAAATCATTGGTGTACAAAATGAACCACAATGGCGATGTCACAGCCCCCTGGGTCGCCCCTGTGTTAACTATGCGTTTATTTGATATAACATTGTTTACCCTAACCCTCTGCGATCTCTGGGTTAAAAATTCATTAGCCCATAGTATTATGTATGGACTAATCTTCAACGCTTTCATCTTTTCAATGAGTAAATGAAGTTGTATAGTGTTAAAAGCTGATGAGAAATCAATAAAGAACAATCTTACATAAGTGTTCGGTAAATCCAGAACAACTTGCATAAAAAAGCTGTAACCATTATCTTTTAACAATCAAAGAATAAAATACAACTCGATATTTTATCAAACAATTAAAATTATTTCAAAACAAATTATTTGAGAATTTGAAGACAATCTTTACCTCCCACAGAACTAAAACATCGTTTAGTTCCAACCATAATAATTCCACCACTGAACTTGTCACCACTGTAACTTGATGGGGATCTTGGGTTAATATTCCCTCACCAAATGATGACCCTGGGGTCAAAGTACATAGAGGATGATTTGCCTGAAAATATGAAAAAAAAAAGTTTTGAGTTTATTCTATTACCCCGTTAATGAGTTTAAAAATTCAACTCCCTTTAGTTCTTGATTTGAACTTATGAAAAGTGTTGACAAAATAAAATAGTAGAATATATGCATAAAAGCTACAAAAAATTTAAAATTAAATAAAAATTTAGGTTTGTTGATAATCAAATACAACTCTGACTTGATGCAGATAATTAATAAAGAAAAACACATTTGTAATTCCTTTTTGATTTTTTAAAATAGATAGTATCAAGGTTTGTCACAATGTAAAATTATGAAACTTAATAGGCCTATATTAACTTTGATTTAAGTTAAATATATAATCATTTCACTTATTTTTAATTAAAGATTATTCAGATTTTATCTTAAAGACCTTGATTTTGCAAACTACAAAATATTTTCAATTCATAAAATGAACATAAAATTGATTTATTGATAATGACAACCAATTAAAACCTTATTTAAAAATTTGATGTTTAACTTACTTTTTGTCCATTAGTATCCTGAAAATGAACTGTTAAGCTGCCTGACAAAACAGTGTACCAGTTTGTTCCATGTTCTCCTTGCTCTATTACTGTCAAAGATTGCAGCAGGATTATTATATGGTATACTTAATGTCTTACATGTGTCTTTATATCATAGTACACTTGAATGCCTAAACATATATAGGACACAATCAATATGATTGTAACATATTAACTTAATATATAAAGTTTTGTTAGCACAAGACAAGAATGAATGCAGCAGAAAATGAGCTAGTTGTTGCAGAAAACTGAAGAGATTACCACAGTGCACTAAATGGCTGCAGATTATTTAAGCTGAAAATAGTAAAATTATGAAATAAGCAATATTGACTTACTATTATGTATGTATAAATGAGAATATTTTTTTAATTCAATTAAATTCTTGATTTCATCATTTTATAGTTCAAATTTCAGGGATTAAAAGACCAGGGCATAAAGTGTCAGGCATTAAGTGACTGTGATTCACTGCAATCACATCATGTGAAAAATTAAGGAAGAAGATCTTGAAAGAGATTGATGCAAACCAGTCTCATAGTTTCTGGAGCTCAGGTTAATAACCAATGATCTTATTAAGAGCTCTACATTATTAGCATAAAGTTTACAAAAAAAGATGCAAGAAAATGTAAATGTAAATAAATAAATGTAAATATTTTATTATTGATAATTTTTTTAATTTAGCAAATAAAGACAAATCTTACAACAAATAAATTATCACATATGATCTTTTAATGGATTAAAATACTGATTACTAAATAACTGTGAATGTACCTAGTATATTTTCCTCTAGCTTGTCATAATGAACATAACAACACATTTGTTGTAGTAGATTACAGTGAAACTTTTTCATCACACTTAGCTCTTTCAAGTGAAAAAATGCCTGACTGACATCCTCAGAGCTTCTGTCACATGGTCTGTCAGAAAGATATTTTTTTTTACCATTTAATAATATGCAACAAAGGCAAAAGGACAAGACATTGAACTAATTACCTAATTAGAATATAATTATAAATTGTGTTTAAGTCCTTGTAGTGACAGAAATATGTAAATTTTTATTTAAGGATTTAACACAACATTTAATCCATCTCTTAAGAGAAAAGCTGGGTTAGCTGTTTGACATAGGCAATGATATTAACTTAATCTACCTCACAGATCTTAAGGTTTAGAAGTGAACTATTTATAAAGCTAGCATAGGTAACCACCAATGGTAACCAATATGAACACCCTATTCAGTATCACAAACATTATTGGATTAGGGGGTTTCTTATTAATAAAGAATCTATTAACATCTTTTTTTACAGCTCTAGTGATACCATCTCAACTTTGCCTGGGTACACCTTATAGGGGTATCTTGCCGGTCCCAAGCCCGGGTAAAGGAGGAGAGGTGATCGTAAGGCTAGCAACCTCACATCACTAAACTATTGCTACAGAAACTGGAAATACACTAAACCAACTAGAACTTGGTCAGGAAGGTTCCTCTGTGGAAGAGTCTATGACGTGTACTAGTGAAAGCCCTCTGGAAGCTAGCACACCGACAAACCTTCTGAGGACCAAGACCTCAACCAGGATAGGGACCTGGAACATCAGAACCCTGTATGATAGCGGCAGAATAAACAAAGTGGCAAGCGAGATGAGAAAGTACAAAATCAAGGTTCTAGGCCTCAGTGAAACACGATGGAATGGAAGTGGTCTAAGCAATCTGACAACTGGGGAGAGCATTATATATTCTGGACATGAAGATCTAGACCAAGATCACATACAGGGAGTAGTACTTCTACTGTCAAGAGAGGCATCAAAGGCTTTGTTGGGATGGGAGCCAGTTTCCTCAAGACTAATGTCAGCCAGGTTTAATGCAAAGGGAAGGAAAACAACCATCATCCAGTGCTTTGCACCAACAAATGCAGCACCAGAAGAAGAGAAAGAAGAATTTTATAACACTCTACAAACAGACTAGAAAAAACACCTAAAAATGATATCAAGCTTATTAAAAAAGTAAAAGTAGGTACAAGCAATGCTGGAAAGGAGCTCTACATGGGTAAACATGGTGCAGGCACAAGTAATGAAAATGGGGACTTATTTGCTGACTTCTGCGCATTCAATGATCTTATCATAGGAGGAACCATCTTTCTACACAAAACTATACACAAGACAACATGGACTTCCCTATATGATAAAACGGAAAACAAAATTGACCATTTTGCAATATCTCAGAAATGGAGGAGAAGTCTCCTTGATGTTAGGGTGAGACGAAGAGCAGATGTAGCTTCTGATCATCATTTGCTAATAGCAACAGTGAGGATCAAACTTAAATCCTTTAAGGATTTTTAAGACGGACCACACTACAAATTCAACACCCAGTACTTGAAGAGTGAAGAAAAAAAGGTACTCTTTAATTATGAGGTTAAAAATAAATTTGAAGTACTTGCTGGACTAGTGATAGATGAAACCCTTGAGCAACACTGCCTCACTCTCCAAGAGATATGGAAAAGCACATGTACAGACATCCTAGGCAGGAAAACGAAACAACACAAGCAATGGTTGTCTGCGGAGACATGGGCCACTATCCAGGAATGGAAAGAGCTAAAAGAAAAGATAAACCAATGCCAGAATGAAGAACAAAAAGCTAATCTTAGAAACCAATATGGTGCAGTAAACAAGTCTGTAAGAAAGAATGCAAGAGATGACAAAAAACGCTTCCTTCATGAAATGACAGACGATGCAGAAAAGGCAGCTGAACAAAGAGACATGAAAAGGTTGTACGACATAACAAGAACCTTAGCAGGAAGAAATACCAACACCATCAAGCCAGTGAAAGACAAACAAGGAAAAATCATCACAAGTGATGTTGGACAGAAGGATAGATGGGCGAACACTTTCAGGAAATTTTAAACCGACATCCTCCTGAATCAATTCCGGACATTAACCCAACAACAGAAGAAATAGATGTTAACACAGGTCCTCCTACTAAAGGGGAGATCATCAAGGCCATCAAGAATGCAAAAAAGGGAAAAGCGCCAGGCCCAGATGGTATACCAGTAGAGGCTTTAAAAGCAGACCCCAAAATATCAGCTGAAATGCTGCATCCACTGCTATGCAAAATTTGGGAGCAAGAAAAGGTCTATAAAATCTGGAAACTGGGCTACCTAATTAAACTACCCAAAAAAGGTGACCTCACTCAATGCAACAATTGGCGAGGAATCATGTTACTGTCTACCCTCAGCAAGGTCTTAAATAGGATAATATTGGAACGCCTAAAAGATGCCCTAGACAAAAGACTAAGACCAGAACAGGCTGGATTCCGTAAAGAGAAATCATGCACTGACCACATTGCTACACTACGTATTATCATAGAACAATCTATCGAGTGGCAATCTCCTCTGTACATGACCTTTGTTGATTTTGAGAAAGCCTTTGACAGTATTGACAGAGACGTAATCTGGAGACTGATGAATCACTACGAATTCCAACAAAATTCACAAATATCATTAAACAGTTATATGATGACTCATCATGCCAAGTAATACACAATGGTAAGCTGACCAACCCTTTTCAAGTAAAAACAGGAGTAAGACAGGGATGTATGCTTTCGCCCTTGATATTTTTGCTAGTGATCGATTGGGTCATGAGACAGACAGTCTTAGATAATAAAAGCGGCATACAATGGACACTAACACAACATTTAGAGGACCTGGATTTCGCCGATGACATCTGCCTCCTCTCCCATACACAACAAAATGCTCAGACCAAACTGACCAGACTCTCAGAAATAGCGAAAAACAGAAGTTATGAGAATCAACAACAGATTAGAGAACCCAATCATGCTACAGGGAGAGAATATCCTTGATGCGGACCACTTCACTTATCGAGAAAGTAGATCTAGTAAAGAAGGCGGAGCTGATGATGATGTACTAATTCGGATCAATAAAGCTAGGTTTGCCTTTTCAACTCTTCAAACTATCTGGCGCTCTAAGGCATTATCTCTACACAACAAGATACGAATCTATAATACAAACGTTAAGTATGTGATTCTATATGGTTCAGAAACTTGGAGAGTCACTAAAACAAATATGGAAAAGCTCCAGACCTTTGTTAACAGATGCCTACGCCGGATATTAGGAATTAGGTGGCCAGAAAGGATAACTGCTATCGATTTGTGGGAGAGAACTAGACAAAAGCCCATAGCCAAAGACATTACAAAACGAAAATGGAGCTGGATAGGACACACCCTGCGAAAACCAGCTACCAATGTTGCAAGGCAGGCACTTGACTGGAACCCACAAGGAAAGAAGAAAGTGGAGAGACCCAAGCAAACCTGGAAGAGGTCAGTCATCAGTGAAGCTGAGGGTACTGGAATGACAAGGGAGCAGATGAAGAAAGCTGCTCAGAACCGAGTTCGGTTGTGGTTGCGGCCCTATGCTCCCCTGGGAGTGCACAGGATTAAGTCTAGTAAGTCAATTGATACCATCTCACATTATTGTTAAAATCACTCTCACAGATTCTAAGTGTTCATGTAAGTATTAAATAGGTCTGTGTTATTATGTTAAGAATAGTATTTTCTTTTTATTAAATACAATTATTTTTTTATTAGAGATTAACATAGCATCCTGAATATAGAATTAAAGCTCGCATGTTTTTTATTTCTTGTTTGACTTTTCAAGGAGGCCCATGTTCAAATTCTTTTGAATACATCAGTCTAAATTTAACATTTATCACATCCATTTCAATTATTTTTATTTTCTCCTTTACCGTTTGATTAAGCCTGTATACCATTTCATATTAGTATTTTTCAGCTTTGGGCGTCCTTCAGATCTTGAAAATGATGAGCTTAATGACATTTTCTAAAAAAAAAAATACAATTATTCCAATTGCCTATTATCAAGCCAAAAATACAAAAAAAGAAGAAAAGAATTTTTTTCTAACTCTAACCCTATATTAACTCTTTGTTTCTGTAATAATGCTACCAACTTTGAGTCAAACCAGTCTTAGTTGGTTGATCAGTACTGGCATCATTTTTTTTCCATGTATGCTTTTAACTAAAAGGGGAACTTTACTTTTACTTTTTATCTTGAATAGTTTCTCTTTGCTATATATACATACATGAAGTTCCTAGACATTTGTCCACAGTTGGTAAGTTTTCATTTTTAATTATCATAAAATTAATACTAAAAACAATTTTGCTTTTATTCTATATAAAAGGGCATGCATTCTCCTTTAATTCTATAACAAATATACATTTTCTTACAAAAAACAAAAAATGTATTTATACTTAAAGTTTGATCAGAGCAGTGACTAATTCTGTCAAAACATAAATACTTTAAAGAGTTGACTGATATACTTACAAAGATCTAGTGATAAGCTAGTTCAATGCAACAATCATCAAGTTAAGCCTTTCATGAGACTAATAGCCTAGACTAGTATTTCCCAAACAGTGTTCCGAGTAACACTAATGTTCTGCAAGGCTTGTATAGGTGTTCCATGAATTATTGGCACAATTAACTAGTAGGCCTACACATGAATTATTCCTAAGTATATAGTAATGAATCTAATGAAGGCAGCTCAATGCCAAGGGTACAATGACAATGCACATTAAATTTGGAGATTACAGAACAAGGTGACTATTGTGAGACAGTTACTATTATTAGTTTGTATAGACACGCACCAAAGTTAACAGACTTTGAACGCGACATTTAGTGATGTCTTGACTTAGTTGGGTTATAGATTATTTATGTAAATATAGTCAGTTGGTGTTATCTTATCTTATATAATACAGATGTTACTTCAAAAAAGAAGATGATTACGTCCTACGTGTCAAGTCAAGCATATTTAGTCATGCATATTAACCAATGACTTAAATTCTGCCAAGTCACTGGTTTTCCTGGCTAGCTCAGGCAACCCATTCCATGCTCTAATAGCAATAGGGAAGAAGGAGTATTTGTACAAATTTGTCCTAGCATATGGGACGAGGAATGTGCCTTTATCTTTGTGTCTTTCAGAGTATTTTATTAAATTTTGTTTTTGCATTTGAAGATTATGGTTCAGTGTTTTATGTATAGTTGCTACTTTACTTTTGAGTCTTCTGTCCTAAAGGCTTTCTAAATTTAGTGATTTTACTAAAGGTGTTACTCTAGTCAAATGTGAATATTCGTTTGTTATGAATCTCACTGCTCTATTTTGTGTCTGTTCCAGTTTCTTAATGTTTTCTTGAGTTGAGGGGTGCCAAACAGAGGATGCATATTCTATTATTGACCTAACATTTTAGTTTTATGTTCTTTTCGGTTTTGTATTGGCTACTGCTTTTATCTGACTGTGTATTTTAATGATATCATGGTCTGATAGACCAGGTATAATATTATAATCTACAACTAATGCAGGTCTGTTGGTTAAGAAGAGATCTAATGTGTTGTTTAATCTAGTTGGTTTTTTAATGATTTGATCTAAAATTAGGTTGTGTAAAGTTTCTATGAAAAGCTCATGTATGTCCTTAAGGTTTTGGTGTTTATCTATGGTTGGTGTTTTCCAATTTATATCAGATAGGTTGAAATAACCCATAATCCAAAAAACTGCATTTCTTTTTTTTTTTTTAAATTGTAGAAAACTGATTACATAGTTCTTGCATGTACTATTAAACTAGAATTTGGTGGTCTGTAAATACTGCCTATTATTAGGGATGTTGAGGCAGTGTTGCTTTTACAAAATGTTGATTCTATATTTTTTTTAGTTACCTAAGGTAATTTCTTCTGTAAAGTGTTTATTTTTACTGCTAAAATAACTCCTCCATGGTTATCTGCCATATCTTTTCTAAAAATTTCATAATCACTATTACTATTTGGTCTAGACTAGAGATAGTGATAGAAATAGATTATACTGATTACAATTATAAATTATATTATATTATTAAATTATATAATAAATTATAATTGTATCAATATGTTAATGACTCAATCCAGATAGAATATTATAATATATAATCTGGATCTATATTACTTATTAGTATTATATATAAAATAAACATTTGCTCAGATATATTAAATTATTAAAATATATAGATACAAATGAAGTAAATGACAGATCTAAATCTAGGTCTAGGTCTTTCTTGATCTAATAATAATTTTAAAAATTACAATTACTCATTGAAATAGTTACCTTTTATTTAATTTAAGCCAGTTTCTTCCCTCCCCTTTATTTTTACCAGATTTTTAGAATTAGATTACTTATATGTTATATTTATTATACAATCTATGCTCCCTATACTCCTAGAGGCCACGCAGACACTCTATTAGTATTTCCTCCCATGACAATATATCAGATAGATCTATACTATATAGATTTAGTTAGATCTAGATCTACTCTAACCAGACTAATCTGTGTAGAAAAAAAATGCATTCTTAAAGTCCGTGCAAATGAATATTTGATCTAGACTAGCGCTAGATCTAGATCTGATTTTCTAAGAAAAGCTAAGAGTGATTTCCCCTAGGGAGTACTGGTAGTAGATCCATCCATCATCTTAGTACCGTCTTAAATTAGGCATTCTCGATGGCACTATTATAAAATCACAGACCTAGATCTATATAGTCTAGATCTAAATCCAGAGATGCTTAAAGTTAAAGAGAGAGAGCATTAATGTAAAAAAAAAATGTATTCTTGATGTCCGTAAAATTTCATATTAGAACCCATACAATAGTAGCTTATAGTATAGTACATTACCTAATAATGTTAACTAATGTTATGTGGCATAACAATAATTACATAACAAACTTAAATCGAACAAAACAAGACGAAATAAACACAAAGATTAGTTCAGACAGCAATCTTAAATTTCATCTTCTTTTTTGAAGTAATGTCTGCTTTATATAATATAAAATAGTTAAGATAAAAAAATTCTTAACTAATATTCCGTTCAATACTATGTGCACCATCTATCGGTTGTGCATTATTTTATTTACATTTCAGCACATCTTCCTTTAAAAAAAATAATGCTTAATCATAATGTAAACAATTTGGGTCTATAAATTGGCACTAATTAAAAATTAAGGGATCTAACTCCTCCTCTTAATCATTTTTTTTTTTTTAGTTATCATCGGTTGAAAAAGTACGTATATCATTTTGACGTTATTTTTCAGTAAATCATTCTGATTTCTTCTGTACACGGCTCCATCATTAGTTACCACCTCATATGACCTAGGAGCAACCTGTCCTAAATATTTTTTTTACAGTATCACCTACTTTTAGTTCATCTTGCCCTTTCATACCTCCATCCGTCGCTGATTCTGCCTGTTTTAGAAGTAAATGTTCAGTTACAAATGTTACACAGTTCCAGACATTGTTTTATCACGGACTCTATGCTTACACTTTTCAATGTTCAAATCCCCTTGATGAATCTTAGTCAACACAATGGGCCTTGATTCTTCTGGAATCAGCACTTTGCAACCTTTAAAAACCATTCCATACAAAATTATCAGATTATTTCGCACATTCCAAAAATCTAATAAATTCCTTGGGCATTCAGCTTTTTCCTTAGGCCACCCTTGAATAATTACGTTCATTAAAGATTGTAACACTTCATAATTGAACTGCATTCGTCATCATACCATCCGATTCTCTCGTTGTTTTGTTTAAATCCAACCAGCTCTTCTTTTAATAGCATGCTTTAGCCTTTCCCATTGTTCACTTATGTGATTATTTTCCTTGTCCTTTTCCAATGTTGTTAAATGTGTTTGGAGTGTAATTCTATAAGTCTCTGCCACATAGGGGATCCTTTGAAAGTTTTCGACTTTTATATTGTAGTGGTCTTTTTCTTTGGTAATTGTGTATAGTATTTATTCTTCTTCTACGTTTAGCATTTACTAGTAGGTGGTCTGAGTCAACATCTGTTAATCTGAAACTTCTTACCACTAATATATATATATATATTATCTATTTGATTCTGAGTGTTGGCATCAGGTGAGATCAAGATTACCTTGTGAATATTCTTATGTTGAAATTTAGTGCTCCTGATAGGCATTCCTTTTCATGACCCGAAACCATTATTGCTGAACTTTTCGAGTAATTTTTCTTTGCCAATTTTTTGTCTGAATGCTGGTTCTTTTTAATTTTCGCTTAGAAATCTCCTAGGACTTTTTTGATGTCATGCATTGGTGACTCATCATAAATTCTCTCTAGTCCATCGTAGAAAGCTTCTTTTGTGTTTTCATCTGCATCTTCACGAACATTGATAAATTATAAGTTTTCAAAGTTGTCAAATTTAGTGAACAGAGTCTATCATTTACAGGTTGAACTCCAATAACATTTCCTGTCATTTCTCTTTTAGCAGCATATCCGGTACCAAAGTTATTAGTGCTTCCACCACTATAAAACATATATAATATATACTAGCCTGGCATTACCCGCGGCCTATCTATACTACAAGTAGAATGTTTGGCGTATGTATGTATGTCCCCGTATAGAAATAAAAACCGCTTGACCAATCTTGATAAAACTTGGCAAAAATGTTCCTTGGGTACCAACTTAGACCGTAGTGTATCTATTGTGGCCCTAAAACAAAATTAAGACCCTCAAAAAAAAAAAAAAAAAAGACCAACTCTATTACAGCTATAGTATTTTATGGATCTAGGCCATGTTTACAATGTTGACATGAGAAAAGAAATACACTTTGCGCAGATAGTTTTTTACTTTGACACATGAAAATACAAAAGAAGGTTCATTGATTTCATTAAAAAATAACATTAACCTTCAAATTTGTGCTCAAAACCATTTTTTACTTACATTAGTTATATCTGTGACTACAGATTTTCTGACGAACATTCTTTCATTACCGTAATGCTACACATCTTTCCATCCCTAGATCTAAAACTCTAATTCAACTGATGATAAAACTTCTCTTCGCACAGATAGTTTTATACTTTAACACATGAACATACTAATTGTAGTTCATTCATTTCATATTTTGATCAAATTAACATTCAAATTTGGTTTTCTAAAGCATTTTTAATAGATTACATTCGTTTACGAAAGCTGCGAAGCCGAGTTGAGATAGGTCTATATTCATTCATGTTTCGCGTACTAAAAATTATTTCGTTTAATTGTTTACTTTATAATCCCAATCATTTAACAAAGCTATCGCTCTTTTCGTTTTTAATAGATATGAATGTATCGGCTTCGGGTAAACCCATTTTCGCAAAACTAAATTTATTTTCGTAGCGAAAGAGAAAAAACTTGAAAGGATCATTAGCTAAGTTTAACATACATCTAAATCCAATCTACTAGATTAGTAAACACAAACTTAGACCCGCAGCCGCGGGTAATGTCAGGCTAGTATATATATTAAACATTCTTTCTACCTGATTTCCTGTAGTGAAAAAAAAAAAAAGGAAAAAACCTGAATTCTAACTCGTAGCTCTCGCCCACTCGGGGCGAAGTAATAAACACTCTGTTAGTAAGGTACTTAACTAGAGAAGATTGTATAGTTATATACTTTTTATTACAATTTATAGCGGCGACCTATAAAGGGCACTAACTTAGCTTATACCGACATTTCAGTGAAGTCAAATTTCTCTCCCTTGTTCGAGATACCAAACAAAACAATCTATATATATAATTCTCTTCTTCGCTAAAGAGTTTGGACGGGAAGAAGAAGTAAAGGAAAGATCACTCTCTTATTTCTGCGGATAGTCACCCCACGATAAACAAAAGTAGTATTCAAACTACGGATGGCTGCTTGCGCGCTGGTCTGTCGTTTAAATTTATCAATCCTTGCCCGCTCCCATCCCCCTTTGTCCTGCGGAAGGTTTGGACTAGAAAGTAAACTATCTTTAACTCTGACGGAACATCCGAAACATGTAAAACATTTTATAAAGAAACATTTTACAAACACTAAATAGCAACGCCGGACTTAACCATTGTGACCGAGAAGTCATGGAAAGAGATTAAGTAATTTACTATATTATATATATATATATATATATATATATATATATATATATATATGTGTGTGTGTGTGTGTGTGTGTGTGTGTGTAAATAGAAGGGCCTGACAACCATTGTAGGGCCCTATGCGAAATGGATTTCGCGGGGTTAAGTTTGGATAGGGAAGCGGATAATAAGTGAAATTTAAGAGTTTGTATTAGAAAATACATTCGTCTATGCATTTTATTCATTCTTTACTACGTACAGAATTACTTTACGAGCCTTGCGTGTAGCAAAGTCAAACAGTATATCATAAGAATTCTGTTCCCTACATAGATCACGGGATAGTTTCGTTTGCAGAACACAATAGCTAGAGCTTCACGCTCTATCGTGGAATATTTCTGTTCTACTGCGTTCAGCTTTCTGCTAATGTAGTAGACTGATCGTAGATTTGCATCACACTTCTGCATTAAAGTGCCTCCCACTGCTGTGAAGGATGCATCTGTTGCCAAGTAGAAAGGGTTTCTGATGTCTGGAAGCTGGAGTACTATGTCGTCTGAGAAGACATTTTTAATGCTTTGCAGGCATTCCTGTAGTCTGGATCTCCATGTGATCTTGTTTGGCATGCCTTATTTTTTTTGTCAGTTCAATTAGAGGTTGGGTAATACTTGTGAAATTTGCCAGGAACCGTCTATAGTAATTACATAAACCTAAGATGCTTCGGACTTGCCCTTTTGTTGTAGGTATTGTTAAGTTGAGTATCTTGCTTATGTTGTCTTGTAGTGGTCTGATCGTATTTTACTGTATTCTGTGCCCTAGAAATTCAATGTCTGTTCTGGCGATTTTGACCTTACTAGGTTTTATTGTAAGCCCGTTGTCTTGTAGTATCTGGAATACTTGTTGCAGACTAGCAACGTGTTCTTCTAATGTGTTGTGGAAGACACATATGTCATCAAGATAGAAAATAGCATCTGGTCTTTTCCCTAATAGTTTTGCCATCATTCTGTTGAAGGTCGCAGGTGCGTTACTAAGCCCGAAGCTCACGTAATTCCATTGGTAACAACCAAATGGAGTAATGAATGCTGTGAGTGGCTTAGCATCTTCGTCTAGTGGAATTTGTCTGGGCATGTACAGCTTCAGCATATTGATGTGAATTACTTTTTCTCTGCCTCTGATGTTTACGCTGTAGTCTACCTTCGAAATCACCCTTGTGACTAGGAACGGGCCCTGCCATTTTATAAACAGCTGGTTATTCTTGTCAGGCAGCAGAACCATGACATTATCTCCAACTTGTAGTGTTCTTAACTTTCGCCCCTGATTTAGCTTTCTCAATAGTTCGGGTTTCTCTTTATTTGCTTGCTTTTGGACAGTTTCGCATGCTTTGATTTGTCTTGTTTTGGTGACAAGATCGTATCCTGTGAGTACGTCATGTTCTATGTTCCTATTAACTAGAAAGTCTCTGTCTAGTTACATGGGTCCTCTAACAGGTGAGCCATAGAGCATTTCGAATGGTGAGAAGCTGTTGTTGTGTGCGGTACTTCTCTGTAGGCGAACAGTATGGGGTTGATCAGCTTGTCCCAGTCTGTTGGATTGTCCTGTGCTACTTTGTTCAGCATTGTTTTCAGCGTTGAATTCAGGCGTTTGCACATCCCATTCGTTTGGGGGTGAAAACGGGCAGCAAATTGTTGTTTAATATTCAGAGTTTTGCAAAACTGTGCGAATTCATTTGATTTAAACTGAGTGCCTTGATCGCTCAGTATTATGCGAGGGTAACCTGTTCTTGCAAATATTGCTGTTAGTGCGTCTCCCTAGTCTTCGGAAGAAATTCTTTTCAATGGTATTGCTTCTGGAAACCGTGTGCACATGTCTGCAACTGTCAATATGTAGCGAGCGATGGCCTCTTCCGGATATTACTGGCATTGGTCCAATAATATCTACAGCTATTTTCTCAAATGGCATTTCACTTAAGTCTGTTGTTTGTATTGGAGCTTGCATATATGTTTCCTTTGCTCCATATATTTGGCAAATATGGCAAGATTTTATGTAGGCCTTTACTTCTTGCGTAATTCTGGGCCCAAAAATATTCATTCAAGATTCTATTCAATGTTCTCTTTATTCCCATATGTCCGGCAAACGGGGTGTCATGTGCATGCTTTAAAATTGTTTCTCTATACTTCTTTGGAACTAGCAATTGTTGTGTCTTGCCTGCTTTCAGATGAATTTCTCTCACATAGACACCATCTTCGCCTATCTTGATTAACCCTCGTCTTGATGGAGCTTCAATATCTATGAGTTTTATTAGATCTGGATCCTTTTTCTGTTCACTGACAAATTGTTCTGTTTTAATCTGTAGTGGGTCTTGACTTTCTGTGGAGATTTCATTCGGGTTGTTCACTTGATTATGGCTTCTCATATCGCTATTTTCTGTATTTTCATTTTCATTGTTATAAGGAACTTGTACCTTATCGTTTGTATTTAGCAATTCTTCTGCTTTCTTCTGAGCTCTTGTAGTAACCATGAAACACTTCTGTGTGTATTTTTCTTTCCACTTGTTCAATTCTTCTACTGTGCAAGGTTTAGAGCCTTTGATACAGCCAATGATAAGGCCAATGTTGTCAGGCTTATTGTCTAGTACTAAAGCCTCATGTGTGTGTATGTTGATATATGCTACCAGATGTGTAGTTACTTGGCCAGTGTAACCAACACAGTCTTTTCTTTCGGTGTACTCTTGTGGATTGACGTATTCTTTTGCGACTAAAATTGCGGTTGCACCTGTGTCGTACAGTACGTTTGGTCATTTGTTCTCCCACAAAGCCTGGGTATACCTGCAGTTTATTAGAGTGTTTGGCAGCAAACGCTCGATCTCTGTGTCTGTTGTTCAAATCTCTATTGCGTCGGTTGTAGAAGCAAGTCTCTGTAATGTGGTTTGTTCTACCGCAAATTTGACATTGGAAACGAACTTTTTGCTGGCTACGTCGGTATTCTAGTTCCTTGTAGGTATATGTTTGGCTCTTTTTTTCATCTTTCCCTCTTCAAGATCTATATGTTGGACTCATTTCTTCATCTTTCTCTCTTCGAGATCTATATGTTGGACTAATTTCTTCATCTTTCTCTCTTCTTTCTGTATATGTTGGGCTCTTGTTAGCGTTCGCTCCTCTATATAGAGGGCTTGGAGTCCGCATTCTTGCAGCGTTGTTCACCATACAAGCTGATGCCGCAGTTGGGTTCTCTCTTGCTAACACTTCCCTTGGGTGTGCGGCCTTATACTGCCTTAGATGTGCTATCAGGCTGCTGATGGTCTTTGGTTCTCGCTCCGTGACGTATGTTTTCACATTATTATTGTAAGCTTCCATCACAGCGTCCATTATGATGTGTTCTCTGAGGGTTTCATATTTGTGCTCCACTTTTGACAGGTCTACCCATCGATCACAGTAAATTGACTTATTGGTCACGAATATTTGTGGATTCGGTAGAGGTGTCGACTCTTTCAATCTCCTTCGGTATTCGTAATTTGTGGAGCCAAACAGTCTCAGCAACGCCTCCTTCACGGCCACGTACTCATTTCTTTCTTCATCTCTCATTTGAAGACAGATGTTGATGGCTCTCCCTTTTAAGCGCCCCATGAGGCTTCTTGCCCATTCTGTCTGTGGGAGCTTGCATGCTGTTGCGATGTCCTCAAATCTCAGTAGATATGAGTCAATGCACTCATTTTGGCTCTCGTCAAAAAAACATTCTGTCTAATTGTTTGTATTTGTCAAAACGTTCCTCCTTTTCATTTTGCTTTCTTTGTCTTTCTTTTCTTTAAGTTTTAGTTCTAGTTGTAAGATTTCCTTCCTTCTACTATCTTCTTCTTTCTTCTTGGCTTCTTCCCTATTAAATTTTCTTTCTTCTCTTTCTTCCTCCTGTGTTATTTTTTAGTGCAATGAACTTTTCAAGTTCTTCGCCTTGCAGGCCATTTTCCTTGCCCGCTTCTCTAAATATTTTGTATATCGACATTTCCACTTACTTGTGCCTCGTCGTATCTCGTCATGGTCGCCAGTTGTAAAGAAAGAAGTCCCTTTACGTTTAAAGTGCCTTTTAATGGATCTCATTCACCAATCGTAAACAAACAACATTTAGCCACGTGGTTCTCTATCTCTTCTATATAATTTACGATCTCATGTTTAATTCATGATGGTTGTCACGTGACAGTTTGTTTCGTTGTTTTCTCAATAAGATCACGTGACTAAATGTTTGTTTACGATTGGTGAATGAGGCCCATTGGGAAGCATTTCAACATAACTTATATACAAAGCATACAAAGCAAACATTTTATACATATCTCCAACTTCACTAGCTGACTTCCTCTTTTCTTGTTTACACACTTGTCACTTCCCACAAGTCTCCTAACTCTCGATACCCAACACTTTACCGTGTGTCACGGTTGACAACACAGTAACCGTGTCACAACATTTACAAATGTAATGCTAAGTTAATGGACCTCATTCACCAATCGTAAACAAACAACATTTAGCCACGTGGTGCTCTATCTCTTCTATATAATTTACGATCTCAATTTAATTCATGATGGTTGTCACGTGACAGTTTTTTCCCGTTGTTTTATCAATAAGATCACGTGACTAAATGTTGTTTGTTTACGATTGGTGAATGAGTTCCATTAAGTTCTTTCATACTAACTATTACATTTACAAAAAAAAAAAATGATTACTTTTATTTTAAAGAGAAAAAATCTATTTAGTATGCATATAAGTGAAACATAATTTAAAACAACTATATGTAGGTTTCCCATATTATAATGTAATTTATAAACCATTACCAACCATACGTAATAGGTCACTCAACTAATGGACTTTTTTCTTTACGAAATGTTTTTTTCTTGAGACTTTAAATAAGAGATTGACCCTTTACAAAACAATTAGATCAATTAGATAATCATTATAAGACATCAGTAAGGCCAGGTTCACATTTTACTTCATCTTCAATTTCACCTATCAATTGGTCTGCTGGACCGTTGAGGCACTACATAAGATCTGTCAACCTTCTTTCTCCATTCTTCTCTGTCATTTGCCTTTGATAGAATTTCATTCTGATATTCTTTCTGAAAATATTGAAACCTACCTTCTTACCTGCCTGGGTGGACCACTTCGGGGACCGATTTTAAACACACAAAATGTGTTTCTTTACTTTAGTAATAAGTCAAAGCGTTCGATTTCTAATTTATATTCAACAATAAGTCTGCAATATTCCAACATAAATTTTATTACATGAAAGCTGACTATGCCTTTTTTCTTTTATCGCGTTTTTCGCATTGAATGACACCCACAAATGAAAATAGTATCTATTATTCAGGAGATTTGTATGAGTTTTCAGGAGATTTTAATTAATTCAGATTTCCAGGAATTTTTCGTTTATATTTTACAATTTAATAAATACACCTAGAATTAGCTCGGGGCCTATGAAAGCGCGGGGCCCACTGCGACCGCATAGGTTACGCATAGAACGCCAGTTCTTCGTAACATATAATAAATATAAATATTTAATTTTAATATATTCGCATTTCTTATATGTTTAGTCTGTGGACACACCTGAATTCTGGAGGTGTCCGCGGGCTGCATAAACATTCTGGCGGCCCGTATGTGGTCCACGGGTCGAAATTTGCCCACCCCTGGTTTAGATCTATAGTCTCTATCTCTAGACAAGGGAGATCATTCTGATGGAACTAGTTAATGTCTTCCGGATCATGCATCTAAATATGAGAGTATCGTTATTTAAAAAAGGTAAACAAATACACTACTGTCACTACCCGACACTAAATTTAGAGCTGTAGAGTGGCCTGAGTCTATTTATATTAATTTGAATAAATGCTAAAATGGTATTAGATCTAGTTTAGGTGACAAGATACGCAGAATCAACATAATCAGCTCTGGTTATTAAATTATTACAAGTTTGAAGCTACAAGATTTCTAGCTAGATAATCATAATACTGTCACTGAGTATACTGTAGTAGTGTATTAGTATAGTCTGTATTGTATACTCTCAGACTCTGATTCTGACTATTCTGAGTCATAATGATAATGTCTATTATAATGACCATATGTCTTACAAAAATAATTTATACATCATTGGAAAACCCAGATGAAATGCTATAAAATGATGGCAAAATTAAAAAATAATGTTTTTTAAAAAATTATGTGTCATACCTACTGTAAGTTACAACTTACTAGACCTAGAAAAAGTCCTAAATCAGTAGATCTAGATCTATAACACTCAGTGATTAACAGTGTATAACTTCATTGCCACTCACTATAAGTAGTTTAAGTATATTTAATAATATTTTAAGAATATCTTCTCTCTTAGTGTCTCTAGCCTACTACTCTAGATTCTAGATATATCATTCTCTAATTTATGAGTAGAAAAAAGTAAATCTAGACTCTAGATCTATATAGACTATATATAATATACTATTATTCTACAATTATAATTATACTTATTATACTAGTAGACAGTAGTGTCACTAGGATGGGTGTCACCCGGTGCGATCCACTTATTCTTCCAATAAAAACTATCGTTGGTTAGTTCTTTTTTTTTTGCGCAAAAATACAATTAGTTGATTGCTGTTACACAACGTTACAATAAGTATCGATTCTTTTTTAATTTGTTTTGTCGCTGACATTTTATCGTTCATTATTACATAGATAAACATCTAAGATTTTGAATGAGAAACAAATTAAACATCCACTGAACAAGCTTTCCTTACTTAGCAAACATTAAAGAGCTCCTAAAGGAAACTTTTTAACATAATAGTGGCTAGTTTCCTGAAGATGACTACTGAAAAAAAGCAACTTTCTGAAAAGTATAGGCCCATTGATCGGTACAGAAACTTGAAAAGAATTTTTTTTATCTTAAAATTTAAAAGTCTACAATAACTTTAGAAAATAAAAAATTAAATTTCCTTTTCAGGATTTAAAATTTGAAAACTTATAAATAATTTTAAAGTCAAAATATTTTTGGAACTTTGTTTTCAACAGACAGAATTGCTTGATTTGAAATTCGTTTTTCAAAAGTTATTAATAGTTGTTAATTAACTTCAGTTTTGAAAAGCTTCTTTCACATGCCACGTAGACATGCATTTGGCAAGAAACAGTTAAAGGCTTTATTCTAAGGTTGGTAGAGATTCGTTGACGTCCATTAAAACTTTGCTGCCTGTAGATGTCTTCTAGTTCACATATCTTGTCGTCTGGCTCAGTATAAAAGAGATTGATGCACTCAGCATTAACCTCTTGTTCTCTATTTGAGTAGTGAATCCGGCATCTTAAGATTACTTTCCTATTTTATTATTGTTAAAACTTATTTTTTCTGTTGCAGTAACATGCTAGTTTTATTTGATAAAAGTAATGTCAATAACATTTTGAGCTTGTCACACATTTCTTAGAGTAAATGAAGTGCTCTAGCTTAGCCACCACTTTGTCAATAAATAATACTTTCATTTGAAGTTACTCTTGTGTTTTGTTGACTTGTCCCTCAGTACATCAACAAACAAGAATGTCAAGCAATGAAATGTATGCATGTATTCAAAGACAGCTGTCTTTGCGCTGCTCCTCTAGTGTTTGTATTTTCAGAGCGACTGCAAAGATTTTAGCCGTCACACTTTCTTAAAATTGTTCCTTCATTGGTCTATCAGCAACATGATGAGCACACCAGCGAGTTGTTCATATAACTCAGTAGTTACGCCGATGTTGTCAATTGTAGTCTACTAGAATTTCCATTTAATTGGATAAATACAAATTATCTTTTCGTCTTCATTAATACTGCCTCCACATCTTTGTGACTCCTTGACATTATAGCTGCATTGCCATGTCCTTGAGCTCATCATATCAATCTCTTTCCAGGTGTTTTAAATTATCAGAACTGCTACCATCAGATTTGATCTACTTAAAGAGAAATATCTCACAATATTTCAGTCATTTGAACTTTACCATTGCTACTGTTAATAAATCTTACAACTTCAGTGATCTATGTTAGGTGTAGTGTAATACAAGATACTAGAGTAGGCTAAAACATTTATAAACTCTCTTCTCGCGAGTTTCTCATTGTGGACATGTCCACTATCTATCAAACAAGAAAATCTTGGTATTGATGTTTTCCCCATTAAGAATAATTTTGTTTAATCATTCCTATGCTTTATGATCAAGCTTCTGTCACATTTTCAAGTTTGTATTTTTTTTTTTAGAAAGGTGCATTTTTTTCACTCGGGTGTGATCCCCTATCGGATGTCACCTGGTGCAGACCGCACCCCCCTAGTGACGCCACTGTTAGTAGACATACTCATATTTATGATATTAGTATTAGTCATATAATATAGATTATAGAGTCTAGATCTAATAATCTAATCTTATATAGAACTAGACTAGCACTTGTAGTAGATTTAGAATCTTTATGGTCTCTAGACTACTAGTAGAGTAGTTTATTTAATCCAGACATTACATGGATCAGACACTTGCTGTTTTTGTGGTCATTAAATCTTTTTTTTGATATTTAGTATGAAAGTAGCGCCCTGTAACATGCGCTTTTCCATTTTCCAATGATTTTAACCCAGTTTCCTTCCATTTAGCTATCTTTTTATGTTAGAAAAAAAGAATTTCGAATTTGTAAGTCAGGTTGTTGTTTTTACCTGTTACAGGATGACTTTACCTCTTCCTAGGGTTAAGACTATATTTTTTGATTGGCTAAGTCTATGCTAATGAGCCCGGCAATATTCATTCAGTTTTTGGAGCTGATTTATTTGATTCATAATCCAAGTTGTTTGATTCCATAAAAAAAATAATTAATAGATAGGATGTTTGAATTAAATTATGATTTTCTTACCAAAATTTATTTCAGACAGCCAGTTTTGGACATCAATGTTAATGATCTTATGTACTATACTACAAAAAATCATCTGTATTAGACATTTATTAAATTAATAAAAAAAAAAAATTAAACTTTCAACACACATCTAATCATGCAAACATAAAATAAGTCTAAAAGTCGGTATAAAAGTCACTACCCCAGTGACCTAATTTTGGTAGAATGTGTTCAAATTTGTATTTTTTTGTGTTCATATTAATACATAATTTGAAAATATCTTTATGATTTAATGTGAGGGGCTATGCTTGGGGATCTTAAAATTTAGTTAATATTAATATAGAATTAAAATCTGAGTTTATTGAGGCCAAATATGGAGACTATTTAGAATCAATTTTGGTGTTGGGAATCAAATAATGTGTGACAAATTAATTGAATTAAATGAAGACACATGGCCTCTTTAAACTTAAAAAAAATTATAGGTTAAGGGTACAATTATAAGTAGTCATTCTTGACTATTTGGACATTTATAAAAATAATAGACACTTCAAATGCATCAATGTTTATTATCCACCAAAACAAGAACTGGCTTTAGATGTCAGAGAGACAACAACTGTAGACACTATCATAGCCAGAGATCTAAATGCCCATTTACCTTCCTGGGGCTATGATGACACTGATCTGTCTGGTAAAAAAGTTCATGACCTGTGCAATTCTACTAACCTTTTTCTTTTGCAAAACAAACACTCTCCTTGACTCGTAGCTACTAATGGACCTGGTATTATCTCAAGGACCTCCACTCACTCAGTTTCCCCCAGTTCATACCTTTTAAATCATCTTTTTTAGAAATTGAAAACTTTTATTCCAAATAAAATATTTCTCTTAGCTACTACCTTCTAGAAACTGATGAACTTTTTTTATAGACCTCTTTCTCTAATTGGTTCACAGTTAATCAACATGTTATTACTATTTGACCCTCTTGACATGACCATTTCTAGAATGAAGCAGAATAAGGTCAAAGTTAACTCGCTTTATCAATCCATGGCAAACACAAAACTCTTTTAAAATTTTGTAGTTGTCATGAAGAATTAATTTTAAAAAATGTCCATCCTCTTTCTTCATTGATCTTTCCCTTGCTTGAATACAATTGTTTAAAATTTATTTTCTATTTGATTGACAACCTAAACAAGTTTTTTTTTCTTTTTTACCAACAGATTGACTCTTCTGTCCAAATCAGCTTCCCATGTCATCCATATGTCACATTTGTAGGAGATCATTATTAATAGCTAAGATCAATTCTTTTAAAGTGAGTGCTATCTTGTATAGAGTGTGGTCACCATTCCATAATCCACCATCAATCACTGTGAATTATAATGCCTTCAGTCTGTCTGGAAATACATTGTTTCATAATCAGAAAGTTGCTTTAAGGAGTTTTGCAGTATATCACAACAGTTTATCAAGAATGGCAGTGGAGTCTAAGGATATGAAATACCTTGGGTAAGTTCATTCAAAACCAGCCTGACTTGCTGAGTAATACATATAACACTTATATTGCTACACCTCTCTTGGTATCAATTCACTACAACTCAAAGGTGATGCACACAAACAATAACAAAAGCTGCTGTACTCTTGTTTCTCTCTCTCTTATTGCACATAGTTTTAAATTGATGCAATAGATACAATCAAGTGTAAATTTTTTGTAAACACCTTATGTTTTCTACCTAGTCAACAGACATATATATATATATATATATAAAATTATGTACTTTATATTCATTTCTATTTTAGTAAATACTTTTTAGTAATAGTAATAATGATATTGATAAAAGAAAACTAATATATGCGCTAAGAGTTAAGTCTCTAAGAGTTTAAAACATTCATTACACTTCAACCAAACTGTTCTTAGACTCAGTTCATGGAGATAGTTTGAATGTGTGTATGTGCAAGTGGTAACTGAGGATGAAGTGACCTTGTTATTTAAAAGAGCAGACGTAACAAAAGCTTCTGGACCAGACAAAATTAGTGGCAAGCTGATCAAGCTATGTGCGGAGCAAATCTCTTCTATCTTCTGTCATATCTTTAACTAGTCATTGCAAACGTGCGTAATTCCACACATCTGGAAAACTTCAGAGATCATACCAGTGCCTAAGAAACCAAAGATAGATTGCTTAAATGATTTCCGCCCAGTAGCACTAACACCTATTGTTATGAAATGTTTTGAAAAATATATGCTAAAACAACTTGTAGCAAAAGTCAACAACAGCCTAGACCCTCACCAATTTGCATACAAAGCAGCTAGAGGAACTGAGGATGCCATTCTATTGCTTTTGGACCATCTTTATAAGCATCTCGATATACCCAAAACATACGCACGAGTCCTCTTCGTAGATTTCTCCTCGGCTTTCAATACCATACAGCCACATCTAATGATAAACAAACTGAGTAACTTAAATGTAAGCCCTTACTTACAAGCATGGGTTCTAAACTTTTTAACCCAACAGCCCCAGTATGTTAAAGTCAACAACACTAAATCGTCAACTTGAGTACTATGTACGGGTGCTCCACAAGGTTGTGTACTTTCTCCTGTACTATACACTCTTTACACTAATGACATAAGAAGCATCTATGACTCAGTTAAACTCATTAAATTCGCTGATGATACTGCCATAGTCAGTCTTATTTCAGGAGACGAAACTCAGTATCGAAGCTCGATAGAAGAGTTTACAAACTGGTGTACCGACAACTTTCTAGAACTGAATGTAACAAAAACTAAAGAACTTATAATAGATTTTAGAAAGAAAAAACATACTATACGTGAACTGCAAATAAACACTACATCTATAGAACAAGTAAAGGCATATAAATATCTAGGTGTTATCATCAACAACAAGCTTTCATGGGAAGACCACCTTGGAACTCTGACAAAGAAGGCAGCCCAGCGACTCTTTTTTCTATACAAACTCAATAGCTTTAAACTAAGCAAGAAGATCCTTGAGACATTTTACCGCGCGACTATGCAGAGTCTGCTAACATACGGAATAACTTGTTGGCAAGGCAACGCCTCATCTAAACTGTCGCGACGTCTAGAAAAAATCATTAAAAAAGCATCTAAAATTACACTTACAACATTGCCACATTTAAAGGAGCTTTTTGAACAAAAGTGCCTAAGAAAAATCGAAAAAATCTTGGAAGACAACGGCCACCCGCTCCATCAGAACTACGACAGGTCGTTGCGAAGTGTGCGACTGCTGTCAATCAAAACAAGAACAGAGCGGTACAAAAACTCGTTCGTACCTCACTCGGTCAGACTCTATCACCGCCACTCAGAGTCCTTGTAATCACAACAAATTTCCGTAATGATCAATAAAGCAGTCTTAGTCTTAGGATGTTAGATTTCACACTGCTTGTAATTCAAATATTTAGCAGTTAACAATAGTGTGTTTTTTTTAAAAATAAATATACATTCGTTTTGAGAAAAAAGAGAGAGAGGTAAACATAGATCAATACAGAATAGAAAGTCGACAATTAATATTTACAGTTATTGATATTTTGGGTTTTTGGCACATCGGCACAATTTAGGCCATGTCGTGCCCAGATAATATTTACAGCACTTTGGTCGTAATAAGAACACTACACTTGAAGAATCTCTCTCTCTCTTGCTTTATTTAATTTTTTTTACTACATAAAATAGTGATGGTTTTGAAAATATCTTGATCATCAATTAGTAAATAGACAATGAGATTTATCATTCACAGCGTTTGTATAACATATATACATATTTATTTTAGTGTTTAACAAATCACTTTCAAGTTCGACTCCTGGTGAGGTTTATAATATTCTGAATATTTTGGCTTTTTGAGTACATAGAACTGTTTCTTGTAAAATACAAATTACGCAGACGCTGGAGACACGTTCTCTTCTTTGATTCGCTCTGTTCCGAAACACGTTTTGGCGCTAAATATTGTAGACATATTATACATTAATTTAAATACGTTTTTGTAAAGAAGAATACGTGTTGAATATGTACTATCATAACCCTTATTTGTTTGCAACAATTTCAACAATCCCCCTTTTGGACCTTGTATTCTAGAATGTTCAGCACGTCAGTCCTGTGACGTGGCAACGCGCTATTGGTCTCCACTGACCATAGGTTGCCACGTCACAGGTCAGTGTTTGGGCCTACTATGATGATTGGTCTCGCTCTAGCCTGGCAACTTTCCCAGATATCGTTTCAATGAATGAGTACAGGTATTTAGTGCTGTTCTGAAGAGCTATTTCTTCTGCTTCTGTTGCCAGCGTTTCTATGTAGTTCTCTTTGTCTCTTCTAACACTCTGCTTGACATTTCTATCAGCTTCTTTATATTTTTGTGTGCTTCGGCTGCTCTTGTTTTTTACTGTTGTTCACGCCTTCTTTCTTTCTCTCTTCTTTCTTCTGAAGTTTTTCGGCTTAAATCCACTTCTCTGCATCTTCATACAAAATACTTAAGTAGTACAAATAATCACATAAAGCATTAGATTCTACAAATAGTCGTATACATTTATAAGTAAAAGCAAAAGTAATTTTGCACAATTATTTCTTTTACCAATATAAGATTATGAACCAATCAGTTAATTAACTATTGGTAATTGATTATTTTTTTGGTATCCTGAACAACTTTCAGAACAAGGTAAAAAAAAATTGTAATGGTACTGAAGTGGTGGGGGTCGCCGCTTTAAAGTAAGTTTGAAACAAATAATACATACCTATACAATCTTCTATAGTCATAAGCACCTCACTAGCAGAGTGATGCTACAGCTTGAGGAGGCGTGAGCCAGGAATTCGAATTTCGGTAGTTCCCCATCCTTTAAAAAAATGCTTTTAAAACTGATTTAAAGGTAAAACTCACCCAGATATCCCTTTCTCCCCCCCTCCCTTTTTCCACTTTTACTACTGATACAGGGAGTAATAGGATAATAGCCTATTGAGAAAACTAAAACCATGACATAGCGCTAAACGAAAAACGATTGGTAAAAATATTTCTAATCGCACAGAATTTTTTTTAGATCTATTTGAAATTTAATTACATGACTGATCCAAACTAATTAATACAATTACAGTTCGTGAAAGCTTTTTTTTAAAAAGTATTTTTTTGTTTACTATTGACATTAGAGAACTGTGTGGAAAAAAAAGTGGTGTATTTTGACTAGATTACGACTAGATGATTGGATTGTAACAGTACTAAGCAATTGAAGCGGATCTCTAGCGCCCAGTGCCCAACATGCTGACACTAGCCCGCGCTTTCAGATCGATGTTGCTCACACCCAATCTGCTTCTCTGCGCTTCACTTCGCGCTGGTTGTCCCAGACGCCACTCTACTTTGGTATGGGGCGACCAACTTTGGCCTTTTGGATCTTTTTGTTATTTCTTGCAAATTATTGTGAGGTACTTCATTTTTGGACCATGGTCACGTGTTAACGCTGGTAATTGGATGTAGTTACATTTAGACCTAGCTTCCTTTAGTAGCTATTTTAGAGCAGATAGTATCTTTGGATTCATTTATATTCACTGGAGTAGGGCCTACTACCGTTGGCAGTTTCCCCCAGTGAATCAAACTTCAACACTAATTGTATTTGTTGTTGTTTAACAAAGTTTTGTAAATATTGAATAATGTCTCTTGATTGAAAGCCAGCCAATCTAAACTCTCGCTCTGTTTTTAGAAAATATTTTCGATTATATACAGGTGAATAAACTTGGTTGACGAAGCCATTATATTAGATACTGTCATTATTGGGGAAAAAAGATGGTGGGAATTAACGAGAATGTTACAAGTAAACAGTAGTTTTTAGTAAAATGTAGTGAAATGTTTTTTTTAACACTGTAGTTAATTCATGTCGCCTGTCTCAACCAGTTGACTTGCATGACATCCATGGAATTTGTACAAAAAATGTTCAAATTTCTAACATTACATTCCTTAAGAAGCATGCTGTTTACTTAGAATCATAACTTTTGATATATATACTCACTGCAACATTTGTAATACCTTTTCGCCATCATCCTTTGTTTTTAAATGGCGTTAAAACACTCGCATAAAAAGCACCCACTTAAATAACTAGATCTATGACTAATACATAAATCAAAGCACTGGAATATCACTAGTTTCAATACTTTTCCTAAAACAAAAATTTTTTTTTCGTGTCTTCCTATCTTAAAAGTTTTTTTTTTTTTTCACATTTATGAAAACAAACACATCAAATAAAGCGTATTATTTTTAAACAGAGCGAGAGAACATAACATTTTCCATTCTGACCAGATCTAGCAGAATAAAAGCAAATGATTAATACAAGAAATAAGTATCACGCGATTAGAGTCGACACGTGATCAATATTGCAGATTTGGTGGAGCCGATGGAATAGTGCCGAGAAGAGAGTACTGTACATATTGTATGCTACTCATTACATTCTTAATATTATGTCTGGTGGAAATGACATGCAACATTAATTTTTTTTAAAATATCAAATACAAATACTACATTCAATAAGTTAATTATGAAGCAATCACTCCTATCATTCTTAAGTAGCTTCAACTCTGGGCAGTTGTTTCTTAATACCTCTGTATATTGGGACAATAACATTACACTATTGATATGGATTTTTTTAAACTACTGGTTTATAAAACATGAACAAACTGTCATGTTTTGAAAACATTTGGACCATGAAAAAGTAAATAGACATTTAAATTTATCACTCACAACACTTCTACAATGCATACTTCTTTTCATTGCATAACATTCTAATCACTTCCAAGTGTAAACCCTATTCTTGGTTATAGTTATAATATTATGAAATATATATGCCTTTCGTGAGTGCATAGAAATGTTCCTTGTAAACCTTTGTGGGTCAAATTAAAGATCGTTGGTATTTTACATATATGTAGGTTACATTGGAAAAGAGGTTTAGTGCCTTATCAAAACTTCATTTTCATTAGCAGACGGTGCGTAAAATTATTTTTTAGTTTAATAAACTATTGAATCAACAAAAGCCTGACATTCGGAAATTCCCGAACGCGATAGTCCTTTCAAGAACGCGATAGTCCTTTCAAGAACGCGATAGTTCTTTCAAAATTGATGCTAGACCTAGTTAAAAAAAAACAACTAAATTTAAATTCATTTAGTTGTTCACTTTTTAAAATTATAAAAATCAAAATAGAGTCTTCCCGTTATGGGAGCTAATATATTTTCAAACACTATATATTAACTATAAAATCTAAAATGTGTTGTAAAATGTTTTACTTATTTCGGATGTTCCTTCAGAGTTGAAGATAATCACTTCCTAGTCCAAACCTCCCGCAGGACGACGGGGGATGGGAGCGGGCAGGGTTTGAACCCGGGACCATCGATAAGTCCGAATGACAGTCCAGCGCGCAAACCGCTCGACCAGGCAAATCGTTAGAGCCGTTTTTGATATCAGTGTATACACAGGTTCCATCCACCCATCCAAGTTCCCCCTTAAATGACTTAGGTAGAGGTAGTGTAAAAAAAAAAACTGGAACGAAAGAAAGTTACGCTCCAAAAAATTAGTAATAAGTGCTCAACTTACTTAGATCTTCCCGCACCGTTCGGCGTTCGCATTGGGCACAAGCTGTCTCCACGAAGCTCTGTCACTGGCAATGTCTGAACCCTCTTCCCATGAAAGTTTGGCGCCAAGTTATACGAGGACGTCCCTGTTTGCGCTTTCCTCGTATTGGCCCCCATGTCTTCGTAACTCTTGGTATGCGTAATTCATTTTGTCGGAGAACATGTCCCTCAAACCTCATGCGACGCTCTGTCACAACCTTATTAAGGGGTCGTCGACTCCCAGTTCGGCAAAGGATTTCTTTGTTTGAGACCCCATCTCGATAATTGACTCCTAAATTCGTATTAGCCATTTTTTGTTAGGCCACATTTAGTCTTTCTTCAATATTGGCATATGACTTCCATGTCTCGCATGCATACGTTGCTGTTGGGATGATGATTGTGCTTTTTTGTCTCAAGTCCAATAGCTTGACATGTCCAAATAGGCCGCAACGTCGTGGTAGGCATCCCCATCGTTTGTAATGCTGCTACCTAGGTATTTGAACTTGTCCGTGACCAATCGTTATAGAAGGCCTGGCACTGACCTGCAACATCACACCCTGTGGGCAACTTAGAATGCAGGACTTTTCTGACTGAAGAGGTTAATAAATGAATGTTCAGGAACATTTTGTGCATCGTCTTTTAAGTCTAGATCTAAATGTTTTATCATTGAAGTATTATAAAGTGTACTAGATCTATACATTCGCTTGAATGTCTTATTTTATCGTCCACTGTAAGTGGCAGCATGAGTAATTGTCAGTCAGTCATCAGGACATTGAATGATATCTAGTTAGAGATAAGATTAAGACTAGTTGTTGTATACATAACAATATCACGAAAACCTAATGGGATGCCTTATATATTGTATTATTTTAAAAAAGTAGATCTATAACGCGCTGCCTTTTGATCTCTAACAGAATATTTGTTGGGTGAAAAGGTCTCAGTATCATCAAGATAACTAGTTGATGAACGCAGTGGAAGTGCATTTTGTTTCATGTTCAATTGGAGTTTCAAACATTGTCTTTTTGGATCTCTCGGAAATTCTGCAAATATTCCTGATATGTCTATGCATATATGTGTATGAAGTTCATTCTTAAGAATGATGTATATATGATAGTACTACTGACAACAACAAGACACTCATTCATATGATTATATTAGAGGGATATAGATTTATGGGCTTCCTAAAAATCTCGAAATAGAAAATCTCGAACCCGAGACCTCTCGAAACACTCAGCAACCACATATATATAAAAACTTTTTTTCTCATAGGAATGCTATATTGCATATTCTTTCACTCAGGGGTTGGCAACTTAGTGGGCCACTAAATGTCTGAAAACGGCATGGCGGGCAACATGAAAATTTGGTAACAAAATTAGAAACGGTGACACACATCTCTAGAATATAGAGTTAATTTACTCAGTATGTTTTTCAGCTTTTCAAGCTATAATTGCAGTGCGTACATCCAAAACTTTCTGTACAATAATTTTTTTAAAAATATCGGCTAATTCTACCTACGGTACAATAATACTGGCAGTTATCATAAGAAGTTCACTGCATCAGCAACTTCCTGCATTACAACCTTCGTCAAATTACTTTATAACACAGTGCTTTCTGATGGATAATGCTGTAAAACAGTGATGCCCAAAATACGGCCTGCGACGTGGCTCCGTCCGGCCCGCTGAAATGTTGGCTAAAAGTATAGAAAATCCCTTCTCATAAAAAAAAAATTTGAAAAAAAAAGTATCTTTCTCAACGTTAGGGTAAATGGATTGGTGCCAATAATAAGCCAACATATTGTTACAAATGACCAGTGACTGGAAGAGGTTAACGTGTGACCTCGGCGAGATAACACAGCAGCGAGTGTTCTCTGGAATGTACATGTATAAACAAAGACAGGATGTGACGTTTCCTCACGTGTTGGTCCAGAAGATACTAGCAGTGTTTGACAGAGAGTTAATGTGAAAGTCAGTCGTAGGTAGAGTCGTAGGTAGGGAAGAGAGATGTGTACGACTCGATGCAAGTTAACTAGGATAGAGTTAACTGGAGTGGACTACTGTCGTTAAAATCTATACAGCGAACTACAGTGGACTTGAGCCGTTACAGTCGATACAGACGATGTAAGACGTGTACGGCTCTGATTCGGTAGACTTGAGTACGACTTGATTCAGCTTTGGGAGACCTGGAGCGACACTGGGAAGTGTGTGAAATACGGCTCGATGCAAGTTGAGAAGAGATGAATTGCAACGAAGTATAGCTAACTGTAAACTGACAGATATTGTACAGTCTTCTACGCTACATGTTACAGTGACTAATTGTTAGAGTTAATAGTCAATAAAGTTATATGAAGCTGAAAGTTGAGTCGTCAAGTTCTTTGCAGTGTTTTTATTTGTGCGCCTACTAGTACATTTTGCCAGAAGATAAGAAATACGTTACAATATTTTGTTTTATATAGAGAAGTTCTTTTAAAGGACAAAAACAGCTTTGTGAAATCAAACACATAAATAAATAAGGCCGCATTTTCGGTTTGAGACGCGATTGCTAGATTTCACCTAGAAAGGAGAATTGATGAGACTATTTACTTTAAAGAATCATTTCCGACGGCGAATGCATACAAAATTGTTTGCTAGCATTAATAGAAGAAAAAATGTGTTCTGATAATACGTTGTCAAACTTTCTCTTGACAATGCAAGGCGTGAGAAAGATATGGGTAGATATCTCCATTCAAATGTAACAAACAAACCATATTTCAAAATGTTTTCTATTATCGCTGACGCGTCTACGGACATATCTGATACAGCTGAAAATCTTGGTATTTATTCGCGGTAAAACAACAATTTTGAAATCAGAGTAGTAGCTATGAGCAGCATGCATGGGACCACCACTAGCAAAGTCCTGTAAAAGAAGTTTTAACCATCACAGAAGATCTTTCTCTTGCTTGGGAGAAATTAGTAGGAGTGACTCCTGATGGTGCCACAAGTATGGTTGACAACAAGAGTTATAAGAAAAGTTGTTAAGTCGAATGAACCCAGCCTCGATTGCTTCATTGAATTATTCACCAAAAACAAGCTGTGCAGTCTGGACCAGGTGATGATGATTTTGTTCAGAAAATACCTTTGTTTCAAAAATCCATCTGCTGCCAATGTGTCAAGTGCAAAGAGCTGCGACTGGAACTGGTTGACTTACAAAGCTAAACATCACTGCTGGACAAAAATTAAAGTGATTCATATAATAAATTTCTACTCTGTGTTGCTTGCAGAAACATTTCTAAATCTTCGACAACAAGCGTTACAAATGATCATAATAATTACAAACACTTATTTTGTGAGGTCTAAGACGAAACCCATATTACCGAATCGCCTCACGGACGAACGCATAGAGTTCTAGATTCAGAGCTCCAACTCGGGGTCTCATCAATGCAGCCGGATATTTAAAAGTTAGTTTAGGATACACTTTTCATGAATTAATTTAAATACTAGATTCACGGATTTCTAATATTTTTTTTTTTTGAGGGTAGGGGGGTTACCGTTGTAGCCTGCGACACGACTGTCGGAAATTAAAGTGGCCCGTCGACCGAATAAGGTTGAGCATCACTGCTGTAAAATATGATAGGTTGGCTGGACTTAGATTGCGACAATTGATACCACCGACGATCCATTTAGGGGCCTGCAAATATTTATTGTAGTAGCGCTTGATAAAAAACTAGTTTTTCTTTAGTATGTCAGACTGTATCAGCGATACTAGTTGACCTGGCAATGTGAAAAAGATTTAGACGTCTGTGTGTAGTCACTCCATGGGTAATTTTGTGACATCTTTTGCTTTGAATTTGTTTCTTTTGTGTGAGATTTTAATATTAAACCATCAATTACCCCAGCGCAGCCAAAGGGGGGTTTGAGTTTAAAATCCTCTTACATGTTTTTTTTTTTTTATAAAACGAAAAAAATAATGCAATCGACAATCCCCAAATTCCAATAGGGGATTTTGAGTTTAAAACCCCCTCCGAATTTTTTTTTACGATAAACCCTCTCTTCAATATAAGACTACAGCATACAACAGTTACCAAATTCTAAGATCGTGACCAAGAGTGATTTCGTGTTGAACCCTCCCCCCCGGAGGGATTTTAGTTAAAACCGCATCCATAGGGTTTTGAGCTTAAACCCCCCTTTAGCGGGATTTGAAGCTAAAAACCATCTTCAATATAAAAAAAAAGCAAACTACACACACAAAATTCACTGAGCTTTGCCAAGGGGGTTTTGAGTTTAAACTCCCCTCCTCCAGAGAGCTTTAAGTAACCCATCCAGATGTTTTGAGTTTAAAATCCCCCTACAAATAGTTATGAGGTTTAAAACCCCCTCTTCAATATTATTATAAAGCAAACTACAGTCACTAACTTTTATGAGAGTAGGTAAGGGGGGTTTTGAGTTTGTTTTAAAAAAAAAACTCCAGAGATTTTTTGGTTTAAACCCCTCCCCAACAAATGGGTTTGGCAATAAAACTTCCCATTTCGATATAAAATCTAAAGCAAACTACAGTCACCAAAGTCCAAGAGCGTAGCCAAGAGAGGTTACAAATTTCTACCAGTCGGTGGGCTCCATTAATAAAGTGCAGTGAACAGCATGGAAGTCATCTGCCGAAATTTAAAAAAAGACTAAATGTGGCTCAACAAAGATGGCTAAGACGGATTTTAGGAGTCAGTTATAGAGATCGAATCTCAATTAAGGAAATCCTATGTCGAACTGGGAGTCGACCACTTAACTTTAATGAGTTTAAGACAGAGCGTCGCATGAGGTTTGAGGAACATGTTCTCTGTAAATAATGAATTACGCATACCAAGAGTTTCGATGACATAAAGGCCATTACTAGGAAAGCGCAAACAGGGACGTCCTCGTATAACTTGGCGCCACTTGTGGAGACAGCTTGCTGCCCAATGCGCGTAACAGTAGCGGTCTTGGAGGTCGGGAAAATGGGGCAACCGCCCAAAACTCCGCACCTGAGGTGGGCCCCGCGAACGGAGATTCCCTTTCACCTTCATTTTCGAAAACAAGACCACTTCTCAAAAACCAGGAAGCCTTTTCCTGCATCTATAATTCTATATGATACCTATTACCATGCAAACTCTTGACATGACATTTTTGGTTTCGAAAAACCGTTCAGTTTCGGTAGAGACAGCATCTTATTGACCTGTCGATTATAACAGGATATCACATTGGCTTAAAAAAAACAGTGAAAAGCCAGAAAAGTGGAGTTACGTGACTGAATACGTCTGCGACAGTCCTAGAAACTATTTGTTTTTAGTTTTTTTGCAAGTGTTTCGGTTTTCCTCCGTAATTAATAGTTACTTTCTGACTCCAGCAGGATTAGCAGAAATTATTATTATCTAGTTGGTTGATTTTTTTCATGCGAAATATTTCCGAATCATTAGTAACAATGATTATTAAAGGCAAAAATGTTACAAGCAGAACAATTACAATACAGTACGTAATGTAGTCAGACGGCCCATACTAAGGTACATGTTTAGGAACAAAAATAAGTCCTACAGCGTTAGAGCCGGACGAGCCCTTTAGCTTTAAGTGGTACGGTATATATAGTCTACCCTTACGGCTCAGGGCCCCGCATATGACACTCGCCCAGGCCCCCGCGCTCTGCTAAGGCCACCTCTGCGCCGGTGGATCTAAGCCTAAGTAAAATAGCAGATTACGTTTTTGAACACATATTTTTCAATAGCAGAATAATTCACTATAGATACCTCAGAATTTGCTTTTATTTTGTTTTAAATACCGGAAATAGTGCTTGGCGGCCGGGCTTTGCCCCGAACCCCGCTGATGGTGCTCTCAGCACTCCCCCAAACCTCTGGCAAAGGAGGGGTGTCTTCAGTCTTTCATGGATGAACATTTTCTAAGGTACAGTAAACGTCTTCCGAAAGAATGAAGGGTCAGAATGTAATAAAGATTAATTACGTACACACACATACAAATAAACATGCATAACCTCACCCCCCCCCCCCGGAAAAAAAATCCTGGCTACGCCCATGAGTCCCTCAATTAATTTATGTGGAATGTTGTTATTTTTACTTTCAAAAGAAGTTGTTTTTTAATTGCAACAAATTTCCAATAAGAGTCAATAAAGCAGAGTCTTAGCCTTAGCATTAAAACAATCATTCTTTCTCTCAATCTTCGTTATTAATGTGTATGTTTGTGTGTGTGTTTTGCATTAAGCTCGACAATTGCACTTTGTCGTGAGTGACGTGCGGCCTCTGACAGTTGGGGAAGAAACAGACATTTCAGTTCTAGTCTCTTACATGTTGGCTAGAAATGCCTAGTGTTTTTTTTTTCAATCAAAAGTTCTGTTTCACTGTTATTCTAACGGTTCAAAATAAAATATGTATGTTAAAAAATAATTCAATTTTGTTAGCTATCAGTCTGTCTCTCTCTCTGTATATATACATATATATAATCTATTGCCCCTTCTCCCTTTCCGCCTGAAAAAAATTGTCCTACGTCCATTCTCTGGCGTTTATTGAAATAAGTAATATGCTCTTGTTAATTTTTGGCCGTAGCCCCTTCATCTTATGGCATCCTACGCCTTGTAACGCTCAAATTATATTTTGGACTGAACCCCCCCCCCCCCATGCCCCCCCCCCTTCCCTGCTTAATTCATTTCCAATACGACGGCCTGCATTTCAACGCTCCCCTAACAAACTTTAGGCACGTGAATTCTGGTATCTGACATAGTTCGTCCATCTTGTTTCAATGATGACTCCTTTTGTCATCCAGGAGTTGAGGGCTATGAAAATATACTCTGATTTCATATATACTCATTGTTCCACTCACGACACATTTTTTTATCCGATGGCACAATGTCCACTCATAACTTAATGTTCCACTCACGACATATTATTCTACTCACCTCACGACAAAATGTTCCATTCACTATACATATTTCAACTTATAACAATCATCTACTCACTACACACTTCCATTCACGGCACAATGTTTCACTTTGTATACACTGTACAACTTACTACGTACTGTTTCACTTTAGACACAATTTTGAAATAATACATAGTTTCTTTCACGATACAATGTTTCACTCACGGCACAATGTTCCACCCATTATACATTTTTCAACTTATGATTTAATGTTAAAACTCACTACACATTGTTCGCCTCACTTCACAATGTTCCATTCATTACCAATTGTTCAAATCACGAGGCATTGTTCCACTCACTGCACATTGCTTCACTCACGACACAGTGTTGCACTTAATATATTGTTACGGATCTCACTATCCAGGCTCTCTGCAAACTGCACCATACACCACCAACTTAAAGAACTTGACAACTCCAGGCTCCAAAGTAACGTAACACTTTAATAGGTGAATAAATAACAGCCAATACTGTACAATTGGCAACACGTACACTGTACAAATATCTCTCCGATAACACCGTACCGCCGTATCAACTCTTGCACTGGCCTCTCTGTCTCGTTCCGGGCTTACACTGGGCTCAACAGTTCAGGACTGACTTCACACACTAGGCTCGTTGTGTCGGACTCGATCACAGACCAAGATCAAGACGCCGTTCGTCTTAACTGTACTTGATAGTACTCCGCACTGAACCGTCGTAATGCTCCGTACAGAACCACACCGCTGAACTGTGTTGTAATCGACCGTGTTCTGAACTCTTGTTGTGGACCTCCTTTCTGAACCTTGCTGTATTGAGCCCCTTTTCTCGACCGACCTGACTGCGACACCTCTGCTCTTATATAGGGTCCCTACTGGCCTTCTCGAACCGGACAGAACGCCGCTCGACGTTTCTAGGTGGTCAGATGACTACAACTCTCGTGACGCTATTGAGCTTTGTTCACGACGTCGATCCTTCCCGAACCGTCCTGTTGACACTCGACTCGGCTGACAGTTATAACTCGTCACGGTTGACCGCTCGTCTAGCGCTGGCCTGGGGCGATTTGTGTCGGCTGACTACACACACACCACTACCCCTCTTTGTGCCACCACCAGGTTTATAACAATATATATTGTTCAACTCACCACACACTTTTTCACTATCGACACAATGTTGAACTAATGATATATTGTTCTTTCAACGAAGCAAATTTTTCACTCACTACACATTGTTCCATTCAATACACATTGTTCCACTCACTACACACTTTCCCCCTCACGACACAATGTTGAACTCATGACACGACTCAATTATACACATTGTCTCACAATTAAGCTTTTTTTTTGTTTCTGTATGGGTGTAATGTCTCGCTTACTTAGTCTGGTTAGCGTTGATATCTTGACAGATTCATTTTGCTTGGCTAGTAATAAGTTGAATAGTCTGGCATGATCTGGATTAAAGCTTAGAACAACTATTTCGTTGGCTTGAAAGTCTTTGTTATCATGCACTATTTCAGTCAGATAAAAAGGATTGGGTCTTCGAAATTATTTTTGAGCGCTCTTCTTGATTTTGGGTACACTTTTCTTTAATCTTGAGCACTCTTCTTGGCCTAAGGCTCTTTTCTTTTGTCTTGGGTAATATTCCTTTATATATTTAGCACTCTTTTTAATCTTGGGCACTCTTCTTAATCTTCAATCTTGAGCAGTCTGCCTAATCTTAAAACTTAGGTCATTTTTCGTAATCTCCAATATTGGGCACTCTTCTTAATCTTGGGACTGAACACCTTTTCGTTATTCTAATTACAGTTAAAGATTAAATAAATCTGAAGGTATTTGTGCACTTTTAACATATATAAACAAAAGGAAACTTTTTTGATAGACCATTAGTAGCAAAAATGAGAAAAACCATGTTTTAAATGAAGCCTAACCTATTGGAGATGTTCACGATCTACTCAACACTATTAAGGACCCTAAATTGAACCTAAATTGAAAAAAATTGAGACATATTTCGAACAATATCTTAATTCATTTGCAATTAATCCTCGTATCAAATCTCTCATTACCTCTTGCTAGTTGTTCATTTTTGTTTGAAGTAAGTTTTTAATTCATAGAATGAAAGTCTATTTTCATAGTTTTGTGCTACAAACGAAAAAGCTTAGAAAATGGATTCTTCAGGTCACAAAAGTGCACACACAAATTAAATTCCCATAGAATTTGACAAAACAACAACATAGCTATCAACACTTCTTTTCATTGTGTACACCGGATACACCAAAAAGCTAGCTAGTTAAAGTTTTTCCGCCACGTATGAAAATCTTTAATGCATAAATAATAAAAAAACAACAACAACGAATAACAAAGGGTGCCGTCATAAATCGAAAAGTAGCCATGACACCTTTTAGTATTTTAGAGCACAGTTAAGATGATGGTAGAATTGGATTTACAATAGCGCTTTGAGATCTTCGATTGCAAGGCTTTGCCCTACTTGCACTGCATCAAAAATCAAAAGTGTAACAGTATTTCTTCCTTTCTATGCCTAGACTAAAACATTTTTTTTTCTTCTAGTGTTTTTGAAATGAGATTCAATGAAAAATACAATTTTAAACCCCGACATCCATGAATTGTCACATACTAATCTTCTGCACCTTATAAGATAAAATACTCAACTGAAGCCCATATTAGCTGCATGTGTATGTCTTGTTCAGTGGCTCTTTGCTAAAATATTCTTTAAAAAACTTTGAATTCTCAATACCTTAATGGCTGCCTGACCTCTTGCCACTTAACTGTTACATCACAACGGAACACAGGACACATTGGCGGCATTCCACTTACGCTAAATCTTCTCAAGGAAGATTGTGGATAATACCATCGACCTTAAACCTTTGGCATTTTATCTCCATCTCTCCGCTTTGCCCCCCACCACTAACCCTTATTTCTGTTCCCTTGCCCCATATCTCTTCTGCCTTACTCTGCCCCGTCCCCAACTCTACTATTTTCTATAAGCCAATGGCCCAGACATCTCCATTAGCTAGCAACACGCTTTCATGAAAGTAGATCTAATACCAAAGGATGTCTATAGACACTCCAAGCAGGGTGTCCGGAATTCATCGCTTTAATCTTCCATTGTGCTACCAATAATAAAACAAGAACAAAAGTGTGGCGGGCCTCTCACGTTGAATCGACATTACAAACATCTCATTACTTTATAACTATTTATTTCTTTGGTTTTGTTCTGTTGTAACATTAGATTAACAGTACCAGGTGTACCAGGTTTGAATAATTTGTTGAGGAAATATATTTACTTATTTTGGATCGGGTAAAGACTCCCGATTCGAAAAGTAGCTTTCGAGTTTTTTAGTTCTAAATGTCAATGTACATGGCGGTAAGAGAAGAAAGTCTCTTAAGTCCTCATACAGAACACGCCGGTATGGACAATATAGAGGGACTTCTTATGGTTCGACAGTTACGCTGGAGACAGCACTATCCCGTATGGGCGGACGAGTGTTTACAAAAGGCAGTCCAATTTATGAGATGAAAGGTGGTAGACGTAACAGAGATGACCCACAGAAACGCTTTAAAGACCAGTTTAGGCACCAACTTGCTTTAACTGACATAGAAGAGGGTATCTGACTGCGGCAGATGTACACGGCAAAAAGAGAATCTAAATCGACCACCGGCATATAATGGTTATGTTCTCTTTGGATGTGGCAAACTAAAAGGGTCAAGATAGCTTGCTTCCAGATGCCCTCTTCCCCCACCATAGAGATTGGACCGTAGCGCTCTGTTAATGCTATAAGCATGAAAGTTTTACATCTCATGGTCTGCATACTTCTCTGGTTCCAGTGGCTACGACTTGGAGAAAACCACAGATGTGAGGCGTATGTATATGTACCAATTCCTTCAGATATCAAGGTACATCTGTCAAGTGTTCATTCCCATATTTTTTTTTAAAAAGATACTTGAACTAAAGATTTTTTCCTCACTGTTAATGTTCATTCCTGTACCCACCCCCCCCCCCCCCCCTTTTCATTCCATATGTGTCTACTACATTGTTGACGACTGCCACTTGCTACTATTATGAAGTGCGACAAGACATTGTTTTCCCCACAAAGAACATCATGGTATAGGGGATAGGATTATCTCACCCTTACCGCTGCTATTCCACGCGTCAAAAACTAAGTGAAATAAAAAGGAAAACGGATCATGAAATATTCAGGTGCATTGATTTCAAATCCGTTCTCACTATATACTATCACTTACCCCCGACTCAAACCTCATTGATTAGATTGCTTTACTTAACTACCCTATAGCTCTATCCCTGACTCAAACCTCATTGATTAGATTGCATTACTTAACTACCCTATAGCTCTATCCCTGACTTGCACCTCATTGATTAGATTACATTACTTAACTACCCTATTGCTATCAAAGATATTTTTTATTCATGTGATGCACTCACATCTAGAGTATTACTTCAACCCTACATGGTGAAGTTACTTAAGGTTAATCTTTATACAATAATTATTTGTACGCTATTGCTGTCTCCTGTTCATCCTGCGTTTGTCTAGTTGAGACTGTCGTACTATTCTTTCAAAGCCCCAATGTCGTCTTATCAAGAGCAGAAGACACAAAATATATAGCGATTTTTAAAAATTTGTTTCCTTTTTTTTCATGAATAAAAACTTAATTTTTAGCATTTTCTGTTTCTTTCTTATTAGTAAAATCTTTTTCTTTTCATGAATAAAAGCTTTAATATTTTCGTAACGATCATAATATTTTGGATGTTCCTTCAGAGTTGAAGATAATCTACCTCCTAGTCCAAACCTCCCGCAGGACGACGGGGGATAGCAGTGAGCAGTGTATGAACAAGGGACCATTGAGATGACCGATCGAAACCCCAGCGCACGACCTTTTTCTGTATACACTTAACTTAAATAAACTTAAATAATAAATAATACATTTTGGCAGTTATAGTTTGTTTTTAAAATGGTTGGGAACTATTAAAGTCAGCTCGGCAGTTTGTGCTGTACTGGTTTGAGAAATAGAGAATGTGTGAACGATTAATGGGCACCATGGCCCAAAATTGCTTGACATGTTTTGGATGTTCCTTTACAATTGAAAATTAGTACACCCTAGCGCAAACATCCTGGTGGAATGGCGGCGAACAGGTTTGGAATCCGGGATTACCGAGAGGGAGAGAAAGTGAAAATAAAATTCACTGGCGAAAAATAGGTGTGTCTGCTTGGGAGGTTGTTCATATTCAACTTAACAGAAACTAGAATTCTTGGGCCAAAAGTATGTAAGGGAAGCATCAAAGTACGGACAGTCTAATTGGACGTGAAAAAAAGATGTTCTGGCCAGAGGAGACTACTATGTTCGCGAACGGTACGATGCGCAGGATATAAAAAAAAAAGGAGGGGGTGGCAGGTCCGGTCGTTTTATTGAAAGTGTGAAAAAAAAAAAAGGAGAAAATTGTGTGTTTGTGTGTTTACTGGCTAACATAACAACAAATATTATAGAATTTTGAAACAAATCAACGTGCGTATCTTGTGTTATTAATGCTAGTTTAAAAAATAAACAGAAAGTTAAAAGAAAATGCTGATCGAAAATTAAAAAAGAAAGGTCAGTTTTCAAATATAGAATGCATTTGGACATTGCTAATTAGACAGTTGTCTTTCATTTCGGTGTCAAGATTTGTTTTCACGAATACGAAATGAAGCCATTACTCGTCTCTTCCCCCTGTCCACACTTTGAAGTTGGCTCTCCACGAGACAGTAACACTTTTTGTTAGGACTTCCACATGCCATTATTTTGTTTCTTTATTTAGTTTGCTTTAAGTATTATTCCTGTTGGTATGATTTTATGTATTCAATTTATTTTATAATTTGAGTTAAAATTATTGCCTTAATAAGGCACGCATTTAATTGTAATTTATATTAATCAATTCCGCTTGGCTATGCCTTATATTTTTATTTGTATATATAAAAAAACAAGGCTATATGGTAACATTTAAATTTGTGAGAGCTACAAAGTGAAAAATCATGGAAAATCTATATCAGAAAAAGAACAATATCTTAATATATGTTTCACTTTTGCTTTATCTTTCACTGTAGTCACTCTTCTGGTAATGTCTTGTAAATACACTAACTTAGTTAATATTTGTAGGTTGTTTTTGTTTCGAAAATTAGCTTAATAACCATTACGTACATTTCATATAACAAGAAAAACATTAAAATATTTTTAAAGACAGTAACACCATTATACAACTTTTAGAGCGATTTGTTTCTCTTAACAACTAATACAAGTGTAAAATTAAAAAATGATATTTTTTTCTGCCCTGCTCTATTCCTTTCTTCGGGCGGAAAAGATTCCTGGTTTTAAGCGAATGTATAGATCTACTACACATTATGATAGTCCAATGATAGACCTTTTAACCTAGGCTTAGAAGTCAATGCGCAATATGATTCTCAACATTAATGTATTAAAAGTCTTTAATAATTTAATGCTTACATGCGGAAATACCCGAAAACGTATAGTCCGTTTACGATGAGTATTTTCTTGTTTTGTAGACACATTTTTAGCGGCCCCCGAAAGGGGAAAAGACGCTATTAGTTTTGTGCGAAATGTCTGTCCGTCTGTCCCCTTTAGATTTCGTAAACTAGAAAAGATATTGAAAATCCGACATCACAATATTTTAGACCATTCAAAGTTCTGATGTAACGGCTACTTTTTTTTTTTTTCTGAAAGCGAAAAATCTAATTTTTAAAATCAGTTATGCAAACAGTTTTTTAAAGAAAAAAAGCTAATTAGTATGCATCATAATTTAGACCTAATTTAAAACGAATAGTAATCTTGTAAACTTCATTTTCCTGACATCCTTTTTTTATTGCGAATTTTTTTTTTTTTTTTTTTGATTCGAATAAGAGATTGAGCTATTTCAAAACAAATAGATCTATTATAAGACATCAGTAAAGCCAGGGGAGGCGCGGTGACTGAGCGGTAAAGCGCTTGGCTTCCGAACCGGGGGTCCCGGGTTCGAATCCTGGTGAAGACTGGGATTTTCAACTTTGGAATCTTTGGGCGCCTCTGAGTCCATTCAGCTCTAATGGGTACCTGACATTAGTTGGGGAAAAGTAAAGGCGGTTGGTCGTTGTGCTGGTTACATGACACTCTCGTTTACTGTAGGCCACACAAACAGATGAACTTTACATCATCTGCCCTATAGACTACAAGGTCTGAAAGGGGAACTAGTTAGGCCAGGTTCACATCTAACTTTACATTCACTTTCACCTATCCTTTGATCTGCGGGACCATTGGGGCACTACACAAGATCTGTTAACCTTCTTTCTCCATTCTTATCTCTCATTTGTCATTCGGATGTTCTTTCTGAAAATATTGAAGCCTGCCTGGGTGGACCACTTCGGGGGCCGATTTTGAGTTTATGTTTCCACACAAACTGTCTTTTGTAACCTTGTTTTTTGTACTTTGACAAATTATCACGGTCAAACTAGAGTGTTCCAGTGAGGCCAACGAGCTAGTATTTTTTTTATCAACGATATACAGCAACTGTCAAATTTCTAAGAAAAATAGTTGAAGCCGTTTTCGAGATCCACCCTGAAGATTCTTCGTACCCAAAAGTTTCTACGAAGTAATGAGTTGAATAGAGGAATGGTAAAAAGGAACTGCTCCACGAAGTTCTCCCTGTCAGAAAGTTATTGCATTTTTTTCCCCACTACTTCTCTCAGTCTATCCGCTAGAAAGTCTTTTTATTGAGCTTTGCTTCGTTGGCTTCATTTCCGCTCGGCAGTGTGTTGCTCAGTGCCCTTTTCATCCGTTGGTTTTTGTATTACAACTTCTGTGTTGTCTTTGTTTAGTAGGTTCATTTTTTTTTATTCTTAGCAATAATTGAAATATTGGCCCTTTAAATTTTTTCCTCTTCGTATGGCTGATTAAAGTCATCCTTTAGTTTTTGTATTACAACTTTTGTCTTTGTTCAGTAGGTTCATTTTTTTTTTTTGTATTACAACTTCTGTGTTGTCTTTGTTCAGTAGGTTCATTTTTTTTTGTATTACAACTTCTGTGTTGTCTTTGTTCAGTAGGTTCATTTTTTTTTGTATTACAACTTCTGTGTTGTCTTTGTTCAGTAGGTTCATTTTTTTTTGTATTACAACTTCTGTGTTGTCTTTGTTCAGTAGGTTCATTTTTTTTTGTATTACAACTTCTGTGTTGTCTTTGTTTAGTTGGTTCATTTTTTTTTATTCTTAGCAATAATTTAAATATTGGCCCTTTAAATTTTTTCCTCTTCGTATGGCTGATTAAAGTCACTAATCTGTAGACATTTGTTTTTGTTTAAAAGCGGTTTGTTATGAAGATATTTCCATTTTATTTCTCATTTACTCCCTTGTACTGTCTCTATTTATTAGTATACCTCTATTCAACTCGTAATTTCGTGGTGACTTTTTGGTGGGTGAATGGAAGGAACTTAGTGGACAAAATTCGAAAATAGCTATAAATATTTTTCTAGAAATTCTAAGAATTACTAGCTCGTTGACCACAATGGGAAAACTCTAGTTTGACTTTTATAATTTTTCAAAGTAAAAAAAAAAAGAAATACATTTAAATTCGGCTAGAGAAAGAGAAAATATTTATTTGAACGGACTATTCGTCTTCGTATATTGAGGAGAATAATAAATTAATGTTCAGGGACATTTTGCTCATCGTCAATTATGTCTAGATTTAAAGACTATCATTGGAATATTATAAAGTGTACTAAATGTAGACATTCGCTTCACCAGGATTCTTTCTCGGGTTAAGGGGGGTTAGGGGTGGGGTAAACAATGTTCCATTAGTTAATAAGAGAAAAACAATCTCTCTATAAACTGTATAAAGAAGGTTTTATCTTTTTAAAAAAATATTTTTGTTTTTTTTCTTATTGAAATTATTACGAAACTTTGGTCTCACTAAAGCGACTCTGATGCCAACAAAAAAATAATAAAAAAGGAAAGGTCCTCAGCTCAGATTGAATTAGAGATTTATATGATAATTTTTTAATGGAATGGTTCATCTAATTAGAATTTGTATATTACAATCACTTACGTATTTAGATTAATAGATTCAAACCAATAGCCGCAAGGAGAACACTCGTTAGTTATAGCGAGTCAAATGTTAGAAATAACTTAGAAGGTATCTTATAATCACTAGAGAAGGGAGAAAATATAATGTATACAGCTTTCTTGAGGATGAGTTGGCTGAGTATTAAAGCGCTTACCTCCGAACCTGAGATTCTTGGATTTAAGTTTCGATGAAATAAGGGATTTTGCATTTCGGAATGTTTAGAACGACGTGGAATCTACCCTATTCTAATGGGAACCCAAAACTAGTTGAGGAAAGTCAAGGCGGCTGATCGTTGTGCTGGCCACATGACACCCTCGTTAATTTCGGCCATAGAAACGTTTTACCTTTTCATCATCTGCCCAATAAATCTCAATGTCTAAAAAGGGTGCATTTTTATATTTATGCAGCCTAGCTATAGATATATATTTATGCAGCCTAGCTATAGGTATGCATGTATATATGTATGTAGCCTAGGTGTTGGTAAATCTTTTTGAAGAGAGCATGCGATAGTTTAAAGGTAGTTAAAAAAACAAATAAACGATTTTTTTTATTTGCTTTTTGAACGTAATCTCCCCCACCCCCACCCCCACACTTTGTTTTCTTTTTCTATGTTTCTTGTTCTGCAACATTTGAATCACCTCTGGAATTAAAAAAAGAGACCTCTTTTAAACTGTGTATGTCAACATTTTTGTTTTGGTTGTTTTGAATGTAAACAATACTTCATGTTATAAATAAATTTGCATGTCAGACTAAGTTTGTCTTTTTATTTTAATGTGATAAATTGAATACAAAAGTTGCATTTATTTTTCTGTTAATTGTGATTGGACCTCGACTAGATAACAAGTCTCCGTGATAAGGATCGTCTTCATGCAATGTCATCTGTGTCTGTTTGTAGTTTCTCCTTTTTTTATATAAAGCTCGATACAACTTAAGTCTGTATCGATTCCTTAATATCGACCATTGCTCCTGTTATATCACTATTTCTTGACTGGTGTCTCTAGTAGTAACTGATATTATCTATTAGAAACATGACAGAAGTTTCTGTGTCTGTGTATAGAGATCTAGTATTTTTACCAGTGAGAGAAACTTGAAAATAAAGTAAAAGAGTTTGACTCGAAATGAAAGTATAGTAATTCCAATTTACAAAAACAAAATATCAGTTGTCAAATAAAAAAAAAACAACCTGATAGTCTCGAGTATATTCTAAGAAAAAACTCTTTGGTTTTGGTCTAATCCAGTTCATCATCTCTCTCACTGCTTTATCCAAATATAACATCATTGCAGTGTTCCGCAACGTAAAAGTCTTACATCTTTTTTCTTCTGATTCACATTGCATTTTTTTCAAAGACTTTTTATTCTCTATCATCTTCGTGGGGGTAGTTGTCCATTTCTAAACAAATGTACCCTTTGATACTCTAAGTTATTGTCTTAGGAAAAGCACATATGTCTCATTCTTACTAGAGAAAAGAATGTATAACTTTTCTTTCATAGACAAAAATGACAATGTAGACTAATCTAAAAACTTTTTAAATGGTATGCTTTTTTTTAAAGCATCAAAAGTAATTGTATCTGTATTAGGTATTGAGCAGCTGCAAGTAACTAAAAAAAAAAGCATAAACGGTCTAACAATATCCGTTTACCCCAGGTACTTATACTTTGAAACAATTTAACTTGCTAATGTATCTAGACTACGTGCATCACTTGGCACAAGGAATTGTCTCTTGTTGTGTTCGCTGTGAAATCTACTTGTGTTTGTGTCACAAGCGATTGCCAATGACAAGCGAATAGTTCGCACCGCATGATTCATCAATACACTCAATACACGCACATTTAAAAACTCACGGCTTAAAAAAAAAAAGAAAGAAATCGCTCACTTGAACTTAAAACGAAAATTTCCGAGGGACGCTGCCGCAAAATTATGGAGAAGATGTCTGTGTCCAGGCTTTCGTTTCGGAGAAAAGGTAGCTGGAGGCACAAGGAGAAAGAGAAAGTTGAAGAGGAGATGGAGTTTGACTACTCAACCATGTCCTATCTTGGGTAAGTCAACATTTAATGTTGTAACTGTGCAGTCAGTAGATGTCAATGATGTTACAGTGAAGCAGCCAGAGCCTTTGTGTTTGTTCGGAGGGAGGGGCATGCTTGTGTGTCGCTTTGTCTATGTGAACAGATTGGACACTTGTATAATTGATTTCACCAAGCAACAAACAAAAGCTATTGATTTGAGTGGGAAAAGAAGAATAGATAGCAACGAATGTTCATTCTGGCACTTTGGTCAAATAGGTATACAATTTTAATCTGTACATAGAGATAGCATAATGAGGATAAATATATAGTACCATTGAAATACGTCACCGCCGGTATATGTATGTGTTCCTCTATCATTGCGATGATGACAGTAACTTTACATGCTGCACTAATTACATCTAAACAAAAGTTGTTCATTTTTTTGTAAATTAAATATGTTCTGTGGTTTAAATCAATGACATCTACATTATTTTAAGTAGCTCTTTGACCTTTAGAAACATCGTTGCTTCTGTCAACAAACATTGAATTTTCTTGATTCTTTTATCAAACACAATTAATGTTCTAAATTAGATCTACGTAGTAGACTTGTATAATCTACATAATGAATGAATGTACATAGAGATAGCATAATGATAATTCTATCTTCACCTGGCCAGAAATATGCGAGTGATCATCGTAATGGACACACGACACCCTCGTAATACACCCATAATGGAAACCAATAAACTCGGCTTTAGCTACCTTATAGATTTCCGAGTATGTTTGAGACTTTTCAAGTCGCCCGGTGTAGTATCTCATCAGCTTCCCAAAGATAGAACTGTGTGTGAGCAGCACGAGGAAATAGACGTTAGGAAAGAAGTCAGTAGAGCGAAACTAATGGTTTTGTCGATCTAAGTCTGACATCCATCTGTTGCCACACACGCCATTGTACACAAGTTAAGTGTTTGTTCATAATGTGTGTCACAATGGGATCGATGCAATTTTATCTCCATTGTTTGACCTCTTGTTTTCTTTCACAGGAAATGAAAAACAAAATATATGCAACTGCGCACGTTTTTATTCCCCTCTCGGCATCTTTTTTTTAAAAATGTTTTTTAATTCTACTAAAAAATGAAATTGTCGAAAAGGAAACTTGTCTGACCTTTTTTAAAATAGCTCTTTTTCAGCCATTTTTCAGCCATTTTTCAAAGCTATTGCGAAATGGTTGTTAGACTTTTCAGATGAAGTAAAACACATACACAACATGTTTAAATCATTTCTTTTTATCACAACTGTTTTTTGTTGTTTTTTTTTGCTATCCAATTTTCTAGAACTTCGCCTCATTCACTCATCATCAAATGTTGCATACAAGCTCATGCTCGATGACAAGACACAACTCAATTAAAAAATCAACCAAATTATCATTCAATTGGTCGTTATTAATTAATATTGTTTTTATTTAGAAAATGTTATGTGGGGAGATAATGCTTTAATTTAATTTAATTTTAAAAAAAATAATAACTCACTATGTATCTTTCTTTCACTCTGTATCTTTTTACGGCGATTAGAAATGTATAAATTATATCAAAGAGTTATCAAAGATTTTAGGTATATTAATCAATTATACACATTACTTTGTACTGGATTTGTTTATTAACATTGTCTTAATTACCACTTTCACAAACGATTTTTCCTTTTATAAAAGGACTATTACATAATTTAATGTAGATGACACAGGGCTGACATACACAATTAAGATTTTAAAGGCGCAAATTATATATAGATCTAGTAATAAAGAATTAAAAAAATAACGCGTATATTAAATCGCAATAAAAGTAGAAAATAATTTTTGGCTAGGTCTCACTACAATTTAACCCAAAAAGTTTCGTAGCGTTGGCTGCAAATTTCACTTTAACTCATAATAAACAGAACATTGACAACAATGATAAAATTGATAAAAATGATAACATTGACAGCAACCATTTATCCCCCTGTCAGTTTATATGCAAGTAGTCATCATCTAAACAGTCACTAGCTCTTTCTTCCTTACTCATCTCTCCAAACTTCTTTTTTCTCCTGTTATATAGGCCTAGATAAAAATCTATATATACTCCTACTCCTCACTAATGTGTGCCTCAATAACTAGATGTTGAGACCCACACGACCTCATCGTAGCCTGTATATTTGTGTAAATATATCTAGTGTTTTGAATGTAGTAGTTGTCAATGTTATCTGTCTTTTGACCGCTAATGTGTGTGAGGCTTTTTTTTTCAATTGAAAGGTCTTTGCTTTTAGTAGAACGTGAATTTACTTCCATTGGGTAGCATAATGTCCTGTATTTTTGTAGGTGTTCGGCCTTTATATTCATTTTAGGTTGAGACATGTTCCTCGTATTTGGCCTGACACATTAGACAAAAAGAACCAAGAAGAGTCTCTTGGCAGTCTTTGAAAAGTAAAGTAAGAAAAAGTATTTTCAGATTTAACAAAAGCCAGGAAAAAAATTGAGGAAAGATGACTTTTTGATTGTTTTTTTATTACTTTGTATTTGTTTTTTTATTTTTTTTTGCCCCCCCCCCCCCTCCGAGACATACAATTTACAGTTTTGGACAATAAATCGGGCTAATCCCAATGCATTTTACTTTCTTATGTCACGTATTACAAATTGAATTCTACTTTTAAATGGCTTGTCTAGGGGAACGTGACAATAGAAAAAGGTAGTTGTGTCACTTATCTTAAGTCTGAATTCAACCAGAGACTTACAATGAATAAAAAAAAAAATGACACAAGAAATCGGAAGGTAAAATATCAACTTAATGTTTAATCAAAATATAACTCAATACAAAATGGAAGGGTTGACCAAAACCCTTTTACAAAAATGGCATGTAAAAATATTACAATACAATAGTTTGAAAATATAACTACAAATACAAGCAAGGCCTTGAAAAAGAAAAATCTTAACTTACACGACCAATTGGTTTACCACGCACGGGTCACGCAATGTCTCCGCTATTCTGTCTCACGGCTGTCTCCGTATGTCTGTCCGTCAACGTCACGCGGGCGGTCTTTATATAATCTACCGCGCGTCGATCTCAAGACAAATCTAGGAATTTCTCGAACCAAATACGTCATCAGTTTCCCAGATCTAGAACGCTCTTCAAAGAGACAGAAAAAAAAAAACACCCTCCTTTCAACCAGAGGTACACACACAGGTCAAGGACCGGTCACTGTCTGTGTGGCTTGACTCTTGAAGAATAAAATAAAAAAAAACTTATTACACAAGGGGGCAGACAACCTACAGGTCAAGAAAAAAAAATAGTATCTAGGCATTGTTACCTAGATACGTAACACCTCCCTCCTAAAAATAAAAAGTTTACATTTCCACGAAATGGAAATCTTTTTAGAACTAAAAAAAAATATTTACATTACAGAATGTATTTATCATGATATATATAAAAAAAAATATACATCAAAATACTTTTTACAATCTAGATAAGGCATCGGCGATAACATTTTCGCTGCCTTTTATGTGTTTAAGATCTAGGTTGTACTCTTGTAAAAATAAACTCCACCTGAGAAGTCGTTGGTTCTTGCCAGACATTTTGTGGATAAATGTAAGGGGATTGTGGTCAGTAAATACAACCAGTGGCCATCTAGACCCACTGATATAAAAATCAAAGTGTTGTATAGAAAGAATCAACCCAAGACATTCTTTTTCTACAGTAGAATAATTTCTTTGATGTCTATTAAATTTCTTGGAAAAGAAACAAATAGGGTGCTCTACTTGGAAATTATCTTCTTGGTAAAGGACTGACCCAACACCTGTGTCACTGGCGTCAATAGCTAACCTAAAAGGTTTTCCGAAGTCAGGAGCCATCAAAATGGGGGAGCTAGATAATATCTGCTTGATTTGGTTAAAGGCTTTCTGACATTCATCCGTCCAAGTAAATCGGACGTTCTTTCTCAGGAGGTTTGTTAAAGGACTGGCAATGACAGAAAAATTTTCGCAAAATTTTCTATAATATCCAGACATTCCCAAAAATCTTCGGAGTTGTTTCCGATCAGCAGGAATAGGGAAAGCTTGGATAGCTTCTACTTTGGCCATCACAGGTTTCACCTGGCCTTGTCCTACAATATGGCCTAAGTATTGGATGGAAGCCTGGCAAAAATCACTCTTACTCAGGTTTACAGTAATTTTTGCATGTAACAGTTTAGTAAAAAGACAATGCAGTTGTTTACAATGGCTAGAAAAATCTTGGCTAAAAATTACTACATCGTCTATGTATGCGTGGCAATTCTCCATGTCAGCAAGCAGGGCATTTATCATTCTCTGGAAAGTGGCAGGAGCATTCTTCATGCCAAATGGCATCACTTTGTATTGGTACAGACCATCAGGGGTGACAAAGGCGGAGATTTCCTTTGCCCTATCAGTCTGGGGAACCTGCCAATAACCTGAAAGTAGGTCTATTTTGGTGATGTACTTAGCGTCACCAATACGATCTATGAGATCGTCTATCCTAGGGATAGGAAACGAATCGGTCTTTGTTACAGCATTTACCTTACGGTAGTCTGTACAAAAACGATAAGTCTTGTCCTGTTTAGGTATCAAGACACATGGGGAGCTCCAACTACTGGAACTTGGTTCAATGAGGTCATTTTCAAGCATATACTTGATTTCTGACCTAAGTATGGCAAGTTTTTCAGGGTTGACCCTGTAAGGATGCTGCTTGACTGGATTAGCCTCGCCAACATCTACATCATGCATTATAACATTAGTCTGTTTTGGTACATCAGAAAAAATGTCATTAAATTCATTAATGAGTTTCATGATAACTGGCCTTTCTGTCGAAGACAGATGAGACAGTTTTACATCCAAATTCTGTAATACAAAAGAATTAGGTATTTTGTATTGTCCAAATTTCTCCTTTACAATATCATCATCAATAGGAGAAACATGGCTATTTGAACAACTTTTGACTGTATTTAAAACACAATTACTCTTCTCTGAGTGATCTGGCCTAGATACATAAGGCTTCAGCATGTTTATGTGACATAGCTGAGTCTTTTTCCTACGGTCAGGGGTTTTGATTGTGTAATTGAGGTCACTAATTTTGGTCTCAATTTCATAGGGACCAAAATATCTGGCTTGCAAGGGTTGACCTGGTATGGGCAAAAATACAAGCACCTTATCCCCGGGAGAAAATTCTCTAACACGGGCCTTTCTATCATACCAGCGTTTCATGCTGGATTGGGTGTTTTGTAAATTATTTTTGGCCAGAACACAAGCATCATAAAGTCTAGTTTTAAACTTACTTACATAGTCTAAAAGTCCTTCAGTGGCTGTTGGTGACAACAAAGTCTCTTTTATACATTTCAAGGGACCGCGCACCGAATGGCCAAAGACTAAGTCAAAAGGGCTGAATCCCAACGATTCCTGGACGGATTCACGGGTTGCAAACAGCAGCATGTGGATTCCTTCGTCCCAGTCTTTTTCGTGCTCAAAGCAATAGGTTCGGATCATGTTCTTGAGAGTCTGATGGAATCGCTCAAGAGCGCCTTGCGACTCGGCATGATATGCACTCGACATGCAGTGTTTGATGCCCAACTGAGTCATGACTTGCTTGAAAAGATTGGCCGTGAAATTCGTTCCTTGGTCCGATTGGATGGACTTTGGTAGACCAAATAGAGTAAAGAACTTGATTAAGGCCTTTACAATGTTCGATGCTTTTATGTTCCTTAGAGGAATAGCCTCAGGAAAACGAGTTGAAGCACACATAATGGTCAACAGGTATTGGTTGCCAGCTTTTGTCCTTGGGAGAGGACCAACACAGTCAATAAGTACTCTGCTGAAAGGTTCTTCAAAGGCTGGAATCGGCTTCAGAGGAGCAACAGGGATCTTTTGATTTGGCTTGCCAACCATCTGACAGGCATGACAAGATCGGCAGTACTGGATGACATCTTTCTTCAAACGTGGCCAGAAGAAGTGTGACATAATCTTGTGGTATGTCTTGTGGATGCCGAGATGACCTGACATTGGTGTGTCATGAGCCAGATTCATGATGTACGCTCGGTATCTTTCTGGTAACACGATTTGATGGTATATTCTCCATTCTTCTTCGTTGGATGCGTCTGGAGGTTTCCATTTCCTGAAGAGCATATCATCTTGGATGTAGTAGCACGTTGATGCTAGCTCTGCCTCTTGTGATGTCATTGCGGTTTCTCGGAGTTTGGCGAGCTCTGGATCCTTCTTTTGGTCCTCAATCAACTGTTTTCGAGTTGATGCCGGCTTTTCAGAATTTGGCGTTGGTTCTTCTTCAAGAGAAGCAAAGAATGTGGTGCTCAAGTCCACATCATCTTGGTTACTGTTGGCTTTGATGACGTTCTCTTCTTGAGATGCTTTCAACCTCATTGCCCTTGTTACTGCACACGCTGGATATAACTCTAGGTCTTCCTCGGGTGTGGCAGATAAGTCGGGTGTTTGAGTGACGATGGATTCGGCTATCACCTTTCCACCTGCTAAGTCATTGCCTAACAGCAACGAGATGCCTTCCAATGGTAATGTTGGTCGGACACCTACAACAACCGGTCCAGTAATGAGATTTGACTTTATGTCGATTAGATGTAGAGGCACATCTATACATCCAAGCTCTACGCCTCGTAACAGGATGCTCTTCCCAGTCGATGATGATTTTGACAAGGGCAAGATACCCTCTAAAAGTAGCGATTGTGAGGCACCTGTGTCTCTCAAAATGGTGATAGGTCGTAGACTTGTAGAATCACCGGGTAGTGATACGAATCCTTCCGAAATGAAAGGCTTAAAATCCTCTAATAAAACATCAATTTTGGTTGATGCAGACTGGACTTGGGTCGAACTCTCGCTGGAGTCATTGACATCTCTAGGAGACGCAGTGGAGAAACTCTTTCTTGAGTCAGTAGAACATCTTTTGGATGTATTTGGAGAACTCTCGATGGAGTCATTAGAACATCGGGGTGATGTCTTATGGGAACTCTGGATAGAGTCATTGGAACATCGGGGTGATGTATTATGGGAACTCTGGATAGAGTCATTGGAACATCGGGGTGATGTATTATGGGAACTCTGGATAGAGTCATTGGAACATCGGCTTGACGTATTTGAAAAACTCTTGGTTGAGTCATTGGAACATCGGCTTGATGTATTTGAAGAACTCACTGTTGAGTCATTTGAACACCGTGGAGACATTTTCGGAGAGTCTTGTACAGTCAATACATTTGAAACAGGTGGTGTCGAGGTATTCTTGATATGACTTGAGGATGAGGGAGTAAACCTCGACGACCACTGTACTGTGCAAGCGCTGACTTTTGAAGGAGCTTTTTCGTTTCTCTTCTTCAGTTTCCAGCAATCGTCAATTTTATGGCCTTCTCGTTTGCAGTAGGAACAAGTAGCTTTACTTGTAGTAGGTTTTCTGTCATTTGTACTGCTGTTCTTGATGGAGTTGTTAGCAGTGGACTCAGGCTGTTTGACTTGTTTTGGCTTGACATCCGTCGTATACTTGGCAAATTGATGTGATATTATATAATCGTCTGCCAACACTGCAGCCTTGTGCACATCTTCCTCGCCACGATCAGCTATATGCGTACGGACGTCCAGCCGCACACAACTCTTGAACTCTTCCATCAGCATTAGGTTCTTGAATTTTTCAAAGTCGGTGCCTATTTCCCTGGAAGTGAGCCATTTCTCAAAGCGTCGCTCCTTTTCCCGCAGGAATTCTACATGGGTTTGGCCATCCGATTTGCGACAATCCCTGAACTGCTTTCGGTAAGCTTCCGGAACAAGTTCATATGCCTTAAGAATTAAGGCCTTAACAACATTATAATCTTTTTGTTGTTCAATGGTCAAAGAACAAAATACCTCTGCAGCTCTACCAGTCAAAACTGTTTGCAGCAAAGTGGGCCACAAAGTTTCAGGTACATTAAAATTTTTCACACAAAGTTCAAATTGTGGAAAATAATTGTCAATTGTGGCTTCATTAAAGCGTGGAATTATTTTCAAAAATTTTGTTGCTTCAGCAGTATGACTGGCAGGGGAAGAATCTGGTCTTACATTAGCAGCTAACTCTAATTTCTTTAACTCTATTTGTAATTTCATTTCCATTTCTTTCTGAGCCGCTGCAAGCTCTAATTCTTTTTGTTTAATTTCTCTCTGCTCTCTAGCCATTTCCTTCTGGGCTTCTATTTCCATTTGTTTTAATTTTATCTGAAGTTCTAAATCTGATTTACCCTCATCGGGTCTAAGGGTTTCTAAAAGGTCTTCAGAAAACACTTCCTCGTCTACATAATGGATTACAATGTTATCTCTGATTTCTTGTTTAAGGGCATTTGATTTTATTTTTAACCCTAAATGTTTAGAAATAAGGACCAGTTCCTTCCTAGTAAAAGCATCAAGTTCTTTCACAGAAGGATTTGCAAGAAAAACCTGAATATCCATGACTAACTAGCAACTATTACAAGCAAAAAAAAAAAAAATGTATACAATGTAAATATACAGTACAAAATCAGTACAACAAAAAACCTTAAGAGTTTGGTCAATACTATTGATACTTTACTTCCGACTCTTTGAACAAAAAAAAATTTTGTTAAAGTCAACTTCGCCTTTACAAAATTACTCAAGTAAGACGAAAATAGGTTCAGAAAAATATCCGGGACGAAAGCCCTCAAACTTCTTTTGTCACGTATTACAAATTGAATTCTACTTTTAAATGGCTTGTCTAGGGGAACGTGACAATAGAAAAAGGTAGTTGTGTCACTTATCTTAAGTCTGAATTCAACCAGAGACTTACAATGAATAAAAAAAAAAATGACACAAGAAATCGGAAGGTAAAATATCAACTTAATGTTTAATCAAAATATAACTCAATACAAAATGGAAGGGTTGACCAAAACCCTTTTACAAAAATGGCATGTAAAAATATTACAATACAATAGTTTGAAAATATAACTACAAATACAAGCAAGGCCTTGAAAAAGAAAAATCTTAACTTACACGACCAATTGGTTTACCACGCACGGGTCACGCAATGTCTCCGCTATTCTGTCTCACGGCTGTCTCCGTATGTCTGTCCGTCAACGTCACGCGGGCGGTCTTTATATAATCTACCGCGCGTCGATCTCAAGACAAATCTAGGAATTTCTCGAACCAAATACGTCATCAGTTTCCCAGATCTAGAACGCTCTTCAAAGAGACAGAAAAAAAAAAACACCCTCCTTTCAACCAGAGGTACACACACAGGTCAAGGACCGGTCACTGTCTGTGTGGCTTGACTCTTGAAGAATAAAATAAAAAAAAACTTATTACACAAGGGGGCAGACAACCTACAGGTCAAGAAAAAAAAATAGTATCTAGGCATTGTTACCTAGATACGTAACACTTAGCACAAAGCCTCATTAGAAATATAACATTGTTTACATAATATTTCATACATTCATCATTATGGATCGCAACACTATCCTGAATGTATGGCCATTGCGAAAGATCTTTTTTTTCCCCGCTTACCACAGGAGCGAACATTTTCAATTTCTCTATCTGCTTGTCTTATCTTACTGGGATCGTCATTAATAATATAATAAAACAATGTTGCCGAGTCTGAAGATTATGGATGAGGGAATTCTTTCGCACTTATTCAGACATAAACGAGACCTAGTTTACCAAATTTGATACCGGTTACATTTGTTCGTTGTTTCGACAAGCTTTTATTTGACTCTCAGATGTATGTGTCGTAGTATTTGCAAGAGCTTTACAGCCGTATCTTTTCAGTTGCTGTCAAATGTTCTCTTTTCTCAGGTCATTGAGACCTGATGCCTAAGGTGGTCTATACAAAGTTTTGGGGGATTGCCGACCTCGAGCTCACCGAGAAAATATAGTTTGTTTGTTATGTGAAATTCAAGATTTGATTATTACGATATATGCTTTTGATATCGATTTCTATGAAATAAGCTTGATCTGAAATTGTGTTTGGGAGAAATAACGTGTACAAACTGTTTGTCAGACAGACTGAGTTGATACAAGATTTGGAAAAATGATAGCAAACTTTATACATAAAAGCTTTTTAAAAATATAATTCGTCTAGGACTTAAGCTTTCATTACGAATAGCATCTAAAGTTGATTTTTAAAATTATTTTTTGAAATCCATTTTATAATATATTTTATACTTCTATAAAGACGCAAGAGACAGCACTGCCACTTTCAAGCTTAGTCATTAATGTATATGTCCTTCACATAGTCTTACAAATTGTATCACGACCTTTCTTCTGCTGTTTCCCTCCAAATGAAATCGTTTGAGAAATGCGATACATCCTAACACAACTGATTGATTCTATGACCAGGAGGAAAAAAATGTTTAATTTAGGAATTTGCTTTTCTCTGAATCGATTAATTATAAAACTCACTCTCACTCACTCACACTCACACCCAAATAGACATACTATGACTTTCTTCTTGAAATAAATATCCGATGCTGCTGTAAAAAAGTGATGAAAAGATGAATTGGAAACTTGTCCAGAGAGCTATGAATTGATAGCATTTCAGGGATATTCAATATTTTATTGACAGTCTGTTATTAGGAATAGTTTTTGTTTTTACATTCTTATAATCGTTCTTAATTTATAACTAACTAGCAAAAGTAGTGTTGTAAGTATAAACGATGCGCTAAATAAAAGCCATTATAAAAAACAAATGGTAAAAACTGCCTTAAGTTAACTTCTATTCTATCATGAGATGAACTCCGATTGGTTTCAGGACAAAAAAAAAGGACTGCTCCTCCCGTAGTATTCGGCGTAGTGCTCTATAGATGCCATACAGGTCTAGTGACACTGCAGATATGTTCTATATAGCTCTCATACGGACTAGTGACACCGCAGATATGTTTCCTTGCAGTTGTCAGAGCTGCCGACACTCCTGCAAGAGATGCGCCACTGATTCTCCAGTGTCGGCATCAGGCATTTAAATTCGATCGGAACCGGGCATAGTAAGCTCCTTTGGGTTCCTCTGGCGCCAGGATACCGGCACTCTCAAAGCACCATACAAGCTCTCATTGACCATCCTTTCAGCAATTGTGCAAATTGTGGAGGTCTGATATCAATTTATATTCGCGTTTTTGCCTTTCTTTAGAATAGGAACAATGGTAGTACAGCGTCAGACCTTGGGTACATTTGATTACACCCTTGATTTCACCCAAGTTCAATTCACAAACTTCAGGAGTCTTTCTCTTCCTTTTCCCTTAATTTTTTTTACTATCTCGAAGGTCGGGCACGATAAAAGGGCGCATTACACGTTCATCCAGCTTCCTCTCCGGCCTTTTCGGTGCTTTGTTGAGGCCTTCTTTTTGGGCTTGCTAATCGAAGTGTCGTGGTTGTTTAGCGAGCCGGCCATTTTGTTTGACGTTAGAGACCAGCGTCCCGCTGGGTGCAAATAGCAGAGCGGTTGTGCGAAGCGTTTTTGTGGAATCCAAGTTTCGCAGAAGTCTCCAGGCTTTCGAAGCATTCCGCAGTAAAAAAAAATAAATCTTAAACTTTCATTGCAATCTCATTTTTCTTTACAGGTTTTTAGCTGCCCCCGAAAGGGGAAAAGACGCTATTAGTTTTGTGTGGCCTGTCTGCCCGTCCGTCCGTCCCGTTCAGATCTCAGAAACTAGAAGAGAAAATGAAAATGGGATATCATGATATTTTAGATCATTGAAAGTTCTGATGCAGCGGCTACTTTTTTCTTTTCTGAAAGCAAAAAATCTAGTTTTTTAAATCAATTATGCAAGCAGTTTTTTCATAAAAATACACCATTATTACAACTATTCACTATTAATAGTGACACACACACACTGGAGGCGTTTTAGTAAGGGAGACAGATATATACCATTTTTAACACATTTATGCAAATGGTTTTAGATTTTTGGTCAAAAATTTATATATTTTTTTTTTTTTACAATCCAATTGCTAAGTTATGCATTTACAAAAAAAAACTTTTTTTTTAAAGAGAAAAAATATATTTACTATGCAAATGAGTTGGACTTAATTTAAAACAATAGTTAATAAGTAGTTTTCCATATTATCGCGAGAACATTTTTGTTTTATAGTCTTGAGGCTCTCAATAAAAGATTGACTCTTTACAAAACAATTAGATCAATTATATACTCATTATAAGACATCGGTTAGGCCAGGTTCACATCTAGCTTCACATTCACTTTCACCTATCCCTTGGTCTGCTGGATCTTTGGGGCACTACACAGGATCTGTCAACCTTCTTTCTCCATTCTTCTCTGTCATTTGCCTTTGATAGAATTTCATTATGATATTCTTTCTGAAAATATTGAAACCTGCCTTTTTACCTGCCTGGGTGAACCACTTCTGATAGAAATTAATACATATATTCTTCTGAAAATATTGAAACCTGCCTTTTTTCCTGCCTGGGTGGACCACTTCGGGGGCCGATTTTGAGTTTGTGTTTCTACAGTCTTTGTAACCTTGTTAAATATCAGATCTATTTGCGGTTCCTTGTCTTCGGATTACTGTATAACATCACAAAGATTTTATGAAAGTCCTATACACTAGAATGCGAACTCATTAGTTTCATCACCACTAGATGAAATATTTAACCTGATTCATTTTTCTAAAAATGTATAACAGAAGTCTGTCCTTAGTATGAAACTACATTGGGAACAAAAAGTTGAATGAATACATCAACAATAGAACGCAAGCAAATGCGAGGATTAGAAAAAAAGACTGAATGAATGAAATGTTGTTTTTCTTGTTAGGATTTTTTATAGAATAAAGAAAACTAGAATATTACTTTATCATTTCCATATTTCTATATGCCTTTCAAGTCATATCAGAGATTACATTTTTGTATAGAACTTTTGAGCATATCTTTCGGTGCAGAAATATCTTTTAGATAACGATTAAAAACAACATCCGACTTGATAGGACAGACTGATCATAAAAACATTTGGTGATAATACAAATGTAATAGGACTCAGTCAAATACATTGTATTTATTGACAACATAATGCATAAGTCGATGTTAAAATGACTGAATTAGACTCACTTTCCTATATTGTAGGTCCAAAGTAGTTCCAAACTGCAAGGGCTAAATTAGAAAAGGCACTTACTTGAGCTAGGATATTCTTACTGCAGCCTAGGAAATGATCAGTTTTGAGATGTTTTTTAGTCATATAAATAGTTCCAGTATTTAACATGTTTTCCTAATCTGTCCTAATCTGTTGTTCATTAAGGATCCATGCCAGTAATGAATCGACTAAATGTACATATAATATTTATCTGGCTCTCAGCCACAATGAACCTAATTGGTTACTATATTACGTTACCCTCAGCCCCCTGGATGACAAAAGTGGTCATCATCGAACCACGATAGACGAACTGTAGTGTTGCGTGATATTTTACCAATATCTGAATTTTTAGTTGGAATTAGTACTAGTATTAATACACAAAATGTGTTGCGCTCTAAAATCATGGTTTTGATGACAATATTTAGACCTATTGGTGTAAGCACTAACAACTGCTGCATAGAGCCCATTGTTTACGAAACCCTCTGTGAACTTTTGTTGACAGGTTCTATTTGACAAAGCTTATATCAACTCACTCTTTCTGTTTGTGTGGCTCAAAATGTGTGAAGACCTTCTCCCACATCCATTTCATATCAATTTGAAATGTACACAATTAGTGAGAATACCTAACGAAACAGGAATCAAAGAAATAATTAGACAATTAATTGTTGGCAATTAGCTATTTTGTTTGATATCGAAAAAAGGAAACTAAATTCTACATTACATAGTTGTAAATAAAGAGTTCTTCCCCTTTGATAAGCATTTTGTGTTTCTATGTATTTAAAAAAATGTTCTTATTGCGTTTTGTTTATATTTTGCTAGTTATTTTTAAGTCAGCAATCCTCATCTTATCCAACAATGTCTTTTAATTGTAACACTGGGGCCTCATATTCAAAGTCACTTGTGAATGTCATTTAGTTATGAGTTATTGTGATGGCTGACCACGTTTGTATAAGGTCAATTCCTTTGTCGTGTTGTTTTCGTTTGGTACGAACCTATTAGACTTATATTTTTAGTAGAATACACATTTTGTAGTGCACAACGGAAGGACAAGAAAACATCGGAGGAAGTTAACGTTTTGTCAAACTGATAAAAAAAAATTTCCATCTTAATTTTATTGTAGTCATTGTATTTCTTTACTGCAGAACGATATTAAGGGTTGCAGCAGCCCAATCCAACATTATCAAGGGACATCTAGATCTAGTCATACATTGTTTATGATCGTATTTGTGTTTCTCACTCATAGATCTATGTGACGTTTCGCAATGCTACTTGGAATTGGCGTTCTTTTTGTTGGCCACAATCTATAACATACGGCTCTGTTAACATTGTTTTGTTTAACTACCAAACTAACCTTTTACTAAAGCAATTTACTGTTCATCCAGAGTGATGCTTCCTAACCCATACTTATCGACCCATTTGATAGCCTCCCCCAAGTAAGTCCACTGTGATCCTATGTACAACTTAAACTGTGTTGGTTACAATCACTCGCTCATCCTGAAGACACTAAATAGTTTTTCTCTCTCCAGTAGAAAATCTTGTTTATTGTTGTGTCTGCATTTTTGTTGATGTCAAATCATTGGGTAGTGTTTATTTTGCCAAATCCTAAAACTTTTCAATTCAAGTCAAACGTACAAGTGAAAATGCAGTTAAAGTAGGTAGAATTAATTTTAAGTGGTTATACGTTGAATTAGTTCAAGTTATTAGCTGAAGTAATTAGGGTGCATAGTTATGGTCAAAACATTTGAATTAGTAAAAGTATTTACGTAAGTCGTTAGGGTTAGTAAAAGTAGTTTGGCCACTAAAAGTGGTTAGTTTAGTTAACGTAATTAGGTTAGGGTTAGGAGAGTCAATAGGTTAGCTACACTAGTCAGTTTAATGAGTGTTAATTAAGATTAAATTATTTATAAACTATGATTTTGTCATTTTGGTGATAGTAAATCGCTAAAGTGTCTCATTATAGAATAAGACGTAACACCTAATGCTATTGTGAGGTCCGCATATGGCGACATGATATAGAGGCATACATAGAGACAGGTTTTATAGAAAATAAAAAGTTACACATAGAGATTAGTGTGATTAACATGTTAATTGCCAACTGTTAATTTATGACTACAAATAGGCCTACAAACATATGATGACCTAATTTCCTGTCTACAATACATCCCATGAATAATTCCGAAGAGCTGATAACCAGAGCCATTATTATTTGCTACATAAAATAAGTTCCAGTGGGTTATGTCCTAGCTGACCTTTAAACTCTGCAGTTTCAGATAATAGCTGGACAAATTCTCCACAGAGACCAGCTTTTGTTCTATTGTTTGGTGGTCATTGTTACTGGAATCTGGATACTCTAACGAGGAATTATTTCCACATTCGCCAAAGTCACATTTTAGGGCCTCTAAAAAGAATACTCAACTTCCTTTCCACCTAGTAAACATTTGTTATATAAATGTCTGTTGTTGTTTTTTTTTTTGCTAACTATATAGTAGATGTAATGTATTTCAAAGTAAGTAAAGATTCTCTTTTAGATGTGTCTCTGAGACAGATATTGTAATGGATATGTTAACAAGAATGTCATGTGGCTAACACACCGATAATGGACATTTGACCATTTGAAGATTTTATGCACCTGTAGGCCTATCTACTTTGTTTAATCTCATGACTTTTTAGACTTATTTGCTAACTACATAACGGCCACGCCTGTTGATTTATTCCCATGGTTTATATTTATATTGTTTATTATGGTCGGAACATCCCATCATTTTTTGTAAATATTCAATAAACTGGCCACATTTTAACGGTCCTGCTCATCGTAATTTCACCGACATAGACTCTCCCACGTAACAATTACGGCCTAGTCATATTGACACTTCATGACCATTCTTCTGCGTTATAGCTGATTTTCGAAATATTTGATAGGCTGTATGGTCTGGGCCCGTTTTTCTGATCACATCCTACTATTGTTTACATAATACCTTTTCTAGCATAGTAAACACTTTCAAATTATCTACGAAACACTATTTTAAAAAAGACAAAACTGACTAACTTTCAGTACATAAATTGGAAGTATCTTATAGGTGTACACATTGTGTGTTAATCAGGAAGTGTCGTATATTGTGTATCATCCTTCATTAAATAGCAGTAGCCGAAATACACAAATTAAAATAAATCTTGTGTATGTGATTAGTTAAGTACTTGATCATTTTTTAAAATTCTTATGTGTAAAAGTGACACATGTATTTAAAAACTAACTCACTTCAAATATCTGGATATTGATGTTACTTTATCTATCTATTTGACCATGGTTGTAGAGTGTAGACAATCGCATGGCTTAATACTGTATATCTAGTTTGTTGTGTAATTAAAACTACTTTCCTAGAGTGCTAAAAGTACTTACAAAAAAGAAAAACTATAAAGTTCAATTGCAGAATAGATACATTATATTCTTCAAATGATATATTTTACTTTTGTAATTAATGTATTCTCTCTAGTTCTGAGAAACTCAAAATGTGTGGACTGATCAAGTCATGGCGTGAGTGTGTGGACTGATCAAGTCATGGCGTGAGTGTGTGGACTGATCAAGTCATGGTGTAAGTGTAGACTGATCAAGTCATGGTGTGAGTGTAGTTTTTTTGTTTTACCATACCACTACTACATGGTCACAATTCAAATATTAGAGGGCGATAACACATGTAATAATTATTACAGAGGCATTAGATAACATGGCGCCATGGTTTCTTGTAACCAAGGAGTGCTGCTTGTACATCAAGTGAAGACAACTCCTACGTTTGAGAGTGTGATAAGACGTGACATGTAGTACAGGCCGACACATGGACAAGGTCATAGTGGTGTGAGCAATTTCTTTTTTTTTCTTTCTTGTCACTAGGACACACCAGACTCACACCTTTATTTTTCGTTGGTATTGAAATGTTTTAGTTATTTTAATTAGATTGGTTCAAGGTTTTATGTCTTCATTTTTTTAAATAATTTTTTGTTAACGTCAGTGACCCCCCAAATGAAAAAGCCTCTATTAGTTTATTGTGTCATTGCCCGTAATATTGCCCTTAACTCTGCCCCTATAACATCTTAAAAACTAACTTTAAAATATTGACAACCGATGTCATTACAGTCATATATTTCAGCTTTTTATCTTCTTAAAGCGAATCTTTTTTTTTTTAATTCAATATATTACTGTTTAACGTTCTCGAATAAAAAAAAGCTATTTTTTTATCATAAGAAATCACAAGTAATAGCACAGGTGGCGGTTGTATTAAGTAAGGGAGGTTATTTTGTTACTAAATCACTTTAGAAAACACGAGCATATTGTACACTTAAACAAAGGGACAGACTTCTTCCTAAGGTTTTGAATGTGGGATGACTATTACCACTCTTTGTCCATAGATAATCACTTAATCACATTAATTACGACAGGCTCATATTAACCATACTATGGATAGTAACAATGTTAGAATAATAATAATATCATCCTATAACAACACGAAATACAAAACTAAAGGAATTTTTATATATATTTTTCTACGGAAATGAGTCTTTGAATAAGAGATTGACCCTTTACAAAACAATTAGATCAATTAGATACTCATTATAAGACATCAGTTAGGCCAGGTTCACATCTAACTTCACATTCACTTTCACATATCCCTTGGTCTGCTGGACCTTTGGGCACCACACAGGATCTGTCAACCTTCTTTCTCCATTCTTCTCTGTCATTTGCTTTTGATAGAATTTCATTATGATATTCTCACTGAAAATAGTGAAACCTGCCTTTTTTCCTGCCTGGGTGGACCACTTCTTGGGCCGATTTTGAGTTTGTGTTTCCACACAAACTTTCTTTGTAACCTTGTCTTTTATTGGTAGAGGTCTAGTAATCTTGGAAACTTTAAAAAGAGCATCTATGGTAAGCCAGGAAATAAAGACACGCTTAGGCTAGAGACGTAATGGAAAGTAACCATGCAAACTAATTAAAATGAGATCCATTCAGAAATACACAGTAATACACACACACACAATACACTATCCCTTAGTCTGTTGAACGGTTAAGCACAACACATGATTTGTCCACCGTATTTCTACATTCCTGTCTTTTGCCTTGGATAGAATTTCTTTCAATGACCGGTCTGTGCATTCTTTTAAGTGGTCTTCTCATCGCTTTCTCTTCTTCCCTTACCCGGTACTGTTCCGCGAAGGAAGGTCTTTGCGAGTCTTTAGGATTTTGTGATATGGCCATTACGTTTAAGCTTGTGTGTGTGTTTTTTTTACACTGGTCAGCAGGCTATAGTGACACCCGATTGCCTTTGTGATCTTCTGATCTCGTTTATGATGCGGTCTTTGTAGATGATAAATAGTATCCTTCTATAGCATCTCCATTGCATTGCTGGGATTCTCCTCTCTAGCTCTGTAGCTAGCGTCCAAGATTCGCAAGCATACAAGAATGTGGCCGTAACCAAGGAAAGCCTTTATCTTTCCAGATTGTTTTGAGCTTTGTAAGTACTGCTGTGTCTGTGCTATGCTGGTCAGTTGTTAGGGTTAGGTATTTAAAACTACTGACACTTGCTAGCTATTCGCCTTCAATACTGATGTCCACTTTTTGTGCTATATATTTTGGTCATTATGTGAATGTGTGATTTTTCAATGATTTGCATACCATTTACTGCTTGCCTTGCCTATGCGCATCACCAAGTCAGCTAGCTTTTCTTTCTTTACCAGACCATCTATGTAACCCGTAATGTTCAAGCGAGTATTTCTTCTTCCGCCAACGCTTCGTAATCTTTAATATTCTCTTTAAAGGACTATATGGAAAGTATTGGGGAAATTCATGTCTTTCTCTTTTGACATGGTTTAAAATGTGCCCAATGTTATTGTTGGAGTACACTGCACTACTGTCCTGCTTCTAAAGGTTCTGGATTGTTTTCATTGTTGTTGTTTTTTTAATATTGTACTTTCCCATTGTTACCCAGAGAGTTCTATGTTAGACTCTGTCGAAAGACTTCTTGAAATCAACAAAGACATGAAAGAGATTCTGTTGGTTTTGAAGGTATTTCTCAAAGAGTATCCTGAAGTTAAGGATTTGTTCTGTCATCCTGCGGCCTGCTTGTTCTTCTGATATAATTTTGTCTTCTCTCCGTCTTAGACGGTTTAATATAATTTTTTACGGGACTGGGATGACTTATTAGTTGTTGCTAGTTTGCTTTTGTTGGCAAGGTGATGATGAGTGATTGTGTCCAGGGCTTAGGCCAGATCTAGTTATAAAAAAGTGTTTTCATCATGCTTTCTCCTTCAGCTAGTATTCTTTCACCAGGAATGTTGTCAACTCCAACTGTTTTTCCCCTTTTCAGGGATTTCACCTCGGATACTACTTATTATCGAAGATTATAATAATAATAACTGACCTCACAGATACCTTCAAGGCATTTAACATTACTAAGAAAATTCTCGTTGCTAGTCTGAGGGCGGTACTACTGCAGACCTGCCACATCACTAGAAAATTCCTCAGTGGACACTGATAAAGGAACTACAATGAATTTTGTTTTTCTTTAACGAAACTCGACTCGAATACTCGTTCGTTTGTCACATAATAAAAATAATCTTTATTATTCAAGAGGAAATTTGTTTTACAAAAAAAAAACAATACATAATGAGAACAAACATTTGTACGATAGCACACAAGATATATAGGGCAAGTAACCCTTGAGGGATTATGGGCACGACATGGCCTAAATTGTGCCCATGTGCCAAAATTCCAAAATATCAAATATCTTTAACATTGCATTACATGCGAAATTTACAACAGTAATTTACACATTGTTCAACGAATTAATAGTCAAAGGAACAAAATAGTTTTTGTGTTTATTTGTTTTTGTTCTCGGTCTCTTATATCTTCTTTGTGATGGTAAAATGTTACAAATCACGGCTGGTTTTTTATATTTAAAATCTTAATAGCTTTCTTAGCAATGTTTTTTTTTTCAAATAGGTTTCCAAGTGTGATTTGTTTGTCGCTTGCTGATTCTAATGAGCATTCTATCCTGCTAGCAGCATTTACACTTTTATAAAGTTTATTTTTATTTTTTATGTTCAGATTGCCATACCAGGTAGTCATGTTGAAACTTTAAAAAACTGCAAATGTGAGCATGGTAAAACATTGACAATGCTCTTTCGCTAACATTAACGGATGACATCTTAGTAGCATTAATCTTTATTGTCTTTTTTCGGTGATGTAATCTGTGTCTTCAATCAAATTTAGTTTATTGTCTAACACAGCTACAAGGTACTTAAAGGTTTGCACTATTTCTCTGCTTTCCCCAGCTATTCATATTCAGTGTTGGTTACTGCATGGACTTATATGTACTCTTTTAAACTTCTACAATTCTAAACGGTATACTGTTCATGTCCTCATCAAATCTTTTTCCTCAGTCAAACATTTTTTTCTTTATTGTGGTGATTCTTCCATATTATGTTTTTGAGAGGTCTTTTACCAGCTATTTAGCTTCTTTCATTTTCTTCTTCTTTTTATAAACTACAGACGTTACTTAATAATATGATTACATCCTTCGTGTGTCCCTAGGTGAATCTAGTCATGCATGTTAATCAATGACTTAAATTTTGCCAAGTCATTGGTTTTCCTAGCTGACTCAGGTAATCCATTCCATGCTCTAATAGCACCAGTCTCTTTACCTGCATTGCTTACCAAACAGATGGCCCAAAACTCCTTGGAATCTTGTGATTAATATATATACTTCTAGTCTAGACCTGTTCAGGAAGAGAATGGTTGTAATCAACAACTGACCTCGCTACAGAGGCCACTAGAGTTTAGATGGCACTCTTCTCGTTCATCTCTAAATACACTTTCACAATGTGACACGCACTCACGATGTTAAGTAAAAGAGTTTCATGGCTTCCATGAACAAATCACATTCATTCAACAATTCTACAAGTTCAATGGAAATTATTTGTTTAGAAATGGAAGAGCTTAGAAAATTTCACATGCAATTCCAAAAAGTAAAAACATCATATCGCTTTCTGGTTTCGTCTTGAAACAAATATGGTTAAGCTGTTTGTTGATATGTCAAACCTTTTTTATCATAGAACTTTTAAAAAAAATATTTTTTTTCTCTTTCTTTCTCTCACTGATCCTTTTTTATTTTTCTGTTTCTTTCTCTTTGTTCTCTCTCTTTCTCGCATTCTCTCTCTTTCTCGCATTCTCTCTCTTTCTCGCATTCTCTCTCCATTTCTCTCTCGCTCCATTTGTCTCCATTTTTAAAGTTTTCTGTGTGTTTTTCAAATCAATATTTTTTTTTCGAAATCGTAAGTAATTTACCATATTGTGAATTTATTGCAATACCACCAGATTGTCTTTAGTGCTTGCCCTGTTAGGCTTTTTTTTTTAAAGATAGTCGTTTTCCTTTTGTATAGGAAAAAAAAAAGAAAGATATACAAATATTCAAATATACTATCATATAATGATGAGGTATTTGTTGTTTTTTTTTAGATGTAGCATAATTCTTATATTATATTTAATTTTGTGCGTAGAATTAACGTTTAGAAGTTGTTTTTTTCCTTCATATTTTTTTCTAAAAAAAAAAAACAACTATTAAATTGACTTTTGTTAAATATCTGACGGATTGTCTGAGTCCTTCATATTAATCTAAGAGTAGAGTTCTGGCATAGCAAGGAATATTAAACAAAAAATTAACAATAGTTGGGATGTAAGCTGGATTAAGCAATTGTGATCAACAGCAGAGCCGGTCTTGTACTACTGCAACCTATGCTGTCGCAGTGGGCCCGCGCTAATTCTAGGTGTATATTAATAAATTAAACCATTATAACTTATATTACAGGTTTCCCGTGGCCTCCTGATTATCCACAGGCTCATGGGAATCTCATGAAAAATAGACAACATTGTCATATTGGAGTGTCATTCAATTACTTGATGACAACAATTCACGTAGATATATTAAACAATTTTCTATTGCTTTTGAACTTGATCTATTTATTTCTAATACAAAATCCTAATTTTCAGTTATTATCAGACTGAGCCTCGCGCAATTCGTTTCACATAGGGCCCCGCAATTGTTAGGACCGGCTCTGTCAACAGTTATATAACTTCTCTACTTCTCTATGTCATGGAAACTTGGCATGTTAAATATAATAAGTACTACGTAAAAGCTATACCAAAACTTGTCATGTTTAATGCATATGACAGTCTGAGATATTAAAACTATATGATACTTGGCTATTAAAACCTATTATATTTGGCATGTTAAAACTGATCAACATTTTGGTATTCTAAGTTTTTGTTTTCAGGTAAGACCAATGTTAAAACATTGCTGCCTGCTGACGTTTTGTGTATTTGTATTATTTGTTGATGGAGTTGTGCAAGGACAACATGTGACAATAATAATATTTGGTCTCTATGATCATGTCTTTCTTCTCAAGCAAGGCGAAAAGGTTTTAAGAAAAATATGAATAGAAAAATATTTCTTTCAACATTTGTTCTATAGAACAGACCAATTGACGTACTTCGGGGATATATTTATCAAAGATATGATATGGGGGAGATCATCATTATCATCATCTTTCCTTTACGTTCCTCATGGAACATAGGGCCTCAGTAAAAACACGCCATTCTCCAGGGTCTCTTGCTGGTTTTTGTAATGGCTTCCCAGCTCTTTCCTGTCTTCTCGGCTTCATCTAGCACACTGCGTATATGGGGGAATTCAAGATCCATCAAGTGACATTGAAAGGGCTAGTTCACTTTAATTAAGGCTACATGTTATCTTTGCCTCTGTTTTAGAATCAGTAGTAAACGTTGGAGATAGGACGTCCCCCAAAGCTTCTTTGCTTTTGATTCAATTTCTCATCTTTGGCCGTTTTGTTTGAGATTCGATAGATTCATGTGCGTTTGTGGTTTATCAATCATCGGCTTCCAATATAATAAGTGCGTACACGTTCGTTGATACAGATATTGTTAATGTTTCATAGCTGTGGACATTAATAAATACATAAAAACAACTAATAAAAAAAGCCTTGGAACTGTACAAATCTAACACAAGTCTATAACATTGACGTAAATTAGATTGGACTTAGAATCTGAACACAATAAGCATGGCGTTTATAGTTTTCAAACGTTAAACAAACAAATCAAAACGCCTCTCAAAGATTCGATTTTCTCATGAAAGAAATTTAAAGGTAAACTTAGTCCAGCTTCAGTATTTTTTTCTAGGAAAAAAACTATTGCTTTAGTTATATACAAGTCTGTAAGAAAGAATGCAAGAGATGACAAAAAAACGCTTCCTTCACGAAATGACAGACGATGCAGAAAAGGCAGCTGAACAAAGAGACATGAAAAGGTTGTACGACATAACAAGAACCTTAGCAGGAAGAAATACCAACACCAACAAGCCAGTGAAAGACAAACAAGGAAAAATCATCACCAGTGATGTCGGATAGAAGGATAGATGGGCCGAACACTTTGAGGAAATTTTAAACCGACATCCTCCTGAATCAATTCCGGATATTACCCCAACAACAGAAGAAATAGATGTTAACACAGGTCCTCCTACTAAAGGGGAGATCATCAAGGCCATCAAGAATGCAAAAAAGGGAAAAGCGCCAGGCCCAGATGGTATACCAGTAGAGGCTTTAAAAGCAGACCCCAAAATATCAGCTGAAATGTTGCATCCACTGCTATGCAAAATTTGGGAGCAAGAAAAGGTCCCTAAAATCTGGAAACTGGGCTACCTAATTAAACTACCCAAAAAAGGTGACCTCACTCAATGCAACAATTGGCGAGGAATCATGTTACTGTCTACCCTCAGCAAGGTCTTAAATAGGATAATATTGGAACGCCTAAAAGATGCCCTAGAAAAAAGACTATGACCAGAACAGGCTGGATTCCGTAAAGAGAAATCATGCACTGACCACATTGCTACACTACGTATTATCATAGAACATTCTATCGAGTGGCAATCTCCTCTGTACATGACCTTTGTTGATTTTGAGAAAGCCTTCGACAGTATTGACAGAGACGTAATTTGGAGACTGATGAATCACTACGGAATTCCAACAAAATTCACCAATATCATTAAACAGTTATATGATGACTCATCATGCCAAGTAATACACAATGGTAAGCTTACCAACCCTTTTCAAGTGAAAACAGGAGTAAGACAGGGATGTATGCTTTCGCCCTTGATATTTTGTTAGTGATCGATTGGGTCATGAGACAGACAGTCTTAGATAATAAAAGCGGCATACAATGGACACTAACACAACATTTAGAGGACCTGGATTTCGCCGATGACATCTGCCTCCTCTACCATACGCAACAAAATGCTCAGACCAAACTGACCAGACTCTCAGAAATAGCGAAAAAGACTGGACTTCTAATCAACAAAAAGAAAACAGAAGTTATGAGAATCAACAACAGATTAGAGAACCCAATCATGCTACAGGAAGAGAATATCCTTGATGCGGACCACTTCACTTATCGAGAAAGTAGATCTAGTAAAGAAGGCGGAGCTGATGATGATGTACTAATTCGGATCAATAAAGCTAGGTTTGCCTTTTCAACTCTTCAAACTATCTGGCGCTCTAAGGCATTATCTCTACACAACAAGATACGAATCTATAATGCAAACGTTAAGTATGTGATTCTATATGGTTCAGAAACTTGGAGAGTCACTAAAACAAATATGGAAAAGCTCCAGACCTTTGTTAACAGATGCCTACGCCGGATATTAGGAATTAGGTGGCCAGAAAGGATAACTGCTATCGATTTGTGGGAGAGAACTAGACAAAAGCCCATAGCCAAAGACATTACAAAACGAAAATGGAGCTGGATAGGACACACCCTGCGAAAACCAGCTACCAATGTTGCAAGGCAGGCACTTGACTGGAACCCACAAGGAAAGAGGAAAGTGGAGAGATCCAAGCAAACCTGGAAGAGGTCAGTCATCAGTGAAGCTGAGGGTACTGAAATGACATGGGAGCAGGTGAAGAAAGCTGCTCAGAACCGAGTTCGGTGGAGAGGTGTGATTGCGGCCCTATGCTCCCCTGGAAGTGCACAAGATTAAGTCAAGTAAGTCAAGTTGGTTATATCATAAATGCATGACATTTCATCAATAACAGTGAGACTCAGAATTATAGTTTATTTTAATAACTAAATTATTATTGCGCTGACGTTGTAATAGATTTCAACAATCATATGAATCATTATTACTGTCACTTCATTTTTCACTCAAAGATTTTTTATATTTTTGTTCGTAATTAATTAAACATTAGTTATTGAGAGAAAAGTAATCGTTTTACACAAACTCATCAGCTTCATAAAGGATACATCTGTTTGTTTTAAACTTTTTGTTTTCTGTTACTTGTTTGTATTCGTTGTTTGTGCGTTAATGTTTCAGTGATAGGCTGAAGATCTTCAAGATATTTCTCCCCATGATCCTTCCCTTTCACCAGCCAGATCTAACACTCTAATGCCAAGCTGTAAATGAGCTGTGTGACGTCACCCTCTCAATCAACTAGAGAAAAAAACAATGATCTTGGCCGTCATGAGTTGCATTGAAATTCTTCTCCAATGGAACTAAACAACTGCAGTTATCTGTTCATTTGAAGGAATTTTGTGATTCAATTAGAGGAATGGTTAAATGTCACTTCCGGCAAGGCTTGAGGAAAATGACACCTCTCTTTTTACTATTTTCTCTTGGCTTTAGAAATTTGAAAGAAAATAAAATACCTTAGCCTTAACTGTCAAACATTTTTTTTTTTGGAATATAATTATTTAAGATAAGGCAAACTGTTACATCAAGGCCAACTCCACCCAGTGAAGAGTTTAACCCGGCCCGTCACATGCAATAAACTTAAAAACAAGAAAAACATTTTAAAATTAACATTTTCTTAAAGACAATATCTCATTTATATGCACTTAGTAGGCTTATGTTAGATTTAATAAAAAGATGGTGGTTTTTTTTTTACTCCGACACATCCACCCCACCCCGGAAAAAATCCTGGTTAAGTGAATGTATACATCTACTATCTTCTATCTATATCTATCTATATACTGTATATATAATTCTCTTCATGGCTCACGAGTTTAGACACCCAAGAAGTAAAGGAAAGATCACTCTTTATTTCTGCAAGTCGGAAGAACTAGACTTACCCTACGAAAAAAAAAGACGGGAGGTGGGGGAGAACACGTAGTAATCACCCGTCACAAAATAGCAGGGCCCGACGTAACCTTTGTGACTAAGAAGTCATGGAAAGATCACTCTTTTATTTCTACAAGTCGGACAAGAGTTACCCCACGTTACTTCAACGGCCGAAAAAAAAAGAGGGGGTGGAGAAACAAGTAGTATTCACCCGTCACTAAATAGCAACTAGATTTACCCCACGTAACTTCAGCGGCGAAAAAAAAAAGGAGGGGGGGAGGGGAGAACTTAACCATTGTGACATTAACCTATGCGAAACGGATTTCGCGGTGAGCAGTTTGGGTAGGGATACGGATAATAAATGAAAGCTAAGAGTTAGAAAATAGATTCGTCCTTGCATTTTATTTATTCTTTACTACGTATAGAATTACTTAACAAGCCTTGCGTGTAGCGAAGTCATACAGTATATCATGAAATTCTATTTCCTATCACGCTCAAAAGCAAGAATTATCAAATGTTTAATCTGTCTACAAGAATTTTTCATTAGTTTGAGACGCGAAAAGCTTCTTTCACCAAATTCCACAATTACATTATTATATTGAATGACACCCCAAAATGACAATTTTGTCTAAATATTTCAGGAGATTTGTATGAGTTTTCAAAAGATTTTAATAATTTCTGGAGATTTCCAGGACTTTTTCGTATATTTTGCAATTTAAGGAGATTTTCAGGAGCTGCTGGTAAATCAGGAGGCCGCGGGAAATCTGTTATAAGTTACAAAATGGTTTAATTTAATAATTTGCACCTAGAATTACCGCGGGTCCCATGAAAGTGCGAGGCCCACTGCGGTGTATAGGTTGCAGTGGCCTAAGGCCAGCTCTGCTAAATAGCGGCGTATGCTACGCCGTGGGTTGACTAGTACTTTATAATATTCTAATGAAAGCCATTTAGACCTAGACTGAGAAAACAATGCTTAAAATGTTCCTATGCAACACTTGAATGAATAGGGCCTACACGCGGAAATACAGTAGAGTTAAAATCTGATCAAGATAGATATTTTCTATTTCTCTAACCAAATTTAAATTATTTTTTTTTATACTATGAAAAATAATGATGGTTAAACTAGTTTTCCCAGTGTGGCAAACGAACTAGTAATTTTTTTCCCAACGATAATCAGTTATTGTGAAATTTCTAAGAATATTTCGATAATCGCGTTTTAACCTATCCAGAAAGTTCCGATCCGAAAGTGTAGTAACAAATACATTCACATTGTAAAAATTCAAGTTTGGTTATGACTTGAAAACATTGAAATTTCGATTTAAATATGATATTTTACTGGTTTGCGTCTACTGATTTTAAAATTAGACCGAATATAAAACCAGACATCAATATAATTGCAAAATTTGTCAATATTATTCGCTCTTGTGGCCAACAGACAATTTCAAGAGTTTCTGAATTCTATGCAAACTGAATAATCTGATGTGCTGTTCTTTAATGTGTTTTGGTATAGGACGTGGCTTGGAGCGAGTTTGCTTCGGGAAAAAAAAAAAGACATTATGCCTTTAATGGGGTCCATGAAGTTGCGAAAAGCGAATCTGCAGTTTGAATTAATTGTATTTCAATCTATAAGGGAAATGTCTTCGATTCCGAAGATTACGGATGAGTGCAGGTTTCACATGACTGCAAACCCACTTGCGACCTGCATATTTTTTCACAACTGATGCAAAACCTTTGTTTGCTGGGGGGTCAATCTTCTAATCGTTTTAAACAACTATTTACTAAATAAATTTAGAATTGATTAGAATTCTTCTCGGGCTTGTTGAACTTTACTTTTCTAAATTGAAAATCTCATGCTCAGAGAATAGGTGCAATGTTTGCGTTTTCCCATATCTGTGAGCAGCTTTTTTTTTAAATAATGAAACTTGCTGTCTCTGGAAAGCTTGACGGATGAACAACTGAGGTCACTCTGAAGAATAAATGTGTCCCAGTACGAATCAAATAAATATATTATCAAAACACTCAGCTTCATACATTGCATTGGTTTAATCTTGATATTATAAGAATGATTTATTCACTATGTTTAAAAAAGTGTTTAATCCGTTAAAATTGTTCCATTTAGTTTTCGTCCTGCTCCTAAAAATGTTTGCCTATCACTGAGAGGGCGTAGAATGTATAACCAGATACACTCTATGTTCCATACTAATACGTTTATAGGAAATTATAGCATTCCTGCAAGCTGGAGATAAAAAAGCCCAAAACATTGTTTTCAAAGAGCATTGTAGACTGGCAAGAAGCTTCATCTCGTGAAGGCTAGTCTACACACTTAGTACTTGCTACTGTTGTGACCTTTTTTAAAACTGCAATAACATCTCGTTTACTTCCTAAGCAGGTCTATATTGTGACATAATCACAACATTTAGTTCAATATTTTTTAAATCAATGACCATTTGTTATATTGATTATTTCCCCCTCTTTAGTTTAAAAATGTATCGATCTTGTTTCCGAAAGAGCCCTTGCTAACTGACGAGAGATGTGAAATCGCTTCCCTGGGGCGCAGTTATAACTTGAAGTTTTTATATAAATATAAAACGGTAGCTTCTTTAATGATTTAACTAAGTATCTCTCACACACTTTCGTACTCTCCCTCCTTCCCTATATCTCCATATATAAAATATAGTTTATAAGCAAAGAACCATAACACTTAGTTATTTTTGCTATCTCTAAAAGCAGAACAAACTTTAGTTTCCATGCTAATCTAATGCTTGTCTACTTAAATGTCCTATCAGTCCTTTCTCTTTGCTCTGCAAGATTCGTTGATTAATCAAAAGTCAATATATTTACCTTCAAATTTACCATTCTAGATCTATTTACCGCGAGATTCCCCCATTAGTTCTAAGTCTATTTACTGCAAGATTCATTCATTAGTTTTTAGTCTATAAAAATCTCGTACGAGATTCTGCTATAATTTTATGCACCATGAGTCAATCAATGAAAAGCATCATGAGAAGGTCTGCAATCGATAACAGTAATGCAAATTTTCTACTGAAATAGATGAAACACGCTATTAGAAGTTGTAATGCTTTATGTCTGATGAAATAAAAAAAAATAAGGAATATCAAACGTGTATTGAACTGAGCCAAGGTCAGGTTAGTCTATTAGACAGGGGCAATTGTTTTGTTGCTGTTTTTTCGATTGTATCTTAAACTATGATATTAAGGTTGTTGTTTTTTTTCATCACGAAAAATTGCAGTTCTAATGGCTTCTCTATATTTCAAGTTAGGCTCTGATGAGAGGTAGATTGAAAATAATACAAAGCAACACAGATTGTGAGTTTATTAGGCTTGTTTGTTTGCGAAGAAATCAGGTTGTGTCTTTGAGGAATGTAACTAAAGTATAGCACGTTGTTTGTAAAGTTCGAGTTAAAGAAGATGACAAATGAAGAACTGTATTGCTGGAGAGAAATTCAAATAATTCGCGAAAGGCGACTTTTTAATCTTACTAGGTGGTTTTGGCCTGGGGGTGTAATACAACAATATAACATATAATTATGTACATTTATTGTTTATGACTGGCACTATGTGTCTGGTGAGAATCAAATATCGGATCGTTTGTAAGTTCTCGTTCGTCATTTGTAATGAGCCTGATTCCTGAAGTGGACAATGAGTAGTCGTAATGTGATATTAGGGATGTATTCCTTTTTGTCTATGCTTTATGATTGTCAAAGTTAATAGAATCTATGCACCACAGTATTTAATGTTTCATTTTTTTTTAACCTATTTTCATCTTTCTAATTTGTAAATATGGGTTGCTATTATGAAAAACGTCATTGCGTGTTTGTGTTGTTTAAATGACTGCTGTGGTATTTAACCTGTAAAAATTAGTTACTTTTAGTTAATTCTATGAAGTTTCAAAACACGTAAACATTATTTTGTTTAGCATCTAAAAGTGTTTTATGGATAAAATCTTGAATTGTGGGCCTTCTAACTCATCATCCACGTGGAGCACCAAAAAAAAATTGGACTAACATTTTATTTTTTAACTTTTTTACTTCTTAGCCATTTTATTCTAACAATGACTGAGCGACCATTTTGTTGTTTCAAAATGTTATTACAAATGATATTTACGCTATAATCATTTTCGCTTTCGATCTTCTGCAGTGAATGGTTCTAGTATAAAGTCAACTGACCCAGATTTCCAAACATTTAGAATTAAGATAATGTTTCTTCAACAAACTTTGAAGTACGCTTTTTCTTGTTGTTTTTTCCGACACATTGTTGATTTTTTTTTCTCCCTGAAAGACTTGTTCAACAGTAATGAGAAATTTTCCAGTCAAGGGAGGGAATATTCCCACAGAAAATTGCTTGCTTTAGAGGCAGTCTAGAAGTCGATAATTAAACTTTAAAAGCAAGGTAACTTCGATCATCGACTGGGGAAAAAAAAAGAAATTATAAACTGCATAGAACTAAATACTCGGGTACTTGCAGTTTCCGCTCGAAAGTTGGCATTCCTAGTGACCTTAAAGTGTTTGGCTCAGGTAACGCTCAATTACCTTTTTTGTTCATCAATTACAATTGTCTTTATGGATTTCGACTTTAACCGAAACATAGAGACATCTGCAATACTTTCCGTGTGTGTGTGATTGGTTGGGGGGGGGGGTGTATATGTGTATAACAGGATACCAAATTCAACTTTTTTATAAAGACAGCTTAAGATAACTACTGCACTTGGATTAGTGATTTAATACGAAACTTACGTCTAAGATATTCGATAGATATTATAATTATATTAAAATTATTCTGACGAATAACGCAGTTCTATGTTCCAATGTCATCAGAATATTTTTAAATATTTCCTTTTTTATATCTAATTTTGTAAAAATGATTTTTTTTTTGTATTGCATAAACACAAAAAATTTCCGTAAGGATCAATAAAGCAGTTTTAGTCTTAGTCTTAGTTTTTAAAATAAATGGCTTTGCTTTCACAAGTCCAAAAGTAGCCGCTGCATCAAAACCTAGCAAACTACAAAATAGCTTTTTATAGTTTTTTTGGATCTTAACGTGACAGACTGATTACATAAGTGCGCTTTCACGCTTGCGGAGGCCGCTAAAGATAAATAATTTTCACAAAGAGATACTTAAGTGCCCGGTACTTTTTCAAAACTAAACTTACTGGTTGCAGTATCTTCAAGATTTGGCTTTTTTTTTCTTTGTAATGTTTAGGTTTTGGACGTGTAGTAGCCTATAGAGTAGAGATAGCTATCAATTCATTCAACTTTCCTGTTTCAAATAGTATTTTTTTCACTGGTATCATACATTTGTGTTGGTATTAATTGCATTCAATCGAGTATCAGTATACAATCATTTACCTTTTATGTTCATTTAAATTACAATTGTGGTTAAATACGTGGAATGACCGTCCGTCCGTCCCGTTTAGATCTCGTAAACTAGAAAAGATAGTGAAAATCCGACATCATAATGTTTTAGACCATTTAAAGTTTCTGATGCAACGGCTACTTTTTTTTTTCTGAAAGCGACAAATCTAATTTTTTAAATCACTTATTCAAGTAGTTGTTTCATAAAAATACACCACTTTTACAATTATTCACTATTAATAGTAACAAACACGTGAGGCTCTTTAGTAGGGAGATGACTTATATATACCATATTTATAACACATTTATGCAAATGGTTTTAGATTTTTAAATTTTTTTTTTACATTTGTATAGTAAAGTTAAATATATTCTGTCATGCTAACTACTACATTTACACCCAAAAAAATGTTTACTTTTTTTTTTTAAAGAAGAAAAATCTATTTAGTGTGCATATAAGTTACATAATTTAAAACAACAATTAATAAGTAGTTTTTCATATTATCGCGTGAACTGCAGCTTGCACTATTGCAATAGAACACTTAACTAAAGGGAAAAACATTTTTTTTTACGGAAATGTATTTTTTCTTGAGGATTTTAATAAGAGGTTGACCCTTACAAAACAATTAGATCAGTTACATATTTATTGTAAGACATAAGTTAGGCCAGGTGCACATCTAACGTTACATCAAATTTCACCTATCCTTTGGTCTGCTGGACCGAGGGGGCACCGCACAAGATCTGTAAACCTTCTTTCTCCATTTTTCTCTGTCATTTGTCTTTGATAGAATTTCATTCTGATGTTCTTTCTGAAAATATTGAAACCTCCCTTTTTATCTGCCTGGGTGGACCAATTTGGGGGCCGATTTTGAGTTTGTGTTTCCACACAAACTGTGTTTTAACCTTTTCTTAAAGTAGTGAGTGGCAATAGCGTACTTTGTTCGCGTCCGATCTGCTTTTCAATGTTAAACTATTGTATATTTAAGAAATTTGCAACTCTAAGCTGCCAGAAGCTAAGCTATTGCCTTAATAATTTATATATGTCATTTTTGTTCAATTTATATAATTAAGATCTACATCTGGGCTCTTTTTAGTCTCATTTGGATTGTTGTCAAATGTATAAGGAGGATATGTCAAAACAGCGCGTTATAAAAGTAGTCCGTATCAAATTTCTTTTCAAAATTTTAAAAATTAAATTGTTCCCTTTGGAAAACAAAAAAGAAGCCGTTGCATTAAGCCGTTGCATTAGAACTTTGAAAGGTCTAAAATATCATGATGTCCGATTTCCATTCTCTTTTCTAGTTTATAAGATCTAAGCGGGATGGACGGACGGACACAGAGAGACCACGCAAAACTAATAGCGGCTATTCCGCTAAAAAATAGCCATTCATCTTCTTGAAATAATTCTAGCAGCTTCGAGTAGTTCAAACAGATCTGACTTGAGAAAATATTGTCCACACGAGACAACATTACTAAATAAAAGACAACAGTAGAACTTATAAAACAAGTTGGAGAAAAAGCCACTTGTCATGTCCGTGACCTAACTCATCGCCACATCACTATTTCCATCTCCAAGATATCCTACATCTGGCGTGTCTCTAACCCAAAAAAAAAGACATAGAAATCTTGAAGACAATTACTGAGCAATGTTTTTAGAAAATCGAAGACGTTACCTAGAAACTTGTGCTATTTGGATGGAAGAGATTGTTGTCTTGGTTAAGTTAGAAACGTCTAGAGTCTCTTTGCGTCGTTGCATTGAAGAGTTTCTCTTTAAAGATAGCATGAATGAAACCATAAACAGTATACCTGGTCATTTGAAGTATTTAGAACTAACCTGCCTCAGTACTATGAACTAAATAGAGTACACAACGAATCGAAGACTACGTAGTAGTGTTATGTGTAAATATAGATTACAAATGTAAATAAGGACCTACTAGTAACGCTGCTAATGTTAGAAGTAATGCTCTGAAAGTTAGTTGTAATCTGTAATATTATTTTATAATACATTTATACACATACATTCTATGTTAAGATTTTTCTTGCCTATAAGGAAGCAAATGTTTGACTATTAAGTCAAATAGTTTTAAAAAATGTCTCTCTCCACACTCAAAAATGCCAGGTTACTGTGAATCTATCTACGAGTAGCCCCCTGGGCAATCATAGCCTCCCCTTTTGCTCTCCCTTCGCTAAGCTTCTGGTCACTCTTGTTAACAGTTTCAAAAGCATTAACACATTGATAGAAACACACAAACAGGAGCTGTGCATAATTGATTTGTTTACTTTTCAGCCTCTTTCTTTTTCATTTAATTCTTTTAATTTTAAGAAATCTCAGAGAAATATATCTATCAGTGCACACCAGCTACTATGATATAAAATTGTAGTATCGCTTAGAAGTCAACTTCATCTGGTTCCATTTTATGACATTAATTAGCTTTATTAACGACTTTGTCCAAGTGTCCAGCTTATTTTTCTAAGAGTAATTATCTCATATCATAGACAGTGTTTGACCAGCTCATCCATTAAAGAACTGTGTTATCTAGTTGATAGTTTAAGAAAGAGCAGTCTATATAGTCTAAACATTGGTAGCATTTCATGTTAAAAATATGTTGCTCGTATTAGTGAAAGCTAACCTGATACTTATTGAGGAATGTCATAGTGGTGAAATGATAAGAAAATGTTGATTTACAAATTAATCAGGCAATATTTTCTTCAAATAGAATTTTAAAATAAAACCAACTTCGTCTCATATTAGTTCACTTCAGGAATTTTGGTGTGATGCAAGTTGACGCTTTGAAGGTTTTAACTTTATATCTTTTGTTAGGGCTCTAGTTAATGAGCAGTCACATCTCTTATTAGAATCTTCCTATTAATAGAGCAAAACTGTTAAGGTCAAGGTCGTATCTTGACTTGCTTCCGTTCTGAAGACAGAACACACAATTCTATTCAATCTCTGTCCAGAAACGAATGTGTGTAGTTTATTTGAGCTAAATAGATTAGGTGCAAGGGAAATCATTTACTTTTCAACTGAGTCTCATGACAACAAAGAAAACAACTTGTCACTTCATATGTTTGGAAATCTAAACAAACACCTTTTTTTAATTCTTTCAGTAACTCTTTTAGTATTCACAGCAATCGACAGTAATTGTAATGTTTTCTGATTTGAATGTTGAAAAACTGAACTAGTTGATGCTCTTTTTATGTCTCAGAATAAACACGATTGGGTTGGACTTGTTACATTATTGACTCTTTTTTTTTTAAATCTTCAATCAAATTATCTTTCTTTGCGATCTGCTTTTAGTGTTTCAAATTGCACTCTCTCCAAACATTCTGCCTCACTTGGCCAAGATCGTTTTATTGAATTGTCTATTTATCTGTGGTCAATCATTTCCTTATCGCCCCGGCCAGTGGGACTTTTATTTACTCTCCTATAACCCAGACTATTGTCAGAGTCTGGGAGAATGGTTCAGATCTTCCTATGGTTCGACGATTTACTAATGAAATGAATGAAAATAAATTCTTATGCTGGAGATAGTATTATATTTTCTATGCATAATTTTTTTTTTGCTACATAGAAATGAAGACCTTGTTGACTGGTTTCATCATTATTGTAACTCTCGGCTATTTCACTTGTGAAGTTGGACAGATGAATTCTGACCTATTGTTATTATTAGTTTGAACATTTTTCTTTTTTTTTTTCGATATTTATTTCGTTGTATAATGTCGATAGTGATTTAATTATATGCATGCAATAAGTTTTCCATATGGCATTTTCCCCTTTCTTTCAGAACGCCATTAGTTGAAGCTACTGATAGCTGCTTAGTTTATGGAGAGAAACTATTATCAACAGTTCCGATACGTTAAGTCCAATGTTGCACTAGTTTATCCTTATGGATAAGTATTCGTCACCACGTCACCGTGAAGCAGATCAAATTAGTATAACATGTCTACGTAAAGAAGTCTTGTAGTAGGGACACAAAACCGATGTTTCAAAATGGTCACGTAGCTTATGTTTTTATTTATTTGGATAGAATTCATATTCTAAGACCGAGGATACCAAATTTATTTGTCTTTAGTTCAAATATTAAGAAAGATACACATTTTTAAAAACTCGTTTTTTTCGATTTCTTTTTTGGCCTTTTTTTTATACATTTTCCTGCACACAAAGAGAGTTTGACAAATCAGCTTGTAGAGTTTAAAGATTCATAAGAAATAATAACATTTTATACAAAGCATTGAGCTTTGTAGATCAATATGTCTAAAAATCTAAGTCAATCTATGAATCGTATGTCTACAGGCTGATTTGTTAAATTCCCTGCATTTTGACACAAATTAAATGTATGTAGCTTTTATAGTTGTTGTTTTTTCACGAACTATTGAAAATGCACATGTTTTTTAATCTCCCTTTCGAAATATGTTTTTGTAGGACATTTAAAGAGAAACTATCAGACTCCCAGAAATGAAGATTAATAAAAACATTCATGTGCACACAGAGAACACGCTCAATTTATTTTCGAAGTTGTCAAAGCAATGTTTTGGAATTTATTTACTTGTGCCGAATGTTGCATTTTATCATTTATAGCATATTGCAAATGTATTATTATTTAATCTTTGGTGTTTTTTTGGATATTTAGTTAATTGGAGACTTACAGAGAGGTTTTGACTGATGTTGAGATTGTTGAACTGAGATCAGTAGTCTAAATATAATACCTATTGACTTACTTCATTAATGATAAAAGAAGATATGATCTTTTATTGCAACTACAGACTATAAAGCCTACACATGTAGATCCAGATCTAGATCTTTCTAGATATTTAAATTTCTTTTATTGGACCTGTCTGAGCAAGCAAAATAAAATATAATAATAATATAGGAGTTTTATTCTTGAAATGGAAGTTATTTTTATTTTTAGAAATGCAGTTTGTTACTAATCCGAGTTTAGATCTATTTTATTAGATCTAGACGTGTAGAGAATACTCTTAAAAAAAAAATAAACAAGGTTTTCAATGACGCCATTAAGTAAACAAGTACTTGTCTTTATCGTAAAGTATTCATTTTTTGTATTTATTTATATAAAAACAATGTTAATCAATTCGTTATTGGTACCATTGTAAAGCTTGTTCATTTTCTATAAAATACACATGTTTTCATTTGTTGACATACGCCCCATTAATAAACAAACAAGGTATAAAAGGATCACAGCCGCTAATACGATTATTCGGTGCGGTGATGTTAGACGTAAAGGATTATTATTTTTTGACCAACAGGAAAAACCTTTCTAAATATTATTAAAGTTAACATATTCTTTCTAACGTACCATTTTTTTTTACTGTAATCGGATGATTTATACTTTAAGATATGGTACGGTGAAAAACACCTTAGACTTATCAAATCTTACCCAATTTACAAAAAAAAAATCGCGATTTATTTCGGTTCTGGGTCCCTATTTGTAGTTATTCCTCTTTCTTGTTTAGAGTTTTGATCTTGATTTTTGTTTCGCCCCGCACATACTTTATAATGTTCTTTAGGGTACCTCAAGTAAAGATGTATTGAATTACTTGGCTCTCGTTTGCATCTAGTGGTTTTCCTTTTAATGCTGTTGCTGTAATAAGACTTTGTGGAAGCTCTTTGTTAAGCAAATAAAAATGAAGTGAACTATATTCATTTTTATTTGGAAACTATGGATTCTGTACAGTCACTTCCGAAAGCTCTAACATTGGCTCCTATCCTATAACCTTGCTGTGTGTTGACCCTCGTCAATAGAAGAACGTGTGAGTAGAATACAGTCTGTCTCTGTCTTTGATTGTGTTCACACATGGACAGTGATGCATATGTCCCCAGTGTCCACCTTGTCTGTTAGTTGGAGAAAATAATTCAGTTAGAGACTTGGGCTTTAACCTTGAATGGGGGTACTTGAACTGGTAAAGTACTTTTTCTATTTTTTTTATCTCTTGTTAAGTGCAAGCAATGTATCAATATGGTGATGGTATAAAAAAAAGGAATGGCTTAATCTTGTAGTTATTTTTCATGAAAGCTTTATCCTACGATTTACATGACAAGGAACATTGATGGTTGATGACAAACTAGCAGCCATTCACATTTTGTTGGGCTTTGGAAAAAAAATGCACGACTGTCTAAACTATGCACTTTTTAGAGAAATATATTTACATACCAAGTTAGAATTTGAATAATTATTATTCAAAATTAATCAAATCTACTCATTTTTCATTCCATTAAATGATTACAGTGTTTCTCTGCAAGTACAACACACACACACACACACACTCAGTATTTAATGGAAGGTGTCAAATGAGTGCTGGTTTCTCTTCTTCCTGCTTCATGTAATTGCTGCTTGACAACTCTAATTTCTGTATTTCCTACAATTTTTATTTACTATTAAAATCTAGCGATTGGTCGATGTACACAAATAACGTAAAAGACTGCAATATCTGCACTTCTCATACTGGACCGTATCCATTGCTTTACTCAACAGATCCGAGCCGACCTCATCTGTACTAAACTGTATCGAGCCGTATTCAGCTCTACCGACTCTCAACAGTCGTACACATCACACTTCAACTGTATTGACTGAACTTGCACATTCCCTCTCTGGTCCACAAATGTCTCTGGACTATCACAGAAACATAGCGAGTCCATTCTGGAAAAGCACGTGACCATATCTCGAACCATTTAGACGTCGGTGGCACGTATATTAAAAAATAAAAACATCGCTAACCTCTTTCACTTGAGCCGAATGGGGTACGCACGCTAACCTCTTTCACTTGAGATGAATGGGGTACGCACGCTGACCTCTTTCACTTGAGCCGGATGGGGTACGCACGCTGACCTCTACATGTGCAGCTAGTTCATTTGCGAGCATGAAAAATAAAGTAATTTCTGCCTACAACTGAACTGATTGTATGCCTATGTTGCTTATATCTTTTATGGGAGCACTAGTATACAATATTCTTGAGAGAAAACGACGAATCAATTGAAGGCAAGTCTGTCTTGACCAGCTACTCGACACTCCAGAACAATAAGTGAATACTGCACATGGCCATCGAGGTCCTTCCCCGCCCGACTAAAAAAAAAAGCAATGATGTATGTAGGTAGTGTTAACTAGTCCAGCATTTACCACACAGAGGTCAAGCGGTCATTTGACATACACAAAGCCCGCCCACTTTTGTGTAACACTAACTCCCTTTTGCAAATGATTCAATATTATTATTTGTCTTGCTTTTGGCTTGTGGTGAACTGGCCACTCAACAAAACCACTAAAATGATAAGTAACGATTGGACCCTCCCACGCTATAACCTTAGACCTGATATGTGAGTATGTTGTTTCGGTTAAATCTACTCGTTAAGTCCAAGAGAAGAAATGTAATATTTTTCTACTACCTATATTTCAAGAAATAGACCTAAATTGTTTATATCATTACCATTAGATCACTATTTCATTTCTCTGCCATTGCTTCCTCATTTCCCCCAGGATCTTATTTCACACCATGATTTTTTTTTTTTGGGTAGCATTCTTCCCCTAGCTCTTGATTCATGCTTGCACTAGTGGTGTGTGTGAAAGAGAGTTTGTGTCTGAACTGCGTGGCCTTTGATCGTTTCTTATTTATCGGCTCCTTTACGCTCCATCATTCTTCATCTACCATCGCAGACCATCTGGATTCATCCATCTCACAATCACATCACTTGGCCAGCACAAGCCTAGAAGTTACACAGAAAATGGATACATCTGTGTCAAACAGTCGGCCCGACGGCCCAATATTCACTCTCTTGATTCTATTATGGGGTTTCCCGCTTCGCCCAATGGAAAGACAGAAAATAACCTGACTTGGAATGGGAAATTTATGGATGAAGAAAGACAACATTTACACTTGGGATGTTGTAGAGATATAGTTTTAGACCACGTAAACATGTTGACTTAGTCTACGACTCTCTACTTTTATTTTCATTCACATTTCAGAAGAACTAATGCATTAGTGGTATTTTTGAAAAGCACTAATTGACTACATTTAATAACCACTAGTTGACTACATTTATTAAGCACTAGCTGATTACATTTGATAAGAACTAGTTCACTACATTTAATATGACTACATTTAATAAGTACTTGTCGACTACATTTAATAAGTACTTGTCGACTACATTTAATAAGTACTTGTCCACTACATTTAATATGACTACATTTTATAAGCATTAGTTGACCACAGACCTATATATATAGAATGGAAAACGGAAACAAATTCACGATCAGACCACACACCTATATATGTATGTATATGTATTGTTACGTTCTCTCCTAATCAGACCTTCTTTAAACATTGCTAAACACAACACAGCACATCTAACACATCCAGAACTTGACAACAAGGCTCCAAATAATCTGGTGCTATAATAATGGTCAATTAATACAGCCAATATAACACAATTGGCAATACATCAACACTAAAAATGCTATACTGTACATCACCGTACTAAAGTAATAAACTCTACTGTCTCTATCTCTTCCTGGACTCTACATAACACTTGAGGACTCCACCAGGACCGACTTCATGGCAGACTAACAGTCCCGGTCTACTCGCTATCCAGTCTTGAACTGTCCTGCCTTACACACTCTGTGTTTCTGGTCCACGCAGGCTTATGATCAGATGACCATAACCCGGGTCCTATTCACATATATATATTGCTATGTGCGTAGCTCTTTTTCAAGTTGTAAGGGAATCTAGGGAAATCTATCTTTTCTGCCTTAGAAAAGTAATGATCTTTAGTTTTCAAAGTTTAGAAATAATGCAATACCATTTTGCGGATTTTTAATATGATGGGCTATTAATCTCAGAACTATATAGTCACATACATTTATGGAATAAAGCCTTTTCCTTTTAATTTTTCATTGAGATAATGTTTCGGAAATCCTAGATCAAAATAATTTACGTCTGTTTATTTTAATCATCTTTTGTACATTTAAATATATTGATTACCTAGATCTTTCTAGATTATGTATCTAAAATTGCAAAATAATAATTATGAGACGAGAGTACTCTTACTTTCGATATTCAATGTTGGACTAGTCCGTTTCGTTTCTTTGATTCAAAAGTTGACTCACAAATTGGGCCGGAAGTCGCTTTTTTCCCTATATCTTTGTATTTTTCAGTTCTCTTTTTAAATTAAACTGACATTATTATGCTATAATTTTAAATGTGCCTGATAGAGAAAAAAATTATGTTCAAAAATACGGGTAGTTGGGATTATAACCCGATAGAGGCTATAAAAAAAAAAAGACCTGAAACTAGCGCGTGAAACTACACATTTACAGTACTTTATACTTGATGAGTATTTTACCCAAGATCTAAGTTGTTTTTTTTAGGACTAGCTCATTTCAAGTACCCGGCATTTTCTAATACACAAATTCATACACAAAATAATTGTTGAAAAAAATTGTAGTGATTTTAAACTTTAAATGATTAGTTAAAAAGGTGTTACTCTAATCAATTTTGAATATTAGTTTCTTTTGAATGTCACTGTCTATTTTGTGTCTGTTCTAGTTACTTGAATTTTTCTTGAGTAAAAGGATCGTTTTTTATCCTAATGGGTATACCTTCAGTGAAGTCCAGTAGGGCGTCGGCGCCGTAGGCGCCATTATCCCGTTGATGGTTAGAAAGGCTTTTATCAAACCACCAGGCCTGGACATGGGGCTCTTCACCCCTGTCCTGTCTGAGGGCTCCTAACGGTAGACGGCCTTATCGGTTGACTACTGGGCCTGACTGGGCCGTGCCGTGTACACAGCGCACCGTCCCCGTTCCTGGGTCCCACTCACTATAAGTGGCCGAGAACAGTGCTGACTGCGGGGAGCTTGTCTCATATTCCTATACTGTAACCGCCACTATTCCGTGCAGGGACCGCCACTCCAGCTAACGGGACACTGATGACGGCCCCCATGTGGAACGGCGAGGCGGACTTTTTGGACTGGGTTCGGGCGTTCTTTCCATCCCAACCCCGAGTGAGAGAAAAAAACAACAAAAGCTCACCCAGGGAAGCCCGGCCGGGCCTGGTTCGCTACTCGTACTTAGCCTATCTAGTCTCCACCCACTAGACGTTTCCACCGGAGGGCCACGCTGAGGCGACGGGTAGCTGGAATTCCTCCGGAATGGGTATACCTGATTTCTCCAAGCAGCCTTTGTAAAATATTGGTCCTAAATAATGCTATGTTCATAAACGAAAAATCACATGGCTGCATTATGATGAATGTACATTATTTGTTCAATATATTTTATATTACTAGGTAACTAGAAATAACTGTATGAATAGACGTAAGTTTCATTTTTTTCTGTTAGACAAAGTCATAAGGCAAATTTTTGTTTATATCCTTAATCTAAAAAGGAATAATAAATGGAAGTATTTTTTATTAATTTTAAAAGTCTCACTGAAAAGAATACAAAGAGAGTGTGTTTTTGCAAATGTACACAAGGTACGCTATGAGTCAGTCCATCTCTTCTAATTGTTTATAAATGAGTGTAAAAATCTAGGCTTCGATATTTTAGCCTGAATTTAAGAAGTTACAAACTTTAAACAATTAATATATTGCCTCTTCCATAACAATTTGTATTTAAAAAATAAATCAGTCCAATGCTCGAGACCCTGCTTGTATACTTAGACCCTATATGAATCGATCTGGTATCAATGTATTATGAGATTGAGATATGCATATATTTTTGTGACGGTACGCAACGGTACGGGGTACCGGCACCTTTTTTCAATGTCGGGAAAAATTATTACTTTTCTTGTATTTCAACGTTTATTGTTAATTTATTAGTAGTTGAAAGTTAAGCAATCTATCACTGAGTACCGGCACCTATTTTTTTTTTTTTTTTTTTACAATATATATGTACTAGTCGACCGGCTGCCAACCTTAGGCAACTGCAACCTATGCGACCGCAGTGGGCCCCGCACTTTTATAGGACCCGCCCTAATTTTAGGTGTAACTTATAACAGATTTCCCGCGGCCTCCTGTCGATTGAATAGGAGGTTCTGGAAATCTCCTGTAATTGCAAAATATACAAAAAGTCATGGAAATATCCGGAAATTATTAAAATCTTTTGAAAACTCATACAAATCTCCTGAAATATATAGACGAAAATTGTCATTTATTTTCGCCTCTTAAATTACCTAGGATGACTCCCTTCGTCCGAGTTGCAAAAATAAAAGAGTGATATTTTCATTGTGTCCAAAGTCTTGAGCGTGTTCTGTCGCCTCGATAGTTACTACAGAGTTGATTACTTCCCCCCCCCCCCCTTTTTTTTACGTGAGGTAGAAATAAAAAAAAAAGAGTGATATTGCAACGGTCCCTGCTATTTTGTGACGTGTTCTCTCCCCCCCCCCCCCCCCCTCATGTTTTCTCGTGGACAATCCGCAGAGTGATCTTTCCTTTACTTCTTGCTACTCGACAAAATCTTGAGGGAAGAAGAGAATTATATATTTATAGAAGATACTTTGTATACAGCTTACTTTCAGCCGACATGCCTTATTATTAACAACACCTATTTGAGAAAGTCTCAATCATATAGAGTCTTAGTCATTATTTTAGACTAGATTTAAGTAGAGTCTAGACCTAGATCTAGTAGGCCTATTACTATTAAAAAAATAAAAATAATCAGTCATTAGACATCATTAGCAAATTATTAGGTCTATGTAAATCTATTAATAATCCATAATGGATTTAGAATAATTTAGATCTAGACATAGATTTAGACTTAGATCTAAGTCTAAGTTACTAACTTATTAAATAAGTAGAAGTATTATAATGAATATTGTATAAATCTAGATTGACTAGATTATAGATAGATATATAGATAGATTTCTAGTCTAGTAGATTAAGTATAGATTATAGTAAATGTATTACAGTAGCCTATTATTAGATCTATGTCCTATGATCCTATGTCTATATCTAATAATCTAAGAATTAATAAACTTTAGTCTTCAGTAATATCTAGACTTTATTCTAATAAAAAATTGTCTATGGGCATAGCATACGATAGACTCGGCACTCTAGTCTCAAGATAGAATCTATACTATTACTAGATCTATTCGATTTTTAAAATATAGATCTAGACTATAATTACATTATAGATCTAAATATAGTAATGGCGAGATGATATGAGGTGTTAGCTAATAGCGTTGCACAAGAAACGAACCTGGGTTTTTCTAAACTCTAATACTTGGTATGTAATTGTAAAACAGCACCTACCTAAATAAATCGTAACTAGAAATCAAAAACCTATATTTATTGTAATATATATAGGTCTGTGGTTGTATATTATATAGCCTTCGTAACTTCTTTTATAGAGAAATTACTTTTGTAATTTCTTTTAATGAAAAATTGGGCTATTCGCGTCTGACACATAATTTTTATGTTCAGCAACAAAGCCCATTAGATCTACTAGATCTAGATCTAAACATAAAATGAAATGTTACATAGGTTAGGGTTGAACAAAAAAACATTGCTTCTTATAACAACTTTAAAAAACAACGCCTTTATTCAGCTTTTTTGAAGTTTGTCACATTTTTTGTAGTATTAAAAGATCTCCATGTCCAGTCTAGATATAATATAGGGCCTAAAAATTATATATATATATATATATATATATATATACATATATATATATATATATATATACATATATATATATATATATACATATATATATATATATATATATATATATATATAAGTCTATGATCTAGACATGGGTTTTAAATCTGCTTCTCATAATTATCAGTGTGTATGTGAGAGATTATCTTTAGATCAAATGTGTTTTTACAAAGAACAGGAAACAACTGTATGAAAGCAAGTGTGTATGTGTGTGGAGAAAATTACTACTTTGAAATGTAAAGACTTAATTTTAAAACGACTAGATCTAGATCTACAAGTTGGCCTCTATTCTAAATCAAAAATTAAATATCCTAAATATTGCCAATGTGAATATAAGGGCCCTGAAAAGTTTGTGTGTTTTTTTTTTTTTTTAGGAGGGTATTTATAATTCAGTTTGTGAAGGTGATTTATTCTAAATAAGGTGCATCTCTAGGTCTAGATCCAGGACTGATACTATGTCAAGAGAGAACGAACTTTCAAATATTTCTTCTTTCAAACTGTTCCTCGAGAAGAGAAAAGCTTCAATAATTTATTTATGAGTACTCTTAAAATTTACGGGTAAAAAAAATGTGCAGTGCAGGGACATCATTATATGCTAGGATGCAACAGGGGACTCAAAGAAGGGCGTGCTTTGTTTAAAACTGTTCTTTACTGGCCATACCTGGGGCAGCCTAAAAATTCGTAATTGGGAATGAGGGCTTTTATTGGAAGTCAAAAAAATTATGCAATGTAATTTTACGTTTGCTGTTTGTTGTTGGTGGAAAGTCTTTTCATTTATAGCAGTGTGTTTATTATTAATTGGCTTAATGGTTGATTCATGATTTGTAAGGTACAATAAATAATTATTCTAGTTACAACTTGATATGAGAATGGGGTGGAAGAAAACTTTGTACAATTATCTAAGGGGACAATTCCTACATGTTTAGCAAACGTTGTGAATACTAAGAATAAATTTCCCATGTTGGAATCAAACAAAATCTATTTAGTATGCATATAAAACAACAATTAACAGGTAGTTTTTCATATTATCGCGTGAACTGCAGCGCTGAGCTATGCCAATGGAACACCTAACTACACTTGACTATAGGAATTTTATTTTTATTTTTTTTTGTAAGGAAATGTTTTTTTCTTTACATTCACTTTCACCTATCCTTTGGTCTACTGGACCGCTGGGGTACCACACAAGATCTGTCAATCTTTTTTCTCCATTCTTCTCTGTCATTTTTCTTTGATAGAATTTCATTCTTGTTCTTTCTGAAAATATTGAATCCTGCCTTTTTTTACCTGCCTGGCTGGACCACTTCGGGGGCCGATTTTGAGTTTGTGTTTCTACAGAAACTGTCTTTGTAACTTTTTTTTTTAAATTCATGCCTATTCTATGCAAATGAATAATAGTGCAAAGTGCAAAGTTTCAACTTGATCCGAGAATGGGTGTGGGACAAATAACGTGTACAACTTTGTGAGGTGATATAAGCTTTGTAACAAGTGTTTGAACCCCAAAGTAAATACAGTGATTCGTCTTTCTTGTCCTATATTGCTGCTAAAAAGAACTTAGATACCCTATGTTTAAAAACGTAATCATCTAATGAAATCCTGTTTCAAAACTTTTAAAACTAATGATGTTTTTCAATAGCTAGAAATATATAATTGTTATACTTCGTTACATATTTTTTTTAAATAACTAGTTGTTGTCCAATTCTCTCTGTCTCTCTCTCTCTCTCTCTGTATATATATATATTAATGTTTCTATTGTCGCTAATTCAGTTCCCGAACTAATTATTTTTTCAAAACTTTATTTTACACTTTCCTGACGCTAGAGGCCAAGTCTACTACCTTGATGAAAGATATTGATTCTGTACTTTGTAACTTGTAGTTTAGTCTGGTGCTTTTAATGAAGGTCTTTGTGAGACAAATCAAAGGTATCGACCTGCCTGTCACATTGGACTTGGAACAAAGGTGCCTGCTAGGAAACATAAAGGTAGAGCTTAATCATGAAATCAGACAAAATGGCAGCTTTCTTTAAGATTAGTCGAAGCCTACAGCTGTTCGATCATTTATAAATGTATATCCTATCCATCAGTCAGCGACACATTTTACCAAATAGTTCAGTTCAACCTGATTAAACAAAAACAAACAAAAAATTCCAGACCTAAATTCCCAGTCTCCCGTCGTACTCTAGCAATAGACATTACCAGAACAAACTATTTAGTGCATTTTTTGCTTGCTGAAGAAGAAAGTGTCAATATTATTTCATTGAAGACTGTCACCTTCCCATCTCAATCAATAAAAACGTTTGTATACAAATACGCTGGCATCATATTCAGTGGGTGTTTACTTTTAGTCCTTTTAAAGATGTTTTTTTTTTATTATTAAATGTGAAAACTGTTTTTTTTTATTCCAATCGACTATTTCTAAAACAAACATATTACATTCTTCATATTAAAATTGTAAAAAAATATAACCATATCTTCTGAATTTGTGTGTGTGTAATATACATGTATAAAGTTTTGTATTTTTTAAAACCATTTTGTGTGTTAGCTAATTGCGGTTTACCAAAACCTATTCTTTTGTTTGTTTTGTTTGTTTTTAAAACTATTCCTCAATGTAAACAACATCATCAGAGAGTACTGGAGTTCCAAAGTATATGTGGTGTCTATGTACGTAATGCTTCCCATATCAAGTCTTACTTTTAATGATGGAATAACCCTGGAAGGACAAGACTAAATGTGCGCTTGTTGCAAAGCTATAAGCATACTTCAACATACTTGTTAGTGAACACTTTGTGGTTATTCATTCTGTGAAATAAGTTCTCCTAGCCACTGGCGATTGATCTTCCATGATTTTATTGAGATTCATTCATCTCTGTTTTAATATCTTGTGCTGAAGGAGAATGTGATGTATTGTTGACATGTTTTTTTTTTAATCTATACGTGGAATAGATAGATGATTTATTTTCTTTTTGCGTTTGAATAGCTCAATGTATGCATACGTAGATACTGCAGTTGTAGGACAAATCATGGCAGGATTTGTTAAGAAAAGCTGACTGATCTACACTTGGTCTTGTTTTGTAGTTCTTAGAAGATATAAAAAAAAATTGTCATGGATAACCATTTCTTTCTATGATAGATTCTGTTTTTATGGTTGTAGTATATCTGTGTTGTGGTGACTAAAATTCTGATTAGTTTGTAATGATGTGGTGATATAGGGTCTAAGTAATTTTTGTGGTAATATTAGGTCTATCTAGTTAGTGATTTTGTGATAATGTTAAATCTTTAAGTACTTTGTTTTGTGATGATATTAGGTCTAAGTACTTTGTTTTGTTGTGATATTAGGTCTAAGTACTTTGTGATGCTGTAATAATAAGTACTTTATTGTACTTTGCTTTGTGGTGATATTAGATCTAAGTAGTTTGTTATGTGGTGATAATAGATCTAAGTACTTTGTTTTGTGGTGATATTAGATCTAAGTAGTTTGTTATGTGGTAATTTTAGGAGTATTGGAGGCGAAAAGCTGACAATTGTCTGTAATTTTGAATACCTCGGAGCTATTCCACAGTTCAAAGCATCACTTGCAAAATTCAAAACAATCTGGAAAGACATAGGCATAACCCTCTACACTAAATTCAGACTGATGCCCTCCCTAGCCACTACCACATTCTTATATACTTTCGAATATTTGACGCTGACAGCAGAGCTAGGGAGAAGGATCCTAGCAATGAATTATAGATGCTACGGAAAGATCCGCATAACAAATGGAGAGATTAGAAACAGTTTTAATACAGCAATTGGACCCCTTGATGATCTGCTGACTACTGTCAAAAAACTCAAACTTAAAACTCTATATGACAACAGGCTCGATAAGACCTTTATGGAACAATGCCAAGGAAAGAAGAGGAGGCAGACAGCGAAAGCGATGGGAAGACATCAAAGAATGGACGGCCTGTCATGGAAAGAAATTCTATCTATTGCAAAAGGCAGTGAGGAGTGGAGAAAGACGGTCAATAGATCTTGTGTGTTGCCCCATTGGTTCAACAGACTAAGGGATATTAATAGTAATTTTAGTAATTTTAGTATTTTAATATGTGGTCTTATAAAATACAGACGTTACTTCAAAAAATAAAATAATTACGTCATACGCGTGTTTCTAGGTCAATCCAGTCATGCATGTTAATCAATGACTTAAACTCTGAATAGTCATTTGTTTTCCTGGCTGACTCAGGCAACCCAATCAATGTTTTTTATTGTACTATAAAAAAAGAAGTATTTGTAGTACCTTTATCGTTGTGTTTTCTGAGTATTTTATTAGATTTTGAAGATTATGCTTAAATGTTTTATGTATAATTGCTACTTTACTTTTAAATCTTCTAGCCTGAAAAGTCTAAATTTAATGATTTTACTATAGGTGTTACTCTAATCAAATGTGAATCGTTTGTTATGAATCTTTCTGCTCTATTTTGTGTCTGTTCTAGTTTCTTCATTTTTTCTTGAGTTGAGGGTCCCAAACAGAGGATGCATACTCTATTAATGGCCTAACCAAAATTAAATAACCTTTTTAAATTTCATGTTCTTATTAGATTTGTAAAAATGTCTTTTAATAAACCTTTATGCTTCGATATTAGATTTAAGAAGTCTGTGATGTTGTGGTATTATTAGCTCTGAATGGTGATCGTTTATTGCTCTGAATATTCAAGAATGTCGACTTTGTATATTTGAAATTGTTAGTATGTAAGACCTTTATGTGTTATTTTTAGTTTTTGTGTATATGTATGTGTGTGTATATGTGTGGGGTGTTACACACTGGAGCGGCCTACTAAGGTTGGTTGTGACGATTGCATCCTTTGAACTAAAATGCGACTACTTCATTTTATCCTAGACAATGAAATGCACACTGCACTGTTTACGTGTACAGAAACTATACCCTCCCTACCCCCCCCCCCCCCCCCCCCCCCCCCCAAAAAAAAAACAAACGACAAACTGAACAATATTCTCACCATTCTGTTCATTCGAAATTCAGCGTTCAATTATTTTGAGTTGATGTTCTTTGGGCGAAATTAAATTTTGTTACATCACTTGATTATTTAAGGAAAATATTTTTTCTAGTTTTTCTAGTTCCCTTTCGTTCCCCCCTCCACCCACTCCGCTTTAACTTAAACCAGATTTAAAACCTGGTACATTACCTAATTAGCTGCACTAACCAGTAGCTCCATACTTCTGGTGTTGATCTCCTTAATGGCTTAGTGTCTCTCTTCTTGTCTATTTTGGTAATTCATATTTTATGTGCGCTAATAACACTAGCTTACAATTGGATACCATTTTTAGTAATAGCAAGCAAAAATACCCTTCATACATTCAATGTATTCCAAAGTTTCGTTGATACCATTGTTGTGCGAAATCAACTGTTTCATGGTCATAACTGCAACAATAGAAAACTGTCTTCCATTTCCTGTGAAGTCAATCCTGTTTCTGTCTCTAAATGTTTGAGCTGACTTAAGATCAGAGTTTGATCAGATATAACGCTTGAGGTGTTGGGACGAGGAGATCGATGCCACAGTCAGGATGGACGAACGTTACCTTGACACGTCACAGGCCAGGAGAGAAACAAAGTCTTCACAAAGTGCTGACCTAGCCATGCCACTTGATACTTAATTATCCCCAAATATAATATGTTTAGTGTTGTTGTTTGTAAGTATAAGATAAAATGTACTAAACAAAAGGAAAAGGGGGGAAAAAGAAGTTAGCCTAAATTAGTTTTAACTAAATTGTTGTTTGTTTGTGTGTTAGTCTACCTACATTGAACTCTATATAAAAAAAAACTGGGATATGGTCCAGACACACTTTGAAATATTGACAAAGATTTAACTTCGAACGTAATTCCTCTTACATTCATTCGGGCGGTTTTTGAGTGGGAAAACTGGTCAGATGGGGCAGCAGATTCACCACCAAGAATACGTCCAGTTAAAATTACGTTTTTAATAAGAAGAAGGTCATTTTAAAATTGTACTACATGTATAAAGTATTTATATTCAGCATTATGTTGACCTTTCTCTTTTACTAGTTCACATTTTAGACATACGTCTGTAGACTTTTCTGTCAGCTTTAAGCTCATCAGTGCGTGTTTCTGTAGACTATTCTATGATATTTGTGACCTTTATTCATGTTTTTAGTCGATCTGAAAATATTGAATCTGGATCCTTGTTGACTGAACACACTAATTTGTCTTGAGTTCAGCTTCAAGATACATTGAAAGTTTGGCTAAATGTTTATATTTGGATACGAAGTAGTCTGATTAATCTAATAGTTTATTTGATCACTGTCCTTGGTTTCTAACCTCTGGTGGATATTGGAATCAAAGTCGAGTCTGATAGTCTCATTGTGTTTGTACGTTAGCCTGATAGGCACATTGTGTTTGTATGTTATCCTGATAGTCTCATTGTGTTTGTAGGTTAGCCTGATAGTCTCATTGTGTTTGTATGTTATCCTGATAGTCTCATTGTGTTTGTAGGTTAGCCTGATAGTCTCATTGTGTTTGTACGTTAGCCTGATAGTCTCATTGTGTTTGTAGGTTAGCCTGATAGTCTCATTGTGTTTGTAAGTTAGCCTGATAGTCTCATTGTGTTTGTACGTTAGCCTGATAGTCTCATTGTGTTTGTACGTTAGCCTGATAGTCTCGTTGTATTTGTAAGTTAGCCTGATAGTCTCATTGTGTTTGTACGTTAGCCTGATAGTCTCGTTGTGTTTGTAGGTTTGTTTCACTTACGCCTTGAAAACTAACTCCCTGAAGCTTTGAGAACAACGCTTACAACAGAATTGTTGTTTTTTAGTTTCCTTGACAATTGTTAATACGTCCAGTGTTAAACGTGATGCTACTATTTCTTACATGCTATCAGATGATCATGTTGTACAATTAGGCCGACATTTTAATAGTGTGTGGACATTCAACAACATATTAAAAACTAGAGAACCTGTGAATATTTCATTTTATCGAACCACGTCTGGAGCGAATCATTGTCATACAAGCACACATTATCTCTTTTTTTCATTCTCACTTGGCCTTAAGATAGTTAAATATCAACATACAGGTTTTAGAACCTTAACCTACACCTAAATGTCACATAGCTTTGTGTGAAATAGTTTTAATATCAAAATAAAAGGTATAGAACCTAAACCCACACCTGACTCTCACCTGGCTTTCCACATTCCATGTTATTCTCGAAGTTAAAATAAAACAAACTTTCAACACATTGAAAGATTTTTTAAATGAGTTTTGTTGCGGGGAGGGTTGTGATCACGTGATTAAATAAAATTAGATTTTCTATTAACCGTATGTAAACAGGCGGGTCTCATTTTTTCCCCAATGGCTGTCTGGGGTAAATTTGATGCGTGGCCAGTTGTTGCGGTCAATTTGTTACTTGTGTATCAGCTTGAACTTTTTTAAAAATTCCTTTTACTAGCTTGCATTTTCTAAATGGGTTCAAAAATCGGAAACTGACTCGAATATAGTGCACGGACAAAAACCAAACTCTACTATAACACTAACAGATCAAACCAACTATCTAACACAGACAGATCAAACCAACTATCTAACTAAATCACTACAATGGAACTTACAACACTAACCACTTACTAACCAGTAGCACTGTGTTCACTGACTAAAACACACCTTACAACTCCACAACAGAGACTAAATCTATCTAGATCTAAATGAACAGCCAAAGGCAATGTTACTAAATACAGCAGCGGTTAAAGCAGCAATAACACAGCAGTGATAATAGCCTGCAATACATAAATTCAAAACTATGAATAAAATAATAGATTCTATTAGATCTAGAGCATGAACAACATATTCATATCAGGCTAAGCTGGGCGCCGCCATTTTTAATACTACATGTTGGGAACAACTGCCAACTCTTTTGAAAAATATTTCAAAAAACTAAATTAACATAGAAAGCATAATTACACATACATAGTAGTATGAAAAAAATAAAATACCTATAAACTTACAGGCCGTCCCTGGTACAGAATAATAAAATAATTACACGACAGACCACAAAGATCTTCAGCTGTCACACAGGCAGAGATACTGTACTAACCACTGGTCAAATGTACACTCAGCTGTTTTAAGACAGCATGTACATCACTTTTTATACTATCCCGCACTAACCTATATAAAAATATGCGGAAGTACAATTATAAAATCTGACACTTGCTTATAAAAATAAAATATATAAAACTAGCTCTAACCTATACAACAAAATACATATAAAATAGCCCTGGGAGCGCAAGCTCACACTGATGAAATATAATGATTATCTAATTGATCTAATTGTTTTGTAAAGGGTCAATCTCCTATTCAAAGCCTCAAGGGAAAAAGGAACATTAACCTAAAAAAAAGTTTCCTTTAGTTAAGTGTTCCATAGCTATAACATAGCTCTGCAGCTCACGCAATAATATGAGCATAAAAATCTTACTAAATAGCCTCCCGTGTTTGTTACTATTAATAATGAATAGTTGTAAAAATGGTGTATTTTAATGAAAAAAACTGCTTACATAGTTGGTTTTTTTTATTTAAATTTTTCGCTTTTAGAAAAGAAAAAAAAGTAGCCGTTGCATCAGAACTTTGAAATTTCCAAAAACATGATGTTAGATTTTCAGTATCTTTTCTGGTTTGCGAGATCTAAACGGGACAGATGGACAGACAGACCAAACAAAACTAATTGCGTCTTTTCCACTTTCGGGGGTCGCTAAAAACACAAAGAAAATCAGAATTTCTTAAGACTAAAAAATAACCTTGTAGATTTCTTTACCCTATGGTAGGTGGAACTTTAAGTTTTAATAATTAATTAGTTTTTGGACTCAATCAATCGTCTTTTGAAATGATAATACACATTAGTAAAAAAAAATGGTTGTTGTTTTTTCCTAACTAAACTAAGCTGACATGAAGAATTAAACAAATGCCGAGACATTGGGAGGGTTCAACTGTCTATATGCAACTGCTAAATACAAATTTAAAAATCAATATAATGATTGTCCAATCAGATGTCTTCACTTATAGAATGAAAGGGTAAACAAAAAGTCTGCTGTTAAAGCTAAAGAAAACCACATATTTTATTTGTATGCGTTTTTATTACATTTCCTAACTTTTCTAGCTTTTTTCTTTTTTTGGCATCAATGATCTTATGTTGAGAACCTCCCCTCCCCACTAAGGCTAACCAGACACCTTCAAACCCTTAGAAGTACAATAAAAGAGACAAAGCCTTACAAAGGTGGGCAGAAAATATAAATACATCAAAGTGAACGTTAAAAACTTGATTTATAAAGTCGTCAATGAAAAATGATAGTAAGTCAAAGGTTTTTAAAACTAATTATTGTGTTTATCATATTTCTCGGACTGACTTTTTAGAATTGTTTATCATTCGCACAAAACAAAAAAGCATGTAACTCCCATGTCCAAGATTTTTGTTCCAATAGTTTTAGACGAGAAAAAGCTTTTCATGGGGTAATATTAATCTATGTTCTTTTTTGTTTTATCTGAATGAGACTTCAAGTCAATTAGATCAAACTGATAGCAAGAATTTCAATAAGAAAATACCTTATTGTAATTATTTTAAACACCATTTCTTTTTTGTACAATAGCCCACTGAGAGACACATTTTTATTGCATACGGGTAAATGCACTTTTGTTAATGGCAAAATATGTGTCAATATTTCAGAAAAAAAAAGGAATAGCACTGATAACTTGTTTAATATGATAAATTCACTTGAAATTTCACAGTCATCATAACAAAAATATTTGATCAGGTTTTAAATCAATATCTAACCAAGTGATTCCTTCTTAATAGTTGTATTTGCCTTGATGACATATTAGACGTACTTTCTTTCACCTTTCATACAAAACAAATATGAAACATCTTGTGAATCAACTTTGGATCTAATACAATACAGCTGTACAAAGCATGCTTTTAATTAAACAAACTCAACTCTTTAAAAGACAGGTTTGGGTTATTTAGATTACTCGAAACAAAGGAATACTAGCTATTATGAGAAATGATATCCTTATAAAACGCTTTAAATCAACATTTCACACATTGCCCGAAGCAATTCTAGTCGTTCTTTGCAATGTAGGAAATGGAAAAGCCATTTCTTACTTTGCCTGGACTTTTTAGGTATTCTATAGAATACCCCGATTTTGCACTTTGTGTGTGTGTGTGTTTAGAAAATTGACTACTCAAAGAAAGCCCTGTTTTGATTGTTTATTGAACTCAATAAGATTTGAAAGAATGTTTTCTTTGACACTATTCGAGCTTTAGAAATAACAACAACGTCTATTTGGAACTAATTGTTTTCTTCTAACAGCCAGACATGAAATAAACAGAAACTTGTGGGTTACATTTTTGTGAAGTACTTGGGCTTAGGCTAAATGAATTGCTGAAATCCTGCGGATTTTTGTTTTGTGACAACCACTGATAGATTTCAAAGTTTGTGAATAATTTCTCTGGAATGTTATAGAGTTGAAGGATGTAGGTATATTTTTCTTGCTTTAAACACATCTTAACATTTTCTTTAGATTGACGTTAATAGTTCAATTTAGAAGGTCAAAGTGCATTATTAAGGTCACGCAAATATGTCTCTTTTACTTTGGCCATGCTAGATAGCGCAGTTAAAACATACTCAAGTCAATTGAACAGATAATCAACATTTAGTCTATGCTTTGGAATAGAGCTGAAATGTCCTTGTTAGTATTTAGTCTAGGCTTTACAATAGATCTGATGTCATTTTAGTATTTAAGCTTTAGAATAGAACTGAGATGCTTTTGTTAATAATTTTCTAGACGTTAGAATAGAACTGAGATGTCCTTGTTAATCGACATATAGGCTACGCTTTAGAATAGAATTGAGATGTCCTTGATAAGGAAAAAAAAGGCTGGTATTCTTCTGACATAAACCGAATGACTTGGTAGAAGACTTTTTTCTCTCCAACTTTTCTACATCTGCCCTAACAATGACCAGTGTGGAGATTCACGGCGCTTTCTCGCCTATAACGTAGATTTGACGTTAGATGTTCTGAAATCTGATTGAGATGGCCTTGCTTGGAAGAGCTGACCTGGTATTGATTATTGAATTATCGATCTGTTTACCTTCGTAATGATTCAGTTCAACACGTCTTGAAGTACACAATGACACAAGCACTAATTATGTCACGTGCTACGTTCCAGGTCAGTAAATGAGGTCATGCATCCATTGATACATGAAGAAGGTTAATTATAGACATTTCCGTTTTGGGAATCTCCCTTCAACAAAACACACGCGAAGCTAGGATGGATTCCTTATCTTTGGAAACTGTTGGGGAAATGATGGAACTCTGTTGGAAGTAAAAACTGTTTTGTTTGAACTTAATCTACACTAGAACAAGATAGTAAAAACAAAACAAAAAACTCTTAGGTTTGGTTAAAGATGTCCAACAGAAATATAATATTAATAATAATTAATAATAATATTCTTTATTATCCGTGAAATTTGTCTTACAATTGTGGAAAATACATGATTATAGCAGACCTTTGTCGAATAGTTGAAAGATTTAAATCAAAAGAGCTTCTTCTTTCTCGACACAGTTCTCTGATGCAGTCCACATAAGTATTCATCTTTTTATTGTATAGTCCTAGTGAATCATTTAATATCGACGTTTATTTTGGTTAGGGTTAAGATTAAAAGTTAAACAGTGCTGTTTTTTTCTTTCTTTATTTACCAGGGGTAATAAAAAGTTTGTTGTTGTTTTTTTTGCTGCGTTTTCCCATTGAATATAAATGATGCCTTTTTTTTCCCGTTGTACCAATCTCTCCCCCGCTCTGTCGGCAGGAATATCTAATTTGATGAAGCCTAGCATGGCCCTGAGGTTTAAATTAAGACAGTCTTTTGAATGACAGGAAATCATTTTATTTAGATTTGCATTAATGAAGGGAGTTTACCCTTGCATTGCGACACGACAAGAAATGAAATCTAAGACATGGCGCCTATTCAGATTTTGAAAACTCAAGTGATTAGTTGCATCGTACTGGCACCATAACTGAAATGTATTATAGAGGAATATAGGACTGCCTAACCTGACGTTTAGACTTCAACTGTAAGCATTGAAAGTCTTGAGAAAGTCACAAGTCACAAGAAGGTTTGTGTACAAATGTTGTGTTTGTGTGTGTGTGTGTATTTTGTTATTTTATGTTTGTATTTCTACTCTGTTCATTCTTTTGTTGTATTCTAACAAGAGAAGCTGATACTTCAATGACATTTTCTATGCAGTCTTTTTTATTTAATTCTTGATGTATAACACATGATTCATTGGTCTCATAAAGATAGTACAAGATTCATTGGTCTCATCAAAAGATAATACAAGATTCATTGGTCTCATAAAGATAATACAAGATTCCTTTGTCTCATAAAGATAGCACAAGATTCATTGGTCTCATAAAGATAGCACAAGATTCGTTGGTCTCATAAAGATAACACAAGATTTATTGGTCTCATTAAGATAACACAAGATTTATTGTCTCATAAAGATAATCCAAGATTCATTGGTCTCATAAAGTCCATTTGCCCTATCCCTTCTCTTTTTCCTACCACGATTGTAGCCTGACTTTACAATATTCTTGTTTCTAGACCATGACTTGTTGGTAGATAGCAATCCATTGTTTAGTCTTGACTATGTAATAAAGTAACTTTCTTTAAGTGTCACGTTAGTCCCGTTAAGCCCACTCTCTGTGTGATCAGTAAGTTGATGGAGATACTGCTGTAACGTCTGGAATGCGTCTGGTCACGTATGTATGCGAGAGTTCAGTTGGAACAGATCAATGTTATTAGCATGGCGTTCAGTAGCATCAGGCTCTGATGTAATAGTAGCACTGAGTGCAGTTAAACACGTTTCTATCGATATCATAAGAGAGCATAGGAATAATAGAACATAGAAATAATGGAACATAGGAATAATGGAACATAGAACATATAGGAATAATGGAACATAGGAATAATAGAACATAGGAATAATAGAACAAAGTAATAATAGAACATAGGAATAATGGAACATAGGAATAATGGAACATAGGAATAATGGAACATAGGAATAATAGAAAATAGGAATAATGGAACATAGGAATAATGAAATGGTTACCCCACTGGGTGAAGATAATGAGGTTGCTGTTTTCCTACGCCCAGCATTTTCGAGATTTCTCAGAAGTCTCCAGACCTTAGAGCTATCCCTTAGGTTTAACTTTGCACAGTTGTTGGTCCAACGTTCTCGTTTTTCCCTGTTAACAGACGTTTTTACTAGTAGACCGAGTCTGTTATATTTCTGCCTAAATGTTGAATTGTTCTTTTGGTCCTTTTGGTGTGCCCTTTTCCGGGCCGCAACAAGTTTGTTGATTTCAGCTGTCCAAAAGTTCTTGAATTTTTTACAAGGATAAGTTCTTTTTACCCATTCCCAGGTTAGCTGTTGTTATTTGACGGTATACAAGGTCGACAGAGCTAGATTCTACATGGATTTTGTCAAGGGCATTGTCGACAGCTGTCTCATATCCTTCCCAATTAGCTTTAGTATAGCACCACTTTCGTGGTTCTTTGGTGGTGTTGATTTTAGAAAGAGTGGCAGTCAGTAATATTGGAAGGTGGTCACTACCAATATCGCCTAGTACTTGATTCTTCTTCTTCTTCTTCTAGCCAGCTTTATTGCTGCTGAGCTGTGAGCTCTTTTGCAGACTGTGCCAAGGAAAAAAAAAGTGTGCTGTTTTCTTCAGTTGTTCAGCACTGCCGTACAGGGTGTTGGTTATGTTGGGCTGTAGTGGAAGTAGGTTCTGGCTAAGGTGGATTAGGGAGGGCCAAGACCGAAAACTCCCTTAAAATGCGGGGACTATATATTTTTTTAAAAGCCTGAGGAAACACCCAGCCTACACTAAATGCCTAGTACTTGATAAGTTATGACAGACTCCAAGTTAGCAGAGACTAAAGAAAGATCTGGTCGTGATAGTGAACCATTTCTAATATGCAGCAGAGTAGGAGGAAAGTGTTTGTTTTGCAAAATAAAAAGGTTAGTAGAATTGCACAGGTCATGAACTTTTTTACCAGACAGATCAGTGTCATCATAGCCCCAGGAAGGAGAATGGCCATTGAGATCTTCAGCTATGATAGTGTCTACAGTTATTGTCTCTCTGACATTTAAAGCCAGTTCTTGTTTTGGTAGATTATAAACATTGAAGCATTTGAAGCGTCTATTATTTTTCCAAATTTCTAACACCAAAGTGTCTGTCCTCCACTGGAATTGAGACACTTCTTTTCTCACCGATCAGACATTCTTGTAGTAAGGCAACACCCACACACTCTTTGTGGAGCAGGTTAGTTATTTCAAGTGTCTTTGGAATAAGTCCTTGGACGTTACATTGAAGAACTTTGAAAGTTTTAGTATCAGATTTGGGGATCATGTTGCTTTATCTTTCCAGCTAAATTAGCCTGGGGGATACTTACTTTCCCAGTATGAGGTGTTGGTGTTGGGTAAATTTTTTCTGAGACTTTGATAGATCTAAAATATCATGATGTCGGATTTTTAATATCTTTTCTAGTTTTACGAGATCTAACCGTGACGGACAGGCCGGTTCATTAAGACTAATAGCGGCTATTCCCCTTTTAAAGGCCTCTAAAAGAGACACTTATACTTTTGCTTTCATTGCTCCCAACTTGTACAATCTGCTAATTGTTTGCTTCGACTAATGACGTAATCCAATTTAAAAAAACATTCAACTAAAAAATATCCCAAATGAGTACCATATTTATATTTTAACAAAAAATACAAGCCTTAAAAAACAGTATATGATACTATTGAGTGGTGGCTTTAATTACAAGCCTAGAAGTAATCAAATCGTTTTATTTCCAGTATAAATGTGATCAGAAAACTTTTCAATGTAACAATGTAATGTTTTCTTAGCAGGAGTTTGTCATACACTACATAATTTTCCTTTCAATCCATGCACTTCTCCCAGCGTTGCTCTCTCCAAACAGGACACAATAGTGGCTCAATGAATAGTCATTCCTAAACTCAAATTGCATTAAGCTATGATTTGTATCATGGCCTTTGTAAACAACAATGGTATTTCTTCAATAACATGCATTACTAGATTGGGGTATGGACTCGCAAAGGATAAAATGATCTTCTTTGAAGAACGTCTGTCGTTTAGAATATAGAAGAAAAAGAAGATACGGTTTAAATAGAGATCTAATTAAAGAAGAAAGGAAAGTAATTTAAAATAATGTAAATGTATACTAGATCAGTATATTAAAAAGATTAGAATATTAAATGTATTTAGATTAAAATATTAAATAACTAGCATTACCCACCGGCTACGCCCGTTGATTTTTTCCCATACTAAATATTGTTTATTCTACCAGGGACCCCTATTTTTTATAACAATAAAATTATAAAGGCCCACTATTATCAGTTCCCCGATACATTTCTTTGGTCAGCGAATTATTGTATCTATTTGATTGAATCGCACCGGCCATTAAATGGGAGCGTCAGTTCTCCCCATCCCCACCAACTCTCCGGCTTAACAAAGATCTTTACTCTCACAGTCTGTCAATTCATCTGCTTTTCAATTCTTATTCGAAATATTTTATAAGCTGTGTTATAGTTTTTTGGTCCTGGGTCCCACCCTTTTTTTTTTTTTACACATTCTGAAACTCGTAATGCTTACATCCTGAAACTCGTAATGCTTACATTCTGAAACTCGTAATGCTTACATTCTGAAACCCGTAATGCTTACATCCTGAAACTCGTAATGCTTACATTCTGAAACTCGTAATGCTTACATCCTGAAACTCGTAATGCTTACATTCTGAAACTCGTAATGCTTACATCCTGAAACTCGTAATGCTTACATTCTGAAACTCGTAATGCTTACATCCTGAAACTCGTAATGCTTACATTCTGAAACTCGTAATGCTTACCTAATACTTTGGGCTTTTGACCAGTGCAATGTATGTTAAAGTTTAATTGTAACAGCCCGCTTTAAGATGCCCTCAAAAGCACATTCCCTTTTTTTTTAAAGAGAATAAATCTGTTTAGTATTCTAATCAGTGGAATATACTTTAAATCAAAATATACACGTGATCTAAAGCCGGGTACATAATACAACACTTTTTATTTCCGAGACATTTAGATCAATTAGGTAATCATTCAATAACATCAGTTAGACCAGTTTCACATTTAACTTTACCTTAGCCTTCATCTATGCGTTAGTCAGTTGCACCGTTGGGGCACCACACAAGATGTTATGCGGTCTTTGATGTGACACCTAGGATTTAACTACATCTTCATAACTATCAGTTCATTGAATGTATATGAATATCAACAATGTTATAATAACAACATTAATAAATCTCCGTATCCTGTGGTATAGTCGAACTAACAATACGATACTAACAATATCGGCAACACTTTCGACACGAGCACGTCTCTTTTTGTATTGACGAAGATGGGGTTGTAGTTGTTGCTAGTTTGTAATTCATAGTTTCTGATATTCTGTCTCAAAATATTAAAACCTGCCTTTTTACCTGCCTGAGCGGACAACTTCGGGCTGCAGATTTTGATTTTTTTGTTTCCACACAAACTGTCTTTGTAGCCAAGTTATTATTTATTGATATATTAAAGAATGTTTGTTTTGTTTTATCACCAGGCAAGAAGAGGCCCAACAGATTGACCAGGAACTCTTTAATGAATATCTCTTTAGTCTTGACCAATTGATGGAACTTGCTGGATACAGTTGCGCTGTAGCAATAGCTAAAGTAAGCTTACAGATGATGTTGTTTGTAATTATTAGCCGAAATAATTTAGTAATTTTGTAAATGTATTTATCGGCTGCTTAAAAATTTTCTGGTTTTAGTCAGTTCCTCAAAAAATATTATTAAAAATGTTTCAAAACTGTTTTATTCAATATTTAAAATTAAAGTCTCTATGTTATAACATCCAGTGTTTCTCCAGATTACAAATGATTACAAATATTTACAAATATTTCATTTTATATTCTTGGAGGCCTTTTTTAAACTGAAGCCTAATACATGAAAAGAAAATGATAATATTCTTCTGTTTAAGACACTATAAAATCTTTTTTGCCTGTCTGTGTTTGCTCCCTGACCCCTCAAGCAGTTCATTTCCAAATGTTTTAGTCTGGAAATGAACATGAACCTAATGGAAGAATTTTTTTTTAAATTTAGCATGCAATATTTTTTTGTTGTGTGTGTATTCTTTGTTTTAAAAATCCTGAAACATGCTGGGCTAGATACAAATCTGATACTCTCCCCTGTTCTTCTGATAAATAAACTAAAGATATAAGAAGAAGGAACTTAAGATGTTTAGCATCAGCTTGCTGAGTTGTAGAAATAGTTGCAATGACCAACTCTTCTTCATATAGACTAAGACTGCTTTATTGATCCTTACGGAAATTTGTTGTGATTACAAGGACTCTTTTCTCATATAAAGACAACACAACAGAAAAATACACACAAATACAACAGACAACATAAAGAGTTCATTCAGCGACTACACACAGGTATCTTGGTGCATTTCATGTTCCCTGATCAATGAGTGGCGGTGATATAGTCTGACCGAGTGAGGTACGAACGTGTTTTTGTACCCCTCTGTTCTTGTTTTGATTGACAGCAGTCGCCCACTTCGCGACGACCTGTCGTAGTTCTGATGGAGCGGGTGGCCGTTGTCTTCCAAGATTTTTTCAATTTTTCTTAGGCACTTTTGTTCAAAAAGCTCCTTTAAATGTGGCAATGTTGTAAGTGTAATTTTAGATGCTTTTTTAATGATTTTTTCTAGACGTCGCAACAGTTTAGATGAGGCGTTGCCTTGCCAACAAGTTATTCCGTATGTGTTTCAAAAAAAGAAAATATATAACAATATATTTTCTTTTTTTGGAGTCATTTCTGAAGTATTCTTGCATTGTCTTTTTCTTTTTTGCTTGTAATATATCTTTTCATTAATAAATTAATTAATTTTTTTTTTAAGTTGATAATAGCCTATGCATTAAATTATGAACAAAAGTATTAAACTATTAATGAAGCATTGTATTCTTATATCAAAACAAACATGCTGATAGAACTATTTGGTCCTTTCATGACAGTGCTACCCAGTAGAGTCTCTTAAAAAAGACCATGCAGCAGTGTTAGTCATCTGTGGACCTGGCAACAATGGTGGAGATGGACTGGTCTGTGCTAGGCATCTCAAGCTATTTGTAAGCATTAAATGTGATCATTATGTATATGGGCATTATACACAAGTTAGCTATATGTTTTGATGTGTACAGGGGCAATGTACACAAGTTAGCCTTGTGTTTAGGTGTATACATGGGCAATGTACACAAGTTAGTCATGTGCTTTGATATCTACCTGTAAAAGATAGAATATGTTCATTTGATTTGTATCATAAATCCAGTTAGGCAATTAGCATTAGTCTTTTATTCATTAGCCTGCTATGTCTAGTGTTATATTTACACTGGTGGCTCATATTTAGAACTATATCTGCTAGAATAGCCTCATAATAAAGTTGCAATGTGAGTCTGTAATGTATGTTTTTACTATTTCTCAGGTGAAAATTTATTTTACAATAAATTATATTCACTCTATCAATCTGTCTGGTAAAATCTTTTACACTTCAGATTTACTGATTAATTTGAAGCATTGACAATTATTGATTGTCAATGATAACACATTAATCAATACAAATTTTAACCAGTTAGCTAATCAATTAGTCTCAAATAATTATTTTTTTTCATTGTCAAGGCTAATTGGAGAATTAGTTAGTTAGCCAAAAAATTTTAAACAATAGGCTAATAAAACTTTCTATTTTAATAACCCTCAGCCTGTGGGCTTTAGTTTGGGTAGGCCTATTACTGATCTACTGGATTGAATTTAGATCTATGTCAAACTTGGAGAATGTTACCTTCACTTTTTTTTTTTTGCCATGTAGGTGGGATATTTGATATACACTACAGTCTCCACCATGATCTTAGGAACATATATGCCAAGTTTTATTTAGATATTCAGGACATATATACATGCATATTCATTACTTTGTGCTTGTATACAGTGCTTTTTTGTAAATAAATAGGTGCTGTACTCAATGATGGATTTCCTAACTTTTAACTACTAATAAATTAATAATAAACGCTAAAATACAAGAAAAGTAATCATTTTTCCCCACATTAAAAAAGGTGCTGGTACCGTCACAAAAAAAACCCACGCTGTATAAATATCTATATAACAGGCATGTCAAACATTGTGTTCACGAAGCATGAGGCTGGCCACCTTAAGAATAATTAAAATAATGTTAAAAAAATATTAAGCGGTAAAATATCTACTGCAAAAAAATAAATATAATATAACAATTAACTTTGTTGAACTTATTAAGTATTCTTTAATCACGAGATTTTTTTGAAACAAATAGTTTTTTGTAAATTTATTTTAAATTGAATTATTTGTAGTAATTTTGTTTATTTATTAAATTTCAATTCCCTTTCATGTGGCTTAAATATCACAAATTTTCAATGTTTCTGGATGACATTGGACACGAATTTAATTGTATTCCCTACAACAGAGAAGTCTGCTGGCTCTCCTTTCATAAAGTATTAAAGAGATTTTTTGCACTGCATGAGGAAGTTGTATTGTTTCTGAATATTAAAAGGTGAACCTGATGAACATTTCCAAACTGACAAATAGGTTTAGGATTTGTCATTTGCAGTTGATCTCACTGGTCACCTGCATTACTTGATTTTAAAACTTCAAGGTAAAGACAAAATTGTCAGAACTAGGTGTGATGATGTGAAGTGCTTTCAAGCAAAACTATGACTGGATAAACAAAATATCATAAATACGGCTACAACATTTGGTAAATATGTCCTACACCTAGAATTGTTATTAGATGCTTTCAATGACCGTTTTTGTGACTTCGTTTCATACGAGCAAGAATTTTCCTTGTTTGTTTGTATAATGTGCAACTAGAGCTAATAGAATAGCAGTCAGATTCTTTGTTGAAAGCGAAGTATATATAGAAGTGGCTGTGCCAAAATTTTACAGGTATTTACTTGAACAGTATGTTGAATTGTGGAAATCTTGCTATGTTTGCAATCACATATCTCTAATAAGCATTTCTTTTCCTTAATGAAAGCTACAAAAATACCTCAACGTTCGAGATTATCTGATCAAAATTTTTCATCAGTTATGAAAGTGTCAGTGGCAAACAAACTTCGGAGCTATAAGACAGGCCAAACCAGATGCTCATTTAAAATTTTCTCAGCCATCTTTGCCACACAAGATGTGAGATGGGCTTGTAGCCCTCTTCAGTGGAAGCATCTTTTCCCCCTTTTTAGTATAGGAATATAGATGATCATCTGCCCAGGTCCTATTTACAAATGCCAAGCACAGTCCTTCCTTTCCCCCCACATGCTTGAGATTTCGGGGGTGTTACCATCTAGCCCTGGAGCCTTTTTGAAATGGCATTTCTTCATGGTAACATTTAGCTTGCATATCGAAAAGGGGGAATTCATTGTACTTTAGGTCTGTGGTTCCTTTCTGCCTTTTTTTCATCAGCTTTGTGAGCCACATCAATTATAATTTGTGCCTGAGTGTTGCATTGCTTGGGTTCTTTTGACATGCCCTTTTCCAAGCATAACAAGCTTGTTGATTTCAGCTGTCCAAAAGTTCTTGAATTTTTCGCATAGATGTTATTACACATTATAGAAAATAATGTCCTTCCTCACTCAATATAGCCTCCTCCATTGTTTTTTTGTAATGGTGTATTTTTATGATAAAATGGCCTACATATTTATTAAAAAATAAACAGTTTGTTTACGAAAGATAAAAACTTAGACTTTGTACCTAACCTTTCACAGTGGCAAATATCATGACGTGATTTTCAATCTTATTATTAAGTTTTTTTAAAATCATAACATGACAGATAAACTTTTTGACTGTCTAATATCCTAATATTTGCTTCATTTTGTTGCATTGTTTGTATTTCACAGGGCTACAAGCCAACTCTCTTCTACCCAAAACAAAACAATAAACCATTATTCAAAGCCTTGGCATTACAGGTAATGTAAACAGTGTTACAAATCACTGGCAGTTGTTATGGTTGATAATTATCTATCAGGAATAAGTAGTTGTCAACTATCAGGAAGATAGGAGGCGCAATGGCTGAGTGGTAAAGCACTTAGCTTCCAAATCGGGGGTCCCGAGTTAAAATTCTGGTGAAGAAAGTGATTTTTAATTTCTGAATTTTTAGGGCACCTTTGAGTCCAACCAGCTCTTATTGGTACCAAACATTTGTTGGGGAAAAGTAAATGTGGTTGGTCATTGTGCTGGCCACATGACACTCTCATTAACTGTGGCCACAGAAACAGATGACCTTTACAACCTCTGCCCTATTGACTTTTATCTATCAGGAGTATGAATGTAGCTAAAACAACCAATAATCTTGTTTCTCTTCAATTTTGTTTAAAAGAAAAGTCATGTACAATGTATCTGCCTTTCCAAAACCAGTTCTAAATGTCCTCCAACCTAATTTACTATATGATCACTTCAACCTGATAGCCTAAAGAAATGAAAGATACTATTCAGCAAAAATTGAAAGAAATTTGTTAGTCATAACTTGTGGCATTTTGGTTGTATTAAAGTTGTTATGCATATTTTGTTCTTTCATAAAGTATATGTTACAAAATTAATATAATTTTAAGTTGCTAGAACAAAATAATTTATATATATTGCTATTCATTAATGGTTTATTATTTCTACACATTTAATTACAATAGCTTTTTAGCTTTTAAGATTTAGTTATCTGAAGAGCTTTTTTTTTAAATTTAACTATATATATATATATATTGTACCATTAAATGAAAATATAATTCATGCTAAAATAAATTTCTTGCCTTTTTTATTTATAATGAAATTTAAATGAATATCTTGTTATTAAAATATGTGTTTATATTCTCCACAAGTGTGAACGCTTGGATATCCCTACCCTGTCTTTCTTCCCCACTGACCCTCAGTGTGTAGTGGACAGCTTCAATTTGGTGGTGGATGCAATATTTGGTTTCAGCTACAAGCCTCCTGCCAAACCAGAGTTTGCTAGCGTTCTACAAAGTCTAATTCAGATACAAGAACGTGTTCCTATTTGCTCTATAGATATTCCTAGTGGTACGTTTGAATACATAATTGTAATAGTGTGGTGCTGAGAGTCTGAGAGACATAAAAGAGCTTAGAATATAGGCAGGAATTATGCAGTCAGCTTTCATTACTTAAAGATAAACATAACAATGCAGTTTTTTTTATTATTATAATAATAATAATTTTTATTGTCTGTAAGGAAATTTGTCTTACAATTTGTGCATTACACCAAACAAAACCATGTAACTCTTATAAACCAAAATGTACATTCACACCTGACTTGCTCATAATTTACATGTGAAAAGTTTATATCAGATTGTTTCTTTTTAATGATTTGATTGCCAGTGGAACAAAAGAGTGTTTGTGTCTGTTTGACTTTGCTATCGGTGTCTTGCATCTCTTTTGTGATGGTAAAATCACAAAATCCTGACCCAAAGGGTGATTCTTATTTCTATAATGTTTTTAGCTTTTTTATGGATGTTTGTCTCAAACAGCTGCCCAAATGAGGTTTGTTTTTTGCCAATGACTTTACCAGCAGCATTTAGGATTCTATGGATTTTTTTTTCATTTTTAATGCTTAGATTGCCAAATTATCAAATTATTGTAAAAAATGGCTTGACTAAACAACATATTAGATCTATTTCTAACAGACCTGGATTAGTGGTAGATAAGGAAATGATCTCTGGACTATTTGACTATGATATCATCAAATAAAACAGTTACCTATAAAAAAAAAAAAACAAATGCAACCTAACACAACTACTCCAAGCTGCATCAAATTTTCAACAAACATTCTTTTCAGAAAAAAGAAATTAACCAACCAGTTGATGACCTCTGAAATTTCATTTTAAAAATCTTAAAAACATTATAGAAAATCAAATGCCAACTAAATACTCTTGAAGCAAATTAATAATAAATGCTGGTTTAATAATAAATTAAAGAAACTTTACAAACCGAAGCAAAACCTATTTAAAAAATTCACTGAGAAACTAATGCAGAAACAGTCCATAAAAAGTACCTCAAAATCAAACACCTAACCCAAAAAGTTAGCAGACAGCTGCTGAGCGAATACATAAATAAAATAATAAAGTAAAGTAACAATAAAAATTTATGGCCAAACATTAAATCTAAAAAACAATGGAAACAGCAGGAGTATCCCCATTAAAAGGAGAAGATAACACATAATGATAATGAAATTAAAGCTAACATTCTTAATAAATATTTTGCAGGAGTCAAAAACATATTAATAAATTTAAACCAAGTAGAAAACATAGGAGATATAAATGTACAAGAAGAAGGGATCCAAAAACCATTGGCTAGCATAAAACCAAATAAAGCATCTGGACCTGATGGTACTCCAGCTAGATTGCTCAAAGAACTAAGCCATGAGCCAGCTCTAGTGTTCAAAATATTTATTCAGGCATCACTAAATTAAGGCAGGGTACCCAGGTACTGGAAAGAAGTTAATGTCACTCTCCTATTAAAAAAAAATGATTTGAACTACAGACCAGTATCACTCACCAGCATCACATGTAAAATACTAGAACACGTAATAATTAGCAACATCATAAATCATTTAAACATAATCTCCTCACTCCATACCAACTGGCTTTAGGACATTATGTCATGTGAAACACAACTAATAGAACTAATTGATGATTTTTCAAAAGGTTTAGATAGTGGTGAGCAAATAGATGCTATCTTATTTGATTTTTCCAAGGATTTTGACAAAGTTCATAACCATAGTTTGCTTAAAAAATTAAATATTTTTCATTGATGGTCCATTGCATCAATTCTGATAGGGTGAGAACAGTAAAGTAGCTATAATACTGAACCATAATTTACAAATAGAAAAACAAAACCTAATTAGATACTCAAGACACAAAGATAGAGGCATTTTTCTTATTCCATACACTAGAACAAATTTGTACAAGTGCTTCTTCTTCCCTAGTGCCATTAGAGAATGCAATGGGCTGTCCGAATCAGCCAGGAAAAACACAACTTAACAGAGTTCAAATTCATGATTGACATATGAAATGCATATGAGGATACATATGAGGATGTATCATCTTCATTTTTGAAGTGATGTCTGTAATATATAAGATAAGATAAACTACTTCTGTGACAAATTGAGGTTATCAGTTGAAATTTCGGTGAAAGTTAAGACATGGGTAAATAAAGTAGTTGAGACCAATTTAAAAAAACTCTCATCTCTCAAAAAACAAAACAAAAAACCACATATGTTACAGTTTAAGTGCAAAATCCATTAATGTGCAGATTATTCTATATGCTAGGACTATGTCATAATTTCTTTTAAAGTATAATTTAACATTGAATAGGTTACCTGTAGTAACCAAGAAAACAAATGAATTTAACATGGACAACTAGATTTACTCTACGATATGATACTTTTAATGTTATGCAGTACAAAGCTATTTATAAAAATACATGGCCTTTGGATGCTAGCTTATTCGATGTAAAATCAAATAGTGTTTAATTATTTTTGTATGTGTGTCTAGGCTGGGATGTTGAACAAGGAAACCCTGAAGGTCTACAACCTGATCTACTTATCTCATTGACAGCACCTAAACAGTGTGCTACTCATTTCAAAGGAAAGAGACATTTTCTTGGAGGCAGGTTGGTACTTAACAGCTTCTTGAACTAAAAAGTTTACAATCTTCCTAAAGATTAGTTTGTAAGTTTAATTGTTTATAAGATGTGTTTACACTGAATAGGCCAATTTTGTTTTATTTTTAGAAAATTGACATTTAAAAGTTTACCACAATAAATAAAGATTTCATGTACTATAGAATGTACAGAATTGTTGCATTCCAAACATGGTGCTATATCCCTCTGCATGTTTTCCCATGCATCAATGAGAGTAAGATTCTGCTATGTAGCACTTCCATTGTTTTAAACATAAGAATTGGGAGTTGATTTTTTGACTATCAACTTGTTTGCAATGAGTCAAGTAATGAAACATTAACAAGTTTTATCTTATCTTATCTTATATAATACAGACGCTACTTCAAAAAAGAAGATGATTTATGTTTTAACCAACATAAGACAAGCTAGAACCACAGTGATTGTAAACAATGATGGAACTCTTGTTGAAACTGGAGAAGCAGATGTACTTAGAATGTGGACAGAATACTGTATAACTTTGAGATAATTGGAGCATTTTATGATGGAAAATCTAGAAGAATTTACACTTAGCTTTATCATAAACAAATCTCAGGTTTACAGATGATTTAGAACTCATTGGATACAATGCAAATCAGGTACAAGTTCTTACTTCAAAACTGGATGCTGAAGCTAAAGCAATTGGCATGGACAATCATTGCTGAAAAAAACAAATGACTAGTTTGTGGTGGACATAGTACAAGATGCTGCTTACAGTTGAATCGTCAAACATTTGAAGAAGTTCACTCATTGAAAAACCTAGGATCAAACAGATCAATAAAATAAAATGAATAAAAAGCTGTTTAAGCTTGGCATCCACTGTTATGAGAAAACTGAGGAAATTTTGTAAGAGTGACCATTAGCTTCTAAGTAAGATTGAAACAGTATTTTCAGTGGTCTCTGTCCTTCTATATGGTTGTGAATGTTGGACCCTTAACACGGAGGCTAAAAGACAAAGCGTTGAGTGTAAATGCCACAGAAAAATGCTTGGCATCAGATATCAGGAAAAGAAGGCAAATGAATTAAAACGTCAGCACTATGGTTGGCAAAAAGGTGGAACTCTTCAATAATGGGAAGAGAAGAAAGCTGAGCTGGTTTTGTCATAATGTAAGAATCACTGCCAAAAAGGATACTTTAAAGGTACAGTGAAGGGGGCACAAAGAAAGGGTCATCCAAAGAAAAGCTGGATAACAGAAAACAATGGACCAGCCTCTCTTGATATCCTGCTAAGAACTTCTACTGACTGGGAGGGAATTAGTTATGCAAACTGTTACAGCACCTCTATGGTGAAAGTCAAAGGTGAATGATGATGAAATGATAGTTATGGTTCAAGGCATTAAAATAATTATGATATTTCATTTGCTCTTACTTTAAAGGAATTAATTATGATGATGGCCAATGACTTAGCAGAGTTTAAGTCTCCTTTTAACAGATATGCCTATAATCCTGGATCTTTGATTAGTAATTTCACATTAGAACCTGTCAGTAGTTTCCAAAAGATTCTAGTTTTTTTCTTTTACTCTAATTGTATACAAATATTTTTGATAGTGTTTTGTTTAATGACACTAAAGATTAAAATTAAAATGTCATTCCAAATCATGCCTATTTCTGTACAGCAATAAGTAATTGTTACAGATAAGCTAATTTTCTTATATCTCTATACAAATATTTTTTAAGAGTTTTTTAGCACATTATGTTTTTTTTGAAAATTTCTTACAATGAAAATAAAACCTGAGCATATGAAAGCAACATTATATTGTAAATATATTTAAATTAAACCTTTCTTGTGGTAAAATATATCTTTTATTATAATAGTTGATTAAAGACATTACCATTATTATTCCATCTTACAGTAGTGTCACAGTGTCATTCTATCTTACCTGCAGATTTGTTCCCCCAACATTAGAACAAAAGTATGGACTACGACTACCACCATACCCAGGAACAGATCCAGTTGTAGAACTCAAACTAACAGAGAGAGAGGAGTCTGCCCAATCCTAAACAATATTGTAGTGATGGCACATTTGTTTCTCTTCAATGTATTTGTAACTGATTCATTTCAATTACTTCAGCCTCACCTACTTGTCCTAAACCTTTTGTTGTTCCTCTTCAGACTACTAGAGAAGTTGAAAAACTTAGAGATCACTTGGACTGTAGTGACAAAATATTTTAGTTTTCACTTTTGATGCATTTAATTATTATGCAAATTTCTATTGTACATATGAAGCCCTAGATGTTTGATTTTTTTTAACTTTGACATTGGAAAGTTTACTTAGACATTATTAACATGAGTTATGGATATTACAAAGATTATAAATGGTGGCGTAATAATCCTGCATGTATTGGTAACCAGACAGTAATCATTGAAGACTTTAAGCAAACTTTAAAGGTGCATTTTCAGTTAGTCAAAGAAAAGATAGATATCATCGTCACTCAAAACTAAATATTAATGTGTTCACAGTCCAACAGAAAATAAAATATTTTAACATCAGGAACCTTAGTGTTATACATAAACCTCTTGTCATTATTATGCAATGAATTCTGTAAATCTTTGCAGGCAATAGTCATTCTTATTTTTTTCAAAGAGAATAGGGAAAAAGTATTTTTAACATAATTTTAATTATCAGTGTTAAGCTTCTGTGTCCCTAATTATGTTGTTGTACATTCTTTGGGCTAGGTCACCTTACCTACAACAGAATCAGGGAAGTTTTATAATTCACAAAAAAAAAAATGTACGGGAACTCTTGTGAAACTACAAATGCTATGACTGTAACAGTTTTGTTAAGGCCTATCAGAATTTCATATTGTATATCTTACAAGATAAACAACAAACTTAAATTATCTGTGTTGTTTATGTTGTATAAGATATGCTGACATTTTATATGCAAATTATAAGTTACTTCTTCAATTTAGGAGATGCTTTGGCTGAGCAGTAGAGCACTTGGCTTCCAAACTGGATCTTTGGGTGCCTCTGAGTTCACCCACCTTTAATGGGTACCCCACATTAGTTGGGGAAAGTAAAGGCAGTTTGTCATTGTGCTGGCCACATTACACCCTTGTTAACCGTAGGCCACAGAAACAGATGACCTTAACATTATCTGCCCTATAGATGGCAAGGTCTGAAAGGGGAGCTTTTTCTTCAACTTAGTTGTGTTTTTTTTTGTAATGAAACTTGGTTTTTCTTTTTTGATATTTCAATACTAAATCAACAATTCTCTTGCCATTTAGTTATCATTTCTTATGTGTTCTTTTCAAGTCCACCTTTGCTTGACTCCTAGTAAGAAATATATTTTTAATCTAACATTAGCCTGTGTTCCTTATTTTTTACTCTATTTTTACAATACATTTGTCCAAAAAGTTCAAGCCAGCTTGTGCAGCTTACAATAGTTGAAAAATAGACATAAAAACAGATCAAAATGAATTCAAAGCTCAAAAGAAAGCTTCTAGAAGGAAATAGTTGTGAAGACATTTGGCTTGAGTTTACAAATAATGAATCCTGATGACCTTAGAAAAAGGTCACTAAGATCTGAATTTATTGTTACACTTTTTGAACTTTAACTCTTATTTTTGAACAATTTTTTTTAAAAAGAGTTTGAAACTGGAAATGCCATCCTTTAAATAAAAGGTGATCATTCTAGTCCTGACATTTCATTCAAAGTACTAGATTTAAAAGTAATTAATATAAATAATATTGGAATTATTTTTTTTATTTAAACAGTGGGTCTCAACATATTTTACAAACATTTATAATTTAAACTTTCATTTCTGTTATCAATTACTAGCAACATATTTATAGTTTTCAATTGCCAGTGTAAAACTGTGTGTAAATTAAGTTGGGGGTCATGAAATACCTGTTTTGAAAGATTTTATAACAATTGTTTTTAGAGATTGGAATAGTAGCCACTTTCTAGACGTCTTTCTAATATATTGAAACACCTTGAAGCGGACCGTGTTTACCTCCCTTTCAATGGCAAAAAAAAAACAACCAAATAATATACAACAACAAGAAAACATTTGATTTGCTGGTGTTACATTTTTTTAGAAAACAAATTTTACTACAGTTCTACCATTTTTTGAAGTACACCACAATGAAGCCATTATGTCCCCTGAATTTCAATCTATATAAATATCACAACAAACATATTTATAGCAGGACAAATAATATGGTGAAAGTTCCAGGAGTTAAATAATGTTGCCATCACATGACAAACATTGGTTCTCTAGGAGGTCAGTAACACAGCAGCTTAATACATTATCAGTTTCACGACATGGCCTAAATTGTGCCGATGTACCAAAAACCAGGGGCAGACTGGGTATCAAAATTCGGCCCGGGCATTGCCATATAAACCGGCCCACTCCGCAATTTATATATATGTATATATATATATATATATTAGTGTGTGTGTATATGTAATTAATCTTCATTATATTCTGATCTTTCATTCTTTCAAACTTTTTCCAGCGACTGGTAGAAAATGGTAAAATGCTTTAGTTTTTGTACTGGAGGGGGAAGGGAAACGATAAAAACCCTTTTGGCTACGCTCATGAAATTTGGTGACTGTAGTTTGCCTACGTTGGCTGCACTGGGGCAGTAAGTAAAATTTCCCTTTCAGACAAGAGGTCTGTGGCAAGTGATGGTTTGAAGACCCTTCCCTCCCGGCTACGCCCATCTGTTATATTATAGGTGTAAGCCTAATTCTCCAAAAATATATAAAGTTTGATAACGCATCGAAAACTGGATGTATGCATTCGTAGGATTACATAATGTATTCTATTTATACATGTATGTAGTCTGAAAACTATAAACAATACAATAGCAGCCTAATGAGCTAGAAGCTTTTAGGTATTACTTACAGATTACAGACGTTTCTTCAAAAAATAAAATTGTTACGTCTTACACATTTCATGTGTCAATCTAGTCATGTATGTTGATCTGTGACTTAAAATATGCTAAATCATTGGTTTTCCTGGCTGACTCAGGCCACCCATTCCATTAAAAGATAAGAGAAAGTAGAACGGTTAGAGAGGCACTTACTTAATGTGAAAAGCTCTTGCTTCCTCCTAGTACATTCTCAAAAACTAACCCACTCTTTAGTGGACGAGGTCTTATCTGAAAGCCAACGTGGTTTCAGAGCCTGTAGAGGTACATCTGACATGATATTTGTTCTGCGACAATTACAAGAAAAATGCAAAGAGCAGAACTTAAACCTATACTCTGCCTTTGTGGACCTCACCAAGGCTTTCGACCGCGATGGTTTGTGGAGGATTTTAGCCAGGTTGGGATGCCCATCTACGTTCCTATCCATTCTCAAGCAGCTTCACGTTGGACAAAGAGGCCAGAAGGTGCCCTTTCTGATCACTTCCAAATAGAAAATGGTGTGAAGCAGGGTTGTGTACTTGCTCCTACTCTATTCGCTATCTTCTTTGGCGTAATGCTGGGTCAAATGAGGCAGCGATTGCACGAAGGCATCTATATCCGGTTTCGTTCTGACGGCAATGTGTTCAATCTTCGACGCCTACTATCCCATACAAAAACAAAGGAGATGGTCATAATGGAGCTACTCTATGCCGATGATTGCGCCCTGCTAGCTCACAATAAACATAACCTCCAGAACGCGGTAAACGAAGTTGCATTTGCTGCGCCTCTTTCGGTCTATCTATAAACCTCGGGAAAACAGAAGTCATGTTCCAGATGTCACCCAATAAAATATACTCAGCCCCAAGGATCACCGTAAACGGACAGCCCCTTAATGTGGTAGACCACTTCACATATATAGGTAGTATAGTGTCAAATGACGCCTTACTTTCAAGGGAAGTTGATAACCGTCTGGCCAGGGCCAGTAGCGCTTTTGGACGCCTTCAGGCGAGAGTTTGGCGGAACAGATCGCTCTGCCTGCCTACAAAAATCAGTGTCTACGAGGCGGTGGTTCTCTCAACCCTTCTGTATGGCTCTCACACATGGACACTATATAGGAAACATCTAAGACTTCTTAAGCGCTTCCACCAGAGATGCTTGCGCTCTATCATGGACATACGGTGGCAAGACCGCACTACACACAGCGATGTCCTCTGCGAACGCCGGTATGGACAGTATAGAGGGACTTCTTTTGGTCCGACAGTTACGCTGGGTAGGGCACGTATTCCGTATGGAAGACGAACGTATGCCAAAGGCAGTCTTTTTTGGTGAGCTAAAAGGTGGTCGACGTAACAGAGACGCCCCACGGAAACGCTTCAAAGACCAGCTTAGGCGTCAACTTTCCTGGCTGGCGTAGAAGAGAGCACCTGGTTGAATGCGGCCTCAGAACGAGACAGCTGGAGGTCACTCACGAAGGCCGCGGGATACACATTTGAGACCAAAAAAAATCTGCTGCCGAAGACAAACGCAGACGGCGAAATGAAAATCTTAATCGACCAAATGCGGACAATGGTTATGTTTGCCCAGGATGTGGCAAAATATGTTGGTACGAGCTTGGGCTGCGCAGCCAGGGGGAATACTGCATTCCTCTTCGGACTCGAAGACTAGCCTTATTATTATTACTAAGCATAAGTTTGCCATTAATTATATAGTATAAAAATTGATTTAGATCTAGATTTATTTTTTAATTAAATGGTTTTTTTTATAGGCCTTAAGGGTAGAATTTTTAGATCTATGTTATTAAAAATAAACAAAAAGAAACTTACTTTTTCTTTTCAAATCGCAGAAAATAGAGCTTTTTTACCCCTATTGAGCTGTGAATAAGTTGGGTGGTTTGCAATTTCGCGGCTGTGTGTATGTGTTAAAGTTAATTTCTATTACGTATTGTTAAAGAGCTAATTGTCGCGCCTTTTTTTTCTAACTTAACCTCTCTCATACCTCTTTTTGGTTAAATTTCATTGGAACCACTAAAAGACGGGGGAGGGAAGGAGCAAAAAAAATATGGGAGGGCCATCAAAGGCCCATGCCGACCAGCAAAATGATTAGGCCAAACACAACCTCGAAGACATCAAAGCAGTCCATGCCGCTCGTGCATAGCAGAAAGTACGGTCTAACGTTTTTCAAATGATAATACGTACAGTGTATAGTGTATTTTTTTTTTTTTTGTTGATATTCTTGATGAATTTCAAACAAAATTAATTGTAATACGAAAAATAAAAAAAACGTGTTCGGGCCTTTGTGTCTTGCTGCTGTCACTTTTTTTAAAAGTTGTCTGCATTGAAATTTTTTTTTCTTTGGTCGCGACCAGACCGGACCATTTGGTACCGGCCCACCGGGCATTTGCCCGTTTGCCCATATCGCCAGTCCGCCCCTGCAAAAAACCAAAATACATTTCAATGCTCGTAACAAATTTATTAAGCACAGGTAGCCTACACTAAACACATCTTAGTCATTATAATACAGTAAATACTACTGAATAACACAAACACAGTAAACACATCTTCATAATGCGCCCCCGACACATACACGCTCTCATATTCTGGGCCCGTTAGTTTTAGTAGCACTTTTATTTATCCACTGTCCCAACATCCCTCAACAACAAGTCGTACACGTTCCCATGTCTTCATTACTCTCTTGGTATTTGGTTCTCTAAATAAAGGCTAGATATACTCATTGTAATCGTTTAGTTGACCCCATTTGAATTCAGGGAAATGCCAATAGATCTATATTTATCTTTTCAATGCGATAAAATTAGATTTTCTTTAACACTGTTACATTACTTGCTTCCTCTCTCTTTCTCTCTCAAAACAAAAATAGACTCTAGATCTATCTAATTAGGGGAAAAGAAAAATATTGCTTTCAAAATACCGAATTAGTGATATTTTTGTTTTTAAAATACTTTAAATGTAGACTGCGGTCTTTTAAGGAAATACTGAATATAAAATACAATGGTTTGATAGAAACCTTGCGTTTTTTTTTTGCGAATAGATGTAAGAAGGTTGCAATTTTGTCAAAAACCGTTCTTAGTGATCACCTAGATCTAGAAGGGAAAAGGAACCTGTGTACAAAATTTCATGCTGATCTGCACGACAGTTTAATAGATTTCGTTATCAGTGAATCAGTGGTAGTTTCGCTTATATATAGCAGTTTGCTGATACGTAGAAAATAGCTTTATATATATCGGTGGTATTTTTCTTGGGTTCTTTTTGCCATGGGCTATTTAGTCGATCCTTCTTTGTCGTTTAGGCCTACTATTTTGTAGGGTCACGATACAGACACCATCTAAAATATGCATCATATAAATCTAGAAAACAATGAAAAACAATGGTGACCATATTCGCCCGCAGGATTTTTTGCAGGGGGATGCAAGTTGCCACCAATGACTCAAAATCGTAGCTCCAAATTTTTATTACAGAGAATATTAAAGAAAATAATTGGTGCCCCTCGCCCCCCCCCCCCCCCATCATACTTATATGATATTAAGTGCACTGTAAATACTTGTTTTATGAAATAAAACAAAAAAAGTGAACAAACTATTGTCTTTACACGTTGGTCAGTTTCTCCGTGCAGCTCGTGCATCCCAACGGTCGATCAAACAAAAAATGCAAACGCTGCCAAAACTGTCAATAAATATACTACTGAATTGCTTCTCGTCGCGATGGACAAGCCGGCGATGAACGCTTAACTGTCAGTTCTGATATTGTTCTGTAATTTGCAAATCTTGAATCGTTTTAGGATGTAGACAGGTTGAACTGAGTATTATTATTGCTCGAAAAGCGAGACGTTAATGAAGAAACTAACGAATCAAGATACGGAATGTAAAGTCGTGTTATGTAATAATCCCTAATTGCACAAATTTGGTTTTTGCTCGGTGTATTTGTCGACTGCAAAGTCTAGGCAGCACCAACTCATTACCAAGTTTGTCTGCCAGCAGTGTCACCTTACTCAGGATGCCATCCCTGAAGTGTTCCTCAGAATGGTCAAGTTAGTTTTTGATGATGTCATTAATTGTGACGTGCCGACGTGCTGTTTAGCTGCCGCTTGTGCTAAGATGGACAGACTCAACGTCACGGAAACTATTTCAGGAATGGGTGAATAATTGACGACAATTAAAAGACAAATCAGAAACACACGAGAAGTAGGCAATGATTACACATATGCAGATTGTCTGGGTTCACTTACAATCGTTATTTTAAAACAGTCAAATATCTTCTAAAAATTGTGACTTAAAGCTCGAATTAATTTCTGTACATTGTGTCTCACACAAAAGAGGTAAATTTAGCACCAACGCTATCGCTTGGGATTGTTACGGAAGAAATAAATAATCTTCTTGATGACACCAACAGCATTACGTATATCTGAAACGCCATTCAGGTTATTGATAACACGTTTATGTCTGTGTGACGCACAACGGACAAAGTTTGCTTTTTGGATATTTTTCATGAACTACAGATTAGCCTATTCTAGTTTCTTAACAATATTAGCTTATCTTTATTAACTTTATTTCAGTGGAAACACTGTTTGTTAAGTTGCTTCCTAGCAGAAGTGAATTGATTTGATGTGTAAAAAACTGGCTAAAATTTGGTTGCTCATAATTTAGAGGGGTGCACGTACATGGTCAGCCATCAATTCCTGATAAGCCTTGGCTAGTCTACTACAACTATACTTCAGTCACCAGTGGAAGCACTACTTGTTTAGCTGTTAATTAGATTTTGATTGATCTGATGGTGCAAAAAATGGCTAGAATTTGGCTGCCCAAATCCAGGGAGGTGCAAGTGCACCCCCTGCGGCGCCAATGATAGTGACCGAATTCATTCTGTCATTGCCGTCTTATAAGCACATTACGCTGCATAAGTTAGATCTTAATCATTTTTTAACTATAAAGGGATGCTACCGGTATAAATGTAAAGTAAACACAATATCACAAATTACCTCCCCTACTTTTTAAAAACATTGACCATTGATTGTCTTTCTTTTCAATCAATACAACCTTGAATCCAGTGGAAAAACTTTCATACAAATTTCAAAAGTGCCTCAGACAATTCCATTCTCTTCTACTATGAAACCAAAGAAACTAAGACAGACTTGAGTTAGTTATTGTACTGAACGCAATTTTAAATTATAGATTATAGATACCGTATTGACTTAACGCATTTAATGCATGCTAATACATGTTTAACATATTCGCAGCCTAAATGTGCAAATTCGCGAAAAAAAAACGCAAGCCTTCTATTGGAGCTCTGCCTTTTATGTTCGATATTTACTAAAAATCTATATATATTGTTGTAACTCTAAGGAAGGCACTCAAGGAAAGTCAGGAGGTAACAATAAACTAGGTATTTATTTACAGTTACAAACTGGAATGGACTTCAGCTATTACTCCAAGAGTGTCTTATCTCAAGTGACACCTTTGCGACCTAACTATCAATACAGACCACCGACACACTTCCCAGTGCCGCCCCAGGTCCTCAACACAGTTCATAAGTAGCACACAGAACGTTCTCTCGAGTCAAGAGAACCCAGACTTCCAAAACTAGCAGATCACTGCAGCCGGATCTGCAACAGTCCTTCTTCCTGTCTTATATCAACATGTCTTCTCATGTGTTTAGTGGTGCTATCATGCGCAACATCAGTGTGGCGAGGGAGCGGAGTTACAACATTGCCTCCTTCTCAGTTCTGTTCGTCCCGAAGAGATTCAGGTGCCCTGCAGGGTAGTGGACCTTGGTCAGTGCAGGTGGAGGTCGGTCCGTGGGAGCCACAGACGGCAGTGAGCGTGTTCCCCACAAAGTCATCCACACTGCTCTCTGCAGTTGCCTCTTTCTCCTTCGCCAATTGACCAAGTTTCTCTCGAGACGATGTCGCGATCGTTGTCTCTTCATCCTGACGGTTGTTGCTGGTGTTAGCCACCTGACACGTAGAGCGGAGGTAACAGCTCTTGTTATTAATGCAGTTAATCCAGAACTGCGCTTCATCAGGCCCTTTCTAAGGATGACTCGTGAAAGAGCTGTAGACCCACATGAAGCAACGCTGCTTAACAAACTGTCATCCTCAGCCGTCTCATGAAGAATTGTCTGTAAGGCACCTTTACAACGTTCCAGGTTCAAAAGTTCATCAGCACCACCTTCAGGGCTTCTCATGCTGGTGAAAACAGAAGTATCAAAGTCCACTGGTTTTAGACCCTGTTGATGGGTTTCTTGACATTTGCATTCCCTTCGTGAAGCACCGTATGTACAGTTGTTGTTTACCGCCTGAATGCAGCAATCAAAATTCAAGTTCCCCTCGTAAGCACTGGCAGATTGACAAGGGTCCTTAAGGTCAAGGCTTCAGGCTCGGACGCAGGCCCAAAGTTGTCTTGATTTGTCCCGGTCGTAGTGGTGCTCAAACCAGGTACTGCAATAGCTCCAGTCACAAAACCGACATCTTCTCTTACCGTCTCTTTCTTTTCAGGTCTGTCATAATCGTTGAAATCATGGTGGCAATCGTTTTCACATTTCTCATCATTATCTCTACCCCAGAGAGCACCAACATCACCAAAACATTCTTTGTTACTATCAGTACAGTCACTGTCTTGAATGAGTAACGGTGGATAGATAAATAATGTTGGACTTCTCTCTCTCAAAGGTTCGATCTGGCCTTGCACGATAAGAATCAGTTTTTCCGTGGAATGATTTATCGAATCCTGCAAGGTACTTTTATTGTGTTACTTTGGTCTCGTAACAAGTCCTGCATGGTGTTCAGGAGCTCACTTATATCTGGTTCTACCTCAAACAGGTACAACTCGGGATCCCCCCCCCCCCCCCCCCCTTCGTCAACCAGGTTCTGTCGAAGACTAGCTCTCATCTTTTCTTTGGCACAGAAGATCCTCAGCTCTCTAGCTCGGAACTCCTCTTTTAACTGTTTACAGCTATGTTCATCTAGCTTCCTAGGCGTTGTCATTCTTCCTGTCTAAACATGTCTTCCACTACTTGTGTTGAATGGCGCTCTGATGCACACCATCAGTGTGTCTCGGGAGCGGAGTTACAACAATACCCCCTTCTCAGATTTGTCCCGGACAAAATCTACATCACGACATGGGCAGTGGAGGTTAGTTGATGCAGGCGGAGGTCTATCGGCTGTAGCGACAATGGGCTAGCCATCTCGATGGAGCCATCTGCGTTGTAGTCTGCGTACGCCTCTTTTTTCATATGCTCCTATTAATCTGCCTTTGGTTAAGGGGACGTCGTTTTCGTTGTCTGGCCTTTCTCTTAGTCGACGGCAGCCTCATGCCAAGAAGCGAGGCAGTGGATGTCATGGCGGTGGTCATCAAGACCACTGGTTCTACACGTTGCTTCAGCCTACTCTCTCGGTAAATGATTTGCAATTTAGCCAGGAGGTCAGGTTATCAAACAGTTCACCAAACTCACCAGCATCTGGAAGACATGCCTGTAGGAAACGTGGATTACGTCTGATGTGCAAAAGTTCATCAGCTGCTGCATCACGTCTCACAGTGTTCTTATGACCACCTTCAGGGCTTCTGTCGCTAATTATGTCCTCTGGACAAGCGCCTGTTGGGTCCGGACCTTGTTAGCAGGTCTTCTGGTACTTGCACTCTCCCTGCAAGCTTCAGTCAACACAGATCTCGTAGAAAGCCTGGGTGTAGGCAGCAGGAATCACTTGGATATAATCAGGTCTATGCTCATCGTTGTGATATTCGCAGCAATCGCCAGGCTTCTTGTCGTGAGAGCCACGCTTGAACAACTCGTTATCACAGTCATGGACAGCACTAACATGATCAGCGTCTCCGTTGAGTAACGGATCGTTTATTTTTCTCGACATGGTAGCCATCAGATCATCTGTCTAGTTCAACAGGCCATATATCGGTTCATCAGTCTCGCTGAGCATGGTACCTAACGCCCTCATCTTTCTTGTTCACTACCCGTGAGACCGGCAAGATGACACTGCAGCGGGTGTTCTCTGGAATCTACATGTTTAAACTAAAAACAGGATGGGACGTTTCCTCACGAGTTGGTCCAGAAGATACTAGCAGTGTTTTTGCAACTTTGGAGGAGCGATTAGGGACTCTATATAAGCCAGAGAGTTAATGTGATAGTAAGAAATATCTAGATCTATAGAGTTCAGATTTACTTATTAATTTACACTTTATACTTAATAATTTTAAAAAATATTACTTACTTATAACATTATTATTTCGTTTAATTGTTTACAAAACACTCTCAGTGACTACATCGAAAGTGATACGCAAATTAAGACCCGCGGGCTGCGGGTGACATATGGCTAGTATACATATATAAAGGAGAAAGAAAGCGGACCGTTAAATTTCATTTCCACATATAAAATAATTCACGTGCTAAGAAGTAAGAAGGATTAAATGTTGCTCATTTATTGGTAGTTTTAAAAAAAAGGCCATAATAAACAATATAAATAAGAAATATAAATTATAATAAAGCTTAACAAATCAACGGCTTAGCTAAAGTGTTCTTGCTAGTCTTAAATTGAAGTTGAATTTTCTGTTCTCTTTGAATGTTTGAACGTGTACACTTTGCAAGTAACAATGTGAGTTATTGTATCAAAATCTAGGTCCGTTAGCGAGGTCAAGCTTGTATAGTAAATCTCATAGTGTCAATAGAGAATTCATCAACAATTAGCCTAAAACCAGAAAACGTCTTTCACCAAAGCTCATTAGGACTATCTGGGCATATCATAAATGCATGTATCATTAGTTAGTTTACTTATTGCTGTTAGCTACCTGAGCATATCATTAAAGATTCAAACTGTAGAAGTCATCATCACGACTATATTAACTGGGTGTATCGATACAGCTGCATTTTCTGAGCCGCTGTTTTTAGCTGTTTTATTCCACAAAAATCAACTAATTGAGATTCATTACAGCTGTCTCTGCAGATAATACTTGAGGTAAATGAAAAGTATTACGGAAGTAACATATTACCATGATAAAATGTGCTTTTAAAAACGTCTCTCTTTCTGAGATAAGCTTTTTTTTCTAGTCTAGTTCGTTCCAAGATAAGAAAACATAAAACATTAATTTGATTTTGTCCTCATTCGACCGACTAGTGACTTGGACTGAATCTTGGGAAATACCCCTTTTTTTTTGTTTGATCTTTGGCCTTTTTCTTCCGCACCAATTGATTTGTTACTTCTTCATTTCAAAAGTCGATAAGACAGGAGGACCTGATACATTGAAATAAATAAATAAAAAAATCTACATAATTTTTTGTTTTACCTCGTGACCTATTCAATGGTTCAATAATTCATCGAGTCTGTGTGCATTGGTTATACTGCACAATGTTCTTACCATATCACTGTAGTAAAACATTATAAAAATATTTTTAAAGACAATACCTCCATTATTAAACTTCTAATATAATAAATTAATTTTAAAAAATGTCTGATTCAATGTGGGTATCGAACCCGCGACGTACTCAGCTGCTAGAGATTACGCATTTCCTAATTCGACTAGCGAGGAAAGCAAACTCATGTGATTATCCTATACTCTTAAGCGAGCAATTCTTGTATGTATGTATACATATTTATATATAAATTTTATTTCGAAAACGGCTCTAACGATTTTCTTTAAAATTTCAAGGTATGTGCATATTAGTGAGAAAAAAACTCATTGGCCACATCGGGAAAACTCGAGGTCGACCGTTATATCAGTTTGAAAATGCCTCATTATCAAAAAATTAATTTCGGCTAGAATGTTATATGTATAAAAATTGTCCGTGACGTGAACGGGGAAAACGCTGCTTACGTCACTAGCTTACAGCAGTAGGCCTACACTCAAATATTTCATTGCAAACATGAACGAGTTTTAAAGAATCAATAGACTAATTAAACATTTGCGTACCATCTTATTATAGAACTATGAAAGAAAAGTAATGAAATTAAATGTGCCTATGTATGATTAGTTACTGTGTTTTAAGTGCTTAATAAATTTTACACTTTAATTGCGTAGAGCGGTGTAGATACCTTTTACTTTGTTGTTTATTTTGCTGGTGACCCCCAGCTTTCTCGTTCTGAGGCCGCATGCAACCAGGTGCTCTCTTCTATGTCAGCTAAGGCTTGTTGGCGCCTAAGCTGGTCTTTTAAGCGTTTCGGTGTTACGTCGAACACTTTTTTTTAGCTCACCAAAAAAAGACTGCCTTTGGCATACATGAAACTGCTCTGTCCAGCGTAACTGTCGGACTTAAAGAATTCCCTCTCAACAAAGGCCGCGGATACACGTTTGGGACAAAAAGAAAATCTTAATCGACCACCTGCGGACAATGGTTATGCTTGCCCTGGATGTGGCATAATATGTAGGTCACAGCTGAGGCTGCATATCCACGGGAAATACTGCAATCCTTATTAATCTTTGGACTCGAAGACAAGCCTTAAAATTATTATTATTTTGCTGGTGAATTATTACCAAGTGTTCATGCTTCGTGTCTACTTCCTGTACTAAAACAAAGAAAATGGTCATAAAACAGCTTTTCTACGCCTTACCTGCTCATACTGAACATGATATCCAGCGAGCGGTCAACGAGTTTGCGTACGCTGCAGCCTCTTTTGATTTAACTATAAACCTTGGGGTTAGGGCGTGGTGACAAAAGGCCCAGGAGAGTTCTGAATGTAGGGATGTGTAAAAGCAGGCCATATCCCTCCACGGGCTGTAGCACCACTAGGATAAATGAATGGCAAAAGCCGGTATGAACTTCTTATAGTCCGACAGTCAGGCTGGGCAAGGCACGTATCTCGTATGGGGGACGAACATATTGTTTGACGTAACAGAGGAGGTGCCCCACGGAAACGTTTCTTTAGAGAACTAATGCTATGATATAAGTCTAATAAGAAAAAATGCGTCATTTTACTTTGTCACAAAGTGCCTGTTTTACCCTATAACGTAGAGATTTGCGTCACTTGATGTTTCGTACTAAAGCCATAATGAATATACTAATTGTAATATTAAATGTCTGAACGTAACCATCTAAGAAGTTACACTGTGTCACGTACACTAAATCTATATTTAGCCATAGTCTATATTTAGCTTGTCGGAAGAATTTTAGCTACCTCGGGAATTTTCTATCACGTAACTAAATTATGTTTTGAAATGGATATGATTGGTTTGAGATGTTGATTGTTGTACATTAAGCTGCATTTATTGGTCAGATTTTAACCAAGCGGTAGAGAGATATTTAGTCACATGACAAAACGCCCAAGCTTTGTAAACTGAGAGATTTGACCGGCAGTTTTGTGCGGAATGTGTTAGATTTAACATGTACGAGAGTCTACTGTTAGAACTCAATTATATTATTGTGTAAATCAGTTATTCTATTCAAGTACATTTAACCATTGTAATTATTTGTGAATAGATTTTCCAAGTAACTTCTAGATGATCCTCTTATCAACTGGCAACTTCTAGATGATCCTCTTATCAATTAGCAACTTCTAGGTGATCATCTTATCAACTGACTATTTCTGAATCTTCGGCAATTACGATCATTGATTGTGCTTCAACGTGTTTGATCATAACATCTAGCACTATTGATGATCGTAACACACTGCAAAGACTTTCTTCCAAGCCAATAATAGTAGGCCTACAATAGATTGGATGGATTGCAAAACTATAAGACGACGTGAGCTGTGGTTTGTCTAGACTGTAGGAGGACTTAAGTGACTATATTTAATCGCCATGTACAATTACATTTAGAACTAACAGAACACTAAAGCAACTCTTCAGATTTGTAGTCTTTATCTGATCGTACATTTTCGTAATTAAAAAAAATTCCCAAAATGACTTCGGGCATATAACCTTTCTTATGAAATTATTTAACCGAGCGAGGCGAGGCCACCTGATATTTTAATGTTATGTTACGTATATGCACTAGCGGATCCAGAACTTTGGAGTGGGGGGGGCGATTTTTTTCCAAACCCTAATCCTAGCGCCCAGTAAACCCTAACCCAATGCATAAACGTGGGTACAGCACACACACACACACACACACACATATATATATATGAGAATAAAAAAAGCAGCATGTCTCAACATTCGGCGAAAAACAAAACAACTGGGGCAGCGCTATAAGGTTCCCTAGTAGAGTTCGGGGCGTTTTCTTGCTTTTTTCACTGCAGAAACGCATTCTACTGACATCTACAGCTCATTATTCAATATTCGCTCCCACTCCAAAAGCGTTTTCTTGCATTCTTTACTGCAGAAACACATTCTCCTACAACTACAGCTCATTATTCATCAGTGGGGTTAGGGGCGAAGCCTCGACGCCAAAAACGTTTTCTTGCATACTTCACAGAAGAAACGCATTCTCCTGACCTAAAGCTCATTATTCATACTATTAAAAAAGGACCTTGTGAATAATATTGTACTTGAAAAATATTCTAATATGAATTTATTATTTGTTCCTTGAAGACATAAGATAACCCACATGTTTAGATTTTGGCTTTGAGGATCGCCGTCGAAAAAAAAATCAATAAATAATATTCAATAAAATTGAAGTATAAATTGTGAGTTATAGTCCCAAATTTATTTAACTAGAAAAGTATCAGAGTAAAGGTTGGGAAAAGGCGACGATGCAAACACCATTTGGGTTTTGAACTCATCTCAATCATGACTGTTATACTGAAAAATTTCGTTTGAATTCTAACTTTTCAAATGCAAAGTCTTTCTTAAAATAATTATGATAAATTCATGGGAAATTACATAAACTTTGTCTGGAAATGGGAGGGTCGGTAGAGTGAAAACGATTAATCCTCGCTCCTTTAATAATTTCTGCTAAAGTTTGCATTTGGCATTAAAGGATAGGGGTGGGGCGACTCAATATAAGAATTTAATTTATAGCATATATAAATTATATTAGTGACAGATTTTTTTTAATTTTGTAATTTCTTAACTATAAAACAAAAAGAAAAAGTATTGGTTTGTCCGATGGGGGAAATGCGATTGCATGTATCGACCCTCCCACCTGGTACAACCCTTTTTCATTTAAATTTACTAATGATAAAATTTGAAATTAGAGTGTGGTACGACATAATATACAATGGGTTCACATATCAATATGTAGTTTATATTATAATAGATATTCAACTAATTTTGTTCACAACTATGATTCTCCATAAAAATAGAGCCGCCCCCTCCCCACGCATAGGGCTAGCGTGGGGAGGGAAGTACAGGCAATCGCCCCACCCCTTACCCCACTGAATCGGCCAAGATACCAGAAGTGGAGCGACATAATATAAAATGTATATATTAATATTAATTTATATTATTAATTAATTTTGTTCACAAACTATGATTTCCCCATAAAAGTAGGACCGCCCCCCTCCACTGAAAGGGGAAGGGGGGCGGGAAGGGCAGTAGAGGTATTCGCCCCTCCCCCCCCCCAATCGGCAAACAGGGAACGACATAATATAAAGATCGGTTAAAATATCAATAACAAGTTTTAATCATATGGATATTTAATTAATTCTATTAGCAAGCTGTGATTTCCACAAATAAATTGGACCGTATCCCCTCGAAAGTTTATGGGGGGTGCGGGATTGATACCATCGCCCCTTCCCGACCCCACCAAATCGGCAAACATACTAGAGGGAGGGCGAAATAATCTAAAAATATGTTGAAATAAAAATAATTAGTATGTATTATTAACATAAGTAATAAATTCGTATACAAATTGTGTGAATTCTATACTAAAATTCGCCCCCCCCCCCCTTCGGGGGGGGGGGGGGGGGAATCGGCCAAATGAGGGAGGGGGGCGATCGCCCCTACCGCGCCCCCCCCTGGATCCGCCAGTGTGTATATGCATATCTAGAAATTAAATATAATGGAAGCAACTTTCAATTTACTCAGTTACGGTAATAGAACTGACTACGCCATGTTGCCTTGAATAACGGTATTGCAATAAGAACGCATTTAATGCCACCTTTCCAAAAAAAAAAACAGGGTTACAAAGACAGTTTGTGTGGAAACACAAACTCAAAATCGGCTCCCGAAGTGTGAGTCTGGCCTAACCGTAACCCCTTTCAGACCTTGTGATCGAGAGGCTAAGTGCGCTTGAACTTGGCTTGTCTCGGCTACCTAGAAAGGGGCTCGAGGTTCGACACCCGACTCGGGCAGAGTTGCGTTTACTGAGCGCCTAAAGGCAGCACGGAAAACCAACTCCTAGATACCCCCTCCCCCCCACCGGTCCACGCTGAGCACGCTATAAGCATGAAATTAGCGCTATATAAAAGCTATAATAATAATAATGTTTTTGTGGCCTACGGTTAACAAAGGTGTCATGTAGCCAGCACAACGACCAACCGCCTTTACTTTTCCCCAATTAATGTCAGAGCTGGGTGGACTCAGAGGCGCCCAAGGATTCCGAAGTTGAAAATCCTAGTCGAATCCAGGATTCGAACCCGGGATCCCCGGTTCGGAAGCCAAGCGTTTTACTGCTCAGCTACCGCGCCTCTCCTGGCCTAACTGAAGTCTTATAATTGATGTAATTATTTTGAAAAGGCTCAATCTCTTATTCGAATGCTCAAAAAAAAAAAAAATAGAAAACATCCTCGCAGTACAAATAAAGTGAAAGTGAAGTTTACAAGATTACTATTCGTTTTAATCTAGGTCTAACTTATAATGTTAATAATAATAATAATAATTAGCTTTTCTCTTTAAAAAACTGCTTGCATAACTGATTTTAAAAATTAGATTTTTCGCTTTCAGAAAAAAAAAAGTAGCCGTTGCATCAGAACTTTGAATGGTTTAAAATATTGTGATGTCGGATTTTCAATATCTTTTCTAGTTTACGAGATCTAAACGGGACGGACGGACAGACATTTAGCACAAAACTAAAAGCCTCTTTTCCCCTTTCGGGGGCCGCTAAAAATGTGTTTGCTACGTAACTGCACTCCACACTCTTAAAGTTGGATGGCATGTAAGATTTTTTTTTCTCTCTTAATTGAATTCCAGACTCCAGAGTTCCCTTTAAATGCATCCCTCTTAGAAATGTCTCTCTAGAATGAGTTTGAAACAAATAGCTTCCAAAATTATTTTTTTTTTATAATTTTGAATCAAGTCATTGTTCAGTTGTCTTAAAAGGACATCTTTAGTTTTTAGTTTGCTAGATAAATGAAGTTAAACATGACAGAACTAAAGATTTCTTTTCATTTGTGTAGAAGTTTTGTCAATAAGTCATTTAGAACTAGGACTAGAAGGATTCTTCTTAATGTTTATTGTTTCTTCTACAAATGATTTCTACCCAAAGTTTCACATTGTTGAGACACATGCCTTGTATCAGACACTCTATCCACTAACACTACATGTCTTGTATAAGACAGTGTACCCACTCAATACTATTTTACATGTCTTGTATCAGAAAGTGTACCCACTCAATACTACTTAATATGTCTTGTATGAGACAGTGTACTCACTTAATACTACTTTACATGTCTTGTATCAGACAGTGTACTCACTCAATACTACTTTACATGTCTTGTATCAGAAAGTGTACCCACTCAATACTACTTTACATGTCTTGTATGAGACAGTGTACTCACTTAATACTACTTTACATGTCTTGTATCAGACAGTGTACTCACTCAATACTACTTTACATGTCTTGTATCAGACAGTGTACCCACTCAATACTACTTTATATGTCTTGTATCAGAAAGTCTACCCGCTCAATACTACTTTACATGTCTTGTATCAGACAGTGTACCCACTCAATACTACTTGATATGTCTTGTATGAGACAGTGTACTCACTTAATACTACTTTACATGTCTTGTATCAGACAGTGTACTCACTCAATACTACTTTACATGTCTTGTATCAGAAAGTGTACCCACTCAATACTACTTTACATGTCTTGTATCAGACAGTGTACCCACTCAATACTACTTTACATGTCTTGTATGAGACAGTGTACTCACTTAATACTACTTTACATGTCTTGTATCAGACAGTGTACTCACTCAATACTACTTTACATGTCTTGTATCAGACAGTGTAACCATTTAATACTAATTTACATGTCTTGTATCACACAGTGTACTCACTCAATACTACTTTACATGTCTTGTATCAGACAGTGTACCCACTCAATACTACTTTATATGTCTTGTATCAGACAGTGTACCCACTCAATACTACTTTATATGTCTTGTATCAGACAGTATACCAGACTCAATACTACTTTACATGTCTTGTATCAGACAGTGTACCCACTCATTACTACTTTACATGTCTTGTATCAGACAGTGTACCCACTCAATACTATTTTACATGTCTTGTATCAGACAGTGTACCCACTCAATACTACTTTACATGTCTTGTATCAGACAGTGTACCCACTCAATACTACTTGATATGTCTTGTATCAGACAGTGTACTCACTCAATACTACTTTACATTTCTTGTATCAGACAGTGTACCAACTCAATACTACTTGATATGTCTTGTATTAGACAGTGTACTCACTCAATACTACTTTACATGTCTTGTATCAGAAAGTGTACCCACTTAATACTACTTTACATGTCTTGTATCAGACAGTGTACCCACTTAATACTACTTTACATGTCTTGTATCAGACAGTGTGCACACTTAATACTACTTAACATGTCTTGTATCAGACAGTGTAACCATTCAATACTACTTTACATGTCTTGTGTCAGACAGTGTAATCACTCAATACTACTTTACATGCCTTGTATCAGAATGTCTACCCACTCAATACTACTTGAGATGTCTTGTATCAAACAGTGTCCTCACTCACTACTACTTGATATGTCTTGTATCAGTGTACTCACTCAATACTACTTTAGATGTCTTGTATCAGACAGTCTACCCGCTAAATACTGCTTTACATGTCTTGTATTAGACAGTGTACCAACTCAATACTACTTTACATGTCTTGTATCAGACAGTGTACCCACTCAATACTACTTTACATATCTTGTATCAGACAGTGTACCCACTCAATACTACTTTACATGTCTTGTATCAGACAGTGTACCCACTAAATACTACTTTACATGTCTTGTATCAGACAGTGTACCCACTCATTACTACTTTACATGTCTTGTATCAGAGAGTCTACCCGCTCAATACTGCTTTACATGTCTTGTATCAGACAGTGTACCCACTCATTACTACTTTACATGTCTTGTATCAGAGAGTCTACCCGCTCAATACTGCTTTACATGTCTTGTATTAGACAGTGTACCAACTCAATACTACTTTACATGTCTTGTATCAGACAGTGTACCCACTCAGTACTACTTTACATTTCTTGTATCAGACAGTGTACCCACTCAATACTACTTTACATGTCTTGTATCAGACAGTGTACCCACTTAATACTACTTGATATGTCTTGTATCAGACAGTGTACTCACTCAATACTACTTTACATGTTTTGTATCAGACAGTGTACCCACTTAATACTACTGTACATGTCTTGTATCAGACAGTGTACTCACTCAATACTACTTTTTATGTCTTGTATCAGACAGTGTACCCACTCAATACTACTTTATATGTCTTGTATCAGACAGTGTACCCACTCAATACTACTTTACATGTCTTGTATCAGACAGTGTACCCACTCAATACTACTTTATATGTCTTGTATCAGACAGTGTACCCACTCAATACTACTTTATATGTCTTGTATCAGACAGTGTACCCACTCAATACTACTTTACATGTCTTGTATCAGACAGTGTACCCACTCATTACTACTTTACATGTCTTGTATCAGACAGTCTACCCACTCAATACTACTTGATATGTCTTGTATCAAACAGTGTACTCACTCACTACAACTTGATATGTCTTGTATCAGACAGTGTACTCACTCAATACTACTTTACATGTCTTGTATCACACAGTGTACTCACTGAATACTACTTTACATGTCTTGTATCAGACAGTGTACCCACTCAATACTACTTTATATGTCTTGTATCAAACAGTGTACTCACTCAATACTACTTTACATGTCTTGTATCAGACAGTGTACCCACTCATTACTACTTTACATGTCTTGTATCAGAGAGTCTACCCGCTCAATACTGCTTTACATGTCTTGTATTAGACAGTGTACCAACTCAATACTACTTTACATGTCTTGTATCAGACAGTGTACCCACTCAGTACTACTTTACATTTCTTGTATCAGACAGTGTACCCACTCAATACTACTTTACATGTCTTGTATCAGACAGTGTACCCACTTAATACTACTTGATATGTCTTGTATCAGACAGTGTACTCACTCAATACTACTTTACATGTTTTGTATCAGACAGTGTACCCACTTAATACTACTGTACATGTCTTGTATCAGACAGTGTACTTACTCAATACTACTTTACATGTCTTGTATCAGACAGTGTACCCACTCAATACTACTTTATATGTCTTGTATCAGACAGTGTACCCACTCAATACTACTTTATATGTCTTGTATCAGACAGTGTACCCACTCAATACTACTTTACATGTCTTGTATCAGACAGTGTACCCACTCATTACTACTTTACATGTCTTGTATCAGACAGTGTACCCACTCATTACTACTTTACATGTCTTGTATCAGACAGTCTACCCACTCAATACTACTTGATATGTCTTGTATCAAACAGTGTACTCACTCACTACAACTTGATATGTCTTGTATCAGACAGTGTACTCACTCAATACTACTTTACATGTCTTGTATCACACAGTGTACTCACTGAATACTACTTTACATGTCTTGTATCAGACAGTGTACCCACTCAATACTACTTTATATGTCTTGTATCAAACAGTGTACTCACTCAATACTACTTTACATGTCTTGTATCAGACAGTGTACCCACTCATTACTACTTTACATGTCTTGTATCAGAGAGTCTACCCGCTCAATACTGCTTTACATGTCTTGTATTAGACAGTGTACCAACTCAATACTACTTTACATGTCTTGTATCAGACAGTGTACCCACTCAATACTACTTTACATTTCTTGTATCAGACAGTGTACCCACTCAATACTACTTTACATGTCTTGTATCAGACAGTGTACCCACTTAATACTACTTGATATGTCTTGTATCAGACAGTGTACTCACTCAATACTACTTTACATGTTTTGTATCAGACAGTGTACCCACTTAATACTACTGTACATGTCTTGTATCAGACAGTGTACTCACTCAATACTACTTTTTATGTCTTGTATCAGACAGTGTACTCACTCACTACTACTTAAGTAGCCACTATAGCTTTTTTTATACGAATGTTTCTCCAAGATCATGAGAACCAAAAGTTCACGCAAGGTGGCTTACAGGCATTTTCTTTCAGTATTATCTCCCTTTCCATCTTAATGACACTGTCCATCGCTGTGCTATCCAGTGGTCAATTCACAGAGTAGTGTTTGAACCAGATCTTCCGTTCACTCTGTATACATATTAATGAGACTATTTATTGTTCTGGCATTGATTATTTCATATCCAGCCATATCTACTCATTCAACTCTCGCTTCCCATAGTTTTAGTTGCTATCCGTCAAGAATTCATTCAATTGAACTTGCTGTAGTCCGTGAGTTTCCCATGATAATGATGGCTGCCTGGTCGTGGAGTAAGCGCTCTTGACTATCGACTCGATGATCCAGTACGAAACCCTACCCGCCACGCTATTCTCATTCGTCCTGCGGTTGGGGGGTGGGGGTAGACTAGGACCTTTGGGAACCTCTGAACAAGTAAAACAAAGATTTATCGGTATACAAAATAAAAGTACTATTGTCAAACCTTGCGATGTCTCTGACAGATTATGTAAAAGACCTTTGGATTAGCCAAAAATTTTAAATTCCCTTTTCACCTCGGTGTACATTTCTCCTCATCTCTTTATGTCACTATTAACTTTATATGTTACAAAATTAACTTGATTTTAAACCCAAACAATTGAGGTCAACAAAGAGCATATTACTGTGATTAAATTGTTATTGGAACTCTCCCAACAAAGAGATACTTTTATTAGTTGTTCATTAATATAATTTATAATTAATACGAAATCTGTTATCTTAATTTTCGTACACTCGAAATAGTTTAATTAGTACTTCGACTAGACTGACAACAAAATTACACAGGAAATACAAAGGAAGTAGAAATCTAGATCTATGTGACTTACAATGGTCAAGGTACGTGTTTTATATATGTGAGTGTGCCGCCATCATCCAACTTTTTGATGTTGTATAAAACTACTTTCTGTAATTTGTCATAACTGCGAGGTGTAAATCTAATGACTAATGTCTTGACGTTTCCAAAAAAAAGTAGATTTTAAAGTTGACAAGTTATTAAATTGAATATTATTTAATTCCCGCCAACAGATTCCATCTTGTAGAAAAATATCCAGTGCCAATATTTGATTCCACACTTGTTAGGTTTGGGTGAAAACTTTGTAGACAATCGATTTCTTGTGACAAGGTGCAAGTACTAGGCTAGGGAAACTTGTCAAGTTCTATCTGCGGGTAATCTCCCCTTTTTCTTTGCCTCACTCTGTGTGGGAGTGTCCACTTGTATGACCAGCGCTCTCGGAGTAAACACTTGGAATACACATTCACCTTTCAAGACACGTGTTGTCTAGACTGGAGGAAGGCGCTGTGTGTTGGTGAGTAGGGATACAGTGTTTTCTTACTTCCTTGTAGACTGGAAACTTAAAAAACCATTTTCAAGAAATTTGAAATCAAAGCAAACATTTTATATGTAGTTTTTTCTATATGTCCAACTTTCTTTACATTTTATCACTTTCTTTCTCTCTTTCACTCTTTTCTCCAGGTTACATCCCCATTTAAAATATTTCTTTTGTCTCTTTGTAAACAAAAACTAGTTCAGACTTTTAATAGCATTGAAGTTTTAATGTGTCTAACCTTTTTTATCTAATTAAGATCTCTGTGTGTGTGTATTTTTATGACAGCTTATGTTTTCATAGAGTTTAGGCCGTGAAGTTCCATGCCTGAAGTAAACTAAGTGGATTGATCAGTGCACAATTTTATAAGTACATATTTTACACACGAAAGCCTTAACATAAAAAAAAAAATAGAAATGCGCAAGGTTATATTCATGTTCAATTATAAAGTGACAAAACTCCTAAATTAAAGCGACATACTTTGAAGCATTTCTATTCTGGCTGTAAGCTGTGTGAAGCTGTGCTTAAAATGTCATTGAAAACGAAATGTTGAGTGATGTCTAACTTGTAATTCTCTAAATGCAATGTAAGAGCGGAGTGTAAGCTAGTGGACATAGTCACACCAAACCAGCAAAACATCTGGATCAAATCTGTGTTCAATCTTATAAGGCTAATTAGATAAAGCAAAGAAACACGTTCAACTGTAACATAAGTTTAATTCAATAATACCAGCGTCTTATCTTATAAATTAGAGACTTTTTTTTTTCTTTAAAAAAAAAAGAGATATCCATGTGCTGTCGTTAATGTAATTTAAACTCTATCAAGTTTTCTTGGTTCATTTAGACAACTCAGCAAGAGTGAGGAGTTAGTCCAGCAAGAGTAAGGAGTTAGTCCAGCAAGAGTAAGGAGTTAGTCCAGCAAGAGTAAGGAGTTAGTCCAGCAAGAGTAAGGAGTTAGTCCAGCAAGAGTAATGAGTTAGTCCATCAAGAATAAGGATTTAGTCCATCAAGAGTAAGGAGTTAGTCCAGCAAGAGTAAGGATTTAGTCCAGCAAGAGTAAGGAGTTAGTCCATCAAGAGTAAGGAGTTAGTCCAGCAAGAGTAAGGATTTAGTCCAGCAAGAGTAAGGAGTTAGTCCAGCAAGAGTAAGGAGTTAGTCCAGCAAGAGTAAGGAGTTAGTCCAGCAAGAGTAAGGATTTAGTCCAGCAAGAGTAAGGAGTTAGTCCAGCAAGAGTAAAGAGTTAGTCCAGCAAGAATAAGGAGTTAGTCCAGCAAGAATAAGGAGTTAGTCCAGCAAGAGTTAGGAGTTAGTCCAGCAAGAGTAAGGAGTTAGTCCAGCAAGAGTAAGGAGTTAGTCCAGCAAGGGTAAGTAGTTAGTCCAGCAAGAGTAAGGAGTTAGTCCAGCAAGGGTAAGTAGTTAGTCCAGCAAGAGTAAGGAGTTAGTCCAGCAAGAGTAAGAAGTTAGTCCGGCAAGAGTAAGGAGTTAGTCCAGCAAGAGTAAGGAGTTGGTCCAGCAAGAGTAAGGAATTAGTCCAGCAAGAGTGAGGAGTTAGTCCAGCAAGAGTAAGGAGTTAGTCCAGCAAGAGTAAGGATTTAGTCCAGCAAAAGTAAGGAGTTAGTCCAGCAAGAATAAGGAGTTAGTCCAGCAAGAGTAAGGAGTTAGTCCAGCAAGAGTAAGGAGTTAGTCCAGCAAGAGTAAGGATTTAGTCCAGCAAGAGTAAGGAGTTAGTCCAGCAAGAGTAATGAGTTAGTCCAGCAAGAGTAATGAGTTAGTCAAAGCAAGAGTAAGGATTTAGTTCAGCAAGAGTAATGAGTTAGTCCAGCAAGAGTAATGAGTTAGTCCAGCAAGAGTAATGAGTTAGTCCAGCAAGAGTAATGAGTTAGTCCAGCAAGAGTAATGAGTTAGTCCAGCAAGAGTAATGAGTTAGTCCAGCAAGAGTAATGAGTTAGTCCAGCAAGAGTAATGAGTTAGTCCAGCAAGAGTAATGAGTTAGTCCAGCAAGAGTAATGAGTTAGTCCAGCAAGAGTAATGAGTTAGTCCAGCAAGAGTAATGAGTCAGTCCAGCAAGAGTAATGAGTCAGTCCAGCAAGAGTAATGAGTTAGTCCAGCAAGAGTAATGAGTTAGTCCAGCAAGAGTAATGAGTCAGTCCAGCAAGAGTAAGGAGTCAGTCCAGCAAGAGTAATGAGTTAGTCCAGCAAGAGTAATGAGTCAGTCCAGCAAGAGTAAGGAGTCAGTCCAGCAAGAGTAATGAGTTAGTCCAGCAAGAGTAATGAGTCAGTCCAGCAAGAGTAATGAGTTAGTCCAGCAAGAGTAATGAGTTAGTCCAGCAAGAGTAATGAGTTAGTCCAGCAAGAGTAATGAGTTAGTCCAGCAAGAGTAATGAGTTAGTCCAGCAAGGGTAAGTAGTTAGTCCAGCAAGAGTAAGGAGTTAGTCCAGCAAGGGTAAGTAGTTAGTCCAGCAAGAGTAAGGAGTTAGTCCAGCAAGAGTAAGAAGTTAGTCCGGCAAGAGTAAGGAGTTAGTCCAGCAAGAGTAAGGAGTTGGTCCAGCAAGAGTAAGGAATTAGTCCAGCAAGAGTGAGGAGTTAGTCCAGCAAGAGTAAGGAGTTAGTCCAGCAAGAGTAAGGATTTAGTCCAGCAAAAGTAAGGAGTTAGTCCAGCAAGAATAAGGAGTTAGTCCAGCAAGAGTAAGGAGTTAGTCCAGCAAGAGTAAGGAGTTAGTCCAGCAAGAGTAAGGATTTAGTCCAGCAAGAGTAAGGAGTTAGTCCAGCAAGAGTAATGAGTTAGTCCAGCAAGAGTAATGAGTTAGTCAAAGCAAGAGTAAGGATTTAGTTCAGCAAGAGTAATGAGTTAGTCCAGCAAGAGTAATGAGTTAGTCCAGCAAGAGTAATGAGTTAGTCCAGCAAGAGTAATGAGTTAGTCCAGCAAGAGTAATGAGTTAGTCCAGCAAGAGTAATGAGTTAGTCCAGCAAGAGTAATGAGTCAGTCCAGCAAGAGTAAGGAGTTAGTCCAGCAAGAGTAAGGAGTTAGTCCAGCAAGAGTAATGAGTCAGTCCAGCAAGAGTAATGAGTCAGTCCAGCAAGAGTAAGGAGTTAGTCCAGCAAGAGTAAGGAGTTAGTCCAGCAAGAGTAAGGAGTTAGTCCAGCAAGAGTAATGAGTCAGTCCAGCAAGAGTAAGGAGTTAGTCCAGCAAGAGTAATGAGTTAGTCCAGCAAGAGTAATGAGTTAGTCCAGCAAGAGTAATGAGTCAGTCCAGCAAGAGTAAGGAGTTAGTCCAGCAAGAGTAAGGAGTTAGTCCAGCAAGAGTAATGAGTCAGTCCAGCAAGAGTAATGAGTCAGTCCAGCAAGAGTAAGGAGTTAGTCCAGCAAGAGTAAGGAGTTAGTCCAGCAAGAGTAATGAGTTAGTCCAGCAAGAGTAAGGAGTTAGTCCAGCAAGAGTAATGAGTTAGTCCAGCAAGAGTAAGGAGTTAGTCCAGCAAGAGTAATGAGTTAGTCCAGCAAGAGTAATGAGTTAGTCCAGCAAGAGTAAGGAGTTAGTCCAGCAAGAGTAAGGAGTTAGTCCAGCAAGAGTAAGGAGTTAGTCCAGCAAGAGTAAGGAGTTAGTCCAGCAAGAGTAAGGAGTTAGTCCAGCAAGAGTAAGGAGTTAGTCCAGCAAGAGTAATGAGTCAGTCCAGCAAGAGTAATGAGTCAGTCCAGCAAGAGTAAGGAGTTAGTCCAGCAAGAGTAAGGAGTTAGTCCAGCTAGAGTAAGGAGTTAGTCCAGCAAGAGTAATGAGTCAGTCCAGCAAGAGTAAGGAGTTAGTCCAGCAAGAGTAATGAGTTAGTCCAGCAAGAGTAAGGAGTCAGTCCAGCAAGAGTAATGAGTTAGTCCAGCAAGAGTAATGAGTTAGTCCAGCAAGAGTAATGAGTTAGTCCAGTTCGTTTCGTTGAATATGTTTTTAAAAGGACATTTGTAGTTGTCACGTTGTTAGTTATTTTGATTTCAAACATTTCTGTTTTCATTATTCGCAATTGTTTGACTAACACTAAAATTAATGAATCAGTTTTCTTGGTGGAAAGATCTATAGGGTAAGAACTATAAACAATAAAATTCTCGTCGGAGGCTCAGTGCATTGAACGTGCGCGTCCATATCATAAAATGTCTATAAAACAGAACATAGTCTTTGAATTCAAAGATAAAGTTGGAATGGAACATCAATTTTTCATTATTAAAAAACAACAACATAAAATCAGAATGTTTTTACAATGCCGGTCTGGTTGTACACTTTTTACCTCGGTAAAAATGAAATTTGCACAATTATTCATTGTCGATGAAAGTTACATGAATCAATAGAAATAAGTAACCAATACGTTAATCAATAAGTCGTAATGGATTTGTCAATTTGTTTTACATACAAATGTAGAAAGCTAAGGGGAGATAAGGCTTGTGTAGTTCGTTAAAATTTTATATATAGATTATTATTACACTATAGAACCTTTTATTTTTATAAGATCTTGAATAGCTCAGTGGCTAACACGTCAGTCATGGAGGTCCAAGAACCTGAGTCTCCATCAATGTAAAAAAAAAAGGTTTTGAAAAAGCAGCACGGAAACGTTCTTCCAGATACTTCCTTCTTCTCCCCCTCCCCAGCAAAACAAAAAACTCGTCCACAAAAATTGATTGGACCATAGCGCACTGAGAATCCTATAAGCTAAATAAAAAAACGTTAAAGAATAGAATGGGTTGCCTGAATCAGCCATGAAAACCAACGACTTATCAGAGCTTAAATCACTAGTTAATATGCATGACAAGAGTGACACTTGAAATTTGTAGAGCGCAAGTATGAGAGAAGAGAATGAGAGAAGAGAATGAGAGAAGAGAATGGGAGAAGAGAATGAGAGAAGAGAATGGGAGAAGAGAATGGGAGAAGAGAATGGGAGAAGAGAATGAGAGAAGAGAATGGGAGAAGAGAATGGGAGAAGAGAATGGGAGAAGAGAATGAGAGAAGAGAATGAGAGAAGAGAATGGGAGAAGAGAATGGGAGAAGAGAATGAGAGAAGAGAATGGGAGAAGAGAATGAGAGAAGAGAATGGGAGAAGAGAATGAGAGAAGAGAATAAGGGAGGAGAATGAGAGAACAGAATGAAAGAGGATTTGAGGGAAAATAGAATGAATGAACAGCAAGTATAAGAGAAGCATTCAATCTATTCAAATAGATCCTTTTGTTGACAAAATAAATTATACTTCATATTTCCTGTTTCTATCTCACTTGTAGGGCTGGAGGCTATGAACGGTTCATTCTCGTCTAAGTTTTGTTAACACACATCTTGTTACTCTCAGACTCTCCTGTTAGAAATGTCAAGTTGGCCCAGTTCGTAACCTCCGCTCTGATGTTTTATGATCTTGTTGTCACTACGGTATCGGAATAAGATCGTTAATAAAAAGTACCCTGGACGGACCAATGATCAGTCAGAAAAACATTCAGTTTGAAGTATTTACTGCGTTTCATTATGACTGGTACTGTAATGTCAATGTATGCAGGATTACTAACCTCTGATAGAATTTTCCACTAAATATTTTGCACTGCTGCTGTTATATCATTCATTGTGGACATTTTATGACACTGTTTCGAGAGGCAGATAATTGTGTTGTTGATTCAAGTAAAGTAAATTATTGGTATTTTCCAAAAGAAAATAATTGTCTGAATGAGTTTAAGTCCGGAAAGATGAACAACTGTCTTATATTTAAATATGCCTGAAATCCATTTAGATCAGTTACAATTACAACGATATGACAGAATAGGATCCTTTTGGCCAAGTCGGTGAACACTTTTCAAATGAATATTCTGGATCAATAGACAGTGGATGTGTTAAGATAAATGACCACCTTACTATATATTATGTCCTGATTTTAAACGCCATCCTTCGGCAAGCTTAGCAAAGAGGAAGTCCTTGGGAACTCTACCTTCTGGCTTTCGGGTTACATGAACGAGTGCTCGACGTCTTCTTTGTATCCATTATGCATAGAGTGTATGTTTATTTCGCAACTTCCCGACTTTGTTACTGGTTGAAAACACAATCTTTCTAGGAGATGTGTCGCAAACAGAATGTATGAAAACTGTTCATTCTATGCTTTGTATATATGTATACTGGCCTGCTTCCACTACTTAAATCAAAGTGTTTCTTTTGTTGTTGATTTAGAGCCATTTATTATTACAGTTTGTTTTCTCTTTATCAAAAAATCCTGAATTCATTGATGAACCAGCAAAGCCAAAATATTTTTTTTAGCAAGCTATGGTGTTGAACTTTGTCAAATATTTTAGAAAAATCGAATAGAATAGCATCTAGTTGCTCATTATTATCTAAGCCCTTTTGCAAAATCATCCATTAGTCCCATTAGTTATGTTTCACATGGTCTATATTTCCTAAAGCTATGTTGGTATGGAGTAAGGACATTATGTTTGTCAAAGTGGTTCACAGATTTTGCTACATATTATGTGTTCTAGGATTTTACATGTGATGCTGGTTAGTGGTACTGGTTTGTAATTACCTTTGTCATTTTTTTCCTTTTTTAAATATAGGAGTGACGATAGCTTCTTTCCAGCCCCTTGATACTGATTAAGAGATGCCTAAACACGTATTTTGAGCACTGTTGCTAGCTCATTACTTTGTTCTTAAGATTAATCTAGCTGGAAAACCTTCAGGTCCAGATGATTTATTCGTTTTTTTAGTTAGATAAATAATTTTTGGATCCCCATTTGTTGGGACAAAATGGTTCTGCAAAAAAACATCAGTGATAATGGTGAACGCTTGAGTTCTCTCTGCGCACCCAAAAAAAAAGCCGGTGAATTGGAAACACATATTTTAAGAATAAACAAATCCACAAGAAAACATAGTGATCACCTAACTGAGAAACCTTCAACGAGATACATTTGCATCTAAAATAGATGGAGGTCATCTCTATTGAACTTGCGGACCACACAGAAGCAGATATTAGCTCATACTGAAACGCCAACCCATAACGAGTCACAAGACACCGACCATTTGTGATGGACAAGTTCAAAAACTGCTATATTGCAAAACAGTTCCAACTGAAACTGAAGAACCACTTCGGAGCTCTTGCAGATATATTGAAGAAAAGTGGGTCAACTTCAGAGATACTACTACTAAGTACACAGAAGAAGTCATCGGAAGGAGACGAGGCTCATACAAAAAGAAGGAATGATCTAAGATCTTTTGGACAAATATTTGTAGTGTCTGCACAGAGACTGCTGAATTTCAATGTTTGGTACAGAAGGAGTCACCATAAGAACGTAACTCACTGTATGATTCATCGATATATATTAGCAGCAAAGACACTATCACAAGCATTATATATGATTTCTCTTCAATGTCCGTTATAGAATTCTGGATCAATTGTTTGCAGTCATTTTGTTCTATTTGAGATTTTTTCGCAACATCATCCTCTTTCATTTCCAACAACATATCTCTGTGAAACATGATATTCTGCCTGGTAGTTATCAACCTAAATACAGAAAAAACTTTTTCAGAAGATGTGAATTCCTAACCTAGTGAAATAAAAATAAGCTCAGTCATCGCAATAAATTTTGCGTGTTTCAAAATACTATGGCAACAGTTTTGTAGCTGAAGTTTACTGTGTCAAAGACTGTACGTTTCCCATGCTTAGCCATACTTTTAAATTGTTAGTTATAATGCAACATGAATATTATAAACACGCAATAAAAAAGTAAATAATTGAATTTAATAAAAGTTCCCTTTTTTTGTAATTGAAGCATACATTTATTTTATACTAAATAAAGCTTTTGCCATATTCAGTGTATAGATCAGCGATCTACATTTTGATAACGAATTTATAACATTAGCTAAATCACATTTACCTGTGCACTAAAATTTATAGATGGGGGTCGCCGCCAAGTGAAAAATTGAATTAGGGGGTCGCAGAACTAAAAAGGTTGAGAACCGCTGATGTCAATAAACATCGTATTCAACCATTGATGAGTTCAACTAATTATGAGCAAGTGTGAAAGTAGTTCATGTGATTTTTCTCATCCAGTCTCCTGACTACATGCTCAAAGAATGACAGTTTTTTTTTATGCTAGCTTTAGTTTGTGTATCACTGATCTAGCGTCATGTTGTCTTACTTAGCTAAAATAAATACTGCGAAATTGGGTTTACCTGATTTGTTAAAAGGTTTAGTTTTTTAGAGGCCCCGTAAGAGGAAAAAGCCGCTATTAGGTTTGTGCACAATGTCCGTCTGTCACACTCAGATCTCAAAAACTAGAAGAGATATGAAAAATATTATTTCATCATTAAATGCGGCTTGAAAAGTTTAGGTGCAACGGCTACTTTGGTTTTCTAAAAGCAAACCGTTTAATTTATAAAATTAATTATGCAAGCGATTTTTTCATAAAATTACACCTATTCTAAAACAATTACGTAAATGTAAGGGAGGCAATGTTACAATATGCTAACAAAGATGGAAAGTTTTTGTGTATTTTCAGTATCACGAAGTCAAATATATTTATAAAATGTACAGGAAATGTTTTTAACAAATATAAATAATAGTTAAAGATGGTTTTTCTGGTCAACTAGCTGGCAAAATTAAAAGAAAACATTTTTGTTTGTTTATAAAGGCTAATAATGCACTTTGTATGTAAATATCACGCACATTTTTTAAAATGGACTTTTTATGCAGCGACTTTCGTGCAGTAGCGTAACGTCACAACATCACCGTATGCTAAAACCAATTCCTTAAACTTTTTAAAAAATCAGATTTTATTTTTTTTTTTGTTTAGTGCCCCCATCCGAATAAAAAAAAGATTATTTTTGTGCGTTTTAACTGTTGGGCGGTCTGTCCCTCACGAATAGATGAACAAGTAACACTAGAGGCTATTTTAAATCTGATTTAACCTTTAATTTTTCATTCAGAAATATTGCAATAGTTTTAAGTATCTATAATAGATTGTTCCGGATGTTTTGTGAAAAACAAATCAATGCCAATGAATATTTGTTTGCTCTTTAACTTATATTAGATTTTAATTCCATGCTTAAACATTGCAAGAAACACATGATCTTTAATATATTGTTCCGGTTTTTTAATGTAAATAGCATATAAATGCTAAATAAAAATATCTATACTGATTTATATTTCATTAACTATAAAGTTGTTTCGGATACTGTTTTATAAAAAATAAATTAAGTCGAATGATTGTTTGAAATCGCATAATTGACTAATATTACACTTATATTCTTTGACACTACGTCACTATAGTTTATCAATATCAATTGTTCCGAATTTTTAATTTAAAACAAATTTATGTCAAATAATTTAATTTTTTCCAAAAATATCGACAATAGGTTATTCAGGATTTTAAAATAAGAAAGTAATTTACTAGAAACTATTATTTAAAATCAATTTTTATACTTATTTTACAGTTAATTTTCTTGCCGAAACATAATAAAAGTTGTTTAATCGGTAAAGAATGTTCCGGATTTTGTTTCGAAAAAGAAATCGACCTACATTACCTTAAGTTTCTTACAAATCGTCGCCAAAAATGATCCGAATTTTATATGAAAAATCTAATAAAGCTAATAAATGTTTGAAACCCTCTTCTAATAAATAAAACAAATAATTTTCTCATTTACGAAAATTGGTTGTTCCGGATTTTTTATGAAAAAATAGTTTAACTCTATTTATGTAAAATCGCACTTCTCTCTTACACTACATTTAATTTTCTAGCTAAAACGTTAAAAAATCTAATTATCGTTAATATTATGCTCCGATTTTTAAGGAAAACAACTTCCTAACACCAAAGTATGGTTTGAAAAAATCTTTATAAGGATATGGTACATCTAATTTTCATAACAGACCATCCCACAAATTTAATTAACGGCATTAATCTGGAATTCTTATTTTCTTTCACTATAAATATATAAACCTCCGGAACAATCTATTATAGAAACTTAAAACTAAAGCGATGTTTCGGAAGGGAAATTAAATTTTAATCAGATTTTCAATAGCTTTTAGTCTTTTTTTCCCCTCGCTATTAACATAACGGACAGACAGACTGACAGACAAAACAAAAAAAAAAGCATCTTTAATCCTTTTATATATATATATTAAGTCCATCAAATGAAATGCTAAAAGATCTCACTCGGTGCACCAATGCCTATGAACACTCGACAAGCTGCTCGTATAGATGACATTTTTTAGTCTAACTAGGCCGTGTGACGTATTGGATTTTTTCCCTTTGACGTCATATGGAGTTAATTCTTTAAATGCTAATACAACTCGGTATAGTAATGTTTATTAAACCTCGTTATGTGACTCGCATTTAAAAAAGACATAATAGCTAGATTTAGATCTAATCTAGATTTTTTGCACTAGATCTAGATTTTTTTTTACACTAGAGCTAGATTTTTTACACTAGATCTAGAATATTTTTTTCTTACACTAGAGCTAGATTTTTAAAACTAGATTTAGATTTAAGTTCTAATTAAAGTCATTATAGAATCTAGATCTAGAATTTCTTGGTCTAGTTTAAAATGTTTGTTGTTTTACATGTTTCGGATGTTCCTTCAGAGTTGTAGTCCAAACCTCCCGTAGGACGACGTGGGTGGGAGCGGGCAGGGTTTGAACCTGGGACCATCGATAAATCCAAACGACAGTTCAGCGCGCAAACCGCACTACCAGACAGCCATGATTTAGACTAGATCAAGATCTATAATTTTAATTTATAGGCTTAAAGTGTAGATTTTTATTTCTTAAGTCTAGATTGTCAATATGTCAATATTGCAACGTTATAAAATACTAAAACTTATCTACTATTTTAATATTTCATATTGCAATTAGTCTATTAATTGATTATCTAGTGTTTTTTAATATAAATCTTATCCAAATTACATCTACATTATCCCAAATATATATTTTAGATCAGAAGATATAGATATTGAGAGTGCTAAATTAGTAGTTTAATTTAGGTAGATCTACATCCTCATTCTAGTTCCATTTAAATGAAAATGCTCAATACCAAAAGATGATCTTAAATCGCTCTTGTGACATATTGTACATATCCGGTAGTTGTCATTCCGTAATGTGTAGGTATATTATCAATAGTAGGCTATTAGTTTGTATCCAGTTTGTCATTAAATTAAGAGCAATGACTGGTCGTGCGGTTAGCGCACAGGACTGATTATCTCTACGGTCTCGGTTTCATACCCTGCTCGATACCCTCCGTAGTCGACCAGCGAATATGCGGATCCGACAGGGATCCGTCTCCCACGGGGGCCGCCTCTGAGTTTGTGTGGAAACACAAGCTCTCTTTGTAATCTTGTTTTTATTAGAGATAATTTAAGTAGTTTTATTTATTTTTACGGCCAGGGACTTCTTATTGTGAGAGAGACATTAAACATATACTATGGTCTTTGCCATGATCTAAGGAACATTCATGCCAAATTTTATCAAGATTGGTCAAACGGTTTTGATTTTTTCAGAACAGACCATACATACACATACATACATACATACATATATTCATATATACATACATGCTCCTTACATTGTGCTTTACATTAGATTATGTTTCAAATGGACCTCAGAGTAGAACTCCCCTAGATGACTTACTGGACTGACAAGCTCCATTTGTCCAATGGTTAAATAAATAAATGGAAAGATAGGGGCTTAGCCCTCGGCACCAAAATTAGACTGATGCGCTCTCTGGTCATGGCCACATTTTTATATGCTTGCGAGTCGTGGACGTTGAATGCAGAGCTAGAGAGGAGGATCCTAGCAATGGAATTGAGATGCTACAGAAGGATCTTAAGCATCACATTCGAAGACCGCATCACAAACCAAGAAATCAGAGACAGGGTACTGTAGCGATCGGAGCCCATGACGACCTGCTAACTATTGTAAAAAGACGAAAGCTTAAAACCTATGGCCACATTACAAGATCTACGGGGCTCGCAAAGACCTTCCTTCAGGGAACAGTGCAAGGAAAAAAAGAAGAGGCAGACAGAAAAAGCGATGGGAGGACAACATTAAAGAATGGACGGGCCTGCCATTGAAAGAGGTTCTAAACAAGGCAAAAAAAAGGGAGGAATGGAGAAAGACGGTCGACAAATCTTGCCTGGTGCCCCAACGCTCCAGCAGACGAAGGGATAGGTAAAGGTAAATAAATACAAGACAATCTCTTCACTAAGATAGAAAAAGAGGACACGTATGTGTTTAGTTTTCGTCCTATCAGAGTCCAAGGGCAATCAAGTCATTTGATAATTCAAAAAATTTCATCAGATTAATTTATTTTTTAATTTTGTTTTATTTGATTTTATACAAAGTTTCAATTCGGTTGTTTCTGAAGAGTGAGGAATCTTGAACGGTGTAAAGGATGTTTCCATGTTGATACGCATTTTTGATATGAAAATGAACGGTGAACAAAAAATTGTGCCAACACTAAAGAAAATTGAGTAAAGACTGGCTGGTGTCTATGAAAGGAGAAAAGTCAACAGAAAAAAAATTCTGTCGGGGCAGAACCCCATGTGAGGAAAGTTACAAGAATAGGCTGCAGAAGAAAACAAATCCTTGTAAGCACAGTGACAAGAATGTGACACATGACAATGGAAAGAGATTTTAGCTCCTGTAAAGAGAAATAGTAGTTGTCTTGTTCTGGTATTTGTAGTTTGGGATAAGGAAATGAAATCTTCTGTAAGTAAAAATAGATTAAAGTTGCTTACTGTTTTTTATACCACTGGCAATGCATCTTGTAAAAACGCCCCCAGTAGAAATAATGAAACTTAGAATGAATGATCTTCAGTAGAATGAAGTGGATCAGCTGCGTGTCATTTGTTTTCTCAGATTGTTGTTTGTGTCAATATTGTGTTTCAGTTTGTCTTCATAAAGTCGTACAGAAAAAATTCGTACCATGGGATACAATGATTCGTTGAAAAATAATTTAGCAAATAGAAAGACAATCACTTATCAATTAATTAACCTAATTTTATCTTTCAAGTATGCAAAGTTATGGTTTTGTATTTAAAGAAATTTCGACATAGATTTACATTTAATAGTTCATCTGCTTTATGTAACGACCAAAAATAAACAGTTTTATATATATATATATAAAAGAATACATTTTATTTCAAAAAAACGATTTTATTTAGAAGTCCTAAGTGTATGTGTATCAGTGAGAAAAAGTTCTTAGCTTATTTGTCGCATAGGGAAAACTTGAGCTCGACTGCTGTATTTGTTTAACAATTTTTTAAAATTAAAATTAATTTTGGCTCTACATCTTTTATGAAAGAAATTGTTTCCAATTCCAGTGACGTTAAAGGATAAAATTCTTAACACCGCTTCACACGGCTCACTTGGCTAGACTACACCACTCTTGACACCGCGTCACACGGCTCACTTGACTAGACTACACCACTCTTGACACCGCGTCACACGGCGCACTTGGCTAGACTACACCATTTTTGACACCGCGTCACACGGCTCACTTGGCTAGACTACACTATTCTTGACACCGCGTCACACGGCTCATTTGGCTAGACTACACTATTCTTGACACCGCGTCACACGGCGCACGTGGCTAGACTACACCATTCTTGACACCGCGTCAAGGAATTTTAAGTAAAATTTCTATAACTTAAGACATGTGTTATTAAAGATTCAAACCTACTCGTTGCCAATTCAGGCTCAAAGAGTTTCACCACTGAATGAAATGACCAGCCTTGTATTCGCCATACCCGTGATCCTCGGTTCAAACTCCTTCACTTTTCGAATCGTTTAATTTACTATTCAGGCTGTTACTTGATTTGGGGTGGGGGGGGGGGGGCGGTGGCTGAGTGGTGAAGTGCTTGGCGTCTGAATCTGGGTTCTAGTTCAAATGTTTGTGAAAACTTTGATTTTGAATTTCGGGATTTTTAAGGCTGCTCTTGAGTCCACCCAACTTTAATGGGTATCTGACTTCAGTTGGGGAATCTCCCATCTCGGATCAAGGTGAAATTTCGCACAATAATTTTTTTATTTGTAATTAATTATTTATTTTATTAATTATTTTGTTTTATATCGAAGAAGAGAAAGGAATTGGTCTTGACAGATGTGGCGGTATAAGCTAAATTAGTCCTTTTTACACTTTGTGTATAGAATTAGGTCGTAGCTTAAAAGCTGGAAACTAACAATAGATAGCTATGAAACCTTAGCTGGCACAGCGGATGGTGTATTGGCTTGACGAGGCTTAAGCCATCGAGTCTGAATTCAAGTCGTACAAATTTGTAAAATTAAAATACATTTAAAAAGCAATAACCGATACCCCAGTCTCTCCCCTCCCCCGCTTTTCCCAATGGTCCAGACAAGTGATAGGACCATAACGCATTGAGAAAGCTAAATCCATGAAGTGGCGCTCAACAAAAGCAATTGGTCAAAATATTTATAATCGCACATATTTATTATTGTTAGTCTAGCTCTGTTACAAATTTAATTGCATTACTGATACAAAATAATTAATACAATTACACTTAAAATAAGCTTTGTTTTTTTTTTAATATTTCTTTTTTTTTTATTATATCATGGACACGAAATTTTATATAACTCAAATGTCATGCAATCCAACTCTTATGTAATGTGTTCAGACGCTTATGTGATACGAATGCTAACTTAAACTAAACCAATTCATAATCAGATGACATGAAACATTTATGTATAGTTAATCGATATAACCATTAATAATCAAGTGTGATTTATATAGTCATACATCATGTAGAGTTTGTTGGGATTGTTTTTATCCCCGAAAAGTTGCATGGACTCAGTCCTTAGGCATCCTTCCGAAGGTTCTTTTTTGTTTCCCTATAGGCCTAATTGTGTCATCTAACGACCGTTTCCACCCACCGTGAGTCTGAGAAGTATTGCTTCAGCCTATTATTACTTACCTTGGGTCTAGAACGAAGTAAGACATTTTCAAGTTTGAAATTGCAGCGTTTAAATTGACCAAAAACGTTTTTTATTCGCAATTTCAAACCAATTTGTTTTTTAAAGCCAACAATCAAAAAGTACAAAATATACGTTCTTCGGTTTTTAAGGCACTCTTTTTCTGCATACATTTCAATAGTTCTCTTTGGCGTGAAAATTGTTGTAGTAGACATTATATAAAACAATCTTTTTGTTTTGTCATATAAACTGTCATTGCCATTGACTGAATATGTGTTTTTGTGTGTACAAATTGAAGGGCCTAGATCAAGAAAGTAGTAAAGTCTCAATTTGGTCAATTGCAGAAAAATGGCAAGAACACTTTATTTTATGTTCTACTTTATATTTCGTTGTTGTGGACAATGAACAAAATTTAGTGTTACCAGGCTTAATTGGCTACTTTCCACTGTGCTATCTTGATTTGGGGAGAGGGACGCGTTGCTATCTGGGGCGATTCTCTTCAATTTACTTTTCTGTCAATGTCATTTGGATTTGCCCCATTTTTTTTCATTAAAAGAGATAAATAAAAGAAATATGCTCATGATTATTCAATATATGAGTCTATTCTAATTATTGATATTATCTGGTATAGTAACATGCTCATTAATCTTCGGACTCTAAGACGAACTTTATTATTATTATTATGTTATGATATTATGTTACATGACTAAAACCAATGCAGTAGTTTAACAGGTAAATTGTGTTTCTTTTGTTAACAAACAAAGCAGTTATGTCCATGCAGTTTCATGCATAAAGTGGCTTGGCTATGGATGTCGCTTGTTCAATGTGAGTATGTACACTGTTGTACACATATCTACACTTATAAGTAACTAGCCTGACATTACCCGCGGCCTGCTGGCCTTAGTTTGTGTTTACTAATCTAGAGGATTGGATTTAGATGTATGTTAAACTTAGTTAATGATCTTTTCAAGTTTTTTCTCTTTCGCTACGAAAATAAAATTAGTTTTGCGAAAATGGGTTTACCGGAAGCCGATACATTCATATCTATTAAAAACGAAAGAAGCGATAGACGAATAGGATATAAAGTACAATTAAAACGGGTTTACCCGATTTGTTAAATGAAGGTTATAAGTCAGGACGTTCTGAATACGCAGATATATGGTAGGAATTTATGTAAAAATGATTTTGAAAGACAAATTTGAAGGTTAATTTTATTAAATAATGAAATCAATAGACCTTCTTTTGTATGTTCATGTGTCAAAGTAAAAAAACTATAGTCGGCCATTTTTTTTTCTTAAGTTTGTTTTAGGGCTACAATATATACACTAGGTCTAAGTTAGTACCCAAGAAACATTTCTGCCAAGTTTTATCAAGATTGGTCAAGCGTTTTTTTTTTTCTATTCCTAACATACATACATACATACATACATACGCCTTACCATCTACTTTATAGTATAATAGAACTGTGTGTACAAACTGTAATCGAAGGAGCGTTATAAAGCGGACCGTTCCATTTAGACGTAAGAGATAATAATGTTCACGTTGTTTCAAGAGTGTGGCGTCAAGGTAGAGATTAGATAGAGAGTCATTACAGGCCAGGTGTTAGTTCGTTTGGGAGAGTGTTTTGGCCGTTCTAACCAAACCTAATACATATTAGGATACGCTGTTTACAAGGTCTGAAAGGGGAACTTTACTTTTTATTTCTTAAGTCTGGGTAGGGAGAGAAGTGATATTAAAATTCTTGTGAGTTTTTTATTTTATTATTTTTGTTATAAGTAAAAACAAAACATTGAGTCCATGGCAAAATAAACAATATATAGTCTGGGAACAAATCAACGGGCATAGGCAGTTGTTAATGTTTTGTATTTTGTATATTTCTAATGTATCAGGGGGAAACAGTTTCACACTGACCTACAACTATAACTAATGACTTAACGTCTCAATTCTCAAAAATGTAGCAACATCGGTATAAGAAAACTAAAACATTTATTCTAAGGATATGACCAGAGTAAGTATTTTACTTTCGTACATGTAATCATGTTTAATGGTGTAAATAAGGAAAGTTTGTTTTGTTGATGTAATTTTTTAATGTCTGTTTTTATGTTTCGCGTACTCTCAGTTTATTTAAACAAATAACACTGGCAGCCAAGCCTAGAACTATTGGACAGGAGTTCATAACTCTTCTTGGTAATGTCACGAGCTAGTTGCCCTTGGCTAGGCGGTGTAATTTATCTTCCTGTTTGCAGGATACTTTTATGCAAGTTTCCATAAAGTGATTGAATCGACTTGAAGAGAAGGAAAGGGAAGTCAGCGCATAAGTCGTTCATAAACTAGAATCACAGAGGTCCTTCTAACAGTTACAGCCTGGTCAAAAGTAACAGAAACACTGCCGGTCGATCAGAGCGTAAGCATGTTAAACAGCGAGAATGGTTTTAAAATTTAAAAAAAAACCCGGATCATAATTTTGAAGGTTTAGCGGCTAGCCAATGAACACTCTTTGGACGAGAGTAAGACGTTTCTTGTTTATTCCTCGTTTTCTACTTTAGACTGTATCAGAAGTTGTAAGAGTAGTGTCCCCTTGTCGTCTTCTTCTTTCCTTCACCCGCTAGACAGATAACTCTGTTGAGAAACTTAAACTTATTGGTAAACAACTTAATACATCTAAATTATTAATAAATTACAAGTCTTTATATAGATAGTAATTCTACATGTTCTAAACGTATTACTCATTCAAATATATGCATCAAGACGCTCTATTAAGCGATGCCATCAACAACTCTCTGTAGGTCCAGCCAATCAGTCTGTCACAAATGATCGCTCGTACAAGTCTTTAAGGTCAGACAGTATACAGAAGTTATATTTCAAAAGCAGAAAATTATTTTTCCAACCGAGTTTCTAGAATCTAGAGTGTTGCATTGCAACCTGTTGTGTTACACATGTTCATGTCAATGAAAGTTTGATGCAAAGTTTGCACAAGTCATGCTGACATCCTTCTCTTGAATGAGTTTTAATCAATATATTTTTTGTTTACAAAGAGTTTGTGTTGAATATTAATGACCAGAAAAAAATAAATCAGAGACAATGTGATTCAACTTGACATGCTGATATTAGAGTAATCGCCTTTTTGGTTTTAACTTATATTTACCATGCACTATAAAAAATAAAGTTGGTTCTATAGAGGAAATTGTCAACTAACTTAATTTCTAAAGAAAAAAGAAACTCTATAAATATTTGTTAGAGAGAATCAATTGAAGTTTAAAGTTCATAGCGCTCTACGAGATGTATTTTTTTATAACACAAATATAATTATGACTTCCTTTCTAATATGTGTGGAACTAAAATTTCTAGGTTCATTTTGGATTTTTTTGTGCTGCAAATAAGGTCAATTTAAATTTGAATACTTGCAAAAAAAATTAGTAGACGTAGGATCGAAAACAAAACGTGAAGGCTTTGAGGCCCACTTGATATCTGTGTGGAGAAAATGTAATTTGTCAGTTGATTCCTGTACTTGTACACTAGAGGGAATTAAGTTTTCATTAAATAAGTCACTAACCTATGTCTGTTAACTCACATCCTTCAGCACACATTCCTGGTAGATCAATAAATGTTTCAATTCAAACCTTTTGTTGCTGATTTTGTTCAAATCAACTGTTTTATTTATTCTTTGCTTTGAAAACTTCAGGTTCTTATATACTTACAAAAAGTATATAGTGTTAACATCGCTAGAATTTTCTTTTGTATATGTTACTTTTCAATAGTTTCAACCAAATCTTATACCAAGACTATCTGGTAAACATTTTGTCCACGTTATTACTACCACTTCTCATTCTCGGATCAACTTTGCACTTGTCGATGACAACACATAAGCAAAAAATTAACCTATTTATTAATCAATTAGTCCTAATTCATTCATTAATTTTTCTTTACATGTCAAAGTTGAAAGGTCATAAGTCTTGTGTAGATAGTTAGGTCGTTCGCTAACAATTTTCATTTAACTTGAAAACTTCTATTTTGATAATTACTTATATGGCTCAGTGGCTAACACATCTATTGAAAATCAATTACACGACTAATTCAAAATAATTGATGCAATTTCACCCATACAAGTGAGTTTTTAAAAGTATTTTTATTTAACTTGTTTATATTATTACTGTTCTAATATATTAAAATTTAGACTTAGATCCTTCCACGCCGTTCGATGCAATGGGCTGCAGGCTGTCTGTATAAGATCTGTCACTGGCAATGTCTGAAGCCTCTTCCCATCTGGTTTCCACTGCTCTGGTCCTTCATGAAAATGTGGCTCCAAGTTATACGAGGACGTCCCTCTTTGCGCTTTCCTCCATCTCATGTCATAGGATTTCTTTGTCTGTGACGCGATCTCTCTGACTCCTAAAATATGTCTTATTTTGCTGAGCCATATTTATCCTTTTTTTTCCAATTTGTCAGATGATTTCTATATATCGCATGCATACGTCGCTGTTCTGATCACGATTGTGTTTAATAGTTGTATTTTCTCTCAAGTAAAATAGCTTGTCTTCTTTCAAATAGGCCTTAGCCTTTGGGAAATATTCCCTGCCTTTCCTGTTCGGCACGCTACGTCACGGTAGGCATCCCTTTCTTCTGCTATGATTCTGCATACATATGTGAACTTATGTGACTTGCCAAGTCAGACGGGGGCACTCTTTGACTTATAACCCACTCGTACAATTTTAATTTTAACCAACTTTATGTGGAGGCCAATTTTAAGTCCCTCTTCATTTAGCCTCTCGCCAGTTCTTGTATGCATTTTTTTGTAGAACGATTTCCGTTCACGCCATGGAATATCGAAGGCAGTCTGATTCACTGCTCTCCTCACTATGGTTAGAAGGAAGAGGAAGGGAGACAAGCTGCGCCCCTTTCTCACACCAATCTCGATGCTTTAAAAGTGGTGTTCCTTCATCTGTTATAATACAGCAGCTAGATTGACTGTATAGGTGTCATAGGATCAGAACACATTTTTTAGAGATGCCACATTTTCTAAATGTTTTCCATAGTGATTCTCGATGGACACTATCAAAAGCTTTTTTAAAGTCTACGAAACAAATCATTGGCCGTTGTTGGTATTCGAGATCTGCTCACCCCATGATCTGCCTCTTCGGAAGCCCGCATATTCTTCTCTGAGCCTCTCGTCTACGGCCTGTTGAAGTTGTCTCAATAAGATCAATGCTGAAAACTTTGCCCGAGACACAAAGGAGGTTAATGCTTTTTCTAGTCCTCAGGGACTTCTTCTGCGCTTTCAGAATGATGACTCACTCTACTTCAATATATCTGCACGAGCCCCGAAGCGGTACTTCAGTTTCAGTTGGAACTGTTTTGCAATATTGCAGTTTTTGAACTGGTCAGGGTCGTGTGAAAAGTTTTGGTTGGCGTTTCAGCAGGCGTTTGCATTTGCCTGGTAGTGGTCTGACATCCGCTCATTAGCACTACACAAGTCAAATAGAGACGACCTCAATCGCTTCTAGATCTCATTGAAGTGATTAGGTGATCGCCATGTTTTCTGGCGTAGTTGTTTATAATTAAAATATGTGTTTCCAATTGAGAGTCTGTTGGACGCGCAGAAAGAAACCAAACGCTCACTATTATCACTGATGTTTTCTGTAGAACCATATGGCCCCATTACGTATTCAAAGCCAGTTCGGTTGCATCTGATTTTGGCATCAAAGTCTTCCATAAGTAGAATTAGGTCAAGGCTGGGTGTTTCATGAAGTGTAGTTCGAAGTTGATTATAAAAGCATGATGGTATCTTCTGCATCTCCCCACACTTGAACCATAGCGCACTTAGCTTACTGTAAGCATGAAAGATGCCCTATATAATATAACAATTTTTGAACCCGATTTGGTTTGGGTGTAAAAAGAAAAAGCCTTGCCAGCCCAATTCATTGGTCTCGAGCAGTTTACCGTAGACAAGAATCATTAACAAATCTGGTAAGCATTCCGAAGACACATTTTATAGTCAAAATTACAGAAATATTTTGAAGTTGGTGAAAATTTACTATGCAAGGATGCTCCAGTTATAAGAGAAACAACCTTTCTACCAAGCCGAGATGTCAGTACCTTTAGGAAATGAATTGATCGTAGTATAGGGTAATCACGTTAGAAGGCAAAAGAAGCCAACTAATTTCCACCTTAGATCTGTCTACTACAGGCAGGACCAAACTGTCACACGTTGTCGGGAAGGTAACATTTTGAACATCCTTCATTGACTTCATCGACTTTAATAATAAGGAGTCGCGGAAATAATTTTGGAGAAAGTCTGTTAGGCTGAGAGAAAACGCTACAATAATTCTCAGGTCGTAAAAGATCAACTTTGTGTCCAGAAACCGTATACCATTTGGGCTTATAAAAATGAGAATTATTCCATAACTTTCCATAATTTTTGGTATACTGCACTGTCTACACATATTTTTCTCAACTTCAACTAACTGTTGGTAAAAATCCTCATCAAAATATCTTTAATTTATGGAAGCTCTTAGTTGAAACTCATAGGAGCGCCATAGGAGAGAAACTGTCAAGATGTAAAGAGATACCTTTGAAAATCTCAAGAGTGACTAGTGACAATTTTGTTGCTAGATCTGAAGCAGACAGATTATTAATAGTTAAGCAGTGCTTTACGTTTCTCACCTGTCACGGGCACCTGTATTAATAGAAATAAACGACGTGCAGCCTTCAAATACAAGGATGATCAATTCGAGACAAAAGTTAAAACTTAAAAAGACGAAGATGAGATGAGCTGATGGAAAAGGTAAACACTAGAGAGCAAGTGTTTCCATCCAGAAAAATCTCAGAAAGCTTTAGGGCTTATCAAAAGGCATTTTTACAATGAAGAACATAACACTAAAATGCTAGACCAATATTGGAATATACGTTTTCTGTTTGGGACCGCTCAAGTCAAGAATACATTAAGAAATTAGAATAAATACAAAATAAACCGCAGTGAGATTTATACTAAACGAGTATTTACATTAGACTAGTACACAGACTAAAAAGTAAGGTATTAATAATACATAAAACAATGAACCATAGCTGAGAAATACAAAAACACAACTTAATAAAATATTCAGACACAAATACAAAATTTCTTTTAATAGGCTTCAGCAGTTTGTCAAAGATTCTTCATGAACCTGCAAACTCCGAAGCAAGAACCTGCTGAGCTCTTGAGTTAAATCAGAGAATATTAATTCACGATTCGAACTAAAATTGATCAAAAACACATTAGCGATCAATGCTAACAAAGTTACTTCTCACTAAGTCTCATTGAACAATAGGAAAAGAATTTTAATTAATTGATTGATTGTTTTACCAGGCACTAAGAATGTAATATTCGCTTCTTTTAATGAAATTGATTTCTAGTATCTTATCCATAAATTTACCATCGTTTCTAAAGCTTTAGTGTGCTCGCCCCATGAGGGTGCAACATGCTGACAAGAGGCTAGAAGACGTTATTTATATATCCCTATTTGAATATTCATCCATTATTGAATAGAAAATTTCAATATGTCTCTGCTAATACTATTCTCTCCATCTTTTTATGACCAGTGTTCTTGAGTGTCATTTCATCGTCTTTTTTGTTCGTGACGCAAACACGTCCACTGCAATATGCCACGTTTAGAACGAAAATGATATTACAAGTATAAAGCCCATAACAAAACATACATTATCTAAATATTCTCCGAATGTCTCTAAAACATCATCTGACTTGCTTTTTAATATTACAAAGCTTCTATCAACTCACTCTGTCTATCTGTCCGTCTATCTGTCCGTCTATCTGTCCGTCTATCTGTCCGTCTATCTGTCTGGTCAAAAGTTTGAATCTGTTTTTACTCCCTTTTCCCATTCTCGGATCAAGGTAAAACTGTGCGCAGTTATTCAGTGAACCTGTTTGAGTTTGAAATAAAGGGAATAACAATATATATATATGGAATTAGTTCCCTTTTTACTTTTGACATGTTTTTTTTTTTCCACTTCCCATTCTCCGATCAAGATAAAATATTTTGCATAATTATTCATAGACGATAACAATACACAAATTAATAAAAAAAAATTAACCAATTAGTAAATAATTTAGTACTAATGAATTTATTGTGTATTATAAAGCAGAAAGGGAGATAAACCCGTACGTTTCAAACAAATGGCAGTACTCATTGGTTCTCTTAGATAAGCTTGTTTTTAAAAAGTATACATATTCTCTTGTGCTTGTTGTTAATAACGATTAATTTTGCGCTTTTGACTCCAGAAGAATCCGTTTCTGCAGGTCAGAATGCAAGAAACATCGCCACAATGTCGTAAGTGGAAATCTGTGGCTTACAAGTAAAAGTTTGAGAAACCTAAACATTAATTAGCAATCCAATGTGGCAGGTTAAAATCAATCAAAACTGAAGAAAGTTTGAAGACTTAAGTTAAGCTTTGACACTTTGTCATGACACTTTCTAAGTACAGATATAAAAATGGTAAAGTCGGTGTCAGTCGTTGCTACATTTATACAAAGAGAGAAAGAGAAAAATACTTACGGTTTTTTAAATGGTATCCAGAATATCTTGAGGCTTGTTAAAGATATTTTCTGTTAATTGTATTTTTTTAAAATTCATTTAATCATGCATATATTCAGCACGAATATTAAAGATTTCAGACTTAAAATACTATCAGCCGCGATCCTATGTGATTCATTCAAATGTTAAGAATGCTTGCGATCACTCAGACCCAACTTAAGAGGTCCGATTTGTATCTTGTTTGAATACAACTAGCATTAACATTGCATGTCTGTCTAGGATTAGACTAAGACATTGGTGGCGTTGATGTCCTGGTGAGTGTATACTAGTTTTACCTAACTCGAATCACTGCTTATTAAATCTTGTTTATTGTTAGTTCATAGTGCAGACATCTTTTTCTGCCCACATCGCGCAAGTTTTTAGAAGTGGAAATATGTAAACAAGATAAAAGGAATAAACCAGTCAAACCGAAAGTAACATTGTTAAATTATTATTGAAAAAGTGTAAACAAAAACGGCGAATATTTCTGTAAGGTAGAAGCAAAGCTTTAATAATAGGTCATTTCGTTTTTATTCTGTACAGTTTAATCACGTAAAATGTACTTATTTGGAGAATCTACAATGTTTAGTGAACAATAGTTATGTTTTTATGTTTCATAAAAGTGAACAATAGTTATGTTTCATTAAAGTTTACATTATGTCATAGGTTATCATTATTGTTACAAAACGTGTTAATGTATAAGGTTTTATTGCTAGCATTACGTTATAGTTATTGACCTACTAACCGAAATAACTATTTATACGACAGAATCTAAAGACGTTACAAGTAAGGGGTTAGAGACCACAGATAGAAGGTCAGTAAACAGACAAGATGAATGTTCTTTTTTATCAAGAAACATTTTGACAATCTGTAGGATCTCATTAATGCTAACTAATTATATCAAAACAGATAGTCTTGACATATTGTACGTCTGGCTGACATGTTTCACACTAAAAACGTTGTCGTTGGCTCATGGGAAGAGAGGCCAACACAATAAAGCATCCATTATGACATGCGCAATACAGACATCTGACTCAAAAGACTTTGTCCAAGATTGTTTTTCAAAGCGACTCAGTGTCCCAGGCTTCGAGTCTAGCTTATAAGCCTACACAAAGAAAAAAAGACAAAATATCAAACTAGATTATCTTATAAAATTACAGATGTTCCTTTAAAAGAGAAGACATTGACGTCATGCGCGAATCTAGATGCTTCATTGTGTCATACTTTTCTTATAAGAATTTTTTCGATTGCCTTAAGTATTTTTGTATGGAGCTGCAGTGGTAGATACTTATCTACTTATGATCTACTTATAATAACTTTGTTTTATAAAGGAATAGAAATGCTGTTATTAAATTTTTTTTTGTCATTAGATTTTTTTTTTGTTGTTGTTGAATTTTTTTTTGTTGTAAAATGTAAAGGTGTTCGTTTTTTGTTTTGGCCACATGACAACTTCCTTAATTCTCAGCCACTGAAATATTTTCTCTCACATGGACCGCTGTCTCAGAGGGAAACGTATTACACAACAATTATGTAGAATAAATAGAACAACAAAATTGGCCATATCTAAATTATCATATCAGGAATAGAGGAATGTTCGGTTGTATTTATCTTACATTTGAATGATCATAAAGCCCATGGTCGAGTGTATTGACTTTCTTTCAAATATCGACGTGTCATTGTCATCGTCTGAATCTCTAGAAAGTCACGTGGAGAAAAAAAAATTGAAATTTACATCCTGGGGCGATAATAACGATGGCTGCATTAACAGTACAGAAAAATAAGGAAGAGACAGAGAGAGAATTGAAGTTGTAAAATTGTATTTAAAAATTTCTCCTCCTCTAAAAACAAAAAGATGTTGGAATAATGATCTCTAGATATTTCATCAGGACAAGAGATCAAGCATAAAAAAAAGAGAAGAAGACACTAGAGAAATGTTTAGAGACAGTAACTGAGGTGGTAGGCTCTTTCATTTGGCAGGTTTTAAAAGTTACATTTTAAACAACTTGAATGCAGCTTTTTAATAGTACTGAACAGTAAAAATAAAAAAATTATACTCTTTACAACTAATATGAACAAACACATATAAATAGACATTATTTTTCCCACACCCAATGCCGGATCAAGTTGAAATTTTCAATATTTTTTATATCTGACAAAAAAAGAAATTATTATTTTGATTGATGTGGAACAAGGGAAAGAAATTATACTTAACAAAAGTGGTGGTATAAGTGGATTTAGTCTCCTTTAAACTTTAATTAAGGGCGTCGCGTAAAAGTTTAAAATTAACAATAAATAGCTATGAAATCTTCTATTTTCATAAGCACTTTGCAGCCACTGTGGTAAGTGTATTGGCTTAACGAGCTCAAACTTTAAGTCGTACAGCTTTCCCTTTTTACAAAAATAAAATACATTTTAAATGCAATCAAGGTAACCTTCACCCTGATAAACCCCTTTTTTTCTCCCCTCCCCCCGTCCCATTTTTCCAACAGGTCCAGACGAGTGATAAGATCATAGCGCATCGAAAAAGATAAAAGAATGAAATTACTCTAAACAAAAACAATTGGTAAAATTATTTCTAATCGCTCAGATTTATTATTGTTTTCTAGATCTTTAAAAAATTCAATTAAATTGTTCTCCCCTCTCTTTTTTTTCTGAGCCGTGCTCTCTGTCGCCTCGATAGTTAAGTGGGGTAACTCTAATCAGACTTGCTACTGAGCGTGATCTATGTAGGAAACAGAATTTTTGGGATACACTGTATGACTTCGCTACACGCAAGGCTAGTAAAATAATTCTGTTCGTAGTAACGAATGAATAAAATGCAAGGACGAATTTATTTCCGTCCGTCTCGTTTAGATCTCAGAAACTAAAAGAGAAAATGAAAATTAGATATCATGATATTTTAGATCATTTAAAGTTCTAATACAACGGCTATACTCTATATCAAGATTTTAGATCTAGTTCTACATGTAGACTTGAATCTAATTCTAGATCTAGACTTAGTCCTAGATCTAGACTTAGATCTAGTTCTAGATCTAGACTTAGATCTCGAATCTAGATTTATATCTAGAACTCATTTCCATTTAATTTTCCCAAAGTTCCAAAAGTCTCATATCGATAAATGGTTGTTCATTTTGTTTTCATTAAAAAAAAAAAAACACCAAATGATTTTTGAAGTTTTATTACTTGAGAAAAAAAAAAGTCCGCGTCTTGAATATTCCTTGCTCATGGGAGAATCTAAAGGGGGCCATCTCTGAGTTTGTGTGATATCACAAACTGTCTTTGTAATATTATTATTATATATTCCGGTTATTCCTTCTCCGGCACTGCCAGGGTCGAGTTTCGTTAAAGATAAACAAAATTCACTGTAATCCTTTTATCAATTCCCACTGACGAATATTTTGGTGATGTGGCAGGTCAGCAGAAGTATAGCTCTCTTACAGGCAATGAGAATCTTCCTAAGAATTATCTATATATATAATTCTCTTCTTCCCTCAAAAGTTTAAACAAGAAGTAAAGGAAAGATCACTCTCTTATTTCTGCGGACTCACCCCACGAAATAACAAGAGGAGGGGGGGGAGAACACGTGGGTATTCACACGTCGCTACGGATGGCTGCGCGCTGGACTGTCCTGCCCGCTCCCATCCCCCTTCGTCTTGCGGGAGGTTTGGACTAAAAATTAAACTATCTTCAACTCTGAAGGAACATCCGAAACATGTAAAAAATTTTACAAACACTAAATAGCAAGGCCGAATTTATGCATTGTGAGGCCCTATTCGAAACGGATTTCGCGGGGCCAAGTTTGGATAGGGAAGCAGATAATAAGTGAAATTTAAGAGTTTGTATTAGAAAATAAATTCGTCTATGCATTTTATTCATTCTTTACTATGTACAGAATTACTTTTACGAGCCTTGCGTTTACCAAAGTCATACAGTATATCATAATTGTTTCCTACACAGATCCCGCTCAATAGCAAGAATTACCAAATGTTTCAATCTATCTTTGAGAATTGTTGACCTCCTGATAAATCGACATGAGGACGCGGGAAATCTGTTTTAATTTTAAAAAAATAGTTTAATTTAATAATTGATACACCTTGAACTAGCGCGGGTGCTATGAAAGTGCGGTTCCTTTGAAAGTGGTCGCATAGGTTACAGTGGCCAAAGACCGGCTATGCAAAATAACGGCGTATGCTACGCCGCCGGTCGACTTGTTATTATTAGTATTTCAATATCTACTTTAACTCTGTAGTGCCTGGTCGCTATTTCTTTGTTTGAATATTAGATGTTGGGAAAAAAAGAAAGCTTCCTTAAACATTGACTAACAATGGTAATATCTACTTTAACTGTGTAGTACTTGTAAGGCTGGACGCCATTTCTTTGTTTCACTATTGGATCTTGAGAAAAAGAAAGCTTCCTTAAACATTGACTAACAATGGTAATTTGACAGTCTCCACGGACGTTCTGCTCACCGCTTTAAAGTAAACTCATCGACTGGCCCTTTGCTATCTGACGGTTAACTAATAGTTTTCATATACTATCATCTAATAGCACTGAAGAGATATGAATCCCGATGTTTTGAAAAGTGTAGAGAAACTGTTTTCTTTGAATCATTTAAAAGACGCACATCTTGCAAGGTTATGAGTTCCCGATAATCTGAACTTCGGTAATGCGAAAGTTCTTTTAATCCGAATAATGTTCTTATTAATTAAACTGAATAACTTAACCTTATTGTTACGTATTTCTGAATCTTCTGGCTAAATGTATTAGTAGGCACACAAATAAAAACACTGCAAAGAACTTGACAACTCAACGTTCAGCTTCATATAACTTTATTGACTATTAACTCTATCTATTGTCACTGTAACATGTAGCGTAGAAGACTGTACAATGTCTGTCAGTTTACAGTTAGCTACACTTCGTTGCAATTCATCTCTTCTCAACTGGCATCGAGACGTATTCCACAGAACAGACCAACGACACACTCCCCAGTGTCGCTCCAGGTCTCCCAAAGCTGAACCAAGTCTTACTCAAGTCTACCGAATCAGAGCCGTACACGTCTTACATCGACTGTAACGCCCAAGTCCACTGTAGTTCGCTGTATAGACTTTAACGACAGTAGTCCACTCCAGTTAACTCTACCCTAGTTAACTTGCATCGAGTCGTACACATTTCTCTTCCACTGTCTCGCACAGTAGAGAACAGTAACGAAGACTGTACCGACGATTTTACCTACGACTCCATACGACTCACTCACGACTCACTTTCACATTAACTCTCTGGCTTATATAGAGTTCCTAATCACTCCTCCAAAGTTGCTAGTATCTTCTGGAACAACCCGTAAGGACACGTCACATCCTGTCTTTGTTTATACATGTACATTCCAGAGAACACTCGCTGCTGTGTTATCTCGTCGGGGTCACACGTTAACCTCTTCCTGTCACTGGTCATTTGTAACAATATATATAAATGTTGATACCGGTCTTAAAGCTGGTACTGCTCAAAATGATGTTACTTACTTTTCTGAAAAAGAACTGAAAACAATTCTGTATCCTTGATTCTTAAATTTCACTGATCACTGTATAAATACATTTTAAAATGCAATTCCGAATAACCTATTACCTTTATAAAATTTGTATTACAGCACTTTATTGACATGGAGATTTAAACATAAAGAAACACTTAGGGTCATTGGAAAATTAAGACAAGCATATTTGTAAATAATATCTTACAGTCTTTAATGTGAGGTACACACACACACACATACACAGTCAACAAGACATTCACCTATAGTCCTATAATATATAGTTGTTAATGCTGGTACTGGTCTAAATGCTGGTATTGCTCTAACTACTGGTACTGGTCTCAATGCTTGTACTGGTCTAAATGCTGTTACTGGTCTCAATACTGGTACTGCTCTAATTACTGGTACTGGTCTCAATGCTAGTACTACTCTAAACGCTGTTACTGCTAATAGCAAGTACCAAAAAACGTAATCGCATTATCCAGCAGCACATATTTAGAATGAAACGTTCATGCATCACTACCTTTAAGCCTGCGCTTGGACTCACTAGCATTAATTGAATTTAGGTGATTTCCTGAAGGCGCTATTTCCACTTCAATGAATTCTATGTCCACAATGTGGAAAATATTGGTTGAAAGGTTTCCTCTGTTTTATAAATTATACCTCATTTTTTGGAAGATATAAAAAATAGAAAGGAATTTTTAAAATATATTTATCGATGAAAAAAACTAAGCACTAGGAAGTGTAGGATGAGCACAAGTACAAAGTCTTACAACGAAAGTAATATACAAAAACAACAACAACAATTATTTATAAACTTACCGGTTCAACTTCAATGTAGAAAAACTAATTTAAACAAGATAGACCAAACTAAAATGAATTATCTTGGTGGTATAAAATATATATCACTGTATATGATCTGTATCTCTCTCTCTCTTTCTCTCTCTCTCTCTTTCTCTCTCTCTTTCTCCCTCTCTCTTTCTCTCTTTCTCTCTCTCTCTTTCTCTCTTTCTCTCTCTCTCTCTCTACGATTCAATTGTACTTGACAGTACTCCGCACTGAACCGTCGTAATGCTCCGTACAGAACCACTCCGTTGAACTGTGCTGTAGTCGACCGTGTTCTGATCACCTGTCGTGCACCTTCTCTCGTCACCCGTCATGACTGCCACACCTCCGCTCTTTAGATAGTCTCCCTGCTGGCCTTCTAGAACCGGACGGAACATCGATCGACGTTTCTAGCTTCGTCACATGACTACATCCCTCGTGACGCCACTGAGTTCTGTTCACGACGGCGATCCTTCCCGAACCGTCCTGTTCACACTCGGCTTGGCTGACCGTTGTAACTCGTCACGGTTGACCGCTCGTCTAGCGCTGGCCTGGGGCGATTTGCGTCGGCTGACTACACTCACACCACTACCCCCATCTGTGCCACCACCAGGTTTATAACACTGCACCCTCCTTAGATCTGTCCGTCCCGGACAGAATCAACATCATGACATTGGCTGTGCCGTTTCGTCGCTGCAGGCGGGGGTCGATCAGTGGCAGTTGGCTTGCCACTTGAGCTCGATGGAACCATCCAGGTTGCTGTCAGCAATGGTCGCTTCCTTCTTTTCCTCCAGTTTGCCTTGACCTGGTTGTCTCGCCGTCGTGCTTTCATCGCCATCCACGTGGAATTCAGAAAACGTTTTCTTCTCCTCCAGTTAGCCTTCATCTGGTTGTATCGACGTCGTGATCGCATCGTCATCCATGTTACATTCAACAAAAGTCGCCTTCTTCTCCGCCAGTTGGTCTTCATGTGGCTGCAGTTATTTCTTGGTAGAATCACCATGCACGTTGGACTACTCAAACGCCTTCTTCTTCTTTTCCTCCAGTTGATCGTCCTCTTGTTGCAGTGACGTTGTGGTTGCATCGCTCTCTTGTCGTTCGGTACTGAGGGCAGCCACTTGACACATGGAGAGGTATAAGATGTAAGGGCAGAGATTACCACGATTGTTGACCAAAGAGGTGGCTTCATTGGTCTTTGCGAAGAAGGACTGGGATGGGCTTCAAATCCACAGGACAGGGAATTGTGGGACAGGACAACATCTTCAGCCTTGTCTGGAGGGCATGCTGTTGGGGCAGGTTGGTAACATTCCTCGTGCAAAGGCCCCTCGTCTTCGGCTTCAGGCTCCATTCGGCTTTCTTCACCACCATCAGGACCTCTCTCTGTCGTCTCAGCAGCGGACCAATCGTTCAGACGTTGTCGATGACTTTCATGGTGCAAATGTCCATCAACTTCAACGTCAGGCTTCCTTGGATTCTCTTGACCACTATCAGGACTTCCCTCTCCAGTCTTGGCAGCTGGACCAACGTCTGTTGGGTTCAAACCTTGCTGGTATCTCTCGACTTGCATATGTCTTTCAACAGCTTCGTCAGGTTACAATGGGTTCTCGTGATCACCATCAAGGCTCCTCTCACTGGTTTTAGCATCTGAACGAACGTCTGTATTGATGATTCTCTCCTTTACAGCAGGTATGCGTTGGTTCATGGCGGCTATCTTGGTGTTCATGGCATCTATCTTGGAATTGATGTTTCCTAGTATTGAGCTCAAAAGTTCCTCCACATCTGGTTCTACTTGAAAAAGATACGTGTCTGGATCTTCCTCTTCTTCCACTATTATGTCTTCACGGAGGCTTGCTTGTAAGGTTTCCTTGTTTCCACTTGTCTTCAGCCCTCGATCACGTAGCTCTCGCTTCAGTTCTTTCAATTCGAGTTCGTACAGCAGTTTCAGACGAGCCATAGTAGATCCGTCCCAATCCGATTCGATCCGATCCCACTTCTAACACCAGTGTTACGAATCTCACTATCCAGGCTCTCTGCAAACTGCACCATACACCACCAACTTAAAGAACTTGACAACTCAGGGCTCCAGAGAAACGTAACCCTTTAATAGATGAATAAATAACAGCCAATACTGTACAATTGGCAACACTTACACTGTACAAATATCTCTTCGATAACACTGTTCCGCCGTATCAACTCTTGCACTGGCCTCTCCGTCTCGTTCCGGGCTTGCACTGGGTTCAACAGTTCAGGACTGACTTCACACACTGGGCTTGTTTTGTCGGACTCGATCGCAGACCAAGATCAAGACGCCAGTCGTCTCAACTGTACTTGACAGTACTCAGCACTGAACCGTCGTAATGCTCCGTACAGAACCACTCCGTTGAATTGTGCTGTAGTTGACCGTGTTCTGAACCCCTGACGTGCACCTTCTCTCGTTAACCGTCTTGACTGCGACACCTCCGCTCTTTATATAGGGTCCCCGCTGGCCTTCTAGAACCGGACGGAACATCGATCGACGTTTCTAACTTCGTCACATGACTACATCCCTCGTGACGCCCCTGAGCTCTGTTCACGACGGCGATCCTTCCCGAACCGTCCTGTTGACACTCGGCTTGGCTGACTGTCGTAACTCGTCACGGTTGACCGCTCGTCTAGAGCTGGCCTGGGGCGATTTGCGTCGGCTGACTACACTCACACCACTACCCCTATCTGTGCCACCACCAGGTTTATAACAATATATATAAAGAGAGAGAGAGAGAGAGATGATTAATATGCATGCAGATTCAAAAAGAAGTGAGAAGTGGCTATTAATCACAGTACTATATATGCAGATTTAAATAAAAGTGACTATTACTCACACTACTATATATTCACACATATCTATGATCTAAAGCTTATTTCCTTTTAGTTTCCACAGAGATGTTATGTGTCGCCGTTTCGACAATCCTAGATCTAAATATTTCAAACATGTTGATTTAATCATCTTATGATCTTAGATTGTACACATAAATTAGTTTAAATAGATCTTTCTAGATCTAGTTTGCACATTTGAAAAATATTCTTAAAATGTGTGTAGTGTTAAGACATCGGCGCGCCTAGTCTAGATATAATGATGTATAGCATGGGCGTAGTCAAAATTGGGGAGACTGCTATTTACCATATTTTTAACACATTTATTTAAACGGTTGTAGATTTTGTCAATTTTTTTTTGTTTTTTTATTTGTATTGATAAGTTATGTAAGTTCTGTTATACTAAGTTTATTAGTTTTTAAAGAGAAAAAATCTATTTAGTATGCATATAAGTCAGACATAATTTAAAACAACAATTAATAAGTAGTTTTTCATATTATGCGTGAACTACAATGCTGAATAGAATGTACAACACGTAACCAAATAAAAAAAAATATTTGTTTTTATTATTTTTTGATACGGAAATGTTTTATTCTTGAGGAATTAGAGATTGGCCCTTTACAAAACAATTAGATCAATTAGATATTCATTATAAGACATCAGTTAGGCCAGGTTCACATCTAACTTCACATTCACTTTCACCTATTCTTTGGTCTGCTGGACCGCTGGGGTACCACACGAGATCTGCTAACCTTTTTTTTTCTCCATTATTTTCTGTCATTTATTTTTGATAGAATTTCATTCTGCCTTTTTACCTGCCTGGGTGGACCACTTCGGTGGCCGATTTTCAGTTTGTGTTTTCACACAAACTGTGTTTGTAACCTTGTTTTAATTGGATGAGAGAACTTAATGTTAAACAATCAATTGCCTCAGTGTCACCTACAAGGTTGAGGTTTTCAAAAAATAAAAAACTGAAGGATAACTAGTAACCAAGGGAGTTTAATATTAAGATATCCATTTTAAAAAAAAACATATACTAAGGCCTAATGTGTCTACAATGTAATGTTCTCTCTACTCTTCTATAACAAATTGTAGGTCAAATATCAATTGTGCTTTTTCACTGTACTTTATTAATGCAGCCTAGTAGAAAAGCAAATCAATGTGTGTAATTTTTTTTTGGGGTGGGAGGTCCGTTATTTTTTGTATATTTGTAAGCACCGGTATTATTTCACATATAGCTCTAGAAGTATCTAATACTTTGAAAGACATAGTACATGATGTCATAGAGAATTTAAGTCAAAAATAAGTTCTACTGCAAAAAATCGTGCACACTTTTAGTATGTATGTTAGAAATTATTACATTATTTCAATAAAGATAGTAAACAGTTAACAACATTTAATTGTATTGCGGTTTTCAATGTTAAGTGTTTAATTTGATTAGTTTCTCGAAGTGTTCACTACCTTGATTAACCAGACATTTATAACCTCATTGTGTACTCTTCATTAAGTATCTGTGGAAATAATAATAATAAGGCTTGTCTTTGAGTCCAAAGATTAGTGAGGAATGCAGTATTTCCATTGGCTGCGCAGCCCCAGCTGTAACCTACATGTTCGCCACAAGAACAACCATTGTCCGCAGGTGGTCGATTTAGATTTTCTTTTCGCCGTCTGCGTCTGTCCTTGGCGGCGGATTTTCTTTTGGTTTCAAATGTGTATTCCGCTGCCTTCGCGAATGACCTCCAGCTGTCTCGTTCTGAGGCAGCATGCAACCGGGTTCTCTCTTCCATGTCAGCTAAGGCAAGTTGGCGCCTAAGCTGGTCTTTGAAGCATTTCCGTGGGGCGCCTCTGTTACAGGATACGTGTCCTGCCCAAAGTAACTGTCGGACCATAAGAAGGTCCTCTATACTGTCCATGCCGGCGTTCGCAAGGACATCGCTGTTTGTAGTGCGATCCTGCTACCGTATGTCCATCTGTGGAAATTAGGGGTGCACCGGATAGTACTTTTTGATATCCGGCCGGAGCCGGATATAACCGGATAGTAAAGTTAGATATTCGGCCGGAGCCGGAGCCGAATACCTACATGACTCAAACAGCTCGTTTTACTGAAGTTTTTGCAAATCTTCTATATAACATACTTATATTCATATTATTTTGTTATTACTTTCTTACTTTAAACTCTGTCACTGATTGATAAATTAAAAGGTAAAGTTCAATCTTGGTTTTATAGCGTAAATCTCTCTTAAGTACAATCTAAGTTTTATAGTGGGTAGATGTTTGTGTTCATGTATTTTACACCATCAACTTGTCATTAGGCTCGTGTTTTGACATTAAACTAACGCCATATAAGTGATGACTTTTTATCAGCCATTATTATTCCTTTTCAATTTACTAAATGCCCTTGCAAGCCACTTTTATACCCGTGGCTTGTGTAACAAAATACTTGTAGGGGTGTGTCCTGTAGTTCAGCGCTCTAATTGACATTTCTCTCCAAGTAAACAAACTTAGTGTCATCATCTAGTGACCTCTAGACAGTGTCAATATGTCTTAACAATTTGCGTTAATCCATTCTGGCTTAAGAATGGTCAATGTCTATATTCTCTATCAATACATTGTCATGGATTAAACAAATAAGAAGTTGGGGGTGTTGAGTCTCTTGAGCCCTCCCTTTAAAGATACCCTTGGTCAGTGTCTGTTTGGCTTGTAGTCCTAACTCATAGTTGAGACTTAACTCAAAGTAAACAAACTTATTACCCGTCCAATAGTATAAAAGGTGTGGTTTGTGGTCCAGACCCTTGATTGACAACCTATCTCATAATAAACAAACTCATACCAAATCAACCTTATAGAGATTTGGCTTGTAGTCCCGCCCCTAATACAAATTCTACTCCAAGTAAACAAACTCAGTTCCCTCATAAGATGTGACCTCTAGACATCTGGCTTAATGTGGTCAGCTGCCTATCTGTGAACTCAATGTTATTGACTAAACAAACAAAAGGAGGTGGGGGTAGCTCATCTCTACCTCTGGAGATATACTCGCACAGCTAGACAGACGTCTGGTCAGATGACGTAGTCAAGGAATGTAACATTTTAACATGTTAACTAACTTACTCAAAGGTCAAGACAAATTGAAAAAAGTGCCAGCCATTGCATCTCTGTATGTAAAGCGCATTTATGATGTAAAGTTTCATCTCTATTTATATTAAGTTATTAACATGCCTTGTCTTTATAATAAACGATGTTTGGTGCATATTATTAATGGCTCTATTTTTAAGCACATTATTTTGTTTTCGTATAAACATTAATACATTCTATAACAGACAGTAATGGAACGAGGTCCACTTTATGCATATTAAATAGGTGTATTTTTTACTATCCGGTTTACTATCCGGTAGTGATATCCGACCGGAGCTGGATAGCACCGGATAGTAAAAAATGCCGGATATTCGCCAGAAGCCGGAGCCGGAGGGACTATCCGGTGCACCCCTAGTGGAAATAAATATTTGTTATATTACATGTATAAAAGTTTCATAATACTGAAGTTGTACATGAAGCCCCCCCTCCCTTTTTCCATAGCAGTGTATAATCTTTTCTTTGTACATAAATATATAATGATCTTATGATCTCATTTGTACATAAATGAGTGTACATTATGGACACGACTCTATGCAAACACTGAACAAAATGAGAGAACCGGACAACTCAATAACCTGACAACTGGAGGTCCAAATAGAGTAATACTAAAAGGAATAATCAAATACTTTACAAAAAACGAAAGTCTGTGATCGCTGTACTCAGCTTGTACCGGAATCTCTCGTCTTGGCCTTGGCTGTACTCAGCTTGTACTGGAATCTCTCGTCTTGACCTTGGATGTACTCAGCTTGTACTGGAATCTCTCATCTTGACCTTGGCTGTACTCAGTGTCACGTCCCTAGTGACACCTCATTGTCCACAAAATGAGGACATTGTACCTATCTCAAATCAGGTCAGCGTACCCACGCTTAAATGCCAAAAAGATGCCGATTAAAACTTAGCTCAAGACTACAGCAGTGAAACAAAATTAGCATAGCTTAAATTACAAAAACAGTTCCTAGTGACACCTTATTGTTCACAAAATGAGGACATTGTACTAATCTCAAATCAGGTCAGCGCACTCACGCTTTAATGCCAGAAAGACGCCGATTAAAGCTTAGTTCAAGGCTACAGCAGGGAAACATAACTAACCTAGGTTAAATTACAAAAACAATTAAAAGGAAAATTAAATGTAAACGGGTCAAGTAGTCAAGGATAGGTATTGAATTGTCACTGTTCTTTATCCTAAAGAAAGATATAAGGAGTAGTAGCTTGAGACCGAGGGAGAGCTAGAAAGTTAGGCTTAGAAGTCGCTAAGTTTTAAATTAAATATTTACTCATTTTATTGAATATTTTCACTGAATCCTGTATCTGTTTTATATATCTTTGTACGTACATTTATTGTTTCAAGTTCAAGTTTTAACATGTTAACTAACTTACTCAAAGGTCAAGACAAATTGAAAAAAGTGCCAGCCATTGCATCTCTGTATGTAAAGCGCATTTATGATGTAAAGTTTCATCTCTATTTATATTAAGTTATTAACATGCCTTGTCTTTATAATAAACGATGTTTGGTGCATATTATTAATGGCTCTATTTTTAAGCACATTATTTTGTTTTCGTATAAACATTAATACATTCTATAACAGACAGTAATGGAACGAGGTCCACTTTATGCATATTAAATAGGTGTATTTTTTACTATCCGGTTTACTATCCGGTAGTGATATCCGACCGGAGCTGGATAGCACCGGATAGTAAAAAATGCCGGATATTCGCCAGAAGCCGGAGCCGGAGGGACTATCCGGTGCACCCCTAGTGGAAATAAATATTTGTTATATGACATGTATAAAAGTTTCATAATACTGAAGTTGTACATGAAGCCCCCCCTCCCTTTTTCCATAGCAGTGTATAATCTTTTCTTTGTACATAAATATATAATGATCTTATGATCTCATTTGTACATAAATGAGTGTACATTATGGACACGACTCTATGCAAACACTGAACAAAATGAGAGAACCGGACAACTCAATAACCTGACAACTGGAGGTCCAAATAGAGTAATACTAAAAGGAATAATCAAATACTTTACAAAAAACGAAAGTCTGTGATCGCTGTACTCAGCTTGTACTGGAATCTCTCATCTTGACCTTGGTTGTACTCAGCTTGTACTGGAATCTCTCATCTTGACCTTGGCTGTACTCAGCTTGTACTGGAATCTCTCATCTTGACCTTGGTTGTACTCAGCTTGTACTGGAATCTCTCATCTTGACCTTGGCTGTACTCAGCTTGTACTGGAATCTCTCATCTTGACCTTGGCTGTACTCAGCTTGTACTGGAATCTCTCATCTTGACCTTGGTTGTACTCAGCTTGTACTGGAATCTCTCATTTTCTCGTCTTGACCTTGGTTGTATTCCTGTAATGGACGGACCTGATATACTCCCCTTTTTCGTCTTTAGAAATCTTAGTCCTTTTTAGATCATCCGATGATCCATATCACTGGTGATTTACACCGGAATAGTTTACATAATCAAACATAGCTTGCCCAAGTCACTAGTTCAATAATAAGATCATTAGTTCGTTTTCAATCTCATTTTCTTTGTATAACAAGATGTGTACACGCTCATTTTCTTAATCCATTTATAAGATTTGATGATGTTTCCCTCACCTTTCAGTACTCCAGCCAAATAAAAGCTCAGCGTTGAGAGAATGTTTCCATTTGTCGTTGCCAGTGTAAAACTAAAAAGATAACGTTCTGGATCTACATGTACATTGAGATATCTGAGACAGGAGTCAACACAATTGTCTAACATATACCTCTTATAATAAATATATTTCTAACTTACTTGGTTACATTTAAAGTTCGGTTATTGAGAAATGCAAAACTTTAAAAAAAAACACACCAAAAAACTAGAAAATTTAAGAAAAGCTCCTTTGTTAGGAATACATTTACAATGCATTCTCTCTGCAGTTCAATGGAGATTTACGGATCTTCACAAATTGCGTTTGTTGATTCCCGAAAGCTTTCCTTTGTATTACATCGGGGTGAGATTAGTTCATTGTCAAATCGTCTTGCTAACTTTCATTGTTTAATTTTGAAAACACATTTTTATATATCCTATCATACTTATCTTGATAAGTCTCAAATAAAACAAGAGTTTAGGATTAGTAATATAAAGTATATCAACATTTGAATTATATTGGTCTAATGGAAGCTACAAAATTAATTTTGATAAAATCATAGTAACTGTATCATCGAGTGTCGATTATAGAATTATTACATTTTGCTATTTATATTATTTTCTACATCGTGGAAGGAACCGGGGAGGAGGGGTCGGGTGTTACGAGCAGATAAGGCTCTTAATTATTCACCAACAGACTCATATATAGTAGCTTTATGAAGACTTTAATCGTGAGTATCAATTAACTAATATATCAATAATAACTTCGTTTACATTCCTCCATGTTTGGATTCTCTTCTCTCTCTCTAACCCTTTCAACACGCATTCGCACTATTTCACTTTTACGCTATGCTGCGGGGTTCAAACCCTCTTCCTCTCACCTTTGCAGGAGGGCGATTGAGTGACTGTAGTTCAGGCAAAGTATTTCATTTTCAACCCTCTCTTTTAAAAGTTAATTTGTTAGTTTTAAAACGAATAGATACCCGTGCGTGCTTCCATACTTTGAAAACAAGACTTATGTTGTTTGTTTTATTCTGACTGAATTCTTTTTATTTATATTCTCCAGTGGAGAGGCTCGCCCATTGTCGCTTACTGAAAATATCAGAGTTTGACCCGAATTTTGATATAACATTAATAATTAGCGCAATACACGAAAGAAATAATGCCACAAATATTAACAGATACATTTGAGTGTTTCTAATAATGATTGATTAACGCCGTCACCTCACAAAACGCGTAGATTTATTCGAAGTAAAAGGAAGTTGTTATTTGACGTTACCTTTCGAGAACCTCCGAAGTCTTTTGCAACAAATAGCTCATACTAATCTAGACACGTTTAACGTTCTTTCATACTTAGACTTCTTAGATTTAAGATGCATAAGACAGAGAAAAAAACTCAAAGAATGTAGATTGTGCTGATTATTCTTCAAAAAGGTTTTGTCCATAGCATGAATTAATGTTGTATTTGGATATACAATTGTGTACTATTTCAAACCAGTATTACCTCAGATACTGATATGTCTGTTACTATTATGCTTCAAAACACTCTTTATTAGTTGAGATAGAAAAGGAGCAACATAAGGTTGCAAGTTTGTATGCACTTGATCTTATGCATATCTTTTGGTCATTGTCCCCGACAAAAAAAAACACTCATAAAAAAAAATAATTTTAAATTAGTTGTAACAATGTTTCTTGAAATAACCCTGCATTTTTTTCTATTTAATATTTGTTAAAAAAATTTTCTTTCAATACAACTGAAAACTTTAATTGTCTTTGGCCCATTGCATTTCGTGTAGCGTTCGGTTTGAATCAGTTTTATTTGAAGCTATTCCTCGTTCTCCCATAACTTCAGACAGCAACTCTTCCGAAATCAATACGCTCTTATAACACGTTGGATGAAGGGACTACTTTCACGATCTTTCTGGGTTTTTTTTTCTCGCGACTGCTGATAATGTACTTGCCGTCTTATCTTATCTTATATAATAAGGGTTACTTCAAAAAAGAAGATGATTACATCCGTCATGACAAATAGGTCATGTCTTGTTTCAGAACATTAGCATTACTGCAAAATGCGGAAAGAACAAATGAGCAACATGATAAGATAAAGAGAAAGAAGAAACAGGTCAGAAAGAAATGAAATTCTCCCAAGATCTAACGGACCAGAAATTAAGGAGCATAAGGAGCACTGCACACCGAGAAGAAATCCCTAGATGGACACTGAAGGATAAAACTGTTTCTCTTAAAAAACAAAATAAGTAAAATATACAAGAAATACTTAAACAGACACAAGAGACAAATAGTAATGATACACAACAGTGAGTAGGAAGAACTACACACTGTGAAACTGATAATTATAAGTTTATAATAAGTTAATAACCACAACTAGTAAGGAATAGTATTCCTGTTTATTAGAAATTTAAACAGAAAAACATACAAAAATTCTTATACTAAATGTAATTGTATCAATTAGTCTGGATTAGTCTTGTAATTATTTTTACAAAAAAATATTTCTAGTCTAGACTATAATAAATCTATGCGATTTGAAATATTTTAAACAAATGTTTTTGTTTAGCCCAATTTCATGCATTAGCTTTCTCAATGCGCTATGATCCTATCACTTGCCTGGACCAGTTGGGAAAATGGGGGTGGGGGGAAATGGGGTATCTATCTGTATGAAAGTTGATCGTGATCGCTTTTTAAATGCATTTTTTAATACGTTGTACCATTTGAATTCAAACTCAAGGGTTAAAGCCTCTTCAGAGGAACTAATTCAGTTTATACTATTTCTTTCAAGTACGATTTCTTTCACTTGTTCGATTCCAAACAAAATAATTAATTAGCAATTATTAATTAACTAATTGGTTAATTTTAGCAGGAATAGCCGTTACTGGTTATGTGTGGTCATCTTTCCGTCCCGTTTAGATGTCAGTAACTAGAACAGATATTAAAAATCCGATATCATGATATTGTAGATCTTTCAAAGTTCTGATGCAACGGCTACCTATTGTTTTCTGAAATTTTTAAGATCTACTATGCAAGCAGTTTTTTCAGGAGACTATTTAGTAAGGAAGATTGCTATTTTGCATATTTTAACACATTTAAAGAATGTAGAGCGACACAAGTAAGACATTGAACTCAAGGGAAAAGTTTCTTGTTGAGGCTTTTGCAAAACAATTAAATCAATTACATAATCAGTGAAGCCAGTTTCACATTGAACTATATCTTCATTACTGTCAGTTCATTGAATACAAATAAATATTAATAATGTGATAATAATATCGTTAATTAATCTCCGTATCCTGTGGTGATCAAGTCGTTAGTCGAACTATCAATACAACAGTCAATACAAGACTTTCGACATAAGCACATCTCTTCTTTTTGTATCGACGGAGATGGGTTTCTATTTGTTGATAGTTTGTAGTTCATAGTTTCAGATTTTCTTTCTGCCTTTTTACTGCCTGAGCCGATCACTTCGGGGTCCGATTTTGAGTTTGTGTTTCTACACAAACTGTCTTTGTTAACTTGACCTAATTCTATACACAAAGTGTAAAAAGGACTAATTCAACTTATACCGCCACATCTGTCAAGAACAATTTCTTTCTCTTCTTCGATACAAAACAAACAATTAGTAAAATAAATAAATAATTACCAAAACTTCATTCACTCATTGCTTTTGAAAATCGATTCTTGTTTTGTCAGCTACAAGAAATAATTGTGTGCACAATTTCAACTTGATTTGAGTTTCGTTATGGGAGATATAGCGTGTACAAACTTTTTACCAAACTCACAGACAAAGTGAGTTGATATGAGGTTTGTAAACATTAGGTGTGCACCGGATAGTAGCTCCGGCTACGGATTCTGTCGAATATTCGGTCTTTTTTCCACTATTGGGCCATATTCGGCTCTGGTCGAATATCACCGCCGATAGTTGGCCGAATAGTAAAAATTACACCCTGTACCTATTGAATATGCCTAAAGTGGACCTCGTTCTACAAATGTCTGCTATAGAATGTTTATATTTAAAACATAATAATGTGCTTTAAAAAAGAAATAAAATTTTACATAAATAAATAATGTTTTAACGTTATTAGATTTATCGAGAATTCTCTTTCTCTCTCTATATGTACAAACATTCGGAACAATCTATTATAGATATTTAAAACTATTGCGATATTTCGGAAGGAAAATTAAAGATCAATCAAATTTTCAATAGCTTTTAGTTGTATTTTTTTTTCGATATTAACAACACGGATACACAGACTGATAGACATAACGCACAAAAAATGAGGTTTTAATCCTAATATATATATATATATATATATATCTTTAAATGAATTCTATTAGAACTCTAGGGACTATAGACTATGACTATGAACCCTCGTTAAATATCTCGTGTTAATAAATTTTTTTGTTACTAGCCCATTGTGACGTAATGGAATTTTTTTCCTTTGATGTCATATGAATGAATGCTTTAAATGTAATGAAAAAAAAACCCTCGGTGCACCAATGTCTATGATCCCTCGTATTGATGAGACATTTTTAGTCTAACTAGGCCGTGTGACGTAGTGGATTTTTTTCCTTTGGCGTCATATAGAATGAATTCTTCAAAAGTATGTTAAATCAACTCGGTATAGTATTGTTTATTAAACCTTGTTATCTGACTCGTATTTAAAAAATGGCATGATAGCTAGATTTAGATCTGATCTAGATTTTTTAAACTAGGTCTAGATTTTTCTTTACAGTGTATCTAGAGTTTTTAAACTAGATCTGGATTTATATTCTAATTAAAATCGTTGTAGAGTCTAGAGCTAGAATTTCTAGGTCTAGTTTATGGATTTCTAGATTTAAAGTGTAGATTTTGATTTCCAAACGTCTAGATCAATATTGTAATGTTATAATATACTAAAACTAATGTACTATTTTAAAATTTAATGTTGCATTCAGTCTATTAATAGATTATCTGGGATTTTTTTTTTCATAAATTTAATCTAAATTATTCCAACTTTATATTATAGATCTAGATCTAGTGGATATAGATTTCAGGATGGCTGCCTGGTCGTGCGGTTTGCGCGCTGGACTGTCGTTCAGATTTATCGATGGTCCAGGGTTCAAACCCTGCCCGCTCCCATCCCCCGTCGTCCTGCGGGAGGTTTGGAATAGGTAGTATTTATCTTCGATTCTGAAGGAACATCAGAAACATGTAAAACATTTTACAAACATTTTTACAAGGGTGCTAAATCAGAAGTTTAGTTTAGGTAGATCTACATCCTTATTCAGTTTAAATTATTAGTTTTATTATTATTATTATTATTTAAATTATTATTATTATTATTATTATTTTAACTATTAGTTTGTAGCCAGTTTGTTATTAAGTTAAGAGCAATGCCTGGTCGTGCGGTTAGCGTGCTGAATTGATTATCTCGACGGTCCCAGGTTGTTTGTTTGTTTATTTTACATGTTTTAGATGTTCCTTCAGAGTTGATAGTTTACTTCCTAGTCCAAACCTCCCGCAGGATGGGAGCGGGCAGAGTTTGAACCAGGGACCATCGATAAATCCTAACGACAGTCAGCGCGCAAACTGACCAGGTAGGGTTCATACCCTGCTCGCTGCCATCCTCCGTCGTCCAGTCAGAAGTTAATTATTTTTAACTTAGAAGGAACATCCAAAACATTTAAAACAGAGAAAAACAACATTTTTTTACAACGGCAAATAAATCTTTAAAGCATTATTATTTTTGACCATCAAAATTAAATCACGTCTTGAATATTCCTTGCGAATTGGCGGATCCGACAGAGATCCGACTCCAACGTGGGCCGCCTCTAAGTTTGTGTTATAACACAAACTCTTTTTGTAATCTTGTTTTTTTTTTATTTAGACCGTGTCTAGAAGGAAGCGGAAATGAAAATACAAAAAGGCATTAAAAAAAGGTGACTTAAGGGAAAAAAAAGAAAATATTGAAATGAATCTCTCTATTCAGGCTCTCTCTCTTTTTAATTTTTTTTTACCAGCAGTATTTACTCAATACTATTGCGTATGCCCAAGGAAAAAAACGCGTGGTGTTCAACGCCATCAACTATACACGCTACACTAGGACTACACTACATCTATCTGACCAGGTTATTTAAATCAGTCGAACATACAGTCTATTTATTTATTTATTTTTTTGGGTAGGAAGGGTATAGATCAGTTTTTTCTTCTGTATTTAGTTTTCATAATACTATTAGATCTATATAAATGTAGATCTAAAACTAAATGTCAATAACAGGCCTACAGAAATCAATTTAATGTATGCTTCGACATCATCTAAGATTCAAGCTATAAATAGATAACAGCTACTATCAGTATTAAGCCCTTGAAACCAGAATTGGTCCTCGGACTCTACACTATAAGCCTGATGACCAGTTGTTGGACTGAAAGTCATGAATACATACATCCGACCACTGTACAAGCCAAATTGCACTAATGAGAGATTTACATTAGTAATTAGTTCAAAATATATATATATATATATATATATATATATATATATATATATATATATATATATATATATATATACTAGACATATGTTACCCGCGACCCGCGGGTCTTTATTTGCGCATTACTGTCGATATAGTTACTGAGAGTGTTTTGTAAACAATTAAACGAAATAATAATGTAATAAGTAAAGCGAATGTGTCAATGTAAAAATAGTGTGAATGAAGCTATCAAATCAAAATATCTAATAAGCTTAAATCCATTTTCTCAAATTAAAACATTTGCTTGTAGGCCTACATATATTTTAATAAAATTTGAGCTGAATAGACTTAATTCTGTATGTTCATGTGTTAAAGTAAAAAGTAGATCTTGAGGTAGACATAGATCTAAATCTACATTAATCTAGAGTTAAAAATTGGCTTTTATAGAGTTCATTCTGTGTTGCGCATGCGTGACCTTTTTTCATGAATGAATATAGGCCTATCTCAACACGGCTACGCAGCTTTATTTAGCGAACAGCGAACGAATGTATTAAAAATACTTTAGAAAAACAAATTTGAATGTTAACTTGATTAAAATATGAAATGAATGGACAATAATTAGTATGTTTATGTGTTAAAGCATAAAACTATCTTTGCGAAAAGAAGTTTTATCATCTTAGAGTTCAATAAGAGTTTTAGACCTAGGCCTAGGAATAGACTCAGTAGAGAGATGTGTTAATCACTGTTAATGTGTAACCATTTGGTATGTCTAATAAAAGGATGTTCGCCAGACATTACCCGCGGCCTGTGGGTCTAAGTTTGTGTTTACTAATCTAGTGGATTGAATTTAGATGTATGTTAAACTTAACTAATTATCCTCTTAAGTTTTTTCTCTTTCGCTACGAAAATAAAATTAGTTTTGCGAAAATGGGATTACCCGAAGCCGATACATTCATATCTATTAAAAACGAAAAGAGCGATAGCTTTGTTAAATGAATGGGATTATAAAGTGAACAATTAAACGAAATAATTTTTATTACGCGATTCATGAATGAATATAGATCTAGGCCTATCTCAACTCGGCTTCGCAGCTTTCGTAAACGAATGTAGCTTTAGAAAACCAAATTTGAATGTTTATTTGATCAAAATATGAAAAAAAATGGACTTTAATTAATATGTTTATGTGTTAAAGTATAAAACTATTTGTGGGAAGAGAAGTTTTATCATCTAAGAGTTGAATTAGAGTTTTAGATCTAGGGATGGGATTATAAAGTAAACAATTAAACGAATTATTTTTTAGAACCCGATTCATTACGGTATTGTCTAATAAAAGAATGTTCGTCAGGAAATCTGTAGTCACAGATATAAGAACTAATTTATGTAAAAAAATGCTTTTGAAACACAAAATTGAAGGTTAGTTTTATTATATAATGAAATCAATAGACCTTCTTTTGTATTTTCATGTGTCAAAGTAAAAAACTATCTGCGCAAAGTGTATTTCTTAAAATTAGATCTAGGTCTAAATCCTTTCGATCTTTTCTCATGCCAACATTGTTAACCATCGCCTAGATCCATAAAATACTACAGATGTAATAGAGTCGGACAACTTTATTTTTTTTTAGGGTCTTAAGTTTGTTTTAGGGCTACAATACATACACTACGGTCTAAGTTAGTACCCAAGGAACATTCCTGCCTTGTTTTATCAAGATTGGTCAAGCGGTTTTGATGTCTATAAGTAACATACATACATACATACATACATACATACATACATACATACATACATACATACATACACCTCACATTCTACTTTATAATATATATATATACATATATATATATATTTTACATAGACCATCCCACACACCCCCTTTACAGTAGATGGCCTCGTAGATACACACATTCATGTTACCCAGATTAGTTTGTGATAGGCCAATCTATTTATAAATACTGTTAAACTTTAATTCATCATTCAGTAACAGTGTTTATAACAATAAGGTAAAAAAAAAAAAAGGAAAAAAAAATTATACGAATATAGGTATGTTATTTAATAGTTTTACAAAATGTTCAGCAACACAAGCTATTTTCAAGACATGTAGATCTCAGGCTTCGGCCGAATATCATATTTTACTATCCGGACATATCCGGCTCCGGTCGAATATCAAAAAGTACTATCCGGTGCACCCCTAGTAAAAATAAGTATTTGATTTAGTATTCTATAAAAAAAAATTACTGTCACAAAGGATCCATTACCGAATAAATATTCATGAATATGAATACATTTTTTGTTTACACTATAACTTTGATTCAAACATTCTAGATTTGTTTTTAATCTAATAGTTGTGCAATAATAAATAGCTGATACATTTATCAAAATATATACATAAAAAAGCTCATTATATGCTTTTAGTTATATTGACTCTAAATATTCGATGTTACACACTAAGATATCAAACAAATGTATTTCTTGCAATGAACAGTTCAAAAAATGTTCTTTAACGCTAAACACTCGATATGTTGAGTTGTTGTATATGTGTTAATGTGTGTGGTCATTTGTAACTGGATCATTTTGGTGACTAATGATATGCTGCATACGCAAGTCTTGGTAAGGTAGCCACCTAGGAAAATACCCTGGACATTAATCGGTAGACTGGCCATTAAAGCTAAGCAATAAAAATCGTTATGTTCTTTTCTGAAATTTGGATGATAGATTGGTCATGATCATTCACTAGTCTCTGATGTTAACTGTTCCAGACAGCACTTGAAGAATGACATATAAACTTTATTGTACTATAAGATTTAGTAAAAATCTGGTATTTGCCAAAACAATATATGTTAATTTTATACAATTTTTTGTTCAACTTTCTAGTGGGAAACAGCAAGGGCCAGAACGTGAATCAACACGTGCCCATAGTGTCAGTAACAAACAGATGACAGTTTGTTGAACTAAGTTACAGTAACACAAACAGATGACAGTTTGTTGATCTAAGTTACAGTAACACAAACAGATGACAGTTTGTTGAACTAAGTTACAGTAACACAAACGGATGACAGATGGCACATTACACAAAAGTTCTAATTCTCAACCTGTACGTAAAAGTCTTATTTCTTTCATATTTTCTTTTGTTGTTTCTAAGTCTTTTTCACTTAACGCTCTTCAAGTTCTTATTAATTGAAATAGCAAAAAAAAAAAAAAATAGAATTTCTAGAACAAATAGAGATCGACGTAGATAAGTAAATAAACATTTTGTTTTTAAATATTCTGTAATGTTAGCTAGTTCGTTCTGTGTAGGTCTTGACCTTACTTTCAGCTCCATAACGAAGTCCATTACAACATTGTAAGTTTAGAACGCCCTCTTCATGTCGAAGTGAACACAAAACTGATCAGACGTGACAATGTAACTGATCAGACGTGACAATTTAATTTATCAGACGTGACAGTGTAATTGTCTCAAACGTGACTATGTAACTGATCAGACGTGACAATGTAATTTTTTCAAACGTGACTATGTAACTGATCAGACGTGACAATGTAATTGTTTTAAACGTGACTATGTAACTGATCAGACGTGACAATGTAATTGTTTTAAACGTGACTATGAAACTGATCAGACGTGACAATGTAATTGTTTTAAACGTGACTATGTAACTGATCAGACGTGACATTGCAACTGCCTAATACTCCTAGTGTGACATGTGGCTGCCTCACAGGGAAAAGATATTTAATACAATAAGAGGAAGCTGCTAATTATTTGAGCAACTCTCTATCCAAGTCAAACCAACAAGTTATTCACCACTTTGCCATATCATTGAAACAAGTTTTGTATTTCCTTCACTTCACATACAGAAACAAATAGCTTTTCTTTTGGAAACTTAACACTTCACAGATCAAGGTGGGCTTGTCGTATGACATATCTCTTGACATCTGTGTCTGAAGTGACACCTGAAAATGACAAATTAGTCTAGATGTACAGCCTTCTCTAATTTGTTGGCTATAATCAATACATGATGGCTGGCAACAGAGTAGCAATGCAACTGGAGACCAAGAACATTGTAATTTTACTCAAAATAATTTGCGAAGAAAGATAACTGTATAGGAAACTGTAGTCACGAACCGCCTAAAGTAAAAGTGATTGAAAAACAAAGTGTAAAAAATGTTAGATGTAACTGTAAGTAATATAAACATTCGTAGATTGTGGAAAATTCGTTGAATATCTAAACATTATTTGATTATCTTGTCATTGGTGCATTATCCAAACATTTAGTCGTTGAATAAACAGCTGTCCAACATTTTATTATATCTATAGACCTAGTCAACCGAATATTAATGGTCGTTAGTAATACATATTTTTTTAATATTACATTATTGTGACCACTATTGTAAAACCATTTAGTTTCTTGTCTTATAGGCAATTAACCTTATCTCTCTAGCTGATGATTTATTTGTCCATTAAACGCTCTTTTTAAAGTGTTGATCAACCAGATGTAAAACTATGTTGTACTTCTTGGAGTGTTTTAAATGTTGACACACCTGTTTTTATATTGTTCTCCTCTTTTACATCTCTCTCTCTTTCCCTATCTCTCTCTCCCTCCTTCCCTCTTCCTCTCTCTCTCACTCTCTCTCTCTCTCTCTCTCTCTCTCTCTCTTCCCCTCTCTCCCATGTGGTTTTTCCGACACCAGGAGAGAATTACAGACGCTGTGAACGTGCAGATAAAAATAAGCAGAAGGCGTGCTTTGAAGTCCAAGATTTAGGTCATCGGAATGTGCACAGAAGTAACCAATAGCCAGATCAAGTGTTACTACTGACCAGAACTATCAAAATTGTGTGCTTAGTACAATTGTATACATAAAGAGTTAGAGGTCGATGACACAACTAAGTATGTAGGTATGTTGACAATGTTGAAGAATCAAGACAATTCCTCGTTAGACAATAAGATATCTTCAATTAGAAAACAATATACAATTAATTTCAGTAATCAATACAGAGAAATGGTTTCAATCTCAAGCTGAACACTTATGGACCGCAATAAAACCTCTATTAAACTCTTCGTGGAAACGGAACCTTCTGGGTGAGTGGAAAAACCAGGACTTGGATCTCGAAAACGGCTCTAATGATTTTCCTTGAAATTTGACAGTTAATGTATAACGTTGGAAAAAGAATAACTAGCTCGTTGGCAACAATGAGAAAATTCTAGTTTGATCGTTATAAATTTTCAAAGTATAAAAATAAATTAATTTAATTCATTGCTAGAGAACTAGAAAATATTTATCTTGAAATGATTATATGTCATTGAATATTTCAGCATTCATTCAACAGTTAAATAAATTTATGTTCAGGAACATTTTGCGCATCGTCTTCTAAGTCTAGAGCTAAAGGCCTATTAATCGAACACATAAAGACTTATAGATCTATTCCTTCGCTAAACAAGAATTCTCTCTTGATGGGGAGATATTTTTTTAAAAATATAATATTCGTTAGTTATTGAGATCTAAATAATCGCTTTATAAGTAGCGTAATAGAGGTATTGTCTTTTTTTACAAAGCTTATATCAACTTTGTATGTCTGTTAAAAGTTTCTTCCACACCAAATCTCGGATGAAGTTGAAATTTTGCAAAATTACTTCTTGTACCTAACAGAACATGAATCAATAAAACATTTAATCAGTTAGTTAATTAGGTAATTAATTATTTGATGTGGTATAGAACAAGAGAAATAAATTGTACTTGACATGTGGTGATACAAGTTGAATTAGTCCCCTTTTGAATTATAATAGAAAATTAGGAAGTCGCTTAATTAACAATATATATAACTGTAAAACCTTCTATTTTCACAAGCATTTCTCTGGCACAGTGTTTAGTGGATTAATTTGAAAGCTTGAGCGCTCGAGTTCAAATTCAAGTCGTCCAACTTTTTTTTTATAAAATACATTTTAAAAGCGATCACTTAACTTTCACACAGATACCTCCTTCCTTTTCACCCCTCCCCCTTTTCTTCCTATGATAGGATCTTAGCGCATTGCGTAAGCTAAAAGCATGAAATAGCTATAAAGAAAAACAATTGTTAAAAATATTGCTAATCACACAGATTTATTATTGCTAAAATAGATCTATTGTAAATTTAATTACATGACTGATCCAAACTAATGTATACATTTCACTAAATATAACCTTTTTTTTTATGTGTCGCCCATGAGGTAGTAATTGATTTCCTCGGATATAAATAGACTGCCAGATTTCTAATAAATTATGGGTGCCGGTTTTTGTTTTTATTTTATGTTGTGAAACTATTGCTTTCAAACAACAGAATTTCCCCATCCCGCTAAGACATTAGATCTATCTAAAGAACACACCTTTGAGAGACGACATTAGGACTGTGATTAAAGAGATGATCTTCCAATACTAAAAAAAAGATCACACCTAAATAAAAGAGATGCAATTTAAAAAATAAACAACAACGTGATATCAAGAAATAAATGGTTTATCTCCGTCTGTGCCAGTTTAGATTTCATGGGATCTTCTGAACTATTCAGTTGGATTCTTCAATGCATTTAACTTACATGACGTCGTACAAAGTTTCAGAATATGTGTATTGACAACATCTTAGCAAGCAATCTCTTTCTGATGTGGAAACTTAAAGTAAACACGATATAAGACTGGACTAGCGCTGTTGGTATTTCTGTACAACACACACACGGACACCCATTTTAGAGTTCGTAGACGTACATTGCACTCCCACGTTGTAGAGAAAGTGAACTTGTCTGCTGACCTATTGACATGAAGAATGACCAAAAGATGGAAGCCGTCCGGAGACTTGTTCGCGTGATTTGCTCCTGTGTGGCTGACCAGCCTTGGGTTATTGAACTTGGCGTAATGTGAAAAATGATGGCGGGTCATGAAAAGAGCTGTTTAGGGGAAATAACTCACAGCGACTTGAAACAGAGAATAATTTAAAGTTTGTAGAAAAACGAGATCGTCGTTTTCTAAAGCATGTTTACAAATATATTGCTTGGTGTGCTAATGACATCTCTCTTTGTTTATCTTTTCTAAAGCATGTTTACTAATATATTGCTTGGTGTGCTAATGACATCTCTCTTTGTCTATCTTTTTCTAAAACATGTTTACAAATATATTGCTTGGTGTGCTAATGACATCTCTCTTTGCTTATCCTGGGAAGGAGGTTACAATAATCATACTAAAACAATGTCCTCGATTCCGAAGATTAAGGAGGAGGATTAAGGAGAAGTGCAAATTCAGTTACAACCTGCATAATTTGCTACAGATTTTTTTACCTTTATCTTTACATATTCCTTAGTCTGTTGGACAGACTGTCTTTGGCTAGTGATGACATTACAAAAGTGTAAAATAGATGACATTTTAAAAAGTATAAAAGTGATGACATTACAAAAGTGTAAAAAAGATGACATTTTAAAAAGTATAAAAGAGATGACATTACAAAAGTGTAAAAGAGATGACATTACAAAAGTGCAAAAGAGATGACATTACAAAAGTGTAAAAGAGATGACATTACAAAAGTGCAAAAGAGCTGACATTACAAAGTGTAAAATAAATGACATTTTAAAAAGTATAAAAGAGATAACATTACAAAAGTGTAAAAGAGATGACTTTACAAACGTATAAAAGAGATGACATTACAAACGTGTAAAAGAGATGACATTACAAACGTGTAAAATAGATGACATTACAAACATGTAAAAGAGATGACATTACAAAAGTGTAAAAGCGATGACATTGAACCAATGTAAAAGTGATGACATAACACCAGTGTAAAAAATATGACATCAAGACGCACACACACACGCACAATAGAACATTACATCAAGTTTAACATTCTAAGGGCAAGAGTCTTTTGATACTCTTCGAAACTGTCTTTTAGCGACCCAGAATAGCCGCTATTAGTATTGTGTGATCCGTCTGTCCCTCCGTTCGTCCCGTTTAGATCTCATAAATTAGAAATCTGCTGAAATTGCAAAATGTACAAAAAGACCTGGAAATGTCCGGAAATTATTTAAATCTTTTGAAGACTCATACAAATTTTCTGAAATATATAGACAAAAATTGCCATTCAATATGGAATACGCCGATCCTACGCGCGATAAAAAGAACACGGCATTATGCAATACCCATAATTTAGGAATTTGGTGAAAGATTCTCGCGCCTTAAACTAATGAAGAATTACTTGAGGTCAACAATTCTTGTATAGATAGACGAAAACATTTGATAATTCTTGCTATTAAGCGTGATCTATCTAGGAAATATAATTTTTATGATATGCGCATGACTTCGCTACACGCAAGGCTCGTAAAGTAATTCTGTATGTAGTAAAGAATGAATAAAATGCAAAGACGAATTTGTTTTCTTATACAAACCCTTAATGTTCACATATTATCCGTATCCCTACCCAAGCTGGGCACCGAGAAATCCGTTTTGCATAGGGCCCCACCATGGTCAAGTCCGGCCCTGTTATTGAGTGACGGGTGAATACAGAGAAGATTGCTTGTTCTTCCCCTCCCCTCTTTTTTTTCGCCGCTAAAGTTACGTGGGGTTACTCTAGTCCGACTTGCAGAAATAAAAAGAATCATCTTTCCATGACTTCTTGGTCACATCACAATTGTTACGTCTGGTCCTGCTATTTAGTGAGGGCTGAATACTAATTTTCTCCCCACCCCACCCCCTCTTTTTTTCGCCGCTAAAGTTATTTGGGGTAACTCTAGTTCGACCTGAAGAGATAAAAGAGTGATATTTCCTTTACTTCCTGTTGAGCCATGAAGAGAATTATATATATACTAGTCGACGGCGGCGTAGAATGCTCAGCTATTTTGCAGGGCCGGCCTTAGGCCACTGCAACCGCAGTGGACCCCGCACTTTCATAGGACCCGCGCTAATTCAAGGTGTATAAATTATTAAATTAAACCATTTTATGACTTAAAAGAGATTTCCCGCGCCCTCCTGTCGAATTACAATGAGCTCCTGGAAATCTGAAATTGCAAAATATACGAAAAAGTCCTTAAAATATACTGAAATACACAAATTGTCATTTTGGGGTGTCATTCAATATGGAAAACGCCAATCTTACGCGCGATTAGTAAAAGCAGCATTATGCATTACCCTTAATTGTGTAATCTGGTGAAAGAAGCTTCTTGAGCCTCAAACTAATAAAGAATTACTTGAGGTCAACAATTCTCGTAGATAGATTTTAAACATTTGGTTATTCTTGCTATTGAGCGTGATCTATATAGGAAATATAATTTTTATGATATACTGTAAGACTTCGCTACACACTAGGCTCTTAAAGTCATTCCGTACGTAGTAAAGAATGAACAAAATGCAAAGACGAATTTATTTTCTAATAAACACTATTTTTCACTTATTATCCGCTTAGCTACCCAAACTTGTCCCCGCGAAATCCGTTTCGCAGTGGTTAAGTCCGACCCTGTTATCTAGTGACTTGAGAAATTACATAGTAGATTACTTGTTCTCTTTCCCATGACTTCTTGGTCACAATGGTTAAGTCCGCGCTGCTATTTAGTGTTTGTAAAATGTTTGTTAGTAAAATGTTTTACATGTTTCGGATATTCCTTCAGAGTTAAAGATAGTTTACTTCCTAGTCCAAACCTACCGAAGGACGAAGGGGGATGGGAGCGGGTAGTGTTTGAACCCGGGACTCTCGATAAATCTAAACGATAGTCCAGCGCGCAAACCACACAACCAGGCAATCATCCATAGTGACGGGTAAATACTACTTGTTCTCCCCCCTCTTGTTTATTCGTTGTGGCAACTCTATCCGCAGAAATAAAAGAGTGATCTTTCCTTTACTTCTTCTTCTTCTCGTCCAAACTCTTGAGCCATGAAATGTATAGATAGATATATAGATAATCTTTATTATCCGTGCAGAAATTTGTTTTACAACTGTGCATAACATAACTCTGTAACCATGATAGATAGCAGCTTGAAACTTGGAAGTTTTACTTCATTATATGCTTTTGAAATTCATTGTAACAAAGGAAGTAAAATTGTAATGAACAATGTAGACAATTAGTACATACGTTTAATTAATTATTAGATATATATGTAAACAACGAACATTGAATAATTAAAATTAAAACATCTTAGAGAAGCCATAAGCTATTTATATGCTATCAATCATAACTAGATATAGATTTAAATAGATCTTTTGGGCTTTATATCTCAGTAGTTAAATTGCTGCCTCTAAGACAATGTCTTGATCTAGACTTAATATAGTCTAGTTGGTATAGATCTACTTGTAAATAAATATGTATCTTTATTTTTTGATCAGAACATCTGTATTAGATTTTGAAATATTTAGGAAAATAGGGTTAGATCTAATAATATAAACTGAAAACGACATTAACTAGTCTACATTATCTTCTAGATCTAAAAATAGTCCTACACATTTAGTACTAGTTAGATACTTTGACACAAATTTCAAAATTATTTTATAACAACAAATATTATTTTGTGATATGTAGATCTAGATGTAATGTTTACAAAGACACTAAAGGTATCATTGAGGAGAGGCGTTTATGTGTAGGCACGAAACTGGATTAAAGAAAATGACTTGAAAACTGTTTGTTAGCTGAATTCACGTGTCTCTAACTGTTCAGAACGATGTTAATATTGTTAGGAATCTCACTATCCAGGCTCTCTGCAAACTGCACCACACGACACCACCAACTTAAAGAACTTGACAACTCAGGGCTCCAAATAACGTAATAGTTTAATGGCAATAAATAACAGCCAATACTGTACAATTGCCAGTACGTAACACAAGACTGTACAAACATCTCTCCGCCGTATCAACTCTTGCACTGGTCTCTCTGTCTCGTCTCGGACTTGTACTGAGCCTTTGTAACGAACCGTAGATCGAGAAGTTGTGTCTGCCTCGTCTCTGATACCTTCGCTCTTTATATAGAGTACCTGCTGGCCTTCTAGAACCGGGCACATTGTCGCTCGACCATTCTGGGTGGTTATATGTCTACATCCCTCGTGACGCTCCTAAGCTCTGTTCACGACGACGATCCTACTCGAACCTGTATGTTGACACCCGTCTCGGCTGATCGTCGTAACTCGTCACGGTTGACCGCTCGTCTAGCGCTGGCCTGGGGCGATTTGCGTCGGCTGACTACACACACGCCACTACCCCCATCTGTGCCACCACCAGGTTTATAACAATAGGAATAAAACAATGTAGGGAATTAGAACATTGTTATATTTAGCGAAATTGTTGGGGAGAGGTAAGTATCTGGAAGGTTTCCGTGCTGTTTTTTAGATGATCAGTTCACGTAGCTCTGCTTTCAAGGGAGATCTATTACAAATCTTTATTTCAGAAGAGTTAGTCTTATTATTGATGATGTATTGTCTTTTTTGCTTTTAAGTGAAAAATAACGCCTAATTTTTTTTTAAATGTTATTAAACGATCAAAACAAAAACATGGCTTGAGTGATTACGACAAGGGCCACCTCTAAGTTTGTGTAATAACACAAACTCTCTTTGTAATCTTGTTTATTCTATTTATTTTACTTAAATGACGTCATACAAAGTTGCAGAACATTACAATTCTATTCGAATCTTATTCTAATGTAAACACAATGTCATTCAAAATGAAAATGTTGTGTCCGATGTTGTATGATAAATCAAAACTGGTCAGATGTAATCTCTTTAAAATCGATTTTAAAAAATTGCATTAGAAATTCTTAGTATATGAATGTTTATTTATTGCTAAACAAGCTTGAAACTCTGGTTGATGACCTTGACTCTAGAGCAGAATGTACACTAGGGGTGATGCAATTATAAGAACGGTAAAAACACAAATGAAACCAAACTTGTTTGGCTGCCTAGCGATTCAACTAAACATAGAAAAACCTTCATATTAAGACTTGTTGCATTTAAAGTTTTAAAAAAAGCTGTTTGTTTTTCTCTACTTGTCATGTTCTTCAAGGGGCATAGAAGAACGGTGTCTCACACAGCAAGACAAACACAAACATAGGGAAAAAAGAAAAAAAGCTTCATAGGCTTCTTCTTTACATAGAATACATTGGAACAACCGTATGGGGAGCAACTACCTGCTTTTATGTGTCTTGTTGTAACTATATGTATAAGACTTGTAACTACCAACGTAATGCTGTATGTGTAACTTAACGTATTATGAAGTGAAAGAAAGAGACAAACTTCTGCATGTTTACTAGTTTCTGTCCATCATTAAGTCTTGCATGCACTATGGGAAAGCTGAGGTAGAGATTTCAGGGAAATTATAGCATTTTATTGTAGTCTATGTTCTTCAATATCTAGACATAGAGATTGATAGCTAATGTTGAATTTATATAACTTTTTCTAACAAGTAACCAAATGTTAAATCTATATAACTTGTACTAACGAGTAACCAAACGTTGTATTTATATAACTTATTCTAAAGAGTTGTATAATGTTGTACGGCTTGTTCTGAGTAAACTTTGGGAAAAGCTGAAAGCTTGACCTCCAATGGTGTGTTTGACGAGTGTATTTGTTTGTCATTATGCGAACTTGCGCTCCTAGATCTAATTTTTGACCTAATTTTATCTAATTTATATTATTTATATAGGCCAGGGCTATGATGTGTGTAATTTAGTGTCCTTTTTAATTTTTATAGTTCAGTGCTGAGTATTTTGTAGTTTCCGCTATTTATAACTTTCTGCTAGTTTTAGTCTTTTTCTGTTATTTGTGTTTTACTCGTAGAGGAATAGTAGTTTTTAAAATAGTTAACTAGCCTTAGAGCTGTGGATGTTATTTCCTATTTTTTGTCCCTGGTTAGTTCTGCTTATTTTTGTCTTTGGCATTAGCGTTGGATTGGTTGTTATTTTTTAATATCAGTTTATGTGCAGGTCTGTAAACGGTATAGAGCCCCCATATAAGTTTAGAATAGAAATAACTTTTTATCTTCCTTTTTTTTTATTTTTGTAGGATTTAAATTTTAAGATTATCTTGTTAATGCTGTTTAATTTGGTATATAATGTTGTGTAGTCCGTGTCTTTAGTAATTTGCTAGATTTTATTGTTGTGTACGGCTAGGTACAAATTAGGGAAATTGGTAGTCCAGTTTAGTTATAGAAAATTAGCGTGACGTCATGCTCTCCGATATGTTCGCGCTGACCAGTTATAGCTAGCTCCGGAACCACGTTGAGCTCTCTTTTGTCTTGACTAGTGGTCAGTGCTGGTAGTGGTGCCTGTATAAAGCTAATTGTGTGTTTTATAATTTCAGCTGTGACCGCCTGTAAGTTGGAAAATGTTTTTATTTTTACTTTCTTTAGTTCGTATTTGTATTAATTGTTTCTACATCTATTGCTATAGTCTAGATGCAGACTGATTAGTGTAGTGGCATCACTGGCTAGTTAATTAGCCATGATTACCTCTGATGGAACCGGAAGTTCCGTAGACCTGAGTAGCATCACCCCTTTTAGCCATCCTTAATGATCCCCTTATTGTTTTTCTATTGTTTGTCTATTTGTAAATATGTTATTATTTTATGTCTTCTAAAAGTATTTTTATTAATATCATAGTATTGTTAGGATAACGGTTCTAACAAGTTGGCATGTTGCCGATTTTAATTTTTAATGTAGAAGATGGCTGCGTCCTACTCAACGCTCCAAGATGGCGGCTTTGTTAAGCCAAATCTAGATTTATGTTTATTATTATCTGGCCCAACATGTGTTGTGGCGTAAGCTTTTAAGTAGGTATAATAATAATAATAATGTATGGCTTTTTATTAGCTAAATGAAGGTAATAGTATTTACCTCATGCATTTAGGTATGTGTATGTGCTAGACTAGGTCTAGTTCATTATTATTTTGTTATATTATGAATAATTATGTCTTATGTTTTATGTATTTGTAATTGCAGGCTATAATTCCTGCCTATCTGTCTACCGCAGTTATTACTGCCTAACTGTCTGACGCAGTTATTACTGCCTAACTGTCTGCCGCAGTTATTACTGTTGCCCTATAGCTGTTGCCCCATAGCTGTCGTAGTAATTATTGCTGCTGCAAGTAGCTTACTGTTGTAGTTTTGCCAAATAGCTGCTTTATTTGTTAGGTTCAGTTAAGTAGGGTTGATCAATCGTTTAGTAGTGTGTATATTTAGTTTTATTACTGCTGTTTTGGTTTCATGTAAATAAAGTATATATAAGTTCCTTTTATAATTTCAGTTTGTTATTTTATTTTTAGTTAGCTAGTTTAGTTTAGTTTAGTTTGATTGTGCTGTCTGGTTGCTTAGGTCGCAGACCGAGGTGCACAGATTGGGCCAACCCAGTAGAGCTGCCTACTGTTATAAATGAATAAATGTTGAGCAGCAGATAACAAAAAGGCCTCACTCAGTAGCGCCACCTTGACCTGCTCACATTTTTCTGGTGTCAGAAGTGGGATCTAGGAGCGCCAGTGTTTGATTATATTCATGCACTATTTTCATATGCATGAATGAATACAGTTGTGCATTGGCAAAAAAACTTTTAAAATTTTTCTGTCTGAGCTCAGAAAAACTACTTTCAAATTGTTTATAAAAACATTTAGATTATATTATTATTTTTAAGACATAAAACAATCGATTGTAACAAATACCACATTTGATAAGAGCTTTTAAAGGGACTTGAGAAAAATGTAAAATTATAACAATCAAATTAATTTTGTATTACAATTTCACAATAACCCTTTGTGTCTGAGTGTCACTTCATTGTGTCCACAAAGAGAATTCTTTTCTTTTTCAATAGCCTCACTCTTGTACGTGCGCTCTTTTTACCTATAGAAATATTAGGGGGGGGGGGGGTGATTATTGCCATCGAGGAGCATTGCTTTAAATGTACATTGCGTTTGAAGGGAGATAATAAAAAGCATTGTTGAACAAAATTAACAGCAGACGGCTAAATGAACAATGCCTTAAAACCAAAAGAAATTGGTACACAACTTCATAGACATAGTTTTTGACCTGGTATGGTAGATCTCTATAGCAAGTGATGAGGGAGTTGAACATAGATAAAAACATTATCGATCTTATCAAAGCTCTAAATGCGAATAGCTCAGTAGTTCTGAACAACCAAATTGGTGAAAGTTTTACGACATTCATAGGAGAACGGCAAGGATGTAGACTATTATCACTCACCTGGAGCATATTCTGATAGAAACTCTAGAAGGACTTATTCTTAACTTGACTAAAAACGTGTGGCCCATTTCCAATGTCAGGTTTGCAGATGGTATAGACCTTATTGGAGAAAATGCAGACCAGTAACAATATCTTATTAGCGCAGCTGGTCTGTATATCAGTGCTGAAAAAACGAAATACTAGTTTATGCAGCTGATTTTGTTCTGTTATTGACACTGTTTCGGAGTTCTTGGACGCTTAAGATCCTATTTTAAAACAAAATATTAAATAAGCGGAAATCTAACATAGTCTTTAATTTAACACACTTGTTTTATACATTTGATAAAGATTAACTTTCAGCTACTAGATCTAAACCATAAACTGATACAAATGAAGGCAATTATCTCAGCATCTATTTGTCAATTGATATTATAAAGCAAAACATTATACGGGTGAATTTTCTTAATTTTCACATTTAGAACAGTTAAACTATTTGGAAGATGACGTTTTAACTATTGTTAAAAAATTGAAATGCTCTCTATTCTGATTTCCAAATAAGGTTTGATGACCTGGCAATACCTCGGTGGATAATTAATCTATATGATGGTATAGAATATTACAACAAGAACTGCTCGAACTAACGAAAAGCTTAAAGTACAATTTCAGAAAGGATTATCAGCACTTTTAAGTTTTAAAATTATTATCAGAATGTTTCTAATTGTTGTTTTTCCATCTTCATATCCAATAGATAAATGTTTCAGCACTAAACGAACAAATTAAACATAATGAAAACCCAATAATGAACTTTTATTATGATATCAGCCCTCCAATAGGCGTTCATCTATTGTTTGGTAAATTTGAGTAATAAGCATTACTTTGCCTTGTTTTAATTTGAATTTCATTAATTAATATTTTGAAGGTACAGTTTCAAAAATGCATAACGGGGTAAGCAGGAAGTCTAGCTCAAACTGAAAACATGGCAGAGACGAAATGTAATGATCGTCTTCATGCTTGAAGAACCAGTCGCTTAAACTAATCAAGCAACAAGATTACAAAGAGAGTTTGTATGATAACAAAATAGAAAACACCAACCTGTGGGAGATAAGAGGGCAGAAAAATATAGGGCGCAAATCTTATAGAGGAAGTGGAGATGGTTTGGTCACACCCTAAGAGAAGCTACCAACAACAGAGCTAGACAGGCCTTAGAGTGGAACCCCCAGGGAACAAGACGTACAGGAAGACCAAAAAGAAAATGGCGAGAGGACCGGGAAGAGCTGGGAAGCCATAAAAAAAAACTAGCAAGAGACCGTGGAGAGTGGCGTGTTTTTTGCTGAGGCCCTATGTTCCATGACGAACTCAACTTCTTTGTCCAAACCTCCCGATGAATTACGGGGTCTGCAGCGAGCTGGGTATGAATCCGGGACCGTCGAGATAATTAGTCCAGCACGCTAACTGCACGACCAGGCAATGCTGTTAACTTAATAACAAACTGGTTACAAACTAATAGTCTATTATTGATAAAGAGATATATTACACATTACGGCATGACATCTACCGGATATGTACAATATGTCAGACGAGCGTTTTTAGATAATTTTTCAGCATTGATTTGTAATTGAAAAAAAAGAAGAGAATATATCTCTTGCTTGTAGGCCTACTTCGATGTCTCAGCACAGTTAACAACACAGCTAGTGGCATTTTCATTGAAATGGAACTAGAATCAGGATGTAGATCTACCTAAACTAGACTTCTGATTTAACACTATTAAGATCTATATCTACTAGATCTAGATCAAAAATATAAATTTGAAATAATTTAGATGTAATTAGTTTTCTGAAAATAAAAGGCCCTAGGTAATCTATCAATAGACTGAATGCAACATTAAATTTAACAAGGTTACAAAGACAGTTTCTGTAGAAACTCAAAATCGGCCCCCGAAGTGGTTCATTCAGGCAGGTAAAAAGGAAGGTATCAATATTTTCAGAAAGAATATAAGAATAAAATTCGATTGAAGACAAATGATGGAGAAGAATGGAGAAAGAAGGTTGACAGATCTTGTATGGTGCCTCAGCGGTCCAGCAAACCAAAGGATAGGTTAAAGTGAATGTGAAGTTAAATGTGAACCTGGCCTTACTGATGCCTTATAATGAATATCTATATGATCTAATTGCTTTGTAAATGGTCAATCTCTAATTCCTCGAAAAAAAAAAATTCGTTAAAAAAATAATTTTTTAGTATTCCGTATGAATTATGGAGTCTTGCGGTTCACGCGATAAAATGAAAAATTACTTATTAATTGTTGTTTGAAATAATATCCAACTTGTATGCATACTAAATAGATATTTTCTCTTTAAAACTTTTAAACTTTTTTTCTCGTGTCAATGACTTATAACTTAGCAATGCAAACGTAAAAAAAAACATTTTTTGACAAAAAATCAAAAAAACGTTTGCATGAGTGCTTTAAATTGAGGCTACTAATTGCGACCCTTCTAAAGAGCCTCCAGTGTTTGTTACTATTATTTGTGAATAGTTGTAAAAGTGGTGTATTTTTATGAAAAACTGCTTGCATAAGTGATTTAAAAAATTAGATTTTTCGCTTTTAGAAAAGAAAAATGTAGCCGTTGCATCAGAACTTTGAATGGACTAAAATATTATGATGTCGGATTTTCACAATCTTTTTTAGTTTACGAGATCTAATTGGGATGAACGGGGGGACGGACAGACATTTCACACAAAACTAAAAGCGTCTTTTCCACTTTTGGGAACGCTAAAAATAGTAGATTAGTTTTAGTATATTAGGCTATAGTGCCTTTATAGCATTGCAATTTTGATCTAGACTCTAGACGTTTGGAAATCAAAATCTACACTTAATGTCTAGAAATTGAAATTCTATATCTTGATCTAGTCCATGGGCGTAGCCAGGTTGTTTTTTTTGACGGGGGGGGGGGGGGATTTTTTTCCGCTTCCCCCCCCCCCCCCCCCCCCCCCCCCCCGCGAAAAAAATATTTATTGTTCAGGCTTCCGCGCGGTGTTGATGCTTGGAGGTATATCTAGTGTCAATCTATGTCTGACTGGAAGTAATGCGGAACTCGAACTACACCGGCGAAAGGCCGAAACAATCAAAATAGGTAGTCGACGCTGATGCTGTTTTACAAATACATTTAATAACTAAGAAGGGCATCGTCCGATGTCAGCTATGTCCGTAAATTCGTATCTCTATTCTACTGCTCTACACAAAGTGTCTTCTTTCTAGCGTCACTAAGAGCGTTCTTGTTTTTCAAAGATCTGTCACGTCATTTGTCGCTAAGTAAAACTTTCCCCTTATTCCCGAAACAAATAACTAATTCCTAATCATGTCATAACATTATATGTATGTTTGTATGTGTGTGTGTACATAATCTTTATTACATTCTGACCCTTCATTCTTTAGAAGACGTTTATTGTGCCCTAGAATAGGTTCTTCCTGGAGTCACCGCCGCCAAGCACTATTTCTGGTATTGAAAGCCAACAAAATGCATATTCTGAGGTATCTACAGTCAGAGATGCCTTCATGCCAAAATGGAAATGCGTATTCCCAGACCTGGAAATGCGTATTTTGAGGGGCAAATGCGTATTTCCCTAAATATCAAGAAATATACCACTAAAATCATTCAAGCACATAACATATATGAAAGGCAGCTATCCTTAAGTTAACACAGCATAAAGCTATATTAGACATTTTGTACATAAGTCAAAATATTTATATCTTTATACTTTTCTAGACTACTTTAGAATGGTAACGTTCTTGTCATTTATGATCATAATAACTCTTGTGTACTTCACATTCCATAATAGCGTCAACTTTTAGCTGGATCAGTGACATCTAGATTTATAAAAGTAATTTTGTTTATAGGCAATTTCTTTACAAGGTATCCAGTCACTGGAAATATTTTATATCACTGGATGGCTGCCTGGTCGTGCGGTTTGCACGCTGGACTGTCGTTCGGATTTATCGATGGTCCCGGGTTCAAACCCTGCCCGCTCCCATCCCCCGTCGTCCTGCGGGAGGTTTGGACTAGGAAGTAAACTATCTTCAACTCTGAAGGAACATCCGAAACATGTAAAACATTTTACAAACATTTTATAAAAGTAATTTTGTTTATAGGCAATTTCTTTACAAGGTATCCAGTCACTGGAAATATTTTATATCACTCATATTTTCTTCTTCCAGACCTTTTTTGCCGTTAGCAATGAAAACTTTGGCCTCCTCTACAATCACTAATAACAAACATTTTACATATTTGTTTTTCAGGCAGATACTCCTACTCATTGAACTTCTTTCTAATGTAGAAAAGCTTTGCTATTGAGTTTGCCTTAAATGCCCCTGATTTCATTCTTTGAACTTAGGCCTTCATAAGTAATGGAACCTAGCTAGTCGCTAGTGACTATAACAGTAGCTACCACAGAAGATACATTCTGCAAGTTATGGAACATCAGTTTGATTTCCTTTATCATGCAATGTTTCTTATATAAAAACCTCACCCCTTCTCACTTTCATTAGAAAAAAAATCAATTCCAGATCTAGATCTGTAAGCAGTTTCATTAACAGTTGATTGTTTTAAATGTGCATATTTTAGATTCCATAATTGATACGAACTTGCTTCTTTTGGGTTGATTTAATTTTAGATCTAGATCTAGTTAAAGATATTTAGAGCCTTGAGTTTTTTAGGTACTCTTTTATTAGAGTGGAATCTAAACCTACAGACTATATTGATTGCTACATCTAGCCAGTAGTCTAAATCTAAGTCTATTACACACCTGGTCATATCTAGAGCTAGAATATAGACTAGAATTAGATTTAGATCTAGAATCTAGATTTAGATCTAAATCTAGAAAAATATAGATCTGAATTTAGATTATACAATCAGATCTAGATCTAGATCTCAATTCTAAATCTAGATTAATGTACATTCTATTATAGGTGCCTGACATATATCTGGTTCTAGATCCAGTCTAGATGAATTAGAACTAATCAATCAATTAATTCCCAATTAGTTTGAAGACTTCATACAAGCTGACACGTTGAAATGAACTCAACTTTATTTAGATCAGTAAGATCTAGACCTAGATCTAGTAAATATTTAAATCTTAAATATTTAAATCTTCGCTCTAGGGCGCGCGAAAAAAAAAAGCGATACTATATCTATCTCGTGGTAATCTAATAGGAATAGTCCATTTCCAGGCATTGACGCACTGATCTATATACATATGATTAGCAAGAACTCCTTGTTGTTTTTTTAAAAATTATTTTGTTTCTGCTTTAGAGGGGGAAATGCGTATTTTCAGATGATAAACGTACTCGCGTATTTTCGAGTACATTAGCGTACAAAATACGCAAGATGCGTACTTGTAGGCAACTCTGTCTACAATGCATTTTCCTGCTATTAAAAAGTTGTTTTCAAAAACCTAATGTGCTATTCTTACTGACTTAGACCCTCCCGCGCCGTTCGGCGCAATTGCCGTCAAGCTGTTTCCACAAAAATCTGTCACTGGTAATGTCTGAAGCCTCTTCCCATCTGCTCTGAGGACCTCCATGAAAGTGTGGCGCCAAGTTGTACTAGGATGTCATTGCAACTCTAATTATGCGTAATTCATTTTGTCGGAGAACATTTACCGCAAACCTTATGCGACGGTCTGTAACAATCTTACTAAGGGGTCGACTCCCAGTTCGGCATAGGATTTCCTTTATTTAGACCCGATCTCTATAACTGACTCCTAAAATCTGTCTTAGCAATCTTTGTTGAGCCACATTTAGTGTTTTTCCATTTCGGCAGATGACTATTCACTGCACTTTGTTAATGGAGCCCGCCACTGGTAGAAATGTGTAACCTCTCTTGAATACGCTCTTGGAATTAGGTGACGGTAGTTTGCTTTAGATTTTATATCGAAAAGGGATGTTTTAGCGTCTGTTGGGGGTTTTAAACTAAAAAATCTCTGAGTTGTTTTTTTTTTATATTCAGAACCCCATTTAGCTGCGGTCATAGAATTTGGTAACTGTAGTTTGCTTTTGCTATTGAAGATAGAAGTTTTCCACCTCAAAACGCTTTGTAGGGGGATTTTAAACTCGAAACCATCTACAGGGGTTTTGAACTTTAAAAAAAAAGCCATCTTTAGGGGAGGGGTTTAAGCTCAAATTCGAGAGGGGTTTAAACTCAAAACCCCCAATTGGCTTGGCTACGCTCAAATAATTTTAGTGTGTAATTTGCTTTTTTTATATTGAAGAGGTATTTTTTAGCATCAAACCCCTCTGAAGGGGGATTTAAACTCAAAACCCCTTTTGGCAATGCTCATAGCATTTTGAGTGCGTAATTTGCATTTTTTTTTTACATTGAAGATGTATTTTTTAGCTTCAAACCCCGCTTGGGGGGGGGGGGGAGTTTAAACTCAAAACCCATTTAGCCACGCTTATAACATGTTAAGTGCATAATTTGCTTTTTTTTTCATATTGAAGAGGTATTTTTAGCTTCAAACCTCCCTGAAAAGGGGGGGGGGATTAAACTCAAAATTGAGTCAAAACCCATTTAGCTACACTCTTAAAATTTTGAGTGCGTAATTTGCTTTTTTTTTTTTATTGAAGAGATATTTTTTTTAGCTTCAAACCCTACTAAAGAGAGGGGGGGGGGGGTTAAACTCAAAACCACTTTGGCTACGCTCATAGAGTTTTGAGTGTGTATTTTGCTTTTTTATATTGAAAAGGGGGGGTTATCGTAAATTTTGGAGGGGGTTTTAAAATCTTCCTTAAATGTGCTCTTAGGATTTGGGAATCGTCGTTTGTATTTTTTGTTTTCTTGACTGGGGATTTAACTGGTGGGGGTTTGAAACTCAAACCACCTTTGGCTGTGCTGGTGCAAGTGATGGTTTAGTATTAAAATCTCACCTAAAGTAAACTAAATGAAAGCAAAAAATCAGTCACTAAATTCCGATGCCCCCCCCCCCCCTTGCGGAGGATTCATCAAACAGGGGAGTGTTTGAACCCCAAACCCTCCATGGTTACGCTCATGATCTAGTCTATATCATTTTAAACTAGACCAAGAATGATTTTAATTAGAATATAAATCTAGATCTAGTTTAAAAAATCTAAATATACTGTAAAAAATCTAGATATACTGTAAACAAATATAGATATACTGTAACAAAATCTAGATCTAGTTTAAAAAATCTAGATAAGATCTTAATCTAGCTATTATGACTTTTTAAAATACGTGTCAGATAACGAGGTTTCATAAACATTACTACACCGAGTTAATTTAGCATTTAAGTTAGACTAAAAAATGCATTCATCTATACGAGCCATTTATCGAGTGTTCATAGACATTGCTGCACCTAGTGAGTTCTTTTAGCATTTCATTTAAATAATTAATTCCACATGACGTCAAAGGAAAAAAATCCACTACGTCACACGGCCTAGTTAGACTAAAAAATGCCTTCATCAATAAGAGCCAGTTATCGAGGGTTCATAGACATTGGTGCACCGAGTTTTTAGCATTACATTTGAGAATCCATTCATATGACGTCAAAGGAAAAAAAATCCATTACGTCACAATGGGCTAGTACCAAAAAAATGTCTTTATTATCTCGAGATAGTTAACGACATTGGTGCACTGAGTTCTAATAGAATTTATTTAAGGAGGATTACATACAAAGTGCATTCTTAGCCTTTATAAACAAACATAAATGTTTTCTTTGAATTTTAGCAGCTAGTTGACCAGAAATTTTTTTTTAACTATTATTTATATTTGTTGTAAACATTTCTTGTACATTTTATAAATATATTCGACTTAATGATACTGAAAATACACACGACTGTTTCTGTCTTTGTTAACATATTGTAGCATGCCTCCCTTACATTTACGTAATTGTTTTAGAATTGGTGTATTTTTAATGAAAAATCGCTTGCATAATTAATTAATAAACTAAACGGTTTGCTTTTTAAAAAACCAAATGTAGCCTTTGCACCTTAACTTTGCAAGCCGCATCGCATGGTGAAATAATATTTTTCATTTCTATTCTAGTTTTCGAGATCTGAGTGTGTCTTATAGCGGCTTTTCCCCTTACGGGGGCCGCTAAAAACAGTTAGCAGAGATGTGGTGATTGCTGCCATTAATACATGCTGTAATTATCTTGTGACTATTTTGATAACATTCAAATTAATTTTGTTGAAAAAACATCATACGGATATATATAAGTAATGCAGAACTATGTACGCAATACTATAATATACTAGTTGTCAGTTTGGTTAGGAACCTCAAAGTACGACATAACAGTCATAGTCAAAAGTCTTAATGAAAATATCTTCCTTTAGCTGTCTGTGTTCGGTTATAGCTTCCGGTCTGAATTTCTCTTTAAATGTGACCCACGTCCAGTTCAAAGCCTTGTAAATCTCACCAGACAAGTGATTGAAATAGTTTTGTCATGTATGGACCCAAGTTAGTTCCCCTGCTCTCTATCTGACACTGGCTTCTGATTACATCTTTCATGTCAACTGTTTGATGTTTTAACACCAACAACAAGACTTTGTACACAATATCTATCCAGCTGTCTATCTGTCTGTCTGTCTATCTGTCTGTCAGTCTATTTGTCTGTCTGTCTGTCTGTCCTGTCAGTCCTGTCTGTCTGTCCTGTCTGTCTGTCCTGTCTGTCTGTCCTGTCTGTCTGTCCTGTCCGTCCGTCTCGTCTGTCCGTCCGTCTCGTCTGTCCGTCCGTCTCGTCTGTCCGTCCGTCTTGTCTGTCCGTCCGTCTTGTCTGTCCGTCTGTCTGTCCGTCCGTCTTGTCTGTCCGTCCGTCTTGTCTGTCCGTCCGTCCGTCTGTCTGTCTGTCTATCTATCTATCTATCTATCTATCTATCTGATTATTCAGCTCTTTCTCCATTAGTCTCATCAGTTTATCCATGGGTCCGTCCGTCCAATCACCTATCCGTCCGTCTGTCTATTTATTTATCTCTTATCGTTACCGTCTACTCACTACTATTATTTGTCTGACTGATTATTTAGCGCTTTCTCAACTTATCTATAGACATTTAAAACCGCTAGTTAAAAGCCCAAACAAACTTAGAAATTTAAACATTCAAATACAACAATTGTAATTGAGGCAGTGTGGGTCAGTGCTAGTCCACTTGTATCGAATCGGTGAATTTGTAGAACAGGGCTTAGTGTTGTACCATTAAGTATATTATACATATACACTTCGAACAGAGAAATATTTCTTACTGTGTTACCACTATGTTGTTCTTTATTCTTAATGTAAAAGCTGGAGTATAAATAGATGATCCACGAATAGTCAGTTATGCTGTAGTCTTCATCCAGTGTTAAATACCACTTCTGGCCACTTGGCTATTTTCTTATTACTAACTTGAAGTCTTTTCTGATGGCGATTTTTTCCTAGCAAAAAAAAGAAATTAATCTTCTTTTGACATCTTCTTCACTCCACAGTTTCCTGTGTTTTTGTTTTAAAAGGATGGAAGCCAATGTTATGTCAAAACAATATTCATCCCAGCTCCTTGTACACTCCCCTTGTACTTCCAATTTCATCGATGACAGAATTAGCTCCCCTGCTCTCTTGAAGATAATGTTCACGCAAGACAAAGTTGGATCTAAAATAAAATATTAGTTTTTAGTATAAGCTTTTTTTTTTCTTTCAGACAAATTAGCGATATACAGAATTCATTCAATTGATTGAATAGACGGCATTTGGTGAGTGGAGAAACCTTGGTAGAGAAAATAAAACAAATATTTTCTACTGCCTATTATTGAAAGACAATGCAGTTTTGTGTAATTAAAAAAAAAGATATCCATATTCATTAGGACATGCTAATATCATTTGTGGCAGAGCTAACATATACTCCATTGTAGACCACATAATATAAATATAACACTTTGTAAAGAGTATGTACACAAACTTATTTAGCCCATCAGTTGTAGCCTTCTCGTCTTTCTGCCCCCCATACACACACATACACACTACACCAACTACTTTTAATGAATCGACTGCCCCAACAGCACACTTTTTGGCCATTTAGAGAAACAGCCAGCATTACAATATATCGCATGATGTTTTGGCATCCTCCAATCCGAAACACGCCTCGCTTTGTTTTACTAGGCCACTAAAGCAGAGAGTCTTGAACAAAGTGTACACTTCTTTGAAGGTCTCCTTGTATCCTAACATGTAATAAATCCCCCAGTGCTACAAACTTTTTTCATCCTTAAATTACCGAATTACTGATAAATAAATCATTGTGTAGTTTTTGTCTTACCGCGGAACTGTTTGAAGAAACAAAACCATTCGCATCTTAATCCACTCTCTAGCAAGTTAATTTTGTCAGTCCTAGATCTAGCTCTAAAAACGTAGCTAATTAAGAATAACTGATCTCCACATCCACAAACATTATTACACATACCAAACAAAAAGAAATTACCAACACACTTTTAATAGACCTTTATTATCGAATGTGACAATATTTTAAACTTTTTATTTTTGCTTTAGAATAGAGGCTTACTTGTAGATCTAGATCTCGTTGTTTTAAAATGTAATTAACTGCAACATCTGATTAAAATAGTTAAGTTATCAATGACTGATGATTGATTAAAAGTTTAAGATGAATTAAAAGAGTGAAACTACCAATGATTAACCAATTGATTGGACGACTAAGAAAACAGAATTGAAATCATGTGAATATCGAGCTGAATCTTCGGCATGTCCATTGGTCTTCTAGTATTGATTAGTTACATTAATAATGTTTACATCTGATAATGTCTTGTATTATGACAATGATCTTCCTCTAGAACTAGGAAGAATGTGTATTAATGCACTTCAAAAAACGTTCAAACGAATTAACTTCTTTGTACCTCAAGCACAACTGTCATTTAATAAAGTATTACACAAATTTAGAATAAAATCTCTATTTCTATCTACATTGAATCTCTAGTTCTATCTACATTGAGCCCAAACTACTTTACAAATACGAAAAGATAAACTCCTAAAATTAAAAAATATTTAAATTTAATTTAATAAAACTCCAAAGAGATTAGAAAAAAAAATGAATGCTGTTTTCATTTAGCTGAAAGCATTTTGAATCAATCTTTAAAATCGTAGTCTAGTGCTTATATGATTGTTGAGGCAATGACTAAGTATATAAGTATATGCAAGTGTTATAGATATTTTAGTTTTCAATAGTTTGTTTACATAAGTGATGCTATAGTTATAATTAATTATAAGTAGTTTTATTTATTTCTGAAAGTGTTTCTTGACTTTTCATTCATAAACCCAACGCAGACATTCATCTCTATTGCATTTATTCTAGGATTATTGTACACGAAATGTTTGAATTTATATAAGCTGATTTGTAAGCAAAATGTTACTTTTGTCTCACGAACGTAAATCTAATATACCTGGACAAGACTTGAATTTTTAACATTGGTATATTTTTTTAAAAATCTTCTATTTTATTTTTTAAATAGCTCAGTTACAGTCACGTGGTCCTGATATCGTAGAGTCTCAAGTTCTAACATCTTGTTAACAGCCTGGTCTCTAGATTAAAAGTAATTTGTTCAATGTACACAGTGACTTAGCGTTGGAATGTTTCATTGTGTTCATGAATGTCACAGATCTCATGCGTGAAGTGTGTATACTGTCACATATTACAAATTGAATTCTAATTTTTAAATGGCTTGCCTAGGGGAACGTGACAATAGAAAAAGGTAGTTGTGTCACTTATCTTAAGTCTGAATTTAATCAGAGACTTACAATGAATAACAAAAAAAAATGACACAAGAAATCGGAAGGTAAAATATCAACTTAATGTTTAATCATAATATAACTCAATACAAAATGGAAGGGTTGACCAAAACCCTTTTACAAAAATGGCATGTAAAAATATTACAATACCAGAGTTTGAAAATATAATTACAAATACAAGCAAGGCCTTGAAAAAGAAAAATCTTAACTTACACTATCGATTGGTATACCACGCACGGGTCACGCAATGTCTCCGCTATTCTGTCTCACGGCTGTCTCCGTATGTCTGTCCGTCAACGTTACGCGAGCGGTCTTTATATAATCTACCGCGCGTCGATATCTAGTAATTTCTAGAACAGAAAGTCATCAACACCCAGATCTAGAACGCTCTTCAAAGAGACAGAAGAAAAGAGAAAAAAAAACCACCCTCCTTTCAACCAGAGGTACACACATAGGTCAAGGACCGGTCACTGTCTGTGTGGCTTGACTCACCGTGAAAAATAAAATAAAAAAAAAACTTATTACACAAGGGGCAGACAACCTACAGGTCAAGAGAAAAAAAATAGTATCTAGGTAACAATGCCTAGATACGTAACAATACCGAGAAAAACAAGTAAAATAGTTTTAAAAATACATTTTAAAAAAAACGCTTACATTGAGTAAAATTACATCAGTAAGTTTGAAACACTCTTGTAATTAATTTGGTACAGATCTAGACCAGTGATACGCAACCTTCATCGGCCTACGGGCCATATTCAATTTTCCACACATGTGTCGTGAGCTACATCAACGAAAAGAAATAGAAATATATATATATATAACCTTAGCTCTTAGGGGCGCTTAAAAAAATGAAATTTCATTAGTGTAAACTAATAACTAAGCGCTTTTAGACATTGGTTACGAACTCTTAATGACCTCTAGGATGAGTTCTTCCGAATCGATTTTTGTTCGTATAATGCGGTATGTGGAGATGGGGTTATTAGGGTTGGTGTGAAGTCTAGATTCTAGATCCATGACATACACAATAAAAAAAAAGGTCATGCGTTAAGTATGGACTAGATTCCAAATAGTGATTTTTCTTCTTTCGAACTGTTCCATGGGAGAAGCAAAACTGAAAAGAGTAGTTTATTTAATCCGGACATTACATGAATTCAAACACTCGCTGTTTGTTTTTGTGGTCATTAAATCTTTATTTTGATATTTAATATGAAACTAGCACGCTGTATAATGCAATTTGTAAGTCAGGTTGTTGTTTTTTTCCTATGTTACCAGGATGACTTTACCTCCTCCTAGGGTTCAGACTATATATTTTTTGATTGGCTAAGTCTATAGTAGTGAGCCCGGCAATATTTATTCTGTTTTTGGAGTTGATTTATTTAATTCATAACCAAGTTGTTTGATTCCATACAAAAAAAATTAATATGGCGTTTGTATTAAATTTAGATTTTCTTGCCAAAATTTATTTCAAACAGCCTGCCAATGTTAATGATCTTATATTATATGTGTTTGTTTGTTTGTTGTTTTTTTATAGAGAATAAATGGGCAAATGTTTGGAGTGAGCTTGGTACATTAAATAGTTAAATGCCTAGATCTAGAAGTACTAAATAGATCTAGATTTATATAGAGAGAATATAGAGGATTCAGCTATTTAGGTAAAATGTCCATCCTAGCCTGTACTATACTACAAAAGATCATCTGTATTAGAAATTTACTAAATGAATAAACAAAAAAAAAACACAAACATTCAACACACATCTAATAATGCAAACATAAAATAAGTCTAAAAGTCTGTGTCAGTCACAATCCCAGTGACTTAATTTTGGTAGAATAAGTGTGTTCATTTTTTTTTCTTCGTATTTATGCATAATTTGAAAACACCTTTATGATTTCATGTGAGGGGCTATGCCTGGGGATCTTAAAATTTAGTTAATGTTAATATAGAATTAAAATCTGAGTTTATTGATGCCTAAATATAGAGACTGTCTGAAATAAATTAAATGTTGTCTGGAATCAAATAATGTGTGTCAAATTTGTTTGAATTAAATAAAAACACATGGCCTCTTTGACCTTTAATATAATAACAAGTATAGGTTAGGGGTACAAATATAACTAGTTATCCTTATTCTCCATAAACTAGAGAAGATTTTGGTACTTCATTTTCTGTTCTATGTTAAACCATTGTCAAATAATGCGCTGTCAAAATCAAACTTTGAATTTTGGCCTATTGGTGTCCGAATAGCATAAAAGACTCTATAAATAAGGGCTTTAATAATTCACAGGTACAAATATGTATAGGGTGGGGGGGGGCATTAGAAATGCTGGCCGTCCCAGTATGATCCAAAGAAGGGCGATCCGTGATTAACATTGTGCCTTATCAAATTACTGCCCTTTTCATTGAGGGAAAAGAAAGGGCGGAACAAAAGTTTGTGGTTGGGGATGAAGGCTTTCCATTGAAAGATGCCAAAAATAGTTTTGGGATGTCATTGTAATGCTGGCTGTTCCACTGAATAGTAAAAATTAAAACAAATTTAAAAAGATTCAGGTCAAATTAACCAGATATGCGTTATCATTATGAGCTTCTGGAATTTAAGGGCCTAAGAAGGTGTGCGCGCCGTTTTTGCACGATGTTCGTTTTGGGGCTAGAGATTCTGACGTTAATTCATAAGCAAATCTTTTGATATTAAACTTCTATTTTTCATTATACTATTTTAGAGCATTTAAAGTATACAATTCATCCCTCTCCGAAACAGAACAAGTTTTAATAATTTTGACTTTTTCATGAACGCTAATTTCGAAAAGTGGTTGGCTGCAAGGTCGAGTGGTATGTGTTCAAGACATGTCTCAAAGGTCCCGTGTTCGAATCCTGCCCTCCAAAATCCACCGTTTGGGCTAGGATGTAATAAATGTATTTATGAGGAAACATGCGAAACATATTAAACTATCAAAGGTCAGATTCCTGCATGATATTCACATGTTTCTCCCACTCCCATGAAATATTGGTTTCGTTCAAATCTGCTATTCACTGCACTTTATTGAGGAAGCCCAGCGACTGGAAGAAAAATAGATCAATGTGTGAACCACATTCTTAAAAGGTTGAGGGTCAAATTACGCATATGGAATTAAGTGCCTGTAATTTTATTTCATTGTATTATTGGAAAAAAAAAAGGGGGGGGGGAGTGTTAATTTTACTACTATAAATATATTTTAAAGATATAGGCCTATAGTAACTTGTCAATACAAAAATTGACATTGTAGCCGTAACTTAAATGGATTTAATAGATTCTCGCAGACTTTCTGTTTACTATTATCGTATGATTTGTCTGTGTGTGTGTGGGGGGGGGGGGCACACAAAATGTGTTCAACTTCGAATCTTATTGTAGCGTTAAGTATCTGGATTTGTTAACCACATTCTTCTTTATAATTTGGGAGTGCCAAGTATTATTATCATTACTACTCACTATATGTACTGAGCCAATCTAGTATCATGAATTAGAAACCAGGACGAGATGCGGTCCGTAGCCTTTAAAACACAAACCTGATGACCAGATTGCACTTGACCTTTCAGAGCTTAAGATAAGTCCAATAGATATATTCTAAAGATGTTATATATAAATCAATAAACCACATACGCCCATGTGGATGCACAAACACTGCCGTACGTTACACAAACTATTCTCTGGTGTCTGTTAATAATTCAGTAATAGAGTGTAAAACATAAAATGAAAAAAGTAAAATTAAAATAATATGAACATAAGTATGTAATTTAGAAGAAATACAGCTATTTACTAGACACTTTGAGACAGTCTCGGGCTTCTGCTGGATATCAAAAAGTACTATCCAGTGAAACAATAGTAACATAGGAACGTTACACGCCTTATTTAGCATTTTGTAGATTTAATATTACATCTCAAAAATGTGTAAGTGAAAATAAAGTCAGGTACCCTTTTTAGACTTTGGGATCTACAGGATCCCTGCTGGCCTTCTAGAACCAGTGTTTTCTGCTTATTACTTTTTTTATATAGTCTATTATAATACTTTCTTTTAAACAGTCAATTCTATGAAATATTTCAATCTAATAGTCTGTTGAGTTGTTCGTTTCCTATCTTCTTTAACAAGAGAAACAAACTTAACAATTATTTAGAAAAATGAGAGAAATATGGTTAAAGGGAAGACTACTCATACATTTCTAACGAGGATAGGACGCAAACAACGGTATTCAGTAATAATTAATGGAACTTGGTGAAACCTAGACCATAGAAAGCTAGTTTCTCCCACACCCTAGACAGACAGGAACGGACAAAATTAACACATACATATGAAGCATGCTCAAGATTTTGTTTCGAATTTTAGAGCAAAAATGTTGTATTGATATTTCTTTCCTCCCAGTTTTAGTTTGTGCATCCTAGCAGACGTCTGTCACGCTTAGATCTTCAAAACTCAAAACCTGTTCGACAATTAGAGCTCTTAGTAAATAAATAAAATATATATATATATATATATATTGTTATAAACCTGGTGGTGGCACAGATGGGGGTAGTGGTGTGAGTGTAGTCAGCCGACGCAAATCGCCCCAGGCCAGCGCTAGACGAGCGGTCAACCGTGACGAGTTACGACGGTCAGCCGAGACGAGTGTCAACATAAAGGTTCGAGTAGGATCGTCGTCGTGAACAGAGCTCAGGAGCGTCACGAGGGATGTAGACATATAACCACCCAGAATGGTCGAGCGACAATGTGCCCGGTTCTAGAAGGCCAGCAGGGACCCTATATAAAGAACGGAGGTGTCGCAGTCAAGACGGTTCACGGCAGGAGTTCAGAACACGGTCGACTACAGCACAGTTCAACGGTGTGACTCTGCACGGAGCATTACGACGGTTCAGTGCGGAGTACTGTCAAGTACAGTTGAGACGACTGGCGTCTTGATCTTGGTCTGCGATCGAGCCCGACACAACGAGCCTAGTGTGTGAAGTCAGTCCTGAACTGTTGAACCCAGTGCAAGCCCGGAACGAGACGGAGAGGCCAGTGCAAGAGTTGATACGGCGGAACGGTGTTATCGGAGAGATATTTGTACAGTGTACGTGTTGCCAATTGTACAGTATTGGCTGTTATTTGTTCATCTATTAAAGGGTTACGTTACTCTGGAGCCCTAAGTTGTCAAGTTCTTTACATGTTGCAGTTTGCAGAGAGCCTGGATAGTGAGATTCATAACAATATATATATATATATATATATGTATGTATATGTATATTGTTATGACATGATTAGGAATTAGTTATTTGTTTCGGGAATAAGGGGAAAGTTTTACTTAGCGACAGATCTTTAAAAAACAAGAACGCTCTTAGTGACGCTAGAAAGAGGATGCTTTGTGTAGAGCAGTAGAATAGAGATACGAATTTACGGACATAGCTGACATCGGACGATTCCCTTCTTAGTTATTAAATGTATTTGTAAAACAGCATCAGCGTCGACTACCTATTTTGATTGTTTCGGCTTTTCGCCGGTGTTACTGAAGTAGTTTTGAGTTCGGTATTACCTCCAGTCAGACGTAGATCTACACTAGATATATCTACAAGCATCAACACCGCGCGGAAGCCTGATGAAGAAGTTGAAACCGAAATCAAGACTCAAGTTGTGTTGTCTTTTATGTTTCCCTACATTTTGGCCCTTGCACAATGTAAGACTAAGACAGTAGATAAAAAATTGACTGGCAATTTTTTTTAGCGGGAGGGGGAGGAGTTGTTATGACATGATTAGGAATTAGTTATTTGTTTCGGGAATAAGGGGAAAGTTTTACTTAGCGACAAATGACGTGACAGATCTTTAAAAAACAAGAACGCTCTTAGTGACGCTAGAAAGAGGATGCTTTGTGTAGAGCAGTAGAATAGAGATACGAATTTACGGACATAGCTGACATCGGACGATTCCCTTCTTAGTTATTAAATGTATTTGTAAAACAGCATCAGCGTCGACTACCTATTTTGATTGTTTCGGCTTTTCGCCGGTGTTACTGAAGTAGTTTTGAGTTCGGTATTACCTCCAGTCAGACGTAGATCTACACTAGATATATCTACAAGCATCAACACCGCGCGGAAGCCTGATGAAGAAGTTGAAACCGAAATCAAGACTCAAGTTGTGTTGTCTTTTATGTTTCCCTACATTTTGGCCCTTGCACAATGTAAGACTAAGACAGTAGATAAAAAATTGACTGGCAATTTTTTTTAGCGGGAGGGGGAGGAGTTGTTATGACATGATTAGGAATTAGTTATTTGTTTCGGGAATAAGGGGAAAGTTTTACTTAGCGACAAATGACGTGACAGATCTTTAAAAAACAAGAACGCTCTTAGTGACGCTAGAAAGAGGATGCTTTGTGTAGAGCAGTAGAATAGAGATACGAATTTACGGACATAGCTGACATCGGACGATTCCCTTCTTAGTTATTAAATGTATTTGTAAAACAGCATCAGTGTCGACTACCTATTTTGATTGTTTCGGCTTTTCGCCGGTGTTACTGAAGTAGTTTTGAGTTCGGTATTACCTCCAGTCAGACGTAGATCTACACTAGATATATCTACAAGCATCAACACCGCGCGGAAGCCTGATGAAGAAGTTGAAACCGAAATCAAGACTCAAGTTGTGTTGTCTTTTATGTTTCCCTACATTTTGGCCCTTGCACAATGTAAGACTAAGACAGTAGATAAAAAATTGACTGGCAATTCTTTTTAGCGGGAGGGGGAGGAGTTGTTATGACATGATTAGGAATTAGTTATTTGTTTCGGGAATAAGGGGAAAGTTTTACTTAGCGACAAATGACGTGACAGATCTTTAAAAAACAAGAACGCTCTTAGTGACGCTAGAAAGAGGATGCTTTGTGTAGAGCAGTAGAATAGAGATACGAATTTACGGACATAGCTGACATCGGACGATTCCCTTCTTAGTTATTAAATGTATTTGTAAAACAGCATCAGTGTCGACTACCTATTTTGATTGTTTCGGCTTTTCGCCGGTGTTACTGAAGTAGTTTTGAGTTCGGTATTACCTCCAGTCAGACGTAGATCTACACTAGATATATCTACAAGCATCAACACCGCGCGGAAGCCTGATGAAGAAGTTGAAACCGAAATCAAGACTCAAGTTGTGTTGTCTTTTATGTTTCCCTACATTTTGGCCCTTGCACAATGTAAGACTAAGACAGTAGATAAAAAATTGACTGGCAATTCTTTTTAGCGGGAGGGGGAGGAGTTGTTATGACATGATTAGGAATTAGTTATTTGTTTCGGGAATAAGGGGAAAGTTTTACTTAGCGACAAATGACGTGACAGATCTTTAAAAAACAAGAACGCTCTTAGTGACGCTAGAAAGAGGATGCTTTGTGTAGAGCAGTAGAATAGAGATACGAATTTACGGACATAGCTGACATCGGACGATTCCCTTCTTAGTTATTAAATGTATTTGTAAAACAGCATCAGTGTCGACTACCTATTTTGATTGTTTCGGCTTTTCGCCGGTGTTACTGAAGTAGTTTTGAGTTCGGTATTACCTCCAGTCAGACGTAGATCTACACTAGATATATCTACAAGCATCAACACCGCGCGGAAGCCTGATGAAGAAGTTGAAACCGAAATCAAGACTCAAGTTGTGTTGTCTTTTATGTTTCCCTACATTTTGGCCCTTGCACAATGTAAGACTAAGACAGTAGATAAAAAATTGACTGGCAATTCTTTTTAGCGGGAGGGGGAGGAGTTGTTATGACATGATTAGGAATTAGTTATTTGTTTCGGGAATAAGGGGAAAGTTTTACTTAGCGACAAATGACGTGACAGATCTTTAAAAAACAAGAACGCTCTTAGTGACGCTAGAAAGAGGATGCTTTGTGTAGAGCAGTAGAATAGAGATACGAATTTACGGACATAGCTGACATCGGACGATTCCCTTCTTAGTTATTAAATGTATTTGTAAAACAGCATCAGCGTCGACTACCTATTTTGATTGTTTCGGCTTTTCGCCGGTGTTACTGAAGTAGTTTTGAGTTCGGTATTACCTCCAGTCAGACGTAGATCTACACTAGATATATCTACAAGCATCAACACCGCGCGGAAGCCTGAACAATATATATATATATATATATATATATATATATAAATATATATGGATGCATGTGTGTGTTCATAGCCTGTGCAAGTAGTCAAACCATAGTCTGCTTAAAAAATTAAAATATTTTGGCATTGATGGTCTATTGCATCAGTTGGTTAAGATTTTCTGATAGGGAGAGAACAGACTGTAATAATCAATGGCTCTAAATCAACACAAATAACAGTACAGTAAACTCAGGTGTACCTCAAGGAACAGTCTTAGGTCCACTACTATTTTTAATTTACATAAATGATTTACCAAATAGCATTAGTTCAGGAACAGACGATTGCATAATATATAGAACAATAAAAAAAACAAATAGAATTAGATGAATTACTGAAATGTCAATCAAAATGGAGCATGTCTTTCCACCCAGAAAAATGTCAGTTATTAAGAGTAACAAAAAACTAAAACAAATTAATTCCACTTATCTAATTCATGGTAAACCATAATATAATATAATAAAGAAAAACTGTCATGGAATCCCCATAATGATGAAACTATAAAAAAATCAAACAAAGCATTAGGGTTTATTAAAAGAAATTTCTATAAATCAAATAAGAACATAAAACTAAAATGTTATTTAACCTTGGTTAGGCAAATAATAGAATATGCATCCTCTGTTTGGGACCCCTCAATTCAAGAAAACATTAAGAAACTGGAACAGACACAAAATAGAGCAGTGAGACTCATAACAAACAAATATTCACATTTGATTTGAGTAACACCTTTAGTAAAATCCCTAAATTTAGAAAGCCTTTAGGGTAGAAGACTTAAAAGTAAAGTAGCAATCTATTAATATAATTCCCTTCTTCGCTCAAGAGTTTGGACGAGAAGATATTTCTGCGGATAGAGTTATCCCACGAACTTTACGAGCCTTGCATGTAGTGAAGTCATACAGTATATCATAAAAATTCTATTTCCTACATAGATCACGCTCAATAGCAAGAATTAACAAATGTTTCAAGCTATCTACGAGAATTTTTGAACCAAAGTATTTCTTCATTAGTTTGAGGTGCGAGAAACTTCTTTCACCAGATTACAAAATTACGGCTAATGCATAATGCCGTTTTTATTTATCGCGCGTAGGATTGGCATTTTCCAGATTAAATGACACCCCAAAATGACAATTTTTGTGTATATATTTCATGAGATTCGTATGAGTTTTCAAAAGATTTCAATAATTACCGGATATTTCAGGACTTTTTTGTATATTTTGCAATTTCAAGAGATTTTCAGGAGCTCCTGGTAAATTGACAGGAGGCAGTGGGAAAATATGTTATACGTTTGTTTAATTTAATAATTTATACACCTAGAATTAGCGCGGGTCCTATGAAAGTGCGGGGCCCACTGCGGTCGCTTAACCCTAAAAGTTCTGAGCTTTTTTACAATGAGTGCATAAACAATGGAGTCTAAGCTACCTCAGTGCCTTAAGGGTTAAGTGCGGAGCCCACTGCGGTCTACTATGGCCGGCCCTGCAAAATAGCGGCGTATGCTACGCCGCCGGTCGACTAGTTATACATAAAAACATAATCTTTAAATGCAAAAACAAAATTTAATAAAATACTCTGAAAGACACAAAGATAAAGGCACATTCCTCATCCCATATGCTAGGACAAATTTGTACAAATACTCCTTCTTCCCTAGTGCTATTAGAGCATGGAATGGGTTGCCTGAGCTAGCCAGGAAAACCAGTGACTTGGCAGAATTTAAGTCATTGGCTAATATGCATGACTAAATGCTTGACGCGTAGGACGTAATCGTCTTCTTTTTTTATTCAAGTAACGTCTGTATCATATAAGATAAGAAGATAAAATTATTTTAAACATTTTATTCTTTCTCTTTGTTTCAGACAATGTTTGCTAGTTCGAGTCTAGTGCTTCTAAATTACACTTTTCTTTTACTTTCTGCTGTACTCATCAATGTGCATGAAAAGTGTATGTGTGTTACATCAAATCAAGTCTTCACCAACGAACTAAGTACTAACGCTTTAGATGTGATACATTTAATAGCAGCTGCACGTGTTAGTGAAATATATATAAAAAAAACAGTCACTAGCAACACGTCCGTACTGTCTTTAGCTATGGAGTATAATAATCCAGGAATAGACCATGTCTCTGTTCAATTCAAAATAAGATCTAGAAATAATAAACATAGACTGAATCTAGTAGCTTGTTTAAGAACAACGTACCAAAGTATCTGGAAGAACGCATTAAGACATCATCTTCTACACAAACCTGACGCGTTCCCTCAACAGTATGTCAGTCAGAGTAATGGATTACAAATGAGGTGGAAAAGAAAAATGTGTCTTCGAAATAAATGGAGAGAAAAAAGAAAATTGTTCAGGAGGTTAAATGAAAGAAATGTCACGATAGAAAGTCCAGTTCGCTATAGCTGCCTATTTCATTGGAGGCCGGAGAGAGAAAATAGCTTGATGGAAACGAGAGGTACAGGATATGAAAAGTACACCACTAACCTAATTATCGGAGCTAACGAAGAAAACACTAGGCGCCTTCAGGGAGTTAACAAAACCCAAGAATTTACTTCTGTCGAGAATGAAGATAACAGTACACTAGGGTCTAATGGAGTTAGAGAAACAGATGAATCTTCCTTGCCTTTAAACTTCACCAGTGGTTGGATAGTTACTCATTGTTTTGTGGAGAAATCGTTTGTCAAAGAACTCAAGGATTACGTCACTTTCCCCAAGCGCATAGCAAGTAGATTTCTTAAGTTTTATTCAGAACTTGAGTGTGCGAAAAGATTTACTTTTATTGATAATAAATGGGTAATGTGTATTAAAAAAGCTTTTTTATTACGAAAAGATTTCTCCTTTAAATATAGCTACCAAATTCTATCAAATAATATTCTTTTACATGTAAGAAATTGCCGAAAATTTCTTTCAAAATTATTAGTTCATAATTTGAGACGAGGTTGTGTGTATGATTATCAATCAGAGAAACTGGACAAACAATGTATCCAACAAGCTCAGGTTTCTCGAGGGCATTTGTTGAAAGTCATACTGACATTATCTGCATCAACATCCAATCGTTATGTAGATAAGACGTTCCCTTTAGTTCAGATACTACACATGACATCACTTGTCCGCTCTGCCCAAAACTCTTTAACTAGAAACAAGAGACCCTTCCAAAAGCTCAATCGATGTCCTTGTTTTAGTCCAAACTATGTTTCAAGCAGGCACATGGCTGGAAACAATTTCTCGGAAAGTAATGGCCTAAAACATATGAAGGGTAGAGCAGTTAGAAAGCGTTTATTTACTTTTAGAGAAAGACAGCAAAAAGAGAATGCCTCTAAAAATCATTTCTCCACATTGGATGACACTCGTAGACAGCAAATAATGCATTTATTGAGAGACCACATAGGTGCAAATCACTCTATTGTTCAACAAATAGAAGCCCTTCTGTTATCAAAGAGCAAGTCAGAACTAGGACCCTCAATCAATAATCAAAGTAATGAGCACATGAGATACAGACGTAGCCAAGAACCAATCCAAAGTAATGAGCACATGAGATACAGACGTAGCCAAGAACCAATCCAACGTAATGAGCACATGAGATACAGACGTAGCCAAGAACCAATCCAACGTAATGAGCACATTAAATACAGACGTAGCCAAGAACAAATCCAAGTCCACGTTATTGTACTTCTTCCTTTCACACAGAACCGTCCCTTCAACAAGGCCAGAGTATTTGGAGCAATAGAGTTGGCTATACAAAAGGTAGGTAATTTGCAGTGCTATGTACACTCAAATATAACATTAAATATTGATACATATTTCAGCATACTTTAAAAGACATAATAGGAAAAATGAAGGACTCTTTCGACATATTCATTAATTCATTTTTTTACTTGTCAACTGCGATAAATAAACTGTAACTAATCGACAGTCCATGAGCACTTTTTAAAACAACATATTTTTACTATTAGAAAATTGTCGAATTGACATCATGGGATCATTTGTGTATTAAAAATTTACTTCAAAACAAAAAGATCAATAACACCGTAGGATTTACTGACCATATTTATTCCTCTTCTGGTAATTTGCTTGCATTTCAATATTATTTGTTTCTTCTAAAATTTATTATTTAGCATTTGTATGGATACTTTGCAACATAAGATACATGTAAGTTACAGTATATTTCTTACACAAACATGATTAGTTTTGGTATTTGGATCACAATAAAACTACAAATGTCAAAACTTAATTTAAAATGTTCATCTTGCATGAGCTTACACTGTAGACTTTGATGAGTAGCTCATTGTCTAGGCTTTCTTTGATTAATAGCTCATATGCCAGTGGTTCACAAACTTTTTTTTTACTCGTAGGCCCCTTGCCAACTTCTAAAATTCATCGACATCAAATGTGTTGTTTTTTTCAACTGATTTCTAACTCATATATATTTGTTAATAAAATTCGAATTAAAAAGAAAAAAAAAATATGCATTACATGAATTCATCAAACTAAAAATAAACACATATCAATTGGTTACCTACATAATAAATTTTCAATATTTGAATTCAATTTAGTAAGATTTAATATTGAAACTTCTCGTTTAGTGATGTCCTGTTGTTTTTTGTTGTTGTTGTTTTTGTATTAGAAGACTGGCAACCTTGCTCAAACCTTTTCCAACTAGCTAATAATAATAATAATAATAAGGCTTGTCTTCGAGTACGAATATTGATGAGGAATGCAATATTTTTCGTGGAAACGCAATCCCAGCTGTGACCTACATATTTTGCCACATGCAGGGCAAGCATAACTATAGTCCGCAGGTGGTCGATTAGGATTTTATTTTTGCCGTCTGCCACTGTCCTTGCCAGCGGATTTTCTTTGGTCCCAAATGCGTATCCCGCGGCCTTCATGAGTGACCTCCATCTGTCTCGTTCTGAGGCCGCATGCAACCAAGTGCTTTCTTCTATGTCAGCTAAGGCAATTTGGCGCCTTAGCTGGTCTTTAAAGCGTTTCTGTGGGGCACCTCTGTTACGTCGACCACCTTTTAACTAACCAAAAAAGACTGCTTTTTGGCATACGTTCGTTCCCCATACGTGCCTTGCCCAGCGTAACTGTCGGACCATTAGAAGTTCCTCTATGCTGTCCATACCGGCGTTCGCAACGACATCACTGTTTGTGGTGCGGTCTTGCCACCGTATGTCCATGATGGAGCGCAAGCATCTTTGGTGAAAACGCTCAAGTAGTCTTAGTTGCTTTATGTATAATATCCATGTCTTTGATTTTTGTAGGCAGGCGGAGCGATTTATTCCGCCAAACACTCGCCTGAGGGCGTTCAAAAGCACTACTGTCCCTGGCCAGACGGTTATCAACTTCCCTTGAAAGCGATACTATTACTTCCTAGATATGTGAAGTGGTCTACACGTTAAGGGGCTGTCCATTTACGGTGATCTTTGGGGCTGAGTAGGTTTTATTAGGTGACTTCTGGAACATGACTTCTGTTTTCCCGAGGTTTATAGATAAACCGAAAGAGGCGGCAGCGTTTGCAAAGTCGTTGACCGCGTTCTGGAAATCAAGTTCATTGTGAGCTAGCAGGGCGCAATCATAGGCATAGAGAAGCTCAGTTTTGACAATTTCTTGTGTTTTTTTGTATGGGATAGTAGGCGACGGACATTGAACACATTGCCGTCTGAACGAAACCGGATGTAGATGCCTTCGTGCAATTGCTGCCTCATTTGACCCATCATTACGCCAAAGAAGATAGTGAATAGGGTAGGAGCAAGTACACAGCCCTGCTTCACGCCATTTTCTATTGGGAAGTAATCAGACAGGTTACCATTTTTTAAAATTGTACTTTTAGCTCTCCATTAGTATTTATTCTGAGCAGTTCTTCTTGTAATGTTATAGCTATCTCTTCTAACTCGTGATAATATGGATTGATTATCCGCTGAGGTATTATCATATTCAGAATATCTTCAAACCTTAGCTGAAAATCAGAATAGAGGTTATTTAAATGTTCAACATAAGTCAAAAGTTATCTTCATGACAGATTGAATGTTTTAAATTTGCAAATTTGGGTAATTCGCATTGTCCAATATTTGCTTCATTAATTAAATTCTCACAAGAAATACTGACAATATGGACTTTATTTCTATCATATTTATGTTAGCTGTTCATGAGACTATGATTCCCATTTGATTACTATTTTGTTTAAAAATTGTATGTTAGGCATCCAAGAACTCTGAGACAATGTTAAAAAGAGACAAAAAATAATGTCAAACTTAATTTTTTCGACAACCATTGTACTTCTGTGGCAAAGAGAAGTTCTTCATGGATTTATCGATCCATAATAAAACGACACATACCAACAATGATGCTTCATTACTAGGCAAGGTTAACTCGTTCATATTTCGAGAGAAATATGTTGTTGGAAGCTTTCGATGTCATAACTCATTTCATCAAAGAACTGTATTGTTGTTTACAGGAATTATTTTTTATATCAGATGCAGGTTTGCGTGAAACAGTTTTTAAAACTTCTATAATGTCTACAAAAGCAATTTGATAATATAGTGTGAGGTTTTCCAGGTTTTGCTTGATTAGAGATATTGAAGAGAGCAACTTCTTTGTAATGTTAAATCGAACATTTTGACCTCTTCGTGTCTACTTTGAGTGTCCGAAAGTATTTAAGATCTTTATCTATTTTATTGCTTATTTTAAACAAATAACTTTGTAACCACAAATCATTGAGGCAATTCCTTTGATTGTCACGTGTTCCAATCAGTAATTAAATGACGTAAAGATGTGAGCATTCTAAAGACAGTGCTAATAGAGAACACTTCTTCCTTAGCTGTACCAAAATGAGGTCGTTTAAAAATGTATTAAAAGGCTAAAGAGGCTAAAGGCCAAGTCACCGCTGGATCCTTCTGCCTCTGTAGTGATTGGCTATTTCTAGCTCATCAATCATGACAGCTTCCTGTTAACGTTTCAAACAGTTTTGCAAACAACTTCAGCCTTTGTGTGAAGCGAATAACAATTGGTTAGAGATTTTTTTGGAGATTTTTCAAAGTTCAGTTTAAAAAAAAAATAAAAAGTTGATTTTTAAAATCTAAGAACTTGAATTGTTAGTAAAAACTTTTTCTCCTAAGTTCCTACTTTATGTCATTGTCAACTTATTTAACGGCTAGAAATTCGTTCATTTTCCTTTACTTGAAATGACTTAATAGCATGAAATGCTAACAACTTTATTGTACTGAGACCGTAGTGTTGAAAGCACAATTCTCACACAGTAAGTCCCAGCTAGTTACAAGCAACACGGACAAAACGTTTATGTACTTTTTTTTTACTTAGACATGGGAGAGTACAATAAAAGTCCAATTACAGAGTCTATGAATGCAGTTGTCTCCCTTTTTCTGAGTCACTATGCTTTATACCTCGTCAAAATCGGAAGTGTCCTTAAAAGGTCGAAAACTTGCGATAAACTTTGACTCCTTGGTCAGGATAAGATATGGCGCTTCACCGGCCTCTCTGTCTGGAGGTCTCCATCAACTAGATGATCATTAAATCACATCCGTCCTGATGATACACTACTCTTTGAGCTCTCGTCATATGTTCCTCCTCTTATGGGGGAGGCCGAGCACACGAGTGGGCAAACTCCGTATTCTTATAATGAACAGACACTTTCATGTCGGGACCATTAGCAGCAGTAAGTCCTCCGTATGCTCTATACCAGATGAATGACGAGAGCCTATCCACCATATGCTCTTGTCACGATCATCAATGGTGCTAGATGTCACGTTGAAGATTATCTTGATCTATATTGCACAATCAATGATCGTGGTTGCCTAGGATTTAGAAATCGTCAGTTGATAAGATGATCATTTAGAAGTTGCTAGTCGATAAGACGATCTTATTATTAAATTCAATGAAGAAACTTCTCTTTGACAAATACAAATACTTTAATTCAGAACTTGGAAAAGCTATTCACAAATAATTACAATGATTAATTGTACTTGAATAAAACAGAATATGTATATTTCTACTAAATAAATGATCTACACAATAATATAATTATGTTTTCTTCCTTTGAGTTCTAACACGAGACTGGCGCTAATATTTAGAATCTTACAGAGCTTTGGGCGTTTAGCCATGTGGCTAATATCTTTTTGCCGCTTGGTTAAACAATCTGACTAATAAATGCAGCTCAATGTACAATAATTAATATTTCTAACCAATCACATTCACTTCAAAACATAAGTTTGTTGCATGATGGAAATTTTCGAGGTAGCTGAAATTCTGCCGACAACCTTGGGCTAAATATAGACAAAGCGTACGTGACAGCTCTATACCAGATGAATGACATACTATTCCAATCGGAATGGACGAAAATAAACGAAATTGTAAACTGTTTATATTTACAGTAAATCTACAACGACTAAACTATCCCGTATTTTATAAAGCCGACATACTCACTAGTAACAGCAAATGTTTATACTTTCTTTCTTTTAAGCACTCATTAACACTGGTACCTAATTTACACTTGATCCAGTTTCTTTTACAACGCTTTTATTAACTCACAATTGGCTTTTTAACCACTTATACTCATCGTATCATCAAATTTGTTGTATGACAACATATGAAAAATCAGTTGGTGAAGAAAGTTGGTGAACTTGGATTGGGAAGAAAGTTGCTGAAGTTGAGTCAGCTAGTTAAATATGTCAAGTCTTGTTTTGTTGTTTAAAGCGGAATCTTTTTTTTTTAATTGATACATAAATCAGTCCGTCATTCAATCAGTCAGTTGTATTATATATAGAGATAAAAGAGAAAAATGAAATGTTAAAAGAACTAGATCTTCGTCTAGATATAAAATTAAGACCATAGAATGAAAAGAGGGAGATAATAGGGCTATTAGAATCCAGCACATACACCGTTCTATCTGACGGGGGGTGAGATTTGGGGTTTAACTCGAAGGAAAATGACGGGGGCCCCGATGAGTCGTACTCGGCCTCCGGCCGCGTCTCTAGTCCTCGAGTCCAGTGTGTCCGTACCACCAGAAGTGAATGCTAACCCACCAGATGTACTGTTAGCTGCAAGAGATCTGCCTATAAAGTGAAGTACACCCACCAAGGAATAGATCCGCAGCACTATCAAGCAATTCAAGAAAGGCAAATCTGCAGGACCTGACAGCATCCCAGTTGAAGCTCTAAAGACAGACATTGAAACTAGTGTGAATCTAATCCACCCTCTCTTCTGCAAAATATGGAAAAAAAGAAAGTCCACCAAATTGGAAGGGGGGCTACCTCATCAAACTTCCCAAAAAAGACGATCTTAGTTGCTGCTCTATCGAGAGATAAAGCTGTTGTCCATTCCAGTCAAAGTGTTTAACCTCATTCTGCTGAATGACAGATGCCATAGATCCATATCTCCGTGACCAACAAGCCGGCTTTCGAAAGGACAGATCATGCTCAGATCAGATCAGATAGCGACGCTACGCATCATTTTGGAACAGTCTATGGAAAGGAACAACACTCTCTACGTCAGTTTTATAGATTATGAGAAGAATGGACAGTCGAACTCCTCGAATGAGGAACTGTGACAAAGAAAAAGCAGCAGCTCATCGAAGTAGATATCCTTCAGAAACGCTGGAAATGGAGAGTTCACACCCTTCGCAAGCCTGCATTCAACATAACAAGGCAAGTCCTAACTTGGCCAAGGAAAGAGGAAGAGGGAACGGCCCAGGAATACATAGCGCCGCGATTTACAAGCTCATGGACAAGACGTGGGGACAGTTAGAGACTCGTTCAGAACCGAGACGCATAAAGGAAGCTGGTTGGTAGCCTATACCACAGGCAGAGATGATAAGATGAGATTATCTACATTTATTTATTTATTTCTAGACCTATATGTTAGATAGATATATTTGGGTGGTTATCTCAGTAATGACACTTATTTTTTAACAAAAGTATATTTATTTCTAATTCGTTGTCACCTCCTGATGTATATTACAATGTGTATCCTGTGCACCCCGCACCGCCTAGTGAGGTCACTCCGTCAATCTACAAGCCCAACGTATAGTGCGGGTCGTTCCATTGGAGGATGAAATACAAAGGTTCCGACCAAAATAAACAATAAAAGCCAATCAATAATTTAACATATCGAATTTCAACTGGTATCAAAAGATTTAGTTTGATAGGTATAAATGTATATATGCATAGATAGATAGACAGAGAGACAGACAGATAGATAGATAGATAGATAGATAGATAGATAGATAGATAAATAGATAGACAGATAGATGGATAGATAGATAGATAGATAGATAGATAGACAGATAGATAAATAGATAGATAGATAGATAGATAGATAGATAGATAGACAGATAGATAGATAAATAGATAGACAGATAGATAAATAGATAGACAGATAGATAAATAGATAGACAAATAGATAGATAGATAGATAGATAGACAGATAGATAAATAGATAGATAGATAGATAGATAGATAGATAGATAGATAGATAGATAGACAGATAGATAGATAAATAGATAGACAGATAGATAGATAGATAGATAGATAGATAGACAGATAGATAGAGAGACAGACAGATAGATAGATAGATAGATAGATAGATAGATAGATAGATAGATAGATAGATAGATAGATAGATAGACAGATAGATAGACAGACAGATAGATAGATAGATAGATAGATAGATAGATAGATAGATAGACAGATAGATAAATAGATAGACAGATAGATAAATAGATAGACAAATAGATAGATAGATAGATAGATAGACAGATAGATAAATAGATAGATAGATAGATAGATAGACAGATAGATAAATAGATAGATAGATAGATAGATAGATAGACAGATAGATAGATAGAAAGATAGATAGATAAATAGATAGACAGATAGATAGATAAATAGATAGATAGATAAATAGATAGATAGATAGATAGATAGATAGATAGATAGATAGATAGATAGATAGATAGATAGACAGATAGATAGATAAATAGATAGACAGATAGATAGATAGATAGATAGACAGATAGATAGATAGACAGACAGATAGATAGATAGATAGATAGATAGATAGATAGATAGATAGATAGACAGATAGATAAATAGATAGACAGATAGATAAATAGATAGACAGATAGATAGATAGATAGATAGACAGATAGATAAATAGATAGATAGATAGATAGATAGACAGATAGATAAATAGATAGATAGATAGATAGATAGATAGATAGATAGATAGATAGACAGATAGATAGATAGAAAGATAGATAGATAAATAGATAGACAGATAGATAGATAGATAGATAGATAGATAGATAGATAGATAGATAGATATTGTTTTTAAATAAATTAAATAAATAAGCACATACAATTTTGTGTTTAAAAAAAAGATTTTACATGTAAACTAACAAAGTAATCTTATGTATGTAATCTTCTTCATATCAGGTGATCTTCAAACAAATGCTTCCATTAGCGCAACTAGTGCCTGTTTTTGATGATTCTATGTGTTCTATAAGTGATGCAATGAATGTAGCTATTGAATTTTATGCTAAGAAGGCTGTGGATGTTTTCATTGGACCAGTCTGTGACTATGCTGTTGCTCCTATAGCCAGACAAGTAAGTAGTACCTGTTGACCAAGCCTTGCTTGCTTGAATAATTTTCCATGGAAAGTTAATATTTACCTTAACTCATTTTAGAAACATTTTTATAATGATGAATATAAGCGATGGGGAATCACTTCCAATACAAAAGGACGACACGAGTATTCTGTTCGTTCTAAATGTCATTGTACACGGCCATTTGAAGATAAAGTCTTTTAAGTGCCCCTACAGTTTAGAAAAATTCATTGTTCACGTCAATTCGTTTTCCCTTGCAGCTTTTGCATAAAACCATTGACTTTTTATTGGCTTTAAAGAAAGCCTTTGCAGTGTAACTTCTCAAATTGTTACGTTCAGACTTTTAATATTTTAGTTGGTGCATGAAATCTTGAAACATTGAATCAGAACGTTTGTTATGCTCCATGTTCATCATTACTTTATGGTTTTACGCGCAACGTCTAAGCTTCATGTCACACCAAATGATGTCAAATCTCTAGGTGAAGTGTGGATTTCGTAACAGAGTAAAATGCTGCACTTTTCCCTCATCGACTTGAAATGATTGACTTAGTGAATTAAGGAAAGTTTCATCTGATCCATTTTTGGACATAAAAGTCGGAGCATTAAAGTCAAAATATAAATATACAATTTATTTGGTTTATATTGTAATAATTTAGTATCAAAATAAAATATTACACTGCATAATTTAGGAGTAAATCCGAACTAAGTCAATCGTCTACTGCAGTTCAATGATTTTACTAAATTAAATTGTCTGTTTCTAATATATAGCTGGAAAATGTTTGAACTGTGTGAAGAAAGCTGCAGGATGTTTTACAGGAATAATTGGAAAAAAAACACGATTTTAACTAAAAAGAGGAAAACATCATTTCCAATAGTTCGTTTTAGGCTGTGGGGGAAGAAGGGTGCCAAAGATCATTGTTAAAATAAATGTCAACATTGTGATGTGTATTCATTCACCAACTTTGACTATTTAAACTCTAGTTTTGAAAGCTTGATAAGTAACATGGGCGTAGCCAGGGGAGGTTTGGGGTTCAACCCCCCCCCAAATGAAAAATCCCCCTGCATGGGGGGTGATGTCGGAATTCAGAGACTGATGTTTTGCTTTGATTTTGTTTATTTTAGATGAGATTTTAATACTAAACCATCACTCGTCCCAGCGCAGCCAAGTGAGTTTTGAGATTAAAAACCCTTACCAGGGGTTTTTGCAGTTAAATCCCCCTCTTCTATACAAAAAAAAAGAAAAGAAATAATGCAAACGACAATCCCCATATTTCAAGAGCATTGCTAAGGACGATTTTGATTTTAAAACCCCATTTGAAATTAACGATAAACCCCCCTCTTCAATATGTAAAAAGGTTAAATGGTGTAATGTTGAAGAATGCGAATGTCGTGGAAAGGTGGGTTTGTGCTTCCTGGAGTATTCTTGACACGTGACGAACATATATACTACAAACTGACTTAAGTCCGTTTCAGCAGACAAATAAAAAGTTTATTTGACAACAATAATAATAATACTGCACTTCTTGTTAGTGCCTGAAGTCAAGAAATAAATAAGCCTATCAGCAAAACAGCGGTATCAAAAATATCCAATACGTTAAACTCTCCAGAGTATATTACAAATCAGGTCCGCATCTCAGCGGGTAACACTGTACAGAATAATCCAGGATAATACTAAAAGTACATGTCTCAAAAAGACACAGGCATCAACTCATGTCCCGCTTCTCTCAGGCCTGTAAAGAATATGGCTTGACTATTAGCACAAAGATAACAAATGTTATGGGACCACCTGCTACAGCACCACCCTCCATCCTTATTGACTATAGCAAGCTGGACGCCGTAAACAAATTCTGCTATCTGGGATCCACAATTACAGATGACCTGTCCCTAGAAGAGGAGATTAAAAAAAACGCATAGGGAAGGCTGCCTCGACATTCGCTAGACTCAGGCCAAGAGTTTGGGAAAACCATAAGCTAACTACGGTGACCAAAATGGAAGTCTTCAAGGCATGCGTTATGAGTACACAGCTGTATGGCAAGAGAGAAAACTGAACTCATTCCATTTGAGATGTCTCCGTAGGATCTTGAATGTCACATGGAATGAAAAATACTGAGATCCTTGCACGATCAGGTATTCCTAACATCTTTACAGCCCTCAGACAACGCCGTTTGTGCTAGCTTGGACATGTTCGCCGGATGGAGGACAAGCGCATCCCAAAAGTCATCCTCTATGGTCAACTCGCGACTGGCACAAGAAAAACTGGTCGCCCCCACCTCCGTTACATAGATGTAATAAAACGTGACCTCAAATCAGTGAACATCAATACTGACAATTGGGAAGACATAGCTCTAGACCTCAACAGATGGAGAGAGACAGTGACCAAAAAAGCTATGGACAGTGAAAGTACATGGATCTCAGCTCAGGAAGAAAAACGTACAATCCGAAATACGGCCAGCTCCTATACCACCGAAGCAAAAGCCACCTTAAACTGCGCTATCTCTGGACGGGAGTGTCTCTCCAAAATAGGGCTCCACAGCCACATGAGGAAGTGTGCTCTGAGATAACCATAGTCGTTCTACGACTGAAGGAGGCCAATGGAATATATATATTGTCACGACGTGGGATTGACCGAAAGTAAATAACTCACCGTGCTCTCAGGATCGCTGGTATCTCTCCGATTGCAGAAGCACAATCCAACTATGATCAATTAATATCCCCGATCAATAGAAATAATGTCACAATCTCCAAATCGAATTTACATGTCCCTATTTACTAAAACAATAGAAAAAAAAACTATCCTCAATCAAGAAATCCAAACTCATAACTCCTCCGTTAACACATCAACACACCCCTCAGGTCAGTTTCTCTCCAAGCACAAACACAACTTTAAAAAGTTTTTCACGTGGGAAAACAAAAGGTCAATCGGGGGGGGGGGGGGGGGGGGGGGGGGAAACAAGTTTACAACAATATATATATATATATATTAAGGCAGGTACCCAGTATAGTTGGGTGGACTCAAATGCGCCCTAAAAATCCTGAAATATAAAATGCAAGTCTTCACCGAGATTCGAACCTATGATCCCATGTTTGAAAGTTTAACCGCTCAGCCACAGCACCCCCCCCCCCATATACACAGATAGGTATTTGATAAGCTTTAAGTTTTTTAACAATTGTTTTTAATTTTGCTTTTGACTATAAATATACAGTTTGCCCCCATTAGATAAGCTTTTTTAAATATATTTTTTTAAATATTTAGCTGGTCCTATAGCCAACTTGAGCAGACAACTAACTAGACGAAATTCAGCTCAACAAAGACGAATGTTTTTGTTATAGACGAAACTAGAAGTCTTTCTTACCTAACGGTTTATGGCCATTACAATCAGCAGGCTATGTAAACATTTTCTACCTAGATTTTAATGTTTGATTAATATCCTTGTATGCAAATTTATTGATCAAAAAACAAAGCAACAAGCTTTTTAATAGTTATTTCAACTGATTTCTTGTGTTGAACAGACTAAATACTGGAACATTCCTATCCTCACTCCGGGTGCTCTTGCTGTAGACTTTGGTACTCAAAAACAGACCTGGTTTCCTCTTTTGACTAGAGTTGGTATTCACATGAAGTCATTGTTCCAGCCTATCTTGTATACCCTGAACTTGCATCATTGGAGAAAAGTCAAGCTACTCTACATACAGAATGGTTTTAGTGAAGTCTTAGACAGGTTTTGTCATCTGGGTTAGTATTGTAGTCTTCTAAGCAAGGGTTCTTTACTTTTTAATTTGCTTTTTTTTTAATACTAAGTTTTTTTTTAAAATTAACAAACAATTATTTTTATTAAAATATAAATTTAAACTTTTTTTCTTATTGTTTTAAAAACGAATACTCACTTATCCGTTAATTTAGAACCATGCTTATAATAGGGTTTCTCTTAATATCCGATACGCTTACGGGATTCTTGTATGTATATATACATTTACCTATATATGTGTATATATATATATATACATTTTATTTCGAAAACGGCTCTAACAATTTTCACTAGAAGTAAATGAGAAACAAATTCTCAACTAATTGGCCACAAGGGGAAACCTCGAGTTCGATCGTCATATCGGTTTGAAAATGGTTTATTATCGAAAAATTAATTTTTGCTAGAATGTTTTATGAATGAAAATTTTCCTTGACGTCAAAGGGAAAAGACAACGATTACGTCACTAGGCTTACAGCAGTAAGTTAAAATATGCAAACAACTTTTAATGAATCAATAGACCTAATTAATCATTTGCGCACCATCTATTGTAGGCTCTATTAGCTTAGTCAACAAATAAAAGTCACCTACACGGCTCTCCGCAATTGAAGTGTAAACAATTAATAAAACTCGCAAAACACAATAACCTCTGCAAATTTTATTTCATTTTTTTTCTTTCATAGTTCCATAATAAATTAATCCACTAAGTGTTTGTAAGAGTCTTTCAATTATTAATACAAAATAAAAAGTTATGAATAAATATGAGTTGCATTGTTATAATTGAATAGCTTTTTTATAGTGCAACTTTCATGTATAAAGCATTTTCGATTAACATAGCGCTTCGTCCAATCTCTATGATGGGGGGAGGGGGTATCAGAAAGCAGGTTTCCTTTCATGCCCTTTTACAAGCCTTCTCTTTGAGTGGAGGAGTTCAGTATTTTACGTGGCTACGAAGCACCAGCTGCGACCCACACCTTTGCCACACCCAAAGCAAACATAACCATTATATGCCGGTGGTCGATTTAGATTCTCTTTTCGACGTATACGTCTGTTCTTGGTCGTGAATTTTCTTTTGTGTATCTCGCGGCCTTTAGAAAAAATCTCCAGCTATCTCGTTCTGAAGCTGCCTGCAGTCATATACTCTTTTCTATGTCAGTTAAAGCAAGTTGGTGCCTAAACTGGTCTGTAAAGCGTTTCTGTGGGACATCTCTGTTACGTCTACCACCTTTCATCTCACAAAAAGGACTGCCTGATGCTAACACTCGTCCCCTTATACGGGATAGTGCTTTCTGCGGTGTAACTGTCCCTCTATACTGTTTATACCGGCGTGTTCTGTATGTAGACTTAAGAGACCTTCCTTTCTAATCGCCATTTCTATTGGCATTTAGAACTAAAAGAAAACGAAAGCTACTTTTCGAATTGAGAGTCTTTACTCGATTCGAAATAAGTAAATATATTTCCTTAACGAATTATTCAAACGAGTGAGACTCAGTCACCTCGTACTATATATATATATATAACAATTGAAACTATGAACAGACACCAGCTGTCAAATATTTTGTATGAAACTTGAGACCAGTTTATCATTAGAAACTCATTTTAAACCACTATTAATTATTTTAAACTTAACCTCTCACAGTAAGACCGTCGTTTTCATTTTCCAGCTCCTCTCATAGGAGTCCTCTCGAGGGTTTCATTTTAAAATTCACTTCTCATGGACCGTCTATTTTTTCGTAACTTCACTTTTCATAGTAGCACCATTTTAAATTGGATGTATTTGATCTTTAATTTTATGGAAATGGATCCACTAGAACTATCAGAATTAACTGAAATGTACTTTCAGCTTTCAGTAAGTAATAAAACATAAATATCCATAGCTTTTTTTTTTAAAGAAAATATTTGAACAATATTCTCTCATTTATGTTTAAATAGATTGCTTTTAAGTGTATACCTTTATAAAATGTAAAGTTCCAGTTTCATACCTTACTGTCTTGTGGCCAGAACAACGACCAACGCCTTTATTTTTCCCCAACTAATGTCAGGTACCTATTAGGGCTGGATAAACTCAGAGGCGCCTTGGTTCGGAAGCCAAGCGCTTTACCACTCATCCAGCTCGCCCCTCTTTATACTTCAACCTTATTTGTTATAGAAGCTTGCATAGTATCGACTTGTTTAAGAACCTTTGCGCTTTTAGTTTTTCCATTTCACGTATCAAGGGAAGTAACTTTTTAAATTTAGAATACAGTTTGTGAATAATAGTTATTCTCCTTGAATGCAGGCATTAATCGTATGTTTTTAATATTTTAAATATTATATTTTAACAGAGCACAAGAATACAGGTTGTACACCATACCCAGCAAAAATATAAAAGACATACATTGTACAAAATTGAATAGCAGATGTATTTAGTAAAAATTAATATATACAAATACATTTCTTAAATATTGATACATCTCAGCTACTACGCTGAAGCATATGGTATGCACCAGTGCACTGTTGAAAACAAGTGATGAACAGAGGTATGAGATATATTATTGAAGATAATTGTTCGGGTCTTTTTTGCGTATCACCGATATAGTCTCTGATCTAGTGTATTACAAACAAACAAAAAGTTATAAGCAAATCAAATGTGTGAATGAATATACATTAGGTTTAATCATGATCTCAGATACTTATAGTTTACTTACCACTCTAGAATACAAACAATAGATAACTATACAATCTTCCATGTTCATACACTCATCGATAGCAGAGTGCTTACCGCGTTTGCTTGATAAGCCTGAGAAGGCTTTAGCCCACAAGTTCAAATTCAGGTCGGTCAATGTTTAAAACAACAAAACGATCCCCCCCGTTCTTTGTCTCCCGCGGCTTTCCAACTGGTCCAGACATGTGATAGGATCATAGAGTATTGAGAAAACTAAAAACATGTAATTGCTCTAAACAAAAACAGTTGGTAAAAAAAATTATTCTAATCGCACAGATTTATTATTGTTAGTATAGATCTACTAAAAAAATTGTTCTTCTTATCTTCTCTTATAAAAATACGAGATGATTACGTCCTATAAATCAAGTCATACATGTCAGTGGCGTAGCTAGGGTGGGGGAGGAGGGGGAGAATTCGAAAATCCCTAGCTGGTAGTGCCGGAAGTATCCGACATGTCTAGAATATTCTAGATTACATTTATAATAGACATAGACGTTTCCATAAATCTATTATAGTATTTAATTTGTTTTCTAATTATTAATTTATTATCGTGCTTATTCTACCTTCAATTCGCCCAGTCCAACATTTGTTTCTATTTACACACGCGCAGGTTTGCATTTTTTTAAATAAATCATTTAAGGCATTATTAACTCTAGCATGAGAGATAGTTACGTTTTACGTTCGATTAGCTAACAAGCTGATAACTCTGCTACGCTACTGTTAAATAGTTGGCATATGTAAGCCTGGAACACTATTAAACCAATCAAAAAAACGGCACGCGTTACAATTCTACCCATCCCAATAATATTTACTAACCTTCAAATTCTATGCCCCTTTTTTTTACAAAGCTTTTATCAACTCACGCTGACAATTATGTGAATTAGTAACTATAATCTACATCTAGATGAGAATTGTGATTAGATCTAGATCGTTATTTATGGTATAGAAATAGTCATATCTAGCAAACTGGAACTAAACAAAGTTACGCAACCAAAAAAGTGTTAATATGTGATTAATTAAATTGGAAGAATTTTTTTTTTCTGCACACGTGCGGCTGGATATAATCTACAAAACCTCGATTATTATTTATATATATATATATATATATATATATATATATATATATATATATATATATATATATACTCTAAGGAAAACATATAGAGTCAAAATTATGCAGACAACAATTAGTTTTATCTATACGATGTCATTGTCACTGTGGAAGTGGCTCCTATATACATTCTATATGGTACAGAATATTTGAGTAACAAATTGTGTTAACGTCTGTCTTTTATCAACATTTATGGATTACATTTATAACAAAGACTAAAGCTTGTTCTAGAATGTCTAGATGTATCGGTAAGTTGATTTCATTCCATTTTTTAAATTGTTTTATTTAAAGTTTAAAGTAAGTTTTACATTTTAAAATGCAAATCTATTTCTGAGTTGTTGCCCATTCATTCTTGTATAAAATGAGATCAAGCATGTGCTTGCAGCAAGAACTAAAAATATTTCTGTCTTTGCTGCTATGAATAAAAACTTTATGACATAATGCAAAATTCACGATAAAGTTTTACATTGTGAAGATTTTAAGGTTACGTTAATGAACCGTAAAGCAAAATGTACAGAATTGGGTATAACAGATCCAATATTTATTCTTGATAATGCCTTAATTTTCCATTATTCGGATCTGGTTTCTACAATTTCAGAATTAAATTTAACACTCGAATATTTACCCCTCCTATTCACCTTTCCTAAATCTAATTGAAAATTGCTTTTAAAAATGAAAAACTATGTTATTAGAGGGAAACAGATTGTTAAAGATCAATTAAAGGCTTATACTAATGATGGTCCTAACGTTATTACCACAACAGAAGGTGATTGATTTCAATGAACAATGTTAAGATTAGATTAAAATGAATGGTGGAAATAAAAGAATAAATCTTTTTTTTTGTAATTAAGTTTATTACACCGTTTTACCATGTTTTACAGAGGCGAAGCGGCTGATTGGTTAAGTTCTTGGCTTCCGAACCTGGAGACCTGGGATCGAATTTCGTTGAAGACTGGGATTTTTAATTTTTGATTTTTTAGGGCGCCCTTGAGTCCACCAAACTCTAATGAGTACCTAACTTAAGCTTGGGAAAGTAAAGACCTTAACAAGATGTTCCCTTAAGATCGCAAGGTCTGAAAGGGAAACTTTACTTTTGTTATATTACTAAATAAGGGGTAAAATTTTTCATTAGAAAATTGATTGTAAGGGTGGAAAAATCGATTGAAAAATTCTATATTGATGTCTATTTGTCTGACGAAATTTCACTATCATGGCAGATGAAATAATATATAAATAATATATATATATATATATATATATATAGAGAGAGAGAGAGAGAGAGAGAGATAGATAGATAGATAGATTGTATTTTTGAAATTAAAGAATGTTATTCTTATTTAGGGAACTTCACCGATGCCGAAATAACGAGTTTACCGGCATTGGGCAACAAAATGGAAAAAGTGTGCGGCAGAAAGGATATTGGCTTAAAAAACAAGGAAAGTTTTTGAAGGATTCTTGAAGGGTTCCTTATGAAGAAACCTGATAACAGCACTTATAACAAAGGAGTCCATGAACATGGCGAAGAAAAGTATCACCATTTATATGATTCATTCAAAGATACAGCAGTCGAAGAAGTGAAAATGTCTCTTGATGAAAGTAGTTGTGCTGAAGAGACTCCAGGGGAATACCCCATTTCTTCAGTCAGAGAAAACATCTGAAGGAAGGGATACAGATGAGTCAAGTGATGGTCTTCCAAAATCATTTTATCGAGAAAGTTCAAGAAATTGCGATTGGGTACAAAGAAAGACTTTAGAAAACTTCGGCCTGGAAGTTAATCCGAGGACCTGCAAGCAAAGATTGTATTAAAAGATAGCTTTTTTTTCCGAAACAAAGACAAAGACTTTCCAACATAAAGTAGCCATTATAAATCACGAAGTTTGACATTTTTGTTGTTCACTAGAAAGCTTCCAACAAGAGAAATTTTTAACCAATCTTTGCTCCTATTCTTTCCATGTCTGTTTTGCATGTGCTGTTTTCTGAAAAGACATCTAGTACACTGAGCAAACCTGGAGGTGGTTTCACCAAATGGAAAAAACAGAGAGACGGAAAGAGAAAGGCTTAAGGCTGAACCAGATGAGATGTCACACATGCTTCATAACCTTGTGTTGTTTTTTACTTATTCAATTACTATATAATTTGGAACTTTTGATGTCAAGTTCTAGTGTTAGATTTATTGTGTTGAACAGTGTTTACAGAAGGCCTGATTAGGAGAGAGAGAGAGAGAGAGAGAATAGTAACAACAGTGTTTACAGAAGGCCTGATTAGGAGAGAGAGAAAGAGAATAGTATCAACTCAGTGTTTACAGAAGGCCTGATTAGAAGAGAGATAGAGAATAGTAACAACAGTGTTTACAGAAGGCCTGATTAGGAGAGAGAGAAAGAGAATAGTAACAACAGTGTTTACAGAAGGCCTGATTAGGAGAGAGAGAAAGAGAATAGTAACAACAGTGTTTACAGAAGGCCTGATTAGAAGAGAGATAGAGAATAGTAACAACAGTGTTTACAGAAGGCCTGATTAGGAGAGAGAGAAAGAGAATAGTACCATCAGTGTTTACAGAAGGCCTGATTAGGAGAGAGAGAGAGAGAATAGTACCAACAGTGTTTACAGAAGGCCTGATTAGGAGAGAGAGAAAGAGAATAGTAACAACAGTGTTTACAGAAGGCCTGATTAGGAGAGAGAGAAAGAGAATAGTAACAACAGTGTTTACAGAAGGCCTGATTAGAAGAGAGATAGAGAATAGTAACAACAGTGTTTACAGAAGGCCTGATTAGGAGAGAGAGAAAGAGAATAGTAACAAAAGAGTGTTTGCAGAAGGCCTGATTAGGAGAGAGAGAGAGAGCCAACGGTTAACTAGCAAGTTGTCATGGGCCATTAGAGTAAAAGTGTTTACTTTCCCCAGCTTAAGTCCGTTACTCGTTAGAGATGAGTAGACTCAGGGGCGCCCTAAAAAACGTAATTTAAAACCACATATATTTACATATGTTGTGTGTGTACGTTTATACATAGGGTTAGGGTTTACTAGGCGTTAGAGTTAGGGTTTCGAAAAAATTCCCCTGCCATAATCAAAAGTTCTGGAACCGCCCATCAGTTATAATTACTTTATACCAATTTCAAGACAAAGTACAAACAAGAAATACATTTAAAAAATTACTTGTAAAAAAGCTTATACGAAGTGTAATTGTATGAATTAGTTTGGATCAGTAATTAAATTTGTAAAAGATCTAGACCAACAACAATAAATCTGTGCGATCAGAAATATTTTTATTACAAAACGTATATCAACTTACTCTGTCTGTCTAGTAAAAAGTGTATAAGCGTTATTTCTCCAACATCCGTTCTCAGATGAAACTGAAACTTCGCACAACTATTCATTGGCACAGACAAGACATGAATCAATAAAAAAGCACCTAATTAAACAATTAATTTCTGGTAATTCTTTATTTCGTTTAATAGCAACAACGGAAACTAATACCTCAGTATTCAAATATATGGCTACAATTGTTGTGTTTAGTCCCATTAAATACTTGTTAACGCTTTTTCTCTCTCACGCATTCTCCTATCAAGTTGATACTTAAAATGTTTTTAATTATACCTAACAAAACATGTATCATTAAATATAAATATTCAATTAGTCAATTAATTCTTGGTAATTAACCATTTTGTTTGACGTCGAATAAGGGAAATAACGTGTACATTATTGGTAGATATAGTTTTAAGGACGAGTTCTTCCCCTTTACATAAGCTTTGTTTCGTTAAAGGATTTTTAAAATAATTTGCTTGTTGCCAATTGTTTTTGTTCAGCGCTTTTTCAAGCTTTTAGCTTTCTCAATATGATATATATATCTATATATATAGACGGACCGACAGGCCACACTAAACTAATAGCGTCTATTCCCTTTTTGGGGCCGCTAAAAAACGTCAAAGCAGGATATGTTTTAGTGGCCTCTTATAAAAATGCATAGCTTTTTTTTAAAACAAAAGGTTATGTTATTGTTTGAAAACTGATTAAAACTAAAATTAAAATTTTTCAAAACATATCTGTGACACAAAAAGACTTTTTTATGTTTGTTAGTGATGAAATATTATTTCAAAATTGTCCATAAGTGGTTTGTACAATGGCTTCATAAGTAATGTACAATAAAGAACAGATCTATCCACTATTCTAAACTTGAGTTATGATTACGGCAACATCTTGTTAACATTTTAGCCCGTAATTTCATTTCTATTTGAATTTCGTTATAAAAATTGTAAATAAAATACAAACCCATACCGAAAATAAGCGCACCTTTCAACAGTTTTGTGAAACAAATGATGAGCAACATGTTAAACTTTTGTTGTAAACTGGTTCGCTGGATTTCGAAAGGGTACTTTTATTGCTCGTTTTGTTCAACATTAAATACAGTTTTGAAATTTCTTTTTGAGAGACAGGAAGATTCATCGGTTGGTGATGACTTAAAGCAAGCTAAAAAAATTGTATTACATGGTAGGCATCTAACACAAATGAATGAAACCACCCTCCGACTGCAAGTAAAGAAATTGACTTTCATTGACTATATCATTTTTCTTTTATTGAGATATTAAATCTATTTTTAAGGGTTTTACAATCTCACATAACTTGTTTGTTGACAAATGAATTACTGCCTAAGGACATCGATATCTATGCTATGCACTTAAAAATGCTCTCTATATATTTATATAAATGACAATTATTATATATCCGTTACTGATGTTCAAATTGAGTTGCAGGGAAAAATAGAATTACAAAATTATGTCTTCAGTAAAAAGAATGTTAACATTGGAGGGACAACAGAGATGCGGCTGCATTTAAATGTTTCAGTAAAATTCCAAAACTGTGGTTGAAAAAGGAATTATGTTTTAACTTTTCCATCAACATACATGAGATTTAGCGCGAAACAAGCTTAATGAATAAGCAAAGAAATAGACTGGATGTAGCCACCTAAGGAGAACTTTGCCTTGCTTAGGCTAATTTAAAGGTTTACATCTATACTATAAAGAAGAATGTAAGGCGTATGGATGTTTGTACGCATGTATGTGCCGAATAGAAATCAAAACCGTTTGACCATTCTTGATCAAACTTGGCAGAAATGTTCCTTGGGTACTAACTTAGACAGTAGTGTATGTATTGCAGCCCTAATACAAACGTAAGACCCTCAAACAAAAATTGACCAACTCTAGGAAAGTATGACTTGACAATCCTGTACACTCCCAGGGGAGCATAGGACCTTTTCCAGGTTTGCTTGGGTCTGCCCACTTTCCTCTTTCCTTGTAGGTTCCAGTCAAGTGCCTTCCTTGCAACATTGGTAGCTATTTTTTGCAGGGTGTGTCCTATCCAGCTCCATTTTCGTTTTGTGATGTCTTGGGCTATGGACTTTTGTCTAGTTCTCTCACACAAATCGATAGTAGTTATCTTTTCTGGCCACCTAATTCCTAATATCCGGCGTAGGCATCTGTTAACAAAAGTCTGGAGCTTTTCCATATTTGATTTAGTGACTCTCCAAGTTTCTGAACCGTATAGAAGGACAGACTTAACGTTTGTATTATAGGAAAGTATAGTATCTTTTAAATCTAGACCATGTTTACCATGTTTACATGATGTGTCTAAATGATGAGACAAGACGGAGAGGTCACGCATGCGTAGAGATGAAAATCTCTAGATCTAAATTAGCTCTCATTCAAGAAAACATAATTGTGTACTTTTACACATGAACTTATAAATTAGTGTCTATTCATTTCATTATTTAATGAAAATTAACCTTCAAATTTGAGTTTAAAAAACATTTTTTACATAAATTCGTTCGCTCTAAACTCGAATAGCTTTAGCCACGTTGACACACTTTTCATAACTCGCGCACACCATTACATGCGCCGCGTAGTGATACAAATTAAATTAACGTCAGAGGTTTTAATATCGCTCATTATAAAGGCATATTATTTAACTAATAAACTACTTACATTGTACAATTTACTTTCCAATGTGTTTTAAAACATTTAAGCCTACAACTACCGATTCAGTTTAATTTTAAGTCTTTATTTTCAATTTACTTTTTTTCTTTCAGATTTGCTTATGCGCATTTAGACCTGTTAACAACGTAGCTAATCATATACATTAGTCGTGTCGACAAACATTTCATTCATCATAGCGCGGTATCTAGGTCAACACTATAACCTACTGTATCTAGGCTATTTTCTAGGGCAACACAAAATGTATAGTCTTTTACTATAATAGGCCCAAAGTTTTTGTTTATTGGTCGACACAAGCTCACAGTGTTTATAGTCTTACTATAATAGGCTCAAAGTTTTTGTTTATTGGTCGACACAAGCTCACAGTGTTTATAGTCTTACTATAATAGGCTCAAAGTTTTTGTTTATTGGTCAACACAAGCTCACAGTGTTTATAGTCTTACTAAAATAGGCTCAAAGTTTTTATTTATTGACTAGACTACTGTGGCGTTCAAATTGTTTAGATTCTAGATCTAGAGCTACATAAAATTAAACTAACAATGTTATATAAACAATTACATTCACGCGTTCGATTTGATTAAAAAAATATATTTTATTGCTTTTTGTCACCTACACGCATGCAGTATTCACCAAGGCAGTTGAGAGTTGAATATTTTACTCTCTCAAATATACGTTTGGCTTTACTTTTAATGAAGAATACACATTGTAAAAATAAATCTAAAACCTACTTTCATTTTATAAAACGTAAACAAGACAGCGAGATCTTTACTAGATCTACATTCTAGATCTATATCTTTACTAATTATAGATATATACTATTATACAGAAAATATTTGAACTTCTATTTGTCTACATATATCTTTCATAATTGAAACAAAAACAAACAAAAACGTATTTATTTTAGAAGTAGATATAGGTCTAGAATATAGATCTGTACACAATCATTCTCCGCTTGGGTCAACCATCTATCTCTGTCATATTTAGGCCTACAAGCAAATGTTTTTATTTGAAAAATATGGATTTAGGTCGATTAACTAATTTGATAGCTCCATTCATACTATTTTTACATTCACGCATTCCGCATTCGCTTTACTTATAACATTAAAATTTTGTTTAATTGTTTACAAAACACTCTCAGTAACTACATCGACAGTGATACGCAAATTAAGACCCGCGGGTAACATATGGCTAGTTTCTAATATTGTTAGACTGCAGGAGGCACAAGGTTCCCATTACTTTAATTTCATTTTGTAGTGAATTCAGCAATAATAATGTCTATATAAAAATAAAATTAAATTTACAATTAAACCTAAAAACAGTAGGCCCTAATATTCAATAATTTTATAGGGACTATTCTTATGTCATTACAATGAGATTAATTTTTGTGTATAATCACTGAAAATTATTTGACATAATTTTTGAATAATGATAATAATGGCAATGTCTTCGATTCTGAAGATTAAGACTGAGTGCAGGGTTTCACGTAGCTACGCAAATCCAGTTGCGACATTCATATTTTCCCAAATTTTATGCAGACAAAGTCGTTGTCCACTGGTGGTCTATTTAAGTTTTCTTTTCGTCTTTGCGTCTTTCTTCAATAATCGCTTTGTTTTTACCGCAGTTTTTGTGAGAGCTCTCCAACTGTCTCTCTCAGAGGCCATCTGCTGCCAGGTACTTTCCTCTATGCCAGTGAGGGCGAAATGGCGCCTGAATGGATTTTTTAAAGCGCTTACGGAGAGCACCTCTGTAACGCCGTCCTCCTCTAAGCTTGCCAAAGAAGATTGCCTTTCGCATGCGGTCGTCTCCCATGCGGGATAAGTTGTATTGACGTATAGAAAATACGATAAACATACATATATTTAACCCTGCCGGACCAAGTAAAACAAAAGACGTTTGGGCCAGGAGGCCTTCATCAGGATGTTTCACGCTTCTTTATAAGTATTTTTCTTAGAGGGGGCGCTGGCGGATTTTTAAAAAGAAAAAAATACGCAGTTGGGGGCATTAGGCCACTGCTATATACTATCATTTTTCTGGACCAGTTAGGAAAAGAGGGAAGAAAGGTATATCTTAGTGAATTTTTTTTACAGCAATCGCTTTTTAAAAACATTTATACAAATAAAAAGTGGGGATCAACCTGAATTGGAACTCATGGCACAAGGTTAGGGTTAGGGTTTTGAATACCATTCATTTAAAAAACTTAATGTAAAAGAGTGCAGAAAATACAATTCGAAAAAAAGGGTTTTACTTTTTATTTCAAAGCAATGTATTTCATATTACACATGAAAGTTTAATTTTTTTTTCACAATGATTCTATTCAAGTCGAAACTTCATAGAACCTTCAGGATACTGCAAGGACGCTGATCTCAAAAACCGCCTTAACGAAGTTCCTAGAAGTTTAACAGTTAATGTATATCGTTGAGAAATAATAGCTTGTTGGCTACATTGGGAAAACTCAATTTGACCGTTATAATTTTTCAAAGTAAAAAATAAATAAATGTAATTTTGGCTTGAGTACAAGACGTAGAACAAGTGAGATCTAGAGCCAGGATCGGTTTTGAAATGGCTAGTATCGCGTTCTTGAAACGACTAACGTGTTCGGTAATCTCCAAATATAATGCGAATGCGTTTTCATTCAAGATTTTAATAAATTGATGGTCAGGAAAATATTGCGCATCGTCTTTACATTTAAAGGCCTGTCATTGGAATTATTCAATAAAATAACATGGTGTAGTTTACCGATAATATGCGATAACTGAGTGAATATAAAGTTGGTTCAAGTTTATTGTAAGATTGCATAAGCTTATAAATTTTACGTAAATCTAATATAGATCACATCTAGATTCTCGATCTAAAAGTAGATCTAGATATAGACTAGATCTTAAGAGTTTTAAATCAGAAGACTAGGTCTAATTTTAGGTCTAGTTGTCCATATAATGAGCATACCAAGAAATATCGCAAAAGTATGCATTTCCCGCTGGCCGAATGTGAAACATCGTAGATTCAAGCAGCTGACTATGCCAAATCACGGTTCGACACCAAACATTATTGTTTTAAGTTTTTTAAATATTTTATTATATTTTAAGTTTTTTAATGGAGGTATTATATTTTCTACAAAAAATGTATAAAGTGTTTTTTTTTTGTTGTTTTTTTTCTGGTTATTTTAAATCAATGAAATAATTGACTGAAAAGCTCTAGTTGCTGTTGTTTATTTAGTGAGTGACTAGTTATTTACTAGTAAATATTTTGGAAAAATGCAAATGATTTTAATGATTAAACTGTTTTTGTGGCCATTGGTAAATGAAGGTGGACTTTCGACTAGAGTGATTAGTTTAGTGACTGATTCATTTACAAACCCTACGTTTGTTTTATTCCGACAAGGACCTGCTGGTAGAGCATTTATCGCTTTACTTTTAATAGACTAATCTCTTGTTGATGTCCCTATGTCTAGGATGTCAGTTTATTCTAGTCCAAGATCTGTTCAAGAAAATAAAGACGATTTGTTCTGTCCCTTTCGTTAACTCTTTGGCCACGGAAACATATGGACCACATTATCGGACTAACTATTGCTCAAAGGGACACTCTATTTCTTTGTTATGTTTAGCAATGGACTCTATGACAAAACTTCTAATGATGGAAACTATTGGCGTTGATCACAAAGGTTATCAACGAGAAACGCCTCTACTGAATGATTTTTTGAATGAACTAGGAACGGAGTGGGCAGGTAAGTAAACTACAGTTGTCTTTTAAGTATGGTCTATATCTATTCTAACAATTGTACTACTTACCTTGTTTTCTATCAAGAGTATTCTAGTCGTATAGTTTAAATTTTATATACTTTAACAATACACTGACCTAGTTTTGTTGTCTCTTATTGATGGTTCACACTTAAAATGACACATTTCGAAACATACAAAACGATATTACTGAGCTAATTCTCAGCTAATCCTTATTATGATTAGTTTTGTAATAAACTTTCTCAGCATGGAAATCATTACAGACCTGATTTGTACGTGTATTTGTTGAGATTTTTTTCAGTGCTGATTGGTGGGGGGGGGGGGGGGGGGGGGGCTTGAATGACTCTCTTGCACATGCACAGTAGTTGTGTCACATCTAAAACCCATAATCCCCTTCCAAAAAAGTAGATCGACACTTGCAGCTAATTCTACATTCAGGATGATAAATCAACCATTTTAGGACAGAATTGATCCATTCGTGTGGCCAAAAAATTGGACATCGGAATTATGTATACGAGTTACCTATAATTAATTACAAACAAGCCTCTTAACGTTTCTTGTATCTGTCACAAATGAAAAAGACAGGGCCGGTCCTACAGATTGCGCTGCCCAATAGAAACGGATTGCGCGGGGCCCAGTCTGGGTAGGGATAAGTATAAAAGTGAAAACTAAGATTTTGTAATAAATAAATTCGCCTTTGTATTTATCCATTCTTTACTTAAGTACAAAATAATTGTCAAATTAACTTTACGAGCCATCGAATGTTGATAGTAGTTTTCCAACAAAAAAGGCCGATAAACATTCAGATCTGCCTTTTACATTTATTTCGACTAGCAAAATATCGCTTTTTTTTAAAGAGGTCGAGATAGGTTTAGATCTATATTTGTATACAGTGACTATGACCTTAGACCTTCTTGTTTAATACCAACGAATGGAACCGTCGAATGTCGTCAAGCTAAATCTCTTCTGTTTACTTACTCCATATCCTAGTCTTCTTTTTAAATTTGTCTCCAAGTCAAAACTGTCTCTTTATGAAACAAATAACTTTTCGCGACAATTCCTAATAGTGTCATAACAGAGATGATGAGTGATTGGCTCATTGTCCTGACTGCCACATAATGTTGCAAGTCTTAAAAAGTGTATTTATCATGGTTTTACCTCTAGCTTGTAGAAGTTAACCAGGAATGTTTTCAACTCCGACTGATTTTCCCTTTTTCAGTGTTTTAACCGCTGATGCTACTTCCAATTGAAGGATTGGATATTCCTCGATGTTGGATACTGCCAGGGACTTTTAGTATATACCAAGCACTTTTCAACACACCAGCGAGGGGTCACTTTTTCCAAATCGATTTTTGTTCGCTTTCTATCGACATAGAACTATGTGTAGTTCTGGTGCTCTTTCAGTCCGATCACATTACTGGACATCTCTATTGTCCATGCCAATCTCTACTCCACACAGACCTGCCATTGGTCATTTTTCACAACGTATAGGAGACCTTTTAATGCGTTTACGAATTGCCCCTTGTGACAAAAGAAGGATTTCTCTTTTGCCGGCCGTGACGTAACTTGGGTCACTTAATCGATATCAATGTGAGATAAGAGTGATTGGAAAAGGTCCGACTCAGTTTTATTTGAGCTTTAAAACAAACTTATTTTCAATGCAATTTTAACATTACAGTCAATTCAATATCATCTTAAATACCCAAACAATTGTCTAGTTTTCTTCTGACTATCTTAAAGTTTCCCTAACTTTTATGTCCTTGACCCAGACTCCATCAATTGATCCATTTTCAAATGAATATAGTGTTACCTGTCCAGCCCTGCGGTAACAAAAAGGATTCCTTTCAATCAGGCTTGTCTAGTCTATTTAGTAGGGACATAAATTGTAAAAAAATTAAATCCTTATTTTAGCCTGTTTATTTTGCATGCTTCTAGATTGAAAGGGAAACCAAGGAATGATTTTATGAAGAGCCTCGATGTAAAGTATGCCCAAAATGTGAACCCATCAATCGGTCAGATGAATCTTTATTTATGTCAAAGGGAAATGAAATCTAACTCATACACAACCACATCACACATCATTTTCTGTATATATATCACTGTCCAGTAGTATTCTTTGAAACTGTTTTTTTTTAACCCAGATATGATCTACATGCCATTGTATAAATGTTGTGGCAATGAAAAACTTTAGCCTTTCATTGAACTCTCCTCCTCCTGTCACTAATGCCTTTTCTTTTCTAACTTACTGTTTTCAGTGTCATAATAAGTTTTAGTTTAGTTTGTTTTTAAACTTTAAGGTTAACGGTATATATGCATTATGCAGTCTTACATTTCTCATTGTAAATGCAGAGCTGAACAATAACTTTTAGTCTACAATTGGGAAGGTTTGGGATTGATACTCTCGGTGTGTCTTACACGCTTAGACTTCAAAAACTAGAAGGATTATTCAAATGCTCCATAAAGTTGAAAATTATTCTTTCGAATGCAAAGTTTATGTTCGTGAAATTAAATTTGTACCACAATTTTTTTTATTCCAATGTATTATTTTTAAAAAGAGAATAAAATGTTATATAATTATGAACTATTTATTACTGTTTAGTTTTTAAAAAACGTCAATCTGATATTGCAATTTAGACCCCGCAAAAGCTTGTTTTTTCAATCTCTAGAAGGTTACAGGTGCATTGCACAGCCTGAAAAGTATCTGTTTCCCAATTGAAAGTAAGTTAGAACACATTATTCAACAGTGCTAGAAACGTTTCAGAAAGTCTTAGTTATGTAATGCTATCTTTCTTCTAACGTTTGACAATCCATGCATCGCTTGTTACAATACTTCTATTCCAGATCTAAAGTAGAGCTACATCTAAACTAGATCTTTAAGAAATTTAGATCAGAGGTCTAGGTCTAATGTTAGATCTAGATGTCCATATAATGAACATACCAATAAATAATCGCAAAAGTATACCTTGCCTCCTGGCGAATCAGAAACACGGTCAAGTAGCTGACGGTATCACGGGGTTCGATACCCGATTAGAACCAAATATTTTATTTTTTTTAATTACTTTATTATATTTCATATTTAATAATGGAGGTTTTGTCTTTTCCAAAAGTATTATTTAAAAATGTTTTTCTTGTTTTTAAAATAATAATAAAACATTGGACATGTGTTATAGCAACATAAAAATGGCCTACATATCTTGATCGTTATTTCCCCTCGGAGAGTCGGACCACACAATGATCCATCTTACACCCATGTACAAACCGGTTTTAAAAACAACAAAACCCGAAGTACAGTCCATCCAGTCACGGCCTGATGACGCTGTTTTATAGCTACAAAGTTGTCTGGAGCAGATTGGGATAAGTTTGTAAACAACTGCCCTGACAGATGAACTGAACACAACTGTTAATTCGTACATCCAGTTCTGTAAAAACATAATTATATAAAAGAAGAAAACTAAAACATTCAGTAATAATAGACCCTGGATGACCAACATTAAAAATTAAATTCTGTCATCATCAAGAGGTACATAGAAGTCTATTTATAAGCGCTGGTTATGAGTGTCTATGTGTTTTTTTCGTATGTGAATGTTGTTCGTTTGTGCATGTATATCGTGCATCTATATTGTTATTGTACAGTAGTTACGCTAAGGTTGTCAATTGTAGTCAAACTAGATTTCTGTTTGTTTGGATCAATAAAATTATCTTATCTTATCTTCTAATAATAATAATAATCTATATTATCCATAAGGAAGTTTGCCTTACAATTTGTGCAATACATCAAACAAAAAATTATAATTCTAGAAAACCAAAATAAACACTCAAATTCAAAGTCACACCGTACTCACTCATAATTTACATGTGAAAAGTTTATATTTAATGATTTGATTGCCAGGTGAACAAAAGAGTGTTTGTGTCTGTTTCTCCTTGCAATCGGTGTCTTGTATCTTGTGATGGTAAAATCATTCACACTCTATAATTTCTGTTTTCTTTTAATGCATGTTGTTTTTTATCGTTGAAACATGTCATTGTAATATTTTCTTCTTCTTACATCCATACATCACATGACTGCTATCACATGACTGCTATTTTATCTGACTATTACAGATCCAGTAGACTACTAGAAAATACAAAAGCAATATTGAAAACTGTCACGGATGAATGTGTGTATGTATGTATAATCTATTTTTACAATCTGCGCGAATGACCGGAAGTGTGTTGGTTGTTAGACAGAGACCAGCGTGTGTGATATGCGGTAAAGCTGATTAAAGTTTATGTGTTTGATCTAGTGGGTTAATTGTTTTATTTCGTTAACTAGAACTGAACCAGGGACACCTAGACGTATCGAGACCTAATGTAAATTCTATCGAGTTAAAAGTATAAATATATAATAGGAAAGCTGTGACAAAAACGTTGCTAAGAAGTACATTATACATCGGAACCTTTTTGTGGGCTAAACATTGAACTTTAGTGGCACAATGACTGCGTCATGTACAAACACATAATGAAAAAAACATTTTAAAATTTGCTAATAGTCAAAGTCTACCACCCCCCCTTTATTTTTTGTCGTATCTGTCCATATCGTTTGTAAGTTATCCTCCCCCCTCTCCAATCCACTACGCTATTACCTTTGAAAAACTAAGACATCTCATTTGAAAATGATAACTTTGAAAAAAAAAATAATTTTGATATCTAAGTTTGAAACTTTGATATTTAACTTAGAAATATAACTTTTATATTTAACTTCGAAATGTAACTTTGATATCTAACTTCGAAAAATGTAACTTTGATATCCATGGGCGTAGCATGGATTTTTTTTCGGGGAAGTTTTTTTTTCTCCCCCCCCCCCCACATATATATGTTATGTGTGTGTGCATAATTAATCTTTTACATTCTGACCCTTCATTGTTTCGAAAGACGTTTAATGTACCCTAGAATAGGTTCTTTCCTCGCTGCCAGGCACCATTTCCGGTATTTAAAACAAAAAAAATGCATATTCTGAGGAATCTTCAGTACATTATCCTGCTATTAAAAATTTTTGTTCAAAAACCCAATCTGCTATTCTTACTTTATTAGGACTTAGATCCTCCCGCGCCGTTCGGTGCATTGGGCAGCAAGCTCCACAAAAATCTCCACAAAAATCTGTCACTGGCAATGTCTGAAGTCTCTTCCCACCTGGTGTCCACTACTCTGAGGTCCTCCATGAAAGTTTGGATTTCCCTGTTTCGGCCTCCATGTTATTGCAACTCTTGGTATGTGTAATTCATTTTGACAGAGAACATGTCCCGCAAACAACCTCATTAAGTGGTCAACTCCCAGTTCGGCAAAAGATTTCCTTCATTGAGACCCGATCTCTAACTGACTCCTAAAATCCGTATTGACCATCTTTTTTTTAGCGACATTTAGTCTTTTTTCAATTTTCGCAGATGACTTCCATGCTTTTCACTGATCTCTATTAATGGAGCCCAACGACTGGTAGCAATGGGTAATCCCTGTTGGCTACGCTTTTGGAATTTGGCGACTGTCTTCTTTAGGAAGCGGTTTAAACTCAAAACCCCCCTTGTCTACGCTCATTGAGTGTGTAATTTGCCTATTTTTTTATGTTGAAGAGTTGATTTTAGATTCAAATCCTGCTGGAGGTTGGGATTTAAGCCCAAGGCCCTAAGGATGGGGTTTAAAATTAAAGCCCTTTGGAGGGGCTTTTAAAAACAAAACAATCTCTTGGCTATACTCATAGAATCTGGTGACTGATGTATGTTTTAGTCTTATATTGAAAAGGGGGCTTTATCATAAAAAATATTCGGAGGGGGTTTTAAAATCAAATCCCTCTTGGAATTTTGTTATTTTCGTTTGCAATATTTTTTTGTTTATGTAAGAGGGGGATTTAATCGCAAAACCCCCTGGAAGGGGATTTTAAACTTAAACCACGCCCCTTGGCTGCGCTGGGGCAAGTGATGGCTTAATATTCAAATGTCACCTAAAAAAACAAAATTAACGCAAAAAATGTTACAAAGGCAGTTTTGTGGAGAAAGAAGGTTGACAGATCGTGTGTGGTGCCTCAACGGTCCATCAGACCATGGGAAAGGTGACAGTGAAGGAAATTTTAAATGTGAACCTGGCGTAACTGATGTCATATAATGAATATCTAATTGATCTTATTGTTTTGTAAAGGGTCAATCTCTTATTCAAAGCCTCAAGAACCAAAAATTCCGTAAAAAAAATCTCCCTTTAGTTAAGTGTTTTACGCCTGAGTGGCAAGTATATATATTATGGAGGATGTGAAGAACTATTTATTACGATAAACTACTTATCAATTGTTGTTTTAAATTATATTTCACTGATGTGTTTACTAAATACATTTTTTTCTCTTTAAAAATAAAACTAATTTTTTTTTAAATGTAGTATTTACTATGACAGAACTTACTTAACTTAGCTAAACAATTAATTTTTTTTTCTATTCTATTCCCCTTTCGGGGGCCGCTTAAAATCAGTCACAAAATTGTTGGGGGATTTCATTTAGGTGTGTGGGGGGGGGGTGAACCCCAAGACACAACCCCGGCTACGCCCATGTTGATTTCTAACTTTGAAATGTTTCCTTCTTACAACTCTTGTTAAAAACAAATACCTTTTTTTTTATAGAGAGAGACTAGTGTCGTCAAGGGAACTATTATTTTGATTAGAATTTATACTTCATTCATTTTCTCTAACTGTCTCTCACTTTCTTGTATGAAATGTTCATTTTAAATGTGAAAGAAATATTTGTTAGCATTGCATAAATTATTTATTTTTTTTTTGCAAAAAGAAATAAAATCCTCTAGATTTACATTACAATGTATTTCATCAGACAAAAGTTGCGTGCTTCTAGGAGATATTGAAAGTGTAGAATTCTAAACACGTCAGTGCATTGTATTGATTGCATTTTTGCTTTCCCTTATAGTTCCTCTTTGTCACGTTGTATCAGATTTTATTTACATGTCATTTTTACGTCACTTTGCTAACGTTTATGTGGCATAATTTGTATTCATCCATGTCGCAGATCCACTACACTATTAAAAACATGACAAGGCATCTATAGCTTGGCCATAGTCAACAGTAATTTGAAAAGTGTTCACATCAGGAACAAAAACGATCCTAGCCAATGGGTTCTCAACCTGTGTCGCAACTCCTTATGGGGGGTCAAATGACCATTTGTAAGGGGTTGCCTTAGACTAACGGAAATTTCAGGCTTTCGTCATTTTTTTTTAGAAGTTTTTTTTGTGTCGTTTCTAATGTGTAAGAAGCACATTTATGCAATGCAGTGCATTGTATACGTTTACATTTATATGACATAAAGGGACGTTACTCAGATTTTTTATTTATCACATACAAATCATGAAACAATCTTAGTGTCCATTAAAATAAAGAGATGTAGAAATATTTACAAACATGAGTGTAACACTGACACACTACCAGAGGATAGAGGCCACTTTTAGTGAGTGTAACACTGACATATGGCCAGAGGATACAGAGGCCACTTTTAGTGAGTGTAACACTGACATATGGCCAGAGGATACAGAGGCCACTTTTAGTGAGTGTAACACTGACATATTACCAGAGGATACAGAGGCCACTTTTAGTGATTGTAATACTTACATATGACCAGAGGACACAGAGCACTTTTTGCGAGTGTAACACTGACATATGACCAGAGGACACAGAGGGCACCTTTTGTGAATGTAACAAGTACATATAACTAGAGGATACAGACAGCACTTTTTGTGCCTGTAATATCATTGTTTGAAGATAGACATGTTTAGTTACTTTTTCCCCTTTTGTTTAAATATAAAGAGGGACTTAAATCTCAAAAGCCCCTGGAGGGGGATTTCAAACTCCAAATTCCGTTCCGGTGCGCGAGGGCGAGTGATGGTTTATCATTAAAATCTCACAAGTTTATCATTAAAATCTTACCTACATTTAACAAAATTAAAGAAAAAAAAGTCACAAACTTGACTGGCCCCCTCCCCTCGTGGGGGATTCCATTTCGTAGGGAGGGTTGAACTTTGCACTTATCTATTAATATCATTGATTATATATTGAAATGATTGTTTCACATTTGACCACTTTTGTGTTTTTGTCCTGTCCTCTACATCATCTCTTTCAATGTCCCCACTTGTAATGTGATCCTCTATGTCAATACTCCCGTAGCTTACATTTTGACCAGCATAAGGAGAGAACTCTACTTGATTCTAGGTTCCAATGCCTGTGACCAGACGATGGCGGTTGTCTCCTATTTCTCTCCGTCTTCCCCTTTCCCATTCCGAGTCTTGTTTGTGACTTCAGCAAGAATTATCTTCACCTGTTTTTCTGCTCTGTTGTATTAGTGTTCATTAAGAGAGAAGGCAAGACTTAGTTTGTCTAAATACAAAAAAATGTTGGTGTTCGTTGTGAATTATTTCTAACATTGAGGATAATGAATTCCGTGGTTTAAACGTTTCTGATGACATAAACTCATTGGTATGTCTATTGTTGTGTTTTGTACACTTAAAGTGCATCGGTGTTAGTGTTGAAAATGATACATATACATAAATAAAATAAATTATTCTAAATATATATATATACCAACGCTAAAACCCTACCAAAAATTTAATTGTTTTTTTTTCGTATTTAAATATATTTTGATAGTTCATAACATTTTTGAACAATTTTAGTGTTTAATTCAAAAAGATTCTTTAAGTTTTCGCAAATGTGAACTAAAATGGGATTCAGCCTACACAAAATGTTACAATTCATCAATGACTTCTGATTGTTTTTAATCAAGCAAATCTCCCGACCCAAGTTTGACGAATGTTTCACGTATAGAATTAAAATCAGATGATTAGGACCGGGTTCTGAATAATCAAAATTGCTTTGGAAATCCATAAATAAATCACACATGTCCCTAGTTTTAAAATTTATTGAGGTCCTTTTAGTGTTTCTTGATTCATAACTCTCCAATTAAAGCTCTAGATCACTAGGTTATTTATATTTCTTTGGTCATTAAGTTATATTTTACTAAGTTAGTTTTGGTCATTTAGTTATAAGCTCATGATCATTTAACTGTAAGCTCATGATCATTTAACTTTATGTTCATGATCCTATCTCATTTTACCGTTAATTCAGAATATTTTATTTAAAAAAAAGAGAAGTTTTTAATTTCGCACGCAAGTGGTGCACAAGTGTCGGCCTTGGCAAAATGATTCCTTAAAATGTAGCTTAAAATTAAATACCCCCCCCCCCCCAAAAAAAAAATAAACAGACATCTACAGAGCGAAAGATTGACAAATTAAAATCTAAAGATAACAAAAAAAAAACCCCCACAAAAAACACACTTTCATCCATATCAATAAATTATTGTTAAATAACAAAAGTAGCAGCCTTAACTCTTTCTGTCCCAACTGACGATACCGAAGTTGATTCCACCAGAATGTGGTAAATAATTACGGAGAGAAAGAGTTAAAAGGAGAAGAAATTTATACATAAGGATAATGACATATTTTGCACCATTCTTAGGTAACATACTTCCAAATAAAGCATCTGAATCTGGCAATTACTCAAAAAAATAAGCAATTAGCCAGCACGCACTAGTGTTCAAAATACTTTTTAGGCATCACTTAACCAGGTAGAATACCGAGGACTGGAAAGAAGCTAATCCCATTACACGCTCTGAAAAAAGAGAAAAGTCTAATACAGGAATCTACAGATCACTCTCACCAACATAACGTGTAAAATACATAGCAAATAAAATGTGTAGTAACGCATAAACCACTTAGATTAACACTACGTCCTATACCTTTATGAAATTCAGATCATGTGAAACAGAACTAAAAGTACTAAATGATGATTTTCAAAAGTTGTAATAATAATAATAATAATAAACCGCTACCATTATTGACATCGCCGTACCACTGTCTTATAATGTAAGAAAAACTGAAATGAAAAAACAAAGAAAATTAGGGAACCTAGGCTTGGAAATTAAGTTTTTATGGAATTTATCTAATAAAACAATATATATATAACAATATATCATCCGATGGGATAATGTCAGCTGACCTCACAGATACCTTCAAGGCCCTTAACATTCAAAACAAGATTCTCGTTGTAAAACAGAGGGCATTACTGCAGCAGACAAACCTGCCACATCACCAGAAAATTCCTTGAGCCATGCCACGGAAGCAGCCTTTTTGGTCTTCTCTCCGTGTAATAGAGTTGTGAATTTTCCCATTGGCGAATCTCAGGACCTGCGTCAAAATTAACATCATTTTTTTAAAGTTCAGTGGGTTTGCGTCAGAGTCGTATTTTTAAAGAAAGAAGATAAGTTCCTTGCTAGAGTCGTGGAGGTTTTATCTTATTTTTAAAACTTGCACCTTACGCAATTTGTAGATACTCTGTAGTCCACTGTCTGCATTACCACTAGGCAGATATAACCGTATGGTGGAAGTCTTGGAGTGTAAGGCAGCAAAATAATACTAAAAGTTTTCTCGTGAGCCAGTTAGTATCATGTAGTTCGCTTAACTACATTTATGTCATCAAAAGTGTAAAGGAGTATTGGAACGGCCTAGCTATTTATTGCAGTGAATACATTCTTGCTAGACAATTGCTGTGGAGTATTTTATTTAGTCTAGGCCAATATCTAGCAAGAAAGTCCTCTTTTAGTTTTTTTATGGTTAATAGCAGTGTTTTGATTTATTTCAAGAGATTTGTAGAGTGTAACAGGGTTCAATTCCTCAATGTGTTGGCTGCTTTGACCTTTTTAATACTTATCAAGGCCAAAAGACATACCGATATCGTTTCTACCTTTTTAATTAGCGTATATCATTTTTGTTCGGTTTCTACGTATAGCTTTAAATTATCCATATACTATAGGGGAGACCAATGTATATTTAGTGTCAACCTGAAACCGTTTGTAGTGCCATGGAACAATTGCTAGGCAAAATCAGAGCGGAGATAGTCACCTTGGTCTATACCCCTTTCTTATGTGGATAGAACCTAACTTATCACCATTCAGGTGTAGGCTTATCATCCAATTACCAATACCGACTCTCAATAGTTTTATACAACAGTTTTTTAATTTTTGGGATGATTCTATAGATTTTTAGGATTTGTAATAGCCAGTCATGCGGAACTAAGTCGAATGCTTTTTTGTAGTCAATGTATCTTATGTGTAACTTTCTTATTTCTTCTATTAGTTTGGTACAATACAATGCCATCAATAGTTAGTTATAATTCACAGCCCATTGACTCTAATAGTTTATGAGCAGAACAAAAAACAAACTGTACATTTTATTTATTTAAATGGTCAAGTTAATACTTTATATACGACTGACCAGCAAGTGATCAGGTGATAGTTCCATGGTTGACTCGGATCACCTTTTGTAAGGTGGAGAGGGATATTATTATTATTCTACATGCAGTTTTTGTGAAATGAAAAGTCCCGACCTGCTGAAATGAAATCTATTTTCGTAGACCCCATGAACATCTCATAGACCCCCAATTTAATTTTTTCACTTTCGTAGACCACTTGGAACTCTTCGTAGACCCCTGGGAACCACTTTGGGAATCACTGCTCTAAATCTACGCCAACACCAACAAACTAACCAAACCAACTATCTAACACAAACTGATAAAAACCAACTATCTAACTAAATCACTACAACTACTACACTAGACCTAGAAATACACTAAGACTAAATTAACAAGCACACCTTAGTACCTTACTATTCACTAAGAACAGACTAAGCCACTAGGTCTACTAAGCCGACTAATAAGGCAACACTACAAAAACAAAATAACACTAGATTCCCTAGATCTACAGAAGCAGTAACTATAATAACCAAAAGCAATAATAAATCAGTTATAGCAGCAGAGTAATAGCAGTTATATTCAGCAGTAACACGGCAGTAAAAATAGCAGTATGTATTTCAGCAGTAAAAATAGCAGGCCGTCTCAGGTACAGAAATATAAAAATGATTAAATAATCATATACCAGATCACTAAAATCATCAACTGTCACACAGACAGAGATATACTTTACTGACCGCTGGTCAACTGTACACTCAACTGTTTTAAGACAGCATGTACATCACTTTTTATATTACCCCGCACTAGCCTATATAAAAAATATGCGGAAGTACACTTTAAAATCTGACACTAACCTATAAAAATAAAATATAAAAATAGATCTAACCTATACAACAAATATATATATATAAATAGTTCTGAGAGCGCAAGCTCACAAATATTACAAAGACAGTTTGTGTGGAAACACAAACTCAAAATCGGCCCCCAAAGTGGTCCACCCAGGCAGGAAAAAAGGCAAGTTTCAATATTTTCAGAATATCAGAATGAAATTCTATCAAAGGCAAATGACAGAAGAATGGAGAAAGAATTTCCAGCAGACCAAGGGATAGGTGAAAATAAATGTGAACCTGGCCTAACTGATGTCTTATATTGAGTATCTAATTGATCTAATTGTTTTGTAAAGTGTCAATCTCTTATTCAAAGCCTAAAGAGAAAAACATTTCCGTAAAAAAAAAATATAATTCCTTCAGTTGTGTGTTCAATGTTGTCTCTGCGGTTCACGCGATAATTTGAAAATTACTTATTAATTGTTGTGTTAAATAATATCCAACTTTTTTGCGTAGTAAATACTTTTTTTCTCTTTAAAAAACAAGTTAATATTTTTTTTTAAATGTAGTATTTAGCTTCAGGGAGAACTTACAAAACTTAGCAATACAATTGTAAAAAAATATTTTTTGATAAAAAAATCAAAAACCATTTGCATAAATGTGTTTACAAAATAGACGATGACACTCCATGAATAAAAAAAAAAGCATTAAAAAATAAAGGGGTGGAGCTGATTCCTTCATTCGCAGATTAAATTAATTCTTATATAACTTTACATTGGGACCTTAAGAAAAAGATGTAAAATATTGCTTTTATAAATGTATGCATACTAGTAGGCTACTACTACTACTACTAGAACTAAGTGTTGATTGAGTGGAGTTTAATCTCTCTCTAAAGTTGAAGCATACGGAGTCTTTTGTTTCTATCTTAGTTTAGGATGGAAGAGGATTTCTTGTCATCCTCGTCACCAAACTATCTTGTCGTTACATGAAATAGAATTTCAAAGTCTGGCCATACATCTCGAAATTGAATCACACTAGATACAGAAAAGACGTCTCGTTTAGATCTTGTAAACTAGAAAAGATAGTAAAAATTCGACATTGTAGTATTTTAGACCATTCAAAGTTCTGATACAACGGCTACTTTTTTCTTTTCTGAAAGCGAAAAATCTAATTTTTTAAATCACTTATGCAAGCATTTTCTTTTCATAAAAATACACCACTTTTACAACTATTCACTATAAATAGCAACAAATACTGGAGGTGGAGGCTCTTCACTAGGGAAGATATCTATTTACCATATTTTTAACACATTTATTCAAACGGTTGTAGATTTTGTAAAAAAAAATAATTTACATTTGTTTTGTTAAGTTATGTAAGTTCTGTTATACTAAGTACTATATTTACACAAAAAAAAATGTTGACTATTTTTTTAAAGAGAAAAAATCTAATTAGTATGCATATAAGTTAATTTAATTTAAAACAACAATTAATAAGTAGTTTTTCATATTATTGTCTGAGCTGCAAACGAGCCATGCATGGAACACAACCAAAGGATTGTTTTATTTTCTTGACGAATTATCCCTTTACAAAACAATTCGATCAATTAAATGTTCATTATAAGACATCAGTTAGGCCAGGTTCACATCTAACTTCACATTCTCTTTCACCTATTCTTTTTTCTCCATTATTCTCTGTCATTTGTCTTTGATAGAATTTCATTCTGATAATAAAAATGCCTTTTTACCTGCCTGGGTGGACCACTTTTAGGGCCAATTTTCAGTTTGTGTTTCCACACAAACTGCCTTTGTAACCTTGTTAACTTATATTAATATAAGAGTTCCTCCGATCTTTCTAGGTACTATTATAGCTTGGTTTTCACTAAAGAGTATAAGAACTTAAATTGGCGTGTCCAACTTTATTAAGTAAAGTGAAATTTATTTTTAGCAATTTTAAGATTTGATATATTATTTTAGACATCTGATATAGTACTTAAATATGTTATATCTTATATATATATATATATATATATATATATATAACTTCAGAAATCTGATAAAGTTTTATTTATATTTTGGGTGGGGTGGAGAGAGGTCTTGATTTTGTTTTTGTTCCCTGCATCAGACTTGGACAGCTTAAAGGAAAATTCAGGGAACGGTCTCGTGACTTATAATAGAACGTCTTCATTAGATCGTGACGTTTGACGTAGGCTTCTAGACCATGTTGTTGGTTTTTTTCTATCCAAGTATAATGTGATCATGTTTAAATCGATAGTGTTAGCTTGGATTGTTAAGAAAATAATGCCTGCTTTCCTACTGCAAGCCTTTGAACATTATCACGTGACTCTAAAACAATTACGTAAGAAAGCTACAAAGCTCTTGTTTTTAGCCAAGTTGGGAAATATTTTTATTATTTGTGTGACAAGTTGGATTATGATTTGGCCGTTTTGGGTGTCTAGGTGGTTTTATAGTTTGAGAACCCACACTTGCACATATAGTCTACAGGCACAGCGTTATAATGCAGGCAATAAAAGCATTGATATAAAATTATATACAGTTTCTTATACAAAATAAGATAATTAAAAGGTGAAATGCTGTACAGTTGCTAGGATGGGATCTAGCGTATTTACATGTAGGAGCTTATCATTATTAGATTTGAGAGCCAAGTGGTCTGAGTGTCATTAGGCTGGTTGGTTAGCTTTAGGTCCGGTGCTGCTGAGACGGGTGTGGCTGGTACTGACGCTGTCTGCTGATGGGCTGGCGTAGTGGATCCAGTCTCCGGTTGCAGTCCAACTATGTATGGTTGTAGAGCTAAGCTGCGTCTACCATTCAGTCAAGCCATTGACGAGTCTGTGGCTAGCGTTTTTACTTGGAATTTTGAAGGATGAGTAGAACCTATGTCTGCAGATCTGGTGCCAACAAATCTGGTATCAACTTTAGCTTGCTAAGATTTCAGGCGGGTGTTGCCTATAAAAAAAAGCTGCAACGACATGATGTACGAATCGGTTTAGCCATAATGATAACACTGGGAGGTAGATGCCTTTCCATGAAGGACATCTTCAGAATGATGTAGAGAAACTATAAACTAGCTTCATAACTATCAAAGGGAGCTAACAAATAAATACCGTATCCCATCAAGGGGAATAACAATAATAATGGGACTCCCATAAAGTGAAATAACAAACAGTAATAAGTGACATATGATAAGTAATACAAGTGATGTTCACTAGTCACGGTGAATAGCAAGTACATACATCGCTTAGATGAATGAGATGAAAGGGGAAGGGGAGATCAGCGACTGATACTCGCCCATGCTTTCACATAAGTAAACATAGCTGGGACGAAGTTTCCAAACTAGAGAATAAGTAATTAAACATAATTTACTAAAGTGGCATGTGCTGGTCAACATGGCCGGTAAATGTAGTACATAAATAGTCAGTAAAATGATATGCTTAAAGAAATATGATAATTCCCGGCCAAGGAATTAATCAATGATAATATATTAAAAGGCTCGTGCTGAGCGATAATTTATCAGTGATAAATTAAACATAGCTACAGAGCTAAATACATGTGGTAAGTTTTACCAGTGAATTCTAGTCCAGATGGCTTGAACATTTAGTCACAAAAGTCATGATATAAAATATAAGCATAAGGTAATCTACTTACATTATTCACAAGGAATACACAAATATGTACACAAATAATATAGTAAATAAATGCACAAATATATATATATACATTACTAAGTAAAATGGTTCTCAAGCACTTTAGTAAGTTACATACCACCAATCCAAAGTAAAATAAAGGAATGAAAATAGTCCAGAGCTCAAGCAAGAGATATATATGCTCCCTGTCAGCTCTCCAGCGAGAATGAGATCGGACGATGAAGTTTTGTCCGTATACACATGGAGAGGGGGTTGGGAGATAAGTGCAAAGGTGGTCTAGACTATTCGGCGTCTTTGACAGAGGGATCCTCGCTTGACCGTGACGGCGTTTCCGGGAGATAGACACCGCGCGAAGGCACGAGTTGAAAGTCCAGGGAGTCCAGCCAGATCAAGGGAGATTATACCTTGATAACAGCTAGCGCAAGACGGTCGGAGAGATCGCCGCCCAAGGTGTTGAGTTGAATGGAGCTCTTTGAAGTGACCAGCCGCTCCCCAAAAAGTGGGGGACAATGGATGTTTGCCAAGATAGATAGAGGGAGAGTACTCTTGTCGAGAGTCTAGTGTGGCACGTGTCAAGGTGGGGATAGTAAATGCGACGACGGTGCCTAGGGAGGTAGGGGTTGGATAGGAGGGGAGGTAGTAATGTTTTAGATCTTGATTGGCTAAATTAGTACAACTGATGATTAATAGCGTGTAAATAAATTAATTAAATGCTTAGATCTGAGTGATACCTTGAGTAAGCTAAAATGGTTTCTCACAATTTGTATTCTTTACAATTAATATTGATCTTCCAAAGTTCTGGTGCAACGGCTACTTTTTGTTTTCTGAAGCGTTTAATTTTTTTATATTAACTACACAAGCAGTTTTTTTTTTCCATAAAATACACCACTTTTTAATAAAAAAAATTCAGGAGAGGAAAATTTTTTTTCAATAAGTTACTGCGCAAGGAGACTCGAGTTCGCATCCTGACCCGAGCAGACTTTTTTTTTTCATTACTTATGTAAAGGAAGCATGAACATGTTCCCCCATATACCCCCTCCCCCTATTGCTCCATTAAAAAAAAAAGAGATTGCAGCATTGCTATACGTATGAATGTTGAGCTATACAAAAGCAATTTTTTTCAAATCCAGACACGCTAAATCTATCATTGTACTACTAATTTTAGTAGAACTGGAGATATTAATTAGTAAGGTCCAAAATTTACTATACAGTAGTTCATGCTGTGATGTGACTCCCCTCAAAAATTTCTAGAATAATCTGTATTATTTTATTTTAACGGCCCCGTAAGATGCATAGCCGCTATTAGCTTTGTGTCGTTGTGTCTGTCGGTCTGTTACCTTTAGGTTAAAAAGAATTAAACAAACTAGAAAAGCTATGGTAAAGTTGATTTCTCCTTTAGGAAAGAGAATTAAATGTAATATAAGTCGATAATCTCTTATCAATAGAAGTTTGATCAGTTTGTTTTCAACTGGAAAAAAAAACAACGCCGAACGATTCTTTTAAACAATCAAAACAAGTGATTGGCTGAAATATTCCCTGTCAATGAGCGGATCTCCTGGGGACCGTCTTTGAGTTTGTTTGATAAACACAAACTCTCTTATCTTTGTAATCTTGTTATTTTTCTTCCTGATTATTTTCTATCAGGCTATCAAGCTGTATGTCTGTCTCACCCTTACTTTTTTCTTTTCTTTATTATTAATTATATTTTCATCTTTATCTCTTTCTCTCTCTCTCTCTCTCTTCATCTTTATTTTTCTTCGTCTATACATCTCACTTTCAACTCTTGCTTTATGTTCCTGTTGATGTCTGTGTTTTTAATTTTAAAATCTTATATACTTAAACAAGAAACTTAGCAGTCAACATTAGACTGAGAGGCCTAGGGAGATCTTCAGTTTTCTCTTCTGTCACTGGCATGAGCCACAGCTGAAGACAAAGAGCGAGTAAAGAGAACAGTAGCTGCTGTACACTATGTAGGTTTCAGCTAGGTCTGGTTCAGTTATTTGAAATACTGCGGACTCAAAGACAAAAATGTATTGTATATATATATGGCTCCTTTTGTCTCGAAAGGCAATGGATGCGCCCAAATGAGTCACTGGTTTTGGCTTAATCTTGAGACGGGGCAGAATCTGGTGTGGCTAATCAAGCCAATTCTAGAACGGCAGACTTTGCAACTGATGCAACGGCTACTTTTATATTGCAAATTTTTTTTATTTTTTTTCAGCATTCGAATAAGAGATTGAGCCTTTTCAAAACGATTACATCAATTATAAGACTTCGGTAGGCCAGGAGAGGCGCGGTAGCTGAGTGGTAAAGCGCTTGGCTTCCGAACCGGGGGTCCCGAGTTCGAATCCTGGTGAAGACTGGGATTTTCAACTTCGGAATCCTTAGGCGCCTCTGAGTCCACCCAGCTCTAATGGGTACCTGATATTAGTTGGCGAAAAGTAAAGGCGGTTGGTCGTTGTGCTGGCTATATGACACCCTGGTTAAACGAAAGCCACAAAAACAGATGAACTTTACATCATCTGCCCTATAGACCACAAGGTCTGAAAGGGGACCTAGTAAGGCCAGTTTTACATCTAACTTTACATTCACTTTCACCTATCCTTTGATCTGCTGTACCGTTGGGGCACAACACAAGATCTGTCAACCTTCTTTCTCCATTCTTATCTCTCATTTGTCTTTGATATAATTTCATTTGGATGTTCTTTCTGAAAATATTGAAGCCTGCCTGGGTGGACCACTTCGGGGGCTGATTTTGAGTTAGTGTTTCCACACAAATTGTCTTTGTAATCTTGTTTATTTACTATTTGTCTAATGAATGTAACTTAAAGAAAAAATTTAATGCTAAAAATATATTCTATTCTAACTTTGATATCTTCCCATCTCAGTAGAGTTATGAGGTCTAACAATATTGTAAAAAAAAATGATTCTTCTTAAAGGATTATTTAGGTTTTCAGCTCTTGTTTTCTCAAAATAAGAAAATATAAATATTGTTTCCCCATTTTCTTATCTCACTTCTCTATTTGGTAGATAAATCTGTTTTTCAAAGACATTTCTGATATTGGAGATTTTCACTAAAAAGTAAACAATAACGCTAAATTGAAGGTCACTGTTGCCAACTATAGAGTTCATTATAATTTGTACAGCGTCTCATTGCGTGGCAGTTGATCTTCGTATGAAATCTATTTTATTAACGCTAGTTAGTTTTAAACCATAGAGTCAAAGTCTGCTTCCTTCATATTAAAATTATGTTGTGCTGTAAACGAAAGAGCATAAAAAAAAACATTCGATTCTGCTGTGCTAATAAGTGCAAACAATCACATTTTTAGAAAACAGCTTAAGAATATGTACTTTCTTTTGTACACCAGATACACCAAAATGCTAGCTATTTATATATTTTTCGTCATGTATGAAAATATCCAATACCACTGAGACGTTCCGAGTTTTGAGCGTCAGATGAAATTCTACTTACCACAAACAAGAAACTAAACAAGAATGTTAGAGTCCTTCCCCAGAGTGATTGTTGTAGCATGCAGCCATATCATTCACAGAGGTAGCTGTACATTTGTGTGTGTGTGCAGTCTCCTAGAACATCTATTTTTGTTCTTTTGGTCCTACACGTTTCTATCAGAAGTCAAGAAATGTATTGTTATATCAACAAGTGATCACTGTATTGCTAGTTTTTAAAAAGCTCAACTCACTCTGTCTCTCTGTCTGTCTGGTAAAAAGTGTGTACAAGTTATTTCTCCCACACCCTTTCTCAAACCTGAAAAAACAAGAATCAATTTAAAAAATAACCAATTTTTTAATTAGCAATTGGTAATTATAGATTTTTTTTTGGTATCGAACAAGGAAAGAAATTGTACTTGACTGATTAGGTGGTATAAATTGATAGAGAGAAAGCTTTAATGTTTGAAGCTAACAATTGGAAACTATAAAATCTTCTATTTTCATAAGCACTTCCCTGGCACAGTGGTTATTGTGTTGGTTTGAGTAGACTTGAACCCTCAAGTTCTAATTCAGGTTGTTCAACTTAATAAATAAATAAATACAAATAAATATTATCCATATATCTATATCTCTCTCTATATATTGTTATGACCCTATTGGCGGCGCAAAAGGGTTAACTATAGGCTCAGTTGACACACACGAGAATCACTCAGGTCAGCGGGGGCCATGGACAAGGGACAGTACTACGATTACATGATTACACGCAAATATGACCAATGTTATGGTCATGTGATCGAAAGCCTGCGTGTACGAGTGACACAGTGGATATAAAAAAGGGGGAGTTCAAGACCGGAGAGCGTCGAGACCAGCACAGTTAGTCGCCATGAAATCGGGCCTGGTTGAGTCCTGATGTGTTGATGTACAAGTCCAGAAAGAGAGACAGTAGAGTTCTTTAAGTTGGTGATGTACAGAGTGACATTTTAGTTGTTGATGTGTTTGACGCCAATTGTCTAGTATTGGCTGTTATCTACTTATTCACTCATTATTAAAGTACCAGATTATTTGGAGCCTTGTTGTCAAGTTCTTGATGTGTTGATGTATGGTGTTGTGTTTAGTCGTGTTTACAGAAGACCAGAAAAGGAGGGAGAATCGTAACATTGGTGTCAGAAGTGGGATCCTTTCTGGCTGAAATGTCTTCGAAGAAACTACTTAACCAGTTGTTGGTCAAAGAATTAAGGCAAGAACTTCGCGAGAGAGGTCTGCAGCTCAACGGTAACAAAGAAACACTAACAGAACGCCTAAGACAGGCCCTTATTGAGGAAGATCAAGATCCAGATGAATACATATTTGAATTAAACCCAGATATGACAGAGATCCTGAGTAACATGCAGGGCCAGATGGACTTAATGAAGGAGAGCCTCAAGAAAATAAACGCCATGAATGAAAAAGTAAATGAACAGATGAGCTCTATGAACGAGAAGATTGACCAGAGAGTCAACACTGTGGAAAAAGAAATGGAAGAGATAAGGACTCATGTCCAAGAACAACTGAGCAAGGAACGGGGTACTAGAACAAAAACATTAGTGCCCGAAATCTCTGTGAAGATAAAGCCGCCTGTGTTTGATGGATCCATCTCATGGACTGTTTACAAAAGACAGTTTGAGGCAGCGGCCAAGGTTAATAACTGGAACACTGAAGAAGAGAAAGCGACTGCTCTGGTGTTGGCTTTAAGAGGGAAGGCAGCAGAACTGCTCCAGTCAATGACAAATCAACAAGATTACGCTGCCATTGTTAAGGCTATGGAGCTCCGTTACGGAGACGAACATTTACAAGAAGTTTATAGAGTTCAGTTGAAAACCCGACAACAACGCCCCGGTGAAACCTTGCAAGAGCTAGAGGCGGACATAGAACGTCTTGCTCATTTGGCATATCCAACAGCAGCACAAGACTTTCTGGACGTCGTTATCACTGATGCATTCATTGATGCTATTCGAGATCCAGAACTGAAGAAGGCAATAAGAATCAGTGGTAAGCGCAAATCCAGCGAAGCCCTGGTCTACGCCCTTTCCTATGAAGCCGCCAAAGACGCCTCTAAGAATATCCATCATGGGCGTATGCTGGAAGTCCAAGAAGAAGATCTTACACAACTTCTCAGAAGGGTAACTGAAGTGCTAGAAGAACGCAGACCAAATAAGAAGCAAGAAGGACGGAATAGAACCAGTGTACGTTGTTGGAATTGTGGAGAACCTGGACATCTACAAAGGAACTGCACGAGAAGATTTCCCCGACAAACAGAGTATCAGCACAGACCGGAGACATATGCAGGGTCAGGTGCTCATGTCTACCAGGGAAACTAACTTTCGCCGGTTTTATGGGGCAAAAATCGGCGACCAAGAACATGACAGCCCCTGCAACTATAATTCCAGTCGCTGTGTTAGGGAAGGAATTTGAAACTAAGCACCGAAAAGGGCAAATTCACCAAAATGCTGATACACTGTCTCGACGACCCTGCAAATCAGAATGTAAGCACTGCAAGAAGGCTGAAGAACAGGAGGTAGCTATCAATTGTCATCGGCTCGGAATAGATGTTTCCGGACCCTGGTGTGATAAAAGGATTCGAGAGGATCAAATGCAAGATGAAGATCTGGCTCCCATTCTTCTATGGAAAGAAGATGGACAACGGCCAGATTGGAAAGACATCTCTGAGAAGGGGGTTGCCACCAAGGCGTACTGGGCTCAGTGGGACTCGCTGACGTTGGTCAATGGTGTCATCAAAAGGGTTTGGGAATCTGCTGATGGAACATCCAAACGCCTTCAGCTGATGTTACCGAAGGTGAGAGTTGCTGAAGTACTGAAAGAGATGCATAATGGCGCTAGCGGATCTCATCTTGGTGTCAATAAGACTCTGGAAAAGGTTCGTCAGCGGTTCTACTGGTTCAGATATAGAGAGAATGTAGAGGAATGGTGTCGAAGGTGCGACATATGTGCGGCAGCAAAAGGCCCTCGACGCAAAACTAGGGGTCTTTTGCAACAGTATAATGTTGGTGTTCCATTCGAGAGGATCGCAATAGATGTAGCAGGCCCATTTCCTGAAACCAAGAAAGGAAACAAATACATCTTGGTAGTCATTGACTATTTCAGCAAATGGCCAGAAGCTTATGCCATACCAAATCAAGAAGCTATCACAGTGGCCGAAACACTCGTGGATAACTGGATCAGTCACTTTGGTGTACCTAACGAGTTGCACTCTGACCAGGGAAGGAACTTCGAGTCCAAAGTTTTCCAGGAGATGTGCAAGACACTTGGCATCGAAAAGACTCACACGACAGCTCTCCATCCGCAATCGGATGGGATGGTAGAGCGATTCAACAGAACCCTAGAACAACATCTGTCTAAGGTTACTGATGACCGACAAGACGACTGGGACACCCATATCCCCATGTTCCTCATGTCATACAGAGGATCCGTTCATAGCACCACAGGATATGCCCCAGCGAAGATGTTATTTGGTCGTGAGCTTCGTCTACCATGTGACCTGTTATTTGGGATTCCGAGAGATACGCCAGTGTCTTCAACTGAATATGTCACCAATCTCCGAAGACGATTGGAGAATGCTCATGTATTGGCCCGCAGAAACATCAAGACCAACAGTGACCTGATGAAAACAAGGTATGACAGACGGGCCAATACGTCGGGGTTCCATGAGAATGATCTAGTGTGGCTCTATAACCCACAGAGACGAAAAGGCAGATCCCCGAAACTCCAAAGAGACTGGGAAGGTCCATACCGTGTCGTAAAAAGAATAAACGACGTGGTCTACCGGATACAGAAAAGTCCACGGTCCAAACTGAAGGTTGTCCACGTTGATCGACTCCATCAGTACCGTGGTGAAATAGAATCTGTTCGGGACGAACAGATCTAAGAAGGGGGCAGTGTTATGACCCTATTGGCGGCGCAAAAGGGTTAACTATAGGCTCAGTTGACACACACGAGAATCACTCAGGTCAGCGGGGGCCATGGACAAGGGACAGTACTACGATTACATGATTACACGCAAATATGACCAATGTTATGGTCATGTGATCGAAAGCCTGCGTGTACGAGTGACACAGTGGATATAAAAAAGGGGGAGTTCAAGACCGGAGAGCGTCGAGACCAGCACAGTTAGTCGCCATGAAATCGGGCCTGGTTGAGTCCTGATGTGTTGATGTACAAGTCCAGAAAGAGAGACAGTAGAGTTCTTTAAGTTGGTGATGTACAGAGTGACATTTTAGTTGTTGATGTGTTTGACGCCAATTGTCTAGTATTGGCTGTTATCTACTTATTCACTCATTATTAAAGTACCAGATTATTTGGAGCCTTGTTGTCAAGTTCTTGATGTGTTGATGTATGGTGTTGTGTTTAGTCGTGTTTACAGAAGACCAGAAAAGGAGGGAGAATCGTAACAATATATATATCTCTTTATCTCTCTCTCTCTCTCTCTCTCTCTATATATATATATATATATATATATATATATATATATATATATATATATATTAAAAGCGATAAAAACAATTACACAGATACCCCCTTCTTTCTACCCCTACCTCTTTCTCCACTGGTTCAGACCAAGTGATAGGATCAGGACATATTGAGAAAAATAAAAGCATGAAATTACACAAAACAAAAACAATTGGGGAAAATATTTCTAATCGCACAGATGTATTGTTATTGGTCTAGATCTATTACAAATTTTAATGGCATAACTAATCCAAACTAATTGATACAAGTACGCTTAATAAAAGCTTCGGGTTTGTTGTTTTTTTTTTAGTATTTTTTACATTTTTCTTATTTCTGTTCAACTTGGATTTTGACAGAATTGGAAAATGAGATTGGACTTTCTAGGTTAAGCTTCTTTTACATTAACACACCATTCCCAAACTTTAAAGACGATTTTGTGCATTTTTTGGGTGGAGGTATTTTTAAAAAAATCAGATTTTAAAAACAGTTACACAAACTTAAATGCGGTCCAAGAAATGCGACACACATTTCTCCAGTATATAATATAGCTAAAAGACACATTTTAATATCTCCATTATCAATATCAGAAGCTATGAATTACAGCATATCAACAACTTACTGGATAGAGTAGTTGTGTATAAAATAACAGTAGTCGGATATAAGTAACTAATGTTTCTAAGAGGCGGTAAATTTTAGTTTTTGAGTCAGTTTAATTCTAAATTAAATACAAACAAATGATCACAGTTATAATAAATACACACTTGTTAATAATTTACATATGAAAATCTTATCTTCTTATCTTATCTTATATAATACAGACGTTACTTCAAAAAAGAAGATGATTACGTCCTACGCGTCATGCATTTAGTCATGCATATTAACCAATGACTTAAATTCTACCAAGTCACTGGTTTTCCTGGCTAGCTCAGGCAACCCATTCCATGCTCTAATAGCACTAGGGAAGAAGGAGTATTTGTCCTAGCATATGGGACGAGGAATGTGACTTTATCTTTGTGTCTTTCAGAGTATTTTATTAAATTTTGTTTTTGTATTTAAAGATTATGGTTCAGTGTTTTATGTATAATTGCTACATTACTTTTGAGTCTTCTGTCCTGAAGGCTTTCTAAATTTAGTGATTTTACTAAAGGTGTTACTCTAGTCAAATGTGAATATTCATTTGTTATGAATCTCACTGCTCTATTTTGTGTCTGTTCCAGTTTCTTAATGTTTTCTTGAGTTGAGGGGTCCCAAATGGAGGATGCATATTCTATTATTGGCCTAACCAAGGTTAAATAACATTTTAGTTTTATGTTCTTATTTGATTTATAGAAATTTCTTTTAATAAATCCTAATGCTTTGTTTGATTTTTATATAGTTTCATCAATATATGGATTACATGACAGTTTTTCATTTATTATAACACCTAGGTATTTTGCGTTTTTAGTCTGTGTTACTGGTTTGCCATGAATAAGATAAGTGGAATTAATTTGTTTTATTTTTTTTGTTACTCTTAACAACTGACATTTTTCTGGGTGGAAAGACATGCTCCATTTTGATTCCCATTTCAGTAATTCATCTAATTCTCTTTGTAAAGTATCTGTGTCTTGTGTTGTTTTTATTGTTCTATATATTATGCATTCGTCTGCAAATAATCTGACTTTTGTTCCTCAAGTAATGCAATTTGGTAAATCATTTATGTAAATTAAAAATAATGTACAATTAGGTTACAAGATTCAAGCTACTACATTGGCGAATTGTCCACAACGATATAACAAAACCTATTATCACCAAACACAAACATTACGTCAGCCAATTTACAGAGAAGTTTTCTATAATGTGATTCTACTTCGTTACAATTTACAATAGTTTGAGCCAACCAGTTGTTTAGTCCAGACTTAAATTCAGGTTGGCTTATGTTTTACGCGTCTGATATTGGTTACCCGAAAAAATAACGCGGCATTTCCCGACAAATTAATGCGAAAAAAAATAACGCTAGCTGCATATATGAAATATAAAAATGTGAAAAGCATGGTCAGAATCTAAATAGAAGTGTCATGTTTGGTCACACCTGGGCATGGTCAGAATCTAGTCAGAAGTGTCATATTTGGTCAAACCTGGGCATGTTCAGAATCTAGTCAGAAGTGTCATGTTTGATCAAACCGGACATGTCATAATATAAAATTAGCAAATTGTGGGGTGACTGAATCAGACAAGATGCCTATTTTTTTCCTTATTAAACCAGTACCTTTGGCCTAGCTCTTTCACACAGATACACAGAGACACACCTACAACTATTCATTAGATTAAATTCCATCACCAGTGGCCATTTAATTTGTTTGTTATTGTTCAAGGGTAGACAAACAGACAGCTATTAACCTATTGACTGCCAAGTCTTTCTATCACTCATGGCAATACCAGATGGTCACGTGATAGTTAATAGACTTGTGTCACGTACATTACTTTATTGCAGCTAAACCGAAAACTATTTTTCCGTTGAAAAGAAAAACTAATTAACGAGTGTAAATAAAAGGAAACAAGCTGGAGATGTTGAACCCATGTTCTTGTTTTGGTTGGTTTTATATAATACTAGCTTTAATTTTACCCGGCTTTGCTCGGGTATTTCTATGTACAAATAGCATGCATTTATTCCGTTTGAATAATCAATAATGACGAGAACAAAAAGATGATAATTTAAAAAATAAATAAATTCAGCTAGTATTTTATAATCAAATCGAACGCGTGAGTGTAATTGTTTATATAACATTGTTAGTTTAATTTTATGTAGCTCTAGAATTTGAATGCCACAGTAGTCTAGTTAATAAATAAAAACTTTGAGTCTATTACAGTAAAAGACTATAAACACTGTGATGTGAGCTTGTGTCGACCTAGATCTAATATGTTGACCTAGATACATTAGCCGTGTTTCATTCATCATTTCGTAGCTAAGTTGCTAAGAGCTCTAAATGCGCATAAGTATATCTTAAAGAAAAAAGTAAATTGAAATTAAAGACTTAAAATTAAACCGAATCGGTAACTATATAGTTAAATGCTTTAAAAAAAAAACATTGGAAAGTAAATTGTATTATGTAAGTAGTTTATTGGTTTAATAATACATAATACGTCTTTAAAAGCGCGATATTATGACCTCTGACATTCATTTCATTTGTATCATTACACGGTTCATGTAATGGAGCCGCAAGTTACGTAAAAGTATTTCAAGACGTTTAAAGCTATTTCCATTTAGAGCGAACGATTTTATGTAAAAATGTTTTGTAAAGTCAAATTTGAAGGTTACGTTTCATTAAATAATGAAATGAATAGACACTAATTTGTATGTTCATGTGTAAAAGTAAAAAATTATGTTTTCTTGAATGATAGCTAATTTAGACCTAGACATTTTTATCTCTGTGCATGCGTGACCTCTCCGTCTTGTCTCATCATTTAGACACAGCATGTAAGCATGGCCTAGATTTATAAGATATGTAGAGCAACTTTTTTTTTTTTTGAGGGTCTTAAGTTTGTTTTAGGGCTACAATACATACACTACGGTCTAAGTTAGTGCCCAAGGAACATTTCTGCCAAGTTTGATCACGATCGGTGAAACGGTTTTGATTTCTATGCGGGGACATACATACATATATACGCCTTACTTTCTGCTTTATATATTAGATTGCATCGGAACAACATATTCTTAAATCTCTAATGATGCGAACCACAATTAGATTCTAAGACAATATGCATTCCTAATCTATACAAAACAAAATCGATAGTGGAACTTGTAAACCTTACTTAAATGTAATATAAATAGTAAGAGCGAGTTAAAACAATCATTTGGTGTTAATTGTGTATTCCCTAAAAAAGAAACAGAACAACCTAGTCTAGACTCTATATATCATTCACCATGGTCCTCAAATAAATCATGGACCATAACGAAAAATCGAGTTTGTTAATGAAATCGTTCCGAATGACATCAAAGGAAAAAATCTCTTCACTACGTCACGCGGTTTAGTTAGACTAAAAAACCTTTGTCAACGCGATAGACTTTTAATAAACCACGAAGGTTAATAAGCATTAGCGTTCGAATCTGTATAGGATTTGCACCAATGTTTTCAATTATAGCAATTAGTGAATTCAACAATAACAATTATTCTGTGTAATATAAAACATAAATTAGAATAAAATCAAAGGAAAGTAATGTTCAAAATTTAAAAAGAAAACTAATACGATATTTGAAAAAATTAGGACAATTTTATTTAAATTTGACTTTTTTCTTCACTAGTATTTGATCGGGAGGGGGCGCTGGTGGATTTTTAAAGAGAAAATATAGATCAAGAAATATAGATCTCGATCTATTTATGTACTTTGACACATTTTTAAAATTAATATAATACAACAATAACTATTTAGTTCTAAAGATCTTGAGGTAACGATTGCAGTGATACCAGGATTATCTTTCTATGTCAAAAAGGAGAGAAGTTTGGAGATTTGTATGAGAACGAAATTGAACTAAAGAACATTTTCAAAAAACTGACAGAACAATAATTTCATGTCAGTAACTCGTCATAACTATGTAGCAGATAGCAGCATGAAACTTTTCGAATTCATTACTTTACATTGCGTGCGAACTAAAATGTTAATGTAATAAATCTGTAGAGAATAAGAACATAAAGTTATATAACAATTTCATTAGCAATTCTTAACAAATCTACATCCAAACAGCAAACATGGAAAAATTCAAATTAAAACGTCTTAATGATGCGATAAACTATTTATATGTTACCAATCATATCTAGATATAGATTTAGTTAGATCTATTGGACCGTGATCAAAGCAATTAATATTATTGCCTCTAAGACAAAGTTTGTATTTAAACTTGATATAGTCGATAAGGATGTACATGCATATGGATTTTGTATATTTTGTTTTAGATTTAAATATCTCTACTAGATTTACATATATGTAGAAATATGGGGCTACATCTAATGTTATAAACTGAAAACTACATAATCTTCAATATCTAAATATCCTACACTCTTCAGGGATCAATTCTTGCATATATATTTTGTACCAGGTAACGGAGCCTCGCTCGGAGGAATAATCTATTAACGAAAAAGATTTACCCGAGCTTATATTTTTATGACGAAAATGAGCGACCTGATAGAGGACTACCAATCTGAAGTGTTGCTTTTGTGTTCCTTAAGTTCTAAATGACATCGTACATGCCATACATGGCGATTCGAATAGAAATTCTCACTGTAATCTCGAAAACAAATCTCACATTGAATCTTTTACATTAAACTATTGGCCTATTATTGGCTTGGTAGAAAGTCTTTGCCGTGTAACTTCTCAAATAATACCTTCAGAATTTAATTTTGCTATTAATATATCAATTATGGCTTTAGTACGAAATATTAAGTGATAAAAACTCTCTTCGTTATTGGGTAAAACATACACTTTGTAACAAACTAAAATGGCACATTTTTACATTAGAGACTTAAAAACATCGCGTTAGTATTGTAAAGAAGCGTTTCACTTCGAGCACCTCTGTTATGCCGATCACCTTTAAGCTGACTAAAAAACATTTGGCAGATGTTAGAGCCCCATACGGTATACGTGCCCTATCCAGCGTGACTGTCGGGAAGTTCATACCTTCGTTCGCTAAAACATCGCTGTTTGTAGTGCGGTCTTGCCACCACATGTCCATGATGGTGTGCAAACATCTTTGGTGAAAGCATTCAAGAAGTCTTAGTTGCTTTCTGTCACGTACACATGTCTAAGATCCACATAGAGAGTTAAAGAGAACCACTGCTTGGTAGACACTAATTTTTTTAGGCAGACAGAACTATATATTTTGCCACACTCAAGCTTGGAGACGTCCAAAAGTATTACTGGCCCTGATCAGACGCTTATCAACCTTCCTTAAAGACTATCAATCTGAAGAGTTGCTTTTTCGTTCTCTTAGTTCTCAATGTAATTGTACATGGCAATTAGAATAGAAAGTCTCTTAAGTCCCCCCCCCCCCCCCAACCGTGTAGAAAAACCACAGCTCTCGTTTTTTTCATTGCATCTTTTGTGTAAAACTATTGGCTTGGAAGAAAGTTTGTGCAGTGTAGCTTCTAAACTGGTTACGTTCAGAATTTAATATTGCAATTAGTTGATTCATTATGGCTTTAGTACAAAACATCAAGTGATACAAAATCTCTACGTTATACGGTAAACGTGCACCATAGTAAAATAATCCAGTGTGACAGTCGGACTATTTCGCAAGAACATCGCTGTTTGTAGTGCGGACTTGCCAACGTATTTCCATGATGGTGTTCAAGAAGTCTTAGTTGCTTTCTATAAAGTACTCATGTCTCAGATCCACAAAGAGAGGTTGAGAGAACCACTGTTTGGTAGACACTGATTTTGGTAGGCAGGCGGAGCGATTTATTTCGCCACACTCTCGCTTGGAGGCGTCCAAAAGCAGGACTACCCGATCACATATCAACATCCCTTTAAAGCAATGCGTCATTTGATACCATGGTTCCCAGATTTGTGAAGTTTTCTACCACGTTAAAGGAAGACTATTCGCTTTGATCTTTGGGGCTGAGTAGACTTTGTTGTGTGACTTCTGGAATGAAAATTCGTTGTCCGCGAGCTGGATATAATCAGGGCCGGCCTTAGGCCACTGCAACCTATGCGACCACAGTGGGCACCGAAATTCATCAGCTCCGCGCTAAGTCTAGGTTTAAATTCTTAAATTAAACCATTGTTACTTATAACAGGGTTCCCATTTCTCCTTATTTTCAAGGAGCTCCTGGAAATCTCCTGAAATTACAAAATATCATAACAGTCTGGCGATTTCCTGAAATTATTGAAATCTCCTGAAAACACATAAAAATGTCCTTAAAATAGACAACTTTGTCATTTTGGCGTGTCAATCAATATGGTAAACGCCAATCCCACGCGCTATAAAAAAAAAAACCGGTATTGTCAGCTTTCATTTAGTAAAAATGTAATGCAAAGATGAATTCATTTTCTAATACAAAATTTTAATTTTCACTTATTATCCTTATCCCTACCCTGACTGAGCCGCGCGCAATCCATTTCATATAGGGCCCCGCAAATATTAGGGCCGGCCATGAGTATCATGTTCAGTGTGTGCAAGTAAGGAGTAGAGAAGCTGTGTTAAAACCATTTTCTGTGTTTTGGTATGGGACAGTAGACTTCGAAGTTTGAACACACTGCATTAATTCACCAGCAAAATAACAAAAAAAGTAAAAGCTACCAACCGGTCTACGCAATTAAAGTGTAAACAATTATAAAGCGTTTAAAACACAATAACTAATCATACATAGTTTCAGAATAGATCAATCTACAATAAGACGGTGCGCAAATGTTTAATTATGCCAATGGATTCATTAAAACATGTTCTTGCTTGCGAAGAAATGTCTTAGTGTACTGCTGTGACCCTAGTGACGTAAGCGGTGTCAAGTTTTCTTCCCTTTGACGTCACATACAAAATTTCATTCATAAAACATAAAAAATTAATTTTTCGATACTTCAAACCGATATAACGGTCAACTTCGAGTTTTCACGATGTGGCCAATGAGGTGAGACTTTTTTTCTCATTAATATGCACGTACCTTGCAATTTTAAAGAAAATCGTTAGAGCCGTTTTCGAAATAAAATTTATATATATAAATATATATATACAAGAATTGCTCGCTTAAGAGACACTCCTCAACGCTTCTTTAGAGTACTAAAGCGATGTTTTTAACTCTTTCTCTCCTAACTGGCGATACCAACGTTGATTCCACCTGAATGTGGTAAATAATTACGGACAGAAAGAGTTAATTCTCTCAGGAAAAATGTGCCATTTTACTTTATTACAAAGTAATATCAAGTGACCGAGCCTCGCCCGGATGAATAATTTGTTAAGGAAGGATATATACCCGAAGTCATTTTGTGAATATTTAGTTGTAATTACGAAAATGATCGGTCGGGTAAAGACTATCAATCCGAAGAGTTGCCTTTTTGTTCTGTCAGTTCTCAATGTAATTGTACATGGCGATTAGAATAGAAAGTCCTTCCAACAGTAGGCCTATAGAAAACCACAGCTCACGTCTTAACGTTTTACATTGCTTCTTTTGCGTAGAAACTATTGGGCTATTATAGGCTTGGAAGTCTTTGCAGTGTAACTTCTAAAATGGTTACATTCTGACATTTTATATTGCAATTAATATAATCAATATGGCTCTGAGACATGGACACTTTACAGAAAACAACTGGGGCGTGGGGCGCCTCTGTTACGTCGACCACCTATTAGCTCACCAAAAAAGACTGCCTTCGGCCTACGTTCGTCTCCAATACGGGATACGTGCCTTACCCAGCGTAACTGTCGGACCATAAGAAGTCCCTCTATACTGTCCATACCGGCGTTCGCAGAGGACATCGGTGTTTGTAGTGCGGTCCTGCCACCGTATGTCCATGATGGAGCGCAAGCATCTTTGGTGGAAGCGCTCAAGAAGTCCCAGATGTTTCCTGTATAGTGTCCATGTCTCAGAGCCATACAGAAGGGTTGAGAAAACCAACGCCTGGTTGACACTGATTTTTGTAGGCAGGCGAAGCGATCTGTTCCGCCAAACTCTCGCCTGAAGGCGTCCAAAAGCGCCACTGGCCCTGGCCAGACGGTTATCAACTTCCCTTGACACTATACTACCTAGATTACCTAGATATGTGAAGTGGTCTACTACATTAAGGGGCTGTCCGTTTACGGTGATCCTTGGGGCTGAGTATGTTTTACTGGGCGACTTCTGGAACTGTATATATATATATATATATATATATAAATATATATATATATATATATATATTGTTACGATCTCTCCTAATCAGGCCTTCTGTAAACACTGCTAAACACAACACAGCGCATCTAACACATTAAGAACCCGACAAGAGCTCCAAATAATCTGGTGCTTTAATAATGGTCAATTAAAATAGCCAATATCACACAATTGGCTATTTATCAACACTAAAAATGCTATACTGTACATCACCGTACTAAATTTATCTCTATCTCTTCCTGGACTCGTACATTCACTTCAGGACTCCACCAGGACCGACATCATGGCAGACTAACAGTCCCGGTCTATTCGCTGTCCTGTCTTGAACTGCTCTGCCTTACACACTGTGTCTCTGGTCCACGTAGGCTTATGATCAGTTAACCATAACCCGGGTCCTATTCAGGTGCCAAGTTCATGCCAGCACTGTCCCTTTCCCTTCGAGATATCATGCTAAACCGTATTACTGGCCTGCGTCACATATGTCTGCTGATAACACACAGATGCAATAGGGTTACAACAATATATATATATATATATATATATATATATATAATATATATATAGATATATATATAGATATATATATAGATATATATATATATATACATTTTATTTCAAAAACGCCTCTTACTATTTTTTTAAAATTGTTAGATTGTTTATGAAGGAAATTTTTTTCAATACGTCAAAGAGAAAAAAACTTGACACTCTTACGTCACTGGCTTATTGTAGTGCACTAAAACATTTCTCCGCAAACATGAACAAGTTTTGATAAATCAATAGACCTAATTAAATATTTGCGCACCATCTTATTGTAGGTTCTATTCAGTGGCGTAGCATCCATGGCGCGAAGGGGTTCAATGAACCCGGGTCCACATTAGGGGCTCACAGTCTGTGGCGTAATCAACCATGACGCGAAGGACTTCAGTGCGCTTGTGTCCATGACTAATGACCAGTTAGAGCCCACATGAGCACTTGGGATGACACCAAAGTAAAAATAAGTGTACTTTTGTGAAAACCAATTTAAAACAGATCATTTGATTCTTTTAAGAAGTTGTACAAACATTGACTTGTATGACTTGTAAAGAGTCATAACGGAATCAAACCTAATGACTTTATTACTTACAAAAAAAAAAAAAAAAAATCCTTCCACTGGCATTGAATCTCTTTTGATAAATGTACCAAATACATTACTCAATTTTTTGTCACGCACTAAATTTGCCGTAATATGGGGGGGGGGGGGGGGGGGGCGGCGGCGGCACCGAGATATTCTTGAACCCGGGCCCAAAGGTGCCTTGCTACGCCACTGGTTCTATTAACCTTGTCAACAAATTAATTAAATTAAATTTGGTAAATAAATAGATGTCATTTATAGATTTTCTTTTCAAAATAGCTTAGAATAGTTAACATAGTCCTACTATGCAGGTTAATAATAAAATAATAATCCGGAAATCACCCAATAAAGTCAACTCAGCCCCAAAGATTTACACCTGGTAGACAACTTCACAAATCTGGAAAGCATAGTATCAAATGACGCATTCCTATTAAGGGAGGTTGATAAGCGTCTGATCAGAGCCAGTAGTATTTTTGGACGCCTCTAAGCAAGAGTGTGGCAAAATGCATCGTTCCGCCTGCTTACAAAATCAGTGTCTACCAAAGCAGTGGTTCTCTTTACTGCTCTATGTGGATCTGAGACATGGGTACTTGACAGAAAGCAACTAAGACTACTTGAACGCTTTCACAAAAGATGTTTGCACGCCATCATGGACATACGGTGGCAAGACCGCACTACAAACAGCGATGTTCTAGCGAACGCCGGTATGAACGTTGGGCAGGGCACGTAACCCGTATGGGTTTCTAACATCTGTAAAAGGCTTTTTAATGAGCTTAAATGTGTTCGGTATAATAGAGGTGCTCAAAGGGAAATGGTTCTTTACAGTACTAAAGCAATGCTTTTAAGTTTCTTAGGAGACAATATGTCATCTTGGTTTGTTACAAAGTGTATGTTTTACCCAACAACGTAGAGATTTTGCATCACTTGTGGTTTCGTACTTAATCCATAAATAATATATAAATTGTAATATTACATGTCTGAACGTAACGGTCGTACCCATTTGAGAAGTTACACTGCAAAGACTTTCTACCAAGCCAATATTAGGCCAATAGTTTAACGCAAAAGATTCAATTTGAGGTTTATTTTTCTAGACTTCTGGGGGATTTTCCATTCGAATCGCCATGTATGGCATGTACAATGTCATTTAGAACTAAAAGAACACAAAAACACTTCGGATTGGTTTAGTCCTTTACCCGATCGCTCATTTCCGTCCTCAAAAAAAAGTTTCTAAAATAAGTTTGGGTAAATATTTTTCCTTATTAAATTATTCCTCCAAACGAGGCTCGGTTACCTGGGACTGATTACAAAGACACTAAAAATGTCTTTCTGTGTCATAAAGGAGCGGAGTTAGGAGCTTTATGTGTATGAAACTGTTTGATCAACTCTATTTGAAAAATGAACTCATGTGCCTTTAACTGTTCATCACTTTGTAACAATGATAGATAGCAGCTTACAATTTGGAACAATTATACTTCTTTACATGCTTTTTAAATAGATTTGTTTATGTAAACCTTTGAGAAATAGATTTTGTTAAAAATCGCCAATTATAAAGTGAGTTGTGAGATCGAATTAGGTGCGGCTTAAGTCGAAACACGAACAATTTTTTAAAAATCCATTTGAATAGCGCAACTTTCATTCGTATGCACGTTCAGTGCAAAGTACTCTAAATTGTTGGGGGTTAGGTTTTAAGTGATCAGTTAATGCAACTCTGCTTTTAATGGAGTTCCAGGTTCTAGAAAAGTTACAAACATCTTTTTGTTGATGAAGGGTATTCAGTTTGTTTTAGAAAGTTACAGTAGTACAGTCAATACAAGATTTTTGTTTTTGTTATCAGAGGCGGACCCCATCGAATTCGACTATGGACCTGAAATATTGAAGCCATTGTCTTGCTTTGTTTGTTGTAAGTAAAAAAAAATTCCGAAATCATTTGGTTTTATTTTCACTTGAAAAGAAGTATAATTGTTCCAAATTTCAAGCTGATATCTATCATTGCTACAAAGTGACAGTGAACAGTAATTGGTTAACATGCATTACTAGATGCATGACTCGTAGGACGTAATAGTCTTCTGTTTTGAAGTAACGTCTGTATTTTATAAAATAAGAAGACTAGTTTGCATTGAATTGAAAACAATATATTACACACTGTATGTGTTAGTTCATAACAATCATCTAACATTGTATGGAAATAAAGTGGGTAAGGAAATGTATGTTTTGAAATCGACTGAAGTCAAACTTATCATTAAATGAAAACGAACACGTGTTTGCATTGATAGATAAATTATGATCTAATTACTTCATTGCTTCATGACCAATTCCAGTGATTCAGATACAGCCCCCTATATTTTAACATATAGATTGGCCAGACCACTATTTGGAGAGTCTAGACTTTGAAGGATGATTCGTTTGATGAGAATTTTGTTTACGCTTGATTCACAGTTCAGACATTTTTGTCATGAGGAGACATTCTGAAAAGATGTTTATATAGACTTTTTTTCACGCATATTTTTGTTTCTTTGAAATCATTGTAAATGGAAATCTAGTTGCAGAGTTGGACATAGTATTAAAAGTTTCCTCGTTTAGAGTGACCAGTTACTTTACAGCATCCATTAGTCAGCAGACCTTATTAGTGTTGAAATGTAAATCGTTGATTTTCTTAACATGAGTTGAGTTGGTTTGGTGGTGTGTACGCTTACCATGAGGAATGTTCTGTTATTCCGTAACTCAACACTTATTTGTTTATGAACTAACACAGTTAAATAGTCATCACAGAATTGATCTAATAGGCTGTTCAAAAAACAAAATGAATTTACTTCTATCTCTAGTGCGGAATGAGAATTGCTCAAACGTGAATGAAAGTTACCAACCCCCCCCCCCCCTTCATGGAAGCCTTTTTTTTTGTTGAACGTTTTTTTTATCTGAGTGTTTGTAACTAAATAGACTCGTTGATTTCAGATAAAATATAAAATTCACACATTTTAGCATTTTAATAATGCACTAAATGTGTGAGTGCAATGTAGTAAAACATTTAATTATTTAGACCCAGCTTTTATAAAGACCTAGCAAAATGTTTCTGGAAAGTTCCGTAACATTGGTATTAAAATTATCAATTTAACATACTACAAAGTGCATACAGCCAGCTTCCATCAGTGTAAAAGTAGACTTATGTGTTACAGTCTTAGAAGAATTGGTTGTGCTAACATTCACAGTTACATTTTAAAAATATTTAAAACAGATCGATTTAATAATAATTTTTAAAAAAATGGAAATTAATAAGTGAGATATCATCGGGACCTTTCTAGTTGTGCTGATTTCTATCTGCTCTCTTGTTTCATGTGGACTTTCTGCTTATTTCTACTTTGTTTTTTATTTTCACGTGGTTCCAGCAAGGTAGAAATTGTCTTATCAGCTCGTGACATGGTTAATGTTCTTTACTTTTTCCCCCATTTGATCATTATTTATTCCATTTTGGTTCTTCTTTTCAAATACCAGAGGGAAGGGAAGACAGAATTAGATTTCGTCGTCAGCTGTGACAGTTTCCCTGTTACCAAAAGAACTGCCATATCCATGACTGTTGACAAAATAAAAAGTACTTAGTAATCTTACGCTATGAACGGTCAAGCCGATTTGACTGTCCAGTATGGAGTGGTCTAGACAAACAAAACTTTATACAGAAAGAAAACCGGGTTTGGTATAAAGGATGAAAAGGGATGTCAAGCTCTAATGACATTAATGAGGAGGGGGTGCTAGGGCTAGGTATCAACTTCATGAGACAGCATCCACTGTTACGAGGCTAGAGATTGCTAAGTCAAAGAAAAATTTTCTCTTTGTTTGACACCATGTTTTTCTGTTACATTTTCTACATTCCTCGTACAGTATTTCTTTTTGTTCTGTTCTAATCTAGACGTTTGTCAATGTAAAATGTATTTTATCCCATAACCTCTAACATAATGTGGAGTTCTTTTTATTTATCTGTACGATACTTCTATTTCTTTCTTGACATATTTATGTTGCTCAAGATCCATGTTCCTATTTCTTTATTTCACTATTTATGCTTCTTACTTTCCACCTCACTATTGCCTATATTCAATCTCTTTTATCGTATTGTTTCCTATCTCAATTCATTACACACAGGACCTTTGTAACTTCCATCAAGTCTGTATTCCTTTCTAACTCTGTAGGCCTCACAATCTGTAAATGTAAAATTATTTAAAATGTGTTTAATTTTATCTATCTATCTATCTATCTATCTATCAATATATATATATTATATATATATATATATATACATATTATGGACTAAATGCTAAAGAAATCCTCTAGAGCTGATGCAGGCTTGTCTAATGAAAGCGTTAGAAGCATAGAGAATAAGATCGATCCTTCTCATCTCGGCTTTTACCAGTGAAGCGAGAAATTGTCTTTCGCTTCATAGGAAATTGTGGCCCATCTCTTTAATCCGGTTAAGACTATCTGCACAGATCACGAAGATGTTTCTTCCAGGCGATAACTGAAGCTATTTTACAGCTCTGCACATTTAGATCATGACATGGTGTATGTCGCTAGTCAGGAGAAGTTGTAGTCAGGATAATTGAAACGAAGACATTCAAGATTATCTTTGTATTGTATTGACATTGTAGTGTGGCATTCAATATATTGTGATTGGTTTTAGATTTTAAATTAAAGTTAATTTCTCAGAAAACATTTCATCTATTATTACATAAAAGTGTAGCAACAAATTAAACTAAGGATGTGTCAAAATAAGTGTCAAAATAAGTTTTCATTTCTGAGGACGACTTTTATATATTATTGCAATGAATGTTGTTGTTTTTTGTGTATATTTTTGTCTCTAATAGTAACGAACAAATGTTCAGGTTTGGACTTTATGGAAAACCTTGAAGGAGGATAGTGGAGAAGATCAATACTCTTAAAATTCAATAAACTAATTGCTAAACACCAGACAGACGATCAATGACTACTGACCATGATAGTGAGCTTTGCTTGTAGAGTCTCCTAGAAAGACTTTTCTGGACTATAACATAATTCTTGACCCTTAGAACGTTTTCTTCATTCAATGGTCCGCGGAGTTGTTGACATAAATATCTTTTCAAGGACATCTGGAAGTATCTGGTCATCTACCCTCACCATAATCTTCACTCACAATTTACTGATCCGTCTCTTTCTAGTTATTAGCCGACTTCTGTGTTCGAGCGCAAGACTATCCCAGGCCGCTTGCTATAGGCTCTAACTGTTTGCTCTCTCGGGGGGGGGGGGGGGGGGGGGTTAAGAATGCAGTGGAAAAAAAAAACTTAAATACGATTTCCCAGTTTTATTTTAAATTATGTTCAAATTTTCGTAAAGAATATTTTTAGTTAAGATTCACAGACAATTATTTTGTTTTTTTTTCCCAAGACAGTATTGAAGATGCAGCAGGTTCCCTCTTGAACCAGCAAGGGGTCTGTATTAGTCTGTAAGCTCTCCCAGTGAGATCTGGGAACACAAATTTTCCTGCATTATAAGCTTCATGTATTTTTTCTGGCATCTGCAACTTCTTTTTTCTAGTAGTAAGAGAACATGTCAAAAAAGGCTCAAGTAAAAAGGGGTGAGGCAGATCGATATTGAAGTGTTTTCTGACAATCAGAGCGCACTATTCAGCCTAGTAATAATAAGTCGCTGGTCAAATTAATCTAATTTCGTATAAGGCAGCACTGGCCAATACTATTATACATGGACCATTCGAGGTACATGCAGCGCACACAAGTCTGTAAGAGGCACTATAGTCTTGAGATTAGCTTACTGTTAAGCAAGAAGTCTTGTTGCGGACCTATATTCAAGTCATAACTTCATGGAAGGCGGAATCTGGACGCTGATCTCGAATACAGCTCTAATAATTTTCATAGAAATTTAACATTTGATGTATATCGCTTAGAAAAGAATTACTAGCTCCTTGGCCACATGCGTAAAACTCTTTTGACCTTTATAATTTTTCAAAGTAAAAAATAAATAAATTTAAGTTTGGCTTGACAACAAGAATTAGATATAGAGCCAACATCGGTTTTGAAAGGACTATCAGGTTTGTGAATTTCCAAATGTAAGGCATTATTGATTCAATAGTTTAATAAATTAATGTTCAGGAAAATTTTGCGCTTAATCTTCTAAGTCTTCTACACTAAAATGCTGAAGTTCCTTACAAAATGAGGGGCGATAAGAATGAAATGGTCATAATAGTTCTAAATAGGGCAGACAGAAAAAAACAATATCTATCCATAAAAGGTTCAGTGATAGGAAGTATGTTTTGAAATTGAGATTCTTTCAAAGTTGTCATCGGAGTAGCAAAGCAGGCTATTAAAAAAAAATCAACATTCTATTTTTTAATAGCACTAAGCCATAGCAACATAATATACATTTTAGCAACTACCCATCGAAAATAGGCTCGAATGAGGCTTGGAAAAATATATTTCTTGTACTTTATCTTATTTACTGATGTTTTTTTAAGGCTTTGGTGTATCTTATCTATAACTGGTCTCGATACAGCTTGCAAAAGTGCTATTTGCGATAGGAAAAAACGACTTAAGACCCTCAAAAAAAAGTTGACCAACTTATGAAAGTATAATAAGTTCATCATCATCTCCTTTAGAGTTAGGGCTTGTGAGGCTCAGTCCTCTCTTACAAAGAACCCTTTTCAGGAAAATCTAAAGCTATTCAGGATAGCTAGAGCGAAGACTAGACAAACCATACGGTCAGCCAAAGGGAATTCCTGGAGAAATTTTTTTTCGGCAGTCTGGATGCTAAAACTTCTGCTAGAACGGTTTGGAAGGCAGTAAGGCGGATCAAAGGGAAAGAATCAAATGCAGTAGGGCATTTGAAAAACCAAGGACCAACTGTTACGTCCCCCAGAGATATAGCTGACTGACTTGCATCCTCAATAGCAGATAAATCATCCACTGCACACTACACCCCAGAATTTAAAAAGTCAAAATCAGGGAGGAAAGACACCCCATTGATTTTAGATCAGAGAACAATGAAGATTATAACAAACCGTTCTCGCTTGAAGAACTGAGGGACTCGCTGGACAAATCACATGACACAGCGCCAGGAGATGAAATCCATTATCAGTTCCTCAAGCATCTTCCCGAAACCTCATTGGCAACCCTGCTAAAAACCTATATGGCAAACAGGCGCTTTCCCAAATAGCTGGAGGAAAGCCCCAGCTATACCGTTACCTAAACCGGGAAGAGATGGGTCTGACCCAGCTAACTATCACCCAATAGCGCTAACAAGCTGCATCTGGAAAACCATGGAAAGGATTATAAATAATAGGTTGGTCTGGTACCTTGAGTAAATTAAAATAATCTATAACTACCATTGCGGATTCCGGCAGGGGCGGACAACAACTGACCACCTGATAGGCGTGTTAATCTTTCATCAGAAATGCATTTCTTAGACGAGAACATCTAGTATTTTTCGATATAGAAAAGACCTATGATACAACCTGGAAACATGGCATTCTACGTGACCTGGAGCTTATGTGGCTTAAGGGACACCTTCTCTGCTTTGTGTGGGAATGCCGAAAGGAACGGAAATTTCAGGTTCGAGTGCGAAACTCCGCTTCTGACACTTATGATCAGGAAATGGGTGTATCCGAGGGCAGCATTCTCTCAATAACCCTGTTTAACATTAAAATAACAGCATAATAAAGGCTCTGTCCCCTGACATAGAGTGCTCTCTGTATGTTGATGAATTTGTCATTTATGCACATGGCAAAAAGTAAGGCGTATGTATGTATGTATTCTACGGATAGAAATCAAAATCGTTTGACCAATCTTGATAAAACTTGGCATAAATATTCCTTGGGTACTAACTGGGGCCTTAGTGTATGTATATAGCCCTAAAACAAACTTAAGACTCTCAAAAAAAAGTTGACCAACTTATGAAAGTATAATAAGTTCATCATCATCTCCTTTAGAGTTAGGGCTTGTGAGGCTCAGTCCTCTCTTGCAAAAGCCCTGGACAGAAACCCTGCTGTCTTGCGTAGTGCATAAATGTCGCCATACAGGTCGAGAATTTTGGGGTTGTCGAGACGGAGATCAGCAAGTCTGGGGCAGTCAAACAGAATATGAGGCACGGTTTCCTCTTCTTCCCCGCAGCGGGGGCACCGTGAATCAAAATTTGGCCATAGCCGCGAGAAATATGAGCCAACAGGACAGTGGCCTGTCCTGCACTGTGCTATTATAGCTTGCTCAGGCCTGGACAGCCTCCACCACGGGGAGTTCGGTCAGGGCGCCTCATGCGCTCCCAGACTCCACGGGCTTTTTGGGACTTGTCCCAGCACTCGAACCACTTTTCCATTTCTGTTTTTTGTATTATAGCCAGGGCTTGATGAAAGCTTACAGCCTGTTCAGTGGGTGGAATTTGCCCTCCCTGGTGGGCCAAACAGTCTGCAATTGTGTTGCCAGTCACACCTATGTGAATCGGTACCCACTGCATTATTACAGGGGTGCCATAGCGTTGTTTAATGTTATGTGAAGCCATGATGACAGTGTTGACATTGGGGGGCCATGGTCCGGGGCTTTGTAAAGTCTGTAGTACAGATTTTGAGTCAGTGACCACAACAATCTGTGTTGCCCTCAAATGTCCCTCGCCGAGTTGAGAGTCAATGACTTTTAAGGCTTCACAGACTGCCATGGTCTCCGCATCAAAACTGCAAACGTTACCACATGGTCCAAAGATTTTGACTGTGTAAGAGCCAAGAAAGTCGATGTAGACTCCATAGCCTGCTCTTCCAGAATCTATTGATGCCGACCCATCAGTGTATTCAAAAATAGCACTGGGCTTGAAGGTATTAATGGTCTCCAGAGCTAGGATTTGAAGGTCGTTAGATGAACGACTTTGCTTAGTGGCATTAGGGTCTACTAATTTCAAGCGTATGCCTGGGGTCGCTGGGCGACACCAAGGAGGAAGGGGATGAAAGCGTTGAATGTTTTGTCGGTTGGTGGAGAGGCCAGCTTCATCAGATAGTCTAGTGGCATGATGCATAAAAGACTGCATCTGGATACGTCTTCTGCATCTCCAACCATCCACTAGTTTTCTAGCTGGGAGGTATTCATCCAGCCTTTATACCGCTCATAGCAGGTCAGTACTGACCTTTCCCTCGTAAGGTTTAGTGGACCTAAATTAGCCATTATTTCAGCCGCATTTATGTAGGCCATGTTTACTATGTATAAATCAAAAGGATCTAGATCTAGATCTAATTTTTAAAACTACACTTTGCACATATTGTTTTTTACTTTGACACATGAAAATACAAAATATAGTCTATTGGTTTCATTATTTAATAAAATAAACCTTTAAATTTGTGTTTCAAAACCATTTTTTTATTTTACAAAATTCGTTCCTTATATCTGTGAATTTAGAAGTCCTGATGTACATTCATACATAATGAAGACCCGCGGGTAATATATGTCTAGTGTTTAAATAAAATTCAAAACTGGGCAAACGATAATGGTTTTAAATTTTCGGACTCCAAAACAGCATGCATTTTTGTAATTTAAGGGGACTCCACCACGACCCTGAACTATTTTTACACACAAAAAAAGATCCCTGTTGTGAAAACTACAAACTTTTTAGGCCTCACCCTAGATTCCAAATTTAATTTTCTCCCCCACATTAAGGAACTTAAGAAGAAATACCAAAAGTCATTAAACATACTTAGAGTACTCAGCCATACGGACTGGGTAGCTGACAAAGATACCTTGCTGCTGCTATATCAGATTCTAATCCGATCCAAGTTAGACTATGGATCCATAATATATGGAGCAGCTAGGAAATCTTATCTAAAAATACTGGAGCCTGTTTCGTACATCACCAATCCGAAGTCTCCGTGTGGAGGCTGGAGAACTCCCAATGGACATAACAATGAAAAAGCTCGCAATGCAGTATGTAAAATCCAACCCCACGAACCCTGCCTTCGACTCCATATTTAGCCCTACAGATTTAGAACTATACAATCAAAGGCATAACGTCATACAGCCGTTGGGCCTTTGAATGAGAGAATCCATTCAAAATTTAACCCCACCCACTGACCAAATTTCTAAAATAGAAACCCCACAGAACCTTCCTTGGTTGATGAATAAACCCAAACTAAATATATCCCTCCTTAATTTCAAAAAAGAAAATACAGACCCAAGCATACTACAAGTTCACTTTAGGGAACTGCAGGAGAGCTACGGAGATTGTGGCACCATTTACACTGACGGATCCTAAATGTTCGCGTGTGCCTGCTCCTTTCGGAACAAACCAATCTCCCGTAGACTCCCCGATGGCTGCTCCATCATTACGGCCGAACTACATGCAATATGGCTTGCACTAATGGCCGTCACAGCATCAGAAAGGAGAAAATTTCTCATATGCTCCGACCCCAAATCTGCATTGCAAGCTTCGGGGCGGAGGAAGACTGACATTCCATTGGTACATAAGAGCTTAAAGCCTTTAGACCAAATAACAGCTGGCCATAGGGATGTCACCTTCATCTGGATCCCCTCCCATGTGGACATCGAGGAAAACGAAACAGCAGACAGAGAAGCAAAGAGAGCCCTAAATCAAGCGGTGTCAGGAACCCAAATTCCCTGCTCGGACTTGAGACAGAGTATTGCCTCTGCCACCTGGCAGGATCGATGGGAGGCTGAGATCCACAACAAACTCAGACAGATTGTTGCGGATGTCAGGTGGAGGCCCACATCTAAAGGTCTGACAAGGCGTGGCAAAACAACCATGTCCAGGCTTAGGATTGGTCACACCTACGTCACACACTCTTTTGTGCTGAAGAAAGAGGAATCAACTTTTTGTGAGTACTGTGACTCTCACCTAACCGTGGAGCATATCCTCATTGATTGCCCCAGATACCAGGATATTAGGAGGACATTTTTTAGAGCGCACAACTTAAAAACACTGTTCGATAATGTCGACCCGGGAAGGTACTGGGTTTTGTCCGGGAGGTGGATTGTCTGCGAAGATTTGATTTGTGAAGTAGTGAACATATAATATTTACAAAAGATTTTTACTAAATTATTAAATTTTTACTACCTTTACTATTTTAACTGTGATTAGACCTTGTTTTTAATAAAATAAAATTTAGCTCTAGTGGTATGAAGGGAGAGTAATCCTTGAGGGATTAATGGCGCGACATGGCATAAAGTGTGCCGATGTGCTAAAAACTCAAAACTCAAACTTTATAAATGGTCTCTCCAAAAAGCTAGAGGTTTCTTTAAAAAAAACATCACAGTGCATGTCAAAAACTGCTTACATATCATTATTTGTTTTCTAAGATTTTCTTACATTTTCTTAGCCTGAACTTCTCGATTCCTTTTCGATCGGCTCTTACTTTCTAATCATGAAGTGAATTTTAAACATTGGAGCTAAAAGTGAACCATTTAATCTAAATGAAATCTTTATCTACGATCTAGAACGTATCTTATTTGATACATTCAGACAAATAAACCAATATAAGGGAAGTTTTTTTTTTTTTAAATTGACTATTGTATAAGGTTATAACCTTATTAAGTTGTATAAGGTGACAGGTTGCTTGGCTGTGTAGAAAATATTTATTTTTATTCTATGAGGCCATTGACTAAAATGCTGAAATTTTGACCGATTTTACTGATAAAGTTACTGTTGCCGTTGCTATCGGTTCGACTAATTCTACCTAAATGGCTAAAAAAAAAAAAAAGGGTTCGATCTTAAAGGAAAGAATGATTGGTCAGGATTATTAAACCAGTTTGAACCTATGTGATTTTTAGCGGCCTCCGAAAGGGGACCAGCGGGAGACAATTTGGTACAAGAGGGTTCATTTTAACATATTTTTAATACATTTATGCAAACGGTTTTAGTTTTTTAGTCACAAAATTTTGTTTCAAAATTGTATTACTAAATTAAGTAATTTCTGTCATAATAGCTACCTACTTTTACAAAGACATGTTTATATTTTTTAAAGAAGAAAAACAAATCTATTTAGCACGCATGCAAGTGGATTATAATTTGAAACAACAATAAATAAGTAGTGCTCCATATTATACACGTGCACTCCTCTACGGCATGCAGCTATCAACTAAAGGGAAACGTTTTTTGAGGAGGCTTTGAATGAGACGTTTATAAAACAGCTAGATCAATTAGATAATTATTTCAATAACAGGCCAGGTTCACATTTAACTTCACCTTCACCTATCCCTTAGTCTGTTGAACCGTTGGGGCACCACACAAGATCTGTCTTTGGTAGAGCTTTATTCATTCTTTGTCCATTCTTTGATGTTGTTTTCCTATCGCTTTCTCTGTCTTCCTCTTCATCATCTTTCTGGTACTGTTTTCTGAAGGAAGGTCTTAGCAAGCCCTGAGCACCTTGTGATGTGGCCACAGAGTTTGAGTTTACGTTTTTTGACAATGGTTAGCAGGTCATCGAGGGGTCCAATTGTTTCTAATCTCTTCATTCGTGATGCGTTCTTTGTAAGTGACACCTAAGAACTAACTATATCTTCATAACTATCGGTTCATTGAATACATATAAATATTAACAATGTAATAATAATAGCATTAATAAATCTCCCTATCTTGTGTTATCAAGTCGTTAGTCGAACAAACAATACAACAGTATCTACAACCATTTCGTAACAAGCACGTTTCTTCTTTTTGTATCGACAGAAATAGAGTTGTAGTTGTGGTTAGTTTGCAATTCATAGTTTCTGATATTTTATCTGAAAATATTGAAACCTGACTATTTGTACCTGCATAGCGGACCACTTGGGGACCGATTTAGAGTTTGTGTTTTCACACATACTGTCTTTGTAACCTTGATTTATTTTGGGTAGGACTGCCTATAAGAAGTAATTCCCCTTGGTGCACTTATAATCAAGAGAAAAAGTGTGACCAAAGCCAGAGTTGTCTCGACCATTGAGAAACCTTCAGACAGAACTGAGGTTAAAAAGTTTGCTGGACCCGCTGAAAGAAACCTCAGAAACAACTGGGGTAAAAGAGTCACTAATGTATGCTTGACCGCTGCGAGAAAACTCAGACAGAACTGGGATTAAAGAGCTACTAGTTTATGCTTGATCGCAGGGAAAAATCTTTGAGATGGCCGTAAAGTTTTAAACTCTAACCGACTTCATCCGAGGAAGCGTGCATATGACTGTGTTATAACAGGAAGTACAGAAATTGGTTTCAATCAAGCGGTTCAGTTCACGTCTGTTTCTACTCAGTTCTTTGCCTCCAGTCTATTCGTTTTATTCTACTGTCATACTGTACTGACACACTGTATTGACACACTGCATTGACACACTGGATTAACACACTGTACTGTCCCACTGCTTTGACACATTGGATTAACACACTGTACTAACACACTGCACTAAATAAACTGATGTCTGAGTTGCAGGAAATTTATACCTTCACTAAAATTTAAACACATATTTTACAATCAATGCTTTTGAGAATTTTCAGTGTGTATTATTTTATTTATTTGTTCTTTATAAAACAAACAACAAAATATCTACATGCATAGTTTGATTTCATAATAAAATTCTCCTTTTGTAACAGCACTTATTAGAAGTGTACGTTGATTACGGCTGATGTGTAGGATGTATTGCTTAGAAGCTTTTTCAGCTTGGCTGCCTATCAAGGGGGGCTCACGTTCGACACACGACTCGAAATGAATTACTCCTTCCAGAATTACTCCTTACAGAAGCCAAACTTCAATAGATAGGACCAAGGCTCAATGGACCTCATTCACGAATCGTAAACAAACAACATTTAGTCACGTGATCTTAGTGATAAAACAACGAAAAAAAACTGTCACGTGACAACCATCATGAATTAAACATGAGATCGTAAATTATATAGAAGAGATAAAGCACCACGTGCTAAATCTTGTTTGCGTAGGATTCGTGAATGAGGTCCATTAACATACAAGTATTGATATAAATATATATTAATGTACGATTGTGAAAATCTACATACATAATAAGCATGGTGTAGTCTGCTTTAATTTTAACTAGAATTAGGTTCTTAATGAACAGACAGATAACACAAACACACAGAAACTGTACCATACTTGAGGTAGGTGATAAAAGTTAAAGAAAAATTATTAAAATATGTTCTTAAAAGATGTTTTTCTTCTTTGTTTCTAAGGCTTCACATTTCTGTTTTAAAAAGATCTATAGAAATATCCATCACAACAGAGCCACGACCCATTATCTCCCCTATCAGTGATAAAAAGCATAAAACACATTTTTCTTTTCCTAGTTGTAATATTTGCAGAAAGCGCTTCTGGCCCTATGGTAAAACATTGAACCATTGCCGCTTGACGCTACGTATTGTAAATTGCATTATGGCCTGATGTATGGCCCTAGAATGTAGAGACCTAGGACACTGAAAGTTTAGCTAAAAATAAAAGAACAATAGGAAGTGCTTCAAAGCCAAGAAAGTACACATATACATCAGTTACTACGATATGTTATCATATCACTGTCATGCTATATGATCAGACTTAGTAAGAGCAACTAATTTAAATTCAATTACATTTTGCAATCTAGAATGTGTATTAGTAAAAAGCTAATTGAAGTATAACAGGCAAACAAGGACAATGAGGCCCAAGTGACTTCATCTTTAAGCGTCATGGTTAGAAACGTACATAATCACTTTCTATTTGTTTTTGTTTTTAAATCCAAATTTAAACTCCGAAAACTTAAATTTTTTTCTTCTAACTTTAATCTGACACTTTGAAGGAGTTGAAACTCTAAAATTGAATTCATTCTTAATATCATGTTCTTAAGGAGTTGAAACTGTTAGATTCAATTGCTTTTATGTTACACTTTGAAGAATGCGTTTGGTGTGAAACTGTCTGCATCGTATTCCATTAGAAAGATGAAATCTATGGAGTCATTGGGAGGACAACGAGTGCAAACACTTTCAGGCAATTTAATACAAAGTTCAAATTATGGCGTTGCATTTTCATCAGCATGTTAACCAGACAGTCGAATGTTCTGCAGCCTAGGTAGAAATTTAAATTTCTAAATTTTATTACATTTAATTTTTTAAATGTTTCTATTTTTCCAAGACAGATGAAATGTTATTGTTTGCAGATGATTAATTGGTCTACTACAAATGTGGAGTATTTGTGAGGTTTTGTATTTCTAAATAATGATTTGTCTTTTATGAGTTTTTATTAAATATTATACTTTTTTATGCATAGGCATAATACTATTTAGAAAAATACTTTAGAACACAACTAATATAAGTTTTTATTTAGCCTGCTTTTCTTATTTTGTCTCTATGTTCTCTTATCTCTTTGTGAACATCATTCCATTGTCCCTGCCCTATGCTGTGGGACTCAACCAATTCTAGTTGCATCTTCGCCAACATGATGACAGGAACGTCATTGTAAAATGTCTGTTACAGTTATAATAAACTTATGGTGTGACGAGAGATCGCTTGTTTATCGGCAGTGCGAATGTTCGTTTTTGTCACAGCCTATGTGTGTTTATAATTGTTTTTGTTAAGCGTAACTCTCAAGCTTATAGCATACCTATTGCGCTCTTTTTTAAATCTGTCGGAGGTGGAGGAGGGTATTTGGGAGATTTCCATTATGCCTTTAAGTTGCTGAGTCTGAATTCGAACTCGAGATTTCGAGCCTCAATGATAGAAATCCGACAGACTAGCTTCTGAATTATACTCGTACTTATAAAAATATAAGTTTTTTTAGTTACCTTTTGTTAGTTTCAAAATTCTAGCCAACGAATTAATTCTCTACACAAGTACTTTCTTTATATAAAACAAAATTAATTTATTAAATAAAAATTGGTCAGTTTTTCGATTGATTTATGTGTTGTCATCAACAATGAATAATTATGCAAAAATTGATTAGAGAATTGAAAGTGGAAGACATATGATTGTACAAGACAGATAGGCAGACAGACAGGCAGACAGACAGGCAGACAGACAGGCAGTGAGTTGAAATAAAATGTGTCAAGAAAATGAACGATTTAAGATCTTAAATTTACATACCAGAATGTTTTAAACATTAAATGGTAAAGCTCGCAACTGAGCTTCGGGGGGAAAAGAATTAGAAATACGACAGCACGGAAAATGTTTTGTATTCTGTTTTGGAAAAAAAAAAGATGATCAAGTCATATTGTGTCGTTTCAACGCTTTTTGACAATTGCTTTCATTAGTTGACTGACGTCAACATCGTGAATAAAGCAGATAAATGTTACGAGGAACAAAAAACTCCATTTCTTAATCTTAAGCATTAAAAAAAAAAACATTCGAGACATTTATTGGCTTGAGGTGGGACAAAAAAATGTTTTCTATCACACTACTGAATATAGAAACCAGAGGACAAGGGACACTATCAATGACGAAACCTTGTATATTTTTATTTATTTTTAAGCTATATTTCATGTTTTTCTAATTACATAGTTTGCACTTCTTGAAATAACACAGACTAATAACGCATAATACCTAGGTGTTATAATAAATGAAAAACTGTCATGGAATCCCCATATTATTGAAACTATTTTTTAAAAAAAGCATAAGGGTTTATTAAAAGAAATTTATGTAAATCAAATAAGAACATAAAACTAAAATGTTATTTAACCTTGTTTTAGGCCAATAATAGACGATTATCACCATTGGCTATTCATCAATACAATTAATTCAAGACACAATGTCTGAATGTTGGATAGGCTTGGAACAAGATGGCAAGTGTAACAACTGATGGAGCTCGAACTTTGATTGAGAACCATAAACTTAAAACAGGAAAGTTTGCACAAAGCTGCATATACTTTATTCATGCTCAAATGCCACGAAACAGAGAGAAATAGTAACAAAAAATAATGAAACCTGCTAGAGCTAGGGGAGTTAACCACGGGTAGTTCTGAACTTCTGATCTATGAATAAATAATCCATTGTTTCCTCTAGCTTAGCATGGGCAAGGCAAAGGAGAATAATATATACAATCTCAAGGTTGAAATTGTTATGTTACTTGAAGGACATTGACTGTGACTTTGTTACCAATTTTTCTAATAAAGAGTGGAAGACAAAATTTCATGTTTTATATAATCTCTGTTGCAATTGGTTGTTTACATATGAAATGTAAATGCATGTTAAATCTTTTCATACTATACATTCCCATCTCTACAGGCAAGCAGAAAAAAAATTAGTTTTTGTCATTTTCTTTTGCTGAAAGGTGAAACTATCTTTTAGTGAAATGATTAGAAGTGCAACACTTATTAAGAAAAGACGATTCAGCTCCAGAGGACATAACTCAGAGCTAAGAGAAGCTCCAGTCAGTACTACCACGGGAGTTTATGGGTGCCAGAAGCTGTATTTCCACATTTAAAAGAAAACTTGCTGCTGTTCACACTATTTGGGTACACATACATCACTTCTTCTTCTTCGTTCTCATTTTACATGTTGAAGGCTTCAAATCAGTAATCCTATTTCTGAGATGAACCGCGTAGTTTTTTCCAGATCAGGCAAATCTCCGAATAGTCCTTGGAGAGTATTGTTCGGGTCCCTTGATTTAGTATGCACCATTGAAGGACATGGTCAGCATTCTCTGGTGATGTTCCACAAGGGCAGGCTTCGCTCGTCCCTACATTTAACTTCCGGAACAAAAATTGTCTCATTCAATGAGCAAGCATTTTTTGTGGAAACTAAACAAGTATAATCACTGGTCAATGTTGACTGACTAATTTGACAACAGTCACACACAGAGGTAACAACTAGTAAGATAGTTTCGAAGTTAAGAAACATTATGCACGAGTGTAAGAAGTAAAATGCTGAACATTAAGTACAACTGTATATTTGTGGGGATATTGTGATATAGAAAGATAACAGCTATTTTAAAAAATCGTAATACAGTGTATATATGAATTAAAAGACATTCTACACAGCCCGGCCCGCCATTCCTAAACTTTTTTAATGTGGCCCTCGATACAAAAATGTTGCCCACACCTGATATATATAATTCTCTTCATGGCTCAAGACTACAAGAGTTTGGACACTGCGTAAAGTGATGGAAAAAGAACAAGTAATCTATTCTGTATTCACCCGTCACTAAATAGCAGGGCTGGACTTAAACATTGTGGAGCCCGATTTCGGTTGGCCAAGTTTTGGTAGGGATACGGAAAAAATAAGTGAAAATTAAGAGTTTGTATTAGAAAATAAATTCGTCTTTGCATTTTGTTGTTTGTAGCGAAGTCTTACAGTATATCATAAAAATTATATTTCCTATATAGATCACGCTCAATAGCAAGAATATGTTTCAAATGTTTCAATCTATCTACGAGAATTGTTGACCTCAAGTAATTCTTTATTAGTTTGAGGCTCAAGAAACTTCTTTCACCAGATTACACAATTACGGGTAATGCATAATGCTGCTTTTAATAATCGCGCGTAGGATTGGCGTTTTCCATATTGAATGAAATCCCAAAATGACAATGTCTATGTATTTCATGAGATTTATATGACTTTTCAAAAGATTTTTAATAATTTCCGGAGATTTCCAGGACTTTTTCGTATATTTTGCAATTTCAGGAGATTTCCAGGAGCTCCTGGTAAATCGACAGGAGGCCGCGGAAATCTGTTATAAGGTATAAAATGGTTTAATTTAATAATTTATACACCTAGAATGCGGGTCCTATGAAAGTACGGGCCCCACTGCGGTCGCATAGGTTGCAGTGACCTAAGGCCGGCCCGGTTGACTAGTATTTCATAAATATTTAATAAAAGTCAACTTTTGTACTGATAATCTGGAATAATCCTGAGACAGGACGATGTCTCGTTCAGAGAAATAATTGTCAGACTATTCTGGCGTCATCACTTTCACCTTAGTGTATTGTACTGTTGGGGCATTACTTATGATCTGTCGACCATCTTTCTCCATCTTAAGCCTGCATCTTTCTTCACAGTCCCCATGACCTTTCCCTGCATATTAACCGATTAAAGACATCTGGCTAGTCGGACTTGTTAGTGATTGGGAAGAAGATTGTATATCTTCTTCATTCTGACTATCCAAAGTTAATGCAGCTGAAAGTGGCGATGGAAATTGAGTCATGTGCAAGGCGCCCACAATTTGGCGGCTACTTATTTTACCTAACCCTAAGGCATACCCTGAGTATGCTTACCCAACTTCATAGAGCTCATGATCTCATGGTGTTTCTAACGACCACTAATGTTTTGGTTTTTTTCTTGCTGAAGTTTCATACATGTATTTTAAAAGTATAATTACAATAAATTTGAGCCAAACTTATTTTAAGAACTATATTTTTACAAAGCTTATATCAACTCACTCTGTTTGCCTGTCTGTCTGTATGGTGAAAAGTTTGTACACGTTATTTCTCCCAAAACCAGGTTCGGATTAAGCTGAAATTTTTCACAATTATTTCTTTTACGGATAGATACCTCCTTCTTCCTTCCCCCTTTCACAACTTGTCCAGGCAAGTGATAGCATCATAGAGCAGTGAGAAAGCTCTTAATATTCTTTTCTCAATAACCTTGGTGCCTTAGTGCTACTTTTAGCCTATGTTACATCTCATGTTTAGTCATAAAATGTTTCAGCACTAAACGCTTTAGACTCCATTAGTATTTACCAAAATCGACTGTTTGACATTTTAAAATGCATCAATGCTTTCATAATTAAATTTAATTTCTTTACAATGTAAATTAGTTTTTCAGGACTCAGAATTTTAAAGTTTGTTTAATAAATACATTAAAACTGAGTCCTTTATTTTACCAAATTAAAACATAAAAACTACAGCGAAAATTTATCTAACTCGATATTGCTAACGCAAACTCTGGCAACAACTTATTCTACTGTATCTTTTATTATAAATTTGAAATGTTCTATCTCCTGACAGTCCAATTCCAATGTTCACACTGTAATGAAGACGTGGCATGCTAATTACTCTACGTCTGAAACTGTCGCTGGCTAAGCCCCAATTCAAGCCCAGGGCTATTCTCGGATTAACTTTCTCGATCACACAGATTATAGCGTCATTTGCAGTAGGTTGTTTGCAGGAGGGCAACAGTAATAGCGTCGTTCAATCTGGAAAACTAATTTGAAAGAAATGTAGGTTATGGACATAGAGAATTTAAAATTTATTTCTTCAAATTGTCTTATGAAACTAGTTAATTGTAAGATTCCTAGTTACAAGAGGAATATGAAACTAAAGTAACTCTTTCGAAAGCAGAAAATCAAACGTTCATACTTTATAAAAGTAAAATGTATTTGTAAGCAGTCATGTACTTTAAGTGAAAGATTTAGGTAAAACATTCGTATACTTTATTAAAGTAATACATGTAAGTAAAAAACGTTTATTTACTTAGACAAAAAATGAATAAATCGTTTAAACTTAATTTGAAAGGTTCTTTGTATATGTATTTTATACCAATACTATATCAGATGATGCCTCTATAAGGCTTTATTAGCTGCTAGAATCTCGCAGCTCACTCAGAGATGTTCTAATTGATTGGCTCTAAACAGATGTGTGATCCTCACATTGATTGCAATGTTTTCTAAGCCACACACGTCATATCCGGTAACATGGTTTATTTTCTTTCATTTAATAGATCTAGAAAAAAAAATTTATTAAAAAAGCTGGTTAAGTAACACTTTTAAAAAAAGGGGTCTTCTTTCTAGAATTAGATTAATTTATTGTACTTTTCTTCAAGAGAGGGAGACCTCAATACTCATTAATGTGCACAAATTTAAACGGGCGTAGTTTGTTATTTTGAATTGACACCTAATAAAAATCAAAATATTGTTGTAACCCTGCCTTGCACCAGTGCTTGAGGTGCGCACTAGTAAACGTAAACAGGAAGATACTAGAATGGAAAGAAGAACAGTGCATCAGGGATTGTGAAGTCTGAATGCTTGGAAACTAAGAAGCCAGCTTTTGTGCTGCCTGAAGGTTGTAGAAGGGACCTGGAGCGAAGCGGGGAAGGCTGTCGTTGGTCCACATTCGGGTTGCTGTCTAAAGGACTGGTAAATTAGTAGCAAGACTCTGAGGAAGTTGAAGAATGTTATGTGTTTGTCCTAGTGAATAAACACCTGTCTTTATGTCCTGTTAAACTGTGTTGAGTGCCTACTCTAGAGTTACAACAATTGGTGTCAGAAGTGGGATCTAGGTAGCTGAACGAAAGGACAGAATGACAACGCTGAGGAAGCTAGATGAACTGAGCTACAAACAGTTAAAGGAGGAGCTCCGAGCCAGAGAGCTAAAGATCGTTGGGGCCAAAGAAAAGATAAGAGCCAGTCTTAGACAGGACTTGGTTGATGAAGGTGAGGATCCCGAGACCTACCTGTTTGAGGTAGAACCAGATATTGGTGAGGTGCTGAACACCATGCAGAACTGGTTACGTGAACTTTGTACCTTCCAGGATTCGATGAATCATTCTATGGACAAACTGATACGTAACGTGCAAGGCCAGATCAATCCTGTAAGAGAGAGGAGTCCAACATCATTCAACAACAATGAACCGTTATTCATTCAAGACTGTGGCTGTACTGATAGTCACTAAGAATGCGTCAATCTTAGCAAGAAGCACACAGATGAACAGAAAGAGACAGTCGAAGTAATAGAAGAAGTCTGCTACCCGACTGAAACTTTTGCTGTACCAGCTTTGAGTGCCACAACGACCCGGACAGAGCAGGACAACTTTGAGCCTGCGTTAGAGCCTGTCACTTTGGTCCTTAAGGACCCCTGTCGATCTGCCAGTGCCTACGAGGGGAACTTGAATTTTGATTGTTGTATTCCAGCGGTAAGCAACAACTGTACATGCGGTGCTTCACGAAGGGAATGCAAATGTCAAGAAACCCATCAACAGGGTCTGAAACCAGTTGACTTCGATACTTCTGTTTTCACCAGCGAGAGAGGCCCTGAAGGTGGTCAGAAGATCCCTGCAGCTGATGAACTTTTGCACTTGAAACGTTGTAAAGGTGCCTTACAAACACTTCTCCCTAAGACGGCTGAGGCTGACAGTTTGTTAAACAGCGTGGCTTCATGTGGGTCTACAGCTCTTTCACGAGTCATCCTTAGAAAGGGCCTGAGAAGCGGAAGTTCTGAATCAACTACATTAACACTACCACTATATGTGTCAGGTGGTTGACGCCAGCGACAACCGTCAGGATGGAGAGGCCACGTTATCGTGTCGAGAGAAATTTGGTCAACTGGAGAAGGAGAAAATGGCACCTGCAGAGAGCAGTATGGATTGCTTTGTGGGGAGCACGCTCCATGTAATCTGTGACTCCCACTGACCGACTGCACTGATCAAATGTGAACATGTTTCTTTTCGGGACGAAAAGACTAAAGTGGGGGCAGTGTTGAAACCCTGCCTTGCACCAGTGCTTGAGGTGCGCACTAGCGCACTAGTGAACGTAAACAGGAAGACACTACAATGGAGAGAAGAACAGTGCATCAGGGATTGTGAAGAGTCTGAATGCTTGGAAACTAAGAAGCCAGCTTTTGTGCTGCCTGAAGGTTGTAGAAGGGACCTGGAGCGAAGCGGGGAAGGCTGTCGTTGGTCCACATTCGGGTTGCTGTCTAAAGGACTGGTAAATTAGTAGCAAGACTCTGAGGAAGTTGTTATGTGTTTGTCCTAGTGAATAAACACCTGTCTTTATTTCCTGTTAAACTGTGTTGAGTTGTCTACCTTTACGTTGAGTGCCTACCCTAGAGTTACTACAGTATGTACACACAAACAAATTAATAAATACATGCATATATATAATTTTATATATATATATATATATATATATATATATATATATATATATATATACTAGGCTTACTAGCAAAATGTTACCCGCGACCCGCCGGGTCCTTATTTGCGTATCAATGTCAATGTAGTCACTGAGAGTGTTTCGTAAACAATTAAACGAAATAATAATGTTATAAGTAAAACGAATGCGGAATGCGTGAATGTAATAATAGTATGAATGGAGCTATAAAATTAACTAATTGACCTAAATACATTTTTTCAAATAAAAAATTAAAAATTAAAAATAAAAACTTTATTTTGTACCAGTACCAGTTTATCTGTGGGGTCAGGGCATTTGTCTTGGTGTAGACTGCTATTGAAGAATGTATTTTGTTAATTGTTATGTATAAAGTGCAAGTTAATAAGTGGATCTAGACTTTCTAGATCTAGATGTTTCTTGTATAAGTATCCTCTAAAGGTTACATAGATGCCAGAGATAGATGGTTTACGCAACCGGAGAATGATTGTGTACATATCTATATTCTAGACCTATATCTACTTATAAAATAAATACATTTTTGTTTGTTTTTGTTTCAATTATGTAAGCTATATGTAGACAAATAGTACCTACCAATAGAAGTTGAAAAGTTTTCTGTATAATAGTATAGATCTATAATTAGTAAAGCCATATATAAAATCAAAAGATCTCGCTGTCTTGTTTACGTTTAATAAAATGAAAGTAGGTTTTAGATTTTTTTGTAATATGTGTATTCTTCATTAAAAGTATAGTCAAACGTATATTAGAGAGACGATTTAAATCTAAAAATAACGCAAAAGAGTATATTCAATGTATTAGTCAAAAGACAACATGTTTTTAATTTTATATAGAGCCGAAAGTTCATGACCTCAATACGCGTTGCCTTGGTGAATACTGCAGGCGTGTAGGTGACAAAAAGCAATAAAATATATTTTTTAATCAAATCGAACGCGTGAATGTAATTGTTTATATAACATTGTTAGTTTAATTTTATGTATCTCTAGATCTAGAATCTAAACAATTTGAATGCCACAGTAGTTTAGTCAATAAATAAAATCTTTGAGCCTAATATAGTAAAACTATAAACACTGTGAGCTTGTGTCGACCTAGATACATTAGGTGTAATGTGTTGACCTAGATATATTAGCCGTGTTTCATTCATCATTTCGTAGCTTGTTAACAGCTCTAAATGCGGATAAGTAAATCTGAGAGAAAAAAGTAAATTGAAAAGACTTAAAATTAACCCGAATCGTTAGTTGTAGGCTTAAATGCTTTAAAAAATACAGTGGAAAGTAAATTGTATTATGTTAGTAGTTTATTATTTTAATAATATGTCTTTATGATGCGCGATATTATGACCTATGACGTTCATTTTATTTGTATCACTACGCGGCACATGTATGGTGCATCGAGTTACGGAAGAGTATGTTAAGACGTTTAAAGCTATTTACATTTAAAGCGAATGATTTTATGTAAAAAATGTTTTGTAAAATAAAATCTCAAGGTTAATTTTCACTAAATAATGAAATGAATTGACACTAATATGTATGTGTGTGAAGAAACAAGTTCTTTTAGGTTCATAGTGTCTTTTTAATTGTGGAACATTTCAACATAACATATATATACACGGCAACGTTATATACAGATACCCAACTTCACTCGCTGACTTGTCTCTCTTGTTTACACACTCGTCACTTCCCCCAAGTCCACTAACTCTCGATACCCAACTCTTGACCGTGTGTCACGGTTGACCACACAGTAACCGTGTCACAACAGTCCTCCCAGGGCAGAGAAAAATTTTGATCGTATCAAAATTTCATGAACCCGATAGTTTGGGTGTAGATTAATAATGGTCTGGACATGTACAGCTTCAGCATATTGATGTGAAATACTTTGTCTCGACCTCTGATGTTTATACTGTAGTCGACCTTCGAAATCACCTTTGTGACTTGGAATGGGCCCTGCCATTTTGTAAATAGCTGGTTATTTGTCAGGCAGCAGAACCATGACATTATCACCAACTTGTAGTGTTCTCAACTTTCGTCCCTGATTTAGCTTTGTCAATAGTTCTGGTTTCTCTTTATTTGCTTGCTTTTGGACAGTTTCGCACGCTTCAATTATATTTTGTCTTGTCTTGATGACAAGATCGTATCCTGTGAGTACGTCGTGTTCTATATTCCTATTAACTAGAAAGTCTCTGTATAGTGACATGGGTCCTCTAACAGGTGAGCCATAGAGCATCTCGAATGGTGAGAAGCCCGTTGTTGTGTGTGGTACTTCTCTGTATGCAAACAGTATGGGGTTGATCAGCTTGTCCCAGTCTGTTGGGTTGTCCTGTGCTACTTTTTTCAGAATTTTTTTCAGAGTTGAGTTCAGGCGTTCGCACATTACATCTGTTTGAGGGTGGGCTCGAGTAACAAATTGAAGTTTAATATTCAGAGTCTTGCAAAACTGCCCGAATTCATTTGATTTGAACTGAGTGTCTTGATCACTCAGTATTATATGAGGGTAACCTGTTCTTGAAAATATTTTTGTTAGTTGTTAGTCATTTATCTAGATCTACAGACATGCCTTATACAAAAGAATAAATCTCCAAAAAACGTGTTATACGCAAAAAGGAACACACACACACACTTTTAATAGACAATTTCCATGCATTTTCAGTCTTTGATTTAGAATAGAGACCTACTTATAGAACAAGATCTAGTCTTTTTAAATAGGCGCTACACATAATTATTTACTATAATCTTGACATTTCAAACTGTAATAATGTTCTCTACACATACACACACACGCTTTCATATAAATGTTTCGTGTTCTTTTGGATAAACACATTTGATAATCACACAGATAAAGGATAAACCTTTACATTCACACTGATAAAGGATAAACCTTTACATTCACACTGATAAAGGATAAACCCTTACATTCACACTGATAAAGGATAAACCTATACATTCACACTGATAAAGGATAAACCTTTACATTCACACTGATAAAGAATCAACCCTTACATTCACACTGATAAAGGATAAACCTTTACATTCACACTGATAAAGGATAAACCCTTACATTCACACTCATAAAGGATAAATCTTTACATTCACACTGATAAAGGATAAATCTTTACATTCACACTGATAAAGGATAAACCCTTACATTCACACTGATAAAGGATAAACCCTTACATTCACACTGATAAAGAATCAACCCTTACATTCACACTGATAAAGGATAAACCTTTACATTCACACTGATAAAGGATAAACCCGTACATTCACACTGATAAAGGATAAGCCCTTACATTCACACTGATAAAGGATAAACCTATACATTCACATTGATAAAGGATAAACCTTTACATTCACACTGATAAAGAATCAACCTTTACATTCACACTGATAAAGAATCAACCCTTATATTCACACTGATAAAGGATAAACCTTTACATTCACACTGATAAAGGATAAACCCTTACATTCACACTCATAAAGGATAAATCTTTACATTCACACTGATAAAGGTTAAATCTTTACATTCACACTGATAAAGGATAAACCTATACATTCACACTGATAAAGGATAAACCTTTACATTCACACTGATAAAGAATCAACCCTTACATTCACACTGATAAAGGATAAACCTTTACATTCACACTGATAAAGGATAAACCCTTACATTCACACTCATAAAGGATAAACCTATACATTCACACTGATAAAGGATAAACCTTTACATTCACACTGATAAAGAATCAACCCTTACATTCACACTGATAAAGGATAAACCTTTACATTCACACTGATAAAGGATAAACCCTTACATTCACACTCATAAAGGATAAATCTTTACATTCACACTGATAAAGGATAAATCTTTACATTCACACTGATAAAGGATAAACCCTTACATTCACACTGATAAAGGATAAACCCTTACATTCACACTGATAAAGGATAAACCCTTACATTCACACTGATAAAGGATAAACCCTTACATTCACACTGATAAAGGATAAACCCTTACATTCACACTGATAAAGGATAAACCCTTACATTCACACTGATAAAGGATAAACCCTTACATTCACACTGATAAAGGATAAACCCTTACATTCACACTGATAAAGAATCAACCCTTACATTCACACTGATAAAGGATAAACCCTTACATTCACACTGATAAAGGATAAACCCTTACATTCACACTGATAAAGGATAAACTCAGATTTGGCATTTTCCCAGTTTTGCCATTGCTGCTTAAGCCTATTCAATTCTTTTATCAACTCAGTGTCTAATTTAGGTGGCTGGAGATAGCTGATCCCATTTCGATAAAATCCTACGCTATCGCAAGATGCTGATTTCCGATACATATCACGAGTATTTCATTGACATCGTGCAGGATTTCAGTGTTGGTCAGGCTTATTGTAAGACTAAACTCTTGACATGCAGCCTTTGTAATTCTTCTTGTGAATGTGATATGAGTGTCACATCGTCGGCAAGCAACAGATCCCTAATCAAGATATGCTATTTGTTTTGGCTTTAAGACGAGCCAGGTTAAAAACCTTTTCCATCTGATCTACTGTGGATATATACATTCCATCTTTCAGGGATTTAAAAGCTCTGGTCAGTACAACTGAAAAGAAAATGCCGCATAGTGTTGGAACTAAAACACATAATTGTATTACTCCACTCTTGATGGAGATTAGCATAGATGCGGAATTGTCAAACTGTACAGTGCCCTGCATATTTTCATGAAAAGCTGACACTAGTTTCCGTAGCTTGTTTGGACAGCCAATTTCCTCTAGTCCCGCAAACATACCGTGCTGCTAACAAGGTCAAGAGCCTAGGTCAAATCAATCAATGCTGCTTTTGTTCTCTGTTCTTATCCTGTAGCTGTCGCATGGGAAAAATCGTATCGTCTGTGAGACCAGGACACTCTGTCCTGACAATTCCATTGGCCAGTTACATGACAGGAATTTTCTTTTTCATTTTAATTTTTCTTCGTTTGTTGGTAGGTGCAAGTTTTCTGCCTACTTGTCGTTTTAAACTAAGATCTAAGCACCCATTAGAGCATGCAGGCTGTGGCGGATCGGCACCTTACTAACTGGGGCTGCCCAGGTTGAGGTGGGCGGTAGTTGATTAGTGAGGAGCGAAACCTCTCCCACCGTCAGAGACAACCCGTGGCGTCCATGCATTACGACAATCAAGTTGGACTTATAACCCGTAATTGTTTAACTTCAATGTTGTTTTAGCCACTTTGCAGCAGCACTAGAGTTCCTCTTCAGGGCGTATTCCTGAGCCTTAGATAAAGGGGCCATAGTGGCCCAAGCTTCATGGATCCTCCTTCGACCCTGCTAATGGGATTCAAATGAACACTTTGCATTACATTTGGCACCCACTCAGTTGCAGAAGCTGCCAAAGGGAATGCCTTAGTTTATACTCCCAACGCCAAATGGGTTTCACTCCTGATTTTTCCTTAAGGTTGTCTCCTGAAGTCTTAGTACCACAAGGCAGCGTGGGTTTGAATACACCTCTCCTAGATAAATTGCCTTACTAGACTGAGGAGTTCCATCCGCCCGAAGCTCCCGGTTTTGTGGCGCCAGGTATCCGCCTTCATCTCTTCATCAGTTAGCAAGAGCAGTTTTGCCGGATTTGTATCTAAGCCAGACGAGCAGTGAATATGATTGACTTAGTTGTCAGAGGCTATTTGAGAATCATGGCGTTTAGGAGTACAGTATATATATATACTAGACATATTTTACCCGCGACCCGCGGGTCTTCATTTGCGTATTACTGTCGATATAGTCACTGAGAGTGTTTTTAAAACATTTAAACGAAATAATAATGAAATAAATAAAGCGAATGTGTAAATGTAAAAATAGTATGAATGAAGCCATCAAATCAAAATAGCTAATCTACTTAAATCCATTTTTTCAAATTAAAACATTCGCTTATAGGCCTTCATATATTTGATTAAAATTTGAAATGAATAGACTTAATTTTGTATGTTCATGTGTTAAAGTATAAACTAGATCTTGAGGTAGACATAGATCTAGATCTAGACTAATCTAGAGTTAAAAATGGGCTTTTAAAGAGTTCCTTCTGTGCTGCCTGAAGGCTTTGCTCTGCGCATGCGTGACCTTTTTTCATGAATGAATATAGGCCGATCTCAACACGGCTACGCAGCTTTAGCGAACAGCGAATGAATGTATTAAAAATGCTTTAGAAAAACAAATTTGAATGTTAATTTGATTAAATTATGAAATGAATGGACTATAATTAGTATGTTCATGTGTTAAAGCATAATAGTATCTTTGCGAAAAGAAGTTTTATCATCTTAGAGTTCAATAAGAGTTTTAGACCTAGGCCTAGGAATACACTCAGTAGAGAGATGTGTTAATGTGTAACCATTTGCTAATGTCTAATGAAAGAATGTGCATCGGGATATCTAAATTCGCAGATATAAATAACGAATTAATGTAAAAATGCTTTTGAAATACAAATTTGAAGGTTAATTTTATTAAATAACGAAATCAATAAACTATATTTTGTATTTTCATGTGTCAAAAAAACACTATAATTGCATAGTTTAGTTCTTAAAATTAGATCTAGATCTAAATCCTTTCGATCTTTTCTCGTGTCAACATTGTAAACAAAGCCTAGATCCATAAAATACTATATCTGTAATAGAGTTGGTCTTTTTTTTTTTTTGAGGGTCTTAAGTTTGTGTAAGGGCTACAATACATAACTACGGTGTACTTTGGTACCCAAGGAACATTTCTGCCAAGTTTTATCAAGATTGGTTTAAGCGGTTTTTTATTTTTATACGGGGACATTCATACATACATACTATTATAAACCTGGTGGTGGCACAGATGGGTGTAGTGGTGTGTGTGTGTAGTCAGCCGACGCAAATCGCCCCAGGCCAGCGCTAGACGAGCGGTTAACCGTGACGAGTTACGACGGTCGGCCGAGACGAGTGTCAACATGATGGTTCGGGAAGGATCGACGTCGTGAACAGAGCTCAGGAGCGTCACGAGGGATGTAGTCATCTGACCACCCAGAATGGTCGAGCGACGTTCTGTCCGGTTCTAGAAGGCCAGCAGGGACCCTATATAAAGAGCGAAGGTATCAGAGACCAGTCCGTCACAACTTCCCGATCTACAGTTCGTTACAACGGCTCAGTACAAGTCCAAGACGAGACAGAGAGACCAGTGCAAGAGTTGATACGGCGGAGATATATTTGTACAGTCTTGTGTTACGTGCTGCCAAGTGTACAGTGTTGGCTGTTATTTATTGACATTAAGCTATTACTTTATTTTTAAGGCCCAGAGTTGTCAAGTTCTTTAAGTTGGTGATGTCGTTTGGTGCAATTTGCAGCGAGCCTGGATAGGGAGATTCCTAACAACTGGTCAGAGATTTATTTAGCCGGGGGGGGGGGAGAAATCCTCCCCTGAAACCACAATCCTCCCCCCCCTGAGGAAATTATTTTATTCCCCTCCTCAGAGGGGGATCAGAGTAACACTAAGTTGCTTTAAAAGAAGAAATAAAGGAAATAAAATTGTATGTTGTATAATAATTATTTCGGTTTTCCACCGTCCGGTTTTTGACATCCCTACTTTTGGTATCCCGGGAAAATCATTAAATATAGATGAAAGGGAAAATAATAAAAGTGTAAACATGAAGCGGCAATTATCGATGTTCAGCTTTGCCAAAAAAATTCGAATAAATGAGAATGGAGCAAAATCAACATTTGAGTTTCCCGGGTTTACGGTACACAACACTGCACCCGATGGGAACTGCATGTTTTCGGCCATCGCGCATCAATTATCGTTCAATCCTGGCAACACTCGTGAATCAGGCTCAGCAACTGACATTAGACGATCATTGGTCAGTTATTTACAAGACCATAGGGAAATTCTTCTGGACAAAACTATTGAAGGTATGATTATAAATTTATGAAACTTTACTTAATTCGTGGGCACCGCCTAACTAATCTTCCACGCCTTTCATGTGAGTGATAATAGGTCAGCATTACTGGACTTTGCCCTTGCATGGGTGAGGGTTTCGCCTAAAACCCTGCACGGCCTGACTGCCTAAAACGCGGCAATATGGCGAAAACTATTGGTTAGCCGCCAGAATATGAGAGACTTAGTCAGTTTCATAATCTAGTTCTACTGTGTTAGTTGTTAGACACATGCGCATGGCCAAAATTTGATACCATGCTAAATTTTGCTAATGCAACCCACTTCAATGTATAGGTACGCATGGGAATTCACTTTATGTAGCCATCCGTGCACCTTTCGACGACAACTTGCCAACCCAGACTGGGATAGCATGGAGAGTACCAGAGGCTAATTGTTATCGTGTCAAGCCTAGCCTATTTAATTCATTGTATGACTCATATTCCTAAGTTATAACTGTATAATTTTACATATTTTTAGGTTTTTCTTCTGTTGACAAATATCTTGAGGCAATGGAAAAGAATGGAACATGGGGAGATGGCATAATATTATAAACTGCCTCGATTTTTTTCAACCGTCCAATAACGGTTGCTTATGGAGTATGGTGCCCTTTATAATAATAAGATATAAGAAATATTCATTTGCTGATTGACTTATCAAATAGAATAATTAACGTTATTTCTTTTAGCAGCTTATACTGAGCATAATCCTTTGAAATAGAGTATAAATATATGTTACTACCACTATTGTGTTTGAAGTGTTTACATTTGTTCAAACTAGCTATTGATAAAGCTTTGGCATGTGCGATTTTTGCCAGTTATATACCTCATATCCATACACACGTCCACAACTCCATACGATTTTATTCCGGTCAATCATTGTCATACAGGCTGTTATTTATGTAAATTAAATTAAAAATGCTTCAGAAATTTCATTTTGATACTGGTATTTTGCTTCAGCTTCTGGGAGACATCGTCCAGACCCCCTACCGGAGCTTTGCCCCTGGCCCCCTTTTTGGGAATCCCCCCTGGGTTATGCCAACTCCCCCCCTGAACCGAATTCCTGGATAAAACCCTGCAACTGGTGTCAGAAGTGGGATATGCAATGGCTACTACGAAAACGCTAGACCAACTCCTTGTGAAGGAACTGAGGCAAGAGCTCGTAATCGAGATCTGAAGACGAGCGGAAACAAAGAAACCTTACAAGCTCGCCTTCGGGAAGAACTGGTGAAGGAAAAAGAAGATCCGGACACATATCTTTTTGAAGTCGAACCGTACTTGCTAGAACAGATGGCAGCTATGCAGGGACAGATGGCCGCTTTGCAGGGACAGATCGCCAGTAGCAAACAGGAGCAGATGGCAGCGGCTCGTGAGGAGCTAGGAAACACCAATTACAAGATAGACACGATGAACTCGGGAATCAAAACGGAGTTATTGGCAATGAACCAACGCATACATGCTGTGGAGGAGAGAATCATCAACATTGACGAGCAGATGAATCAGAGGGTCGACGCAGTGGAGAAGGCCATCGACGAAATGAAGATACAAGTCCAACGCAAGCACACAAATATACCAGAAGCAGATATGATGTCATTTGTACCCGAAGTCTCTGGGAAAATGAAGCCCCCCGTATTTGATGGTTTAGTGGCCTGGTCAGTATACAAGAAGCAATTTGACGCAGCAGCCAAAGTTAACAAATGGAACAGTGAGGAGGAGAAAGCAATCGTTTGCAGCTGTTGCTGCCTAAAGTAAGAGTTGCCGAAGTGTTGCAAGAAATCCATAATAATTCTAGTGGGTCACATTTAAGTGTCAACAAGACCTTTGAAAAAGTACGCCAGCGGTTTTACTGGTTCGGCTACCGAGATGATGTAGAAGAATGGTGCCGAAGGTGCGACGCGTGTGCAGCAGCGAAGGGCCCGCACAGAAGAACGAAGGGACGTATGCAGCAATACAACGTCGGTAACCCCTTCGAAAGAATAGCGATCGATGTAGCCGGACCTTTTCCTGAGTCCCAGAGAGGAAACAAGTACGTTCTAGTGGCGATCGACTATTTTACTAAGTGGCCTGAGGCGTATGCGATACCAAACCAAGAAGCCACCACCATAGCGGAAACACTTGTCGAAAATTGGATTAGCCGATTCGGTGCTCCCATAGGATTACACTCCGACCAGGGCCGAAACTTCGAATCCAAGATCTTCCAAGAGATGTGCCAGATATTCGGCATCGAGAAGACACGCACAACCCCTCTTCACCCCCAGTCAGACGGGATGGTAGAACGATTTAACCGAACACTGGAACAACACCTGTTGAAAGTCGTCGATGATCGTCAAGATGACTTGGACACCTATATACCAATGTTCCTTATGGCATATAGAGGATCGATTCACAGCACCACTGGTTACACTCCAGCAAAGATGTTGTTCGGCCAAAAGCTGCAACTACCATGTGATCTGCTATTCGGGATTCCGGGAGATGTGCCAGCCTCTTCAACAGACTATGTCACAAATCTCTGAAAACGGATGGAGAAAACTCACGCTTTAGCCCGCAGAAACATCAAGATCAGCAGTGACAAAATGAAGACAAGGTACGACAAACGGGCCAATGCCGCTGGGTTTCATAAGAACAATCTGGTGTGGCTGTACAACCCACAAAGACGAAAAGGCAAGTCCTCAAAGCTTCAAAAAGACTGGGAAGGACCCTACCGAGTGATAAAAAGAATCAACGATGTTGAGCATCGAATACAGAAGAGCCCAAGGTCGAAACTGAAGGTCGTCCACATCGACAGACTCAACAAGTACTATGGTAAAGCTGGATCTGCCCGGGATGGACAGATCTAAGGAGGGGGCAGTGTTATAAACCTGGTGGTGGCACAGATGGGGGTAGTGGTGTGTGTGTGTAGTCAGCCGACGCAAATCGCCCCAGGCCAGCGCTAGACGAGCGGTTAACCGTGACGAGTTACGACGGTCGGCCGAGACGAGTGTCAACATGATGGTTCGGGAAGGATCGACGTCGTGAACAGAGCTCAGGAGCGTCACGAGGGATGTAGTCATTTGACCACCCAGAATGGTCGAGCGACCTTCTGTCCGGTTCTAGAAGGCCAGCAGGGACCCTATATAAAGAGCGAAGGTATCAGAGACCAGTCAGTCACAACTTCCCGATCTACAGTTCGTTACAACGGCTCAGTACAAGTCCGAGACGAGACAGAGAGACCAGTGCAAGAGTTGATACGGCGGAGAGATATTTTTACAGTCTTTGTTACGTGCTGCCAAGTGTACAGTGTTGGCTGTTATTTATTGACATTAAACTATTACGTTATTTTGAAGCCCAGAGTTGTCAAGTTCTTTAAGTTGGTGGTGTCGTTTTGTGCAATTTGCAGCGAGCCTGGATAGGGAGATTCCTAACAATACATACATATATTGTGCGGAAGCTGGCATCCACGAAGTGGGGAGTCCGAGCAGACATGCTCTGATCACTGTATTTAGGAGCAGTCCGATCACAGATAGACTACAACCTACCTGTGCAAATTTATGGCTCTAGGACTGCTCTTGAATAACTTGATAAAATACAGTCCCAAGCACTAAGATTTGTCTGTGGAACCTTTAGGACAAGTTCTGTAAATGCCGCTGAAATAATGGCTAATGTAGGTCCACTAAACCTTAGGAGGGAAAGGGAAAAAGGAAAAAAAAACAACTTGTTTTACCAATGAGCCAATTTTTTTCATATTTGTGTTGTCAAAAGGAAAGGAGTAGTATTGATATATGAGGATGAAAAAAATAATATTGATAAAAATACTTTTAAGTATGTTAAAATCTACACATAGATGGCACATAGATAGAGCTAACTCCGCCAATACTCCTTCTCAACGCTGTTTGATCCTTAATGATCTCAAACAGATTCTAGCACTACGTCTTTAAACAGTCATTTCCCTGACGCGACGTGTTTTTTTTTTGTTTTTTTGTTTTTGCATGTGTTTACTCCCCCATCAATACTTCTCCCGTCTAATCAGTTCCTCTTCCTTCCGATGCTGAACTCGTTCCTCCCTCCTTACATAACTCAAGTAAGATGAAGAGGAGGGTGCAAAACCTCTCATTGATATCGTTTGCTCATTTCTAGAGTTTAATTTATCGAGTTGTTTCCTCTGGTTCCTTTCAATTTCTCTGTATAAAAATGTTTTTTGCCTTTTTATTAAATGATACTTAAAATGAAATTCAAACAGAATGCAAGCTTTATTGGACATATTTTCATTATCGGATGTAGCAAGAAGGAAGTGTTAAGTCCATCAATTATTAACAAAAAATGTCGAGTTCATCAATAATTAACACTCATTCTCTTGTGTAACCAGTATGAAAAAAACAACAAATAATAGCAATTTTTTATAAAAACTCTATTAGACTATTAATCTATACATGCACTGCAAAACAATATAAAGCAACTCATGACAGCTCTTGTAAACCTTAACATCAACAACAAGGACACTGTTCTTCAATGGATTCCAGCACACATTGAATTAGAAGGCAATGAAAAAGCAGACATACTGGCCAAAGGTGGAAGGATGAATTAAACAAAAGAAAATTGCTCTGTACCCAGAAGAAATGATGAGAATAATAGAGAGTGGAATAAAGGAGAATTGGACCAGCTCACATCCCAATTACAAAAAAAGGACGCCTAGTATAAGCTCGACATGACGAACCATATTTTTTCGACTCAGAATTGGACACATCAGAATGAGACAACATATGTTCCGGAAGCTTTAAGTCGGGACGAGCAAAACCTGCCCTTGTGAAGCATCACTAGAGAATGCTGACCATGTCTTCAATGATGCATAATATTTCAAGAGGCCCGAACATGACTCTGGCCCCAAAACCTTTCTATAGAACTAAAACTATACGGAGAACTGCCTGATCTGGAAACCACTGCGCAGTTCATCTCAACTATAGGATTACTGATCTGAACTCTTCAACAATGTAAAATGAGAGCGAAGAAGAAAAACTGCAAAACAAAACTCAGGCAACTCAAAAAACTCATGCTCTAAATAACGTAACTGTTTAATGTCTAAGAAAACACAACACTGTACAAAGGGCAACACCGAGTGTAGATAACCAAACTAATTTTAATGGCCTCTCCGCCTCGTCCTAGATTCAAGTTGCATTCAACGTTGCAGTTCACGCGATAATATGAAAACCTACTTATTAATTGTTGTTTTAAATTATGTCCAACTTGTATGCATACTAAATAGATTTTTTTCTCTTAAAGAAAAACTAAACATTATTTTGGGTAAACGTAGTAGTTAGTAGGACAGAACTTACATAACGTAGCAATACAAATGTAAAAAAAAATTATTTTTTTTAACAAAAAGTCAAAAACCATTTGCGTAAATATGTTAAAAATATGGTAAGTTTGTGTATTTCCTACTAAAGATAAAGAGCCTCGCGTGTTTGTTACTATCAATAGTGAATAGTTGTAAAAGTGGTGCATTTTTATGAAAAAACTGCTTGCATAAGTGATTTAAAAAATTAGATTTTTCGCTTTTAGAAAAGAAAAAAGTAGCCGTTGCATCAGAACTTTGAATGGACAAAAATATTATGATGTCAGATTTTCTTTGCATGACGGTGATCATATAGAAAAGGAATATTTGATACTCAAATATAAAAAAGATACAATATAATTGTTATTAGATAGATGGAACACTAGGCTTTAGCAATGTAAAAGATTTTTCTAATTTTTTTAATACATTGTCATGACATTTCGGCTTGATAGACTATTGAAAAGTTGTCAAAATAAATTATTCAAAATTTTTTACTACAAAGAAAGTGTCAGTTGCTTTAGCAGTAGGTTTACCTGGAGTAGGCAGATATAAGACAAATTTTTTTTGTTTAATAGTGAGACCAAAGTCTGAAAATGCTCTTGTAAAGTCACTGACGATGCTCAGCAGATCATTTTCAGAGCAGGCATTTAGGGCATAGTCGTCAGCAAATAGCAGTTCCCTGATTACTGTTTTGTTTTTGATTTTGCTTTGAGCCGCCTCGGGTTGAAGGCCACCCTCAAATCTGTAAGTTAAATTTATCCCGATGTTATCTCTATTTGTGAATTCATCTGTCAGCATAGCAGAGAACATAATACTAAACAGTTTGTGTGCTAGGACACAGCTTTGTTTTACCCTGTTTGATAATTCGAAGGGCTCTGATGGTTCTCCACTTTCCTGGACACGAGCCTTCATGCCATCATGAAATAGTCTCACCATGGATATGAATTTTTGTGGACATCTGTACTTTGACATGATCATCCAGAGCATCATGACGTCGCGCTGTGAAAACTGGCATACACATTGCTGAGGAACAGCGCTGGCAGAAGAAAAGCGCCAGAGAAAAAAAAACAGGGCCAATGACATAAGCTCCAGCTGGAATAACCTGCCCAGTGTGTAGACGAACATTACGGGCTCACATAGGTCTCACCAGCCACATGAGGAGGCACAAAAACCCAGTACAAAGCTCTCAGCACCTTGGGTGCTATAAAGAGGTCATCATCGAACCACGGGTGGACGAACTAGGTATATACTTAAAGCCATTAAATATTAACAGGTTAAATAGAAGAAATACTTTTTAAAAAACTTGACTTTACTTTTTAACTTGAAAACAAACTGAATAACCTATAATCTATAAAGAGACTTTTAGACATTTTGGCAAGAAAACTAAATGTAATATATATCAGGAGAGCCATTTTAGATAATCTTTTTGATATTGTTATTTTTAATTTATTAAAAAAATGAACAGCCTATTATCGATAATGAGATTACTGTTTATAGTACATTTATTTATTTGTGTATTAAAAGGAGAAATCAGCTTTTCAATATCTTTTTATATTTAAAAAAATCTGATTGGCAAAGGTGCCATACAGAAGGACAAAGGTAATAGAGGCTTTACATCATACAAGGGCCGTTGAAAAAAAAGATCTTTTGAAACTTCTTTTACTTTTGATGGGAGGGGGCAGTGGGGACTTTCTCATAGATCCCTGTACATGAGTGAAGTACGCCACTGCACAAACTACTTTACAATATATTTTGAGAAAATATTTCCTTTTTTATAGTTTTGCAAAGTTAATTTTTTAAAATTGAATGGTCCATTTTTGGAAAACAAAATGCCTTTGCGTCAGAGCTTTGAAAGATCTAAAGTATTATGATGTCCCATTTTCTTTTTTCTTTTCTAGTATCAGAGATCTAAACGGGACAGACGGACGGAGAGACCACACAAAACTAATAGCGCTTTTTTCCTTTCGGTTGCAGCTAAAAAAGACAATTCCTCCTTTATATACAGCTCAGATAGAGATTATTTTGCTCTCAATAACTAATGAATGTTAGATTTGACAAGGAACAAGGTTACAACATACTGCACTAGACTTTGTAGCCAATACAAAGTGTAATAAATAAACAAACATGAGCATTGTGTAGATATCATAAGCCTGAATACTAATAGAACAACATGGTAGTGCAAAGCTCACTGAACAATAATGAAGCATTACAAGTTATAAATTAGAAGGACAAATGAAAGACAACAATAAAGAAGAATTTGATTGAAACGAAAGCTTTTTCTGTTACTTGTTTACAACAAAATTGAAACATAATGAACACAAAAATGAAAACGTGTTTTTAAAACATTAGTACACACACACACAAACAAACACATTTAAATTTAAGGATTATTAATTGATAAAAAAAATTAGTACACAAAAAATAAGTCTCAGTGCTATGTTCAGACAATGACAAAGTATTCGGCCGTGTAAAATCAAAGTACAAATAATAGAAGGATATCAATAAAAATAATAAAGTAACAAAAATATTTCCAAGAGCGAGGTCTGACATTACTACTCAGTGTTAGACCTCCAACTAAGCAAGTCATTGAACTACGGAATACAGAGACTTTCTGGTTGACAATGAATTTAGGCGTAGTTCAGTTTTGGTTTGGCTCATTACTCAACTAACTAACAGTTAAATCAAGATGGCGATGACATCTCAAAGGAGCAAATCATTAAATTGGAAATAAAATAAATAGAAAAAAGAGACAATGTGAATAGAGAGAAAGATTGAGACAGAAAGAAACACAAAAATCGACTGCTAAATTCCTAACATATAAGAAAGATACAAGAAAGATACAGAGTGAGTTAATATAAGCGAGAGAAGGAGATCTGAAGAATAGAGAGACCGAGACAGTAAGAAAAATTTTTTTATAAATGTTTCCAAATTCTACTAGAGCGCGAAAGTCAATACACTTAACTTCGAATCAACAGTGCTAGTTTGTGGGAGAGGGAGTAACAAAGGCCTAGATTGATGTCCCTAATTTTCCCTTAACAACACTGAATTTAAAAAAAAACCCACTATGTTTCTTGAGTCCCAGTGGCTGTATGTCTACTGAATAATTTTAATCCCGCCGAGTTGTATAAAGTACTAGACACTGACCTTTAAAATACAATTATTCACAGTATATTTTACGGTAACTGTAATCTACATTTTAATTTTTGATTGGTCTTAAAAAAAAAAGTCTGTAATTTATTACAATAACTCTATTCACAACTCGTACTTTCTAGTTAGAAAAAATCCTGGACACGAATTTCAAAAACAACTTAGACCCTCCCGGGCCATTCGGTGCATGTTGCTCCCCGTCTAGATGTCTACAATTGTTTAAAGTTTGTAGATTTATACATTCGCTTAACCAGAATTTTTTTCTCCGAAAAGGGGGGGGGGGGGGAGTGGAGCATGGTGAAAAATGCTTGTGATGGAAATAAAGCTATGATCATTGATCTTGTAGTAAAAAGTTGTGATGAAATGAAGCTATAATCATTGATCTTGTAGTGAAAAGTTGTGATGGAAATGAAGCTATGATCATTGATCTTGTAGTAAAAAGTTGTGATGGAAATGAAGCTATGATCATTGATCTTGTAGTAAAAAGTTGTGATGAAATGAAGCTATGATCATTGAGCTTGTTCATACAAATCTCCCTTGACAAGCACTGAAGTGAATACAAAACTCGTGACATCGATTTTTTTTGTTTATACTAGCACCCCCCCCCCCCCCCCCCCCCCCAGCAAGCCTGTTGTATGGACATCAGCCAGCCTGCAAGATAGTTCAACAGTTGACCAAGTGATTCTTAGAACGTTAGCTTTAAACAGCTCTTATGTGTTGGAGATGGTCAGGCTCTCAATGTCTCCTAAATAATGGCTAAGTAGCCTGGCGAGTTCTGGTGAATTTAACTTTTGTCGGTGTCATTGTGGTTTACAGTTCTAACTTGTAGTTGGAATAAATAACATTAGAATTATTTTTTACTTGGTTTTCAACCTATTTTTAAAACAACTTTAAATCACATAGTAAACAAAAGATTTTCACAGTTTTGTCAACTACATTTGTTGCTTGTAAAGACTGTACTTAGCTTCAATGTCTGTCGGTCTGTCTGCCTGTCTCTCATTCTCTCTTATATAAGCTAAACAGAGAGAGTTTGTTTCTTTACGCATACTCACAGGAAGCCCTTATTAAGTCCGCTGTATGACAGAACAAAAAGCAGGATTGAAAAATAAAATTACAAAGGCACTTTTCATTGTTTTTAACACATAGATCAGAATGACTTATTATATTGGCAAACGTTCTTGTTCGGATATCAAAAAGTATGAACTATAAACTTTCAAAAAGTATGAACTAAAAACTATCAAAAACCATAAAGCGTAAAAACAAAATGTGAAATTGCCTGCGATCTGTCAAATCCAATGCTCGAGGTCCTGCTTGTCGATGTCAGCATTAACATTGTATTTGTTCATATGATATATTTAATAATTGATCTACGACTTAAGAAAAATAAGAATCTTTCCTTGTTGTTTTATAGGTTTATCCAACGCAAAGAGGAAGGTGGGAGAGGATGGCAAAGAAAATGGAGCGGAGGAATAAATGGAGGTTGAAGAGGTGGGAGAGTATGGCAAAATCGGAGTGATTAACTAGGGGTAAAGGGAAAGAATCATGACATTGCATTCCGGGAGAAAGGAAAAGAGTACTGGGGAAAAGGGAAGGAGTGGCAAGGACTTACGAGTACAAACAATCTATAATATAAAGTAGAATGTAAGGAGTATGGATGTAGTAATGTGCCGAATAGAAATCAGAACCGTTGACCAATCTTGACAAAACTTGGCAGAAAAGTTCCTTGTGTACTAACTTAGACCGTAGTGTATGTATTTTACCCCTAAAACAAACGTAAGACCCTCAAAAACAAATTGGTCAACTCTATGAAAGTATAGTATCGTTTAAATCTAGGCCATGTTTACCATGTTGACATTAGAAAAGATCGAAAGGATTTAGATCTATATCTAATTTTAAGAACTACTTTTTGCACAGATAGTTTTTTACTTTAATACATAAAAATCACTGCATATAATCTATTGATTTCATTATTTAATAAAAGTTAAACTTCAAATGTGTGTTTCAAAAGCATTTTTACATAAATTCGTTCCTCATATCTGTGAAATTAGAATTCCTGACGTACATTCTTTCATTAGACATAACCGGAAAGGTTACACATCTCTCTATTCCTATGTATAAAATTAAACTCTAAGATGATAGAACTTCTCTTCGCAAAGATAGTTTTATACTTTAACACATGAAAATAATAATTATAGTCCATTCATTTCATAGTTTAATCAAATAAACATTCAAATTTGTTTTTTCTAAAGCATTTTTCATACATTCGTTTGCTAAAGCTGCGAAACCGTGTTGATATATATATATATATATATATATATATATATATATATATATATATATATATATATTCATTCATGAATCGGGTAATCTAATAAAAAAGGTCACGTTTTCGCAGACCGAAATGTTACGAATCTCTCTTTTCCTAGGTCTAATTCAACTCTAAGATGATAGAACTTCTCTTCGCAAAGATAGTTTTATAATTAAACACATGAACATGCTAATTATTGTCCATTCAATTCATATTTTAATCCAATTAACATTCACGTTTTTTTCTAAAGCATTTTACATACATTCGTTCGTTATTAGTGCAACTCTATTCTTGATATCGTGTGCTTCTAAATATAGATCTACACAAGCCAATGTTTTCATAAAAAAAAATAACTGGATTCAGGTTAACTAGCTATCTGTATTCATAATATTTTTTTTAATCATGAATTCATGCATTCGCTTTACTTGTATCATTATTATTTTCTTTGTTTCTAATGCACTATATCAGTAACTATATCAACAATACGCAAGTTAAGACCCGCGGGCAGCGGCTAATTTCTGTCTAGTAACAACATAAAGAAGCAAAGCTTTTCTTAACATTATTGTTCGTCTTCCACATAGTTCTTTTTATCGCAGGTCTAAAAGACAATTTTTAGATGTTGATAAATGTGTTTTCAATCCAATAAACTAGACTAATATTTTGTTCTCTCGTTCTGTCCCTTTGCTCTGCCGCTAATGTAGTTATAACATTCGACTGTCTCCATTAGTTCGATGATTTAAAAACATGTGATCTTGCCTTAAGACACTGAATATAGATGCCTAGAGGCTAAAACAAGATGTTAAAGTCCCAGAGGCTCTTTGTTTTAAATTTATATCCTACGAAGAATTCTTCATGTGTTATTTATGAATTCATAGCTCAGTTTCGGGTTACAATTTTCTGTCTCGAGTTTTTAACCGTCTCATTGTGTCATTATTTCTCAACATTATGCGTTTGTACAATTGTGAGACCTTTCTCTTGCGTTTTCCTTGAGGCGATAGTGTTATAGCGTTTGAACTGGAAGTTTTTTACTGTTATAGTGTTCTTTCTTGATGTTTTAGTTTCAAAATGTTTTAACCTTTAGTCTTTTACGTTGCAAAAAACTTTTTTGATGCTTTTTTTAGCGGCCCCAGAAAGGGGAAAAGACGCTATTAGTTTTGTATGGTTTGTCTGTCCGTCCGTCCTTCCCCTTTAGATCTTGTAAACTAGAAAGGTTAGGGAAAATCCGACATCATAATATTTTAGACAATTCAAAGGTCTGATGCAACGGTTACTTTTTTTCTTTTCTGAAAGTGAAAAATCTAATTTTTAAAATCAAGTGTGCAAGCACTTTTTTCATAAAAATACACCCTTTTTACAACTATTCATTATTAATAGTAACTAACACTGGAGGCTATTGAGTAAGGAAGATGAGCACCATATTTTTAACACAGTTATGCAAACGGTTTTAAATTTTTTTTACAAATAAATAATTTATTGCACAAGCATATTACAAAGTGAAGTAAGTTCTGTCAAATTAATTACGGCATTTACAAAAAAAATGTTTATTTTTATTTTAAAGAGGAGAAAACTTTTTTTTAATTTTTTTAATAAGAGATTTATAAAACAATTGGACCAATTAGATTAGGCCAGGTTCACATCTACAGTGTGACACTAGTTCACCTATCCTCTGGTCTGCTGGACTGTTTGGGCACCACACAAGATCTGTCAACCTTCTTTCTCCATTCTTCTCTGTCATTTGCCTTTGATAGAATTTCTTTCTGATATTCTTTCTGAAAATATTGAAACCTGTCTTTTTACCTGCCTGAGTGGACCACTTCGGGGGTCGATTTTGAGTTTGTATTTCCACGTAGACTATCTTAGTAACCTTTTTTTTTTTGTTGTGATTATGTTGTTCTACATTTTGATATCCTTTAAATGTAAGATGTGAAACAGTGACTTATAACACACTTTATTTCTACTATGTCAATTGTTATCTGACATGGACACAGAAGGTAAAAAGTTCACTGATTCGACCGTAATAAAATGACGTCTGCTAATTGGGTCTAGTCACAGCTGGAGAATAGCTTAAACTAGGATGAAGCAAGCAAGTTAAAAATAGCAAGACAATTTGAGGATAGTGTGAAAAGTTGAGGATAGTATAAAAAGTTGAGGATAGTGTGAAAAATTGAGCATAATGATAAACGTTGAGGATAGTGTGAAAATTTGAGGACAGTGTGAAACGTTGAGGATAATGATAAAAGTTGAGGATAGTGTGAAAAGTTGAGGACAGTGTGAAAAGTTGTGGATAATGATAAAAATTGAGGATAATGATAAAAGTTGAGGATTGTGAGAAAAGGTGAGGATAATGATAAACGTTGAGGACAGTGTGAAAAGGTGAAGATACTGTGAAAAGTTGAGGATAATGATAAAAGTTGAGGATAGTGAGAAAAGAGGAGAATAAAAAAGTTAAGGATAGTGAGAAAAGTTAAGGATAGTAAGAAAATTGAGGATAAGGAGACAGGTTGATGATAGCGTTTTTCATAACGAAAAATGTCCTAGATGTCTTGGAACACTTCAATGTAGACATATGTATATGTCTTAAAAGCAGAGTTGCCTACAAGTACACATCTTGCGTATTTTGTACGCCAATGGACCCCAAAATACGCAAGTACGGTTTATCTTCTGAAAATACGCATTTCCCTCACCAAAAAAAGTAGTTCTTGCTAATCATGTATATAGATCAGTGAATCAATACTTTCGTAATGGACTATTCTTATTAACCAACCTATATATATGTCGTATTTCTTTTTTTTTCTCGCGCGCTGGCTCTCGAAGATCTGTGCCTAGTCTTGATTCTAGGTCTAGACCTAGATATTTAGATTTTATCTAGAACTAGTCTAGAAATCTAGATCTAGTCTAGCCCTAGATATATTGTTATTCTAAATCTAGTCTAGACCTATAAGATAGATCGATTATGATATATATATATAGTTCGTCCATTGTGGTTCGATGATGACCACTTTGTCATCCAGGGGCCTGAGGGCTTTGCACTGGGGTTTTGTGCCTCCTCATGTGGCTGGTGAGATCTATGTGAGCCCGGAATGTTCGGACGCACACTGGGCAGGTTATTCCAGCTATCTATTTTATAATGATCCATTAATACTTTTCCATAGTGACCCAACATGCAGATTTTTTGTACCAATGCGCGAATCTATGAATGAAGCTTGATTTATTAGTGAAGAAGTCTGTGACCTTTTTAAAAGACCTACCTTCCCTTAAGTTTTTAATTTAAAAGTGGTGCATTTTTTTAAAAATCGGCTTGTATAGATAATTTGAAAAATAAGATGGTTCACTTTCGGAAAAGAAAAAAATAGACGTTGCATCAGAATTTTGAATGATCTAAAATATCATGATGTCCGATTTTCATTTTTTTTCTAGTTTCTGAGATCTAAACGAGACGGACGGACAAAAGGCCACACAAAACTAATAGCGTCTTTTCCCCTTTCTTGGGTCGCTAAAAAACAAATTTGTCTTAATTTTTAATTAACATTATTATCATATAGAAAATGCTTTTAGCTAAGGGGAGATAAGCACCCGTTTAGATAATTAGCTGACTGTAATTGCAAGATAACTAAATAAATATAAATCAACTAAAATAAAAATAAAATAATTAACTACTCATGTAAAGATTGTATCTAAGAATGTATGTCTTAGTAAGGAAACCTTGTCATTCATTTGGTATCACAATTATAGTTTTAACAAAGGATTTTTACTTCTACAAAAATTCTATTACATGATGAATGCAATGCAGATGCAACAATTATGTAATACCAAAAGGCAAACATAATAGGAACACTCGACATCGAGATAATGGCTCATCATTAATGTAAAAACACATTCGTACAGCCATTTAGGGGACCCTATCAAATGGGTCCGCCTTGATTCTCAAATATGAATCATCCCAGCTACGCTACTGTACATATCCTCCTTGTCTGTAACTTATAAAAACTAAAGACTTACAATGCATGCTAAGATTATAAATTGTAAAAAAAAAAACAAAAAAAAAACAATTCTTATAATAAAACGCACTACAAACGAGTATAAATCAAAGCTTTGAATGAGAATACCCAACACTTAATTATTATTATTTTTTTAATTTTTTTTTTTTACCTTCTAGTGCGTTTGCATCATAGACTATATATATACAGGACTGCCAACTGTGCGCACCACGCCTATATTATTCAATTAAATAAGTCCCGTACACCGAGGCGTCCTTGGTTGCAGGGTAGTGTTAGAAGAATGACTTCCGGTGAATTAATTTACTATATAAAGAAACCATCACTAAAGATAAACACTACGTTCAAAATATTTCTTAGTCATAATTTTGGTAACAATGCTATAGACAAAGCCAGATTTTTATAATAACAAAATCTGAATTACCAACTTAAAAAAAGAGCATTTACATAGATAATGTTCTAACTAGTTTATATATATAATTAAAAACCCATTAAGGACTTTTGTTCAAAAACAAATTATAGTAGTGTGTAAGGATGTATATGTAGATATAGTTTATAGCCATAGGTCACTAAGTCTGGGTCAAAGTTTACATGTGTTTACGTGTACAATTAATTTTTATTGAAGTAGGAACAATGATTCTAGAATTCTAGTTGAAGAAAAATTTGGAACAATTAATTTTTTTATGGCTTTAAGAATAATTGGATGTTAGTTAGGATTTAATTAGTTTAAAAAATTAATAACTTGCAGAGCTGAAAGTTTTATACATATTTTTCAATTAGTCATAAATACACCATTGCTTGTAATTTTTAATGGCTTCATTCTCCATTAATATATATATATATATATAATGCATACTGCATGCTATCTTAAAAAAAAAACTACAAATAAATTTTAAAAAATAGGTATAGAATTTATATGTAAATAAAAGTTGGTAAAGATGTCAGTGTGTAGGCTAAGGGACTCACTATTGTTATTTTTTTTTAGACTGACTCACTCACAAACTTAACTTCTATCAACCATTATAGGCCTATAGGCTACCTAAGTAATAAATGACACTCTCACTCAAAACAGTATTAACCCTTTCATTAATCGCTTATTTAACTCATATTACTAGTATACAATGTAAAAAGAAATTGTCAAATGTGATGAAATAAGAAAAAATATATATTATCCAAACTGGCATTATCATTCAAACATCGTGAATGTTATAAGATAAGTTTATACCGGAAGTACATCGTCTCACATTTTGGAGTTAAACGAAACTTATGCTTAGTTACCCTTAGTGTTGGCAGTCCTGTATATATATAGTCTATGGTTTGCATATAGGCATTGTTTATTTTTTTAATTTTCACTATTTATTTATGTGGCTTTTCTGAAATTGTTGTTAATGATTTTCTAAATGAAAAAAAAAATGATTGAAATCTCTCTTCAAACTTATATTACATTTCATTTTCTTCCTGAAATTATCGATAAATCTTATTATCCGGATTTTTATGAAACATTAAATAATTGTTAGAAATCTGTCGAAATTTTATTATCGGTAATATGTTTTAAATGGATACCAGCCAAATGATTGCTTGAAATCGCTCTTTCAACTTAAATATCACATTTATTTTTATTTTTCTGCCAAAACTTTACAAAAAATATTCTACTCAAATCACCATAGTGGTTACCAAAACTAGCCTAGAATAGCTATCCAAATCCATACTATGAGACCTTGTACACAATAGTACCTTTACCATGTTATATTACTAAGCTTAATCAAAGTTATGTAATTTAATTATTTTGAATTTGTTTTTATTTTATTTTTTCCTTGAATTGTGGATTTATTCGATTTCTGAACAAAATGATGTTTCGATATGCATTTGTTGTAGCCATGAAACTTTTTGTTGATTAATCACATAAATAGATAAAGTTAACCATTCAGCGATGACTCTAGTGTCATGTTTCGTCTGATACTGTGTGGCAGTTGTCTCGTGATAGAAAGCTTGTTTAAGCTTGGTGTAAACTAGCCAACAGGATGACCGTTAGATTCGTGTGTTACTTTCTTCTTGTTGGCACTGGTTACTTTAAAACCTCTCTGGTAGAAAGCACTGTGGTATACCTAGCAGTCCTGCTACCCCACGGAACACAGTTTCCTTTCACTATCATGAAGGCCAGACCTGCTATAGATGTCACTATCACTAGACTACAGCATAAAGGAATCTTCACTAAGGATACAGTGAAAGTCTTGTAAGTATATAATTTTATTTATTAATGAACAGTTTACTATTTCACTCTATTGATGTCGTACTCTATACAGAGTCTTCTGTTTGTTCTCTTAAAAACTAAATGCACTACAACTTTATAATTAGTGTGAGGGTGTGTGTGGAAGATACGCAAGTAATAGTCTTCTTCGTATCATGCGTCCCCTAACTTTGTTATTGTTACAATATTTACAGATATGCCGACTCTAAATGCAGCAGCACCTACGCTCCGATAGAAGCTTTCAATTTTCGCTCTGGACACAGAATCAACGCTTTTCTAGGCCCTGTATGTGACTTTGCCTTGTCTCCTGTAGGAAGGTATGCTGCAGTCTGGAAAACTCCCATTATAAGTCCTGGTGGATTCTCCCATACATTTCAAGCAGAGAAAAAAGGTGAATCTCAATCCAAATATATTTTTTGTTACTAATTGAGGTTTAGACGTACACTCTTTGCACACAAACTCACACTTAATGCCATAATTTCGAATCATAAAACTGGTTGGAAATCTGGCACGATGTAGCTATTACAGATCTAGTGACGTTTCAGTTCCCACTTTAGTCTGATAGACCCGTTAAAGAAAGAATGTGCAAGAACACAAATGAAGTAATAGTAGAACAGTTTAATTAGTCAAACTCAAATTCATAACAAGAACAAGTCCAGTCCTAAAAACGTTTGCAGAGAGCATTCGTTGCCGTCTTGATTTGTGATATGTACAAACACAAATAGCATGTTAACAACTATTTTATGAACAATATCGCTCAATTGTACTTTGTATATAGTCTTCATGAGTAAGAATCAATAGAGCCAATACTACAAAAGAATCCGTAAAATAATTCTTTACAGAGTTGATGGCATCATCAGAGGCGTAGGGAGCGTACCTGGCGACCTGTGCATCAGAGGCGTAGGGAGCGTACCTGGCGACCTGTGCATCAGAGGCGTAGGGAGCGTACCTGGCGACCTGTGCACAGCGGCGCTCCCCCAACTCCACTTTTTTTCTCAAACAACAGACATAAAGATATGTTTATTTATCTAAGGCGGATATCTACAAATAGCTAGCCAATCGGTGTGTCCGGTGTACGAATATCCATATCGTTTTCTCTTCTTGTATCATGTCGTTGCTTGAATAATAGAAACCGATTCTCAAAAATCAAATTGAAAACAAAGAGCTGGATACTTAATGCACGAGAAAACTTGAACATTCCCAATAATACTAAAAACAATAGAATGTATTGTCGAATTATCTTTATCTATTAGGATGTAAAAACAACACTGCTGTTTAAATTACAACTTCATTTTTATTGACATGACAAGAAAGTGAAAAAACTAACAGGAGACCTTAATACACACTGATAACATACTAGAGAAAAACATGCGAGCACGTGAACACACTGAACAGTAGAAAAAGAGAGATCACAAGTAAACAAACAAACACACACGCAACATACATACACATAAATACACATAAATGTAACACATATCAAGCGTTCTAAAATATGGCCAACTAAATGCAAATGTATAATTTTAATGTGTGTAAATTTATTGTTTAAAGTTAATCAGAGTTTCTGTAGTCAAGCTTTGACCCAATTGTTGTAAACATGTTTGAATCTAATTGAAAACAAGGAGATCAAAATCAATGATTTACATCGAACTAATCTCCTAGAAAGGAGGGTGCGAATTAAAACAGTGTTTCTCAAACTTTGCGTGGTTCCTCCCCAAAAATTACGTTCTCGCCTTCCTGTAGCCAGTATTCCTGCAATGTAACACTGCTGAATTCATAATTCTTTCTACTGCAATGAACTATCTTTTAGTAAGAAGTAAAAGTTCCCCCCTTCAGACCTTGCGATCTGTAGGGCTGATGATATTAAGGTCATCTGTTTCTTTGGCGAACGGATAACGAGTAGAGTGTCATGTGGCCAGCACACCGACCAACTGCCTTTACTTTCCCCAACTAAAGTCAGGTACCCATTAGAGTTTTGTGGACTCAGGAGTGCCTTGATAATCCGAAATTCAAAATTCAAAATCCCAGTCTTCATCGAGTTTCGAACCCAGGACCTAAGGTTCGGAACTCAAGCGTTTAACCTCTCAGCTACCACGCCCCTTTTAGTAAGAAGCGCGCTGGTAAAAACAAAAATCAAGAAAGAAGACGTGTAACGGTCTGATACTGAAATGTACCAGGTACAGAGACATTCGAGGAAGTTGCCCACCTACATTGTAACGGGCTGATACTGAAAAGTACGAGGTACAGAGACATCCGAGGAAGTTGACCATGTACGCTTGTAATGGGCTCATGTCGTCACTGAATTGTTTACGTAAAGAGTGTCAACTAGAATATGGTAGCGTCACTGGAAAACATTTAGCCTGATGTTGGAAAGTAGACGCAGAATTGCATTGACCAAGAGGTATTAAAATGTCTTATGTCACAGTATATTTTGAATCAATCTTGTTGCAGACGTTTATCACGATTGTCTCACTTGGGAGATGAAACGACTTCACTTAACCGTTTTGTATTTAAAACACTGGCCTGGGTAATAATAACATTTTATCTTCATTAGTTTTAATTTTTAAAAATGGGATTTAAAGCTACAATGCTGATTCAACATAGTTTGTCATTGAAGAATAAAAAGACGCTCCCCTCCCCCTTTTGTCAACACGTCGCGGTATCCCGGTAACCTTAGGGGCGGGGGCGCCCAATAATTTGAGAAACTTTTAATTAACGGACACACACAGAATTTATAGTATTTCTAATGAAACCAATCTTGATTGTAGATCTCTTCAAGGAAACCAATCTTGATTCTAGGTCTCTTCAAGAAAACCACTTGATTGTAGGTCTCTTCAATGATGTGACTGAACACTGTTATAACAATGTCACTCTTAAGCTGTTCACTAAATTAAAATTTAGAATCTGATTTGTTATAATATTAGTAACTAGAAAGATATTAGCCGCTGCCCGCGGGTCTTAACTTGCGTATTGCCGATGTAGTCACTGATATAGTGCATTAGAAACAATTAACGTAAATAATAATGTTATAAGTAAAGCGAATGCATGAATTCATGAATAAAAATTATGAATGGAGCTAAAAATAGCTAATTGACCTGACTTCACGCGATATTAAGAATAGAGTTGCACTCATGTAAAAATGCTTTAGAAAAAAAATTTGAATGTTAATTTGATTTAAATATGAAATGAATGGACTATAATTAGTATGTTCATATGTTAAAGTATAAAACTATCTTTACGAAGAGAAGTTATAACATCTTAAAGTTGAATTAGAGTTTTAGACCTAGCAATGGAAAGATGTGTAACATTACGGTATTGTCTGATGGAAGATTGTACATCAGGAATTCTATATTCATAGGTATAAGGAACGAATTTATGTAAAAAATTATCTTGAAACAAAAATTTGAAGGTTAATTTTATTAAATAATTAGACATATATTACCCGCGATCCGCAGGTTTTTTGTTTGCGTATCACTGTCGATGAGTTACTGGGAGTGGTTTATAAACAATTCAACGAAATAATAATGTTAGAAGTAAAGCGAATGCGTAAATGTAAAAATAGTATGAATGATGCTATCAAAATAGCTAATCGACTTAAATCCATTTTTTCAAATAAAAACATTTGCTTGTAGGTCTACATATATTTGATTAAAATTTGAAATGAATCGACTTAATTTTGTATGTTCAAGTGTAAAAGAATAAAGTAGATCTTGATTTAGACATAGATCTAGATCTAGAGTAATCTGGAGTTATATATTGGCTTGGATAGAGTTCATTGTGCGCATGCGTGACCTTTTTAATTAGATAAATGAATGAATGAAACTATTAGAGTATATCGCAGCTAAGCGAACGAATGCATGAAAAATGCTTAAGAAAAACAAATTTGAATGTTAATTTGATTAAAATATGAAATGAATGGACTATAATTAGTATGTTCATGTGTTAAAGTATAAAACTATATTTGCGAAGAGAAATTCTATTACCTTAGAGTTGAGTTTTAGACTTAGGAATAAAAAGATGTGTTACATTACGGTATTGTCTAATGAAAGAATGCTCTTCAGGAATTCTACATTCGCAGATATAAGGAAGGAATTTATGTAAAAAATGCTTTTGAAACACAAATTTGAAGGCTAATTTTATTAAATAATGAAATCAATGGACTATATTTTGTATTTTCATATGTCAAAGTAAAAAACAATCTGCGCAAAGTGTAGTTCTTAAAATTAGATCTAGATCTAGATCCTTTCGATCTTTTCTCACGTAAATATGGCCTAGATCATTGAAGTTATAATGCTTTCATAGAGATGGGGAACTTTTTTTTTTGAGGATCTTAAGTTTGTTTTAGGGCTACAATACATAAACTACGGTCTAATTTGGTACCCAAGGAACATTTCTGCAAAGTTTTAGTAAGATAGGTGAAACGGTTTTGATTTCTATGCGGTGACATACATACATACATACATACATACATACATACATACTTACATACTTACATACATACTTACATACTTACATACATACTTACATACATACTTATATACATACAAACATACATACATACTTACATATATACTTACATACATACTTACTTACTTACTTACTTACATACATACATACATACATACATACATACATACATACATATTTACATACATACATACATACATACATAAATACATACATACATACATACATACATACGCCTTACTTTCTACTTTATAGTATAGATGAAATCAATGAACTTTCTTTTGTATTTTCATGTCAAAGTAAAAAAAACTATATGCGTAAAGTGTAGTTCTTAAAAATAGATCTAGATCTAAATCCTTTCGATTTTTTTCTCATGTCAACATTGTAAACAAAGCCTAGATCAAAAAATACTATAGCTTTAATAGAGTTGGTTAACTTTGTTTTTTTTAATGTCTTAAGTTTATTTTAGGGGTACAGTACATACACTACGGTCTAAGTTAGTACACAAGGAACTTTTCTGCCAAGTCTTATCAAGATTGGTCAAGCGGTTTTGATTTCTATGCGGGGAAATACATACATACATACATACATACATACATACATACATACATACATACATACATACATACATACATACATTCATACATACATACATACATACATACATACATACATACATACATACATACATACATACATACATACATACATACATACATACATACATATATACGCCTTACTTTCTACTTTATAGATAAATGTTTGGACTGAAAATACGATTATATTTTTGGATCCACAGTTTGATGAACATAGTGCGCAGCGTAATTAGCATCAGTGATTACATTAGAAATGGTACCGAGTAGAAATCTCCTGTAGAACTAAAAATATTTTATATGGGATACAGATCAAGAAACAAAAAAATATATATTATTTTCGCGAGCATCTGGGAGAGACGAAAATCAGACTATGCAGCCATCTTTGAGTTATGTGCTTAACATTGACTTTCAAAAAGTTTATGCATTCAAAGGTTGTCACAACCGTTGTTGCAAAGAAACCCAAAGTTTTTAAATTAAAAAACGCCCACATTATAAAAGCTTTTAAACTTAAAGTTATGCTCTGTCTGCCATACTTCACCGATGTTTTGTTTGATACTTCATGCTCCGTAGCTTTATTTAATGTATAGTCTTTTGTTTATAATTACAGACTTTATGACCTTAACAAGAGTTGGCTTGACCTTTAATGGCATGGTACTAGGACTTGATGCCATCTTTAGAGTCAATCAATGGCAGAAGATCTTAGTTCTGTATGAGAAAGGAGGTTTTCCAAACCTTGGGGAAAGTATTTGTTTCCTAGGAGCATCAGCATTGATCCACTTTAGTAAATCCAAATTTCGGCTACCATATGAGTTTGATTTATTTGAGCCAGACAGACATGACATCAAAAAATTATTAATCGACAAAGTTGGGCTGAATTATGCTGGTAAGTAATTCATTTGAATATCGATATAGCCTGAACATAACTCTACCTGCATCAGATCTAGAAATTGGGGAACATTTTAAATAGTTTAATAAATATATTTCTATAACTAAATGTTTATTTTTTTTTACTTAAGTTAATTTCCAGTTATAATTGTAATAGTTCTCCTGTTTAAAAAATCCGTCTTAAGAATTCAAAAAGTATTGTACTAGTTTCCTATTCAATTAATTATTTCCGTTATTCATGTATTCAACATACTAAAACATTATTTTATGCTTACATTATAATTGAAGTGTCTACGTCTGTTGACTTCAGGGTCTAAAGCTTTCATTTCTGGCGGATCGTACTTTCAGAAGAGCACCTAAAAACATTCTTATAGTTGCATAAATCAAGTTTCTCATTTTCCCGCTTGTCCCTCGAGAATCTACAAAGCTAGGTTCATCACCAGCCTGACTTCCCTTGGGAAATGATCCTCGCACTTGTCTTAGTCACGTGGAAGAAATTAAGAAATAAAAATTTATTAGGGTTGCTATTTGGGTCCAGAAATCTGTTGGACTAAAGTCCTTTTTTCTCTTTCATTAACTAGAATTGATTGTGTGTGTGTGGAATGGTCAAGATACAGCATGTAATAGAGGAGTCTCTTGAACTCTTTCAAACCTTACAAGCATTCTCCTTACTATAGTTCTGCAATCTATCTTTTATCACAACCTAGTCTTTTCTAGTCATTTGATATATCTTGCGACTTGGCTACATAGAAGTTTATGACCTGGATCTAATTATAACAGCTTAAAAGGGATAATTAGCATGAGCCATTTCTGGCGCACTACGGTCTTGTGATTTACTTAGGAAATTTTTCAATCAATCACCCTTATAATTGACCCATGCTGCGCTGATCGATCCTAAATAAGCAAAGATAATTAAGTATTATTAATTATGTGCTGAACAAGCGGAAGCAAATTTGTTTGCAAACATTAAAATAAATGTTTAAAATACTTTAGTGCTAAAACAAAATTTACTCATTTATCAGCAATACTTTTTATCTGACAATCTAAAAAGAAATTTCTTAAATTCTCATGCGCTTTCGTCAAAACCTTTTGATATTTATAAAATAAAATCGTGTTTGTGAGCAGTAAATGATCTCCTTGGACTATCAACACTACGAGGCCATCGCTCCAATTCATACACTAGTCTTTACTCTGTATATTATTTGCGACTAAACTTCAGCATGTCATGAGTAAATGTCGTGATAATGACTTTGAAAAGTATTGAAGCCATTTCATGAGAGTACCCTAACAACTTAGCATTCAATACTTGATTTTAATGATGTTAATGTTAAATATAATGCATATGTAAGTGTAATTGATTTAGATTATATCTGTATATTTATATATTATTTATGTTTATTCTTATTTATATCGATATTACATAATTTCATTTTATCATCAAGTGTAATGGATGTATCCTGTGCTGAACTAAACTGAATCAATCAATGTATTAACACAGTAAGACTAAATAATGCACTCATCACTGCTTCAACGACGATGTTTACTGTTGTGTAAGGGGGAGGGGAACTCTGTGTGGTCAACATTGTTCCGACCATAGTTAATGCCCAGATGTTCCATTGGTTATAACAGTAACAATGTAGACTCCAGATCCCATCAAATAGTTGACATCTGTCTATTTCAAAACATTCTTGGAGCTGACACTGACATAAAGATCCCTTTTCAGACCTTGTGATCTATAGGGCCGATGATGTCATGTTTCTTTGGCCAACGGTTAACGAGCAATGACTAGCACAACGACTAATCTTTCTTGAGATGTCAGATGTTACAAGAAGTTACTGTGACATGACGGGAATTCTATAGATGTATATCTCTAGATCTAAATACTATCTTAGAGATTCAATAAATGAAGATCCTTTTCAATTCAAAAACAGAACTTAAATTCAAAACTTGGAATAACTATGTACAGAAATAATACTGTATCAGATAATAACTTTGTTTCAGAATTCAATAATAAAATATTCAAATTTACTACTAGATTTAATACAAATACAAGACTGATCTCTACAAATTCTAACTCAAAACTAAAATACGTCTTATCTCTACAAGATTTACACTCCAGACTGCCGTTCTAGATGGCGTTCCTTTTCCAACTTCCGATTTGACACTTGGCTTAACCAATGAAATTATTTTCGTCAACCAATCAAAATCGCTTCCTGTGATCTGTCACGTTCTTGATTGGCGTGTGTCATGGGTATTTCCGACACCTGCAGTCCCGTCCTTGGCATAGTTTATTTTAAATTATTTAATATTCTAAATTAATACGTGACAGTCTGTAAAGTTCTTTTATGAAAAGTATGCAATTACATTTACTGTATATTAGGTTACCGGCCCAACGGACATTTGCCTGTTTGTCCATATAGCCAGTCCGCCCCCTTGTAGGCTACTATCCATTTTCTTTATGACCAATAGTTTGTTGCTCATTTGTTGTTTTTTTTAAAATGTACAAGAAATAGAGTGACAGTCTAATACGTAGAAGAACTTCGTTTGATTCTGCAGTGCAAACCAAAGTGCAAACCAAAAATGTCTACTTTTCACAAATGAAGCTTAGCACTCAGCACTTTCTCCATTCTGTACACCGGATACGCTTTATATACGTTTTCCCGCTATGTACGAATGTCTCCCATTTATTTAACACCTTATTGAATACAGAGAAACAGTTGATTCGGTGCGATGATGCCTGCTGAAGCCGTGTGACGTAATGTGTAAAAAAAATACTTTTCATTGATGGAAAGTCGTAAGAGAAAAATAATTTTATGTTGATTAAAAGCAATGTTTTGAAAAATTATAAATGTCAAACACATTAAATTTTACAGATACATCACTGAGGAAATATAGCACCAAATACAAACATTAAAGGGAAAATAATCTTCTTGATGATATTTTTTAATTTTAATACGGTTATGCCCCTTTGACCGTATAATTAAATGTTACATTTATTAATTTTTATTAATTTATTTATATTTTAAATAAATATTTATTATTATGTAAGCATATCGAGTGACACTTTCTTCTAAGCTACATTAGGACTCTAATAAACTTTAATTATTCATTTATATTTTTAATTTAACATATCAAAATATCCTTTCAGATTGGGGCATACAGTTATGATCATTTTATATAAGAAAATACAGATAGTGTTAGATATTCTCTCTTTTAACCACAGAACACCAAGCCTCATTATATTTGGTAATCTTTGTGAAATGGTTAAGTAACTGAAATTCATATATAAAAAAAATAGTCACAAATTATTTCACATAATTAGGAAAGCCTTTTCCAGTGAAACTTTCTGTCTCAGCACTTCAACAGCTGCTCCATGAGAATCCTCTATTTTGTAGGGACATTAATGATGAACCTGGAATACTTCAATTCTATTTCTTGTCTATATTAATGTTGAAAGTATTTTTGTATTTGCTAAGTTTCATTCCCTCTTGGAAAAGATTAATTTGCTTTTTTTCCAACTAAAGCGATTCTTTAGATCCTCGAGTCTCAAACTATAAAGTGTGTTCTGCTAGTTTCAAATAGAAAAAAAAATGAAATGGAAAGTTTTACATTGTGTGGAACTCTTTACATTCCAAGACATATATATATATTAACATTAATTTTTTCAATTTTCTTTAATAAGTTGTCTAATTGTTTTTCTTTTTTTGAGAAGTAAACAAAGTTGAGAACACACAAAAACTGTATAAAAACAAATATTTCTTTGTAGTTTTGACAAACCTAGCAGCATGAACTCGTGTGATTGTGTGTACCAAACTATTTGGAATGCTCTAAGGACTAGATCTGGCTTTCAAAGGGAGGGATAAGAAGGAAGCATATCATTTTTTGTTCTTTGTAAGCTACTGTCTGGCGGACTGTGTAAGAAATCTTAAGCCGTCTGCTGCCAGGTGCTCTCTTCTATGTCGTTTAGAGCAAGCAGACGCCTAAGCTGGTCTTAAAGGGTGTGGGGGGGGGGGGGGGGTGGCGACACCTCTGTTACACTGACCACTTTTCAGCTCACCAAAAAGGACTGCATTTGACATACGGTCCACCTCCATACGGGATATGTGCACTGCTTAGCATAGCTGTCGAACTATTAGTAGTGCCTGTACACTGTTTATAGTACTCCATACTGGCATTAGCCAGAACATCGCTTTTTTGTATTGCGGTTTGCTGTCGTAAGCCCATGATGTGACGCATACAGCTTAGAAAGCCCTTAAGATGTCCTAGTTGCTTTCTGTCTAGTATACATGTCTCAGATCTATATAAAAGGGTTGAGAGAACCACTGTTTGGTGGACAATGATTTTTGTTGGTAGGCCACATTCTCGCTTGGTGGCGTCTAAAACATGACAGAAATGCGACAGAGATTGTTTGTATTGTGTTTATACAGGCCTACTATAGAACAATTATAAATTGTCCTATTTTAAAGACTTGAAGAAACAGTTACCTTGACTCTTATTATATGTAAGATATTAATGGTCACAGTATCAACGAAGGATTGAGTGTCTTGAATAATCTGTTGACCAACCTCCCCACCAATCAAGTGTTGTCTGGACTCGCTATGGACCACTCTTGTCATTTACATTTGAAATCAATGTCCTAGGGGCTGAGTGTATTGATTGAACATATCAGTGCTGGGCCTGCCATTACGTGAGAAGGAGAAAACACATTTATGTGACATTTTTAGTGATACCTTAAATAGTAGACCCAATCAATGTCTCCATTGTTTATTGTTTGAGTACATGGTTGTTTAAAATGATGTTACATTCTAAAATATTATTTTCTCTCCATCATATTGGCAGTAACCAATTTTTAGTTTTCTTTCACTTCCGGACACCAAATAACCGCAACGAAAGGATTATACTATTACTACTATTATCCTCACTAAGAAACTAGATCTAGAGACAAAGTAATAACAGATAGTGTGTCATTGTTTTTCATTAGCTTCTCTTTAGTATGTCCCATGGTGCATAATTTCGCACGCCTAATGACAGTGTACAGGGTCATAACACTATCATACGGATTCGCATGAAATTTCGTTCGCAGGTTCCGTTGACCGTTTCCGTTTCCGTTCTTAGGTGCTGACATTAGTTGTGCTGACCACATGACACCCTCGCGAACAGTGGGCCACGGAAACAGATGAACTTTACATCATCTGCCCTATGGATCACAAGATATGAAAAGGGAATTTTTTAAATTATTATTATTAAAATAAGAATCTTACAAAGGTAAACATAATAATAATAATTAGGCTTGTCTTCAAGTCCCAAGATTAGTGAGGAATGGAGTATTTCCCGTTGGTATTTTGCCACATCCAGGGCAAGCATAACCATTGTCCGCAGGTGGTCGATTTAGATTTTCTTTTCGACGTCTGCGTCTGTCCTCGGCAGCGGATTTTCTTTTGGTCTCAAATTTGTATCCCGCGGCCTTTGTGAGTGACCTCCAGCTGTCTCGTTCTGGTAAAGACAATTAAAATTATAATAGGGGGAGGAGTGCATTCTATTTATAACTAAAAATTATGGCAAAATATAAACAACAACATTAGTGAAATATTCTTAAAGCCCTTTGCAAAACTTACGGAGAAGAACATGCATAATGTTTCCACACAAGTTTCTTGACAGAGGAAATCTTGTTTCTGTTAGATTTGAATTCGGCAAATACAAAAATTAGAATCATTATTTCAACTGGTTTTATCCAAACCTTGTGAATTATATTTCAGTTATATGTCTATTGAAATGTGTTTGGATAATCATGAAATTGTTACATTTGTTTTTTATTGCTGCTATCATTCATTGACTGAAGAACCATCAAAAAAAAAGAATTTGAAAGAGTAAAGGATAGTGGGGGGTAAGGAGAGAGAGAGAATGAAAGGAGGAGAGAGAAAAATAGAAGGAGATAAAGACAAAGAGAAACAGGACCGTCCGTTCAATGCAACATAGCAGATATTTCAATACACAAGTATAAAGGTTATGTTAGAGGGGATCATTAAAATGCGAGCCGTTTTATTCGGAATAAAAAAGAAAGAAAAAGGAAGAGAGTCCAAAATAGATCTCTACAGTCTGGGAACAACGGCCATAGCCAACGTGCAATGCGAGTATAACATACAAACACTATTAATAATAATATTTAATCGTTTAGAAATGTTATCTTACAATTGCGCATTCTACATTTCACTACATTCTAAGCACGCACAATTTACTTTCTTACCCTAGTTTTATCTAGACACCACATTGAATTAATTCAAACATTTAAGGGAACAGGAGTTCTTGTGTCTGTTGTTTTGTGATCTAACTTATCTTATATAATACAGACGTTCCTTCAAAAAAGATGATTACGTCCTACGCGTCATTCATTTAGTCATGCATTTTAACTAATGACCAAAATTCTGCCAAGTCACTGGTTTTCCTGGCTAGCTCCACGCTCTAATAGCACTAGGGAAAAGGAGTATTTGTACAAATTTCTCCTAGCATATGGAACGAGGAATGTGCCTTTAACTTTGTGTTTTTCTGAGTATTTTATTAGATTTCTTTTGTTGATAATTATGGTTCAGTGTTGTACTTATAATTGCTACTTTACTTTTGAGTCTTCTATCCTGAAGGTTTTCTAAATTTAGTGATTTTATTAAAGGTGTTACTCTAGCCAAGTGTGAATATTCATTTGTTATGAATGTCACTGCTCTATTTTGTGTCTGTGATAGGTGTCCTTAAACTCCTCTGTTTTAAGTCTGATTGGTCTAGTAGATCTATTAATGATCAACAGTAATAGCAGCCAAATCCCAAACAAATATATACATTTTTTTTAGTCTTTATCTAGTTGTTCTTTTAATTTTTGTTTACCTTTATTAAAGTGAGTTTATTTTCCCCAGTGGCGTAGCTAGGGTGGGGGAGAATTTAAAGATCCCCCCGTGCCCCCACTTGAGGGTCCCCCAAATGAGTGTCCGAAATTTGTTTTTAAATATTACGTCACTGTCATGTAATCTTGCTTTTTTTCGTTTTTATATAAGTTATTGACACTGTTGCATGTATTCCACATCATATTATTAACTATTTTCGTACGGGGTTACTCTCAATTTGATTGAGTAACTTCCATTGCGCTGACTAGTGTCGTGTTACTCTCAGGAGGTAACTTGGTTTATGGGGTAGTTTAATTCGTCATGCTTATCATTTAAGAAGAAACCTGCTAAGAGCACTGAAAACAAAGGAGACCATGAACGTGTCGAGGTATCATTATTCAGATGATTCATACAAAGATACAGCAGTCGAAGAAGTGAAAATGTCTCTTGATGAGAGAAGTAGTGCTGAAAAAACCCAAGGGAATACCTTTTACCACGGTCGGAGAAAACATCTGAAGTAAGTGATACAGATGATGTTCAACATTTTTTCCAATTCACCCCAGAGATGGGCCAAACTGAAAGAAGCTGGAGTCTGGAGTTTAAAAAAGGAGAGCTATACAAGGTGGTCCGCAAGAGAAGAAACTACGTCGGCAGTTTCCTTGCATCTCGACAAAATCATCAAGCTGTTGCAGAAACTTTCTGAATCAACAGCTGAAAGAATGGACACTAGAAGCATTGCACAGAATCTTCTTCATGCAGTGGAAAATTAAGAATTTTTTGCCTGTCTGGAATTCTAGTCAAGCTCCTGCACCGAATCGATATAGTTCAGAAGAAACTACAAAATTCTGGACACTACGTACGGGTAGCTGCTGAAGAAATTAAAACCCTTTCATGCTTTCTGAAAAATGGTGAGAAACTGACCAAACTGATCACCCAATCCATCGAAAGACTAAAAGAAGGTAGTGAATGCTATGGATTTCCTGTAATCAAAACAGCCAGAAGAAAGAAAAGACTTGATGGGGAGTTGAGTACTGTCAATAGAACTGCAATTCAAAAGTGTTGCGACAGAAGTGCTGGACAGACTTTATATGGAGATGAAGGACAGATTCCAAAGGCTGGAAAACCATGTGGACATCTTTGGGTTTCTTCTTAAAACCAAGACACCGCTTGGAGTCTATGGATGTTGACACGCTGATGAAAAACTGTGTTCCTTTTTCCTGTTTGATGAAATACAGGCAACTCGCTTATTCAATGATGTCATTGATCCACGAGCACTTTTCATCAACAAACCAGTGCCTTAATCGCCAATTGACATATTGAGGAAGCTGGCTTCATATGGTAATGATGTGTGCCCAAACCTTGCAATATCCGTTCGAATGCTGCTAACTCAGGCCACTTCCATTGCGTCATGTGAGAGATCATTCTCAAAGCTCAAGTTAATCAAAAACTATCTCAGAAGCACAATGATGCAAAAAAGGCTCTGCATGGCTTTAATGTCAGTGGAGTCACAAATACTAGACAGTATCGATGTAAATGATGTTACAGATGCCTTTCCTGCACAGAAAGCACGACGTAAAGCGATATTAATTGAGATTTGTCACTTGTGCATTATTTCGACAATAAACAATGTATTATTCATTAAAAGATTCTTAATGATTATTTCTTGTTAATGTTACTGATATACCGTAACAATTTGAATGTAGAGTTATATATTTATTAAGCACATTATTTCATGTTATGAATCGAATGTCAAAATTCTAAGAGGTCAATCTACCCGGGACCCCTAATCATTAGCTACGCCCCTGATTTTCCCAATTGTTTTATTGACACTATTCAAGACTGTGCGTTTCTTTTTTCATGATGCTAAATGTAAAGAATCAGACATTCACTTGTATTGCTCATGACGTTTATATCAATTCTGTCTGTCTGTCTTGTAAAATGTTTGTATACGTTAGCTCAGACAAAGTTTGAAGCAATACAGCAATAAAGTGTGAAAAACAAATATTCATAAAACGCTTTATGTGGAATAGTTAACAATCGTAAGTATTTTTGTCTACATACACAGTGATATATCCAAATAATGGATGATATTTTAGGGAATGAACACATGCGATTTTTTTTATTAATCCAAATGTCCTTGATTCGCTCCCCCTTAACTGATAGCCGAATGTTATCGCTCACATCGCGCCCAAAACTTGTAGCGTGGGAGAACTATTGTCTAGAACACGTCAATCGCTCGGACGCTAGGGCTATCTCTTGACCGCCGAGTTGAAATTGAAAGCCAATTTCGTCCATCTCCCGCCGTCATTCCTTCTCAAATAAATCATTTCTTTAATAGTTGAAGGAAATGTCCTCAGTTTGTGTTGAATGATTGGAGCTAGAACCTGGCTTGAAATCTAGTCATGAAGACGATTTACAATTTTATTTACTCGATCAATCTTTTAGCAAGCCTGTCCTCTGAGGACAAATGGAAGATAGAGAGTTGGAAAAGAGAAACTGAGAACATGAAAATAAAGCGAAAAGTGTTTTTGTGTTTGTGTCATCAAGTTTGTTACTGTCGAGTAAATGTAGCTAGGAATGTCTCTGATATGATGACGTAAAATTAAGGATCAGACACTCACACACGCCTTTCACAAAGTTCGAAATCCGACATTCTATCAGATGCCCGAAACATCTAAGCAAAGTGAGGAATGATTTCTCCATTTTCTACTTTGCATAGGCATTGTATATAAAACTTGGTGGTTGGGAGGATGCCAACAAAAATACGCGAGATGCAATTGTAATACAAGGGCCAAAAAGTGTGTTGTCTGTGAAGAGGCGGTTCTTTTAAAATTAATGTGTCTATTGTGTGAGTTGGGGGGGCATTACAATGCAGGCAGACGAGAGACTACAACTGATGGACCTAATCTATATTAAAAGGGTTTCAACCATAGCACGATTATAGTTCTTTAGTTTTCTTAAGAGATGAACAGGCAGCAGTAGAGGATGTATTCTACTGACCGTCGCCTGCAGTTATAGATATCATCGTACGTTAAAAGTGCTTATTTCAAGGAAAGTTTCGATTGTCTATCTATACATAACGCGAGTGAACTACACAATTAAGTTTTGTTGAAAAAAAATAATTGTGTAGTTTTCTTCTATACAAAAATTCATATCCATGGTGAGACTATTTCATAACAATATGAAGGTTGTGACTAGGAGTGTGGAGAAACACCATTTGAAGTATATAATAGGGCAGTGTTTCCCAAACTTTCGACCTATGTGTAACCTTTTATATTTTTTGTAATTCTGTGCTGAGTAACCCTCACCCCCCCCCCCCCCCCAAACCACAATTGAATTTATTAACAGAATATAATAACTGGGTATTTAAAAAAATCAGCATAGTTAATGAGGTGCAAAGTCTCCAAAGTCTTCCCGTACCTCTACCCAACTTTGGTTAACACTGAAATAGGGTAAAACAAGGCTATGTCCTAGAGTCCATACTGTTCAGAATCCTGGTTTCTCTTTGAAGTTGAAGTAGGTAACTTGAAATGAATTGATTCAAGTCGAAGTAGGTAAATTGAAAGGATTAGTCCTGATTGTCACCAATTGAAATTTCGATATAATTATTCAATTTCCTCAAAGCGTAATCTTTTTAAATTTAGTTTTATATTTAAATTATGTAAAAATAGTTTACTCTCTCGCTCCATAGTGTTATCCATAATTTAACTAGGATCTTTTCTGAATTTGCAATAGGTATAATAAACAATGAACCTTTAACATGAGTTGAGTTTTATAAACTATTGCATCCGACGAAGTTAATATTATAAAGTAGTGTAAAACGTTCATTCTGGACGATGTCTTCATCCAATGGTTTTGTTGTCTTTTGTTTTGTGTAAAAATTGTTAACGTAATCATTAGATACAAGACGCCGACAGCAATTACAAACACAAACAAACACTCTTGTTCCCCTGGTAATCAAATCATTAAATACAATTGAACATATGAATTATGAGCGAGTGTGGTATGAATATATATTTTGGTTTTCTATAGTTATAATGTTTTGTTTGGTGTAATGCACAAATTGTAAGACTATTCATCGTTCCATATGCTAGGACAAATTTGGACAAATGCTCCTTCTTTCCTAGTACTATTAAAGCATGGAATGGGTTGACTGAGCCAGCAGTCACAAAAAAAAGAGTGACACCAGGAAGCACATGACGACAATGACCACACCAAACATAATGGTAGTAGCGATTCCCCCCCCCCCCCCCACTCCATCGGTAAAGAGCTATCTGTGATCTTCCAACTAAGAGCATGTCCCACACCTTTGAATTTTCACCTCTACAGAATAAAACCCTCCCACTCACCCAGCCCTATGTAGACACTGCAAATTAAAGACCTTACGAATATGTCAATTATACTCTATTTAAATGCCCAATTTATTCACCATGGCAGGCCTTACTACCACAACTTTAGCAACATTCTGTATGGCAGTATGCTACAACAACTTAACTTTAGCAACACTCTGTATGTGAGTATGCTACAACAACTCAACATTAGCAACACTCTGTATGGCAGTGTGCTACAACAACTCAACATTAGCAACATTCTGTATGGCAGTGTGCTACAACAACTTAACATTAGCAACACTCTGTATGGCAGTATACTACAAGAACTCAACATTAGCAACACTCTGTATGGCAGTGTGCTACAACAACTTAACATTAGCAACACTCTGTATAGCAGTGTGCTACAACAACTTAACATTAGCAACACTCTGAATGGCAGTGCGCTACAACAACTTAACATTAGCAACACTCTGTATGGCAGTGCGCTACAACAACGCTTAAAAAAAACGCCCAGCTCAGCAGTACAAAGCCCGCTAGATGTAAAAGAACAATGTCCTAATCTAGTTTTGAAAGCAAGGCATGGGAATGTCGTTCAATGCACTTCCTCTATTTTTATTTGAATAAAGACACTTAAGTGACGTAATTCTTAGTTAATAGTATTCACAACAAGTGATGCTTAGCCTTCACTTTGATGACTGTAGTTCAGGGAAAACTTTTAACTTGTAGCTTATATTTTGTGATCTATTTTATTAACTCACAAAATGGATCTCCTATGTCTGCCCCTTGTCACCTCGTTCAAATGTGAGTGTACAACTGTTTCCAATGTCAGGGGGAACAACTCGTTACGTTTGTTTGTTTCGATCCAGACAAAGTTCGTTAGTTATGTTTTGTATGGTCAAAGTGGGGTGGTGTGGGGCTAGTGGAGTGCTGTGTACCTTACTATTACGAAATATTTAGATGTGTGAAAAGATTCATAAAATCATAGGGCTAGTAGCTGGAATGTTATTATGGGGTGTGCGTTTGTTATGGAACCATGACTGTTCATTGTAGTTGAGGTTATATATAACGGAGTGAATGTGGAAGTGAGAAAACGTGCAGAAGACATAAAGGGACATAAAGACGTTACATTTAAATTATTGTAATTTTCTTTCAATTATTCAGGGGATAACTATGTCACATGTGTTTCTAAATACAATGACTTTAAAGTTAACAGTTCTGTATATTTTTAGGTAAATTTAATGTACATTTTGGTGTAACAAGAAGTTCATTTAAGGCTTATTCATGTGTTGTATAAGAAATTAATATGCCTGCAAAACGTTTAGCTAGACTAGCTGTCTAGAATCTGCAACTCCATGCTTGTTTTTTTTAACTAATGCGTAAATAAATGAATCTAAAATGTATAAACAGATCACTACAGGTGGTCAATAGGTGCAAACAAATAACTAGAAAACAGACTTTCCGTGACTATATTTAGTTATTAGCGGCTTCCAAGGAGGAAAAGCCGATATTATTTTTATGTGGTCTAGATTGCAAAAACTATTACCTTAACTTTCACCTATCCCTTAGTCTGTCGGACCACGCAAGATTTGTCGGTCATCCTTCTCCATTCTTTTTAATGGCTGTGTCGTCTATTCTTCCCATCGCTTTTTCTGTCTGCCTCTTCTTCTTTTTCCTGGTAGTGTCCCTGAAGAAAGGTCTTTGCAAGTCCAGAAGAACTTGTAATATGACCATACAGTTTTAGTTTGCGTTTTTTTTACAATAGTTAGCAGGTCGTCGTGGGGTCCAATCGCTGTAGTAATTCTGTCTCTAATGTCATCGTTTGTGATGCGGTGTTTAAATCTGATAGCTAGGAAGAGGCAATCGGCGCAGCAGATAACATCCGCCGAGCTATTGGAGCTGTCGCTTTCATGCAGTGGGCGCCTTCACATTGCAGCGTGAGGGGCAATGAAACAGCAGAAGCCCTCGCAAGGGAGGATGCTTTGACAGCCACACACCTCGAAGCACCAAGCACGTACTTACAAGCAATGGCACAAATCCGAGCACTCATTCATGAGAAGTGGTTAAAGTCCTGGGAGGAATCCGACAGAGCACGTGGTGTCTGGTAGCGCATGCGTCACCCAGATCGCGACGATCCATGGTGGCGACTGAGGAGGTCAGAGCAGTCAATTATTGCGAAGTGCAGAACGGAACACTGTCCTATTGGGGCATACTTTGCCCGGTTCCTCACGAACTTTGACTTCCGATGCCGTCAATGTGGAGAGAACGTGGAAACAGTGTCGCACGTCTTGTACGAGTGTCCCCAGCTCCGCGAGCTAAGGGGGGACTTGTCTGTGCAGTCACTCGAATTGTATGGTAGCTATGAGGCACTACACCGGACGGCTAAGTTTCTTGCCAGAGCACTACGGGAGGACTAGTCCTTCCTGCTCTGATTTTTCAATAGGAGTTCATCTCAGATACCTTGGATCCTTCTGTAGCATCTCAATTCCATTGCTAGGATCGTCCTCTCTAACTCTGCATTCAGACTCGCAAGCATATAAGAATGTGGCCATGTAGCGCATCAGTCTGACTTTTGGAGTCTGTCCATATTGTTTTGAGTTTTGTAAGTGCTCAGACTACTCCGTGAGAAATACCTCCAACACCAAGAAAATCTTTTCTATATCGTTATTGATTTCAAGAAAGCTTTCGTCAGAGTAGGGCATGAGGCACACTGGGCGACAGTGGAAAAGTACTAGATAAATAAAAACATAATAAAAGCAATCCAACGCCTCAATAAGCAGGCCCCCACTAGTGCGATGTAGTTCAACAACAACATTGAAGACTGGTTTAAAACCCCAGTTGGAGTCAGACGAGGCTGCCTACTTTCACCAATTCTTTTCAATATCATCCTTGATATCTTGAAAGGATAATGGAAGTATCTATTGATGGCTTAGAAGGTACTGTAAGCATTGGAGGAAGAAGAATTACCAACTTGCGTTTCGCTAATGACATAGATGGCCTAGCAGGGCCAGAAGAAGCATTCGCTGACTTGGTGATGCGCATAGACAAGACTTCCGCAGTAAATGGTATGCAAATAAATGGCGAAAAAAATCGAATTATGACCAATCATGCAAAAACTATTTTTAAAAAATGTAATATGATATTTTATATCTTGAAAAGTTCTAATGCAATGGCTATTTTTTTTTCTGAAAGGAAATCGATTAATCTTCATAATTAAATATAGAAGCAGTTTTTCATACAAATACACCATTTGATAAGTATATGCATGCTTTCGTGTTTCAGGAACATAAATAAATATCATATATATTGAAATGATTTATTTTTTGCTTGTTCTATTATGTTTATAAATTCATAGTGTTATGACTACATTGCGCACTGTCATTAGGTGCGAGACTGTGCCCCATGAGACACAGGACAAAGACACGCTAAAAGATAGGAGGAAGTCGAAGATGGCCGATAATTAGGGTGTAAACAGAAAAGACGTGTTGTTATTACTGAGTACTCTAGTTGGATATTTGTTATCGCACAAACTGTTGTTTATTATATTATTTCTTGGACAAAATCTACATCATCTACAATGCATAAGTGTACAGTAAAACGCCATAGTATTGAGATATAATCTTTAACAAAACTATTACGGCAATAAGATTTTTAAAAACTAAATAAATTATTTGCTCAATGGTTTAAAGCACTTTTTTTTTTCAGAAAAAATATTTTTCTTTTAAATTAAAGATGGAATTCATAAAAAAAAAGAGAGTTTAAAAAAAATTGATGCTTTAGGCAAAATAGTTTCCCTTAAAAAATAAATATTTTTAATTCAGCAACATCGAACAAAAAATATTACTGTAATTATACTGCAAACATTACTGAACCACGCTACACCCTCCCCAAACTATCTCGCAAACAACATTTTCTGTAACATTATCTAAATAAATGTTCTCTTTAAGAAAATCAATGCTTTGATTGGATGTTTTTTTAGAGGTCTAGTTACAATCTTTCATCATTTTCTTCTCTAGCTTGGACCTAAGCTGATCAAGCTATCTCGTTTAATACTTTCAATGTTGGTCACTTCAATTGTAGTCAATAATTATGTCACTGTAACTGACAGCGTTTTTTCATCTATAAGTCTGCTAAAAAAAATGTCTTTTGTTAATATGTTATTAGTTTCATATCTCTATGTTCATAATACTAGACTAGTATAAATGCACATTTTCTCGTGTCCTCATTAGGAATGGGTTATGTTGCAGTATAAGATATAGGCTATATGTCAATGTCGCATATTTGAATTAAATTTCGAAAATTAGTTACGAAAAAAAGAGTATGCACACAACATATATATGCATGAGAATATCAAAAGTCTCAGATGGAGATTGACAGTCCACTAGTCTAGATCTAAATCAAGATAGATACAGCATTCATGTATTTGTATAGGTTTGTGGTCTGTAATTAAGTTTAACTAAAACCGCAGTGAATCGCTAAAAGCTGGTAAAGAAATGAGAAAGAATCAATTTTTTATTTAAAATAAAACATTGTTTTCAAGTGTCAACCTATGGTGTCAACTAACTAGCGAATTTATCCAGTCTGTGTGAACTATAAGTTCTGAGCCTAATCAAATACATCTATATTGTCTATGATAGATAAAGTACTGCCATTTTGTTGTTTCCGCCTGTTGTATTTCAGGTCTTCTGCAATTATAACCTGTATCAGTTTTAATCCAAGCTCTTCATATCTTTGTAGAGAATATTTCTCTCAATCAATTACATTGAGATTAATTATTATTATTTAATATAAAGACAGTTCTAGATAAGATAACTCAGATAAGCCTTATGTCAAGAATCAGGTCGTGGACTTAAAATTGAAAACTAACCTTCTATAATACTTGTGTAGCTCAGTGGTTAGCTTGTAGACCTTCAGTAATTCTCGATTCTAGAGTCTCGAGTTCGAATTCAGACTTAACAACGTTTTTATGACAAAAATTGTTTCAACTCACTCTGTCTGTCTGGGCAAAAGTTTGTACACGTTTTATCCCACACCAGATATCGGATCAAGTTGAAATATTACATTATTACTTGTACTTGACAAAACAAGAATCAATGAAAAAAAATCAAGTTTTTTAATTAACTATTGCTAATTAATTACTTTGTTTGGTACCGAACAAAGGAAAGAAAGTGAACTTGACTGTTGTGTGATATAAGATGAATTAGTTTCATTTATAGGTCGTCGCTTTAAAGTTTAAAACTAACAATAGATAGATATTCTGTTTTCCAAAGCAATTCACTAGCACAGTGGTTAGTATGTCGTATGGAGGAGACTTCGAATTCAGGTCGATCTCATGTTTTTTGTAATGCAAATGCATTTACACCTCTTTCTCAACTCGTCGAGACAAGTGATAGGATCATGGCGCATTGAAAAAGCGGTAAGTATGAAATAGCGCCAAACAAAAACACTTGTTGATAAACACTTGTTAGTATACATAGTTACAAATTTAATTATATAACTGATCCAAACAAATTGATACATCTACGCTTTGTATAAGATTTGATTTGTTTTTAAAATATATTTTTGCATATTTTTTTTTACATTTATTGAGTGTAACCTAAATTGTAGTTTACAATCTTTAAAAGACAAAGCTATATGTTCATACCTATTTCGACAGCGTTAATTAGTAGCTTTTCTACTTGCCAAAGATATTTTTTATTTAAAAAAGTACGAGTGGGGAACTGAGCTGAACCGTTTCGGACATTCTGTGTCATTAGGATTTGTTGCATTATGTAGTTCTACTTTGAGCAACAAATCAGCTATGAGATCATTTTTTTTTAAAGTACCCCTTTCAGATTTATCGATCCAAGGGCAGATAATGTAAAGGTCATATGTTTCTGTGGGCACGGTTGAGGATGATGTCATGTGGCCAGCACAACGTCCAAACGCTTTTACTTTTCTACAACTAATGTCAGTTACCCATTAGTATTGGGTGGACTCAAAGATGCCCTAAAAATCCCGAAATTCAAAATCCCAATCTTCAGCGATATTCGAACGCAAAACCCCTCGATTCGGAATCAAACCGCTTTACCAAAATAAAAATGAATATAAATAAATGGAATTATAAATGAAATACACATATTTTATTTCTGTGTCGTCGATAACATAATAGTTGATACTGTTTTGTCTAACGTTACTAATTGTGAAATCAGATTTTCCATACTCCTTATTTTTTAGATGAAAATGTGACAAGAGGATAGGTTGTCTAGACAAACCTAATACCGGCTTTCGCCTTACGTAATTAAATAAAACAAAAAACTTAGTCCAGTACAAATGACTAAGTAAATAGTCTTTCAGTATCTAAGCAGAGACTCTGGTTATAATTTTAGAACTTAATCATATTTAAACCTATAGCATAGCGTTCGGAAAAAAATAGAAGCTGGAACAGAAATGAAGAATCTAAGCACTGTCTTTTCCAACTAAAGCATTCTAAAAGCGTGTACAACAATTAACAAGGGGATTTTTCTAGAATAAGTTGTCCTAGAATAGTCACGTTGTCTATAAAAGTAGACTGGCTATTTAATAACTAAGAATCACTGTGGGGTCTCTAGTGAATTACATCAATAAGATCACGTTTTGTCAAGACGATAAAGCAGTAATTGAAGCAGTTTGCAAGTAACATGAGAATTGTGCTGGTTGCTGTTAATGTCAAAAAATAACATTGCATTGGTGACTATAATCTACCTATCATAGTTAGCGATATTTATTCATGAAATAGTCAAAATTGTATTACAACATTTGATATGATAGCCTATATCTTATTTGAGTGATTCAATTAATTAGTGTGGCTTCATCAATGATATTTTCAAGAATGTAATCTATATCTTAGATACAGTATGTAGATTTAGATCTGAACTAAAAGCCAAATTTAGGGAAAAATGGAATATTTGCTATTTAAAGTATGGTCCTTTTTATCCGTACACATTCGTGCATGATCCTTGATGGAGATCTATTCATTCTGTTCAACTCATTCGTTGGTTTATTTTGGCCGTGTCTACATCTACCAGCGTTTATCCTACTCCTTTTGAATGTATCAAAATGACAATAAATCTAGATTTATCTTTTAAATGCTATTACGAATTTTTTTTTTAGTGTTATTAAGTATCATTAGTTCTCTCTCTCTCTCTCTCTCTCTCTCTCTCTCAAAAAAAAAAAAGACTCCAGATCTATCTTATAAATGTTATTTGGATTTTTAGCAGCCCCCGAAAGGGGAAAAGACGCTATTAGTTTTGTGCGAAATGTCTGTCCGTCTGTCCCGTTTAGATCTCGTAAACTAGAAAAGATATTGAAAATCCGACATCACAATATTTTAGACCATTTAAAGTTCTGATGCAACGGCTACTTTTTTTTATTCTGAAAGCGAAAAATCTAATTTTTAAAATCAGTTATGCAAGCAGTTTTTTAAAGAGAAAAAGCTAATTAGTATGCATTATAAGCTAGACCTAATTTAAAACGAATAGTAATCTTGTAAACTTCCTTTTCCTGAACTTATTTAATTGCAGAATATGTTTGTAACTTTTTTTTTTATGGATTCGAAAAAGAGATTGAGCCTTTTAAAAACAATTAGATCAATTATAAGACATCAGTTAGGCCAGGGGAGGCGCGGTGGCTGAGCAGTAAAGCGCTTGGCTTCCGAACCGGGGGTCCCGGGTTCGAATCCTGGTGAAGGCTAGGATTTTCAACTTTGGAATCTTTGGGCGCCTCTGAGTCCACTCAGCTCTAATGGGTACCTGACATTAGTTGGGGAAAAGTAAAGGCGATTTTTTCGTTGTGCTGGCTACATGAAACCCTCGTTAACCGTAAGCCACAAAAACAGATGAACTTTACATCATCTGCCCTATAGACTACAAGGTCTACAAGTTAGGTCAGGTTCACATCTAACTTTACATTCTTTTTCACCTATCCTTTGATCTGCGGGACCGTTGGGGCACTACACAAGATCTGTTAACCTTCTTTCTCAATTCTTATCTCTCATCTGTCTTTGATATAATTTCATTCGGATGTGTGTTCTTTCTGAAAATATTGAAGCCTGCCTGGGTGGACCTCTTCGGGGGCCGATTTTGAGTTTGTGTTTCCACACAAACTGTCTTTTGTAACCTTTTTTTTATTTAGACAGAGTCTAAATGAAAGGAAGTGGAAATGACTTAAGGCATATTAAAAAATCGATTTAAGGAAAACAAAAAAAAATTGCTTTTAAAATAAGTAATTTGTGAGACATTTCTAATTATAATTTCTATATGGGAAAATATCGAAAATTAAATATATAGGTTTTCACGAATATCAGTCGTCAGGTTGCGAATTTGTCAAAATCCGTTCTTAGTTAGCACCTAGGAGGCATAAAGAACCTGTATACGAAATTTAATGAGGGTACATACGACAGTTTTAGTCTAATGGTGTAGTCGGTGCATACTGCTGGAATATAAAAAATTCGGACGAAGAAAAATCACGTTGATGGTCCTCCTCTTTGACAGCTGTGTCTACAGCTCACTGTCCATTCAGGTCAAATTAAGAGAAATAAAGTAAGATGGGGTCGATACTGAGGTGTGAGTCACGATTTTGGCACATGTAGAGTATAGTTTTATTTGGTATAATAATTATAAGATTGTGGTGCACTTGTAGTAGACCAATATCTTTAACATCCAACATTGGCAAAATGGCAGAAAAAATGATCAATAACCGACTTTATTGGTGGCTAGAAAGTACTTGCTCACTCCACAATGCACAAGCTGGCTTCAGGAAAGCAAGTAGAACAGAAGACCACCTCTTTCGTTTTATCCAGGACACAGTAGAAGGGTTTCATGAAAACAAGCACACTACAGCAGTATTTATAGATTTGCAGCAAGCCTAGGATAGAGTGTGGAGAAAAGGTCTATTTTTGAAGATGTAATAAATGGGCATCCATGGAAAATGTACAGCTGGATCAGGGCATTCTTAAAAAACAGAACCATCCAAACCCGATTCGAAGGTGCCATCTCTAGTAAAAAAAAGTTTGGAAGAATTACTACCACAAGGTTCAATCTTTAGCTGCACTCTCTTTCTAATCTTCATGAATGACCTCCCGGACGTCATTTCGGTCAATAAGGAACTTTATGCAGACGACCTTTTAATTTGGACTACAGAGAAATATCCAGTGCTGATTAGATCCAAACTAAATAGAGCCCTCACAACTATCTCCACGTATTCAAAATTATGGAAAATGGAAATAAACAAAGAAAAGTCAGTTTATTTAATCTTTAGCCACAGCAACAAAACAGCAAAAAGAAACTTCATCCTAAAAATAGACTCACAGCCAATAAATAAAGAAAAAAATCCAACATATCTTGGTGTAAAACTAGACCAAAGGCTGTCTCTAAAACACTTTATGGCAGATTTAAAAGAAAAGGCATCACAAAGATTTAACACAATAAAACACCTTGCTGGAACATTCTGGGGAGCTGAAAAGAAAACCTTAAGACAGTTATACACTGGATACGTCAGATCTGTAATGGATAACTGTCTCTCCATACAAGTAGCTGCCAACAAAACCTATCAATCATCATTAGACACAATCCAAAACCAAGCCTTACGGCTAATTAGTGGAGGTATGAGAACTACTCCCACAGCAGCCTGTGAAATAGACTCCAATATTGAACATCTTAAGTTAAGGCGCAACAGAGCAGCATTAGAAGCTATTGAGAGATACAGAAGGTTGGAGGACGATCATCCAAATAAATTACTAACACAGAGAAATAGGAAAAACAACAAAAAAAACAACAAAGGACTCTGATCCAACTTACTGACGAACTAGCCCCTAAAACACCACCTACCCAATAACAGAGAAAAAATTACCAGATTTTCAAACATTACACCCGGACCGAACTACAAACAACTTAACATCAAAACACATTTACTAAATAACACCTTAACAAAAGAATCAAATCCACTGGAGCTAAAAGTAGGCAAGCTTGAAACAATTGAAAGCTATCAAAAAACAGCTATCCATATTTATACAGACGGATCGGCTTTCAAAGCCACCATCAATGTTGGTCTTGGTGCCTTCCTGGTCTTCCCTTAAAAATAAACAGTTTGAGATAAGCGCACCCTGTGGCGATTATTGCTCAAACTTCCAAGCCGAAATTGAGGTAATCACCATAGCACTACAGACAGTGGAAAACAAATTATATGAAGGAGTGCAACCACCATCAGATATTGTTTTCTTTACAGACTCCCAATCTACTCTGCAAGCACTTAACAGCAGCACCTCAAACAGCACAAGAGAGTTGACAACACTCATTGTGATAATCCATCAGATGATATAAAAATTAAATATCAATATCACACTACAGTGGATCCCTGGCATCATGGGAAATGAAAAGGCAGATAAGCTATCAAAGATAGGTTCATCTTTGGAACAACCAGATAGACCTGTTAACTACCTCACCCTAAGGTCAAACACAGGCAGAGCCATGTACAAAGAAATGACTACGCCTAACAAACTGGACAGTTTTAACTTCCTCCCCCGCAAAGAACAATCAACAATTTTCCAACTAAGAACAGGACACACACCACTATTAAATTACCACCTGAACAAAATAAACTACACACAACTCCCCCTTTGCAGACACTGCGCCCACCCCTTTGAAACTGTGAACCATATCCTCTTTGAATGCCCCTCCCTAATCCACCTTAGGCAGACCTTACTTCCACCACAGCCCAACATAACCAACGGCAGTACGGCAGTGCTGAACAACTGAAGAAAACAGCACACTTTTTTTCCTTGGCACAGTCTGCAAAAGAGCTCACAGCTCAGCAGCAATAAAGCTGGCTAGAAGAAGAAGAAGTAGTAGTAAGCATGTTTTCGTCAGCAGAAGACGTTAACAGAACAATAGTTTATAGCTCTGTGGGAAATTCGACCGTTTTACCGCAATCAAAACTGGAAGTACGATTTTATAAGATTTTTAATTTAAAGGAACCTTTTGAATAACGTTTTTTCTTGATAAATATTCAAATATGAATTTATAGACCTTAAATACATTGCTAATACTGCCAATTATTTTCCCTAAAAAAAAGATACCTTCAACAAGTTGCGGCCCACAGGTTGAGAAAAGCTGAAGGGGGCTTTAAGGGTCGCACCAGAACAGAAGACTTTCATATTTAATTGATTTATTTTGTTCTATGCATCTGTATTAAATTTTCGTTTTATTGCAGATCTATAAATAATCTAACAAAGCTTTGAGGAGGGAGGCGAAAACTGAACTAGACCTAGTAATCTTAGTTTGTGTATTTCAAGCAGTTAAAGCAGATATTAAAGGGAGTTATAAGACCAAAATTAGTATAGAGTAAAAAAAAATCTGAGATTAAGAAAAGGTTAGGAAAAGGCATCTAGGAAAAATGTATTTATGCTTAAACTAATCTCATTGTTCCACTTTTAGAATAAGGTGGGGCAAAAAGCCCCTTCTAAGCATAGATCCTCACGAATTATAGATTTTCCAAAACAAATTCTTTCTATAAATAATTGTTATACATTCATAAAAGAAATTTAAAATGTTATAACATGTGATATAAGAATGTAATTTTATAACAGATAGGAAGTTTAAAAAATGTTTTGCACAAATTATATAAATTCTCCAGTATAAATTCTACAGTAAATAACGCCTGCATCTACCCCCCCCCCCCCCCCAAACAAAAGATAAGGGTCTGTCCGGGGAATGAGACGAAAGCATCCCACGGTACAACCTAGTGCCGACCATTTAATATGTACTAATTATTGAGTTTTTTTTTTTTTTAAGTTGCCTGGAGGATTTTAAAAGGAAATAAAATTCTAGCTTCAGCGTTCTTTGGCAATGAGTTTAACAGTAATTATGGCTGAGTTATTTCATAAAATTTACGGATACTAGTTTAATAGCGTTAAGCTGATGTTAGGAAAAAAAAGTGTTTAGAACAATTTCTATTTTGAATATTTTTTAGTTGGATTACTTCATAATTCAGACTCAAGTCTATTTAGAATGAAAAATGTAATAAACATAAAAATGACTTTAACGTTCATTCAGTATTGCAGCCAAGGTTACCAGTTATGAAGATAAATTAATTTTTGAGAATAAATTGTAATACTATAACATTTATTCATTATTTTTAGGAAAGTTAGTTCACGTTTATGATATGTTCATTAATATTGAGCGTTTAATGTTATAAGTTCAATTTGGAAATTATTTTAAAATATTATGTCTTTAGGATTAATGCTACAATACTAATCACATAGATTGTTGGGATTTTGACGCCTATTTTAACAGTAAAGTGTATTTTAATTTTATTAGGTTTTGAACAATTTCACTTTTAAACTATTTAAAAAATTTATACGAGAATATTTTGTTTGGGTGTAAAAATGTGAGTAAAATAACCGTTAGTTTTTACTTTATCCTGTACTCAGCAGGAAACTAAAGCCCAGGAATCGATACTTGTTGATTCTGTGAGCACTTCATTAAGGGACAGAGTGACAAATATTGTCAAGTGACTGGGTCTCGTTAAACATCAAACAATGTCATGTTGCTGGGCCACACAAAGCTTAGAGGTTTTGTTTTCTTCGAAGAAGCTAACGCTTATAACTTTTTTTGACAAGTGATAATACATAATATCCTTAGTATTTGAATAATATTTTTTACTAACAAAAAATTGTCATGTCACGATATCACATTTAAGCTTTTAAATAAATAAGATGAATCCCAATAGCCAGTTAAAAGCGTATTCGCTGTATAATATTAATGAAAACTTCTACAAACACTGTACGTATATTGCTATACAATCACTTACAGTTATTATTAATTTATCATGTTGATATTCTAGAAGATGTGTGATGTGCATGTATAAGGTTATAGTATCTGTTTGAGAATATTTGGTAACAATGCCACCAGTCATTCATAATACATATTAAATCTGGTCTAGTTAAAATATAAAAGAGTCATGAAATACACGAGTAGTCAACATTTCAATACAACCGCAAGTTCAAAGTCTTCACATTTAATAAAGCTTTTAAATTTTTTAAAAAGTCCGAATGTGCAAATATGGCAACATATATACGTATGTATATATATATATATATATGATCTTATTAAATTTTGAAACAACATAATATAATTACATTCGAGACACTTTCTATATCTTGTGCTTTGAAAGTGGTATGGTTGGCATTGTTGCTAACAGAGAATCGTCTGATCATATTAATGTTTTTGAGTGGCTGTGGTTGTGTTCATTGGCTCTCAAGAGGCCTTACAAAATGACGTTTGTATCTTTATAGAGCAAGAAGTATATCAGGCTCTGAAATAGAAACATAACTTTCAGGGAAATGTACGGATTTATACTGGAATATCATTTTAATATTTTCTAGAAATTTTCAAGAAATGTACATAATTATATCGATTATGAAATAATAGTTATGGGACTTTATTTAAACATTGAAAGGTAAACAAGAATTTTATTACTTTACTAGCATTACCCATCGACTTCGCCCATTTATTTGTTCTAAGGCGTATATTGTTTTTGTTGCCATTGACCCCTCCCTTTATTTTCTTACCTGTACCAATAGAATAAATTGAAATGCTCCTTTGGCCTGATAATTCTAGAATCTAGGACATTGAATTGGACCAGCCCGTCAATTCGAGTATAACTTCTCTACCCCCCCCCCCCCCCCTCCTCCTTAACAAACAGGCTCTATTTTTTTTTTTTGCTAGAGAATTCGATTACCAATTTCACTTATTTTACAAACACACACTCTCTCACATACACACACTAACACAATACGCCTTAGAAAATAGTCCTAAATACAATATGAGTATTCTTCGACTTTTAAGCTTTTTTCAATGGTTTTCTGATGCTTTCAAACCTCATCAACTTGTTAATCAAGTGTTGAAAATCATCTTAAGTTTGAATTATGTAGATCGATCTATAAAAATTAAATTATACGAAAAAAAACGATAAAAAAAAATTATTAAGTTTTAGCGCCATTAGGGACTTTAAAGTCTGATGCTCTATGGATGGTGCTAAGCAAGTGTTACTAATATTGGGGTACAAAATGTATGTTAAAAACTGAAGCGTAATCTTCTTCAATGGCTCTATAATACAAAGTTGAGATCTAGATTAATGGGCCTCATATTTACTGTGAGAATTTGTTAGCGACCCCGAAAGGGAAAAAACGCTATTAGTTTTGTGTGAAACGTCTGTCTGTCCGTCCGACCCGTTTAGATCTCGTAAATTAGAAAAGATAGTGAAAATCCGACATAATAGTATTTTAGACCTTTCAAAGTTCTGATGCAACGGCTACTTTTTTATTTTCTGGAAGCGAAAAATCTTATTTTTTAAATCACTTATGCAAGCAGTTTTTTCAACAAAAATACACCACTTTTACAACTATTCACTATTAATAGTAACGAACACGGGAGGCTCACCACCAGGTTAAGGTACGCAGGTGTTACTTCAAAAGATTTTTAAAAAAGATTTTCAAAAGATTACCATTTTTAAACACATTTATGCAATTCAAAGATTAATCATTTGTATTGTTAAGTTATGTAAGTTCTGTTATACTAAGTACTGTATTTGCACACAAAAAAAGTGTTTACTATTTTTTTCAAGAGAAAAAATATATTTAGTATGCATATAAGTTGGACATAATTTAAAACAACAATTAATACGCAATTTTACATATTAACGCGTTAACTGCCGTAGTGCCCCCCAGCAGAAGAAAAAAAAAATTCTTTTTTTCTTGAGGAATAAGAGATTGACCTTTTACAAAACAATTAGATCAATTAGATATTCATTATAAGATATCAGTTAGGCCAGGTTCACATCTAATTTCACATTCACTTTCACCTATCCTTTGGTCTGCTGGACCGCTGGGGCACCATACACGATCTGATAGCTTTTTTTCTCCATTCTTCTCTGTCATTTGTCTTTGATATAATTTCATTCTGAAAATATTGAAACCTACCTCTTTACCTACCTGGGTGGACCACTTTGGGGGCCGATTTTCAGTTTGTGTTTCCACAAAAAATGTCTTTGTAACCTTGTTAAATTTTTTTTTTAGAATTAGTTTTAGATTTTAATTCTAATTCTAATCTTTTATTGTAAATCACAGACGATCCTTTTGACAGAAGATGTAATAAAAATAGTAGTCATATTCCAAACACTTCTCATCTAGATCTACACAATTAAAGAAAAAAATACTTTAAAAATCTGGATAAATACTGGATAATAATGCACTATGCTGTTCGCATCACATTCACTTCTTAATGTGATACTACTGTTTACATAATAAATAAATCTGCACCCCTAAACTGTAAGAAGATAAACTATTCCCTTAATAATTTATAGATGTAAATTTTGTTCAAATTATTTACTACGTTTAAATCTAAATCTAGATCTACATCTGGCCTTTATTGAGTCTAATTTAGATTGTTGTTAAGTGTAACAGGAGGATATGTCAAAACTAAGCGCTATAAAAGTTGTTCTTTTTTTTAAACTTTCATCTAAAAGGAAGTTCGTATTAAAATAATTTTAAAAAACAACATTTGAATCAGAATTCTATTAGTTAGTTAATAAATGGAAAATTTATTTTATAATGATCCATTGATAATTTTTTCCATTGTGACCATGTAGATGCAAATTGTTTTGTACCAATGCGCGAATCTATGAATGCAGCTTGATTTATTAATGAAGTGTGTGACCTTTTTAGAAGACTGTTAGCACCTAGAGTTTTTCATTTAAGGGGTCAACGGGTAAAAAAGAATTATTTTTAATTAAAAAATCGATTTGTCAAAAGTTGCATATTATGTTAGTATAATATCTTATAAATGATATAGTTTAGCTAAAATCATTAAAATAAAGGTGTTTTAATGTAAAAAATGGGTTTAAAATGGGGAAGGTATAAGCTAATTTTGCTCTAAATGTTGAAAAAATTGCCATTTTACGATGCCGATTACCACGTAGCCCGCCATAAAAGTGGGTCATGTTTGGTATCTTTGAAAAGTTTAAGGTCAGCTCTACAAGTCCATTTCAATGACATATTCATGTAAAAATAACCATAGCCTTGAAACTAGTTTAAACTAGATCACTTCACGTGTCTCTATTCAAATCCGATTGGATCCCGATGTGTATTTACGAAATAAACGATTTTGATTGGTTCCTTCCGATCATGTGGTTCCAATGTTTACAGCAACAAAGATGGTTTCTTTAAATCGATAGATAACCCTTTTTGATATTGTATACTATCTTTGCATTATTATTTACGGTATGTACACGTTCCCTAATATTTTTTATAGATCTATAGACACTGCGCCCACCCCTTTGAAACCGTAAACCATATCCTCTTTGAATGCCATTCCCTAATCCACCTTAGGCAGACCCTACTTCCACTACATCCCAACATAACCAACACCCTGTACGGCAGTGCTTTTTTCCTTGGCACAGTCTGCAAAAGAGCTCACAGCTCAGCAGCAATAAAGCTGGCTAGAAGAAGAAGAAGAAAATAGATCTAAATATAGCATTATCATAAAAACAATGATATAGGAGTCGGAAAAACATGTATACATAACCATTTATAGTATAGTCATGTTATTGCGTGTTTAGCCAAAATTTTGGGTATTAGTTTTACTACTTTTAGCCTTAGTTAGTCTAAGGCTACCCGACTGCACTAGATCTAGATTCATATTCTAGATGCCTTAGTATTTCGATTAATCTAGTTCTATACAAATCTAGATCTAGAAACTGGATTTCGTTTTAGATTCTAGATCTATTGGACTTATTATGTCTCCTGGCGAATCGTTTTTTTCGCGTCGGGGGGGGGGTATGTGTGGGGAAGCCATCAAAAATAAATTTTAACAATATTTTAATACATTTTGTGTATGATTCTATTCCTAAATGTTACATGAGCTAAATAAAACATCTTTTTGAACAATATACATACATATCTTGCTTTTCTCACTCATTGAAACCTTAATTTTGATTTTTCTCAAAATGTCAATTTTACATAGGTATATGTTCTAAAGAATCACTTTTCTCAATAACTGTATAATCAATTATAATAATATTTGGTATACATGTTCAAATATGGTCTTAGCACAGGATGACAGAAGAAAATGTCATAAAATATTTAAAGGAAAATAGTAAAAGACATTTTAATGGACCTCATTCACCAATCGTAAATAAACAACATATAGCCACGTGGTTTTCTATCTCTTCTATACAAATTACGTTTTTTTTTCATTGTTTTATCAATATTATCACTTGGCTAAATGTTGTTTGTCCATTGAGGTCCATTGGTTACAATGGCTGAAAACGCTGTCCTCAGGAGAGGGTAAAATTTTAAATTTAAAAAAAATCTGTATACATTTTTTCAAAATGTCTCTCTGTCATCTTGTAAGGAGATAGGATTCCTATCAATATACCAAATTTCACACCTGATGGTTATTTCAGAAACAAATTCCTAAAAATGAGGTGATTTGACCCCTCAATCCCCCCCTCCCTTTTGATGAAAAAAAGTTTAATTTCATTAAAAAAGAATTTTTTAGGCATATTATATTTTTTTTTTTGCTGAAATACATCATTTTAATACATTAAATAGCCTAAAATGTTAAAAAAATAATAATTTCAAGGTAGTTTCCTCCACTGAAATTTCATTGTAAAGTGGTGTATTTTTTTTTAAATCTCCTTGCATAGATAATTTTTAAAATTAGATGGTTTACTTTCGGAAAAGAAAAAAGTAGCCGTTGCATCGGAACTTTGCATGATCTAAAATATCATTTTGTCCGATTTTCATTTTCTGAGATATAAATCGGACAGGCCACACAAAACTAATAGCGTCTTTTCACAAGTGTTTTGTAAATTGGGATGTCTTCAATGAAATTCAAGGGTTATGACTGCTGAAGAGCGTTACGATGCACAGGGTGTAAATGAATATTTCTGGCGAAATGTTGTGATGTAAAAGGACAAATTTTAAAACTATGAGTAAAATTGGCTTCACAAATTGCTAACTCTTGTTGTAATTGTTCAATTGGGAGTGTGGAAAAACTAAAATGTCAGTGTATATGTAAATATGAATTAAAATAAATTAAAAGGCAAAGTAAATACTTGATCTATTACGTGATCTATTCTTTATGACTAGAAATACAACGCTTGATACTGATCACTTGACGTCAACTCGTGTTCATCTCTTATGGCATGCTTGTCGGTACCCCCCCCCCCTTTCTCCAACTCCTTCCTCCCAGACTGTGTGTGTACATGAGACCAGCCAGTTCAATTGAGTTGATGTCTAGAAGGTTGCTCCTCTTGGTCTAAATTTTTAGGATGGATAATGTATCAGTGGCTGTTACACGGATAGAGATTGTCATTACATACCTGAGTCTGTATGACTTCATTTTCTTTATAGCTTTACAATACTGATGTCAGCTTTAAAAACGTAGAATTAGAAGATTCACGAATTAATACATGTATTACGTAATTTAAACTTCAGTGATTAATGTCTACCTTTCTCTCTCTCTCTCTCTCGCTCTCACACACCATAGCCAATTACTATAGTAAAAATTAATTGAAAATGTAAAATGTAATTGACTTAATTAATTTTTGACGTGGTGAGAAGAAAGTCGTGTAGGTGACTTCAAACCGGAAGTTTAGCTAACTTTAAAAATCTCTAGGCCTTGCCTTGAACCCGTCAGTTGCGTTTTTGAGTAGCGAATATAAAAATTGAGAATATTTGTGCTACCTTATAGTTTAGGACATTTCTATTTCAATAATTTCGAGTTAACCTGAGGATTGTCAATGAAATCTATCAATATATACCCAAGCTACCCGAGAGGGAGGAGAACGTAGATTTTTTTCTTTTAATATTGTGTTTGTTCGTTACTCTTTCAATTTGTGAAATTATTTTCATTAGAATCATGGAAAGTGTTTTCAGTGTTTATACTTCATTGGATTGTTCTTTATTCCATTTGAAATCTTGCTGCTAAAATTAATCTCAACAACTGGAATTGAATTAATTACAATCAATAAACATCGTCAACTCGACTTCACAGTTCCCACTCACTTGACACAGACACACACACAGTCACTCAACTCCACTGCATTCCGTTGACGCTCTCACAGACACACAATTTCTCTCACATTAGATCTTGTTTTATGATTTGTTTTGTTTACGTCATACCTTCAACCAAAATATCCCAAAACTAATGAGTATTTGAGGTCTCGCTACTTTCGTGTATTAGTGAACTAAGTAGACAATCCTATACATTGAACCCTCTTGAATCGTCATTTCTACAGTGTCACTCGAATGGATGATTAGTGATGCATATTATTGCAGTTTGGAAAAGAGACAAGTGTTCTATTTTTATAGATTGTCAATGCATTTATAGTTGGAGTCTATTTTAATCCAACAATGTCCTGGTTTGGTCCTGTTCTTGTTCTGACATTGTGGACTACTCATCTGAGTTTCGTTCATCCAAGACCTCAAGTAACAGAGAACATCCTTAACATCTGTCTTATAGTTCCAGGGAACAATGATAGGATGTTCTCCTTAACAAAAGTCTTTCCGGGTGTTCTATTGGCAGTAGACAAAGTTAAGTTCCAACTTCTTTCTGGCATGGAAGTCAAGGTCAGAGTGGCCGATTCTAAGTGTAGTCCAGTCTATGGCCCAATTAATGCCATTAACTTTTACCGTAACAACGAGGTAAGCAAATTATTTTTCGGGAATTTTTAAAAATTATAGTTTAAACAGTATAAAACACCTTCTCTACACCTCTCTTTAGTATTCATAGCAATGTGCTCTCTATTTAAATTGTATTTCCAATCGTATGATACTAAACTAGAGTTCCTTATATTGTAGGTGTCAGTATTCATTGGTCCAGTCTGCGACTATAGTCTGGCGCCTGTTGCTCGTTATGCCTCAGTCTGGGACTTGCCTGTCATTTCCCCTGGTGGCTTCGCCCACGATTTGTCCCAGAAGCATGGTAATGGTGCTGAATACACCACTCTAACTCGCATAGGTGTGACATTTAACTCACTGGCAGAATTTATGGTGGATTATGTCATAGATAGCCTGAACTGGACACGAGGCTACATATTGTTTGATGTGGACGGCCTGTCTGACGTGATGCCCAAATTTTGTTACTTGGCTGCAGCTAGTATGTTCAATCGAACTAAAGCGCACAATTTTAGATTCGAACACGACTCCTTTAAACCAGAAGAATTAAACTATGACCAAAAACTGAGAACCGGACCAAAACAGGAATTCGCCAGTGAGTGTTTATTATAATTATAGTTTTTAATTTCATTCGCTGTACCAAATTCTCTGTTCATCAAACTGTCATCATTTTATTTTTATTTTTTTGTAAATCCCTCAATTTTCATCTTTTCATTTTCATGCCTTTTTTCTCTAGGCTCCATTATTTCGTCCCCGTGTTTTACAAAATGGTCTTTTCTTTTTGTTAGTAGTTTATGGCTTAGAAAAGTAGTTTTTACAAAAATTAACTATTTTTTCTTTGTAGAAACTCTTAGTCGACTTCTTAGGGACCGTCTAATTGGTAAGCTATGCTGGCCGTGCGGTATGCGCACTGGACTATCGTTCGGTCATTTCGATGTGCTAGAAATGACTTGAGTCACACAAATTAAGACTTTTCCCCTTGCAAATAAAATATATATCCTTCCATACAAACTAGATCTAGAACTAGATCTATAATTCTAGAACTAGATCTATAGACTTGAATCTAGTTCTAGATTTGGAACTATAACTGTAGATCTAGAACTAGATCTATAAACCTAGATCTAGAACTATATCTATAGATCTAGAACTAGATCTAGAACTATAGACTGGATATAAAACTAGATCTAGATAATATATCAAGATTCTAGAACTTGATCAAGAACTTGAACTAGTTGTATATCTAGAACTAGATGTAGATCTAGGCTATATCTAGACCATATCTAAAATCTTGATATATAATCTAGATCTTGACTATAATTTGTTTCACTTTACATTACAAAACATAGGCCAATGTTATGATCAGGTACCGGGTAATGTTGTACTATGCTGTTCGTATCCTAATCACTTCTTAATGTGTTCCTATTTTTTACATAATAAATAAAACTGCACCACCAAGCTGTCAGAAAATACGATATTGACTTAATAATTTAATTTTTGTTCAAATTATTAATACATTTAATATTGTTACGTTTCTCTCTCCTAATCAGGCCTTCTGTAAACACTGCTAAACACAACACAATACATCAACACATCAAGAACCTGACAAGAGCTCCACAATATCGGGTACTTTAATAATGGTCAAGTAGATAACAGCCAATACTAGACAACTGGCAACAAACACATCAACAACTAAAATGTTACATTGTACATCACCGTACAAAACTCTACTGTCTCTATTTCCTCCTGGACTCGTACATAACACTTGAGGACTCAACCAGGACCGACTTCATGGCCGACTAACAGTCCCGGTCTGGACGCTCTCCGGTCTTGAACTGCCGCTTTCCTACACACTGTGTCACTCGTACACGCAGGCTTTCGATCACATGACCATAATATTGGTCATATTTGCGTGTAATCGTAGTACTGTCCCTTGTCCATGGCCCCGCTGACCTGAGTGATTCACGTGTGTGTCAGCTGAACGTATAGTTAACCCTTTTGCGCCGCCAATAGGGTCATAACAATATTTATAATATTCAGTGCTTTTTTGTGACGATACGCAACGGCATCTATTTCAATGTGGGGAAAAATATAACTTTTCTTGTATTTTAACGTTTTTTTAATTAATTTATTAGTACTTAAAAGTTAGGCAATCCAATTTTTTTTACAAAAAAGCACTTAAAAACTTGGTCCCTGGTGCTGCTATTCATTTATGTCTAATATACTAATTTCATTTAAGACGATTATACTTATAAAAAATTATAATGGTCAAACCAGAGTTTTTACGTTTCGGCCAATTAGTGTTTTTTTTTCCAAAAGATATACAGAAACTGTCGATTTTTTAAGAAAAAAAAAGAGCCGTTTTTGAAATATTGGTCCACTCATCCACCCACCCTGTGACCACCCATGAAGAGTTTGCAAGCTAATAAGAGGGAGTGGTAAAACATAGAACTTCTTGGTTTATTTTGTCATTTTGATTCTTTCATCCTAGGTAGGACATGTTTTGCTATAGGCATTTGAGATATAGATCATAAACAGTTTAGTATATAATTAATTAATGCTTTAACTGCACCTAAGTTTCGTCTTTGGCGAATTATACTATGACCTAAAAGTTGCCATGCGCCTTGCTATATGGTAAGTTAAGGCCCAATTAAATTTGTGAAACGTTTTAAATAAATATTTAGTTGTTTGATTAGATTTCGTTGTTTTAAATACTAACAACAAAAGCAGTTAATGACAATGTTGTTTTGTTATTATTTTATGCCTTGAGTCTGACTACTGTTTTAGTTAAAAGGCACATTTTTTTTAAAGTTAGAAGTTCAAACTTATTCAATACATTAGAACAGCAACCTTTACGCTAATTTTAAGTTTTTTTTTCTCAATAAAATAAAAGACAATTTTTCTAGGTTTTTAATCTTTTTTGATCAATCTAAATGAAAAGGGTCTTGTATTGAATATTATGTATTTAGCTTATCTCGAGTGGTTGTTACAATTCTATAAATAAAGTGAACAACATCTTTTAATTACCAGTGGCAAGCCTCCCTAACCCATTTTGGGCTGACCTCCTACTATTTACTAGTAAGCTTCAGTGTATACTTGTTCTGTAAAAAGGGAGACCGTCTGGGTCTATCTAAATGGTCAGTCCAATAGGATAGAGTTAATTGAATACTCTGGGCCTCGTGATGACTTTCTCAAACTTGTGACCAGTCAAATGAAAGGTTAGGATGATATAAATGGATAGTACAAACAAATGTAGCCAGATGTAAAGATAAATGTGAATCTAAAATAGAGTTCTATTAACATAGTTTGTTTTCTTTTTACTTTATAACATGCTCCAAAAGTTCGAGGTTTCAAAAGACTTCTGAGGAATTTAGTTCAATTTTTGGCTTCCTTTTGTAGTACTTCAATACAAAAACAAAAAGAATCGTGTCCTATAGAATGTTGACATATTACATTGCTGAGCATGAACAAGTACTGTTTAGTTCTAAAATAGGAAGTACCTTCTTCAATTTCAATATTTCTGGTAATTAACTAAAGACAAAGATAGCTATTCAGTTGTAACTAGGTTTCATGTTAGTGGAAAGTGAACACAATAAGATTTTTTTATACGATCAAGATTTTTAAAATAAGTGAATTTTATAGCAGCCCCCGAAAGGAGAAAAGCCGCTATTTATTTTGTGTGGTCTGTCGTTAGACCTCAAAAAAAAAAAAAAAAAAAAAGGTAATTGAAAATCCGATATCCTAGTATTTCGCTGGTTACAAAGTTCTGCGACAACGGCTCCTTTTAAAAAAACGAACAGTTTTATTTTCAAAATTAATTATGCAAGGGATTTGTTTTCATAAAAATATATAAATACACCACTTCTAAAACAAACATATATGTGAGGAGGAAGATAATTGTTTGTGTATTTTAGTACAACTGAACTATATGTATTTTTAAGATGTGAAAAAATACATATAAATTAATTGTGCGTTTTCTAGTACAGTTTAAAGTAAAAGTTAAAACATTTTTTTAAGGTTAAGAATGCACTTTATATGTAAATGTTACTCACATTTTTACAACGCTTATAATAGTTAGCTTATAATAGTTATACCAACTCACTGTCTTTCTGGTAAAACATTTGTACACATATTACTCCGAAACCCAATCTCGGATCATGCTGAAATTTTGCACAATTATTTTTTTTTTATCTACAACACAAGAATTAACAAGGTTACAAAAGACAGTTTGTGTGGAAACACAAACTCAAAATAGCCCCCCGAAGTGGTCCACCCAGGCAGGCTTTAATATTTTCAGAAAGAACATCCGAATGAAATTATATCACAGACACATGAGAGATACGAATGGAGAAAGAAGGTTAACAGATCTTGTCTAGTGCCCCAACGGTCCAGCAGATCAAAAGATAGGTGAAAGTGAATGTAAAGTTAGATGTGAAACTTGCCTTACTAGTTCCCCTTTCAGACCTTGTGGTCTATAGGGCAGATGATGTAAAGTTCATCTGTTTTTGTGGCTTACGGTTAACCAGGGTGTCATGTAGCCAGCACAACGACCAACCGCCTTTACTTTTCCCAAACTAATGTCAGGTACCCATTAGAGCTGAGTGGACGCCCAAAGATTCCAAAGTTAAAAATCCCATTCTTCACCAGGATTCGAGCCCGGGGCCCCCGGTTTGGAAGCCAAGCGCTTTACCGCTCAGCCACCGCACCTCCCCTGGCCTATCTGATGTCTTATAATTGATCTAATTGTTTTGAAAAATGTTCAATCTCTTATTCGAATCCTCAAAACAAAACAAAAATACAATTTTCCGCAATAAAGAAAAGTGTATGAAGCTTTTTCTCTTTAAAAAACTGCTTGCATAACTGATTTTAAAAATTAGATTTTTCGCTTTCAGAAAAAAAAAGTAGCCGTTGCATCAGCACTTTGAATGGTCTAAAATACTTTGATGTCGGATTTTCAATATCTTTTTTATTTTACGAGATCTAAACGGGACGGACGGACAGACATTTCGCACAAAACTAATAGCGTCTTTTCCCCTTTCGGGGGCCGCTAAAAAAAAGATAAATCAATTAGTTAATAAACTATTCGTAATTAATTATTGTGTTTGGTATCTCAGACAAGGGAAAGAAATTGTATTTGACTGAAATGGTGGGATAAGCTGAATTAGTCCCCTTTCTAGGTCACCGCTTTAAAGTTTAAAACTAGCAATAGATAACTATAAAACCTTCTATTTTCCAAAGCAATTGAATTTACAGTAAATACGGCAAAATCGTTAGGAGTCTTGAGCCCTAAATTCGTATTCAGGTCGATCTCAGGTTGTTTTTTTTAAATATAAATTCATTTAAAAAGTGATTACGATAACATTGACACGGATACCCCCTTCCCTCTCCACCAACCCCTTTGCCAACTTGTTCAGACTTGTTATAGGATCATGGCGTATTGAGAAAGCTACAAACATGAAACTGCGCTAATCAAAAACAATTGATAGAAATATTTCTAATCAAACAGATTTATTATTGTTAGTCTACATCTATTACAAATTTAATTACATGACTGATCCAAATCAATTGATACATCTACGCTTAGTATATGATTTGTTGTTTTGTTGTTTTACCAATCTGTGCTTATACTGCCAAAAGTTATAATATAAAGCTAAACAAATATAACATTTTAATTTTATTGTGAAAACATCGCAAAAATCTAATTATCGATAATAGGATGATTCTGATTGTTTGTTTTTTTTATTTAAACAAGTTAACGCCAAATAATGGTTTTAAAAAATTGATCTTTGGACTTTTTTTGTGTTATAACCAACCCTCGAATTGGTGTAAGCGCTATCCGCTTTTCGGAGATCCTGTTGGATCTCTAACTTACCGTTGCTCCGGGAACCTACGGGTGGAGGGTGTCTGAACATAACCCCCTTAATGAGATTTTACACTCGCTGCTCATTCATCAGTAGCAAGCAACCAGTACCCTTGGCCACCCTAGTGAGAGCACGGTGTTCATGCGGCGATCACGAGGCGGTTTGGAGTGCTGAAGCCCAGTACAATCTAACAAAGCACCTCCAATCGATGATGCTAAATACGCATGCCAGTTCATGTACATTTAGCTGCGCATTGTAAACTACCACTATCGTAAATAACTGTATCCATCTCTCATTCGTTGCCTGCAGTTTTGCTTTGTTCCTGTGAGTGTTAAATCTCTTACCGATGTTTTAAATATTCTAACTAAATGAATCAAGAGAATGAAATAATGATTATAATAATTAATAATATATATATATTTAAATAGCTACATATATACATACCTAGATACATGAATAGACAGATAGATAGAAAGATAGATAGATAGATAGAACACTGTTTAATTTCAGACCCTTACTATGCTGGCGTTCCGAAAAGTGTCTCGGTCTCCCTAATCTGATTCAATTCACACGAGTCCAGTGCCTTGGTCACCAGGAAATACGAAGCTGTCCACTGGGCAATTACTAAACGAATAAATTTACTAACACGATAAGGTTAGAGCTGTAAGTGTATTATACATCTGGCTACAATTTCTATATTTTTGTATCTTGAAATACCTTCAAATGTTTTGCAAAATCAAAAAGTAGGTCTATTTGATGTGCTGCTGAATAGTATATAAAGATTTTTGTATTTTAATTTTGACCAAATTCTATTTATTATAAGCTATGTCGTCCTAAACTGTTGAACATGTATGCATATTAAAGATAATACCTAGCCCCTCAGCTTTCTGGAGTTTTTATATGTTTATGTATTTATGATGTTCTGTTGAAGATATACAATTAAAATAGAACCTTTCTTTCTAATGAAATCCATAGCGCCTTAAAGTTTCATGTTGGTGTCGCCTCTGTTATATCAGTGTCTCTCAACTCTTTACCGGTTACGCACTAGACTAATTAAATTTCGTTTTCGCCCTTCCTTAGCCAGCTGGTAACCTGCAGTAGCGCTGAATGCTCCTACAGTGGGGTTCAAGAGGGATTTAAGACTGAAATGAGAAAGAAAAGAAAATTAAAGACATAATAGCAACACAATTCCGGTTTTATCCTATACTCTTAAGCGAGCAAATCTTGTATACATCTATATTATAAAGTAGAATGTGAGGTGTATGTATGTATGTATGTATGTATGTATGTTACTTATAGACATGAAAACGGCTTGACCAATCTTGATAAAACTAGGCAGGAATGTTCCTTGGGTACTAACTTAGACCGTAGTGTATGTATTGTAGCCCTAAAACAAACTTAAGACCCTAAAAAAAAATAAAGTTGTCCGACTCTATTACAGCTATAGTATTTTATGGATCTAGGCCATGGTTAACAATGTTGACGTGAGAAAAGATCGAAAGGATTTAGACCTATATCTAATTTTAAGAAATACACTTTGCGCACATAGTTTTTTACTTTGACACATGAAAATACAAAAGAAGATCCATTGATTTCATTATATAATATAATTAACCTTCAATTTTGTGTTTCAAAATCATTTTTTACATAAATTAGTTCCCGATATCTGTGACTACAGATTTCCTGGCGAACATTCTTTCATTAGACATTACCAATTAACACATCTCTCTACTGAGTCTATTCCTAGGTCTAGGTCTAAAACTCTTATTGAACTCTAAGATGATAAAACTTCTTTTCGCAAAGATAGTTTTGTGCTTTAACACATAAACATACTAATTATTGTCCATTCATTTGATATTTTAATGAATTTAACATTCAAATTTGTTTTTCTAAAGCATTTTTAATACATTCGTTCTCTGTTCGCTAAAGTTGCGTAGGCCTATATTCATTCATGAAAAAAGGTCACGCATGCGCAACACAGAATGAACTCTATAAAAGCCAATTTTTAACTCTAGATTAGTGTAGATTTAGATCTATGTCTACCTCAAGATCTACTTTATACTGTAACACATGAACATACAAAATTAAGTCTATTCATCTCAAATTTTAGTCAAATACATGTAGGCCTACAAGCAAATGTTTTAATTTTGAAAAATGGATTTAAGCCTATTAGCTATTTTTATTTGATAGCTTCATTCACACTATTTTTACATTGACACATTCACTTTACTTATTACATTATTTCGTTTAATTGTGACTTTATCGACAGTAATGCGCAAATAAAGACCCGCGGGTCGCGGATAACATATATATTGTTAAAACCATGCCATGCACAGCATCTTCCAAGATAGGGCAGAAGGTGCGTAATATTAGACACTAGAGTAGGAAGGATATTGACATTAGAAAAGAGAACGATTTCCGCATTCGCTTTCTTATAACATTATTATTTCGTTTAAATGTTTCCAAAAAACTCTCAGTGACTTCATCGACAGTGATACGCAATTTAGGACCTGCGGGCCGCGGGTAAATTATGTCTACTCTATTATATAAAGCAGAATGTTTGGCGTATGTATGTATGTATGTATGTCCCCATATACAAATAAAACCGCTTGACCAATCTTGACAAAACTTGGCAGAAATGTTCATTGGGTACCAACTTAGACCGTAGTGTAACAAACGTAAGACCCTAAAAAAAAAGACCAACTCTATTACAGCTATAGTATTTTATGGATCTAGGCCATGTTTATATGTTTATTATATTATATAATAAGATTAACCTTCAAATTTGTGTTTCAAAACCATTTTTTACACACATTAATTCCTTATATCTGTGACTACAGATTTCCTGACGAACATTCTTTCACTAGACAATACCGTAATGTTACACATCTTTCCATTGCTAGATCTAAAACTCTAAGATGATAAAACTTCTCTTCACACAGATAGTTTTATACTTTAATACATGAACATACTAATTGATCAAACAACAATAAAATTGGGTTTTCTAAAGCATTTTTAATACATTCGTTTACGAAAGCTGCGAAATCGTGTTGAGATAGGCCTAGATCTATATTCATTCATGAATTGCGTACTAAAAATTATTTCGTTTAATTGTTTACTTTATTATCCCATTCATTTAACAAATCGGGTAAACCCGTTTTTAATTGTACTATTAATCTATCGCTCTTTTCATTTTTAATAGACATGTATGTATCGGCTTCTGGTAAACCCATTTTCGCCCAACTATTTTTATTTTCGTAGCGAAAGAGAAAAAAACTTGAAAGGATCATTAGCTAAGTTTAACATACATATAAATCCAATCCACTAGATTAGTAAACACAAACTTAGACCCGCAGGCCGCGGGTAATGTCAGGCTGCTAGTATACTATAAAGTAGAAAGTAAGGCGTATGTATTTATGTATGTATGTATGTGCCGAATAGAAATTAAAACCGTTTGACCAATCGTGATAAAACTTGGCATAAATGTTCCGTGGATACTAACTGGGACCGTAGCGTATGTATTGTAGCCCTAAAACAAACTTAACGACTCTATAAAAGTATTATAATTTCATCAATCTAGGCCATGTTTACCATGTTTAAATCGAACGGATCTAGATCTAATTTTTAAAACTACACTTTGCACAAATAGTTTTTTACGTTGACAAATGAAAATACAAAATATAGTCTATTAATGTCATTATTTAATAAAATTAAGCTTTAAAATTGTATTTCAAAAGCATTTTAAAATAAATTCGTTCCTTACATACTAATTATAGTCCATTCATTTCATATTTTAATTAAATTAACATTTAAATTTGTTTTTCTAAAGCATTTTTTCATACATTCTTTCGCTATAGCTGCAAAGCCGTGTTAATAATCATATTAATAGTTCCATTCATGAGTTGCGTAAATCTAATTTTAAAAAAAGGTCACGCATGCGCAGATTAGTCTAGATCTAAATGCATCTCTAACTCAAGATTTAGATCTTATTCAAAGATAATAGATACACTTTATACCTTAACACATGAACATACAAAATTAAGTCTATTCATTTCATTTCATTCATACTATTGCTATAACTTAGCCAAATAACCTCAACGAAAGGATTATAAAATAGAATGTTTAATAATCAAAAAGAAACTAGATCTAGAGCCACACTAATCACATCACAAGCGTCCTTGTTTTCATCTCTAATCATCGGCCATCTTGCTTCCTCTATCCTCTCGTGTCCCTGTCCCTGTCTCATGGTGCACAGTTTCGCACCTAATGAAAGAGTCACAACACTATGTTTACATTCACGCATTCCGCATTCGCTTTACTTATAAAATTATTATTTCGCCACAAGGGGGAAAACTCGAGGTGGACCGTTATATCGGTTTGAAAATGTTTCATTATCGAAAAATTAATTTTGTCAGATTGTTATACGAATGAAAATTTTTCCATGAAGTCAAAGGAAAAATAATGACACACTTACGTCACTGGCTTATTGCAGTTCACTAAAACATTCAAACGTTTAAACATGAACAATTTTCAATGAACCACCAATAGACCTAATTGAACATTTGCTCGTTGTCAACGAATAATCGTGCGTTGCCGCCTCTTTTGGTTTAACCATAACGTCGGAAAAACGGAAGTCATGTTCTGAAATTCACCCAATAGAATCTACTCAGCCCCAAAGATCATCGTCAATGGACACACGTGGTAGGCAACTTCAAAAATCTGGAAAGCATAGTATCATATGACGCATTGCTTTTAAGGGAGGTTGGTTGATAAGCGTCTGATCAGGGCCAGTAGTACTTTTGGATGCCTCCAAGCAAGAGTGTGGCGAGTTAAATCGTTTCGCCTTCCAACAAAATCAGTGTCTACCAAGCTGTAATTCTCTTTACCTCTCCACTTGGATCTTAGGCATGGGTATTTGGCAGAAAGCTACTAAGACTTCTTGAACGCTTTCACCAAAGATGTTTGCACACCACCATGGCCATACGGTGGCAAGACCGCACTACAAACAGCGATGTTCTAGCGAAGGCCGGTATGAACTTCTTATAGTCCGACAGTTACGCTGGGCATGGCACGTATCCCGTATGAGGCTCTTACATCAGCCAAAGGCTTTTTAGTGAGCTTAAAGGTGTTCGGCATAACAGAGGTGCACGAAGGGAGACGCTTCTTTACAATACTAAGGCAATGCTTTTAAGTCTCTAAGGGAAAAATTCTCTATTTTAGTTTGTTACAATGTGTATGTTTTACCCATAGGCTATATATATATAGTCTATGGTTTTAACCAATAATTTATTAAATGAAAGCTGACAATGCCGTTTTTTTATTGCGTGAAAGATTAGCGTTTACCATATTAATTGACATCCCAAAATGACAATTTTGTCTATTTTAAGGACATTTGAATAATTTCAGAATTTGCCAGGACTTGTTCGTATATTTCGCGATTTCAGGAGATTTCCTACCTTGAAAATAAGGAGACCACGGGAACCCTATTATAAGTTATAATGGTTTAATTTAATAATTTACACCTAGAATTAGCGCGAGGCTAAAGGAAGTTCGGGGCCCACTGCGGCGCATAGGTTGCAGTAGCCTAAGGCCGGCCCTGATGATATCCAGCTCGAGGTCAATGAATTTTCACTACCCTGTCGCCTCTTTTGGTTTAACTATAGACGTAAAACGGAAGTCATGTTCCAGAATTCACCCAATAAAATCTAATCAGCCCCAAAGATCACCGCGAATAGACATTCATCCCTTAACGTGGTAGACAACTTCACATATCTGGGAAGCATAGTATCAAATGACGCATTGCCTAAAACTAGGAAGGTTGATATGTGATCAGGGTTAGTCGTGCTTTTGGACGACCCCAAGCGAGAGTGTGATGACATAAATCACTCCGCCTGACTACAAAAATCAGTGTCTACCAAGCAGTGGTTTTCTCAACCCCTCTTAGTGGATCTGAGACATGAAAACTTATAACACAGCACTACAAACAGCGATATTCTTGCGAAATGGTATGAACTTCTTATAGTCCGACAGTCACGCTGGGCAGGGCACTTATTGCGTATGGGGGGACGAACATATACCAAAGGCAATCTTTTTTTTTTAGTAAGCTCAAAGTTGGACGACGTAACAGAGCTGCCCCACAATAATGCCTCTTTAGAATACTAATGCAATGTGTTTAAGTTTAAGTCTGTTAGGGGAAAAAAAAGCGCTATTTTACTTTGTTACAAGGTGCACAGTTTACTCTATAACGTAGAGATTTTGTATCACTTGATGCATCGTACTAAAGACTTAATGAATATACTAATTACAATATTAAATGTCAGAACGTAACCATTTTAGAAGTTACTCTGCAAAGACTTTCTTCCAAGCCAATAATAGCCCAATAGTTTTACGCAAAAGATACAATGTAAAACAATACGATTTGAGCTGTGGTTTTCTATACAGTTGGGGGGACTTAAAAGGCTTTCTATTCTAGTTGCCATGTACAATTACATTGAGAACTAACAGAACGAAAAAGAAACCCTTTAAGATTGATAGTCTTTACCCGATCGTTCATTTTCGTAATAACAAAATATTTCCAAAATGTACATGAATAGTTCAACTTTTTTTCCAATTCACCCCAGAGATGGGCCAAACTGAAAGAAGCTGGAGTCTGGAGTTTATGTATATAATACAGACGTTACTTCAAAAAAGATAATTACGTCCTACGCGTCATGCATTTAGTCATGCATATTAACCCTAACCCTAAAAAAGGAGAGCTATACAAGGTGGTCCGCAAGAGAAGAAACTACGTCGGCAGTTTCCTTGCATCTCGACAAAATCATCAAGCTGTTGCAGAAATTTTCTGAATCAACAGCTGAAAGAATGGACACTAGAAGCATTGCACAGAATCTTCTTCATGCAGTGGAAAATTAAGAATTTTTTGCCTGTCTGGAATTCTAGTCAAGCTCCTGCACCAAATCGATATAGTACAGAAGAAACTACAAAATTCTGGACAGTACGTACGGGTAGCTGCTGAAGAAATTAAAACCTTTTCATGCTTTCTGCAAAATGGTGAGAAACTGATCACCCAATCCATCGAAAGAGTAAACGAAGGTAGTGAATGCTATGGATTTCCTGTAATCAAAACAGCCAGAAGAAAGAAAAGACTTGATGGGGAGTTGAGTTCTGTCAATAGAACTGCAATTCAAACTTGTTGCGACAGAAGTGCTGGACAGACTTTATATGGAGATGTAGGACAGATTCGAAAGGCTGGAAAATCATGTGGACATCTTTGGGTTTTTTCTTGGAGTCTATGGATGATGACACGCTAATGAAAAACTGTGTTCCGTTTTCCTGTTTGATGAAATACAGGCAAATCGCTTATTCAATGATGTCATTGATGCACAAACACTTTTCATCAACAAACCAGTGCCTCAATCGCCAATTGACATATTGAGAAAGCTGACTTCATACGGTAATGATGTGTGCTCAAACCTTACAATATCCGTTCGAATACTGCTAACTCAGGCCATTGCGTCATGTGAGAGATCATTCTCAAAGCTCAGCTACTACACCTAATTAAATTAACGCAAATTGCGTCTTCAAGAATTGATGAAAGCTGCGCTATGAAATAAAGAATAATTTACTAAGCAACTAATTCAATAGGTGCGATTTTGTCACTTGTGCATTATTTCGTCAATAAACAACGGTATTATTTATTAAAAGAGTCTTAATGATTATTTTTTGTTAATGTTACTGATATACCGTACCAATTTGAATGTAGGGTTATATATTTATCAAGTACATTATCTCATGTTATGATGTCGAAGGTCAACATTCAAGGGGCCCCAAAGAGGTCATTCCCCCGGGGGAGGGGGGTCGAAGAGGCGATATTTGTACAATAAGAAGTTATTTTGGAAACTTAAGAAGAAAAAAAAAAGCGGCACGCGAGGGTTTTTCCTTAAGCGCCGACTGTTTCCTGACCTCGCGGGTTGTTTGTAATATTGGTTTCGAGTCGAATAGTCCGCCCTGTAAGTAGATCTAGTAATTAGAATGTCGATTTTAAAATATGTGTTTCCTAGGCGGCGTTAAGAAGAGGTTAAGCGATTGATTGGTGGTTATGCATTTAAGATGATGAAAACTAGCATAATGCAAATGTAAAACGTCAGACAATCTTGAGACATGAAAAAGTATAGACGTTATTTTGTGGTGAGCTAGATTTCGTTTAAATATCAGTAAATTTCATCAATATTAGATCTCTATTTCAAATTAAATCTGTGAAAATTGTAATACCAATTATATTGTTTTTTTGTTCACATAGGAAGTTTGTTCAAGATATTTTTAAAGCTTATTTAGTAAAATATAAAACGTCTTCATTGGTTCAGTTGTACTAGCTGTTTGTAGCGACAAGTCAACGACCATCTAACAACAAGGAGAGGGGGCGGCGATAAAATGTTTTATTTTCAGTATAATTTATTTGAATATTAGTAAAATTACATGTTCGAAAATTAAAATCTCTTAAGTAGGAGACAGCGTTTTATCTTCTAATAATATCGTTTTAAATGTAAACATTTTAAAACGTCTCCGCTTGTGCGATTCTTCTGGATTTTTTTTTGGCCTCAGAATAGTCGAATTTCTTCTGCCTATTACACTTTATAATAGTGACGACTTTTGTGTGACAAAAAACCTCCGCGACAGAAACGTCTTATTTAACACGAAGAATATTGTTAAAAAGATCACGCCCATTACAGACATGTATTCCTACCTGGAATGTCCCTCGCATAATACTATTGGCCATGGCTGCCTCTTTATTATTAGATTTAATATGGCCATCGACTTTTTTTTATTAGGATGAATAGTGCGTTCTGAAAGAAAACACATCAATATTAGCCTATTAGACATTCTCTCTTCTTACTAAGAGAAAAAAGCCAGGAGACGCTTAGCCCGAGTCCCTCCCGGAATCAAACCACTTGCCGACTTGATCGAAAATCTGCCGCATCTTCATTTCTATCTCGATGAAGAAACTTTTACAACGCTTACAATTTATGTAGGCAACACTATTTCGGAAAAAAACAACTGACATATATATATTATATAGGTTTCTGAAAATGACTCATTTTAGGTAAATTTCATTACCTAAATTTGGATTCTATAAATAGTGTTAAAAATATAAATGAAAAATAAAACCTATAAAATGTGTTATAATTAAAACAGTTTCCTTTCTTTTTCACTACATTCTTTACAAAAAATGCTAAGTTAAAAATAAAAAAAACATCTTAGAGGGACTGGGGATACGACAACGATGCGAATATGAAAAGAAAAAGGAATGGTACCAAAATGGATTTAAATCAAAGAGCGCTTTAGATACAGTGTTCATCTCAGTCTTAATGAATTTTTTTTTTTTAAAAGGGGGGTGGGGCGGCATTTTTAACTTCGCACGCAGGCGGCCACAACCCTCGCGGCGGCCCTGGTCACATAGATCTAGATCTAGACTAATCTTGGATAGAGTTCATCCTGCACGTGCTGAAGGCATCGCACTGCGCATGCGTGATCTTTTTTATTAGATTACGCGATTCATGAATGAAACTATTAGAATGTATCTCAACACGGCTTCCCAGCTTTAGCGATCGAATGTATGAAAAATGCTTTAGAAAAAAAAATTGAATGTTAATTTGATTAAAATATGAAATGAATGGACTATAATTAGTATGTTCATGTGTTAAAGTATAAAACTAGAGAAGTTCTATCATCTTAGAGCTGAATTAGAGTTTTAGACCTAGGAATAGAGAGATGTGAAACCTTTCAGTTAATGTATAATGAAAGTATGTCTGTCAGGAATTCTAAATTCGCAGATGTAAGGAACGAATTTATGTAAAAATGCTTTTGAAACACAATTTTGAAGCTTAATTAATATTAAATAATGAAATCAATAGACTATATTTTGTAGTTTTCATGTGTCAAAGTAAAAAACTATCTGTGCAAAGTGTAGTTCTTAAAATTAGATCTAGATCTAAATCCTTTCGATCTTTTCTTATGTCAACATGGTAAACATGGCCTAAATTTATAAGATACTATAACTTTTATAGAGTCGGACAACTTTTTTTTTTAGGGTCGTAAGTTTGTTAAGCAAAGTCATGTCTAAGAAATCATCAATTAAATAAAGCGAACTTAAGTAAACAAAGCCATCAATGGTTATACTTGAAAGAATTTTAGATTGTTCTCTTCTTAGATATTGCTTTATACCCCAAGACGTTATGTGGGGAAAAAATTTTACAGATTCCAGTTGTGAAATGTTTGAATAAGAAAAAGAGGATAAAACAGGAGATAATTCAGAGAAAAGTGTGATCCTGTTATCGGGATGTGCGTTCATTTCTAGAAGAAAACGCCCATCTTTAGTTGATGGTACTAGACATCTCAGTGACCTAAATCTAAAACTGCATGACAAAGAGCAAATGTAAATAATAACAATAATATAATCTTTATTGTCCGTAAGGAAATTCGTCTTACAATTTGTGCATTACACCAAACATAACATTATAACTATAAAAAGATATCACTAATTCAAAATGAAGTTTAAACTATTAATCTTGCAATAAAAAAAATGGAGTCGATTCCTACATTTAAAAGAACAAAATATTGGAGGTCACGGAAATTCTACAGAATACATTAAAGAGTTGGTTTCAATGATTCAGTTAATGGGGAAGACAGCATGCTTGCATTTTAAATAAAAAAATTCAGTTCCTAAGCGAAATATTCTAAAGATTACATATTGTTACGTATTTCTAAATCTTCTGGCTAAATGTACTAGTAGACACACAAATAAAAAAACACTGTAAAGAACTTGACGACTAAACTTTCAGCTTCATATAACTTTATTGACTTTTAACTCTAACAATTTGTTACTGTAACATGTAGCGTAGAAGACTGTACAATATCTGTCAGTTTACAGTTAGCTATACTTCGTTGCAATTCATCTCTTCACTTCGTTGCAATTCATCTCTTCACTTCGTTGCAATTCATCTCTTCTCAACTTGCATCGAGCCGTATTCTACAGAACAGACCAACGACGCACTTCCCAGTGTCGCTCCAGGTCTCCCAAGCTGAACCAAGTCGTACTCAAGTCTACCGAATCAGAGCCGCACACGTCTTACATCGACTGTATCGACTGTAACGGCTCAAGTCCACTGTAGTTCGCTGACTTTAAAGACAGTAGTCCACTCCAGTTAACTCTACCCTAGTTAACTTGCATCGAGCCGTACACATTTCTCTTCCACTAGAGCCGCACACGTCTTACATCATCTGTATCGACTGTAACGGCTCACTCACGACTGACTTTCACATTAACTTTCTGGCTTATTTAGAGTCCCTAATCGCTCCTCCAAAGTTGCACAAACACTGCTAGTATCATCTGGAATAACACGTGAGGAAACATCACATCATGTCTTTGTTTATGCATGTAGATTCCAGAAAACACTCGCTGCAGTGTCATCTTGCCGGGGTTACAAGTTGTGACCTCTATCTGTCACTGGACATTTTGCTAGTACCTTCTAGAACAACACATAAGGACATGTCACATCCTGTCTTTGTTTATACGCGTAGATTCAAGAGAACACTGGCTGTTCTGCGATCTCGCTGGGGTCACACGTTGACCTCTACTTGTCACTGCTAATTTGTAACAATATGGAACTTTTTAATATGAAAAAAAAATATTTTGAAATTGAAATTCAATGAACTTGCCTCAATACCAACTGTATATAAAATGATACACTTAGGGCAATCGTTGCCATGTGACCTACAGAACTTGAAAAATGTGCCCATAGTTAGGCCTGTCAAACACTGATGGGAGCAAGCATTTTCATTCGTAAAAATGATCAAAAACAAACTTAGGTCACGAAATTAAATCATAATATTACAGATTTGGTGAAAGCAAGGCAAATCTAAGAGAATCGCTAAAACTAGTTATACAATTTAATCATAAGCTAGTTTTATATGTATTGTCATACATAAATAATAAATTTTAAATTACAATTGCAAACTAAAAATGTTACCGAAGGAAACTCTACAGCAGGCATGTCAAACTCATTAAGGTGTATGGGCCACATTACAAACTTACTATGACCTGAGGGGCCGCAGCCAAAAAAATCAGTTGCAAAACAGCCTACTAGTTTTATGTAAATTAGAAATAATGCAATAGAATACAATAATTTATGGCATACTTGTCCCTTAGTTAAATTTGTAGTACTATTGGCTAATTTAAAAATACTTTGATTACTCATTATTTTCTTTGTCCTAATGCTTGACATCTTTTCTGGGATACCATTTTATAAATGTCAGGTTGAAATTTGTTTGCCACTGACGCTTTCTTCACAGATGAAAAATTTTGATCAGATAATCTAGAAAGGTGAGGTATTTTGTAGCTTTTATTATGGAAAAGAACTGCTCATAGAGATATGTGATTGCGAACATAGCTAGAATTCTGGCTGCAAAAATCCGCAATTCAACATACCGTTAAGGGTAAATAACTGTACAATTTTGGCACAGCCATTTCAATGTACTTCGATTTCAACTAAGAATCTGACTGCTATTCTATCAGCTCTAGTTGCACATTTCCAGCAGCATTTTCAGAATCAAATGAGAATGGATATACAATACACGAAAATTCTTGCTCTTATGTAAAGAAGTCACGAAAACGGTCATTGAAAGCATCTACTAACGATTCTAGGTGTAAGACATATTTACCAAATGTTGTAGCCGTATTTAATCTTTTTAGTTCCAGACACGTTGAGAAGTGAACAAGATTTTCTCTTCATATTTAATTTATCCACAGTCTTAATTTTGCTTGGAAGTACTTCACATGATCACACGCAGTTGTGACAATTTAGTCTTTACTTTGAAGTTTCAAATTCAAGTCTTGCAGGTGACCAGTGGGATCAACTGCTAATGCCAAATCCCGAACCCATTAGTCAGTATGGAAATGTTTAACAGGTTCAACTTTCATGTTCAGAAGCAATACGAATCTCCTCAATATTATATGTCATGAGAGCCAGCGGACTTCTGTGTTGTAGGGAACACAATCAAATTCGTGTCCAATGTCATCCAGAAACATAAACAATTGGCGAGCATTAAAACCATGGGCACGAATAAAATTGAGAAGCGACTGAAAACGGTCTTATGACATGTTGAAATTGTAATTGCTGTGCGCAGAATGTTTCTTGGTGAATGATTCACTGAAAATGAGCAAATTTAAAATTATCATCAGCCTCTCTTATTTTTGCAAGTAACTTTGCATCAAAACCATTTCATTTCATGGTTGGTGCACCATACCTTGTTAGACTAGATAGCTTTACCAAAGATAAATTGTACTGCATTATCACCTCCTGTCATTTCTCAAAAACATCCTCCTTGTTGTGGTGTTATGCATAGAACAGAACTCAAGTAGTTCCTCGTGTATGTTAAAATTCCTGTCACAGGTCCTTATGAATATAGCCCACTGTGCTACAACCTTTACATCAGTTGACTCATAGAGAGCCAATGAAAATAATTCAAAATTTATTTTGTTCTTTTATTGTTCACGCAACCTGACTGCCATTTATTCTATCTGCCACAGTGTCACTAGTTAACGCTATTTTTTTGAATGCTTTCACCTTTTCTGGACAAATTACTTCGGCTATAACGACACACTCCTTCATAAAATCACATTTATTAAATGATTTGCAATGGCTTACAATGAAGTTTGACAAAATGTAGCTTGCTTTCACTGCAGACTCACCCTCGTTGTTCAGTTTAACAAATACTATTTTTCAATTCAAATAGCTTGTCATCTCTTGTTTTCCAGCGTAATAGTTTAACATTATTTTATAATTTTTTAGGTGGCCAAGGGGCCGCATGCAAGGTGGTCGCGGGCCGCATGCGGCCCCCGAACACCCAGTTTGACATGCCTGCTCTACATGTATCGTTTGTTTGATTGTTTAGAATTAGATCCTTCCTCTACTACACACAAATGTGTATAATAAATTAAATATGTACGAATCATCATACTTTGGGAGACTATAACTTGTGAAATCTTTAGTGGCGCATCTGACTTAAAAGTGAAAAGCAAAATGGTGCACCGAAGCATTGGCCACCACCCTGGCTTAATGACATTCCACGGTTCCCTTCATTACGTATTAAAACATAAGATCATTCAATAGCGTCGACTACCTTGTATTGTTGGCCTTTCGACTGTGTTATTTGATTCGGTTTTCTGCGTGTTACCTCCGTTTTGACTTATCTGCACAAGAAACAGCGCGGAGACGCCTAATAGTATTAAGCCTGAAGAAATGTTCAGTATTACATCCGATATCCAAGATATTAGCAAAGAGACTGAGATTGTTTAAAGGGCTTTGTTAAATATACAGAAAAAGAAAAAATAACTAAAATGCTTACACATAAAGATAAAATGACTTGCAGCCATGATTATGATTATTAACTGCTTATCTTTTATTCTTGAACTCTGTGTTAAGTCGAGTAATACAATTTTTTAAACACAATCCATAAATTATTTAGTACTATGTGGTGTCTACTGTAGCTGTATTATACAGCTCTATGCATGGATCTCACTGCTTCATGGCTCACTACATATATCAATACATACATGTTCAACATTCCAATTGTTATGTTCACATACATAAGTATACAACAACGAAATTTATGTATAAACAGCTTCCTTAAGATTTTTATGTGGTCTATATGATATTATATTGTTAAAAACCTGGTGGTGGCACAGATGGGGGTAGTGGTTTGAGTGTAGTCAGCCGACGCAAATCGCCCCAGGCCAGCGCTAGATGAACGGTCAACCGTGACGAGTTACGACGGTCAGCCGAGACGAGTGTCAACATGAAGGTTTCGAGTAGGATCGGCGTTGTGAACAGAGCTCAGGAGCGTCACGAGGGATGTAGTCATATGACCACTCAGAATGGTCGAGCGACGTTCTGCCCGGTTCTAGAAGGCCAGCAGGGACCCTATATAAAGATTGAAGGTGTCGGAGTCAAGACGGTTCACGAGAGAAGGTTCACGGTAGGGGTTCAGAACACGGTTGACTTCAGCACAGTTCAACGGAGTGGTTCTGTACAGAGCATTACGACGGTTCAGTGCGGAGTACTGTCAAGTACAGTTGAGACGTCTGGCGTCTTGATCTTGGTCTGTGATCGAGTCCGACACAATGAGCCCAGTGTGTGAAGTCAGTCCTGAACTGTTGAAACCAGTGCAAGCCCGGAACGAGACGGAGAGGCCAGTGCAAGAGTTGATACGGCGGTACGGTGTTATCGAAGAGATATTTGTACAGTGTACGTGTTGCCAAATGTACAGTATTGGCTGTTATTTATTAAACTATCAAAGTGTTACGTTACTCTGGAGCCCTGAGTTGTCAAGTTCTTTACGTTGGTGGTGTATGGTGCAGTTTGCAGAGAGCCTGGATAGTGAGATTCGTAACAATATTTATTCGAAAATTGTAGACATTCTTTATAGTCTTTCCTCCTCATAAGTAAGATCTTCAGGGGAGATAACACAAAAATTATAGTAAGCTTTATTACGAAACAGTATTGTCATGATTGTTTCCCTTAAATGGATCTTCAAGTTCATTCGTTTATTCATTGAGCGTTGTTGAACTAGTGACTGACTAGTCCGTTTCGTTTCTTTGATTCAAAAGTATTGGGCCGGAAGTCGCTTTTTTCCTTTTATATGTTTGTATTGTTCAGTTCTCTTTTTAAATTAAACTGACATTATTATGTTATAATTTTAAGCATACCTGATTGAGAAAAAAATTCTGCACAAAAACACGGGTAGTTGGGATCAAACCCGATAGAGGTTATAAAAAGAAAAGACTTGAAACTAGCGCGTGAAACTACACATTTACAGTACTTTATTTGATGAGTATTTTACCCAAGATCTGTGTTGTTTTTTTAGGACTAGCTTATTTCAAGTACCCGGCATTTTCCGATACACAATTTCATACACGAAATAATTGTGGAAAAACAATTGTAGTGATTTTAAACTTTAAATAATTAGTTAAAAAGGTATTAAAAGTATTAAATTATTTCTAATCAATTTTGAATATTAGTTTGTTATCAATGTCAGTGTCTATTTTGTGTCTGTTCTAGTTTCTTAAATTTTACTGAGTAAACGGGTCGTGTTTTCTCCTAATGGGTATACCTGATTTCTCCAAGCAGCCTTTGTAAAATATTTGTCCTAAATATTGCTATGTTCATAAACGAAAAATGGCTGAATTATGATGAATGTACGTGTCAGTTCAATATATTTTATATAGCTAGGTAACTAAAAATAAATGTATAAATAGATATAAGTTTCATTTTTTTCTTTAAGACAAAGTCATATGGCAAATTTTTGTTTATATCCTTATTCTAAAAAGGAATAATAAATAGAATTATACAATAAAAATAATCACCAATTTTTTAAAAATAGTTTAGAAAGTCTAACTGATAAGATTATAAAGAGAGTTTGTATTTTTGCAAATGTACACAAGGTACACTATGTGTCAGTCCATCTCTTCTTATTGTTTAGAAATGAGTGTAAAAATGTGGACTTCGATATTTTTAGCTTGAATTTAAGAAGTTACAAACTTCAAACAACTAATATATTGCCTCTTCCATAAAACTTTGTATTTAAAAAATAAATTTACCGGCACCTTTTTTCAATGTCGGGAAAAATTATTACTTTTCTTGTATTTCAACATTAGTTGTTAATTTATTAGTAGTTGAAAGTTAGGCAATCTATCACTGAGTACCGGCACCTATATTTTTTTTTTACAAAAAAAAACCCAACCCACTTTATATAACTAAACTTTGTAAACAGCTTACTTTCAGCCGACATGCGTATTATTAACAACATCTATATGTGAAAGTCTCAATCATCTAGGGTCTTAGACAGTCACTATTTTAGACTAGATTTAAGTAGAGTCTAGATCTAGATCTAGTAGGCCTATTACTATAAAAAAAAATAATCACTCATTAGACATCATTAGTCTAGGCATTGAAAAGTAAATCTATTAATAAACTATAATAGATTTAAGTCTAAATATTAAATAAGTAGAAGTATTATGATGAATATTGTATAGATCTAGATTGACTAGATTATAGATAGAACTATAACAACATATCTAGTCTAGTCATTAAGTATAGAGTATGGTAAATGTATTACAGTATTATTAGATCTATGTCCTATGTCGATATCTAATAATCAAATAATAAACTTAAGTCTTTAGTAATATCTAGACTTTTTTATAACAGAAAGTGACTTATAGGCAATCTAGTCTCAAGATAGAATCTATACTATACTAGATCTATTCGATTTTTATATATAGATGTAGACTTAGAACTAGATAATAGATCTAAATATACTAATGGAACAAACACAAAATAGAGCAGTGAGATTCATAACAAACGAATATTCACATTTGACTAAAGTAACACCATTAGTAAAATCACTAAATTTAGAAAGCCTTCAGGACAGAAGACTCAAAAGTAAAGTAGCAATTATACATAAAACACTGAACCATAATCTTCAAATACAAAGACAAAATTTAATAAAATACTCTGAAAGACACAAAGATAAAGGCACATTCCTCGTCCCCTATGCTAGGACAAATTTGTACAAATACTCCTTCTTCCCTAGTGCTATTAGAGCATGGAATGGGTTGCCTGAGCTAGCCAGAAAAACCAGTGACTTGGCAGAATTTAAGTCATTGGTTAATATGCATGACTAAATGCATGACGCGTAGGACGTAATCATCTTTTTTGAAGTAACGTCTGTATTATATAAGATAAGATAAGATAAGATAATGGAGAGATGATATGCGGTGTTAGCTAATAGGCTAATAGCGTTGCACAAGAAACGAACCTGGGTTTTTCTAAACTCTAATACTTGGTACCTATATTAATTGTAGTATTCACTGTGGTTGTTAATTATATAACCTTCGTAACTTCTATAGAGAAATGACTTTTGTAATTTATATTGCTGAAAAATTGGGCTATTCGCGTCTGACACATATATAATTTTTATGTTCAGCAACAAAGCCTATTATGTTGCACAATTTAATGTTAGATAAAAATAATTCATACAATTATTGGATCCCGTAACAAGATATAATTATAAATTATAAATCGTATTGAAATTAACGTTTACAGTTATCGATTAATTCATTATAAATATGCATTATTCAAGAATGTTTTGGTCTAAGAGAATGAGTTTAAACACATCGGCACAATTTAGGCCATGTCGTGCCCGTAATCCTTTAAGGATCACTCTCCCTTTATATAACAAGGGCTAAATTCTATACAGTTAAATCATTAAAAACAAGGTCTATTCACAGTTAAATTATTAAAGGTTGTAATAATAATGTAATAATTCGGTAAAAATCTTATGTAAATATTATATGTTCACAATTCATAAATCAGATCTTTGTAGACAACCCCACTTCCCGGACAAAGCCCAGTACCTTCCCAGGGTCGACATTGTCGAATAGTGTTTTTAGGTTATGTGCTCTAAAAAATTTCTCCCTGACATCCTGGTATCTGGGGCAATCAACGAGTCCATCAGTAGCTGCATTTCCTTATAATTGGCCTTGAGGCCTCTACAGTTCCACTGCACAATCCTGGACTCCATAGCTTATTCTAAGTAACCTATTTGGAGCTATTAGGCCTTGGGAGGACCCCGGATGGGGTTTCCCTTTATTCCAGTGACCTTGGTATTTTTAGTCTTGGGTTTGGATGGAGAGGAGGACAACCCCCTTTTGGAGGAAGTCTTTCTCTCTGGAGAGGGGAGATCCCTCTGGTTAGAGCGGAGGTTATTTCATCCCTCACCTCGCGCATCCTCTCCGCTTTGATTTCTCCCCTCAGGGAGTTGGTCAACCTCTAATTCAGTAGAGGTTGGGGTAACTGGCTGGTTTCTCTGAGGAGAACCTGTGTCAGACATGATGTCTCCGGGTTCTCCCGGAGTGTTGGTTTTGTCATGCTGCTCAGTCTCCATGCTCTCATCAGCGAGCACAGAGAACCTGTAGAGAATCTGAGACTCCTGTAGCTGTCTGCTTACAAGAAACATTTCTGAAAATAGCATCAGTTTCCGAAGCTACAGTGCTTAAAGCAAGAATGATGAGGATGCAGAGAGAGCATTAGGTAGAGTCTGTATCCTTGTGAAGGACAGCATCCCCCATGAGGATATCTTCCTCCAACATGATTTATGCATACTTAATGATGCATCACCGACCTACTTGCACCTAGGAACTAGATCTCTCACGTGCATTGACCTCACCGTCTGCGTCCCCGGACTTCTGGACGATTTTAAATGGTCTGTTAGCAGTGATTTACGGGGAAGTGATCACTTCCCAATCATCATTACTAACAATCTTCCCTCATTTGGACGTCCTCAGCGGTGGAAACTGATTGGAACAATTCTAAAGAAGATGCTACGAGGATTTCACAGAAAATATCATTGATGAACAGAACCCAGCTGATACCTTTGCTAGCAAGCTACTTGATATTGCCCGGTAGTTGTTCCCCTAACCTCGGCAAATCCAAAACGGCCTAGCAAACCATGGTTTGATACAGCTTGAAAAAAGTGCTATTGGCGAGAGGAAAAAACGACTGACTGCATTTATAAAGAATCCTTCCCAGGAAAACCTAAAGCTATTCAGGATAGCTAGAGCAAAGGCTAGACAAACCATACGGTCAGCCAAAAGGAATTCCTGGAGGAATTTTGTCGGCAGTCTGGATGCCAAAACTTCTGCTAGAGCGGTTTGGAAGGCAGTAATGCGAATCAAAGGGAAAGAATCAAATGCAATAGGGCATTTGAAAAACCAAGGACGAACTGTTACGTCCCTCAGAGAAGTAGCTGACTGCCTTGCATCCTCAATAGCAGATAAATCTTCCACTGCACACTACACGCCAGAGTTCCAAAAAGTCAAAATCAGGGAGGAAAGACACCCCATTGACTTCAGATCTGAGAACAATGAAGATTTTAACAAACCGTTCTCGCTTGAGGAACTGAAGGACTCGCTGGACAAATCACATGACACAGCGCCAGGAGAAAATGAAATCCATTATCAGTTCCTCAAGCATCTTCCCGAACCCTCATTGGCAACCCTGCTAAAAATCTATATCTGTGTGTCGCAAACCGGCGCTTTCCCAAACAGCTGGAGGAAAGCCACAGTTATACCGATACCCAAACAGGATCTGACCCAGCTAACTATCGCCCAATAGCACTTACAAGCTGCATCTGCAAAACCATGGAAAGGATGATTAACACTAGGCTGGTCTGGTACCTTGAGAAAAACTAGGTAATCTCCAACTACTAGTGCGGATTCGGCAGAGGCGGACAACAACTGACCACCTGGTAAGGCTGGAAGCTTTCAACAGAAATGCATTGCTAAGACGAGCTGCATTTTTCGACGTAGAAAAGGCCTACGATACAACCTGGAAACATGGCATTCTACGTAACCTGGAGCTTATGGGGCTTAAGGGACACCTTCCCTGCTTTGTGAGGGAATTCCTAAAGGACCGGGAAGTTCAGGTTCGAGTGGGAAACTCCGCTCTGACACTTGTGACCAGGAAATGGGTGTACTCCATGTCAGCATTCTCTCAGTGGCCCTGTTCAACATAAAAATAAGCAGCATTATAAATGCTCTGTCCTCTGGCATAGAGTGCTCTCTATGGCAAAAACATGAACACTTTAGAAAGAAAATTACAGTTATGTTTAAACAAAATTCAAAATTGGGCAAACGATAATGGTTTTAAATTTTCGGACTCCAAAACAGTTAGTATGCATTTTTGTAATTTAAGGAGACTCCACCCAGACCCTGAACTATTTATACACAAAAAGAAGATCCCTGTTGTGAAAACTACAAAATTTTTAGGCTCACCCTAGATTCCAAATTTAATTTTCTCCCCCACATTAAGGAACTTAAGAAGAAATACCAAAAGTCATTAAACATACTTAGAGTACTCAGCCATACGGACTGGGGAGCTGACAGAGATACCTTGCTGCTGCTATATCGGAGTCTAATTCGATCCAAGCTAGACCATAATATATGGAGCAGCAAGGAAGTCTTATCTAAAAATACTGGAACCAATACAAAATGCTGCCCTGCGCCTCTGTCTCGGCGCGTTTCGCACAACACCAATTCCAAGTCTCCATGTGGAGGCTGGAGAACCCCCATGGACATAAGAATGAAAAATCTTGCAATGCAGTACATACTCAAGCTAAAATTCAAATCCACGAACCCTGCTTTCGACTCCATATTCAATTCTACAAATGCTGAACTTATCATTCGAAGGCCCAACGTTATGCAGCCGTTGGGACTTCGAATGAAAGAATCCATCAAAAATTTAACCCCACCCATTGACCAAATTTCAAAAATAGAAACCCCACAGAATCTTCCTTGGCTAATGAATAAACCCAAATTAAATTTATCCCTTCTTAATTTCAAAAAAAGAAAATACAGACCCAAGCATACTACAAGTCCACTTTAGGGAACTGCAAGAGAGCTTCGGAGATTGTGGCACCATCTACACTGACGGATCCAAAATGGATGGAAAGGTCGCGTGTGCCTGCTCCTTTCGAAACAAAATAATCTCCCGTAGACTTCCTGATGGATGCTCCATCTTTTCGGCCGAATTGTATACACTATCGCTCGCACTTGTGGCCGTCAAAGCATCAGAAAGAAGGAAATTTATAATCTGCTCTGACTCCAAATCTGCATTGCAAGCTCTGGGGTGGATGAAGACTGACATTCCTTTGGTGCATAAGTGCCTAAAGCTGGCCATAGGGATGTCACCTTCATCTGGGTCCCCTCCCATGTGGGCATAGAGGGAAACGAAGTTGCAGACAGAGAAGCAAAAAGAGCCCTAAATCAAGCGGTGTCAGGAACCCGAATTCCCTGCTCGGAACTGAGACAAAGTATTGTCTCTGCCACCTATCGAGAGTGTCAGGACCGATGGGAGGCTAAGACTCACAACAAACAGGCAGATTGTGGCGAATGTTGGGTGGCAGCCCACATCTAAGGGTCTGACAAGGCGTGATAGCACAACCTTGTCCAGACTTAGGATTGGCCACACCTACATCACGCACTCTTTTGTGCTGAAAAAAGAGGAGCCCCCACTTTGTGAGTATTGTGACTCTCGCCTCACCGTGGAACATATCCTCATTGACTGCCCCAGATACCAGGATGTCAGGGAGAAATATTTTAGAGTCACTAACTTAAATACACTATTTGACAATGTCGACCCTGGGAATGTACTGTGCTTTATCCGGGAAGTGGGGTTGTCTACGAAGATCTGATGTATGAATTTGTGAACATGTACTATTTACATAAGATTTTTACCAAATTATTAAATTTTTACTACCTTTACTATTTTAACTGTGAATAGACTTTATTTTAATGATTAAACTGTATAGAATTTAGCCCTTGTTATGTAGGAGAGGGTAGTCCCTAAGGGACTGCAGGCACGACATGAATTGTGCCGATGTGCCTAAAATCAAATCAAATCCTAGCAATAGATCCCTAATAACATATTTTACAGAGTGGTCTAGATCCTAGCATATATCCCTAATAACATGTGTTACAGCGTGGCCGACATCTTAGCAATAGATGCCAAATAACATATGTTACATTGTGGCCTACATTCTAGCAATAGATGCATAGAAACGTATATCATAAACTGGCCCACAGTCTAGCAATAGAAAGTTGGTTAGAATCACTTATTAAAAAGTGGCCCACAGTCTAGCAATAGAAAGTTGGTTAGAATCACTTATTAAAAAGTGGCCCACAGTCTAGCAATAGAAAGTTGGTTAGAATCACTTATTAAAAAGTGTCCAACAGTCTAGCAATGGAAAGTTGGTTAGAGTCAAATATTAAAATGTAGTGTATAGTCCAGTAGTACAAAGCTGGTTAGGGTCAAATATTAAAAAAATATTTGCAACTTAAATAACCCCTAACCCTAACCCCTTAAATAATTGTTTACGCAATTTCTCCATCACGCATTCTACGATCAAGTCGATACTTAAAACGATATTTATTAAACTTAACATAAGAGGAATCAACAAACAAATATACACAAGTAGTCAATTAATTATTGGTAATTAATTATATTGTTTGATATCGAATAATTGTACATTATTGGTAGATGTTGTTTTAAGAACGGACTTATTCCCCTTTAAGTTTTGTTTTGTCTTTTTTAAGAAAGGATTTTTTAATATTTTGCTTGTCTTTTTTTAACGTACTCTTTTTTTCTTTTGCTTGTTAAAATGTTTCATTGAATAATCTTGCATAATGTTAGACCCTTTACAATTTGCTTACCTGAAGGATAAACGCCAGAAGACGATGCCATCCTATCACTGGCGGATCCAGGGAGGGGGGCGATTGAGGCGATCGCCCCCCCCCCCACACGGCCAACTCCCCACCCCCGAAGTGGAAGGGGGTGGCGAACGAATTTTAGTAAAGAAATCACACAATTTGTATACGAATTTATTAATAATAATATATACTAATTATTTATATTGCAACTTGTTTTTAGATTATTTCGCCCCCCCCCCCCTCTAGTATGTTGGCCGGTTTGGTGGGATGGGGAGGTGGCGATGGCATCAATCCCGCCCCCCCCCACCATAAACTTTCAAGTGTGGGTGCGGTCCAATGTATTTGTAGAAATCACAGCTTGTTAACAGAATCAATTAAATATCTATATAATTAAAACTTGTTTTTGATATTTCAACCATAAAACTTGTTTTTGATATTTTAACCATAAAACTTGTTTTTGATATTTTAACCATAAAACTTGTTTTTGATATTTTAACCATAAAACTTGTTTTTGATATTTTAACCATAAAACTTGTTTTTGATATTTTAACCAATCTTTATATTATGTCCTTCCCCTGTTTGTCAATTGGGTGGGGTGGGGGGGACGATTACAAATCGTAAATTACATTTACTGCCCTTCCCACCTAAACCCCTTGAGTGGAGGGGGCGGTTCTACTTTTATTTAGAAATCATAGTTTGTGAACAAAATTAGTTGAATTACTATATAATTTTTTTTATTTTGGCGCTACAAGTCTAGTATCTTAGCCGATTCGGTGAGGTGGGGGAGGGGCGATGGTGTCTACTACCCTCCCCATTCTAGTCCTCTAAGGGAGGGGCGGCCCTATTTTTATGAAGAAATCATAGTTTGTGAACAAAATTAGTTGAATATAATATTAATAATAGATAAATTTCAAAGCTAAAAATACTTACACCTTAAAGTATAAAGGTGGCTGGAAGGAGCTAGCTAGATTTTATACATTTTTCCTTAATATTGTGCATTTTATATTTTTAAAAAAAAGGGTGATTGTTTTTAACTTTTCAAAAGATCAAATATTAAAAACTTCTTCAGATAAAGTCATTAAAACTAGCTGATTTTCTGTATTATTTATCTCTGAATATGTGTACCAAATTTGACACATTTATCTCAATTAGTTCTAGAGATTTTAGAAATATTCTACAGGGGGGTCACAAAAAATGCATTCACTCAAAAACAGTGAATTTGTATTTTAAAAAATGTAAAATCGTGTTTACCATGCATCATTAAAATGCTTTTTTCAATAAAAAATGCTATTTTTTAGAAACATTTTTGTTGAGGTTTATAAAATACATGTCCAACTATTTAATTACACCAATATTGAAAAATCGATTTTTTAACCCAAAATCGACTTTTTCACACTCCAGTAAACCCCTTAATGTCAGTATAATAGTAACAATTAATATGAGTTCTGATGTTCTGAACCCAACTATTATTTTCTTAGTCGCCTTTTTCTAACCTTTACTTGTACTGATATTTTTCTATTGTATAAAAAAAAATGTGGGACTATAACTCACAATATATACTTCAATCCTAAAAATGCCATGTAACACAACTAAGTTACAAACATGCCTATTGAACAAAATATATCACTTACTAATGATGTTTATTTAATCTTTTTTTTGGAATAATTTTTTTTTTCGGCGGCGATCCTCGAAGTCTTAATCTAAATATTTGGGGCATTTTATCTTTTCAAGGAACAAATCGGTTGTATTTGCATTGTTGTAAGGGCTTATAAATTCATATTAGAATATTTTTCAAGAAAACATTTTCTGAAAAGGTCCTTTTTAATAGGATGAATAATGAAATGTAAATGTCAGGAGAATGCGTTTCTGCAGTGAAGAATGCAAGAAAACGCTTTTTGCATAGGGGCTTTCACCCGGACCCCACTGGGGGAGCGCTATAAGCTTATTGCGCTCCCCCAGACACCTAGCTGTCAAGTTAAAGGCCACAACATGACTGGGTTTTTTTTTGGGGGGGGGGGGGTTCGCCGAAGGTTGAGAAACAGTTTGTTTTTTTATATTCTCATACAACATCAAACCCCTAGCTGTCAAGAGACACGCCTCAACATGACTGAGTCTTTTTGTGTGTGCATGTGTGTGTTTTGTTCTCGCCAAAGGTTGAGTAACACGTCTTACTTTTTAATTCTAATATATATATATATACATATATTTATAAATATATATATTTATATATATATTTATATATATATATATATATTTATATACATATATATATACATATATTTATAAATATATATATATATATATATAATATATATATATATATTTATAAATATATATATAATAAGTATATAAATATATATATATAATAAGTTTTAATTATATAGATATTTTATTGATTCCGTTAACAAGCTGTAATTTCTACAAATAAATTGGACCGCCCCACCACTCAAAAGTTTAGGGGGAAGGCGGGATTGATGCCATGGCCACCTGCCCATCCCACCAAATCGAGTGGGGGGGGGCGGTCCAATTTCTTTGTAGAAATCACAGCTTGCTAATAGAATCAATTTAATATCTATATCATTAAAACTTGGTATTGATTTTTTAACGATCTTTATATTATGTCGTTCCCTGTTTGCCGATTGGGGGGGGGGGGGCGAATACCTCTACTGCCCTTCCCACCTAAACCCTTTGAGTGGGGGGGGGGGGTGGTCCGTTTTTATGGAGAAATCATAGTTTGTGAACAAAATTAGTTGAATTAATAAATACAATTTATATTATGTCGCTCCATTTCTGGTATTTTGGCCGATTCGGTGGGGTGAGGGGGGGGGGGCGATTGCATGTACTGCCCTCCCCACTCTAGCCCTCTGAGTACTGGGGGGGGGGCGGTCCTATTTTTGTGGAGAATCATAGTTTGTGAACAAAATTAGTTGAATATCTATATAATATAAACTACGTATTGATATGTGACACATTGTATATTATGTCGTACCACAATCTAATCTCAAATTGTATCATTAGTAAATTTAAATGAAAAAGGGTTGTATCAGGTGGGAGGGGCGATACATGCAATCGCATTTCCCCCATCGGACAAATCAATAACTTTTCTTTTTGTATTATAGTTAAGAAATTACAAAATTTAAAATATCGCTCACTAATATAATTTATATATGCTTTAAATTAAATTATTATATTAAGTCGCCCCACCCCTATTCTTTAATGCCAAATGCAATCTTTAGCAGAAATTATTAAAGGAGCGAGGATTAATCGTTTTCACTCTACCGCCCATCCCATTTCCAGACAGAGTTTATTTACATGAATTTATCATAATTTTTTTTAAGTAAGACTTTGCATTGGAAAAGTTAGAATTCAAACGAAATTTTTCAGTATAAGAGCCATGATTGAGATGAGTTATAAACTAAAATAATGTTTGCATAGTCGCCTTTTACCAATCTTTACTCAATCTGATATTTTTCTAGATAAATAAATTGGGACTATAACTCACAATTTATACTCATATGTTATTGAATACTATTTATTGAATAATTTTTTTTTTCGGCGGCAATCACCAAAGCCAATATCTAAATATCCTATCTTTTTAAGGAACAAATCGGTTTTATTTGCAAAGTATTAAGGGCCTATTAATTCATATTAAAATAATTTTCATGTACAACATTGTTCAAAAGGTCCCTTTTTAATAGTATGAATAATTAGCTTCGAACTCCATTGATGAATAGTGAGCTGTAGATGTCAGGAGAATACGTTTCTGCAGTGAAAAAAAGAAGAAAACACTTTTGGCGTCGGGGCTTAGCGCCGAACTCCATTGATGAATAATGAGCTGTAGAAGTCAGGAGAAGGCCCTTCTGCAATAAAGAATGCAAGAAAACGCTTTTGGCGTCAGGGCTTCGCCCCGAACTCCATTGATGAATAAAGAGCTGTACTTGTCAGGAGAATGCGTTTCTGCTTTGCCCCGAACCCCACAAGAGAACCTTATAGCGCTGCCCCAGTTGTTTTGTTTTTCGCCGAAGGTTGAGAAATGCTGCTTTTTAAAAATTCTCATATATATATATATATATATATATATATATATATATATGTGTGTGTGTGTGTGTGTGTGTGTGTGTTTGTGTGTGTACTATACGCACGTTTATGCATAGGGTTAGGGTTTACTGGGCGTTAGGGTTAGGGTTTGGAAAAAAAATCGAACCCCCCCCCCCCCTGGATCCGGAAAGACTATATTATTAGGAAAGACTATATTCTTAGGAAATACTATATTATTAGGAAAGACTATATTTCTAAAATATTGTAAAGTAAAACAAATAGTTTAGTTCCATTTTTATATCACTCTTATATTTTTAGGCATTCAGTCCAAAAACAAGTTTTAGTAATGCTAGCTGTAACTAGTGACTATGGGATCTTCGTTCCCCCGCCAAAACAAAGGCCCACTTTAAAGTATTACTTCTAACCATGAGGTTCCTTTCACGTATAAGTGAAACGCGATCACCGGAACGTGGACAGTTCCCACCAGAGAAGGAATTATAGTTCAGACATTTTATTAGCAGCATTTTGAAGTAGATTTTTTTCTGTTGTGTTTCAACAAGTAGAGAACAAACAAGTTTGAGACTCTGATTTAAACAAAACCAAAAAACATTCTATAACAATAGCTTAAAAGAAACTATAACAATAGTTTGGAACAGCAATTAACAATAGTTTAAAAGAGGCTTTACGAATACTTTAAAACAGACTTTATCAATTGTTTGAAACAGACATTAACAATAGTTAAAAACAGACTTTAACAATAGTTTGAAACAGACTTGAACAATAGTTTGAAACAGACTTGAACAATACTTTGAACACACTTTAACAATAGTTAAAAACAGACTTTTACAATAGCTACAATATTTTAAAACAGACCTTCACAATAGTTACATTAGTTTGAAACAGACTAACAATAGTTTAAAACAGACTTTAATAGATATAACAGATATGAACAACAAATTAGAATAATTGAACTGTAGTTTCATGAAAGAGTTTCCTTGTTTCCCTTGTAAGACTAATAGATCATTTGATTCAAGACTCTAGTAACGGTAGTCAAAGGTTATTGGTTTGAGGAATGGAAGTTAACAAAATAACAAAGAAATGTTTTAAAATACTTTTTGAAAACAAAGCTTCTATTAATGTGTACTGCATTAATTTAATAAATAAAAATAAATCTTGTATTTAATTTGTAATAAATCTTGACCAACAATAATACATCTGTGCGATTGGAAACATTTTTACCACTAGATTTAGTTTAGCGCTAATTCTTGCTTTTAGCATGTTCTATGGGCTATGACCCAATCACTTGTGTGAACCAGTTGAGGGGGGGGGGGGGGGAGGAAGGCTTTAGAAAAGGAATTTAAAATGTAAAAAAAAAAGTGTTTGACTTGAACTCGATTCGAACTCGAGGACTCATGTCTCCTCAAGTTGACATTTTATTACCGAGCCAGCCAAGTGCTTATAAAAATGGAAGGTTTTAAAGTATATTTGTTAGTTTCATTTTTTTTTCTCTACACAAGGCATATCTCCCCTTAGGCAGTACTTTTTCTATATAAAACGAAATTAATTTATATTATTTAATTGATAAAACAATTAATCAATGTTTCAATAGTTTCATGTTTTGTCAGGGGCTATAAATAACTGTGCACAAAATGGGAAGTGGGACAAATAACCTGTACACATTTTGTACCAGACAGACCAGACATAGTGAGTGTATATAAGCTTTGTAAAAACGGGCACTCTAGTGATAGTATCGCTGTCTGTGACTTTCATAACTGCTACAAGTTTGGCTTTCAAGACAAGAAACAAGGCTGCGACAATTCCAACGATGACTATAAGACCTGAGGATGTCAACGTGATTTTAGCTGCACAAGTACTCTACGCGCGGCCCCGCGCAAGGAGAATTCAAGTACCAAAAAACTTACCAAGAAGGTCTTGACTAAAAAGACTTTTGTACTTCGGCCCTCTCAGTTGAGAGTATCCCAGTCGGTATATCGATATCAATTTTAGCGGTACCAGATGAATTGTCAGAAGGAATACAATTTCAAATTGAACTTGATGAGCCCCGCAGGACGTGGGCCTGGTAGACAGTGGTAGTTGAGGATGATGACAGCTTGTTGATTTACTTTTGCGAATTAGTTTGCTGTGGGCTTGCTACGCTAGAAGATCTAGATGTATTAAAGCGACATGTTGGTTTTCAACGGCCCTGATGACCACAACATTAACTGCCACTACTTTTCTATATGTCAAAGGGCTTGCAATAGCGACTATTATGATAACGTTCCAAGAGAGGACTTGCCTATTAAGGGAAGAGAAAGCGATACATTCAAAGAGGTAGTTTGTTTAAATATGCTCCTGTTTTTCGTCTCTCCAACTGATAGTTCTTAGTTGTCAGAGGCTATTTGAGACGCATGCCATTAGAAGTATTTTGTAGAAAATGGGAGCTTATACCCATTGACACCCCTTGCCATGACAACCTTTGAAACTAAACAGCTGGACTTAGTTGTCTTTGAATAGGAAAAGCATTGGCAAAACTCTCCACGCGCGTCTAGGAAAATGCTAAATTGACCACAGCAACCAAAATTCTAGTCTACAATGCCTGTGATGTTAACACTCTTCTTTATGGCAGTGAAAGTTGGTCAACATACATGTACCAAGAGCACAGATTGAATAGTTTCCACTTGCGCTGCCTGAGACGCATAATCCGCATCTCTTGGAGGTACCACTTCTCCAATCAGGAAGTTTTGAGATTGGCCTATATGAACAGCTTGTATGGTCTCCTAACACAAAGAAGACTACGCTGGCTCGACCATGTCACACGCATGCCAGATGGTAGAATCCCGAAAGATATCTGATATGCTGAGCTTGTGGAGGGAGTTAGACCCAAGGGCCGCCTAAGACTAACATATAGAGATGTCTGCAAGCGAGACACGAGAGACACAGACATCAACGAAAGTATGTGGGAAGAAATAGCCAAAGACCGGAGTGCATGGAGACAGACTGTGACGTGCATGGAGACAGACTGTGACGTGCATGGAGACAGACTGTGACGTGCATGGAGACAGACTGTGACGTGCATGGAGACAGACTGTGACGTGCATGGAGACAGACTGTGACGTGCATGGAGACAGACTGTGACGTGCATGGAGACAGACTGTGACGTGCATGGAGACAGACTGTGACGTGCATGGAGACAGACTGTGACGTGCATGGAGACAGACTGTGACGTGCATGGAGACAGACTGTGACGTGCATGGAGACAGACTGTGACGTGCATGGAGACAGACTGTGACGTGCATGGAGACAGACTGTGACGTGCATGGAGACAGACTGTGACGTGCATGGAGACAGACTGTGACGTGCATGGAGACAGACTGTGACGTGCATGGAGACAGACTGTGACGTGCATGGAGACAGACTGTGACGTGCATGGAGACAGACTGTGAGTGCATGGAGACAGACTGTGACGTGCTGGGAGACAGACTGTGACGTGCTGGGAGACAGACTGTGACGTGCTGGGAGACAGACTGTGACGTGCTGGGACGATCCTCGCTGAGAGCAAAAGAAACGAAGCGCTTTAATCAAGAGGGAAAAAGAAAGCCGCGCCCTGTCCGCTAGCCCTGAATCAGAGGCATACACATGCATGAACTATGGTAAAGTCTGCCCTCTAGAATTGGCTTGATTAGCCACACCAGGTTCTGCCCCGTCTCAAGACTGAACCAAAACCATGTAGGCGCATCCATTGACTTTCGAGACAAAAAGAGCCATATAAATGATGGACCTCCGCCTGCACTGACAAACTGACAATGTGAACCTCAGATGAACAGATTTTAAGAGAGGGCACTAACGAAAAATTCAACAGGGAACAAAGAAATTATTGTTAAAAGAGAGACAAATTGTATCTTCCCTGAATCGACAAGAAAAATTCGGAAGTTCTGAAACAACAGAATTAGTGAGATTGAGTGTATTGATTCGACTAAAGATGTTATAATTTTTGAGATAAAGTTACTGTTTCAAAATCTTATTTCTTTAAAAGACATAACTTGGAAAACTTAAGTCATAAATTGTTGAACAAAATCGCCATCAGAACAGGTTACTTTTAATGATGCAGAACAATAGAATTAACATGTGTAGCAACTTTCTAAGGTCTCTAAACTTCTTGAACAAAATTTTATCTTATTTTATAGATTACAGATTTTACTTTAAAAGAGAAGGTAATTTTTTGGGGCTTATATCTCTTTCCGGAGATCTCCAGATTTTGTTGGCGTTTGTTTAGTCATAAATAATGTTATTTTGTTTAAAAAGGAAGTATCGGAATATTAACCATAGTTTCAATGCAAATGAGTCAGACTTGTTTGTCGCAATATTACCTAATGTGTCAACTCGTATTAAAAAATTGTATTTTTACAATACCTTTTTTTCAATTCGTATCTTCATGGAAGATGGACGCGATTCTCGAAAATGCTCTAACGATTTTAGAAGAAAGCTACCATATATCGTTGGGAAAATAATTACTAGCTTATTTTCCACATTGGGAAAAATCTATATCGGTTATTATCATTTTTGAAAGTAAAAGAAAAAAGAAAGAAACCTTCATTTAGAGAGAACTAGCTCTAGAACTAGATCCAATATTGGTAAAAAATGTCTTTGTTTTTTTATTCTAAAATTCATTAGTTATTAAAAAAAACAACTATTGCTCTGTAAGTTGTATAAAGGAGGTATTTTTTTCAAAGAGGATTTTAAATTGTTTTACTTGTGAATTTAACTTTTTTTTACACATGTCTGGATACGTACACAGCGTAAAACGTTTATATAAGTTTTGATAAAAACCTCGTTGACTGTGCTATATAACAATCATCGGTAGGCTATCTGTGTAGATAGTTCTATGCATATTTCTACATATATATGCAAGTTTGGTTATTGCAATTCACTTAAGTTAGCACAGGGGTATATTTCCTATTATATATGTACACAAATACATCCATTTACCATATGAATTTCTATAGCCTTAATGTTTCCCACTTTGGGGGAAAAAGAAACAAGCCAACATGGTAACCACTCTACTAGGGGAGAGCTTATGAACTAGGAAGATTGTATAGTTATCTATTGTTTCTATAGTCTCATCCTATTTGATCAGGTTTGTGTTCACTAAGACTAAGACGATTACCTATAAAGGGGACTCATTCAGCTTATACCAACACTTTAGTCAAAAACAATTTCTTTCCTTTGTTCGAGATACCAAACAAAATAATTTATTACCAATAACTAATTATTTTGTTTTTTTAATTGACTCTTTTGTTGTCAGATAAAAGAAATAATTTTGCAAAATTTTAGTTTGACCCGAGATTGGGTGTAGGAGAAATAACGTGTACAAACTTTTCACCAGTCAGACAGATTGGGTTGATATAAGCTGTGTAAAAATCCTAATGTTCTTATTGTACATACATTTCATTTCTTTCATCTGACGAAGCTCATACTTTAGGCCCGTGAATTCTAATATCCCTTTTCTCCATCTGTAAAAGAAGGTAGTCAGCTCATTTTGATACAATACAAGTCACGCTTCAAAAAGAAAACTTCTGGGTGAGTGGGTGGACGCGTTTCTCGAAAAAACTCTAAGATTTTGGGAGTAGTGGTGTGTTTTGTGGTAGCCAGCTGCAGACAAATAAATAAATGACATATTCATGTTAATTGCAGATTAATCGCAAAATAATCGCTCTATATAAATTGTATAAGGTGGTATTATCTTTTTTTTTCTTTTCAAACGTAGAACCTGGTGGCGGGAGGCGGGGTATACATTTTTAAAACTAACGTTTTTATTATTTATTAAAAGAAAATCAATGAAAAAATCTCTCTATATGGTTGTATAAAGAGGTATTGTCGTTTTAACAAGAAAATATTAATATACTTTTTTTAAAAGACAATACTTCATTATTACCGCCCCTTTCCCCGCTGCTTCGTAGGAAGAATCCTGGTTAAACAAGTTTATAGATGTACTACGCTTTATAATATTACAATGATAGGCCTTTAGATCTAGACATAAAGACGATGCGCAAAATTTTCCTGAACATTAATATATTATACTCTTCAAGGAATGTGTGATTTCTTTTTAATTTGAAAATTTAAAAAATTAAAGAAGCTAGTAATTCTTTAACCAACGATCTACAGCTCTCGCTAAATTTCTTGGTAAAACGTTAGAGCCGTTTTTAGATCTGATTCCACCAAGGTTTCATCCACCTCCCAAAAATTTCCACGAAGTTACGAGTTGAGTATTGTTATTGAAAAAAAAAGTTTTGAAAATGTTGTTTCTTGTGCATTTTATTCTTGTTATTATAACTTTGAAAAAAAAAAACAAATGCATGTATTAATGTAGCTACAAGGTGGATTAAAAAGGAAATATTCAATTAAGTGTCTTAAACTATGCATCAACGCTTTAAACAAGGAACAAAAAATAAATTTTAAGCTATTAAAATGGTTAGGTCTAAAGAAGGTTTATATACCAAATATTTAAACCATAGCGTTACACGGTATCAGCTAGTATTCTTAGAAATCTAAGGCAAGCACTGGAAGAAAGGAAATGAATAATAGATGATGTGTTTATTAACGGTTACAAGAGTCTTGTCTTTAGTTTCACTAGTCCTTCCTACCCAAACCTTAGTAAGAGCACTTCAAAGTGTCAAACCAGGTCCTTAATCCATTTCTTTGGTTGCACGAACGAGGCCTTTAGTTCCAGACAGCTAAGAACCGTATATCTTGCAGCATTATTGCTGATCACTTCCGTCGAATCTAAACAGTCCTTCTTCCTCGTATCAACCTGTCGTCTATCACTCGTGTTGAACATTGTGCTGGTGTGCACTATAAGCAATGGCGCGGGAGCAGAACCATAATCTTCAAATAAAAAAACTAAACCTAATCAAATGCTCAGGAAGACACAAAGAAAAAGGCACATTCCTCGTTCCATTTGCTAGGAAAAATGTGTACAAATGCTCCTTTCCTAGTGCTAATAGAGCATGGAATGGGTTGCCTTAGCCAGCCAGAAAAACCAGTGACCAGAATTTAAGTCATTGGTTAACCGTTAACATGCATGACTAGATGCATGACGCATAACGTAATCATCTTCTTTTTTTGAAGTAATGTCTGTATTTTTTAAGACAAGATAAGATAAGAATTATAACATTGCCTCTTCTCTAACAGATTAAGGTGCACTACAAGGTAGTGGAGATTGGTTGGTGGAAGCAACAGACGGCATGGAGCGTGCCCCACGAAGCCATCTGCTCTTTTGTCTGCGGATGCCGCTTTCTCCAGTTGGCTAGTCCGTTCTTAAGACGATGTCGTGATCGTTGCTTCGACTTCTTCATGACCATTGTCTCTGACGCCAGCCAACTTACACATAAAGAGGTAGTGGTGATCCCTGTTTTTCTCATCATGGCAGTTGGTCCTGTTCAGCTGACCTTCCCGATGGATGTCCCGTGACATAGTTGTAGGCTCACAGAAAGCCATGGTTTCAAACACATTGTTATTCTCAGCCACGCCAATGAAGCACCCTTGCAATGTTCACTGTGTAAATGTTGATCTAGTGTTGCATCATGTTCCGCTGGCGTTGATTTATCATCACTGATGAGAGCAGAAATAAAAATGTCTGTTAGGTCTAGACCTTGTTCATGGGTTTCTTCGCATTTGCATTCTCTCACTTGTTTTCCTTAAACTCCTGAGTGCATTTATCAAGCCTCGAATTCTCTTTCTAGGTCTTGAAGGTCCATAGCAACAGGTTTGACCGCAGACCCAATGTTGTCTTGATCTTTCATGATGACTGAGGTATTCATATCAGATACTCCTTAGCAAAGGCTTCAATCAGATTTTAGGTCTCTTCTTTCTTTCTCTTCATCTTTCTCTTTTGTTATTCTGTCAGTAATTATCGTTGTGATCGTCGCAACAATCGTCACGTTTCTTGTCTTAAAAGTCATAATGGTAGGACTTGTCACAGACAGCGCTAACAGCACCAACACCTTCATTTCAGCTGCCAGTATAGACACAGCCTTGGTTATTTAATGGTTCATCGCTGGACTTTATTGAGTCAATCTGACCTTCCAGGACATCTATCAGTTTGTCTGTCTTATCATGCATGGTATATAATTGTTTCCTTATAACGTTATGCTTGGTGTTCATTGGTTTGAACAGGGAGCAGAGTTATAATATTAACCCTCATGAACAAATATATGTAAATATCATGTATCCCTTTGAGAACCGTTGATCTAAACATCATTTACAAGCACTAACAACTAAACAATGGGAAAGCCTAAGGTGCAATTGTACTCTAGCTTCCTTCCCTTGGTCTTATTAAAAACACAGTGCCTCGGGTAACTGAATGCCATTAATATCTATCACTGTTTTCTCTGTAGACTTGCTGTTTGTGATCGTCAACTAGCTCAGAACTCAAACATTTTGTTTTTGTAATTCTTATTCATTAGATGAGCCATTAATTTGCTGAATCTATACAACCAGAAACAATATTGAAAAAAAAAAAAGACTTTTGACTAGCTATATTTAGAATTTCAATTATCACAGTGGTTTTACTAAAGTTTTAAAGTAGTGATTTCGAAATTGAAAATGGGGTATATTTTTTAGTTAGTTATATAATTAACTAGCCGAATATTACCCGCGGTCCGCGGGTCTCAATATGCGTGTCACTGATATAGTGTATTAGAAAAGTTTGTGGGAAGCTTGGTCGAGAGGCTGAGTACGCTTTAACATGGCTCGATGCGAGACACCCGACTCGAGCAGTGATGTGTGACTGAGCACCTAAAGGCAGCACGGAAAACCTTCTCCTAGATACCCCTCCCCACTGGACCACAAATGTGATTGGGCATGCTATAAGCATGAAAGTAGCGCAATATAAAAGCTATAATAATAATTAGAAACAATTAAACAAAATAATGTTATAAGTAAAGCGAATGCGTGAATGTAAAAATAGTATCGATGGTGCTATTAAAATAGCTAATCGAACTTAATCCATTCTTGTTACAAAAATATTTGGTTGCACATATTGATCTAGATATACAGTCTAATATAGTTGTTTGACCTAGATTAAACTTAGATTCATTTGTTTAAATTTAAATTTACTTTCACTAAACATTCTTGATCTATCAGTTTAAGATGGCATTTAAGGTTCAAGAAGCTCATTAATTATTTTACGTTAGTATATTTAATATCACCCATATAGAGCCTCATTTGCCTGTCCAATCACAGTGTATTTACACTGCGCACGTAAGGCGTGCGCGACACATGAATGGAACCAGGGGTGGACTGCCTATATGGGCAAACGGGCAAATGCTCGGTGGGTTGGTACCAAATGGGCCTGTCTGGTAGCGACCAAAGAAAAAAAAATTCAATGCAGACAACTTAAAAAAAAAGTGACAGCAACAAGACACAAAGGCCCGAACACGTTTTCTTGTTTGTTTTTTTTTAAATTATTATTACAATTATTTTGTTTGAAATTCAACAAGAATATAATTTTAAGAATTACACTATACACTGTACGTATTATCATTTGTAAAACGTTAGACTGTACTTTCTGCTATGCGTGAGCGGCATGGCCTTAAACACTTTGATGTCTTCAAGACTGTGTTTGGCCTGATCATTTTGCTGGTCGGCATGGGCCTTTGATGGCACTCCTATTTTTGTTTTGCTCCTTCCCTCATCCGTTTTTGATGGTTCCATGAAAGTGAACGAAAAAGAGGGATGGGAGAAGTTAGAAGACATTGATGTAATGCGGCAAAAGGGGAGACAATTAGCTCTTTAACAAAACACATACACACTGTCGCGAAATTGCAAACCACCCAACTTATTCATAGCTCAATATGGGTATAAAGTTCTACTTTCTGCGATTTGAAAAGAAATAGTAAGTTTCTTGTTGTTTATTTTTAATAACATAGATTTAAAAATACAACACTTAATTCTTACAAAAAAAATTATTTAATTAAAACGTAAATCTAATCTAGATCTAAATCAATTTTATACCGTTGTGATTAACGGCAAACTTATGCTTAGTATGAAGTCATTAATGATAAAAATTATTACAATAATTACAATAATTTATATAGCGCTGTCACATCCAATATTTAATGAAAGGAGATTTAGAATCATTTATATTTTGAATAATATATTTATACACAAATCTCGTTTTCGAGAATGTACTAGGAGGAAGCAAGAGCTTTTCACATTTAGAAGTACCTCTCTAACCGTTCTGCTTTCTCTTATCTTTTAAAGGAATATATATATATAGTTCGTCCATCGTAGTTCGATTATGACCACTTTGTCATCCAGGGAGCTGAGGGCTTTGCACTGGGGTTTTATGTCTCCTCGTGTAGCTGGTGAGACCTTTGTGAGCCCGAATGTTCGGCCGCACACTAGGCAGGTTATTCCAGCTGGAGCTAGTGTCATTGGCCTTGCTTTTCTTCTCTGGCGTTTTTTCTTCTGCCAGCTTAGTTCTCTTTTCCTCAGCAACCTGTGCGCCGGTTTTCACAGCACGACGTCATGATGCTCTGTCATGTGCCTCTGTCTCCCAGGTGGATGGGTCTATGCTGAACGCCTTCAGAGAAGATTTGAGGGTGTCCCTGAAGCGTTTTCTTTGACCACCTTAAGAGAGCTTTCCTTCGCTTAAATATCCATACAAGAGTCGTTTAGGGATGCGGTGGTCTTCCATTCTGCATACGTGTCCTGCCGATCGCAGCTGGGACTGCATCAGGGTGTGTGGATGCTTTGCAGACCCGCTCTTTGAAGGACTTCAGTATCTGATATTTTGTCTTGCCATTTGACATTCAGTATTTTTTCACAGACATGTTATGTGGAAGTGATTCAGTTTCTTTGCATGTAAACTGTACACTATCCATGTTTCTGAGGCATAGAGCAATGTAGAGGAGGATGACGGCTCGATAGACCCCTAGTTTTGTATTTGTGGTGATACCACTTTAAAGGAATGGGTTGTCAGGCAGGAAAACCAATGATTTAGCATATTTTAAGTCACAGATCAACATGCATGACTAGATTGACACGTGAAATGCGTAGAACTTAATTATTTTATTTTTTTTGAAGAAACGTCTGTAATCTATAAGTAATACCAACAAGTTTTAAACTCATTAAGGCTGCTATTGTAGAGTTTATAGTTTTCAGACTACATACATGTAGATCTATAAATAGAATGCATTATGTAAGCCTATGAAAGCATAATACCAGTTTTCGATGCGTTATGAAACTTTATATATTTTGAATAGAATTACGCTTACACCTATGATAAAACACATGGGCTAAGCCAAGAGGGGGGGGGGGGGGGGATTCTAACCATCACTGGCTTCAGATATAATTGTCTGAAAGGGAAACTTTACTTACTTTCGCAGTGCAGCCAACGTAAGCAAACTACAGTCACCAAATTTCATGAGCGTAGCCATAAGTGGTTTTGTGGTTCCCCCCCCCCCCCCCTTCAAATACAAAAGTAAAGCATTTTACCATTTTCTACCAGTGGCTGGACTCAAGTGAATAGAAGATTTAGTTTTTAGCTTACGGTGCTCCCCCAGACTACCTAGCTGTAGCTGTTCCTTGGCGGTGTGTACTACCTTTCACTAATTATAGAATGAGAGAATTCTAGAGTAGAAAAAACGTTTCAAAGAATGAAAGATAAGAATGTAATGAAGATTAATTACATATACACACAAATATATATATATATAAATTGCGGAGGTTTAACCCCCCCCCCCCACACACACACACCGAAAATATATGACATGCCATTTGTGGGCCGGTTTATATGGTAATGCCCGGGCCGATTTTGATACCCAGTCCGCCCCTGAATGGAACTATTAAAATGTATGTCAACATGGCTTCGCAGCTATAGTAATCGAATGTATGTAAAAATGCTTTAGAAAAACAAATTTGGAGGTTAATGTTATTAAAATATGAAATGAATGGACAATATTTAGCATGTTCCTGTGTGAAAGTATAAAACTATCTTTGCGAAGAGTAGTTCTATAATATTAAGTTGAATTAGACCTAGGGTTAGAGAGAATTTAAGTTCTGTGCATACGCAACCTTTCACTCTTGTCAAATGAAAGAATGTACGTCAGGACATCCAACTTCGCAGATATAAGAAACGAATTTATGTAAAAATGCTTTTGAAACACAAATTTGAAGGTTAATTTTATTAAATAATGAAATTAATAGACTATATATTGTATTTTCATGTGTCAAAGTAAAAAACTATCTGTGCAAAGTGTAGTTCTTAAAATTATATCTAGACCTAGATCCTTTCGATCTTCTCTCAAGTAAACATGGCCTAGATCATTGAAATTGAAATACTTTCAAAGAGTTAGGCAATTTTTTTTTAGGGTCTTAAGTTAAATTTTAGGGCAACTATACATACATCACGGTTCAAGTTAGTACCCAAGGAACACTTATGCCAAGTTTTATCAAGATTGGTCAAATGGTTTTGATCAGAGTTAAGTGACTGATTTTTTGTTTTTATTTTTTTTATTTTAGGTGAGATTTTAATACTAAACCATCACTTCCCCCAGCACAACAAAGGTTGTTTTTTTTTAGTTTAAAACCCCCTACCAGGGTGTTTTGCAGTAAAATTCCCCTATTCTATAAAACAAAACAAAAAAATGCAACCGACAATTCACAAATTCCAAGAGCACAGCTCAGGAAGATTTTGATTTAAAACCCTCCTCCGAAATTTACGATAAAACCCATTCTTCAGCATAAAAAAAAATTCTATGAGCATAGCCAAAAGGGTTTGGTGTTTAAACCCTCCTTCAGCGGGGTTTGAAGCTAAAAAATACCTCTTTAATAAAAAAAAAAGACAATTACACACAAAAATTCTTTGAGCGTAGCCAAGCCAATTGGGGGGGGGGGGGGTTGAGTTTAATCCCCCTCCTCCAGATGGCTTTTTTTATATTTAAAAACCCCTCCAGATTGTTTTGAGTTTAAAAGTTAAAAATCCCACTACAGAGAGTTTTGAGGTTGAAAACCTCTCTCTTCAATAGTATTTTAAAGCAAACTACAGTCACCGAATTCTATGAGCGTAGCTAAATGGGGTTTTGAATTTTAAAAAAACAAAACAACTCCAGAGATTTTTTAGTAGAAAACACCCCAATAGATGATTTTGATGATAAAACTTCCTTTTTCGATAAAAAGTCTAAGCAAACTACAATCACCTAATTCCAAGTGCGTCGTCAAGAGAGGCTGGGCTTCATTAATAAAGTGCAGTGAATAGTCATCTGCCGAAATTGAAAAGCACTAAATGTGGCTCAACAAAGATGGCTGTGACGGATTTTAGGAGTCAGTTATAGAGATTGGGTCCCAATCAAGGAAATCCTATGCCGAACTAGGTGTCGACCCCTTAGTAAAGTTGTTACAGAGCGTCGCATGAGGTTTGCGAATCATGTTCTTTGACAAAATGAATTACGTATAATAAGAGTTTCGATGACATCGTAGTACAACTTGGCGCCACACTTTCATGGAGATCCCGAGAGCAGGTGGCAAGAGGCTTCAAACATTGCCAGTGACAGATTTTTGTGGAAACAGCTTGCCAGAAAATGCGCCGAACGGCGCGGGAGGATCTAAGTCAGTAAGAATAGCACATTAGGTTTTTGAAATAAAGCTTTTTAATAGCAGGATAATGCACAGAATCAGAATATGCATTTTGTTGGCTTCCAATACCCGAAATAGTGCTTGGCGGTGGGGCTCCCAGAGCTTCTCCAGAACCTACGAATCATCTATTTATATGGCAAACTAAAGGAACTCATTAACAAACTTTAAAGATATTAGTGAAACATTCCAGACATTCATAGGACCGATGTGCATGTTGTGGAGAAACTCCAACAGAAGAAAGTTACAAAATCTGGTTAAAAAAAAAGAAATCATCAATAAGGTGTTGGTTTTCATTTGTATTATGGGTGTTTATTGTTTACACTGTTACACTGGCTGGCAAACTATTGTGTAGAGACGAAAGCTGAACTGGTTTGGTCACGACTCACTGAGACTGACAAAAGTCACTCTTCAATGTCAAGTGTAGGGAGCACGAAGAAAAGTTGTCTGAACCGGCTGTTCTCTTGATATCCTGCCAAGAAGAGCTGCTGACCAGGTCAAGTTGAGAGACTTGGTTACGTCATCCGCCAATCGCTACCCATATTGCCATTTTATAACACTAAATAAAATGTAAACTATATGAACATTGTAGCGTAAGGCAATAAAACGTTCACTTAGTTTTTTCATGAGATTATTAAAATAATAATAGTTAATTGTTTAAAGCACATAATTGAATACATTAACATATTAGAATTATAGCATACGTATTACGACACCTCAATTCAACTCGTACCTTCTTGAAATCTTCTGGGTGTGCAAACGGTGGAACCCGGACATTGATCTCGAAAACTGGTCTCACAAATTTTCCTAGATATTATACAGTTGATGTATATCGTTGGGTAAAGAATTACTAGCACGTTGGCCACACTGGGATGAACTCTAGTTGGACTTTAGGTATTTCCGCATGCAGGCCCTATTCATTGAAGTGTTTAATAAATAAATGTCATGGAAATTTAGCGCACCGTCTACTAAGTTAAGATCTTAAAGCCCGTCATTGGAATACTATAAAGCAGGCATGTCAAACACGGCGTTCGGGGGTCGCATGCGGCCCGCGACCACTTTGCATGCGGACCGCTTGACCACCTCAAAAATTATCAAAATAATGTTAAACTATTACGCTGGAAAATAAGGGATGATAAGCTACTTGAATTGAAAAACGGTATTTGTTAAACTGTTAAACTGAACAACGAGAGTGAGTCTGCAGTGAAAGCAAGCTACATTTTGTCAAACTTAATTGCAAGCCATAGCAAATCATTTAGTGAAGGGAATTTTATGAAGGAGTGTATAGTTAAAGCTGCTGAAGTAATTTGTCCAGAAAAGGTGAAAAAATTTCAAGAAATAGCGTTAACTAGTAACACTGTGGCAGATAGAATAAATGACATGTTAGTCATCTTGCGTGAACAATTAAAGTACAAATAGTTCATTTTGAATTATTTTCATAGGCTCTCTCTGATTTAACGGGTGTAGACAGTTGGCTATATTCAAAAGGACCTGTGACAAGAATCTTAAAATACATGAGGAGCTTCTTGAGCTCTATTAAATGCATAAGACCACAACAAGCGAGGATGTTTTTGAAAAATAACAGAAGGTGATATTGTTTATTGTAAAGCTAGCTAGCCTAACAACGGATGGCGCACAGACCATGAAATGAAATGGTTTTGATGCAAAGCTGTTTGCAAAAATAAGAGAGACTGATGCTAATTTTAAATTTGCTCATTTTCAGTGCATCATTCACCAAAAACATTCTGCGCAAAGCAGTTACAGTTCCAATATGTCATAAGACCGGTTTCAGTTGTTATCAATTTTATTCGTGCCCGTGGTTTAAATCCTCGACAATTTTCAATGTTTCTGGATGACATTGAACACGAATTCGATTGTGTTACCTATAACACAGAAGTCCGCTGGCTCTCCTGTCAAAAAGTATTGAAAAGATTTTTTTGCACTGCTTGAGGAAATTGTATTGTTTCTGAACATGAAAGGTAAACCTGTTGAACATTTTAAAACTGACGAATGGGTTCAGGATTTGGCATTTGCAGTTGATCTCACTGGTCACCTGCAACTGCTTGTGATGATGTGAAGTGCTTTCAATCAAAATTACCAAATATGAAGAGTAAATCTTGTTCACTTCTCAACGTGTCAGGAACCTAAAAGATTAAATAAGGCTACAACATTTGGTAAAGATGCTTTCAAGGACTGTTTTGGTGACTTCGTTTCATACGAGCAAGAATTTTCGTTGTTTGTCTCTCTATTTTCATTTGCTTCTGTAAATGCGGCTCTGGTAATGTGCAATTAGAGCTGATAGAATATCAGTCAGAAGCGAAATATATAGAAGTGGCTGTGCCAACATTTTACAGTTATTTACCTGAACGGTAAGTTGAATTGCGGACATTTGCAGCCAGAATTCTTGCTATGTTTGCAAGCACTGATCTCTGTTAGCAGTTTTTTTCCATATTGAAAGCTACAAAAACACCACACCGTTCGAGATTATCTGATCAAATTTTGTCATCAGTGATGAAAGTGTCAGTGGCAAACAAACTTCAACATTACATTAATAAACTTGTATCCCAGGAAGGATGTCAAGAATCAGGACTATGAAAATAATGCGTAACCATAGTAATTTTTAATTATCAAATAGTACTACAAATTTAGCTAAGGGACAGGGATGCCATTAATTATTGTATTGTATTGTATTGTATTTTTTCTAATATACATAAAACTAGTAGGCTGTTTTGCAACAGATTTTTTGCTGCGGCCCCTCAGGTCATAGTAAGTTTTTATGTGGTCAATATACCTTACTGAGTTTGACATGCATGCTATAAAGTCTAGTAGAAATTATACATTTGATTAACTTGCATTTATTTCTCGGAAAAGGGAGGGGAGGTAGGTTAGGCCTTGGTGAAAAATGTTCTGTTGTTTTTTTTAAATCTAATGTTTCTAATATTCATTAGTTATTAAGAACAAAATAATTCTTCTACAGGTAGGAGCTTTTGTCTTTTTTTAAAAAAAGTATTGTTATGTTTTTATTTACGTATTGATTTCTATATCATTTATTCAATATATCTCTGAGTATTCTAAATATAGAGAAAGATTACGTGCGAGGCTCGGTTGTCAAAGTACTTATATATTACATATAAACAGGCAGATATTAATCGAAAAGTTTATTTTTTTTAACCTTAAAAAATGAACATTTAGTTTGACTGCAATTGTCCACCTGATCATTGCTGTAATGATAACAAATCCCACCCTGACTGAAAGTGGAATAAAGGAGTTGTTAAATCTCATAAAAAAGATACAAGAAAAAAAGAAAGAGAAATAGAGAATTTTAAATAAAAATCAAGTATTTTATTTTTTTTTATTCATTTGAATTCTTATAATATACTTGTATCTAGCAACCTTTTACTTAAAGCATGACCAGCAATATTTTAAGTGCCTTGACAAAAATTTTTATCATTTTTGATCCAAACTAAACACCATACTTTGATAACGTTTTGCCCTTGCAAAAAGGATGTCTACTAACGGACGACACGCACACTCTCCCCCATTCACCTCATTGTCAAAAAGAAAAAAACTTCCCGTAGTTTCCAGATTTTTGTGACGCGATTCGTATAGCTTCTTGTTTCTGTGCATATGGTCTATAGGAGTGCTCACTTTCTTTGCAAGTATAAACTGTGAATAGTAGTTTCTGTTAGTCCAAACATCAAATCCGTTTATATATAAATCAAACGGTATGTGATATTTCAAACATTATGATCAAGATGACAGTATTTATGTGAGTTTCATTAACAACAAATTAGTGAAGACAAATGACTCTGACAAAAGCAAACTGACTCTATAGGCTTTTATTTTATTTTTATAAGACAAAAATGTTGTGTAAACTTTATTTTTTAACTTTTTAAAAAACATTGTCTTTTCTTCTTAACCTTTTTTTCTTTTCTAGACTGACATCTTGAAGCCTTTTCTTTTCACAGTTTTACTTGCGATTATTTATTTCTATCCAATACTAGCAGGAAAGGTTTGAATCGATTCGCAGTTACAAAAGTATGCTTTCATTTCTAGAGTGTCAAAAAAATTTTAATGTAGAGAGTTACAAATTATCAGTTAACAATATATATATATATATATATATATATATATTATATATATATATATATATATATATATATATATATATATATATATATATATATATATATATATATATAATTATAGTGCTGCTGCTATAGGTGTCTTTTGATTGATATTCGTTTTTACCAACAGCAGTTTATAAATCGTACAGACAGTAGTGTGATATGTGGTATGATTTTCAATAATATAAATTTCTCTTTGACATATTAGCTAGTGCTTTGTAAGTCATGAAATATGAACATGGGCTTTTTTTGTTCTATATGTAGATGGTCATTCTTTTCTAACCTAGATGGTCATTCTTTTTTTTTATCCTGAGAAAAGGGGAGGAACTAGTGGGCCGCTGCTTTTGGAGTATTGGAAAAGGGCAAGATTTTGGTACGTCTTGAGCACTTGTGTACGCGGGACATTGTTTAAACAGAATTGAGACGATAAGAAAATCAAATTGAATGTTTTTGAAACTGCTTATGAATAACGTTGCCTTCTTAGAAATCTTGCTTTGCAAAATCTGCTAGAAATCACGCATACTTCATTTTCCAATCATTAGGAAAGGAATCGTGTCACTTGAGATTGGACATTCTGGGACTTCATGGCTGAAGTCCATGCCTGTTTGTACTGTAAATAAATACCTGGAAAAATTATAACTTGGTAAAAGCAGACACATGGGAAATAATAATAAAATCTCTAGATATATGCCCAAATATGCCTTGACAAATCTAGATCTTAGTTTAAGTGTAAATGTTACAGCACAACGTTATACCATTTGAAGTTTAGCAACAAAAAAAAACTGTTCATGCGATGTTAAGTCTGTTTATAATTTTAATTAATTATTATTGTAAAATGTGCAATAACAATTGAATAAATGTAATTAACATTGAGATTTTACATTATGAGTAAAAATCAATAAAAGTAGGTAATCATCTCACACTGTATCGGGAGGTTTTCATGCTAATCTTAGATGATCACTCTGCTTATTTCAGAAGAGTTAGGAGAGTCTTATCAAAGACTACGTGTCGCACTTTCACTGTTTGCTTTTATATGAAAAATAACGCCAAATTTCTTTAAACGATCAAATAATTGGTGAATTTGATGGGGTCCGCCTCTGAGTTTGTGTAATCTTGTTATTTTAAACTTGATTTATACTGAGTTCCGTTTGCGTCTTTCGGAAGCATGTAAACTTTCTGCCAATACCTTGGGAATTATTGCGCAGTCCTATTGGGGCATACTTCGGTAAGTAAATCAGTTGGTTGTTGTGCTGGCCACATAACACCCTACTCTTTAACCGTTGGCCAAAGAAATAGATGGACTTAACATCACAATCTGCCCTATAGATCGAAAGGTCTGAAAGGAAAACGTTTACGTTTTACTCCTATTTCACATTTGTCTTCAATACTCATTTCCAGTGTAGACGTTTGACTTGTAGTCCAGCCCCTAATTGAGATTTATCTCCAAGTAAGCATACTCATTAACCGTTTACCCGTGTTGAGATGTAGTTTGAAGTCCTGCCCCATAATGAAGATTTTTCACCACGTAAACAAACTCAGTTCCCTCATATGTTGTGATTTCTAGACAGTGTCAGCATTATGACATTACTTATTGTGGTGACCTGTCTATCTATGAACTAAATGTAATGAACTAAACAAAGTAAGGGGGTGGGAGCTGTTCATCTCTATCTCTAGAGATATACGCCTGGTCAGCGTGACTTAGACAAAGCTTAAAAAAATTGTGCCAGCCATCGCTGCTCTGCATGTAATGCGCATTTATAATGTAACGTTTCATTTCCATTTTTCTTTATAATAAAATATGTTTGGTGCATATTGGTGCAATCAACAATTAAAATCATATTTTTTATACTACATTTTAACTACTAAAACAATATTAATGCTATATCACGATTACGTGTATTAACTAATGTAATGATGTAACAATATAATTAAACTATTTAATGATACTAATACTAATACTAAAACTAATACAATGTAAAGCTACGAACCTGCACATATCGGACTCAGGAAAGGTTTCAAGTAGATTTGGATGTTTATGTACAATAGGAAATGATTCGTTAAACCATAAGACAGACAATACACATAAATATCAGTTCTCATGTTATATGTTCGCCGAGACTCTATTATTAGTTGTGATCGATGCTCAGTGCTATCGGAAGCCATAAAACCTTACGATTCTTTCGTCCATGTACTACCACAACTATTGTCCAAAATGGGTTCAACTTTTGGTAAATATGTTGATAAAAATAGAGAGACAAAGATTACTAATGTGTACCATCAAAAGTTTTGTTCTCAATTCTCTTTTACAAAGAAGTTAAATTCATAATAGTTGCGGCTACATCACTGAATTTGAATTTCTTGTTACAATAAATGTTCGTCTGTTTTAAAATGTACAATCTAGGGAAACTGCTGATCGTTATGCCATTATTGAAACTAGAATGTATATATCAATATCTAGTGAAAATGCTAATAACGATGCCATTATCTATACTTACACATTTCTGTCTTTACATCTTTTCTTTTCTTTGTATATTTGTAAGTTACAATTCACTGATTCATTGATCACGAGATCTCTTAAACTATTGCACATATCCGCATGAAATTTCGTACACTGTAGGCCTACATGTCCCTTTTACCTCCTATACGCTCACTAAAAATGATTTTTGACAGAATCGCAACTTTGGGGCCGCTATTGGCAAAAAAACAAAGCTTTCTATCAAACCTTTTATTTTATTTTCAGTATCTGCCAAATTCTACATAGATCTATAAAACATTTTTTAAAAAGATTACAAAGAGAGTTTGTTAGTTGGTTATGTCCAGCACGCATACCGCCATCCTACTAGATTTACTAGCTAGATTTAAATCAAATATTGTTTGGTGACTAGATCTAGATCTATATTCTAATTAAAGTTATTGTAGCTTCTTGATCTAAAATTATGTAGACTAGATCATGGTCTAGGTTTTCATTCCACTACGTCACACGTACTAGTTAGACTAAAAAATGTTCTTATTAACACGGGAGAAAGGACAAGGTTCCTAAACATCAGTGCACCGAGTTCTTATAGCATTTCATTTATAAAATTTATTTCATATGACGTAAAGTGAAAAAAAATCCACTACATTACACGGCCTAGTTAAACTAAATAATGTCATTGTTAACATCAGAGAGTTGACGAGGGTTCCTAGATATTGGTGCACCGAGTTTTTATAGAATTTCATTTAAAGAATTTATTCCATATGACGTCAAAAGTTTAAAAAATCCATTATATCACATGGCCTAGTTAGACTACAAAATGTCTCTACTAGCTCGAGAGAATTGACGAGAGTTCCTAGACATTGGTACACCGAGTTCTTATAACATTTCATTTAAGAATTTATTCCATATGACGTCAAAGGAGCTCGATCGGCAAGAGTTTCCATGAAAATATCTTAAATTGTATAATTCTGCTCAATATGGGAGAAACTTGGTAGCTTGCATATACAGCCAAGGTCAACTATTTTTAACAACCTTATATTTTCTTGACGCAACATAGCAATCTTTTTTCGTCCTCAAACCAAGAAGGCCGATCTAGTTGTGGTTGCTTTCATAATGGCTTATAATGTTCCTAAAAAAATGACCACATGTTTTTTTTTCAAATCATTACGCTAAATTTTGTTCTCATGTTGGTACATCAATAAAGATGTGTGTCCACTTTTCTATGGCATCCTTGAGAGTAAACGTTTGGTCTCCCATTTCATCATCGCACAAAAGTTGATCATTACGGTATTACTTACAAAGTTTCCATAAGTTGATCATTACGGTACTACTTACAATGTTCCCAAAAGAACGCGATCAAAAGAGAAAATGTCCAAAAACTAAAGATAGCTGTCAATTTATATCGCTGTAAATATAAAGAGTATTTCCTTACGATACAATTAGCATAAATATTAGAATTACAACAGAATCAAATATATCAAACAAAGATTTAGGGAAATCCTCAAGTAAGAAATGATATTTTTATCCGTTTCGTTTGACCCGAGTGTGACCCGCGGACTATATTTTCACCATCAATGTTTTCAGTTCAGTGGGGTGATTCCCGTTTCAGCTGGATGAAGAGAGACACACTTTTTTGTCCTTGTTGAAACAATTTAATTGATAGAATACTTGCTTTATAGCAGCGGTTCTCAACCTTTTAAGCTCGGCGACCCCTTTTTACTATCCCCCACTCTGCCGCGACCCCCCCCCCCCCCACACACACACAGAAATAGAAGAATACACAAAATACAATCATGCATATTTTCGATGGTCTTAGGCGACCACTGACAAATCGTCAATCGACCCCTCATGGGGTCGCGACCCACAGGTTGAGAACCCCTGCTTTATAGCTTCATGAGAAATTTCTAAAAGAAAATGATAAATAAAATTCTAGAATTCAAGTTTTACTGGTGTCGTTTATTATGTTGACATTTTTATAAATAAAAACAAAGGTAGATATGAACTGTAAAATTCTTAGCAAAATCATGGGTTCATTATAGCTTGTAGTTGAGTATAGAATTTTTACAAATAATTTAGAAAAGGAAAGGAAGACTTAAGACCCCATAGATTTCATATGCAAATATACACAGGTCAGTGTTCTTCGTTTCTTTGGTGTCTGATCCTGTAATCAAGCAGCTAGTTCCCTCCCCTATCTCACGCAATGTTTGTATAACTAGTATTAGTTAATGGGTATACATGCCATTGAGTGAACGATCTATGATCGAATGCTAAAAGCTTTTCTTTTTGGCCAGATAATTTAGCGACGATGAACTAGAGGCGTTATTATCATAAGTTGTAAGCATTGGGATCTATTCATGTAGCTACTAGTTTTCGGTGGAATGCCATGAGACATCAAGATATGACATTCAGTGCAGGATAAGTGACAAGACATTATTTATCGAACATTCTCAAGATGTTATTTGATGAGATAGACTTGTATTGTATCTTCTTCAAATAATCCTCCTTGCGAATTTGGAGATTCCGTTGATAACAGTTAAACACTTATAAGATCCAATATAATACAGTAAATCTAATTTCAGATTGAGGACATTAAAAAACTAATCTTGGCTACAATAGTTAGACGAATCTCTGAGCATTGAAAGCCAAAATTACAGAGGGAAACATCAATGCTTGGGTAGACTCGAAATTTAGATGAAGTAAAAAAAAAAAACCTATACAGTTATTGTTAGGAGATCTATGCACAAATACTTTTCTTTACAACAGCAGTAAAAACATTAGGGTCAAACCCGTTGCTTGCTTCTCGGCCGAGTTTTGATCTGAAAAGTTCTCTCATTTTTTGGGATTTGTGTTGATACATTTTTTCAAAATTTGAAGCTCTCTAAAATAATAATAAAAAAAACGAGCTAATAATCTGCATGAGTATTTTGAAATGGTTTAGATTTACATCATTAATAAAACGTATTCTTAAATATTTTTTCCCTAAAATGGAAGGGGGAAAATAAGGGGAAACAATAACAATAGATATTAATATACACAAAGTTAGACCAACAGACTTACTGACAAAAAGACACACAAATAGATAGATAGAGGGATCGATAGATAGATAGATGACATGGCAAAATAAGCACTTTATTTTCTATGTCTCCTCAAGATAATCATGTAGTGTATTTGAGAAGTCTACCCCATGAAGTGCAGTCTAATTACCGTTTGCAGATAGCCGAGTTGTCCAGCATTCTCTGTGGCCAGCTCTATTTGTCCCTAGGGAGCTTAGATTGATACGGCTTTCTGTGTGTGGATGCGAGTGTTGATGGCATTGCTTTGTGTGATATGAGACTTGAAGTTAATGAGACATTCTCAGCAATCACTGGAACACTAGGAGGAAAAGATAATGCATAAAGGGACCTTCCCAATCTATATTCAATGTTTGCTTCATCACTATCTGAGTGGTCCGTATACTTCACCGTGACCCATTACTAGTTAGTATATGTATAGAAAATACGAAAAACATGTATTTTCTATACAGTCGTTTACTCCTGCAGCAGTAAATCTTTGTTTAGTTAGTATATGTCATACATATAAGTGTGTGTGTGTGTGTCACGTGACGTAAGCGTTTCAAGCAAAGGCGTAGTGAGCAAAACGTGCGCCCCAGGCAATGTACTATATTGGCGCCCAACCCCCCCCCCCCTCGACATATAATCTTAGACTAAATGATGTTACTAAAATATCTACAATAACCTCACTTCAACAAAATACTCGACTGTTTTACATATCAAAAAGGTCTCGGATACTCCGTTGTGTTTTTAAATACATTTTTCTCAAATAAATTCAGTCATGAATCAGAGGCAAAATTGTATCTCAACTAATATTAAGATAAAGTCTAGAATTATTCAAAATCTTCCTCTACATGGCTGTAAAAAGGATGTAAAACCTCAAGTTTGTAGTCCTATTAAAAAAAAACAACAGGTAGGCCTATCGTTAATTTATTTTCTCACTTCTGTTAATTCATTTTTCAAATGTGATATTTAAGCCAAGAACTAGTAATACCTATAACCTATATAATAATAATACCTATATAAGCAGTCCTACGGGAGCCATATAGAAAACTCACTACTAAGGGGCACTAACCACATAAAGCTAGGACATTTATTTGACTCAACTTATGGTTACGCAGAGCCAGTTGAGACCGGCATATTTTCATGCGTCTGATGCAGACAAAGCCGTTGTCCGATAGGGATCCATTAAGTGTTCTTTACGTCTTTTGCGCCTGTCTTACATAGAGTTACCTTCTCCTTTCCAGCTATTAGGTCTGTAAACATCGGGATCAAGTTTTTTTTACCTTCTTTTTAAGTTTCCGAAATTCATTATGTTTTGGTCTATACCACACTTTACTCTAAGAAAGGAAAGCGCAAGTCAAAGTCAAAGTGAAGCTTGGGACAGGGTTGATGCTGAAGTGTGAGATATATTCTAGGGATTTAAGCATGTACGTTCGTAATGGGCTTGATCAAAAGATCGTACTGGTGTTAAGAAAGATGCCTTGTAGCCTGCCTAAATGTTGGCGTACAAAGTGTCCGCTGAACGATGATACGTCACTTGGAAGAAACTAAACCGTTCTCACAGAAATGTCATGTAAGAATTGATCTTGTTGCAGACGCTGCTCACTAGAACAAGGTCTTAATTAGTAGATGAAATGACTTTACTGAATGTAATCATTTATTTTTAAGCATTGATAACAATAACATTGTAACTTGTCTAATACTCAAAGCTCAATTATAATAATAATTCAACGTATAGATTTGATGGTAGCCTTTTCAACACGAGGCGGCTCAAAGCAAAATCAAAAACTAAATCAGCAGTAATCAGGGAACTGCTATTAGGTGACGACTGTGCCCTAAATGCCTGCTCTGAAAATTGATCTGCAGAGGAAGAGTATGTTCAGATTTCAGCCTCATTATCAACACAAAAAACACTGAAGTCAAAATTTGCCAGCTCCAGGTAAAGCCTACTCGGATGCAAGCATTAAGATAAAAGTACCAGGTGACCGAGCCTCGCTCGGCTGAATAATTTGCTAAGGAAGGATATTTACCCGAACTCATTTTGGAAATATTTGTGTAATGACGAAAATGTACGATCGGGTAAAGACTTGCAGTCCGAAGAGTATTTTTGTGTTCCTTGAGTTCTAAATGGCGATTAAAATAGACATTCTCTTACGTCGCTTTACCGTCTAAAAAAAAATCGCAGCTCACGTCGAGTCGTGTCGTTTCCTTTTTTTGCGTAAAACCATTGGCCTATTTAAAATAAAAGGCGCGGTGGCTCAGTGGTGAAGTGCTTGGCTTCCGAACGGGGGTCCCGGGTTCGAAACCTGGTGAAGACTTTGATTTTAAATTTCGGGATCCATTACATCATCTGCCCTATAGACCACAAGGTCTGAAAGGGGAAACTATTGGCCTATTATTGGCTTGGAAGAAAGCCTTTGCTGTGTAACTTCTTAAATGGTTACGTTCAGAAATTTAATATTGCAATTAGTATATTCATTATGGCTTTTGTACGAAACATCAAGTGATGCAAAATCTCTACGTTATAGGGTAAAACGTGCACTTTGTAATAAAAGTAAAATGGCGCATTTTTCCTAGGAGGATTTCCGTGGGGCATCTCTGCTACGACGACCACCTTTCAACTCATTAAAAAGATTGTCTTCAGCATTTGTTCGTCTCCCATATAAGATACAAGCCCTGCCAAGCGTGACTGTCGGACTATAAGAAGTTCATACCGGCATTCGCAAGAACTCGCTGTTTGTAGTGAAGTTTTATAACCTATGTCCACCGTATGTCCATGATGTGGTGCAAACATCTTTGGTGAAAACGTTCAAGAAGTCCTTCTTTCTTTCTGTAAAATTACCCATGTCTCAGATCCATATAGAAGTGAGTGTTGAGAGAACCACTGCTTGTAGGCAGGCGGAACTATTTATTTCGCCACACTCTCGCTTGGAGGTGTCCCAAAACACTACTGGCCCTGGCAAGACACTTATCAACCTTTCTTAAAAGCAATGCGTCATTTGATACTATGTTTCCCAGGTACGTGAAGTTGTCTACCACGTTTAGGGGGTTACCATTCATGTTCTTTTGGGCTGAGTAGATTTTACTGGTTAAATTCTGGAACATGACTTCCGTTTTTCCGTGGTTTATAAAAATAAACCAAAATAGGTGGCAGCGTTGACCACGAGCTGGAGATAATTCAGTGTGAGCAAGTAAGGCATAGAGAAGCTGTGTTATGACCATTTCCTTTGTTTTGGTAGGACAGTCAACTTCGAAGATTGAAATCATTGTAATAATACACCATTAAAAAAAAATATTACCCAGCTAGTTACTCAAAGAACTAAGCAATGAGCTAGCACTAGTGTTCAAAATACTTTTTCAGGCATCTCTTAACCAGGGCAGAGTACCAAGGGCTGGAAAGAAGCTAATGTCATCCCCCTATTTAAAAAAAGAAGAAAAATCTGGAAACTAGGAAACTACAGACCAGTATCACTTACCAGCTTAACTTACTTACTTCATACAAACATGGCTTTAGGAAATATAGATGATGTGAAACACAACTAATAGGACTAATTGATGATTTTTCATAACCTTTAAACTTTAGATGGTAGTGAACAAATAGATGCTATCTTACTAGGTTTTTCAAGGCTTTTGACAAAGTTCACCACCATAGTTTGCTTACAAAATTAAAATATTTTGGCATTGATGGTCCATTGCATCAGTGGAGTATAGATCCTCTGATATAATATATAGAACAATAAAAACAACACAAGATACAGAAATTTTACACAAAGAATTATATGAATTCCAGAAATGGGAATCAAATTGGAGCATGTCTTTTCACCCAGAAAAATGTCAGTTATTAAGAGTAACAAAAAAACTAAAACAAATTCCACTTATCTTATATGGTAAACCAGTAACACAGACTAAAAGCGCAAAATACCTAGGTGTTATAATAAATGAAAAACTGTCATGGAATCCCCATATTGATGACACTATCAAAAAATCAAACAAAGCATTAGGTTTTATTTTTAAAAAATTCTATAAATCAAATAAAAACATAAAACTAAAATGTTATTTAACTTTGGTTAGGCCAATAATAGAATATGCATCCTCTGTTTGGCACCCCTTAACTCAAGAATTTAGTGACTGATTTTTTGCTTTGATTTTGTTTATTTTAGGTGAGATTTTAATACTAAACCATCAATTGCTCCAGCACAGCCAATTTGAGTTTAAAACACCTTACCAAGGGGTTTTGCAATTAAATCCCCCTCTTCTAAAAAACAAAAACAAAATGCAAACCACAGTCCCCGAATTCCAAGAACACAGCTAAGGAAGATTTTGATTTTATAACCTCCTGCAAAATTTACTATAAAACCCCTCTTCAATATAAAAAAGCAAATTACAAAATTTTTTTATAAGCGTAGCCAAAGGGGTTTTGAGTTTAAACCCCAACCCTTCAGGAGGGTTTGAAGCTAAAAAAATACTTCTTCAATATAAAAAAAAAAGCAAATTACACACTCAAAATGATATAAGCGTAGCGAAATGTGTTTTGAGTTCAACCCCCCCCCCCCCCTCCAGTAGGGTTTGATGCTAAAAATACCTTTTCAATATTAAAAAAAAAGAAGGAAATAACGCACTAAAGTTACTTGAGCGTAGCCAAGCCAATTGGGGGAGGGGGGTTATTTAAGTTTAACCCCCCCCCCTCCTGATGGCTTTTTTAAAAGTTTAAAACCCCTTCAGATGGTTTGACTTAAAAATACCCCTACAGAGGTTGAAAACCTCTCTCTTCATTGTTATTCTAAATCAAACTACAGTCACCAAATTCTACGAGCGAAGCTAAATGAGGTTTTGAATTTTAAAGAAAAAGCAACTCTAGAGATTTTTTAGTTTAAACTCCCCCCCCCCCCCCCCCCAACAGATGATTTTGACGATAAAACTTTCCTTTTCGATATGAAATCTAAAGTAAACGAGAGAGAGAGAGAGAGAGTATTAAGGAATATGTTAATGCACAATAAAATAAAATGTCTAAATAAATATGTGTGCTTGTATTTTTGCTTCGAATTAAAACCTTTAGAAAATAATAGTACTCTTTTAAAAAAATTATATAAACTTATTATATAACGGAAAATCTTACTTATACTTGTAAAGTTTAAAATCACATTAAATAACACGGATTACGGATTTCAAATTTAGATCTAGTATCCAAAGAAATAGAAACGAAATCGTTGGAGTTTTTAAAACATTTGACCTGTTTTATTTTATAGTGTAAAAATCATGCTTGACTAACCATGCCGATGTGCTATTTACTTATCTGACCACTAAAAATACAACTAACACTATTGCATAACCATTAAACGCGCAAGGGGAAAAAAAACAGGGCAGACTCGTCATTATGGACTGCACACTCAGTACACTATACCTCAATCTGGCCAGGTTGTTAAAATCAGTCGGACACACTGTCTATTTACTTTCTGGGCAGGGAGGGTGTATAACTATTTTAGTGTCAAGGTATATCTACGAACATGCTTGACTAACCACGCCAGTGTGTTATTTTCTTGTCTGACTTCTCCACATTAAGCAAACACTATTGCATAACGTTTAATGCAGGGTAGTCTTACAGTATTATCGACTACACACGTACAGTACACTAGGCCTACATGTGGTCATGTGTATGTCCAGCTGACCAGGTTGTTAAAATCAGTTGGCCACAGTCTATTTACTTTATGGTCAGAGAGGGTGTGGATTAAGATTTTTTTTTCTAGTTTTGGTTACCCTAATGCTTTTAGATCTATATAGGCCTAGCTGTTGATTTTAGACTTAATAGATCTCAATAATAAGTCTTAAGACTATAAAAGGGTGAACTTGATGTTCCTGCAGTTAAAAAAATATTGTTTGCCGCAAATGAATTGATTAAAACCACTAAATATTGACCTAACTCAGTAATCAGGTTCCTACTAGAAACAAAAACTAATTACCTCCACGTGGCTCACAAAAAAATTCGGAACAACCTCATTCATAATACTGCATAGAAGCTTTTGGCAAAAAAAGTTTAACATTTTATAATACTGCTACTTTCAAGTGCAAATATTGACTCCCATAACTTCTACCAGGATCTTACTTTACCCTCTTCAAATGCAGACTGTCTAAATAGTTGTTAACTGCATCATTTTTTTTTATAATCAAAGTTATTGATATCACTGACCAGAAAACAGGGACTGCGTTCCAACCCTGACCACATGTTAAAAAGTTGTACAAATTTTAATTAAACTTTCTAGTTAGTAACTAAAAAAAAAATAACTAAACTACGATTTTAACTAAACATTTTTTTTTCTAGTTAAACTAAAAGTTTCAAACTTTTTAGTTAACTTTTGCCCATCACTATATATATATATATATAATTTTTTTTGCGAGGAGGGCTGCAGAGAGGAGAAAAAATTCCCCCCCCCCCAAAAAAAATCCTAGCTACGCCCATGGTATACAGTGAGTGATGTGTGACTGAATGATTAGAATCGCTTGACTACTTATAAAAGGAGAGTTTTTATCCCGACTGGAGCGAGCTATGTCAATGGAGCGCTTAAAGGCAGGACGGAAAACTGTTTCCAGGTACCTCTACCACTTCGTCTCACCAAAAAGATTGGACCCGAGTGCTCTGTGAATGCTATAAAAATGAAAGTTACACTATATAACAAAGGATAGTCACTATTTAAGTATTACAATGCAAATGTTCATCGTTTTCATGTTGTACTTAAATAATGCACAGACTCTTACAAACACTTAGGTGGATTGATTTATCATGGAACTAGGGAAGAAAAAAAATTAAATGAAATTTACTGATGTAGTATTATATTATTGTGTTTTAAGGGCTTTATAAATTGTTTACACTTTAATTGCGGAGAGCGATGTAGGTGACTTTTACTTTATTGACAAAGTAAATGTTTAATTAGGCCAATAGATTAATTAGAACTTGTTCATGTTTGCAAAGAAATGTTTTAGTGTACTGATAATAGCTTAATGACCTAAATAGTGTCAATTTTTTTCCCCTTTCTCGCCGTAGACCTGGTGACGTAAGCGGTGTCAAGTTTTTTTTTCCATTTTGACGTCATATAAAAAAATTTCATTCATAAAACTTTCTGGCAAATATTAATTATTCATTTATAAAGCATTTTCAAACCGATATAACGGTCGACCTCGAATTTTGCCCTTGTGACCGGGGGAGGGGGGGGGGGGGGTCTGTCATAATATTCGAAGCGCAAGATGCAAAGATAAACAAGAAAAACATTCAAAATACCTGTCATAAAACAAACAAAACAAACTCCTGTATACAGCTTTAGAGAGCGATTGTTTTTTTTAATGACTGATGAATGTTAGGTAAAAAAATAATGAAACATTCTTTACCCCGCCCCATTACCCTTGTCCTTCCTAAGAGAAAGAATGCTGGTTAAGCGAATGTATAGATGTATAACACTTTATAATATTAATTATAAATTATAATTATTAATTATTATTATTAATTATAATAATAATTTATAGACATTAAGATCTAGACTTAGAAGACGATGCGCAAAATTTTCCTGAACCTTATTTTATCAAAACTCTTCAACGAATGCGTAAATCCCGAAAGACTTATTGTCCGTTTAAAAAAAAATATTTATCTTTTTGTATACAAATTTAGAAAAAAAAAATTTCTTCGAAAAAATTAAAACAGTCAAACTAGAGTTTTCTAGAGTGTCTAACGAGCTAGTAATTATCTTCAGTAATAAACTTCAACTGGTAAATTTCTAGAAAAATCTTTAGAGCCGTTTTTGAGAATCGCGTCAGTCCAACCAGGTTTTAGATTTTTGAAATTTCCACCAAGTTACGAAAAGGCCCAAGACACTGTCCTCAAAACACCCAAATAGAAAAAAAAAACTAAATGGATTTCGAAACCACAGCATAGTTCATCTCATATATTGGTCTAGTCATCCGACATAAAAATGAGAATGAAGAAAAAGAACGAATTGAATACAGTTATTGTAAAAAAAATACGCACCAGTTATTGACTCTTCCTTGAACCGATCAGAAACGTAAAAGAAACAAAAAAGGATGGGGCTTAGAAACGAATGGACTATGGAGACTAAATATAGACTACACAACCACTACACAACCAATACTCTAGTTGATTCATCGTCACCATCATCTATCCATTGACTTTCTTCATAAGGGTGCCGTAACTGTTCGCGTAACCGAATCTCTCATTTTTCCCAGACAACAGTTGTCTTGTCTTGCTTCACAATGTAGTCAATGTATACTAAACATGTGTTTGATTTACGTTCTAGTAAAAATATAGCTATTCAGGACACTTTATTAATGGAGCCCAGAAAATGGTAACTATATTTTTGTTTCATTTTTATTGGGTGTGGAAGAGAAACCGCAGGATCCCTTTTGACTACGCTCAATTTAGTAATTGTAGCTTTCCTTTTGCTTGAAGTTTGACTTTAACACGCCTCTTGGCTACCCTCATCATGGCATTTGGTCATTGTAGTTTGTTTTCGATTTTTAATCGAAATTGTTAGTTTTATCGTCAAAACAATCTGCTAGGGGGTTTAAACTCAAAAACATTTGGATGGTATTTTTAAACTCAAAACCCCATTGGTTACGCTCAAAGAATTAGGCGACTGTATTTTACTTTAGTTAATTATTGAAGAAGGGGGTTTTAACCTCATAACCAGTAGAAGTGGGTTTTAAAATTAAAATGCTCTGGAGGAGGTTTTAAACTAAAAACCCGCTGGAGGGGGTTTAAAGTCCAAACCCTCTGAGGAGCTTTAAACTCAAAGCCACCCTTTGCTACACTTATAGAATTTGGTGACTGTAGTTTGCTTTAGTTTTGTATCGAAGAGGGGGTTTTAACCTCAAAACCCCTCTTGATGACTAGTTTGCTTTAGCTTTATATTAAAGAGAGCTGGGGGTTTTACACCCCTCTCCTCTTTTGGCTGCGCTGTGACAAGTGATGGTTTAACAATAAAATTTCAGTTATAAACAAAATTAAAGCAAAAAAACAGTCACAAAATTCCCACTACCACCCCTGGGGGTATTTTCATTTGGGGTAGGGTAAATCTCAACCTTCCCCCCTCCCCCGGCTACGTTAATGTATAGCTATACTATTTGAACATTCTATTTTTTTTTTATTCAATTGTCCCCAAGAAAATTCGTGTTTCAAATTAACCTGCATAAGTGTTTTTAACGAGTCTCAGATTAAGAAATGTTCCCAGATGACATAGTTATGAACATATATAAATATTCTTTCCTTTGACGATCTCTCTGTCTTGGAGAAATAAATTATAATTAATATTTGCTAAGAACAGAAAAAAAAACTCTATTAACTCTTTCTCTCAGTAATTATTTTTTCACGTTTCGACGGAATTTTTCATTTTGCTCATTACTATTTCACTAACCTGTTATGATTAAGCTTCAATAGCTTTGTCGTTTGTTATCGGAAAATGTTTTATTTGGTATAGAGTTAAAGGGAAATACAGGCTCTTTTTATATAACACAAAATAAAGTTTATAAAATTAAACATTTATTCAATTTAATAAGGTCAAATCAACGATTTAGGAGATAAAGAGAACTATTTCTTTTCTATGTACATGAGCCATTAACTAAAAGAGCTTCCTGTTTAAATCTGACGTCAGTCTGTTTAAATACAGGTTTGATACAAAGAAAATGTAATTAGTTAAAGGAATATGATTTTTCTCCGCTTCGTTTAATTATTAATTATCGTAACGTTACGGCTATTTCTCTTTTTCATTTTTTTTTCTTTTCTTTTTTTCTTTCCCTAATTTCTTAATTCTTTCAAGACTATGTTTCAGTTCACGAATCTAAGTGTCCCATCTTTCAGTTCACGAATCTAAGTGTCCCATCTTTCAGTTCACGAATCTAAGTGTCCCATCTTTCAGTTCACGAATCTAAGTGTCCCATCTTTCAGTTCACGAATCTAAGTGTCCCATCTTTCAGTTCACGAATCTAAGTGTCCCATCTTTCAGTTCACGAATCTAAGTGTCCCATCTTTCAGTTCACGAATCTAAGTGTCCCATCTTTCAGTTCACGAATCTAAGTGTCCCATCTTTCAGTTCACGAATCTAAGTGTCCCATCTTTCAGTTCACGAATCTAAGTGTCCCATCTTTCAGTTCACGAATCTAAGTGTCCCATCTTTCAGTTCACGAATCTAAGTGTCCCATCTTTCAGTTCACGAATCTAAGTGTCCCATCTTTCAGTTCACGAATCTAAGTGTCCCATCTTTCAGTTCACGAATCTAAGTGTCCCATCTTTCAGTTCACGAATCTAAGTGTCCCATCTTTCAGTTCACGAATCTAAGTGTCCCATCTTTCAGTTCACGAATCTAAGTGTCCCATCTTTCAGTTCACGAATCTAAGTGTCCCATCTTTCAGTTCACGAATCTAAGTGTCCCATCTTTCAGTTCACGAATCTAAGTGTCCCATCTTTCAGTTCACGAATCTAAGTGTCCCATCTTTCAGTTCACGAATCTAAGTGTCCCATCTTTCAGTTCACGAATCTAAGTGTCCCACTTTCGCTTCAAACATATCTTTCGTTTCCTCGTTTGTCACTCTACAAAATGAATTGAGATTTAGTATGGACTTGTCTCCCTTCTAAAAGTCCCCTAACTTAGTTCAATACTTGATTGGATTAGTTCTCGGCTTTTTTCATGACAATATCTTTTATCTGTGTATGTGTGACATAGAACAAAGAAATGGTTCTGATATGGCCGCTATTCTAGAACTACAGTACAGTATTTACTTGCTGCTCTAAAGATACTGTTCCATTGTGGCTTATTTGTAATAGTTAATAGAATGAAATATATCGCAGTTTTAATTGATAACATTTTGTGCTTGGAGTATTCTGAATAGTATTTCCTAGTATTTCTATTATAGTTTCAGCTCACTTTATTTAGCAATTGCAGTCAAACTGAATTTCCATTTAATTGGACCAATAAAAAGTATCTTATCTTAAAATTGACCCAACTGGATATATTCCTAATTCCTCAATCAACTTCATGTGAATGTTGCTTGTTAACTATTTGCAAACTTTTAGTGCTATAGTCACTTTAATATATATTTTTAGATATTATTATTATATATTATATTGTTTATATTATATTGTCTAATCATACAATTGTACAATGTTGCAATATGTCTATTTGTCTGACAAAAAATGTGTAAAAAAATAATAATAATAAAATTGTATACTAATGTTTTTGTGTGAAACCAAATAGATGAACATTGAAAGTTACGTTGGGTGCATTGTAATAATAGCTTTAGCTTTGTAGTGTCCAATAAACCAAATCACTAGTTAGCCACCAGCATGCGATTCGTCCGTCTACTGAGCTTTTTATGTTGCTACTTCCACGCTTTATTACAATTCAATCCCTAGGCCATCTATCAAGTCACGGACATCCCAATAAAATGTCTTCGATGACTTTAAAATGCAATCCGTAACTTGGCCAATAAGCGGGAAATTTGCCTCGAAACTCCCCAAGACATTTGTCGCTCTTATAGGATGAGTCACACGAAGCTTTTATTACATTGATCAAAGAAATACACCAATACTACCCAATATTACCATCATATATACATGTAAAAAATACATAAAATAATAAATACACACACACACACACACACATATATATGAATGTGTGTATGTGTGTATAATCTTTTATTTATTTATATATGTCAGTTGGAATGTATGCGTGAATGACCGGAAGTGTGTAAGATTAAAAAAGGACAGAAGCCTGTGTGTGATATAGTGATATATGCTATTAAGAGTAATAAAGTTCTGTGTTCGTCTTGACCGAGTTATTTAGTGTTTTGTAATTACATCTAAACCTAGGAACACCTACACTTAGTGACAAAATAATATAGTTTCTATGGAACTAAACAGAATAGAAAGCTTTAAGACATATATAATAATACTAGGAATACACTAAATGTGGCTAGACTAATCCGATGGTTTGTATTTCAAATGGCTATTGAATGGCTGATATCATCGCACTGTGTGGCACAAGATCAAACAAATCTATTTAAGGTATTTGCTTTTTGCAAGTTAAAACATAGCGAATACATACATTATAGAGTGAAAATCATTCAATTTAAGACACTAGTCTGGACGAAAACATTTCTGTGTCTAATCAAAATAGTTTGTAAACATAGTAGATGTTCAATGACCGAAGTCACGTGACGATACCATGTGACTAAGGTTGAACACGCAACGATTAGTTGTTTTGTTAGTCCCCTGCTCTCTACTTCAGTAAGTTGTCTGATGCTGTTAGTATGCGGCGAAGTTAAACCATAGACAAGTATATGGAGAATAGGAGAAACCCACTAAAGTATCAGAGCGGTGTACGAGCCCCCACAGAGGAGCTAAAATGACATGAGCTAATGGGAATGTCCAACTTCTGAAGCTTCCCATTAAACTTGTTTTTTTTTCTCTTGAACGATGCAAGGTGGAGTTTGTTCCCTTTTTTCTCTGTCCTTGTTTGTTCTGGTAGTGTTTGAGTATGTCGCAGATAATGAACTTGACGTGCGGATCATTAAACAGCGCAGATTTCAACTTTTGTTTTCACAATTTTTGTTTAGTGCTAAAGGGAACAAAAGGCTATTTTTGATATTTTTGTAGTGGAATAAAATCCTAATCTAATTTGGGTGTTTTGAGGATAGACATAGTCACTTTTTTTTTTAATATGCACTTTTCCAAAAGTATTGACTCAAATACAAGCCTTATATGTCTATATGTACAACTAGCATTACACACCGAGTACACTCTTTGATATGTTTCAGGCTATATACTGTTTATTTCGACGGCAACCCTCCCTCCTTTTTTTGAGCCCGTAAATTCTTGTATTTCTCTTTCTGTCTCTGCCCTTCTCTTTGTATGGAACTTCCCCCTCCCCCTAAAAAGAAACCTTCTCTTGAATATTAACGGCCAGTTTTATAAAGAACACACACTCACACACACACAAATACATACTTTTTGCCCATGAATTCTTTTATTATTTTCCACCCCTCCGACATCCTTACCACCACACAAAGTTAGTCTTAAATACAATCTCTAATTTTTCTTAGGCTTCTCAGAAGTATTAATGGTCATGTTTAATAATAATAAAAATAATAATTTAAGGTGGCTCAAAGCAGGTCATCTCTACCCTGAAACAGAAGGATTTGTTACAGCAATAAAGAACAGAGTAATTAGGACAGAAAACTCAATATTGTTGACAAATGCCGAAAATGTAAAAATGTGGGTGAGTCAATTGAACACATAATGGCGGGATGTTCAGCCCTATCAGAATCTCCCTACCTAGGATCGCCATAACCACATCGCAAAGCTAATACACCAGCACTTGGTTTTGACACATAATTTGATCGGTAAGGTTACTCCTCCTTATTATAAATACTCACCACACGAGGTTCTCGAGTCTACAGATCATCTGCTGTAATGGGATAGGCCTATTTTGACAGACAAAACGGTAGATTTTAATCGCCCTGATCTGCTGCTCATTGATAAAAAAGAAAAAGCCGCTACCACTATTGACATCGCCGTACTACTATCTCATAATTTAAGAAAACCTGAGTTGGAAAAACAACATAAATAAGGAAACCTAGGCTTGAAGATTAAGCGTTTATAGAAGTTATCTAAAATAACAATATACCCAATTGTTATATTAACTGAGGGGATAATAACAAATGACCTCAGAGATACCTTCAAGGCCCTTGGCATTCCTAGGAACATTGTCGTTGCTTGTCAGAGGGTGGTACTGCTGCAGACCTGCCACATCACCAGAAAATTCCTCAATGGAAACTGATGAAGGGACTACGATGAATTTTGTTTCCCTTTAACGAAAATTGACCCTTGTAGCGCCAGAGAATGAATACTCACTCGTTTCTAATATAATAATAATAAACTTTATTATCCATAAAAGAATTAGTTTTACAATTTGTGCATTACAAAAAAAACAACAACTAGAAAATCGAAATATACATGCACACCAGACTCACTCATAATATAGTTTTAAAACAATAAATAGATCTAGAGTAATGTAGATCTATAAGCCCCAATTGTAACGAATTCTAGATCTTGAATTTTAGATGGTTTTATAAGTGCTAATCTCTCTTTAAAGCCTCGATAAAGAAGCCCTTTCCTTTGATTAAGTATCTAAATGTACAGTTAGATTAGTCATCGGCACATCACTTGCATATGCCAATCAATCCTGAATTGCTCTACTTAGACCGATAAAATGGTTGCTTTCAATATTTTCAGCTTGAATATAAGACTCTTATTTGAACTGCAAACTATCAACAACCACAACTATATAGCCTACCTTTACATGTCTAACGTCTTGATGATATTATTGTATGTTTAGTCAGACGGAATACATACAAAACTAATAGCGGCTATTCTCCTTACAGTCATGAATTTGAAAAACGTATATTATAATGAAACATAACTGTACCAAATTTCACGTTGCTATTTATCATGGTTACAAAGTTTTGACGTATTAATATGACATATATTTATAATTCATCACAGTTTTTCTGATACTTTGTAATTTTTGTATAGTTCAATTTTAACATAAAAATGCCATAACTTCACTCCTATATAACATAAAAAGATAATGTTGGTATCGCCGTAATCCATACATCTATTTCTACACATCTAGATAATTTTTGTTGTATATATTAATAAATACGTAAAATGATCCTGTCTTCGCAATTTCAGGTGAATCCGTACGTTATTGTGATCTCATGATGCATAAATGAATCAGTGGTATTTGCAATATATATGTAAGATAAATGAGCTGAATTATTTTCAAGTTGAAAGTGTCGGTTTAACTGTCCTTACTGTGGCATTTCATTTGAACACTATATGAATTTGTACATCTTAGTGTTTCTCAAACTTTGACCAGTTTGTCCCTCCCCCCTCCCCAATGATAAAAATTGTGTTTCCCTCCCCTCCCCTTTGCTTAAATATGTTTAGAATCTGTTTGAAAAAAAAGCCGTAAATAAATGTTAAGAAAAACTCGTTCGTTAAATAGTGTATCGTAAATAAGATTCTATAGTAACAAAAAGAGGTAGCAGATTCCCCCTCCATCCAGCTAGGGGGCCTGGGGAGCTAAAAGCCAAGAAATTCATTCTCCTGACGTCTACAACGCTATTTTTCCTCATAGTAAGAAGAGCCAAAAGAGGCTAGAAGGAAAAGGGGTGGGACGCATTGATATTGAAGGGAAAGGATCTGCGTACTGTATTCTCCTGGGGTCTAGAACACATCATAGTCAAACAAAATACGTTAGTCAAAGTCTAATAAAGAAGGAGGCAACTCATGGTAATTCCGACTTCGACCCACCTCCCATCAGGCGTATCGCCCCCTTGTCTGAACGTCGCTTTCTCACCTGAGAGGGGGAAGGGCTTACCCCACTGTTGAGAATCGCTGGTGTACGTAATCCATATTAGTCGACAGTAAACAGTAAAAACTTGCATAAAATGTAAGTAAACAAACAAAAATATAGTTACATTTCCATTTTCTTAATAGAGTTCTAGCTTTTCTTGATTTGCAACAATAGCTACATTAATGATATCACCAAATTTTATTTTTCAACCAGCCGCTTCTCTTTATCTATGCCTAGCAATGCAAAGTTGGTAAAACGAGCTTATCCCATTAAAGCTCTCAAATAGGTAAAAATAAATTTGAGTTTATACTACCTGTAGTATTTTAATACCCACACTGGTGCCCCCTACCTGTCGATGCAGCCCTCGCTTCGGAGTGTACAAACAAGTTTCGATAACGTATGTGAAAATCTAATGTGGATGTAATTGTAAAGTATAATTAATACAACTTTACCTACATAGGCCTATCCATTATATTCTTAAATTAAACATATCAGTATAGTAATGAGAATGATAAATTTAGTAGCATTTATTTGTTCCTCAACACGTTATAAAATGGTAGTTCTCGAATGAGACTTTCTATATTTGTCTGTTGTATATCACATACTAAGCACTCGTTAATGTGTACAATTATATGTGTAAAATATGTTTTCTTTGTGCTTGGGTAATGTTTTTATAAAGTGTATTTCATTGATTGATTCAACTGACATGGACAAATATCCTTCTTAGGCATGGGCAAACATTTTCACACTTCCATCGACCCAATGAGTTTGTTGACAACCAACACATCAAACCTTGGCATTAGTTTATAATCTCCATAACATTCTGTCTTCTCGGAAGTTTGAAGTCTTTAATGTTAGTGTCGTACTATATCTTTGTTTAATAAAGCACTCTAGTTTGATTCTTAGATGAAAAGGTTTGCGAAAAAATATTTTCTTTATTTCAGTCACAAAGTCAGAGTACTTCGATGTTGGCCCCGCACTCGGCTGTCGCAAAAGAATCTTTTTTTCAAAGAATCTAAAATCGTTTGCATAAATGTGTTGCAATTATGGTGGCCGCTTCGCCACCTTACTAAATAGCCTCCCGTATTTGTTACTATTAATAGTGAATAGTTGTAAAAGTGGTGTATTTTTGTATGAAAAAACTGCTTGCATAGTTGATTATAAATTTTTCACTTTCAGAAAACAAAAAAGTAGCGGTTGCGTCAGAACATTGTAAGGTCTAAAATATCATGATTTCGGATTTCAATATTTTTTCTTGTTTACGACATCTAAACGGGACGGACGGACGGACAGACAGACCACACAAAACTAATAGCATCTACTCCCCTTTCGGTGGCCGCTAATAAACGCATGCATCAAGACCCACTGTTTGAGAAAAAAGGGGAAAAGGGCGAACATGAATGTTTTGAGAGATCCACTAGTAAAAGTTTAAGCACAAAATTATCTAGATTCATAAAGCTAAAAAAAAAATAAGCGTATTTTTTTTCGACCATTCTTTTAATACCACTAAAAATAAACAATAGAAATAGACTTAAAACAACAAAATAAAAGTACTACTTGCTGACCCTAACCCTAAACCCATGACAACGTACGTTTCAACTACAACACTCGAACTCAAAATAAAATGTCCGAATATGAGCAGCGAGAATTGAGCAAGAGTTTCATCAACGTGAGATGGTTATCTGCCCCTAATTGTGTTTCAGGCGGACCTCGACTCTCGCGTTGTGTAATGTGTCCATCCATGGCCACTTACTGAGTGCATTGTATTGAAAACACAAATATTATTTCTCTTTCAATCCTTTTTCTGTTAGATCTAACCAGTTTTATACATTGTAAGATTCTAGATTATCTACTATGGTGATATGATAGTATACTTGAACAGTGTTGAAGATAGTAGAATTATTGTGTACATCTGTAAGTTTGTAAAGTACAGCTGTAAAGCAGTATATGTAATTCACTCTAGTGTATTAGATTACTGTCGAAAAAAATATCTATGCTTATCTGGATTGTAATATATCTTTAGTGTTATATCAATGATTTTTTGTTCCTATTCAGTGATGAAATCTTTTGAGCATGCAGTTTCCAACTCAATATGTGTTCAGTCAGTTAACGGCGTTTGTGTCTATTAGTCTCTAATAATATTCTATTAACAATTTAGAATTGAATGTTAACTTTTTAAGAAAAGGCAAAAACACTCTAGTTTGATTCCTCAGATTATTCTGCAACCATTATGTTATGTGTCAAAATAAATACTTCAGAACAATGTTCCGATCTTTTATATCTTAAATGTTCATCGTTCTTTTATGTAGCATTTAAATTATAAGTTGTTGTTTTTTTCAAAGCGATTTTGGTGGCATGCTAAGAGTTGAAAATCAAACAGCTTAGCCATTTCATCGGGAGTGACACAAAATCCCTGACATTTACTATCCCTTAGGATATTAAAACCCCGCTTGCACAATCCATTTATACAATCTACGTCCATGCTGTAAATAATATAGGGTTAACGTTACGTAGTCAAACTATTTTTCTACTGGCTTATGATGTATCGGAATTTTCCTCAAGAAGAAGGCACCAAGCGGTATCTATTCCTCATGAGTCCGGAACTATTAGTGACAGACGGTAATGGAATAATCGTTATCTTCTAACAATCTACACAGAGAATGTGTTGGCTAGAAAAGTGGAGTTAAAACAACGGTGACTAAAGCAACACTAATTCCGAGGGTTTGAAGTCCGATGTTGACTAGCTCTCTTCCATTATTAAGTTATTAAGTAAAATTTAACGGTATTCTAGTAAAGGGAGATTAAGACGGAATTGAGTTACCTCTTTGTCGCATGCTTTAAGGTGTTAAAAGTATTCGTTTTATGATGGTTAATGTAATGGTGGTCTCATAAATAATCACATTTGCTTGGACCGAACAAAGTTGTTTCTGCACAGTCGTCCACTTTATAGGCAGGACTTTTGCAACTGGTGGCATCTCTGGTGGGCTAGCATGTGTAGGTCTGTTAAGTAGCTCTATCTCTCTCTTCTTTTGTCCTTCTTTACCTGCTATCATTTCACTATTCTTGCCCTTTACTGGTCTCTCTGGCTTGGCAAAGTTTCCCGATATTTTTTTGATAACAGAGTACAGGTCTTTGGTGCTGTTCCAAGGAGCTACCTCTTCTGCTTCAATGTAGTTCTGATGCTATGCTTGACAAATCTATCTGCTAACGCATATTCTTTTTGTGCTTTTCCTTTTGCTGCTCTTGTTTTACTGTTGTTTGCGCCTGCTTTCTTCTCTTTTCTTTCCTTGATCTTCTGAAGAGTTTGTGCTGAAATCCACTCCTTGTGGCTGTATGACGTATATCATCTTATCTTATAAAATACAGACGTTACTTTACGTTACTTGCTCCTAGGTCAATCTAGTTATGCATGTTAATCAATGGCTTAAATTCTCAAGTTATTGGATTTCCTGCCTGGCTAACTAAGCCAACCTATTCCATGCTCAAATTGCACTAGGGAGGAAGGAGCATTTGTACAAATTTGTCCTAGCATATGGAGCAAGGAATGTGCCTTTGTTTTTGTGTCTTGAGTATTTTATTAGTTTTTTAGTGGTCCCCGAAAGGGGAAAAGACGCCATAAGTTTTGTGTGAAATGTCTGTCCGACCGTCCGTCCCTCCCGTTTAGATCTCGTAAACTAGAAAAGAAAGTGAAAATCCGACATCATAATATATTAGTCCATGCAAAGTTCTGATGCAACGGCTACTTTTTGTCTTTTCTAAAAGCGAAGAATCTTATTTTTAAATCACTTATGCAAGCAGTTTTTTCATAAAAATACACCACTTTTACAATTATTCCCTATTAATAGTAACAAACACGGGAAGCTCTTTATTATGGAATGAAAATATATACCATATTTGTAACACATTTATGCAGACGATTGTAGTTTTTTTGTCAATTTTTTTTTACATTTGTATTGTTTGTTAAATTATGTAGGTTCTGTTATACTAAGTACTATATTTACACACAAAAAATGTTTACTATTTTTTTTAAAGAGAAAAAATCTATTAAGTATGCATATAAGTTGGACATAACTTAAAACAACAATTAATAAGTAGTTTTTTATATTATCTCTTGAAATGTAAAGCATATGTGCAATCATAAACACTTGACCACAGGAAAAAAAATATTTTAAGGAAATGTTTTTTCTCGAGGAATAAGATATTGACCCTTTACAAAACAATTAGATCAATGAGATATTCATTATAAGTCATCAGTTAGGCCAGGTTCACATCTAACTTCATGTTCACTTTCATATATCCCTTAGTCTGCTGGACAGTTGGGGCACCACACAGGATCTCTCAACCTTCTTTTCCATTCTTCTCTGTCATTTGAATTTGATATAATTTCATTCTGATATTCTTTCAGAAAATATTGAAACCTGCCATTTTACCTACGTGGGTGACCATCTCTGACAGAATTAAATTCTGATATTCTTCTGAAAATTTTGAAACCTGCCTTTTTACCTGCCTGGGTGGACCACATCGGGGGCCGATTTTGAGTAATCTTGCCGGAATACCATCAGGTCCGTTTCGCTAATAGTTTTTGGATCCCCTTTTCTTGTACTTCTATTTCTCTTATGTTGTCGACTTCGTTACAATTAAGTAACAGAGGCGAAGATTCCATTGCGCGAATGTGTTCAATGAAACCCGGGCCCATGACCAAACAGGGCACTTTTTTAAATGTTTAAATTTTTTGAGTGTAGGAATTGAAAAGTATCAAATTCTCCTATAGTTTTACTTAGCTTTCATTGTGATAATTATAACAAAAGATGCGAAACTACAAATCAATATATACGTTATTGTTTTTGACCTTGCTATTCGGGATGTCAGAAAAAAAGCAGTTTTAGTAAACTTTGATCTCAACTGATTAACAATAAGATTAACAAATGGCTAAAAATGAGAGAGCTAACGAGGGTACATTGATATGGGGAAAACTGAGTTCTTATAGTATTTCATTTAAAGATGTATGACATATATATATATATATATATATATATCCGTGGCATTTTACGTCTCGAGAGACGATCTTTTCCCTTTGCAACTTCTTGTGTGACTAAAGAGGCCAATCCTTGATACACAGCTGCGATCGCAGGTTGGGCATATATAATCACCAGGCACCGTTGCATTTTCACCCTTCTTTCTGCTTCTGTTGTGTATGACATCTGCAATATATATCAGGATAAAATCCGCATTTGTTGTGCGTTTTGTCTGTCAGTTCGTCTGTCCGTCATGTTTATATAAAAAAAGAAGACTAATAGCTATTGAAATCTGGTGAACCTTTAATTTTCCTTCCAAAACACAGAAATAGTTTTAAGTATCTATTTTAGATTGTTCCGAATGTATATATATATATAGACAGAGAGAGAGAATCTCAGATAAATCAAATACCGTTAATTAAATATTTGGGATGATTTAGTATAAAAATATATATATGTACCATAGCCTTGTGGAGAGATTTTCATAACATACTTTGGTGTTAGAAAGTTTTTTTCCTAAAAAATCCGCAACATAATATTAAGATAAAATTAGATTTTGTAACGTTTAAGCTAGAAAATTAAATGCAGTGTAAGATAGAAGTGCGATTTTAAAAAAATAGAGTTAAAATGGGACACTAAACAAAAAATAAATAACATCTGATTATTTTAAATTTTTTAAGGAATTGGTTTAGCACCATATCATGCCGCGGCATTGCGCTACAGTACGAAAGTCGCTGCATAAAAAGTCCATTTAAAAAAATGTGCGTGATATTTACACACAAAGTGCAATCTTAGCCTTTATAAACAAACATAAATGTTTTCTTTAAAATTTAGCAGCTAGTTGACCAGAAAAAACACCTTTAACTATTTTTTATATTTGTTGTGAACATTTCTTGTACATTTGATAAATACATTCGACTTAGTGATACTTAAAATATATAACCATGTATTGATCGTTGTTTACATATTATAACATCGCTTCCCTTACATTTACGTTATTGTTTTAAAATTGGTGTATTTTTAAGAAAAAATCGCTTGCATAATTAATTTTATAAATTAAACGGTTTGCTTTTAGAAAACCAAAAGTAACCTGTGCACCTAATATTTGCAAGCCGCATCGCATGGTGAAATAATATTTTTCATATCTCTTCTAGTTTTCGAGATCTGAGTGTGAGAGACGGACAGACGGGCATTTTGCACAAACCTAATAGCGGCTTTTTCCCCTTACGGGGCCGCTAAAAAAACGTGTTTTAAATATGAAACATCCGATAGAGTGTCATGTCACCATTACATCTAAAAAGTATTTTCTAAATAGGGAAGCTTTTTTTTGTGTACTGATGCATATTTAATGACAAGATTTGTTAGTTACATGTTCAGTCTAAGTGGGGCCCACTATCCTAGTCTTAAACCACGACAACCTTGTTACTCACTGTTAAGTACTATGTCTGGGGCTGAGCGTGCTAATGCAAAGAATTTATTTTGGATGTTAGCTTTACTTTGATTATCATTGTGCAAGGTTATCTTCTATTTTTAATTAAACTACTCCTGTTATTTCTTAGACTTAATGTATGACCATAGGTTTCTATGGTTATCCATAAATATTACGTTGTTTATGTATTCACTCTGCAGCTGTCTGCTTACTTTTTGGGTTAGTTGTTTAATTTTAACTCACTCCCATTGATCTCAGACAGACAACATGTTTCACTACATTTAAGAACATTAAGATCTATCTGTTCAAAACTTTTATAGTTTAGTTCTCGTGTAATGTTATTACATCGACTTGAGCTTACATCATGTTTGTTAACATTATTATTATTATTTATTTTAATATATTTTCTGCCTTAGTTTCTTTAAATTTTCTATATAGGTTTTCTTCTGTTTGCAAAGTTTCTTTAATTTATTATTAAACCAGCATTTATTTATTTTGTTCGTTGAGTATTTAGTTGGTGCATGTTTTTCTATAATGTTTTTAAGATGGCTTTTAATCAAAATATAGAGGTTAGTAAATGTCTTTTTTTTCTCTAATAAGAATTGTAGAAAGTTTAATGTAGGTTGAATATTTATTGAAGTCTAAAATTCTATTTTTGGTATTTATACTGGTTACTATTTTTATTAGACTGTGTATTTTAACGAAATCATGGTCAGATAATCCAGGGATTATTTCATAATCTACCACTAATCCAGGTCTGTTAGTTAGAAATAGATCTAATATGTTGTTTAGCCTAGTTAGTTTTTTAACAATTTGATCTAAATTTAAATTATGTAATGTTTCTATAAATAGTAGGGACTTGGGACTCCTCCTCTTACACGTACGTTCAACAATAAAAAGACAATATGTGATCAATTTCCGCTTGGAAGAAGCTACGGCGTTAGACGTGATTGGTAAAGTTCTTTTAGAAGTAGGCGCCCACTATGGCAGTTGGTAGAGAGGAGGACTGGTCGTGATTGCCTTCGGATGTTGATAAAAATAACAAAGGAATAACCTAAAATTTGGGTCAAGATCAAAGATAAGGTAGCCATAAAAACGTGCGGACATGGTCATAGAGATGAAGAAGGGCGATTGTGATTACTACCTTTCAGGTTATTTATTGTAATGATAACTGTAACTAGCACACTTCAACGCACTAGTTAATTAGCTGTATTCCGAATCTTATACACAAACTTTCCAGCCAATTATATCAATCTTAAAACATTATTTTACAAAGACTTGCAAGTTTACTTTTAAAAAAAAAATATTGAAATAAAATTATTTGATACTTTAAAAATGTTAAAGTTAAATGTTTTGGGATTGACTAACTTAAAATGAACCGTCTGTTGATTGAATGGTAAGAGATCGAATCTTTTGAAATTGATATTTGAATTTAGGGACGAAACAGTGCGCATATTTTAAAACTTTTTTTTACAGTTTGCATATTCTCATTGGGATAAATACACGACACAGTACATAATATTGAATATGATACAGTTTTGCATACAGTAAATTATACATTGCACGTCGCCGATCTAAAATTCTCTCTATTTTGATCTAAATTTTAAGCAAAACTTTTCAAGTCTAAAATACCAGTTTGTGTGTTAAATAAAATGTGTCGAGAAAATCTAGAAATATGTCATTAATATGTACTTGAGATGCCGAGTTTAATTAGACTTGACCAAACCTTTTCTCTACGCATCCAAAACTAGAAATCAACACATCATTATTTCCTTCTTATTATATTTAATTGAAGTAACTTGCTGGTAACTTCGCCATAATTCCCTAATTTTCAGATGCCTGAGTTTCCAGCTAAACCTAGATCGATAGTATTAAATTAAATCTCTTACATCGGGGATATGACATGGCTGCGCATTTATTTAATGTAGTTTTCTTGTATTGTAGAGACTAAGAATGTAAATATACAGAATGTGTGCGTCTTATTAATATAAGTAGCAAGGTTTTATGCGTGTAGAGAATAGGAAACTATTTATCAACTTGACAGTTTTAAAACCATAGAATTATAAATTAGAATGTCACAGCACTTTAGAAGCACTGAGGAATCAAATTCAAAATCAAATTTGTTATCTTATATTAAACTAGACATATATTACCCGCGGCCCTCGTTTCTTTATTTGCGTATCACTATCGATATAGTCACTGAGAGTGTTTTCTTAACAATTAAACGAAATAAAAATGTTTTATGTAAAGCGAATGCGTGAATGTAAAAATTGTAAGAATGGAGCTATCAAAATAGCTAATTGACCTGAATCCATTTAAAATATGAAATGAATATAGGCTACTTTATTATGTATGTTCATGTGTTAAAGTACAAAGTAGATCTATCATTTTTGAATTAGATATTGAGTTAGAGCTAGATCTAGATCTAGATTAATATAGTTTCCCTTTAATTTGAATATTGGCTTGGATAGAGAGTTCGTTCTGCTCTTGCGTGACCTTTTTTGTTAGATGTACGCGACTAATGAATGGAGCTATTAAAATGTATTTAGGCCTATTGTGAGTATGTCAACATAGCGAACGAATTTATGAAAAATGCTTTAGAAAATAAAATTGAATGTTAATTTGATTAAAATATGAAATGAATGGACTATAATTAGTATGTTTATGTGTTAAAGTATAAAACCATCTTTGCGAAGAGAAGTTCTAGCATCTTATATTTGAATTGAGTTTTAGACCTAGGAAACGAGATGTGTAACCTTTCGGGTAATATCTAATGAAAGAATGTACGTCAGGAAATATAAATTCGCAGATATAAGGAACGAATTTATGTAAAAATGCTTTTGAAACACAAATTTGAAGCTTAATTTTATTAAATCATGAAATCAATAGATTATATTTTGTATTTTTTATGTGTCAAAGTAAAAAACTATTTGTGCAAAGTGTAGTTCTTAAAATTAGATCTAGATCTAAATCCTTTCGATCTTTTCTTATGTCAACATGGTAAACATGGCCTAGATTTATAAGATACTATACTTCTATAGAGTCGGTCAACTTTTTTTCTTTGAGGGTCTTAAGTTTGTTTTAGGGCTACAATACATATACTACGGTCCCAGTTTGTACCCAAGGAACATTAATGCCAAATTTTATCAAGTTTGGTCAAACGGTTTTGATTTCTATTCGGCACATACATACATACATACATACATACATACATACATACATACATACATACATACATACATACATACATACATACATACATACATACCTACATACATACATACATACATACATACCTACATACATACATACATACATACATACATACATACATACATACATACATACATACATACATACATACATACATACATACATTCATACATTCATACATACATACGCCTTACATTCTGCTTTATAGTATAGATAGTAGATTACTGTGTATAACCTTTGGTAAGTTGTTATGTAATACTACTTGATCAAAACAAACATTATACACATTTAAACTTATTTTTCCCTAAAAGATGACAGGTAAATATGAAATAAATAACTAAATCGCTGTAGTACATTTCAAATATTAAATATGATGAATATTTACAATTTAATGAAGAGATGCTACTGGTGATAAGGACTGGCTCACCAACACTCATCAGATCAGACATCGATCCAAGTGCAATGCTTGCCTACAGCTAGTTCCCCTATAGAGAATGAAGAACCTAATTTTGAAACTATTTTTACATCCAGAAAACTCTTTCTCTGGCAAAGGGGGAAAATAAACCCCAACTATAAGTCAAAACAATCAACGCCTCAATACAACTTTAAACAGTAGAAGAAGGAGACACAATTTGCGCTAACACAATGAAAATGAGACCAAAATTGTCATTATTAGGCAGATGCGCGCGACACAGACGTCACTTCAAAAGATCCATTTAGTCGTTCATGTTAATTAGTTAAACTCTGCAAAGTCATGGGTTTTCTTGCTGATTTAGGCAACCCGTTCCTTGCTCTATTGGCGCAATGAAAGAAAAAATAAGTTGTTGTTTTTTTACTTGGACACCAAGCGCTAGAACTGGTGCAACTTGAAGAAAAGGAATCAGATGAGGGTGTTTATTGAGAGTGTCTTGTAGGATCTTGAGTGAACGATACAAAAACACAGACTGTTGGCTCAACTCCGGCCAAAAAAGTATACTCACAGCTATAGGAAGGAAAAATAAGACACACACACATTGTTTCAAAACAGCAAAAACTGAAGTGAATTTATGAGACTTTCTGTCAGTGTACTGCTACATCTCTCACGTCTGCTCTCAAGTTGTTGATAGAAGAACTGACTTTTTTTTTCTTTTCCTTATGAACCTGGGACCATATTTGTGAAGTATTTGTTAGTCTCTTGGGAAACATAGCGGTATCAAACCAATGATCGTCGCCAGACTTTCATCAGATTTCTAGAACTGATAGCTACACTGATTTCTCAGCCAACGTCATACTGCTAGTTAGTTTAGTGAGTTCATTGAAATCATTGAGAACATTTTTTAATCTGATTTTTTTTTCAGACTTTCGGAAATGTTTGGAAAGTTATAAAATCCACAATTTTAAATTGAGCTTTTTAGAAGACGTTTTAAGACTGTAAATGCATTGATATTAAATAACAGGAACATGTGCAGGTGAAACAAAATTAACGATTCTATCATTTCGTGAGCACAGACAAAATATCTGCATTTTAATATATTTTGATGTGAACTTGACTGTAACTAAACATTTCATGAAATGAAATACCTAGCTTTTGATTAATTTCCTGTCAGTTGAGCCATAGATTTCATTTCATCCTAAACACCATCCCAAACCAAACTCACCAACCACTAGCCAGATCCACTCCTGTTAAACCTAAATCTACTAAAATTAATACAACAGCCTCACTAAACAAACCTACTAAAGAATTAATACCAAAATACCTTAAAACCTTAGTAATAAATTTTCAAAGCATTAGGAACAAAACAGCAGACTTAGAAATTTTATTAGAATGTGAGAAACCAGACATAATTGCAGGAACAGAAACTTGGCTACATCCTAAAATTTATAATGCAAAAATTGTTCAATAGTAATTATGAAATTTTTAGAAAAGATAGGGCTGATAATCATGGAGGAGTTCTTTTAGCAATAAAAAACACTCTTATAGCAGAAGAAATTACCTTACCTAACTCAAAAAATTAATTTTACAAAATTAATCTACATTTTGTAAAATTAATACCACCTCAACATCCCTAATAATAGGCAGCATTTACAGACCACCAAATTCTAGTTTAGAATACATGCAGGAACTATGTAATCAGATTACCACACTTAAAGAGACAAATAAAAATGCAGTTTTTTAAATTATGGGTGATTTCAACCTAGCAGATATGAATTGGAAAACACTAACCATAGATAAACACCAAAACCTTAAGGACATAAATGAGCTTTTCATAAAAACTTTACACAACCTAAGTTTAGATCAAATCATTAAAAAGCCAACTAGATTAAACAACACATTAGATCTCTTCTTAACCAACAGACCTGGATTAGTAGTTGATTATCCCTGGTCTATCAGACCATGAGATTATAAAAATACACAGTCAGATAAAAGCAGAAGCAAATACAAAACCCAAAAGAAAAATCTTACTCTGGAATAAATGTAACCTAACACAACTACACCAAGCTGCATTAAACTTTCAACAAACATTCTTATTAGAAAAAAACATTTACCAACCAGTCGATGATCTCTGAAATTTCATTAAAAACCATCTTAAAAGCATTATAGAAAATCATATACCAACTAAATACAAATCAAACAAAATAAATAAATGCTGGTTTAATAATAGACTACAGAAGCTTTGTAAACAGAAGGAAAACTTATATAGAAAATTTAAAGAAACCAAGGCAGAAAGAGTTTACAAAAATTATATAAAAATTAAACACCTAACCCAAAAAGTAAGCAGACAGCTGCAGAGTGAATACATAAACAATGTAATATCTAAAGATAACAAAAACCTATGGTCATACCTTAAGTCTAAGAAAATGGAAACAACAGGCATAGCGCCATTAAAAGATGAACATAACATAATACATGATGATAATGAAACTAAAGCAAACATCCTAAACAAATACCTTGCAACAGCATTCTCAGCCCCAGGAGACAAAGACATATTTCTTAATTTGAACCAAGTAGACAACATAGAAAATTTAGTAGTACAAGAAAATGGAATTCAAAAACTATTAGCCAACACCAAAGCAAATAAAGCGTCTGGACCTGATGGTATTCCAGCTAGATTACTCAAAGAACTAAGCAATGAGCTAGCCCCAGTGTTCAAAATACTCTTTCAGGCATCGCTTAATAAGGGCAGAGTACCAAAGGACTGGAAATCAGCTAATGTCACCCCCTATTTAAAAAAGGAGAAAAATCTGATCCAGGAAACTACAGACCAGTATCACTTACCAGCATCACATGTAAAATCCTAGAACACATAATATGTAGCAACATCATAAACCACTTAGACAAACATAATGTCCTCATACCCCATACCAACATGGCTTTAGGAAATATAGATCATGTGAAACACAACTAATAGGACTAATAGATGATTTTTCATAAGGTTTAAATAATAGTGAACAAATAGATTCTATCTTACTAGATTTTTCCAAGGCTTTTGACAAAGTTCACTACCATAGTTTGCTTAAAAAATTAAAATATTTCGGCATTAATGGTCCACTGCATCAGTGGATTAAAGATTTTCTGATAGGGAGAGAACAAACTGTAATAATAAATGGCTCTAAATCAACACCAATAACAGTAAACTCAGGTGTACCCCAAGGAACAGTCTTGGGTCCACTACTATTTTTAATTTACATAAATGATTTACCAAATCGCATTAGTTCAGGAACAAAAGTCAGATTATTTGCAGACGATTGCATAATATATAGAACAATAAAAACAACACAAGACACAGATATTTTACAAAGAGAATTAGATGAATTACAGAAATGGGAATCAAATTAGAGCATGTCTTTCCACCCAGAAAAATGTCAGTTGTTAAGAGTAACAAAAAAACTAAAACAAATTGATTCCACTTATCTTATTCATGGCACACCAGTAACACAGACTAAAAACGCAAAATACCTAGGTGTTATAATAAATGAAAAACTGTCATGGAATCCACATATTGATGAAACTATAAAAAAAAATCCAACAAAGCATTAGGGTTTATTAAAAGAAATTTCTATAAATCAAATAAGAACATAAAACTAAAATGTTATTTTACCTTGGTTAGGCCAATAATAGAATATGCATCCACCGTTTGGGACCCCTCAACTCAAGAAAACATTAAGAAACAAAAACAAAATTTAATAAAATACTCTGAAAGACACAAAAATAAAGGCACATTCCTCGTCACATATGCAAGGACAAATTTGTACAAATACTCCTTCTTCCCTAGTGCTATTAGAGCATGGAATGGGTTGCCTGAGCTAGCCAGAAAAAAACAGTGACTTGGCAGAATTTAAGTCATTGGTTAATATGCATGACTAAATGCATGACGCGTAGGACGTAATCATCTTCTTTTTTGAAGTAACATCTGTATTATATAAGATAAGATAAGATTTCTTAGCGAAACTTCTCAGACTAAAAGGGGAGATAGTATATAAGGAAGTTGCCTTTTTGGTTTAAAAACTAATTATAGACATTTTCTAAGATATTAGATTTATTTATCTGACGTGGTTACCGTAGTAACCGATATTTCTCTTTTAAAGAGAAATAATTTAAAACAACAATTAATAAGTAGGCTTTTTTTATATTATCGTGTGAACTTCAGTGCGAGACTATAACCATAGAACACGTAACTAAAGCATTAAAAATATTTTTTTTTATTTTATGTTACACGCTAATTACTTCACATCAGGATTTGAATAAGAGATTGACCCTTTACAAAACAATTAGATAAATTAGATATTCATTATAAGATATCAGTTAGGCTAGGTTCACATTTAACATCGCATTTACTTTAACTTTGGTCTGCTGGACCGCTAGAGAGCTGTCAACCTGCTTTCTACGTTCTTCTCTGTCATTTGTTTTTGATAGAATTTAATTCTGATGTTCTTTCTGAAAATATTGATACTGCCTTTTTACCTGCCTGGGTGGACCACTTCGGGGACCGATTTTGAGTTTGTGTTTCAACACAAACTGTCTTTGTAACCTTGTTTTTTCTTAAATTCTGGAAGTTAATAAGAGAGAAAACAAATTGAGATATACAAACTTAAGAATGTATTCCAATGTATTAATTATCAAGGCCAGGAATTTATTTTATTAATGCACTGTATTGAAAGAAACAATTTAATCGATTCGTTTTCAGGTCAATATTTCATTAGTTGTGCTTTATTGCTTTTATTAACACACCTTTATATTTGAACCAAAGGCTACACATTCAGTGTAACAAGGAAGAACTAGTACATTTTGTCAAACTCGTAAGAATATCCTATTCATAACAGGCAGGTGGTTGGTTGGGCTGAAAGTTGGAAAGAAAAATGTTACATTTTTAGCGGCCCCCGAAAATGGAAAAGACGCTGTTAGTTTTGTGTGGCTTGTTTGTCCGTCCGTCCGTCCCGTTTATATCTCAGAAACTAGAAGAGAAAATGAAAATCGGACATCATGATATTTTAGATCATAAGTTCTGATGCAGCGGCTACTTTTTTCTTTTCCGAAAGTGAACCATCTAATTTTTAAAATTATATATGCAAGCAGATTTTTTTAAAAATTACCACCACTTTTCAATGAAAAACTTCAGGGAATCTAAGGTCGAAATGGTAAAAATGTCAATGGTACATTATAATATATATTTTCCATTTATTGACTAACTCATTGAATAGAATACTGATTCAAATGTTGTTTTTAAAAAAGAATTTTGATACGAACATCGTTTTAGTTATAAGTTTCAAAAATAACGAACTACTTTTATAGCGCGCAGTTTTGACATATTCGTCATTATAGGGGCCTACACTTGACAGCCTAAATAAGACTAAATAGAGCCTAGATCTAGATATATTTATAATAAATGTATTAATAACTTGAACAAAATGTTAATTATTAAGACAATAACTTATCTTCTGACAGCTTAGGGGTGCAGATTTATTTATTATGTAAACAATAGGTTTACATTCAAAACGAATCTTATCTTATCTTATATAATACAGACGTTACTTCAAAAAAGAAGATGATTACGTCCTACGCGTCATGCATTTAGTCATGCATATTAACCAATGACTTAAATTCTGCCAAGTCACTGGTTTTTCTGGCTAGCTCAGGCAACCCATTCCATGCTCTAATAGCACTAGGGAAGAAGGAGTATTTGTACAAATTTGTCCTAGCATATGGGACGAGGAATGTGCCTTTATTTTTGTGTCTTTCAGAGTATTTTATTAAATTTTGTTTTTGTATTTGAAGATTATGGTTCAGTGTTTTATGTATAATTGCTACTTTACTTTTGAGTCTTCTGTCCTGAAGGCTTTCTAAATTTAGTGATTTTACTAATGGTGTTACCCTAGTCAAATGTGAATATTCGTTTGTTATGAATCTCACTGCTCTATTTTGTGTTTGTTCCAGCTTCTTAATGATAAGATAAGAACAATATAGTAGACAATTAATAATGGCATTACCCGGTAACAAAAAGGTCCACTATTCATTATCAAAACTTTGGCCTAAGTCTAATTTTAAGATTAAACGTGTAAATTCATAGTTCTAGAGTTCTAGTCTAGATATAGTAGATTCTATATCAAGATTCTTTATCTAGATCTAGATCTAGACTTTGATCTAATTCTAGACTAGACTTACTCACTTAGTTAGATCTATTTCTAGACCTAAACTTAGATCGTAAATCTCGATTTAGATCTAAAACTAGGTCTAGATCTTGCTAGATCCATGTCTAGTTTGTATGACAAATGAGAATGGAGATACTAATTTTTATTTTGCGAAGGGAATGTCTGGTCAAAGTAGACCTACTCCAAGTCTTTCAAGTCATTTCTAGCTAGCTCACTACCCAACTAAAATAGGTCAAGAATTTTTTTTGTGTAGCCAATTTATGTAATTTTGTAAGAAAAATAAATCTTTTTTAGTTTCTCTTTATTACATCTAACATGTTATTAATTTTGAATGTATGGATAAGGTTAATAATTATTATTTTACAAAAATATAAGTGTACGCTAAATGAATATATGGAGATGCTGTGGCTGAGTGGTAAAGCAATTGGAACCAGAAGTCCCGTGTTCGAATCATAGTGAAGACTCTAGGTAGATCACTTCTGGGGCCATTTTTGAGTTTGTGTTTCCACACAAACTGTCTTTGTAATCTTGTTTTTAACATAACATTATTGGGGTATCTCAGCGATTTAAAAAAAACGCGAGAACCTAGCTGGATGAAATGTTAGAAAGAAAGAGAAGTGTACGTTTTGTGTATTTTTGCGATGCACTACTTTCTATCTATTTTTGTTAATGAAATGTGTATGCACTCTATGGGTACAACGACACTGAAGTCTTATAGATCCGGATCAATTTATTATTTTTTTGTCCATGACTCAATATCTGAACTCTAAAATCTAAATCAGATTAGTAATGGGTCTAAGTACTGCCGGTTTTTATCGACTCAACTATATCTATTTACTAATTTTTTACTTATCTGATTTAGATTCAGGAAACATGTAGCCAGCTGGAGGTCAAGGACTATGTCCATCTCTTCCTCCTCTTATCTTTCTTTCAAACCGGACTAGACAGTTCTCATTTCATATAACACTCTGCCATTTGTACCTCATCTTTACTTTGATTCAATCATTTGATAAAATATAACGAAAAATTAGTTTATTAATTTACAAGGAATTTCGTGAATGATGGTCAATTATTGTAACATAATGTACTTTTAATGTAGGTAATTTACAAGAATAGCATACAGCAATGTCATTACATTACAAAACATTAGTAGGATAGAACTATACAAGTAACAAAGGGGGCATGGGAAATTACAGAAAACGTTTCAAATTAAATTACATCAAAGCAAATGTCATTGTATCTGGCCTTATTGGACGACTGTGTGGTCTAATCAAACGTGTATATACGGACTTGTCAGGAACGTAACTGTCCAGGGAAATAACAGCCTTAGAAACATCTTAACTGCAAACGGTCAGATGTGTTGTCCCCACATACTATAGGTTAGTTATTCTTAGAGTATCCACAGCTCATGGGCATAGCCAGAATGTTTTTCAGGGAAAATTTTAGGGGGTGCATTTTTTTTTCTTTTTTTTTTTTCACACAGTATATATATATGGAGTAGATAGATAGATAGATAGATAGATAGATAGATAGATAGATAGATAGATAGATAGATAGATAGATAGATAGATAGATAGATAGATAGATAGATAGATAGATAGATAGATAGATCAAAATTTGATTTTATTTGGGACGGGGAAGAGAGTTGACAATCAAACTCCACCATTGCTACATTCATGCAAATGTAGCTTTGATTTAGCTTTTGTAAGGATTGCTGGACTTGAACCATACCCCTTCCTGTATTATGGCGAAACTATTTAAAGTTCTACTTTCAGACCTTGCGATCTATAAGGTCATCTGTTTCTTTGACCAACGGTAAATGAGCAGGGTGTTATGTGGCTATCACAACGACTAACCGCCTTTACTTTCCCCAACTTACGTCAGGTATCTTTTTTCAGTTGAAATTCAAAATCCCAGTCTTCAACTATATTCGAACTCAGGACCCAGGTTCGGAAACCAAGCATTTAACCCCTCATCCACCGCTCCCCCGGCGAAAGTATTTGGCTTTAGTTTTTCTCAGACTGCTTCTTGATTTTCTGGTAGATTGACTTTATTGATGGAGACCTGCGACTTTTCTATGCGATTGGTTGAGCCTCAAACACCTCCTCCCCTCGCATGGAATGAGGTAACTATACTTTTGCTTTACCTTTTACTCTTGGGAGGGAGAAAGTGACCTTAAAAAAACCTGGATAAGATCAAGGACTTTGGCAGTTGTAGTTTTCCTTAAGATTTTTTTTTGGCTGCGCTCATGGAATTTCGTTACTGTAGTTTTGTTTTCTTTTAATTTACTGGAGGGGAGTTTTAAATTTCGCTCGTGTAAGCACACTAATAGTTTTTTTATTTTATTGAGGGTGCTTATAACTTTTAATTTTTTAATAGTAAACAAATAGATACTATCTTATTAGATTTTTTCCAAGGCTTTTGACAAAGTTCACCAACATAATTTGCTTAAAAATATTTTGGAATTGATGATCCATTGCATCAGTGGATTAAAGATTTTCTGATAGGGAGAGAACTAACTGTAAAAATAAATGGCTCTAAATCAACACAAATACCAGTAAACTCAGGTGTACCTCAAGGGACAGTTTTAGGTCCACTACTATTTTTAATTTACATAAATGATTTACCAAATTGCATTAGTTCAGGAAAAAAGTCAGATTATTTGTAGACGATTGCATAATATATAGACCAATAAATACAACACAAGATAAAGAAATTTTACAAAGAGAATTAGATGAATTAGAGAAATGGGAATCAAATTAGAGCATGTCTTTCCATCAAGAAAAATGTCAGTTATTAAGAGTAACAAAATAACTAAAACAAAGAAATTCCACTAATCTTATTCATAAACCAATAACACAGACTAAAAACGCAAAATACCTAGTTGTAATAATAAATGAAAAACTGTCATGGAATCCCCATATTGATGAAACTATCAAAAAATTAAACAAAGCATTAGGATTTATTAAAAGAAATTTCTATAAATCAAATAAGAATATAAAACTAAAATGATATTTAACCTTGGTTAGGCCAATAATAGAATATGCATTCTCTGTTTGGGACCCCTAAACTCAAGAAAACATAAAGAAACTGGAACAGACACAAAATAGAGCAGTGAGATTCATTGATTCATCACAAACGAATATTCACATTAGATTACAGTACCACTCAAATTGGCCCCCGAAGTTGTCCACTCAGGCAGGTAAAAAGGCAGGTTTCAATAGTTTTAGAAAGAATATCAGAATAAAATTCTATCAGAAGTGGTCCACCCAGGCAGGTAAAAGGCAGGATTAAATATTATCAGAATGAAATTCTATCAAATGCAAATGACAGAGAAGAATAATATCTAATTGTTTTGTAAAGGGTCAATCTCTTATTCAAAGCCTAAAGATATCAAAATGTCCGTAAAAAAAATTCCTTTAGTTTAGAGTTTCTTTTTAACGTAATAACACTACAGTTCAAGCGATAATATGAAAAAAAACTACTTTTCGCTTTCATAAAAGAAAAAGTAGCCGTTACATCAAAACTTTGAATGGTCTAAAATATTATGATATATACGGATTTTCACTATCTTTTCTAAATTACGAGATCTACACGGGACGGACGGACGGATAGACAGACAGACAGACCACACAAAACTAATAGTGTCTTTTCCCCTTTCGGGGGCCGCTAATAAAATGCTCAGAAAAGTACAAAGGTAAAGGCACATTACTCGTTCCATATGCTAGTACAAATATGTACAATTGCTCCTTCTTCCCTTGTGGTATTAGATCATGAAAATGGTTTCCTGAGTCAGCTAGGAAAACCAGTGACTTGGAAGAATTTAAGTCATTGGTTAACATGCATGACTAGATGCGTGACGCGTAGGACTGGTAGTTGTTTTTTTTTAATATCCCCTCCCGATTTTATTTCGGTGGTGATTTTGACTCCCGAACACACACATACCCCAGGCTACGCCATTGTCATAGTTATACCTTTTTCCTTTCTCAAAATACCTTAAAGACCTTAAATCTTAAGTTTCAAATAAAAAAATCCAAATCCAAAAACACTAGCGATGTTTTTAACGTGCTCGGGTTATCTCGTTCTCTATGTTTTATTTTGCAATGCATCTTTGCTGTTTGAAAAGTTCAAATCTATGTCAAGATATCTTATTGACCAAAATATAATAAACTCTAGTATTGCAGGGCAACTATACATAGCCTAAGATCACCACTTATTATCTAAGGCATTCTAAGGAACGTTCATGCCAAGTTTCATCAAGATTGATCAAATGGATTGAATTAACATTCTACTATATATATATATATATTTATATATATATATATATATATATATATATATATATATATATACTAGACAGATATTACCCGCGTGTCTTCACTTTCGTATTGCTGATATAGTCACTGATATAGCGCGTTAGAAACAATTAAAGAAAATAATACTGTTATAAGTAAAGCGAATGCATGAATTCGTGAATAAAAAATATTAGTAACCTATTTATATTTAGTAGACATGTTCTATCTCTAGCAGTGAAGTGGACAGGAAGTCTTGCCTTTTGTTGTTGTTGTTGTTTTATTCTTTTTCCTTTTTTTTTACAATTCCTTGTTAGATTTTCAATAGTTTTTTGATCTGAGTGTGTTAGACGGACAGACAGATAGACCACACAAAACTAATACTGGCTTTTCCTCTATCTAGGACCGCTAATATATTGAAATATATTTCATTACCATGTTAGCTGAAGCAGATTTCCAACGTGAAGATGGCTATGACGTTCCACCATTTGCAAGGGTTACATAGTAAATAGCTGGTGATGATGTGAATACTGTTCTCTATGTAAACATGCGTTTTTAATTCACGCAACTTTTGTTTAAACAATCATATGCCTTACCTTATACAATTTATGTAAAGACATTATTTGTATATACATCCAATAGCCTTACCGGCTAGGTTCGTTTATTTGTTACCAGGCTTTTGTTTATTTAATCCGAAACACCTTTTTTTTCGCTTCCAATAAACCCGCTTCCAATTAACCCGTGAATTCTAGCATCTGTTACATTGGATTGAAATGACCCGCTCTCTCTTTTTCCTTTTGTCTGTCTCTCTATCTATCACACACACGCAATTATCTTTCTCTCTCTCTTTCTTTCTTTGTCCTTCTCTTTCTGTCCCTGGAACACTTTTTTTTCATTCTGCGCTTTGTAATGCTCGCCGACATAGACTTTTGAATTGAATTGGAACGACCCGCTCTAAACGCCTTCTGGCATACACACACGCACACCTATTTTTGCTCGTGAATTGTAGTATCAGTTTAACTCCCCTTCCCGGGCCTCCCGCCCACAAAAAAAAGTTAATTCTACAGACAGCATCTGACTTTTCTTCGGCTTCTTTATTTAATATTGAAATATTTTAATATATTTTTATTTTGTTTTTTCGTCCTGAAATTCTATTCATATTAGTCCTTTCTGACGTAAAAAGCTTTTTTTTTCCTTAGCACTACTCCAAAGTACAAGAACTTTTTGTTGCAGTAAACAAAGTGAAATTTAAGCCACGTATCAAATAGAAGAGAGTGTTCCACTTTCCAACACGTAATTAGTAGAAGAGAGTATTTGTGGTGCCAGTTGAAAAATATTCAAAATACAAAATCTAGAAAAGTTCGTTTATTTGAGACCGTACATCCTGTACAGCTGTCTTAAGACTACAGGTTATATATAAACTACACTCTATGCAATCTGTTTTCTTCAATAATGAGTAACAATCAAACATTTCCTTGTGTCTGTTTTTCCATCTGTCCACCCTTGCTAATAAAATCACTTGCCAGCCTGAAGCGCCAATCATTTTTTTCTGCTTGTGTATTCTTTTCTATTATGTAAAACATACATGTCTTTTTCCACTTCATATTTACAAGGCTAATGCTTTGTTCATCAATATGATAATACATGTCTTTTCTGCTGTGTTGGTTATTTTTCTGGTCTAATAAACCAAAATGTAACGTTTGATAAGTACAACTCAAAATAACAATAAACTAATTCTTTCATCTCGACTACCTTAAAAACAATAACTGGGGGGGGGGGGAATGTTATTTAATGCATTTAGCAGTAGGAACAAAAAATTGGCTCAACGCTGAAGATAAGGACCACTTCTGACATCCTTGGACCTTAGGATTTGTTACAACATTTCTATGGCTGTCAAAGCCTACGAACTAGACACTAGACATGCTACTGGAGTTTGTTGGGCTTGGCTTACCTGTTTCCTGTCTGCCTAAGTTTGTCTGATATCTTCGGAGAATATCGCATCAGTTGTCTTGCAACAAACCCTAGGATATGTTTTAGTGTTCTCAATGAGACTCTGAGAGCCTCGTTAAATTGAGTATTTAATTTGTAGTCATGGTCGCCCGCAGGGGGTTGCAAGGGGGTGCACTTGTATCCCCCTGGATTCTAAGTAGCCAAATTCTAGCCACTTTTTTGCACCATCAGATCAATTAAAATCTAAGTAGCAATTGAACAAGTATTGCTTCCACTGGTGACTGAAGTAAAGTTGTAGTAGACTAGCATAGGCTTATCAGGCATTGATGACTGACCATTCACGTGCACCCCTCTGAATTCTGGGTAGCCAAATTTTAGCCAGTGTTTTACACCTTCAAATCAATTAACTTCTGCTAGGAAGCAACTTAACATCTAGTGCTTCCATTCAAATAAAAATAATAAGGATAAGCTATTGTTGTAATAAACGGTAACAAGCTAATCTGTAGTTATGTCCGACCATGTACGCTTGCAATTCAATATTCTATAGCACGATAGTCTTAACTATTTGTTTTCATTTGCATATAATTAATAAATATCATTATATTTAGTAAAGACATACAATATGATAATAGTATTATTTTTTTTGCCTTGGAGTAAAAAACCTTGCCAGCTGTCTTTTAATTTGATATACGTGAAAGTTTCTTTGAACAAGATTGAAGAGTGCAGTCATCTTGGTAAATGTACTCACGTCTTGCGGAGTTGCGGTCAGTGTTAGCGCTCAATAAAATAAATAGCAGGTTAAACAGGTCCACCAGTTTGTGAAAGAAGAGATATTTTAAAAAGTTCTTCCCATACCACCCGAGTCAAAACGTTGATTTTTATAAGCGGAGTACTGGCAGCTGTAAGAAACCCAAATATACGAGCAGCAGCAGCATGAATTAACTGCGTTTTCTTTGTATTTCGTTAATAAAATATAGATATCTAAGGCACTGAACAGATGTGTTTGAGCTTTGGATTTGTTGATGGCGATTGTACTCGATAAGAATTCATTGGTTTTGCCATTGTTGTTTAGAGAGACGCACTGCCTGTGTCCAACTTCATTGTCAGCGAATGCATTATGTACATTTTTCACATGAACAAACTACTCGGCCAAGGCTACGATGGCTGCCCCGTGATGGGTAGCATTTAAAAGTATGTTCAGGCAAGGATTCTTGAAAAATATCCTAAAGCAGACATTGTTCGTTGCGAGTCCCACAGACTTAAACTTGTTATTATTGACCTGAATGCCATTTCAGTTATACGTAACTCTGTTGGTGTCATTCAGAAGATGATCTATTTCTTCCATAACAGTCTCAAGCGAGAGCGTTGATGCTAAAATTACCTCTTTTGTGTGAGACACGATGGACTGAGAAATAAGAAAACTTTCTCGCGTTAAGTCACAACTTTGAGAAGATCTTTGACTGTTTGGCGTATTTTAAAATAACGGCTGTAAGTGAAACCTGAAAAACTGCATATGCGTAATCTGTGACTGCTTCTCATGTGTTTCTGATTTGTCTTATAATTGTCAATTATTCATATTTTCATGAATCAGTTTCCCTGATGTTGCTGTCTGTCCATCTTAGCATAAGTGGCCGCTTAACAGCAAATCAGCAGTCACATTAATGACATAAATGCCAACTTGGATATGTTGAGGAACACTTCAAAGATGGCATTTGGAGATAGGCGAGACTGCTGGCAGGCAAACGGGGCATTGAGTTAGTACTACCGAGAATTTGTAGTCGACACACCGAGAAAAGAACATATATTTGGATTTTGGGAGTTATTACAGAACCCTGCCTACATTACGTAACTTTGTTCGATAGTTTCTTCATTAACGTTTCGCTTTTCAAGCAATAATAATGCTCAGTTCAACTTGTTTTGTCTACATCCTAAAATGATGCAAGAGCTGCAACATTATGAAGAATATCAGCACTGCAGATAAGCGTTTATCTCGACATGAAGCAATTCAGTAGAAAAGTTATTGACAGTTTTGGCAGCGTTTGCATTTTTTGTTTGATCAACCGTCGGGATGCACGGACCGCACAGATAAACTGACCAAAGTGTACAGTAAATAGTTTGTTCATATGTATGGGTGGCATGGTTCACTATTTCTTTTCTTTAATATTCTTTGTATTAAAAAAGATGCAGTTACACCATGAGTGGCGACTTGCTCCCACCTGCAAAAAATCCTGCGGGCGCCCATGTTTGTAGACATGGCTGGACATCGAAGTTAAACTGCATTAGGATATCAAACAAAATAGTTAATCACCAATAATTAATTAACTAGTGGGTTACTTTTTTTATTGATTCATGTCCAATGACTAAATGTGCAAAGTTTCAACTTGCTCCGAGAATGAGAAATGGGAGAGAGAAAAAAAAATGTTCGAATTTTTTACCATACAGACAGATAGACTGACAGACAGATAGACTGACAGACCGATAGACTGACAGACCGATAGAATGATAGACAGAGTTGATTTAAGCTTTGTAAAAAAAACTTTGCTAAAACCAGAAAAACATCAAAATTTGCTAAAAAATGCATACAAATAATCTCATAGATATTTCTACAGAAAGTACATTGGCTATATAAAAGATCTTGGTGTTTAAAGATCATAGATTTTCTCCAAATTGGTGTTGCTTTGAAAACATTTGAATGCGACTTTATAATAAACGTGTTAATTTTATAATAGAAGACTTATTAACTAATTAGCATTAAACATCGGCTACGTCTGTTAATTTGTTACCAGATTTTCTATTGTTTATTTTGGCGGAATATCCACTCCTTTTTTTTTTGTTTTTAGACTTCTAATAAACAAGTCAGATATTATAATCCCCCTAACATACTTTTTGGCACTTGAATTATTGTATGTTACAATGAAATGAAACGGCCTGCTCTCATTCTCTTTTCCTGTCTCTCCGTCTCTTTCTCTCTATGGAACCTCTCAACATTTTCTTTCACCCTGCGCATCATAATGTATTTTGAAATAGATTTTGCAATTAAATTGGAACGACCCGCCTTAGAACGCCTACCGACACACACACACACTCGCATACACTCTTTTGGCTCATGAATTCTAGTATCCCTTATTTAAATGACAGCCTCTATTTTTTTTTTTGGCTTGTTTAATGTCTAGAGGATGATTATTTTTAAAGCTATCACACACCGACCCATCAGCATAAAAATCGGGAGCAGGCACGCAACGAGACAAGCAATGAAAGAGAGATACAAAGTTAAAAATTGAAGAATATTTATTTACATAAATATTTACATAGAAGAATAAAAGGGGTAGGGTTTGCATCTATCTCTAATCAATACTATATTTAATCATCACTCTTGCACTTAATAAGAGAGTATGTCACTTTGCCTTCTGAACTTAGCTGATTGTCCTGCTTGGGTTGCAGCTGGCTGTGTCCTAGCTTGAGGTTCTGCAGCTGGAGGTGGCGCTCTAGCGGGTAGAGGGACGCCGGAGATACAGTTCTTGTAGAGTCTCAATCCAAAGTTCTGATATCTGTAGTGGGCATAGTAGGGCGGGTGGCCGGCTACCGTGGGCACACTTGTACTGCGGGCTGAGCTGATCTGCCGTGTGCAGCGTAGTTAGCAGGATAAGTCCAGTGAGTTGCGGAGATCTGGCGCAGCTATAACGTCTCGCACAGACACGTGGTCTATAGGGACGTCGCACCTAATAAGTTGACAGGTGGGCTGTCGAATAGGCAGGCGAGTAGAGCCGATAGCGCCATATAGTAGATCGCAGTGAGGACTAGCATTAAATAAAGTAGTTGATTGATGTGGAATAAGTAGGCAGAAGTGCAGTGCTGAATAGCACTAAGTACATAGGCGATTGAGTAGGCTGACGAGTGGCTGTTAAACAATGCCGAATAAGTAGGCAGAAGAGCAATGCTGAATAGCACTAAGTACATAGGCAGACACCTGAGGGAGGCTGCGGATAAACAAAAACAAGTTAGGACACGTCTCTCATGCATCTTATCGATGCCCTTGACTGCGGTGTATTTGTCAGATTGGTAAAATAGCTTTTTAGTACAATGGGGAGATGATGACGAATGGGATTTAGAAAATAGATGGCTGATAGTAGCAATTTAAAAAATGTGCATAAAAGGGGAAATATTAATAATCTCAAATAAACAACACAAGTGGAAAGAGAAAAAGGGGGGCGGACGCTGGTCAGCGACCATGACGCTATTGTTTACACATGACATGAATGGGGAGAGCGTCCGTTCAGGGGAGATAATTCATATATCTTTTCTAAGCGCAGTATTAGTGCGCTAGTAAAATTATCAAGGCGGTCAGGCGAGATAAAGGAAATAAAATAAGATGTACAAATATATACATGGTTGCATCAACCTTCAATTGAGCAACGTAGCATTAATAGATTAATGCAATACATAAATATATACATACGCCATGTTTATGTTTTCTTCTTACGACAGTGAGAAATACACAATGCACTTATTAAATATAAATGAAATAATAAAATACACATGATAATATCCAGTGAGAAATATGCACAAAGTAATTTAAGTGGAACTGTGATTAAGTTCGACTTACCACCAGGTAAGAGTAAGAGTGAATGAAATAATCCAGACTCGACTAGTCAGCGAGAATGAGAAGTGAGAGAGTGTCTGTCCCGCCTTATTCTATCTTATAAAGGTTCGGAAGAGGTGGGCGTAAACAGGAAGGGCAAAGGTCTAAGGATTATCTCTCATTTGGGTGAATCTGACAAAAGTCGCACATTGGAAGGGCCAAGAGGCGTGGTGACATGAATAATTTCCTTGATCAAAGAGAGAAGTGGGTGGGGTAGAACAAATAATGAAGCGTGTTCCATTAAAGGTGGCTTCGACTTGAAAGCCGGATATCTGGCGCCTAAGACCAAAGTACGAGAATGAGTGTTTAGTTTTTCCCCGGTCAAGGGGAGATAAGTGAAAGACGCGACCTAGTTGTCGCCAAGGTGGTGGACTACGTCTAGCGTGAAGAGGAAAAGGGTGGGGGTTGGTAGGGAAATAGGGACTCAAGATGAGAAATAATTAAAATAAAATAAATAAATAATAATAATAATTAATGCTGTGATAAAATTGAGTGACTCTTACATTAAGCTTTCGACTTGTCACAATGCCGGAGGCACAAATGTAAGTATAAATTCTACAACAATAAATACAATAAGGAAAAGGAAGCAGAAATGACTCAAGACAAATTGAATATAAGGAAAAAAAAAATTTTAAATACTGGAATTTTTTTGTTTGTTTAGCTATTTCTATTTATGCTTTATAAATAGACTGCAGCCTTTTGGGACGAAAATAAATAAAAAAGGTTTAATATAAAGCTTAGTTGGTTTTTTTTTCATATGGCAACGTTCGGGATGCGAATCTGTCAAAATCGTATTTTAGTGAGTACCTGAGTGCTATCCAGAATCTTTGTGTCATACAATTTTGATAATTTAAAAGATCTTGAATCAGTGAGTGGTATTTGGTAAATATATATAAGATTGTTTTTAATATTTTTTTTCTTTTTAATATTTTTTAAACTCCTTTCTATAACTATACCCCCCCCCCCCACCCCCCATTAGGGGAGATATTCTCACCAGCACACACATGAATGTCACGTATGACTGCAGAGATCATGTGGTATTGTTCCACTTCTTTCAACATAGTACGGTTTAGCGCTATATCTTTCTAAGCGTTTACATCCAAGTCTATCCCTTTTGATTAAGTTCACATAACGGATATGTCAGCGACCATTCTTTCTAGTGTTGCCCATTGAGTTTCCTTTGTGAAATGTCCTTGAAATGACGTAAATGATCAAGGCCACGCAGTTGGCCTGACCTGTAGCTGTTGAAAGTGCCAAGGGAGCCGTACGAACAAGTATATCTGTGTTGTTCACGATGCCTTGTCTTGTAGCTTCGCATATGTATCCCATGTCTCGCTATAATACAGTCGGGTGCTTGAGACGCATGCGTTGTAGACTTCCATCTCGTTTTTATTTTGTGGTAAGTTTTTGGTTTACCCAGAAAAGCATATATTGAAGCAGCCTTCGCTATCACGTTTTGATCATCCCTTCAAATGACATGTCGGCTTGGAATGCAGAGCCCAAGTAGCAAACATGCACAGCATCCAACAGAGATTCATCAATAAATTTGAAGAATGACATTGGGTCGGATAGTCCCACCATATTATTTTTCATTATGCTTATTGCTAGCCTAATTCTTTGCGATGTAAACGAATCAGGGAATTATTGACTGTAGCTATTTCAGTGTGTGCTCCACACATTTCAATCATGACATCGGAAGCATTATATTATAAGTAATGAGTTGCTCATAAACTCTAACTTCTCCGGCAATAACAATCTTACTTAGCTTTTATGATAATACTTTAATTTGAGTCTTTTTAATCTTAAGTATTTCATAGCCACGAGATTGAAGGGGAGTTAAACTCATAAGACCTTAGGGATATTCATATCAAGTTTTATCCTTAGACTTCAAACGTTATTGATTGACTAACATTGAACTACTAACAATTAATAATAAACGTTGATATACAAGAAAAGTTGTTTTTTTTTAAAAAGGTGCCGTTACGCCCTACCGGTGCGTACCGTCGCAAAAAAAGCCTTATATATATATATATATTTATATATATTGTGTGTGTGTGCAAAGAAAAAATTAAGAAGAAAAAAGTGTACCCCCTAAAATGTCCCTCCCTAAAAAACATTCTTGCTATGCCCATAAGCTATGGAGATTCTAGGATTATAATATGTGGTGACAACACATCTAACCGTTTTTAAATCTATATTGTTGTAGTTCTCTATTTCCCCGCTAAACATATTTGATATATATCATTTATTAGACTTTTGCACATATCTATGTGAAAGGAAACAAGAAAAAGATTAAAATACTTTTAAAAAATAAACAATACATCCTTTATGCAACTTTTAGAGCGCTTGTTTTGCTCTTAAAAATTAATTGATGCTAGATTAAAAAAACAATGTAACATTTATAATCATAGCTCCCTCCCTTTTCTCCCAGGCAAAGAATGCTGGTTAGGCGAACGTATAGTTGTAGAACATTTTATAATATTTCAATGATAAGTATTTCAATCTAGACATAGAAGATTATGCGCTAAATTTAAATGAACATTAATGTATTACTGTCTCAAATGAATGCGGAAATTCCCGAAAGTGATAGTCCTTTCAAGAACGCGATAATCCTTTCAAACCGATGTTGGACCTTGACCTATATTTCAATCTCCAGCCAAATTTAAATTTATTTCATTTACTTGAAAAAAGATATCGGTCAAACTAGAGTTTTCGCCTTGTGGCCAACTAGCTAGCACTAGCTGATCCGGGGGGAGGGCGGTAATGGCGATCGCCCCCCCCCACCCCAATCGGCCGACCAATCACCCTCCCGAAAGGGGTGGCGGACGAATTTTAGTAAAGAAATCACACAATTTGTATACCATTTTATTAATGTTAATAATATAATTAATTAATTAATAATATAATTATTTATATTTCAACCTATTTTTAGATTATTTCTCACCCCCTTTAGTATGTTGGCCGATTTGGTGGGATGGGGAGGTGACAATGGCATCAATCCCGCCCCCCCCCCCCCCACCATAAACATTCGAGTGGGGGGGCGTCCAATTTATTTGTATAAATCACAGCTTGTTAATGGAATCAATTAAATATCTATATAATTAACACTTGTTATTGATATTTTAACCGATCTTTATATTATGTCGTTCCCCTGTTAGCCGATTGGATGGGGTAGGGGGGCGAATACATCTACTGCCCTTCCAACCTAAGCCCTTTGAGCGGGGGGCGGTCCTACTTTTAATTGTTTGTTTCAAAGTTTGTGAACAAAATAAGTTGAATTACAATATAATTTTTATATTTTGTCGCTACACTTCTGGTATCTTAGCCGATGCTGTGAGGTGGGTGTGGGGGGGGGCGATTGCTTCTGCTGCCCTAACCACTCTAGCACTCTGAATGGGGTGGAGGGCGGTCCTATTTTTATGAAGAAATAAGATTTTTTGAACAAAATTAGTTGAATATCTATATAATATAAGCTACATATTGATGTTTTAACCCATTTGTATATTATGTCGCGCACACACTCAAATCTCAAATTTTATCATTAGTAAATATAAAATGAAAAAGGGTTGTACCAGGTGGAGGGGCGATACATGCAATCGCTTTCCACCCATCGGACAAACCAATACTTTTTGTTTTTGTATTTTAGTCAAGAAATTACAAAATAAAAAAAAATTCACTAATATAATTTATGTATGCTATAAATAAAATTCTTTTATCGAGTCGCCCAACCCCTATTCTTTGATGCCAAATGCAATCATTAGTGTCACAGCCCAATAGTATGAGTATTCTTGAGTTGTATTAGGGCCACTTCTGGCCTTGTTCGAATGTTCTTGTTTTACTAATTAAATATCTTAATGCCAAGACACAACATGTAGATTTACCAACAGACTCCAGGGATTGCAGACATGAATTTTATTACACAATATTGATAACATAAGTTGGCAATCTCAGCCCTCAATAACTTGAATATATCACATCACATCATAGGCATTTTACATCCAAAATGAATTCAATTTATACAATTATAAAAACATACTAGCCTTGCTCTTGCTAGTCTGTCTCTTTATAGAACATGGCGTAGACTGCCTATGCGTTCCAAAAAAAACATGTGACCAAGAAAAATGGTGCCGTATATTCTGTACGTGCGTGTATGCTTGGAGTTAGGGTTTACTTGGCGTTAAGGTTAGGGTTTGGAAAAAAATCGCCCCCCCCCCCCTCTCCAAAGTTCTGGATCAGCTAGTGCGAGCTAGTAATTTTTTTGTCATCGATATGCATCAACTGTTACATTTTTAGCCATTTTTGGAATCGACGTTCTGGTTCCTCCACCCTCCATGGAGTTCTGACTTAAATAGAAGGTATTGTAAAAACTAAATGGCACACAGACGTTCAGCATTTCAATTATTTATAAAATGTATATAGACAATTTTAAATAACTAATGATACAGGTTAAGACCAAATTTTGACATTGAAGTCAGTATACAGCAATATTATATAATGATTGGTAAAATTTTCAAACTGTCGAATTATTTTGTTATGAAGCAGTTTAGTTGATAATGTAATATAAATTTACTTCGCGCTCTACGTTATCTTGAGCAAGCATTAATTTCACGGCATACAATTTGTGTCTAATTTGTACGCATACTAAAGCAATAAAGATAATTGGTTAATAGCCCATAATGTGCTTTTGTCATTAGTTTAAATAAAGATCACAGTCATGTGAAAAGTTGATTGGGAAATGTAACTTTGGCGCCTAAACAAATAGTGCTTAATGGTGTCCCTGAAGTAATGGAACAAATAATTTATTTCCGTAAAGGACAAAAAAAAAAGGACCAATTAGCAAATATTGATTTGTGTTTATGTGTTGTAAAGAAACTGCATAGGATGTTTACATTTAGTTAATGATCTTGAACAAAATTTTAATTATTACGGCAATAACTTAACTTCTGACATCTTAGTGGGGCAGATTTATTTACTATCTAAACAATAGTATCACATTAAAAAATGAATCGGATACGAACAGCATAGTACACCATTTCCAGGTAACAAAAGGAATACTATTCATGATCATAACATTGGCCTAGGTCTAGTAGTTATAAAATTGAACGTGTAAATTCATACGAGTTCTAGTCTAGATATAGTAGATTCTATATCAAGTTTTTATATCTAGATCTAGATCTAGACTTAGATCTAGACTTAGATTGACTTAGATCTAGATATAGACTTTAGATCTAACTCAAGATCTAGACTGAGATCTATTTCTACATCTATACTTAGATCTAGTTCTGGGCCTAAACTTAGATCTTGAATCTAGATTTAGATCTAAAACTAGGTCTAGATCTAGCTAGATCTATGTCTAGTTTGTATGACAAATGACAGTGGTTTCCAAATTAGGGAGCTCTCCAAATAGTTTTCTTTCTATTGGGGTGTTTTGGGGCCAGAGTCATGTTCGGGCCTCTTGGTAAAGAGTTCAGTTTTTAAAAGACATTGTCAGCATTCTCTGTTGATACTCCACATGGGGCAGATTTCACTTGTTCCAATTTTGAGCTTCCGGTACATGATACATGATTATTTTCTAGGCGCAGAGTCAATGCTTGAGAAAGAGCAAGGCGATCAGCCAAAATAAAAGAAAAAAAATATAACACAGAAATATATGCATGATTGTGTCAATGGTAAATTAAGCAACATAGAAATAATGTCTTCAAGTTAAATAAATATGTACACACGAAGTAATATGTTCCTACTTAAAGCTTCTGAGAATTATATATAATGCACTTATAAAATATAAGTGAAATGAAATAAATATACAACATACACCAACATACAAAAAGCACAAACGTAAGCGGCTTTTATGCTGACGGGGGCACTAAAACAAAAGAAATAGAATATGATTATTTTAAACTCTTTTGAGTGTACTTATATATTAGTGGCCGTTGTAGTCACGCTACTGCATGAAAGTTGCTGTATTTAAAAAAATGTGGGTGACATTTACATACAAATTAATACATAAGTGTTTTCTATTAATTATAGTAGCTAGTGTACCAGAAAAAAAAGTTAACTAATAGGCATATTTATATTTGTTATGAACATTTCTTGTGCATTTTAAAATTTATTTGAATAAGTGATACTGAAAATACACAAGAAATTATCTTTTTTTGTTAAGATTTTTGTAAACATAATCTCCCTTACATTTATTATTGTTTTAGAATTGATGTACTTTTAAGAAAAAATCATAATTAATTTTCTAAACTAATTGGTTTGCAAGCCACAACGCATAGTGAAATAAGATTTTTCATTTCTCTGTTAGTTTTTGAGATCTGAGTGTGACAGACAGAGAAACGGACATTTTGCACAAACCTAATAGCAGCTTTTCCCTTTCTGGGACCACTAAAAACCAAGCACAAAGCAGCTGATAGTGAGATACCGCGGCTTGAATTTATTCACAAACTTATTTCCACACATGCATCGCATTCATAACGGTCACTTCAAACACACCAAATAGGAGACAATCATTATTATAAACAGAATTTTTAGACTTTCTTTCAGTTTGGAAATTCTGGACATTCTAGACTTCATACCAAATTGTTTCTCAACTTGTGCAGAGCCCCCCCCCCCCCCACCGCGCCTCCCCTCTCACCGAAGTGCGATGCGACGCGACATGTTTACAGTGTGATTTTTTTAAGAAGCAAATAAAATCTGTTCTTTTTACATTGGACTTATGAATTCCTATTTCAAGTGATTACAAATAAAGCATTGTAATTAATTATTTTTTTTGTTTAACAAGAAAAACATTTAATAAACTGTTTTAAAAAAAGACAATACCTCCTATATATCTCCTATATGTAACTTATAGAGCGATTGTTTTTAAATTAATAACTAATGAATGCTAGATTAAATAACAATTGAACATTTTTAATCCGACAACCACACAAGCCACCACAAAAAAAAAAACACTAAACCAACTGCCAAACCTATCACTAAGTAACCTGTCGTACATCTTACTCTTAATCTTTTTCTTTGAATAGAAACAAAGTATATATATTTCGTATCTCTATAAAAGTTGTAAGAAAGGCCTCAGGGAAACTTTGCTGGCATTCACGAAGTGGGGAGCCCGAGCTGACATGCTCCGATCACTGTTTTTAGGAAAAGTCCGATCACAGATAGACTACAGCCTACCTGTGCAAATTTATGGCTCTAGGACTGCTCTTGAACAACTTGATAAAATACAGTCCCAAGCACTAAGATTTGTCTGTGGAACCTTTAAGACAAGCCCAGTAAATGCGGCTGAAATAATGGCTAATGTAGGTCCACTAAACCTTAGGAGGGAAAGGTCAATATTGACTTGCTTTGAGCGGTTTAAAAGGCTGGATGAATACCTCCCAGCCAGAAAACTAGTGGATGGTTGGAGATGCAGAAGACGTATCAAGATGCAGTCTTTTATGCATCATGCCACTACACTATCTGTGATAAAGCTGGCCTCTCCACCAACCGACAAAACATTCAACGTTTTCATCCTCTTCCCTTCCCCCTTAATGTTACCCAACGACCCCAGACAAACGCTTGAAACTAGTAGACCCTAATGCCACGAAGCTAAGTCGTTCATCTAACGAACTTCAAATTCTAGCACTGGAGACCATTAATGCTATTTTTGCATATACTGATGGGTCGGCATCGATACATTCTGGAAGTGCAGGCTTTGGAGCCTACATCGATTTTCTTGGCTCTTACTCATTCAAAATCTTTAAACCAAGTGGTAGTGTTTGCAGTTTTGATGCGGAGACCATGGCAGTCTGTGAAGCCTTTAAAGGTCATTGACTTTCAACTCGGCGAGGGACATTTTAGGGGAACACACATTGTTGTGGTCACTAACTCAAATCTGTACAACAGGCTTTGCAAAGCCCTGGACGATGGCCACCAATATCGACACTGTCATTATGGCTTCAGTGGCTTCACACAACATAAAGCAACGCTATGGCACCCCTGTAATAATGTAGTGGGTACCAAGTCACAAAGGTGTGACTGGCAATACTATTGCAGACTCATTGGCCCACCAAGGAGGGCAAATTCCACCCACTGAACAGGCTGTAAGTTTTCATTTCAACAGAAATGGAAAAGTAGTTTGAGTGCTGGGACAAGTCCCTAAAGGCCCGTGGAGTCTGGGATCGCATGAGGCGTTCTGACCGCACTTCCTCGTGGTGGAGGCTGTCCAGGCCTGAGCAAGCTGTTATAGCATAGTGCAGGACAGGCCGCTGTCCTGTTGGCTCATATTTCTCACGGCTATGGCCAAATTTTGGTTAACGGTGCCCCTCGCTGCGGGAAAGAAGAAGAAACCGTGCCTCATATTCTGTTTGACTGCCCCAGACTTGCTGATCTCCGTCTCGACAGGTCTAGGAAACCGAAAATTCTCGACCTGTATGGTGACATGTATGCACTATGCAAGACAGCAGGGTTTCTGACAGGACTTTAGCATAAGAGTATTTAAGCCTCTCAAACCCTCACTCAAATGGAGTTTGATGATAATGATAATGACTTACTTAGACTATGTTAAGAATTATGTTAATTTCTGGACCTTTAATTTTCTTTCCAAAAGATCGTAAAAGTTTTAAGTAACCATAAAAGGTTGTTCCAGATGTTTTTGTGAAAAACAAATACATGCCATCAAATGTTTGGTATTGCTTTTCTAACTTAATTTTCTTGATTAAACGTTGCAAAAACTCATGATCAATAATAAGTTGTTCCGAATTTTTTAAAGAAATAACTTATAAATAATATATTAAACGAAAATCTCGATACTTCATATTTCATTGTGGATAAAGTTGATCCCGATAGTGTTTTATATTTATACTACCCATATATTACCCGCGGCCCGCGGATCTTAATTTGCGTATATCTGAAATACTTACTGATATAAGTGCATTAAAAACAATTCAAGAAAATAATAATGTTATAAGTAAAGCGAATGCATAAATTCAAATATATAAAAATATTTGGAATGAAGCTAAAAATAGCTAGTCTTATCTTATATAATACAGACGTTACTTCAAAAAAGAAGATGATTACATCTTACGCGTCATGCATTTAGTCATGCATATTAACCAATGACTTAAATTCTGCCAAGTCACTGGTTTTCCTGGCTAGCTCAGGCAACCCATTCCATGCTCTAATAGCACTAGGGAAGAAGGAGTATTTGTACAAATTTGTCCTAGCATATGGGACGAGGAATATGCCTTTATCTTTGTGTCTTTCAGAGTATTTTATTAAATTTTGTTTTTGTATTTGAAGATTATGGTTCAGTGTTTTATGTATAATTGCTACTTTACTTTTAAGTCTTCTGTCCTGAAGGCTTTCTAAATTTAGTGATTTTACTATTGGTGTTACTCTAGTCAAATGTGAATATTCATTTGTTATGAATCTCACTGCTCTATTTTGTGTCTGTTCCAGTTTCTTAATGTTTTCTTGAGTTGAGGGGTCTCAAACGGTGGATGCATATTCTATTATTGGCCTAACCAAGGTTAAATAACATTTTAGTTTTATGTTCTTATTTGATTTATAGAAATTTCTTTTAATAAATCCTAATACTTTGATTTTTTTTATAGTTTCATCAATATGTGGATTCCATGACAGTTTTTCATTTATTATAACACCTAGGTATTTTGCGTTTTTAGTCTGTGTTACTGGTTTGCCATGAATAAGATAAGTGGAATTAATTTGTTTTAGTTTTTTTGTTACTCTTAACAACTGACATTTTTCTGGGTGGAAAGACATGCTCCAATTTGATTCCCATTTCTGTAATTCATCTAATTCTCTTTGTAAAATATCTCAGTCTTGTGTTGTTTTTATTGTTCTATGTATTATGCAATCGTCTGCAAATAATCTGACTTTTGTTCCTGAAGTAATGCAATTTGATAAATCATTTAGGTAAATTAAAAATAGTAGTGGACCCAAGACTGTTCCTTGAGGTACACCTGAGTTTACTGTTATTGGTGTTGATTTAGAGCCATTTATTATTACAGTTTGTTCTCTCCCTATCAGAAAATCTTTAATCCACTGATGCAGTGGACCATTAATGACAAAATATTTTATTTTTTTAAGCAAACTATGGTGGTGAACTTTGCCAAAAACCTTAGAAAAATCTAGTAAGATAGCATCTATTTGTTCACTATTATCTAAACCTTTAGAAAAAATCATCAATTAGTCCTATTAGTTGTGTTTCACATGATCTATATTTCCTAAAGCCATGTTGGTATGGTGTGAGGACATTTTGTTTGTCTAAGTGGTTTATGATGTTGCTACATATTATGTGTTCTAGGATTTTACATGTGATGCTGGTAAGTGATATTTGTCTGTAGTTTCCTGGGTCAGATTTTTCTCCTTTTTTAAATAGGTTGGTGACATTAGCTTCTTTCCAGTCCTTTGGTACTCTGTCCTGGTTAAGTGAGGCCTGAAAGAGTATTTTGAACACTGGGGCTAGCTCATTGCTTAGTTCTTTGAGTAATCTAGCTGGAATACCATCAGGTCCAGACGCTTTATTTGGTATGGTGTTGGCTAATAGTTTTTGAATTCCATTTTCTTGTACTACTATATCTTCTATGTTTTCTACTTGGTTCAAATTCAGTAATATGTCTTTGTCTCCTGGGGCTGAGAATGCTGTTGCAAAGTATTTGTTTAGGATGTTTGCTTTAGTTTCATTATCATTATGTATTATGTTATGTTCATCTTTTAATGGCGCTATGCCTGTTGTTTCCATTTTCTTAGACTTAATGTATGACCATAGGTTTTTGTTATCTTTAGATATTACATTGTTTATGTATTCACTCTGCAGCTGTCTGCTTACTTTTGGGTTAAGTGTTTAATTTTTATATACTTTTTGTAAACTCTTTCTGCCTTAGTTTCTTTAAATTTTCTATATTCGACCTAAATATCTAGATCCAATTATTGAATGAAAACATTGGCTTGTGTATCAAGATGTCAAATATATTTTATAATTAAAGCGAACACTTGAATGTAACTGTTAATATAATATTGTTAGTTTAATTTAATGTAGATATAGATCTAAAATCTAAAACAATTTGAATGCCATAGTAGTCTAGTCAATAACTAAAGACTTAGAGCCTAGTAAATGGCTTGTGTCGACCTACATCTAGCTACACGCTACCTATGACGACATGATGAATGAAATTTATTGTATATATGAAGCTATGTTAAGAGGTCTAAATGCACATAAGTAAATCTTTAAGAAAAAAACTAAATTGAAAATAAAGACTTAAAATTAAAACCTAATCGATAGCTGTGGGCTTAAATGCTTCAAAACAAAACACATGGGAAAGTAAATTGTATTATGTAAGTAGTATATTAGTTTAATAATATGCTTTATAATGCGCGATATTATGACCTCTGACATTCATTTCATTTGTATCATTACACGGTTCATGTAATGGAGCTGCAAGTTACGTAAAAGTATTTCAAGACGTTTAAAGCTATTTCCATTTAGAGCGAACGATTTTATGTAAAAAATGTTTTGTAAAGTCAAATTTGAAGGTTACGTTTCATTAAATAATGAAATAAATAGACACTAATTTGTATGTTCATGTGTAAAAGTAAAAAATTATGTTTTCTTGAATGATAGCTAATTTAGACCTAGACATTTTTATCTCTGTGCATGCATGACCTCTTCGTCTTGTCTCTTCACATGGCTTTGTGACCTAGATTTATAAGATATAATACTTTTATAGAGTTGGGCAACTTTTTTTTTTAGGGTCTTAAGCTTCTTTTAGCGCTACTATACATACGTCACGGTTCAAGTTAGCACCCAGGGAACATTTCTGCAAAATTTTATCAAGATTGGTCAAACGGTTTTGATTTCTATTCGGCACATACATACGCCTTACACTCTACTTTATAGTATAGATAGGCCTATATAATTTTTTCTTGAATAAACGTTGTTCCGAATTTTTTATAGAAATAACTTATAAATAATAAACGAAAAAAAAAAATAAAAATAAAAATATATATATATATACATACATTTTAGCTTTCATAATTGTTTAAATTCGCACTACACTACATTTAATTTTCTAGCTAAAACTATACAAAAAATTAGTAATCGTTGATGTTATATTCAGAATTTTTAAGGAAAATAGCACCCTACCAAAAGAGTATGTCTGTTAACCCTTGTCATCTCTCTCGTGTTGATAAAAAAAAATTGTGTTTTTCTAACTAAGCCGTGTGACGTAGTGGAATTATTTTTCCTTTGACTTCATTTGAAATGAATTCTTCAAGTGAAAAACTATAAGAACTCGGTGCACCGATGTCTAGAACCTTCGTCAACTCTCTCGTGTTAATAAAGACATTTTGTTAGTCTAACTTGGCCGTTTGACGAAGTGGATTTTTTTTTCCTTTCACCCCATATAGAATGAATTCTATAAATAAAATGCTAAAGGAATACGGTGCACCAATGCCTAGAAACCCTCGTCAACTCTCTCGTGTTAATAAAGATATTATTTACTTTAAGTAAGCCGTGTAACGTGGTCGAGAACTCGGTGAACCAATGTTTATTATATATCGTCAACGTTCTCGTATAACAAAAAAGACTTTTTACCAGCCAACGTAAATGAAAAAGCCGCTATTAGTTTTGTGTTGTCTGGCCGTCATCTTTAATTTTCCTTCCGTAACATCGATAAAGTTTAAGTTTTGCGAAAACGTTGAACAAAAATTATTATCAATAATAGGTTGTTTTGGATTTTTTTTTTCTAAATATGAAAAAAACAAACATATGGATGGCAAATTGCTTATTGAACGCGCATCCATAAGTCTTAACTCTAAGACGTGTAAGAGACATGATAGTGACGCTATGGAGTTATTATGTTCTTTGATTTTGATTTCTGTGTTCATCAATCTACCTTCTTTTTTTTTTTTTTTTTCTTACAAATTTCGGATGATTTGAAGATAATTTACTTCCTAGTCATCCTAGTCCAATGCTTCCGCAGGACGACGGGGGATGGCAGCGGGCAGGGTATGAACGACCATCGAGAAGTCCAAACGTCAGTCCAGCGCACATACAGCCCGACCAGTCAGCCATCATACTAGATATACTAGCTAGATTTAAATCTATCTAGATTTTTTAGACTAAATTTGATCTGGATATTTTAAACTAAATCTAAATTCTAATGAAAGTCATTGTAGATTTTAGATCTAGAATTTCTAGGTCTAGTCTATAATTATGCCTTGCTATAGCCATTCCCCGTAGTCCAGCGGGAGGTTCAAACTAGGAAGTAGATTATCTTCAACTTTAAAGGTACATCCTATACATGTAAAACATTTTACACAAAATATTGCCAAGTGAATCTTTGAAATATTATTACTTTGGACAATCTAAACATAATCGCGTCTTGAATGCTCTTTGCAAATAGGATTGCAAAAAAAAAATGTGTAGTCTTCATTCATTCATTCATTCATTTCCGAATTCTAGAACTCTTTCTTTTCATTCTCTTTCCAGCTCTCTTTCTTTCTCTCTTTTCTTTTTTTTTTAACCTTTCTTTTAAATAAATAAAATAAATGCATCTTCTCAAATAGTAATATTAATGACAGGATTTGAAATTTATGGTAACTTCATACGTCAATATATTTGTAGTAATACATCAACCATAAAATAACAAACTGTGAATATAATCAAAGTAACATACATGCCGATATCTTTTTCTTAATATGTTAGTCAACGAAAGTTAAACAAAATAAAGTTAAAAAAACAACACTTTATTGACAGGTGAAAAAAAACAACAGGAAAGCAAAAGTTTGTGGACACGATTAACAGATGATTTCATTAAGTATCTGACCGACTCGTGAAAGCGTGACATTAATTAACCTTACCGACAGATCAAGACGTAAATCAGTTTAAGGTAACAAGCCAGGCTATGAAATCAGTACAGGTCGAATCATCAGATGACAGAAAAGACAATTGACGTAATTTATTAAATTAACATTACCGACAGACAGACCATTCAATTAGTGGACACTAGCTATAGTTCTTGATTTAAAACAGTGCCAGACTTCTGTACGAAAATCGGACAAAAGTGGCAGGTCATGCCTATGCATGAGTAATCAACTATTACAATGAGACCGTAACAAATCTGAAGAAAAAGCCTGCTTATTATTGAGGTCTCAATATCTATTGACACAATTAAGATGATCCTAAACTGAGATACTACATTACAAGACTGACGGAGTTTTAAACAAAATACATTAGGCAAAAGAATTAATTTCAGATGAAGGAGATTCTCTATTTAAAATTAGTCATATATAATTTTTTTTATGAAATGAAAGAAATATGAAGCGTACACGAATTCGACTATGAGGCATCAAAAAATAAACAGCTAGAAAAATTAATAATTGTGTATGAATTATAGAACAAACATTTCAGTGACTACAATATGAATGTTTCTTTCCTTCACAAATATTGACTTCAGGATACAGTGTTGTCACAAATAGAGCGTTTGAAATGAGTATCCTAACTCTACAGATTGTTGTTACTGTGTGTTTAGTGTCTTTAATGTGTGCCTTACAAACACAGAGGAAATATTACTGGACTATTACAAGGCACAATACTAAAGGAACGGAACAATTTCAACGACACATTAGCACCATATATCCAAAGAAAAAATTCACTTCTGAAGAGGTACCGTACAATAAAAGGGAAAATAAACCATTGCATGAATACAGTTCAACCTCTGAATCGCCCCAATACGAGGTCATCAACGATCGCTCAACCGTCTGGCTCAGACGGGTCCGGTTACTCGGGGTAACGGAAACTCTATCCTCCAGACAACCAGAGCGGGTATGGCCCAAGCCTGACCTAGGAATAACATATCGTGAAAGAAAACGTGCCCTAACCAACATAAATAGATTAAATCTACAGCGACAATCTCCTAACAGCCATTCAGATGGAAATTCGATGAGTAAGCATTTAGTAAATCTTAGCAAAGCAAATCTAATTCAACTCAAGAATATCGAGCAAACACAAAAATCTCGCTCTAAAAATGCAATAAAAATGGGGAAGCTAAAAGGGAAAAGACGATCAGAAGTGAGAGATGACCCCAACTTTAAAGTAAGACATAATCTCCATGGAAGGAGACCCTGTTCCTATCACAACAAGGACGACACAAATGCTGCATCAGAGGCTTTTCCACGTACTGCTTTAGTTAGCAAGTTCTCTACATATATTTTTGTAAAGGATAATAAAATGAGAAAGAATGCTTACATAAGCGAATTGAATTCGTTACATGGATACCAGAATAACAAGACTAAACCCGCTCAGGTGTTTATGAAAAGTAATTCATTTTTAGAAACATCTACGCCCTCGTCACATTCCGACAATATATTTAATAAACACTTACAAAAGTCATCAATACTCAATCAAGACAATTTAGAAGTAGAGCAAAGTATTCTGGCTGCTAGTGTCACAGACAAATACATGGCTATACGTAGACTTTTATCCGATCAGTTGAACACTAGTGGACTTAATGACTTGATGGTTTTCCTAAATGTACATTTTTTGAAGAAGAATTTCAATTCTTTGGACAATCTCGAGTCTAGGGTCTCGAACATTAGACACCCATCAACTGAAATTCCTGACAATAAATTATCTTTTCAGCCAGTGGAAAGTTTTCATGATGAAATAAACATGAGCGATGAGATGCCATCAATAAATGATCAAATAAAACTTAGTGCTCACACGGGCCCATACAATGTACAAAACCAACAAATCAAAGCTATAGATCAATTCGATATTGGAGATTTACTAAAACGACAAAAGAATCCATTTCAAGCAAATCATTTAGATGGCATACAGTTTGACAGAGTTGACCATCTACATGATGAAATAAGCGTTGGTAATAAAGTAAACGATACTGCTCAATCTAAAATGCAAGATGCTCTAAAAGAAGCTTCAGCTTCTTCTCTGTATATCTTGTCGACATTAGAAAGGGTCAGTCTTAAAAATCTTACAACAAAACTAAGCCAAAAAAAAAAGAGAAAATTTTACAAATGGACAAATTCTCAGTTTGCGAAAAGGTTATTTGCAACAAGTTCACGTAGACAACTGGTTAGACTTATATCAAATGAAAAGACACGAGAATCGAAAAATACAAATTTAAACAGAAGACCAATAAACAATAGAACCAAGGGAAATAAATTACGATTGAGAACTGAACATTTTTTTGATCAAGATGGCCATAAATTATTTCTAGATCCTTGGAATGTAGGAGGCGCAAACATTTCACCTTCTTCAATTTTTTTAGTTTCAAAAAGTGCTGGATCGAAGACAGTGAAAAAATTGGCCGTGAGAAGAAGCGATGTAAAAAGAACCGCCTCATTGTCATATCGAAGGAAAATTGAATTGAAATTGACTACTTTAGGAAGAACCAATCGTTTGGAAAAATCACCGGAAATTCTTGCTTCCAGACACAACACAAAACCAGACAGAGAGACGCGAGCGACAGTCACAAAGCTTTCTAATGCATTTGTTTATGTTCCAAGGTTGATGTCTCTTGTAAATAGGCATGAAAAAGATTTAAGGATTGTCGGTCTTAAGCATAAAAAAAACAAAAACTTATTTTTCCCTAAAAGTAATAAAATTCAAAGGCATTCTAGAGAGTATATCTACAACACAAAAAACACAGTCACATGGAATAAAGACGTTGTGTTTAATGACATTAATTTTTCCAGTATTCAGCTAAGAACTACTGAAGAGAATAAAAAAACTGACAACATTAACAAAAATGGACATCCTAAGGCATTTAATGACCACAAAATGGTTGACACGAGAACGGATTTAGAGAGAGTCAATAGTAATGAAAGATCTGTTGATAGCCATATGTGGGCGCGATTCTATCAAAGCAAGCCAGGAATGGTGATAGCAAATGTATCTTTAAATAACCAACGTCGTTATGAGCTTCAGAGATTGGCGCTCAGATCTTCAGCACAGAGTCAATATGTAAATGCAACATTTCGCAAAAAGAATATCGACAACTCTGCCACTGTTAAAAGCCAGCTTCTGAACAAAAATGATCTTTCAAACAAAAGTCAACTTAACCAATTGTCTTCCTTCTCAACCGTTACTCAGAACAACGACATGAGGGTATTCTCCCCTGATGTTCCTGGACACAATAAACGATATAACTTTAATATTTTTTCTTTATTGGTATTGAGTATTGGTATTGAGCTTGATAAATTAAAAAACGTTATTTCTACAGTTGGAATAGAACACAATGAAAATTTTATTTCTTCAGCTGCTAATGGACACAAAGGTCAATATAAAGATATTGCTTTAGCTAATACAGCGCATATCAATCTAAATCATGTTATTACTTCACTTGGTATCGAACACAATGAGCACAATACGGTCGCTTCACTTGCAAATACTAAACAAGATGAAAAAGCTAAAGTTAAGTCAATATTGCCTGAGTCATTTATGCTAGACGAGCTACAGGAGTCTGTTATGTGTAATTCTATGAAAGATCAAGCTTTGTGCCTAACACTGAGTCCACTCAGTGATCCTCTTGTTCAGTCGCTTGATTATGGTTTAGTACATGGTTATAGTTCCTACGAAGAACTGTTCCACTTGAAAGAGGAGACGGTGAAAAACAGTAGTACTACAAATGAGCGCCCCCGTGTCGCTAAACTCACTAAACGAATGAAACGTTCAGAGAGCTTACCAACTGAAAGCCCATGGCAGGATGTCACTCCAACTTTGACCACACAAACCGGTAGTGCTGATACATCTTCAACGAGTACTACGCATACTTCTGCTGGAAACTTTCAACACAAAAAAGTTTCTCTTTTTAGAATCAACCAACCGTCTCTGGACTTGACTCATATCATGTACGTGCCAGAAAATCAAAGTGTGCATTCTAATCAGCTCTCTCATTTCCATTGGAAGAATGAAGCCATTGATCAACAAGGCAAACCAATAATTAAAATAGGAGTCATATTGGTAGCCAAAAGCTCAGCTTTATTTTCTCTAAACAAAAGCCGGTCAGCTATAGAACTGGCAGGTGAGAAAATCATATCTCCAACTGGATCTTTACCTGGTTACAGTATTCAAATAGTCTTTAGAGACTCGGGTTGCTCTGATACTCACGGACCTCTTGCAGGCATAGATTTGTATATGCTGAAATTAGCCAATGTTTATATAGGACCTAGCTGCGACTATGCCTTAGCTCCACTAGCAAGATTTACTCCATTTTGGGGTGATGGAATTCCAATACTTACCGCTGGAGGATTAGTTGGTGCATTTGCTGACAAAAACACTTTCAAACTTCTTACAAGAATGCAGGTACTTTTTTTTTACATGTAATGTGCATTGTGTTAACACTTTAGTACTGTATATCTTGCTATTTATTATAATGAGCATAATACGTTATATTAAACATTCGTGTAGATACTCTTGCGAAACAGTTTTGGTGCCGGACTTTTAGATAAGAAATGTAGACCATTTTGAATACCCTTTGGATTATGTCAGTTTATTTTATGTTTAGAATAGTTTTTTCTCCCGTGGATTAGCGAAGAAAAGAGTTGTCAGACATTGTCATTGTCAGGAAGTAAAATTATATATATATATATATATATATAATATGTAGTAAATAAAATTAGATATTTTAATAATTACAAACAGGAAACAAAGAGAGAGGGTGGAAATCATAACAAATTACCCATATCTTTAACTATGGATAGTTGAACTAGGAAGTAACTGAAAGGTAACTAGATAATAAAGTCCAGTAAAAGGAGAAGAGACACTAGAATCTACAAAGATATTTTCTGAAAGGGTGGGTAGCTATAGGGAGAGAAGAGTCCGCCGAGTCGAAGATGTTAGTGTCGCACCTCCAAGTATGATTGTATTGATGTTGAAGTATAATGTTATCTATAGAAAGAAACACAAATGTATAACTGGTGTTTTCAGGTAAAGTAAAACTATGACTTGGTTCTCTATAAGTTGTAGTTCATGCTCATTAACAACGGGGGTCTTGTTGTAATGCTCTGTATCATTTTAGGGACTTTATAAAGTGCCCATCAAGGGTTGAGCTTGCACCCTATTATGGCTATTGACTAAATGTCAAGATTTTCCCCACATGTCAGGAATGAGAGATTGGCTTTTCACCGATCTCTCTATCTGGACGTCTACATCAACTAGACCCCGATCTCTCTGTCTGGACGTCTTTTATCAACTAGACCCCGATCTCTCTGTCTGGACGTCTTTTATCAACTAGACCCCGATCTCCCTGGAGTCTCCCATCATCTAGACCCCGATCTCTTTATCTGGACGTCTTCCATCAACTAGACCCCGATCTCTCTATCTGGACGTCTCCCATCAACTAGACCCCGATCTCTTTATCTGGAGTCTTCCATCAACTATACCCCGATCTCTCTATCTGGACGTCTTCTATCAACTAGACCCCGATTTCTCTGGAGTCTCCAATCAACTAGACCCCGATCTCTCTGGAGTCTCCCATCAACTAGACCCCGATCTCTCTATCTGGACGTCTCCAATCAACTAGATGATCATTCAATCACATCCGTTAGTATTGAGCAAGGCTCCTGTGAGATTCTTTAGTTTAATGTACTAACCATGAGAAGACATAGAGAGTAAAAGTGTGGTGTATTGGACGGTTTAGCGGAGCCTTCTTTCAATCCTGTCTACAAACAATGCTTGTTCGCTAGAAGGGTGTCTCACTTGCCAAGAGTTTTGTTTGATTACTAGGTTAGAAATGTAGATTAAAAAGTTTAATGTTTTTTCTGCGTTATCGTCAGCGCCTTAACGTCCAGCACCAAAACGACCGGCGCCAAAATGGCGGCGCCCGATTCGCTTTAGTGAGATTTAAAGCTTGTGCAAATATATATCATGAATTACTTTATTATGTTTAACATTTCATTTAATACGTACGTAAAAGTTATTTATAGTATCGACAGACAGTCGCATTTATTGTATTTCAATTTACAGTCAAAATATTCCAATATATTTTTACGTATCTGAATGCTGATTATTGGTCATCCTGAAATTTTTGTTACATATAAAATATTTTTAACCTGATTGAAATGTATTTTTAATCTACACAATACCTGCTCATACATATAAAGAAGAAACTATATTTAAATGTTTATGGTACAATACCAAATAATTATCTCTCTAGGGAAGTCATACGAAAACTGCAGAGTTCTTCATGTCTATAGTTGAATCTTTTGGATGGACACGGCTGGGCCTTGTATTTCACGACCTTAAATTTAGTTTAAAGCACACTGCATCCGACTGTATGCTTAGATTGACTCCAATCTACAACATGCTCACACGTCGCAATATGTATGCATGGCATTCGGCCTTCAACGAGAATGACGATACGATAAATTTGGAAATATTTGAGGGGATAAGGAGGAATTGTCGGAGTGAGTATACGTCGTCAGCTTAGTGGGCCAAAATTTTAGACCCTTGCGTCCAAAATTCTGTTTCCATCGGGTCGATATAATTGGCCCGGTGGGCCGAAATTTTAGGTCTCGATGGGCCAAAATTTTTGTCTGCTTTTAGCACCAATTCTTTGTTCTATAGGATGTCAATTAGATCAGAAAAACAAATTAATTAGTAATTAGACTCCCCCAACTTTGAAACCCTTTATTTATATTAACATTTTAATTTCAACACTCTGGTGGTTTCATCATTCTACACCACCAAAAACAAACAATTCCTCTTTTATTTTATCTTATCTTATCTTATGAAATACAAACATTACAATGAAAAAAAGATGATTACGTCCTCCGAGTGTTTCTATGTCAATCTAGTCATGCATGTTAATGATTTAAATTCTGCCTAGCCATTGTTTTTCCTGCCTGACTCAGGCAACCCATTTCATGCTCTAATAGTACCAGGAAAGTTGGATCATTCTTACAATTTGTTCTAGCATATGGAACAATGAAAGTGCCTTTATCTCTGTGTCTTTCTGAGTATTTTAATAGGTTTTGTTTTTGAAGATGTAATGTTTTATGTATAATAGCTACATTACTTATAAGTCTTTTTACCCTTGAGGTTTCTAAAGTTAGTGATGTTAATTGTTACTCTAATCAAATTCGTTTGTTATGAATCTCACTGCTCAATTTTTCGTATGTTCTAGTTTCTTAATGTTTTCGAGTTGAGGGGTCCCTAATCATGGATGCATATTCTATTATTGGCGTAACAAAGGTTTAATAACATTTTAGTTTTATGTTCTTATTTGATTTTTAGGAATTTCTTTAATAAACTATAAAGCTTTGTATGGTTTTTTAATTCTTTCATCAATATTGGGATACCATAATAGTCTTTCATTTATTATAATCTTAAGTCTTAATGTTATGTGCTCTAGTATTCTACATTTACTACTTGTTAGTGATACTGGTCTTGTAGTTTTCCTGGGTCAGATTTTTCTTCTTTTTTTAAATAGGTGAGTGACGTTAGCTTCTTTCTAGTCTCTCATTACTCTGCCCTGATTAAAAGATGCCTGAAAATAGTATTTTAGTACATTGCTTAGTTCTCTGAGTAATCTCTCTGAGCTGGAATACCATCAGGTCCAGATGCTTTACTCGGTTTAATATTCGCCAATAGTTTTTGGATCTCCTTTTCTTGTACATTTATATCTTCTATGTTGTTAAGCAGGCATGTCAAACACGGCGTTCGGATGCCGCATGCAGCCCGCGACAATTTTGCACGCGGCCTTCTTGGCCACCTCAAAAATTATCAAAATACTGTGAAACAATTAAGCTGGAAAATAAAAGACGACAAGCTAATTAAAATGAAAAATAGTATTTTTGAGTTTGCAGTGAAAGCCAGCTACATTTTGTCAAACTTAATTGCAAGCCATAGCAAATCATTTGGTGAAGGTGATTTCATGAAGGATTGTGCCGAAGTAATTTGTCTAGAAAAGGTGAAAGCATTCAAAGAAATAGCGTTAACTAGGAACACTGTAGCAGATAGAATAAATGCCATTTCTATCAGCTTGTGTGAACAATTAAAGATCAAAATAGTTGATGTTGAATTCTTTTCAATGAGTCAACTGATTTAACATGTGTAGCTTAGTTGTAGGCTATATTCATAAGGACCTGTAACAGGAATTTTGAGAAAGTTGAGGAGCTACTTGAGCTCTGTTCTATGCTTATCACCACAACAAGCGAGGATGTATGATTTTGAGAAAAAAAAGGAGGGGACATTGCAGTACAATTTACTTTTGCCAATCATTGTAAAATGGTTTTGATGCAAAGCTACTTGCTAAAATAAGAGAGGCTATAATGCTAATATTAAATTTGCTCATTTTTAGTGCACCATTCTTACTTACTTAGACTTAGGCCCTCCTGCGCCGTTCGGCGCATTGGGCGGCAAGCTGTCTCAATAAAGATCTGTCACTGGCAATGTCTGAAGCCTCCTCCTACCTGGTGTCCACTGTTCTGAGGTCCTCCACGAAGGTGTGACGCCAAGTTATACGAGGACGTCCCTGTTTGCGCTTTTCTCGAATTGGCCTTCATGTCATCGCAACTCTTGTTATGCGTAGTTCATTTTGTCGTAGAACATGTCCCGCAAACCTCATGCGACGCTCTGTCACGACCTCACAAAGTGTTCGACTCCCAGTTCGGCATAGGATTTCCTTGTTTGAGACCCGGTCTGTGTAACTGACTCCCAAAATCTGTCTTAGCCATTTTTGTTCAGACACATTTAGTTTCTTCTTAATTTTGACAGATGACTTACATGTCTCACATGCATATGTTGTAGTTGGAATAACGATTGTGTTGAGAAGGTGTATTTTTGTCTCGAGTCCAGTGGCTTGGCTTGTGCAAATAGTGCACCATTCACCAAGAAACATTACTCACAAAGCAATTACAATTTCAACATGTGCTAAAACCTGTTTCAGTCGCTATCATTTTTTTTCGTGCTCGTGGCTTAAATCATCGCCAATTTTCAATGTTTCTGGATGACATTGCTGGCTCTCCTGTAATAAAGAACTGAAGAGATTTTTGCACTGCGTGAGGAAATAGTATTGTTTCTGAACATGAAAGGTGAACCTGTTAAACATTTCCAAACTGACGAATGCGTTCAGGATTTGGCATTTGTAGTTGATGTCACGGGTCACCTGCAAGACTTGACTTTGAAACTGCAAAGTAAAGACTAAATTGTCACAACTGCATGTAATCATGTGAAGTGCTTTGAAGCAAAATTACGATTGTGGATAGACCAAATATGAAGAGAAAATCTTGTTCACTCCTCAAAATGTCAGGAACTTAAACATTTACAAACGTTTGGTAAATATATGTCCTACACCTGGAATCGTTAGTAAATGCTTTCAATTACCGTTTTCGTAACTTCGTTTCATACGAGCAAGAATTTTCGTTGTTTGTATCTTCATTTTCTTTTGCTCTGAAAATGCTGCTGGTCATGTGCAACAAGAGCTGATAGAATTGCAGTTAGATTATTTGTTAAAAGCAAAGCATATAGAAGTGGCTGTGCCAAAATTTTACAGCTATTGACATGAACGGTACGTTGAATTGCGGAAATTTGCAGCCAGATTCTAGCTATGTTTGCACGCACTGATCTCTGTGAGCAGTTCTTTTCTATAATGAAAGCTACAAACACCTCACCGTTTGAGATTATCTGATCAAAATTTGTCATCAGAGATGATAGTGCCAGTAGCAAACAAACTTCAACCTGACATTAAACCTGACCAGAAAAGATGTCAAGCATCAGGTCAAAGCAAAACAAGGTTACAAAAGACAGTTTGTGTGGAAAATCGGCCCCCGAAGTGGTCCACCCAGGCACTCTTCAATATTTTCAGAAAGACAATCCGATTGAAATTATATCAAAGGCAAATGAGAGATAAGAATGGAGAAAGGTTAACAGATCTTGTGTAGTGCCCCAATGGTCCAGCAGATCAAAGGATAGGTGAAAGTGAATGTAAAGTTAGATGTGAACCTGGCCTAACTAGTTTTCTTTTCAGACCTTGTGGTCTATAGGGCGGATGATGTAAAGTTCATCTGTTTTTGTGGCCTACGGTTAACGAGAATGTCATGTAGCCAGGACAACAACCAACCGCCTTTACTTTTCCCCAACTAATGTCAGGTATCCATTAGAGCTGAGTGGACTCAGAGGCACCCAAAGATTTCAAAGTTAAAAATCCACCAGGATTCGAACCCAGGACCCCCGGTTCGGAAGCCAAGCGCTTTACCGCTCAGCCACCGCCCTCCCCTGGCCTAATTGATGTCTTATTATTGATCTAATTTTTTGAAAAGGCCCAATGTCTTATTCAAATCGAAGAAGATTACATTTAGAAGTGTTTGGGGTTTGAAATTATTTTGGAAAATAAAGTTTATAAGATTACTTTTCGTTTTAAATTAGGTCTTACTTATAATGCATACTAATTGGCTTTTTCTCTTTAAAAAAATATTTGCATAACTGATTTTAAAAATTAGATTTTTCGCTTTCAGAAAAAAAAAGTAGCCGTTGCATCAGAACTTTGAATGGTCTGAAATATTGTGATGTCCGATTTTCAATATCTTTTCTAGTTTACGAGATCTAAACAGGACGGACGGACAGACGTACAGACATTTCACACAAAACTAATAGCGTCTTTTCCCCTTTCGGGGGCCGCTAAAAATGCGTAATCATAGTAATTTTTAATTACCAAATTGTACTACATATTTAGCTAACTAAGGGACCGGTATGACATTAATTATTGTATTCTATCGTATTGTTTCTAATGTACATAAAAATAGTAGGCCTCTCAGGTCATAATAAGTTTTTTTATGTGGCCCATACACCTTAATGAGTTTGACATGCCTGTTGTTAAGTAATATGTCTTCGTCTACCGAGGCTGAGAATATTGATGCAAAATATTTATTTAGGATGTTAGCTAATTTTTTTTTCATTTTAATGGTGCTACTCCTGTTGTTTCCATTTTCTTAGACTTTATGTATGACCAAAGGTTTTTATTGTTATCCTTAGAAGTTACATTATTTATGTTTCTATTCTGTAGCTTACTTTTTGGGTTAGGTGTTTAGTTTTTATATACTTTTTTTATAAACTCTTTCTGCCTTAGTTTCTTTAAATTTTCTATGAAGGTTTTCCTTCTGCTGAAAAGTCTCTTTTATTTATTATTAAACCAACATTTATTTATTTTGTTTTATACATTTGACTTTTAAAAGCTTTTTAGCACTTCCGAAAGGGAAATAACCGCTATTAGTTTTGTGTCGTCTGTCTATCCGTCCGTTCGTGCGTCCGTCCGTCCCGCTTAGATTTCAAAAATTAGAAAAGAAAATGAAAATCGGACATCATGATATTTTAGATCATTCAAAGTTATGATGTAACAGCTTTTTTTTTTTTTATTTTCTAAACGTGAACCATTTAAATTTTTAAATTATATATGCAAGCAGATAAAAAAAACACCATATTTAAATGAAAAACTTCAGGGGAGGTAAGTTTTTTAAATAGGTCACAGATTTCTTCATTAATAACTCAAGCTTCTTTCATAGATTCGCGCATTGGTAAAAAAAACAACAACATTGCATCTAATGTTACAATGGAAAAGTAGCAATGTGTCATTATAAAATATATTTTCCAATCTAAATTGTACTAAATAGAGCACACTTCTATATCTAGATTTAATGTATTATTTGAAAAAATTTACATCTATAAATTTTCAAGGCAATAGCTTAACACTGTATAACTGTAATATAGTTAGTATTTTAATAATTTGATCTAAACTGAATCTTCTCGTCGTTGTCATGAGAACACATTGCATACTCCAAACATATCCACCATTATTTCGGCCATTTCACCATCTACTAACCTTAACCCTTGTGAAGGCTGTCCAATATTTGTTTAGAAATCACATTTGTGGACGAAATTAGTTAAATCTAAATATGATATTATAATGATATATACTATTTCTGAGTATTTCTTGATATTTGAACCTGTTTGCGCTACTACAATTCAATCATTAGTAAAGATCAAATGAAAGATAGTGGTCGGTACCAACCAGGCAGATGCTTTGACATGGTGCAACTTTCGTGCTTATAGCATGCTAGTGGTGCACTGTGGTCCAATCATTTTTGTGAGGGAGGGGGGTATACGGCCATCAGGCGCTGAGTGAATTTTTCATTTTTCTGGGTTGAAACATATTCTCCTATTTGAGTCAATTTTCTGTCATTTTTCTAATTCTCATTGTTGTGTTTCCGTATCTTTTGTTGTTTTTATTGTTCTATATATTATTAAATCATCTGCAGATAGTCTAATTATTGTTCCTGCTCTAATGCAGTTAGATAGGTAAAAAGTGGCGGGTCCAAGACAATTCCTCGAGGTGCACTTAAGTTTACTGTTTTTGGAATTAATTTAAGCCATGTATTATTACAGTATGTTCTCTACCGATCAGAAAATGCCAAAATATTTTAATTTCTATAGTAAGTATATAGCTTTGTCAAATGCCTTAGAGGTCTAAAAAAAATCTCAATAATTTGCTAATTGTTATCTAAGTCATCAATTAGACCTGTTTCACATTAATTCACATGACCTAAATTTCCTATAGCCATGCTATGATGTTGCTACAAATTATGTGTTATATTTATATGTGATGCTTGTGAGTGACATTGGTCTTTAGTTTCGTGGATCTACTTTTTACACTGCGTCTGACTGGGCGGAATCTTGTACACGTTATTTCTCCCACTTCCCATTCTCGGATCAGGATGAAAAATTGCACTATTGTTCATTGTCAATGACGACACACGAATCAATAAAAATTAACTCATTAGTAGCTCAATTAGTCTAATTACCAGGTGACTGAGCCTCGAACGGTTGAATAATTTGTTGAGGAAAGATATTTACTTAATTTGGAAACATTTTTGCCATGACTAAATGAGCGATCGGGTAAAGACTTCCAATCCAAATAGTTGCTTTCGTGTTCTTTTAATCTATTATATAAAGCATAATATTTGGCGTATGTATGTATGTATGTCCCTGTATAGAAATAAAAACCTCTTGACCAATCTTGATAAAACTTGGCAGAAATGTTTCTTGGGTATCAACTTAGACCGTAGGGTATATATTGTGGCCCTAAAACAAGCTAAAGACCCTAAAAAAAAACAACTCTATAACAGCTATAGTATTTTATGGATCTAGGCCATGTTTACAATGTTGACATGAGAAAAGATCGAAAGGATTTAGATCTAGATCTAATTTTAAGAAATACACTTTGCGCAGATAGTTTTTTACTTTGACACATGAAAATACAAAAGAAGGTCCATTGATTTCATTTATAATAAAATTAACCTTCAAATTTGTGTTTCAAAACCATTTTTTACATATATTAGTTCCTTATATCTGTGACTACAGATTTCCTTACGAACATTCTTTCATTAGACAATACCGTAATGTTTCCATTCCTAGATCTAAAACTCTAAGATGATAAAACTTCTCTTCGCACAGATAGTTTTATATTTTAATACATGAACATACTAATGTCCAATCATTTTATATTTTGATCAAATTAACATTCAAATTAGGCTTTCTAAAGCATTTTAATAAATCCATTTAGGAAAGCTGCGAAGCCGTGATGAGATAGGCCTAGATCTATATTCATTTATGAATCGCGTACTAAAAATTATTTCGTTTAATTATTTACTTATTATCTCATTCATTTAACAAATCGGGTAAACACGTTTTAAGTGTACTATTAATCTATTGCTCTTTTCATTTTAAATAGACATGTATGTATCGGCTTCGGGTAAACCCATTTTCGCACCACTAATTTTATTTTCGTAGCAAAGAGAAAAAACTTTAAAGGATCATTAGCTAAGTTTAACATACATCTAAATCCGATGCACTAGATTAGTAAACACAAACTTAGACCCGCGGGCCGCGGGTAATGTCAGGCTAGTTCTAAATATTAATTTACATGGCGATTTGAATAGAAAGTTCCCATCCAGAACACGCGTATGACGTTGTCATCTTCTTTTTTCTATAATGTCTGTATATTTCTTAACATAAGATAAGATACAGTCTAAAAAACTACAGCTCTCAACAAGTCATTTGCAGTCGGCTATTATTGGCTTGGAAGAAACTTCTCAAATTGTTACGTTCAGACATTAATATTCATGAAACCTATTGTACGAAACATTAAGGGATGCAACATCTGTAGATTAAAATATGGACTTTTTTTTTTACTTTTAACAAAATAAAATGGCAGAAAGACTTAAAAACATTGCGTTAATATTCTAAAGAAGGATTCATCAAATCAATTTTTGGACAAAAAATCGAAGCAGTCAACGAATTCTCATACGCTGCCGTTTCTTTCGATTTATCTATAAACATAAAAAAAAACCAGAAGTCATGTTCCATAATATACCCAATAAAACCTACTAGGCTCCAAAGATCCCCATAAATGGAAATCCCTTTAAAGTGGTAGACCACTTCACATATAAAGAAAGCATGGTATCGAATGAAGCATCGTTTTCAAATGAAGTTGATAACCGTCTGGTCAGGGTAAGTAGTGCTTTTGGACTCCTCCAAAAGTGAGTTGGCGGAATAAATCGCTCCGCCTGCATACAAAAATCAGGGTCTACCAAGCAGTTGTTCTCTCAACCTTTCTATGTGGATCTGAGACATGGGTACTATACAGACTTCTTGAACGCTTTCACCAAAGATGTTTTCGCTCCATCATGTACATACGATGGTAAGACCGCACTACAAACAGCGATGTTTTAGCGAACGCCTTTATGGACAGTATAGTGGAACTTCTTATGGTCCGTCAGTTACACCGGAGAAAGCATTATCCCGTCTTGTTTTTGTGAGCTGAAAAGTGGTAGATGTAACAGAGATGTCCCACAGAAACGCTTTAAAGAACAGTTTAGGCACCAACTTACTTTAACTGACATAGAAGAGAGCATCTGACTGCAGGCGGCGTCAGAGCGAGATAGCTGGCAAATTATTTTTAAAGGCCACGGGATACTTACAAGAAAATGCACTGCCAAGGACAGACGTAGACTGCGAAAGAGAATCAAAATCTACCACCGGCATATAATGGTTATGTTTGCGTTGGGTGTGGCAAACTATGTGGGTCGCAGCTGGTGCTGCCAAGCCACTTAAAATACTGCACTCGTCCTTAATCTTTGGACTCGAAGACAAAACTTATATAAAAGCATCAAGGAAACCTGCTTCCAGATACCCCCTCATCTACGGTAAATTATAAAGATTGGACCATATATATAAATATATACATACATACAAGAATGTGTGAATGCTATAAGCATGAAAGTTGCACTATAATAAAAAAAAGTATGCAATTCATAAATATTCATAACTTTTTATTTTGTATATAATCTTGCACAGACTTGTACCAACACTTAGTAGATTATTATAGAAATATGAAAGAAAAAAATGAAAATTTGCAGGTTATTGTGTTTTGCGAGTTTTATTAATTTTTACACTTAAATTGCGGAAAGTCGTCTAGGTGACTGTTATGTGTTGACTAAGTCTAGAGCCTACAATAAGATGGTGCGCGAATGTTTTATTAGGTCTATTGATTCATTAAAAGTTTACTAAGAAATATTTTAAGTTATTTCTGTAAGTCTAGTGATGTAAATGGTGTTTTTTTTCATTGACGTCATGGAAAATATTCACTCATAAAACATTCTACCCAAATTAAGTTTTCGATAATGAAACATTTTCAAACCGATATAACGGTCGACCTCGAGTTTTCCTCTTGTGGCCATTGACATGAGAATTGTTTCCCTATTTATATACATATACCTTGAAATTTTAAAGAAAACCGTTAGAGACGTTATCGAAATAAAATGTATATATATATATATATATATAGATAGATAGATGCATACGTACACACATACATACAAGAATTGTAGGATTCAACTAATATTGTTCAAAAACTATGGTGTTTCCTTAAAAATAGGAGCGCCCCCCACTCAAAGGGTTTAGGTGGGAAGAGCAATAGATGTATTCACCCCCCACTCGAAAGTTTATGGGAGGGGGGCTTGATTGATGCCATTGCCCCCTCCCCACACCCACCGAATCGGCCAACATATTGAGGGGAGGGGTGTGAAATAATCTAAAATAGGATGAAATATAAATATATAATTAGTATATATTATTAACATAAGTAATAAATTCTATACTAATTGTGTGATGTCTTTATTAAAATTTGTCCGTATCCCGCAATCGCCCCCGTGGCCCCCCTCTCTGGATCCGCCTCTGGATCCAGCTGTCTGATAACTTTTTGGGGGATAGATGTTTAATGTTAGGATACTTTTTATGGACTTCTGCCTTAGTCTCTGTTTTTTTTAAGGTTTCTTTCTATTTACATGCTTTATTTAATTAAGCATCAAACCAGCATTCATTTATTTTCTTTGACGAATATGTTGTTTGTATTATATCTTCCATAATGTGCTGAGATGACTTTTAATGCATTTTCAGAGATCATCAACTGGTTTGTTTATGTCTTTTTATTTGACGAATGATTGTTTGAATTTAAATGCGGCTTGGTGTAATTGAGTTAGAATGCATTTATGTCATATTAATTTTTTTAAAAATAATTACTACTTCTTTTATAAGCCAATTTTTTAACGACATCATGATCAGATAGTCCAGGGATATCATGATCAGATAGTCCAGGGACATCATGGCCAGATAGTCCAGGGATAATCTACCACTAGTCCATATTTATTAGTTAAGAAAAGATATAATGTGTTGCTAAATATTATTTTTTCTTACAATTGTTCTAAACTTAATTGTGTAATGTCTTTTGAAGAAGTAGCTGTGTATTTCGGTACCCTATAGTACAGATTAAGTCAAAGTGAAAGGTCTCATTACAGCTAGCTATTTTTAACTTGCCTGTATGTACAAGTATTGTTAACAGTTATCAGATAGTATTGTTACTTTATTTACAATTAACCAATTGAAGTTATAAATGTCAATTTTCAAATCTCAATTAAGTAGGCCTATGAAAAGTGTCTCTTTCTTTGTTTAATGCCCTTCCCCTAGAACTGCTACATCCAACAACACTATCATGCCATATGTACATATATGATTATACACGTTATGTATTACTGACTAATTATGTCCAAATTACGATGATTTAAATGACTAAAATGAGTTTAAAATGTGTGTCATATCCACAAGGGAACCCTTCGTATTAATATGATGTACCGCCACAAACAGGACGGCTGCCTGATCGTGCGGTTAGCGCGCTGGGCTGTCGTTCCGACTTATAGATTGTCCCGGGTTCAAACCCTGTCCTCTACCATCCCCATCGTCCCGCGGTAGGAAGGAACATCCGAAACATTTTACTTTTTTTTTACAAGTTTTGGTTCCAATTTCCCTATTTATCTTTTAAGATAAGAATGTTTTCTCAACTGGAAGGAAAATGTTAAGAGAATTTGTTTCCTTTTTTTTTTCCATTGTAAAAAAAGCTTTGATTATCTTTCTGTGTCCTATAGGAGAGGAGTTCCGTCGTTGTATGTGTATGCAGCTGGACTAAATAAAATGTCTGAAATACTGTGATCAAAAAATGAATCTATATCTTTAACTGTACATAGTTTGACAACCATGATATAGCAGCTTGAAATTTAGAACAACCATCCTTCATTACATGCTTTTTAAATTCATTGCTTTGGATTTCATGCAAACTAAGCATTTTTGGTGAAATAAAACAATGTAAAGAATTAGAGCATTTACGTTTCGAGCATACACGAAATAGATTGTTAAAAATCTCCAATTATAAAGTGAGTTTTGTGATCGAATTAGGTGCGCTTAACTAGAATCATGAGCAAATATTTTTTTTTGTGTTGCTATAATCCATCAACTTTGAAAATTTTGCTGTAGCAAAATGCTTACGATTATTTTAAGCAATGGAACAAAACGTATTAAAGGTCATGTGACGTAAAATACTTTCTCAGATATGACAGAACTCTGCTCCAATCGTGTGACTTCAAATTCAAGTAAAAGACATTTCTAGATACAGAATTACTAAATCCAATCGCTTATCAAAAATGGCTTCCTTACAAATAATATATATATATATATATATATATATATATATATATATATGTTTATATATATATATATATATATATATGTGTGTGTGTGTGTAAATGTAATTTAATTATAATAAATATATATACATATATATATATAATTAATAAATTATATATATATATCATAGTGTAACTAAGTTGTTTATTTTCTACGTTTGTCCAGCTTGTCAGGAGCGTGTCCAAATGTGTCATGTGAGACTTTGTATGTGTTTATTGTTTACACTTAGATGAATCTTGTTAAATGGATAACGCCAAGATATTGATCATTTTGCTTGTGTTATTTTATTTTTAAACATTTTAACAAGGATATTTATGTGTCTGGATTAGTGTTGGAATTCTTAATCTGCAATGGATAAATTACTAAGATAGAAAGAATTGGACATTGATCTAAATGCTCATAGGGCCTCAGATTCACTGATATGACACATATCAAAATTTTTGGTGTCTATCTTATTAATGAAGAGAATAAACTAGAGTTGTTTAAAACTCACGTATCTTCTATGGTTTACATGCTGATCAGTGATACATCGACCTACTCGCTGGCTATAAGTACCGTCAAGGCAATTTATATTATGGTAAAGAATGACATTTTGCTAAAAATGTAATTGCTTCTCTCTCTCTTCAAAGCGACTTTGACGAGGCTACTATGTTAGAAACGGCTACAACGCGGTTGACAATTCAACGAACAAAATTTCTTTTGGGGCCATGAAAACACCAACTCGTCATCTAGAAACATCCATATCCAGTGAAGGCCAGTAATTGAAGGCCCTTAAATTGCTATGCTACTTCTGTTGATGAAGGCAACACCCTAGGATTCTTTACATTGGCGGATCCATGGAGCGGTAGAGGCGAAGACATCACACAATTTGTGTGCAAATTATTTACTATTTTAATAATATACGTTTTTCAAATTGCCTTTTCCCAACCTTTTCTTATTCTCAAATTTTCTATTGAATATATAATTCTGGACCTATAGCTCACTTTAACTAACTGTATTTTCAACTGCTTAAAATACAAAAAAATAAAGAGTATAGGTCTGCTTCAATTTCCATAACTTTTGAAATTTTTTTTCGAGAATTTTGTAAGACTAATTATAATTTTCTGTAACAGAACAAAGTTTTATACAGACTTAGTGAATAAAATTAATCAATTAAATATGAACTGCTTGTTTAAATAGGATAATGTTACGAAGACGATTCTTTTTCTTTCGGGGCGACTCTTAAAATCTCTTTTTCTTAATTACTCAGCCTGTTAGGCACATTTTGCTGACGGGGGTTTAAGGTATCTTTTTTTCCTTGGAAAATCGGGTATATTTTCAATGTAGTTACGGAGTATAGACTCATAATAATATTTATACATTAAAAAACATTATTCAAATTGTTCTTATAAATTAAACATTTAATATGCGTGAGAATGTGTTTGTGCATCTAAGAATGCAAGAGAACGCTTGGCGTTGGGGCTTCGCTCTGAACCCCGCTGGGGGAGCTTACAAAACCCCGGCAGTCGAAAAGGTGGGGCACCAACGCAATTTTGTTTCGCCGAAGGTTGAGAAACACTGTGTGTTTGTGTTTATACATAGGGTTAGGTTTTAAATGAAGGTTAGGGTTTAGAAAAAAGAAATCGCCCTTCCCCTCAAAAGTTCTGGATCCGCTAGTTAGATGTAATGCTCTGCTCGAAATTCATTACGTCATCAGTCCGGGACAAAAGAGCACTTTTAAACTGTTTGTGAATGAAGTAAAACAACAGCTTTTATGGCTGCCCGCATCATTGAGCAATGTGGTAACTTCACGTACATTGTCATCGTGGTATTTTTCTAGACTTACACATTGAACTATCCAAGTGATGTCAATGCAAGCTCTTGTAGACACTGAAAACCATGAAAGCTACATATTGGAAGCCATCCTCAAGAAAAATAAATAGCTAAACACCCTTCTGCAAAGAATAGTCATGCCACCACACATCTTTCTGAAAAGACAAAAGAATCTTGTTTACTTCATTTATGGATTCTGGCAATCTGTACCAGTTCTGTCCCATCACATTCGGTGATACCAGTGGAGTTTTGTTGTTTTTTTCCTTAGGATACCTCAGCTTTTGGTTGATATTTTTTGAGCTATTTACATCCTTGAAATCCTTGGTCTTCTGCCTCTTTTCTTTTTTTGCCTCTTTTCTTTTCTGTGCTTAATTTTTTTTTTGGGGGGGGGGGGGGAGTCTCTTGCATCTTTTGGGCATTTTTTATGACTAAAGTTGCAAGCTTTCAAAGAATGATAAATGTATACCTTTGCATATAATATGAAGAGAATGCAAACGCAATGTGGTCGTAATGAAAATTCGGACGATGAGAATCTGCGAAGATTTCTAGTTGTTGCTAAAAAGTATGGGATCATGTTTAGTGAAGACAAAAGTACAATAGCCACTGACAAAGTTTGCCTATTAAGATATGACATTTCTAAAATGTCATGTATAGACCGGCAAACACAATGTTTCTCCTGATACATTTTCTAGAAACGGCTGTGTGTCAGCTTTGAGTCGAAAATTAAAACTGCTCCATAACTCTCTGTGTCTTCTGGGAATAACAAGGTCATTGCATTTAGTGCTATCGAAAAACGAACATTTCTCTTAGGAGGATGTTAGGCTGGTTGTCAATCGGTGCAGAGTTTGTGCTCAAGTACAACCCAGATATTTCAGTAAATCTGTATGAACTCTGATCAAGGCAATGCAACATTTCAGTATATACTTTAAAGGAGGGCTTCTCCCTTTTACATCTAAAATATATAGGAATTTTCCAGATTTCCCTTTACGTATGCCTGTTCTGATACCACTTCTACCACGGTAATTAAATGTCTAGATTAATTATTTTGACTGTTCGGAATGCTTGATTATGTACACTCTGATAGAAGCACCCTATTCATATCTAGAGACTTGCAGGAGTATCTACACGAGAAAACAGTGGCAACAAGTAGGATCGCCCCATACAATCCAACAGGTAGCCAACCCAGAAGGTTTCTACAAAGCGTTTGTACATCTTGACCGTGTGAATATGGAATCAATGGCTACTTTTAACACACAAATCAAACATGGGGAAATTGAGCTGCTAGAGAATTAAATACAGTTGCAAAGTTTCCATCTGAAAAGCCACCAATGTCACCAATTCAAAGCGAAAGCAGCTCTGTTCTGTACAACTTAGACCAAAAACGAACAGACTTAATTACAAAATCTAAAATCGTTTTTATAGGGATACTATGACCTTATGAGGAATTCATCATTTTATTTTCTGTTTTTATAATTAGTAGGCGTGGGTGATCGTTGTGTAAAAGTTGTTTATTTTCTGAATGTGTCCATCTTGTCCGAAGGGTATGTCCATAGTACAATCAGTCATGTGAGATGTGTGTTTTATTTTTTCTGTTACTGTTATATTGTTGAATAAAGCCAAGAAATTGGTAATTTAATGTTATTATATATATATATATATATATATATATATATATATATATATATATATATATATATATGTATGTATGTATGTATGTGTGTATGTATGTGTGTGTGTGTGTGCTCAAACTGTACTTTTTAATTATTTTTACAATAAGCAAATATATTAATCAAGCAAAGATCACTAGAACCAACACGCTTATACTCAAATCTGCGAGAATGAGTAATAAAACAAATCAATTTAATCCATGTGTTTTATTGATCTAGCAAAATCAATTTCAAATGAATTTCAATTAAAAAACTAAGTACACTTTAACCTATTTCCTTGACTTTTTCCTTTAGGCAAGTCACACAAAAACCTCTCAGTTTGTGATGTCCATCTTCATGGCCTTTGGCTGGTCTACTTTTGGTACAGTTTATTACAATGTCCCATTAGGTACTCGAAGGCCACAATCAGATTGTTCCTTTATAATCACAGAAATCGTAACTAATCTGGAGCCAGAGTTCAAACATAAGCCTTGGTATTATCCTTTTGACGAGAAGAACATGGACAATAGTACTCTAGACACTGTGCTGCATGAAATACAACGGAATTCTCGAAGTAAGTATACCGACCTTCTAGCCTGAAAAAATAATTGACTTGAATCAATGTTCGTCTGTTCCTTCAGATCCCTATCGCATACTTTTCCCGTTGTATCCTCGAAACGCCCATGGATTCATTGAGCCTTTAACTCTTTCTCTCCTAACTGACGATACCAGCGTTGGTTCCACCAGAATGTGGTAAATAATTACTGAGAGAAAGAGTTAAGAATAAACAACTTTGCCTAGTTTGATATTTTATTGGTCATTCTTCAGTGGAACTGCCAGTCTCCCTTTCTTTTACAGCTACACTTTTTTTTTAAGTCTAAAAGTTCTAAAGAAAGACGAACATCTGATAATTATATTTTATAGAAAGTTTCGCAATTCACAGGTTCACGAACTTCTTGGGCTCTCCAGTTGTCATAATCATCATGTATGTCTTGATCTAATTCTTTTACTTTTCCCGTTTAGCATTTGTTCTAAGCAGGATATCAAGAAAGAGGCTGGTCCATTCTTGTAAGTTGTCCAGACAGCTTTCTTAGGACGACCCTCTCTTTGTGCTCATTCCTCTGTATCTTGGAGGATGAATGTTAACAGTCTAACTGAGTTACAATATAACCGAACCAGCTCAGCTTTCTTCTATTCACAGTATTTAGGAGTTCCTCCTTTTGACAGCCACACAGAGTGTTGACAAACTCATTTGTTTTCTTTTCCTGGTTTTGACAGCAGTTTAAGTCTAAGAAAATGAATTCTCGGTTGAAACATTTAACCTTTACATGTCACAAATTGAAAGGGACATTCCATTTTCATTTTTACCCGATATACGCATCACATTTTTATTTTAAGATTGGACCGATATAGCCTAGTCTCTCAAACCACTTTAGAATGAATTCCCCCTCGCTCACGATCCATATTAATTAAAATTCCCCTCCAGCCCCACCAAAAAAAGATATTTAATAGGTTTTCATATTTACTCTGATAATTCTTTGGAGTCTTAACTCAAGATTTAGTCCTTATAGTGCTTTACAAAGTCTAATTCTACAGTCTTTACATCTCTCATACTTACACAACTCATTTCTTGCTAGTAGATCTCATTTGAAATCCTCCCTAGGACACCATCAATCAAATGAAAAGGCTGAATCAGCAGTTAAAATTTTGAAGAACATAATGAAGAAATCAAGAGAAGCAAATTCAGATGCTTATGAAGCTCTCCTCGAATTTAGAAATACTCCAAGGCAAGACACAAATCTAAGCCCAGCTCAGATGTTTTTTGGTCGGATGACTCGAACACTGATTCCAAACAAAAGGATAAGATTTCTACATGTCAAGAGAACATTATGAGAAGGAAAGAAAAACGTGAGATGAGCGTAAAAACTTCTTATGATAAGAGGTCAAGAAATTTGAGTCAGCTGAAAACTGGATAGATGGACCAGTCACCAAATGACCCTTCATGGAGACGTGGAAGAATCCGGTCCCATGTAAACCAGGATAATAGAACTCTAGATCACAACATTCATCCCATAGCTTTGGAAGAGACAATCAAAGAACTACTCATCCTTCTCTGCGACCAAGGGATCAGTTGTCTGTTTTTTTTTAACTTACAACTAAAACAAAGTTCTTATCAAAAATCTTTTTCTTTTTTAATAGCAACATTTGAATCAGTATTTCACTCAATGAGTTAGTTAATGAATGGAAAATATATTTTATAATATGCCATTGATTCTTTTTTCTTTTCCCTTTGTGAACTTGGAACTTAGTTTTCGATCTAAAAGTGTATTTTTATGATAAATCTGCTAGCATAGTTAATTTAAAAATTTAAATGGTTCAATTTTGGAAAAGAAACAAAAAAAGGTAGCCTTTGAATCAGAACTTTCAAAAGTCTAAACCATCACGATTTCCAATTTTCATTTTCTTTACTAGCTACTTAGATCTAAATGGGACAGACCACACAAAACTATTAGCGGCTATTACCCTTTCGGGTGTCGCTAAAAATACTATTGCTCTTGAAATAAACATGTTTAAACGCAAACATATACTGAAATAGACAATTATATATATATATATATATATATATATATATATATATATATATATATATATATATATATATATATATATATATATATATATATATATATATATATATGTATGTATGTATGTGTGTGTATGTGTGTGTGGCTAAAACGTTTTGCGCCAAAACAGCTTCGTCACAATGATCGTACCAAAACGATTGTGCAGAAACGTCTTGCTTCACAATAGAAGTGGAAAAAATGAAGCCTCTCACTCTATAATTTCGTTCTTTTTTTTTTTTGTTTCTTTATCTGGATGGAACTACATACATAATAAGGTTTTTTTTCAAGTACCTAGATTAGTGAGAAGTTCGGTCCCAGCTGCACCTATATATTTTGCAAAGTTAGCGCAAATTTATAACCGTTGTCCACTAGTTAATATTTTTTTTCGCCGTCCACGCCTGTCCTCGGCAATGGATTTTCTTAAATGTGTATATCGCGGCTTTTGTAAGAAACCTGTTTTCTCATTCGGAGGCCGATTACTAGCAAGTACACACTTCTACATACATACATACATGCCTACATACCTACCTACATACATACATACATACATACATACATACATACATACATACATACCATACATACATACATACATACATACATACATAAATTGTCATACATACATAGAAAGTGAAAGACAATCACTATTTATTTTCACGAACAAACGTGAACAAACTCTTCTCCTGGGCTCATTTTCAGAACTTTCTGTAACATTACATAAATGAAATGACTAGCTGGCTCCTTAACTCAATAGTGCTTGCTACCAATCGGAGCAAAAAGAGAGTTGCTGTAGTCTGATGGAAAATTTAACTCAAGTAGAACAGTAGTTATTGGAACGATTTCTTTGTTTTGTTTCGGTTTTCTTCCTGGACAACATTTTAACGGTGTACACTCTCAAGTGACTTTTTCATTTGACTTTTTTTAAAGGTGAAATACGTCATTGTATAAAACTTGTTTATTTATTCGAGGTAATACGTAGGTTATATATTAACTGTTATAATTTACTAAATCTTTACATTGAATTTATCTTGTAAATGGTAAATGTGCAAAGGTACTGGTTAACTATTGCCTAAATCTTAATATATAGATATACTAGCCATATATTACCCGTGGGTCTTAATTTGCGTATCACTAATATAGTCACTGATATACTGTATTAGAAAAAAAAATTGAAAAAAAATAAACAAAATAATAATGGTATATGTAAAGCGAATGTGAATTAAAAACTTTTTAAATAGTATGAATGGAGCTATGAAAATAGCTAATCGATCTAAATCCATTTTTAGAGGCCCCCGAATGGGGAAAAGATGCTATTAGTTTTGTGTGGTCGGTCTGTCCGTTCGTTCGTCCCGTTTAGATCTCAGAAACTAGTAAACATAGTGAAAATTCGACATCATAATATTTTAAACCATTGTAAATGCAATGGATACTTTTTTCATTTCTGAAAGCGAAAAATATCATTTTTAAAATCAACCATGCAAGCAGTGTCAAATGCTCTTTTTCTTCTCTACTATACGTCTGTGTATTTCAATGCTGATTAATAAATGTAAGCTAGTCCTGAACAATACCGTAACGACACATATAGTGACAGATTGAAGATTCAGAATGCCAATGTACGGACATAAAACTTGTTTATTACATGTGCTTTAATATGTTACGGATATAGTTATCTTATCTTATATAATACAGACGTTACTTCAAAAAAGAAGATGATTACGTCCTACGCGTCATGCATTTAGTCATGCATATTAACCAATGACTTAAATTCTGCCAAGTCACTGGTTTTCCTGGCTAGCTCAGGCAACCCATTCCATGCTCTAATAGCACTAGGGAAGAAGCAGTATTTGTACAAATTTGTCCTAGCATATGGGACGATGAATGTGCCTTGATTTTTGTGTCTTTCAGAGTATTTTATTAAATTTTGTTTTTGTATTTGAAGATTATGGTTCAGTGTTTTATGTATAATTGCTACTTTACTTTTGAGTCTTCTGTCCTGAAGGCTTTCTAAATTTAGTGATTTTACTAATGGTGTTACCCTAGTCAAATGTGAATATTCGTTTGTTATGAATCTCACTGCTCTATTTTGTGTTTGTTCCAGTTTCTTAATGTTTTCTTGAGTTGAGGGGTCCCACACGGTGGATGCATATTCTATTATTGGCCTAACCAAGGTTAAATAACATTTTAGTTTTATGTTCTTATTTGATTTATAGAAATTTCTTTTAATAAACCCTAATGCTTTGTTGGATTTTTTTATAGTTTCATCAATATGTGGATTCCATGACAGTTTTTCATTTATTATAACACCTAGGTATTTTGAGTTTTTAGTCTGTGTTACTGGTTTGCCATGAATAAGATAAGTGGAATTAATTTGTTTTAGTTTTTTTGTTACTCTTAACAACTGACATTTTTCTGGGTGGAAAGACATGCTCCAATTTGATTCCCATTTCTGTAATTCATCTAATTCTCTTTGTAAAATATCTGTGTCTTGTTTTGTTTTTATTGTTCTATATATTATGCAATCGTCTGCAAATAATCTGACTTTTGTTCCTGAACTAATGCAATTTGGTAAATCATTTATGTAAATTAAAAATAGTAGTGGACCCAAGACTGTTCCTTGAGGTACACCTGAGTTTACTGTTATTGGTGTTGATTTAGAGCCATTTATTATTACAGTCTCCCTATCAGAAAATCTTTAATCCACTGATGCAGTGGACCGTTAATGCCGAAATATTTTAATTTTTTAAGCAAACTATGGTGGTGAACTTTGTCAAAAGCCTTGGAAAAATCTAGTAAGATAGCATCTATTTGTTCACTATTATCTAAACCTTTTGAAAAATCATCAATTAGTCCTATTAGTTATAGTTATAGTTCTGGCAAATGATATATCCAGTATCAATTAAAATATAACTGCTCATAATATAATTCCCATAAGACTGAATAATAACTACACAGAAATAATTAGAGTCTATACTTCAACTCTATAACCCAAAATCCAACTGTACTGGACTAGGAACAAAAAACACCCGTTTTAATTATGAGTTACATTTCATTCAAAACAACATCTCACAAAATAAAACAATCCAAAACATAAACAGTCTTGCAGTCAACACCCTTATTTCCCCCCCCCCCATCTTCTCCTCTGAAGTAAACAGGATGTCAACGCGGCTAAAGTTACATTTCGTAGATGTTACAAACGTATTTATGTAAAAGCTTTTTAAAACACAAATTTGAAGGTTAATTTGATCAAATAATGAAATGATTAGACTATATTTCATACATTCATGTGTTAAAGTAAAAAATATCTTTGCGAAGAGTAGATATATCATCTTAGACTTAAATTAGATCTAGATGTAGGTTTCAAAAGATTTTAAGTTCTGCCATGCGTAATCTTTCGGTTTTGTCCAATGAAAGAAGCGCGCAATAACTGGATATAAAGTACGCCAGGTCGTCTTAATTCGCACATATAAGGAACGAATTTATGTGAAAATGCTTTTGAAACACACATTTAAAAAGGTGAATTTGATAAAATAAAAAAATCAATGGACTATAAGTTGTATTTTAATTTGTCAAAGTAAAAAAACTATCTTTGCAAAGTGAGGTTTTTAAAATTAGATCTAGATCCTTTCGATCTTGACCCATGTAAACATGGCTGTATGACCTAGATCCATGAAATAGTAATACTTTTTGGAGGGTCTTATGCTTGTTTTAAGGGTACTTTACATACGTTGCTGTTCCAGTAACCCAAGGAACATTTAGAAGTTTGGTCAAACGTTTTGATTTCTATTCTATTCGGGACATACATACACCTTACTTTCTGATAGATATATAACAGTAATCGCCAGTTCAACAAGGGCCTGTGTCTTAAATATTACGCACGCAAGTCATGGCGAAAGTGATCAACTGGAGCAACGTTCCATCCGTTCGAGAAGGCCAGTAGAGACTCTATATAAGAACGCGTGTCTTAGAATCAAGACGCTTCACATTACCTCGCAATGTGACCAGTACGAGGCGAAGTTAGAAACAGCACGGTTCGTGAAGTCAGGCGGAGCAAGGCTAGGTGTTTGGACAGTCAGTGTAATGTTGATGTTGTTAACTGTACAGTGTTTGTAATGTATTTGAAATTAAACTGTTACTGTTACTTTGGAGTCCCGAGTTGTGAGGTTCGTTGTGTCGTGTGGTGCGGTTGGAGAGAGCCTGGATATGTAACAAAAAAAAAAATATATATATATATTTATATATATTCACACTTCGAGACCTACAAGTCTTAAAATCAGTCGAACACACACACAGTCTTTACTTTAAGTTAGGGAGGGTGTGGATTCTTTTTTTAGAGTAGTTTTTCCTAATGTTCTTAGATCTATATAACTGTAGATCTAGACCTAGATCTCATAATAGTCTTACGGACTACAATTTTATTTACGCTTCGGCACCAACTATGTTTAAGCTATTATAAGGTGTTCTTGATCTTCCTGTTGTTTATAACATATCGTTTGCGCTAATGAATTAATCTATACTAATAAATATTGACTTTCAAAGATTAAGATTCCAGCTATAAACTAACAGACACTGACACCTGGACCAAAAGCGGCCAGAGGCATTTAAAATACCAGCCTGTTGACCAGTTGATGTTCTGAAATACATAACAACTAATTGCCCATGCCATAGCTAGGCTCTTTAAAATACCAGCCTGTTGACCTGTTGATGTTCTGAAATACATAACAACTAATTGCCCATGCCATGGCTAGGCTCTTTAAAATACCAGCCTGTGGGCGAACTTGTCGGGCGCATGAGTTTGTGTGAAAACAGAAATTCTCTCTGTATTTTTTTTGTTGAGATTTGCATCTATCTCGGAGTAGTTCCATATTTAGGTTTCACAATATGCTTTCAATTGAAAAATACTAGTGTTTAATTTTGAAGCAGTTTGAGTCTACAATATTTAATCCTGTGCATTGGCCGCTGTAATAGTTTATTAAAGGTCGGGGAAATCTTTCATTTGAATTTTGTTTGCTTGTAAGGTTTCGTTAAACCTTGTCTTACAGACCATTTTTTTTTCAAAGTGAACGTTGATGTAGGACTTCCTTGTGAGTGTTGATGTAGGGTCTCTTTGTGTGAGTGTTGAAGTAGGGCCTCTATGTGGGAGTTTTTACTAGAAAATCAGCCGGAGAAGAGTTAAAACCAGATAATCCAAACTTGAGTTGCTTCGCCAATAGCCTTATCAGCTTGTTGTAGTAGCAGTCAGATTGATCTCGATCGGCTAGTTTTAAATAAACTCTTATTCTCTTTTCAATGAACATTTATTTGTTAACTGTTTACTTTTTCCCAATGCCAAGCACTTAAGCATAGCTACCATTTACTCTTCTGAGTCATTTATTTATTCAAGGAAAATTAACTCAGAATTCTCATTTGGTTCATATTTTTACATTTCTAAACTTTCTACATGGATGGATGAAAAGGAAATTTTGTTGATAGTTGGTTGGAAACTCATGTATTGCGAATGTAAAACCAGGAAATTGTTGAATCATTAATTTCAATCTAAAAATTTCGCACTTAGTAGTTTGGTTGTTTAGTTAAGTTGAAAATTCGGCAATAAAGCGAATATTGTTGGCATGATACCCACACTGGCATATTTGTTCTCTTTACTATTCAATGAAAAATTTTAAAAATATTATTACATACTGGACTTGTCATATTATAGAAGTGTAAAGCCAGTCGTTACTACAAGAAAAATATTTTTAAAACTTAAAAAAAAAACATCAAAGCTTATTTACAATGTAATTGTATCAATTAGTTTGGATCAGCCATGTAGTTAAATTTGTAATAGATCTAGACTAACAAAATAAATGTGTGCGATTAGAAATATTTTTACCAATGGACCTCATTCACCAATCGTAAACAAAACAACATTTAGTCACGTGATCTAATTGATAAAACAACGAAAAAAACTGTCACGTGACAACCATCATGAATTAAACATGAGATCGTAAATTATATAGAAGAGATAGAGCAACACGTGCTAAATGTTGTTTGTTTAAGATTGGTGAATGAGGTCCATTGTTTTTGTTAGCGCAATACATGCTTTTAGCTTTCTCAATACGCGATGATCCTATCACTTGTCTGGACCAGTTGGGAAAGGGATGAGAAATAAGGTGTTATCTGGGTAAAGGGACAGCGCGGGTAGATGTGACCGTGTGTTACTGGCCGACACATGTATCGGAGGCAATCAAGCGTGACGAGTGAACGGACATTTATGGACGAACTAATGTGAATGCAGAGCGTGTGGATGATCGTGATATGACAAAGTGACAAGAGTCATCTGTAATGTTTCTACAGTTCTCTTGAAGCTATTGTGACGCACAACATTCCTATCAATCGGGAAAGGTGATGTAAAGATCATCTGTTTCTACGACCAAGGTAAGCTAGGGTTGCCATCTCAACAACCAACCTTCTTGACATTGTCAGGAACTAATCAGAGATGACTCAAAGACGTTATAACAAGTCCGAAATTCATAATTCCTAAATTTGACCTCGAGACCCTCAGTTCGGAGAAGTCCTAACCCCATGACCACGTCCTTATTTTGTTGGGCACATTAATTTATGTCCATTTATGATCATCCAGACTTTAGTTCTAAATACTGAAATAAACTTAAACTGAAAAGTTATTATGAATCTAATCAAAAACAAATTTTCTTTAAGTACAAGACATGGAGGTAGCCAGGACGGCGGGTAATGCTAATAAAATATATATTTTGCTAAGGTTTTAGCTAAATGATTAAAATAATCTTCAGTTAATAAAGTGTTATCAATCAAACAGATCCAGTCCGTTTGTCTTCCATTTGTATTTATTAATGTTATAATTCTTTTATTCATTCTAGACTTATTTCTTGCTTGGCGTGCTTGTGTAAAAGCGGTTGGGTTTACCGTAACGTATGAGTCTCAGAAAGATAAAGGCACATTTCTTATTCCATATGCTAGGACAAATTTCTACATGAGAGTTTTTTTTAAGTCTATAGACCTAATTAAGATGCACAAGTAATTAATACATTGATGTAGGATGTAATTATCTTCTGTGAAGCAGGAAAGTCTGTAATTGATGATAGCTAACTGTGTTTTCAAAATAGTTGACACATTGTCATTTATAGATCAGTCAATGTTACGAATATCATCCACGCAAGGTAATGGAACCAACATATTTATTAAATTACATACAAGCTAACCTCCATACAAGCTAACCTCCATATAAGCTAACCTCCATACAAGCTAACCTCCATACAAGCGAACCTCCATACAAGCGAACCTCCATACAAGCTAACCTCCATCCATACAAGCTAGCCTCCATACAAGCGAACCTCCCATACAAGCTAATCTTCTTCTTATCTTATAAAATACAGACGTTAATTCAAAAAAGAAGATGATTACGTCCTACGCGTCATGCATTTAGTCATGCATATTAACCAATGACTTAAATTCTGCCAAGTCACTGGTTTTCCTGGCTAGCTCAGGCAACCCATGCTCTAATAGCACTAGGGAAGAAGGAGTATTTGTACAAATTTGTCCTAGCTAACCTCCATACAAGCGAACCTCCATACAAGCTAACCTCCATACAAGCTAACCTCCATACAAGCTAACCTCCTTTAAAAATGTATTAATCAACATACCTCCGGGTTATTGAAAGCTCATCCCATCATTATTTGAACACGAGCTAATGGGTAGTGGCTAGAAGCAGAAGGTCAAGTTGCCTTAGGGACAACTCCCCAAGTTTCTGAACGACTAACAAGAATAGGTCAACAAGATTATGTCAAGAAGATGTTTTATGATTTTTTCCTATTCTACAGTATTGTTTTGTTCCGAATGACGTTCCTAGCCAAAAGAAAATGTTCTTATAGCTTTCAATATTGACAGAAATATTTGTCAAGATATTTATACCTATGTATGTTTTACAATTATACATTATAATCTTATAAGTATTTGCTAAATACCACCCACTTATGTACCAATGCAGAAATCCCCTAGTTTATCAAACGTATTTGCATAAGATCTCTTACCACTTACCTTTTACCACGAAGGTGCTCGCTAGCTTATGAAAAGTCATTTGAATTAACCAATTTATACACAGAACCTGCAGACCTTACTGTTGGCTAAACATGATCTAAAGGGAAATTGTCTATTTCTTATTGACCAGCTGTTGCAGTGAAACACAAACAATATAATTATGATACTTTATAGCGCCACATTGTAAAAAATATATACATAGTTCTTTTATTATTTTCTAACTGTATCTTAAAGCTGTAGTCTTTAGTTCACGCTCTCTCTCTCTTCTTTCTCATTTATTATATTTCCATATCTTTATTAATATAGTAGTAAATATATTTGTTCTTTCTATCTTCACACTTCTCTAAAAGCAGTCAAGCTTATCGGCAATTCTATTGTTTGTGAAAGGACTTTGAGCAGATGGCTGGTCAAAGCTCTTTGTACATTATCAACTCTTTAACCAACACCAGACGCATAGTCCTTAAGTACTCCCTGGCGGGAGCCAGAAAGTAATTAATCTTCCATACTTTTGCCCTTATTCACCGGGCTTAGACTTTCCTATTCTTTTCTTGTCCATCCTCTGAGAGTTCAGATTTTTCTTGACGTTTCGTCTCTCATATTCTAGACTAAGCCATCACCCCTTCCCTTATTGTGTTAGTTTCATTGATGGCCTAGCGTCCTTCTCCACGAATACTTGACCACGTGTGAACATGGATGGTAAATGGCGAGATAAGAGAGAGTGGCGATGGGCTCAAAGTGCTCTAAGAAACCACCAGGCCATTTGTCTTTCCTGCTAAGCTTTATTAATGATGTTATTTTGTTTGTCAAGTTAAAAATGTTCTAAGCATACGAGACTTTTGTTCTTTTGATAGCTATGTTTAAAAGTTTTTTTAGCTAGTCATGATTGTCATTATGTAAAACAATTTTAGTATCATGATGGGTTCCATACAAAGGATGCATTTAACTAGTGAATAATTGCATTCAACCTTGTATTACTAATTATTCTGGTCTGTATTAGTAACTACAAACATGCTTATTTCAAATCTGTGAATGAAATAGTCTTAATAGGACAGCGTCACGTGCACAGCAAACTTTAAATGCAAAACCAAACTATCAGTACAAAATTAATTAGGAAAAAAAATCACTAGACATCATCCAATCGTTCAAAGAATTTTGATATCTCCATACGATTTAGGTTCCTGCTTTGTTCAGCAAGTTCCCCCAGGGCCGCCGCCACCTATTGTGCAATGTGTGCATTGCACGCAGCTGGCCTTATTTAGGGGGCGGCCAAATCATTATTCCAAGATTCTTTTTAGCGGCCTCATTGTGCACAATGTCCGTCTGTTACATTCAGATCTCAAAAACTAGAAGAGAAATGAAAAACATTATTAAGCCAAGCGTTTAGGTGCAGCGGTTACTTTTTGTTTCCTAAAAGCAAATCGTTTGGTTTATAAAATTAATTATGCAAGCGATTTTTATAATTAAATACACCTATTCTACAACAATACATAAATATGAGGGAGATTATGTTACAATAAGTTAACAAAGAAAAAGATTATTTTTTTTCAGTACCACTTAGTCAAATCTATATATATAATTCTCTTCATAGCACAAGAATTTGGACACCAAGTAATGGAAATATCACTCTTTTATTTCTGCAAGTCGGACGGACTTGAATAACCCTACGTAATTTTAGAGGCGAAAAAAAAAAAAAGAGGGGGGAGAACAAGTAGTATTCACCTGTCACTAAAGAGCAGGGCAGGACTTAACCATGGTGGGGCCCAATGCGAAATGGATTTCGCGGGGCCCAGTTTGGGTAAGGATACGAAAATAAGTAAAAATTAAGAGTTTGCATTGGAAAAATATTCGTCTTTGCATTTAATTCATTCTTTACTACGCACAGAATTACTACACGAGCCTTTTTTTTACGAAAATCGGTTGCTCCGGATTTTTGTGAAAAACATATTCAATGTATTGTTTGAAATCGCACTTCTATCTTACACTACATTTAATTTATTAGCTAAAACGTTACAATATCTATTTATCGTTAATATTATGTTCCGGATTTTCAGGAAAACAACTTCCTAAAACCAAAGTATGGTATGAAAATCTCTCTAGAAGGCTATGGTACATCTAATTTTCATACTAGACCATCCCAAAATTTTAATTAACGGTATTAGATTTATTCAAGATATATATATATATATATATATATATATATGTATGTATGTATGTATGTATAGATATATAAACTATTGCGATGTTTTTGGAAGGAAAAGTATAGGTAATAGGTAAATCAGATTTTCAATAGCTTTCAAAGTTTTTTTATATAATATTGACGGACAGGCAGAATGACAGACAAAATGCACAAAAAATCGTAGATAGATAGATATCTTTAAATGAAATACTATAAGAACTCGGTGCAACAATGTTTATGAACATTCGTTATCTCTCTTGTGTTAATAAAGACATTTTTAGTCTAATTTGACCGTGTGACGTAATGGATTTTTTTCTTTAACGTCATATGGTATGAATTCTTTAAATAAAAGGTTATAAGAACTCGGTGGATCAATGATTGTTAATTCCTCGTCAACTTTCTCGTATTAAAAAAAAGACATTTTTTTCGGCCTCCGCAAAGGGTTGTGCGGTTAGAGCACTGGACTGATTGTCTCGACGGTCCCGGGTTTATAACTGCTCCCTGTGGGATGTTTGGACGATAAAGTATTATCTTCAACTTTGAATGAGCATTTTACAAATAAAAAAAACACCAAATGAATTTTTGAAATATTATTACTTTAAACAATGAAAACAAATATTTCTTGCAAATACGCGGATTCGATAGGGATCCGATTGGGTCCGCCTCTGAGTTTATGTTATCACACAAACTCTGTTTGTAATCTTGTTGTTTTTTTTTGTATAATAATAAAAATTACTTATATATTTTATATAAATTATAATGATTCTATTATCCTTTGAAAACTTGGGGGAAAAAGAAACAATATTCGTACAATAGGCGCCTTCGATTTTCGCGGGCTGTTTGTAATGTTTGTTTCGAGTCGAATAGCCCACTCTGTACGTAGTAGATCAAGAAATTAAAAAGTCAATTTTAAAAACATTTTACTTTTACGTTAAAGGAATGTTTGTAGAGATAGGAAATTTTTAGCCGATTATAGAGTCTAAATGTAGATCTACAATAAGTTCATTTGTGTTCTAGTTTAAAATACATTTTAAATTATGTTCTTTTCGTTGTAAAATAAGTTGAAAACGGTATCTGTTTTATAAATATTTAATATTAAGATCTACTAAATATTTTTTTTTAATGCAAGAATTACGTATTGGATTATTATTACTACTATTCTGTTTTGCATTATTGAGCATCTCGTATTTTTTATGCAGCGTTTACTCAAAATTTGGGCTCCCCGTGGAGGGGCAAAACGTCCTAACAAAATGAGTGATATAGAGTGCGTGTATCTCTCTGTATATATCTATTAATAATGTACAAGTTATTTCGCTTATTCGATATCAAACAAAATAATTAATTACCAATAATTAATTGACTAATTGAGTATTTTTTTAAATTAATTTATGTTGTTAGCTACAATAAAGAAAACACATCAATTTTGGCCTTTTTTAAAAAATATTTTCTCTTCTTACTACGAGAAAAGGCATTGTACACGCTAGGGAAAATAATTTCTGAAGTTGAAAACGCCAGAATACGCTTAGCGCCGTGGCTACACTCGGAATTAAACCTCTTGCCGACTTGAGCAGAAACCTGTCGCATCTTCATTTCTATCTCCAGCAGACCTTTTTACAACGCTTTAAATGTATGTAGGCAACACTATTTCAGAAAAAAAACAAGGTTATAAATACAGTTTGTGTGGAAACACAAACTCAAAATCGGCCCTCGAAGTGGTCTACCTGGAGTCTTCAATCAGGATTCGAACACGGGAATTCCGCTTCCGTGTTCTTTACCCCACAGCCACAGCCTCTCCATATACTCAATTAGCATACACTTATATTTTTTTAAATGATAATTATTAACCTTATCCATACATTCAAAATTAATAATATGTTACATGGAATAAAGAGAAACTAAAAAAGATTTATTCTTCTTACAAAATTAGATAAATTGGCACCACGAAAAAAAATTTTTGACCTACTTTAGGTAGTGAGCTAGAAATGACATGACAGACTTGGACAAGACTTTTCCCTCGCAAAATAATTAATATTTTCATTGCCATTTGTCATACAAACTAGAACTCGATCTAGGTAAATCTAGACCTAGTTCTTGAATCTAGAACTAGATTTCGCTCTAGATTTCGATCTAGAACTAGATATAGATCTAGAACTAGAATCTAAATATAGAATCTAGATTTAGTTTAGAATTCGTAGGATTTTGCACGTTCAACCTTACAATTACTAGACCTAGGTCAATGTTATGATCAGGAATAGTAGGCCTTTTGGTACCGGGTAATGGTGTAGATCTACTATGGCAGACTATGCAGTTTTGTATCCTATTCACTTCTTAATAGGGTTTGTTGCTGAACATAAAAATTATATATGTGTCAGACGCGAATAGCCCAATTTTCAGTAAATAAATTACAAAAGTCATTTCTCTATACAGAAGTTACGAAGGCTATATAAAATACAACCACAGACCTATATATACTACAATAAATATAGGTTTTTGTATGCTAGTTACGATTTATTTAGGTAGGTGCTGTTTTACTATTACATACCAAGTATTAGAGTTTAGAAAAACCCAGGTTTGTTTCTTGTGCAACGCTATTAGCTAACACCGCATATCATCTCTCCATTAGTATATTTAAATCTATACTCTAATTCTAGTCTAGATCTATATATAAAAATCGAATGGATCTAGTAATAGTATAGATTCATCTTGAGACTAGAGCATGGAATGGGTTGCCTGAGCTAGCCAGAAAAACCAGTGACTTTGCAGAATTTAAGTCATTGGTTAATATGCATGACTAAATGCATGACGCGTGGGACGTAATCATCTTCTTTTTTGAAGTAACGTCTGTATTATATAAGATAAGATAAGAGTCTAGCCTATGCTATGCCTATAGTCAGATTTTATTAGAAAAAAGTCTAGATATTAATAAAGACTAAAGTTTTTTAATTATTAGATATAGACAAAAAAGACATAGATCTAATAATACCGTAATACGTTTACTATACTCTATAGGCCTACTTAATCTACTAAACTAGATATCTATCTATAGATCTATCTGTATTCTAGTCCAGTGATGCCCAATATACGGCCCGCGGGCCACATACGGCCCGCGATGTGATTCCATCCGGCCGCCGAAACCTCGACACAAAGTGTAGAAAATCCACTGTCCAAATAATAAATTTAAAAAATATCTTTCCCTACGTAGAGTAAATCGATTGGTATCGATAGTAAGCCAACATATTTGTTTTATAAAGAAAGAGTGGCTCTTTTTAAAGAACATAACATTAAAGAGCTTTAGGAAATCAAGCAAATAATTTTAAGGCAACATTCTTGGTTTGAGAAGCGATAGTTAGATTACACCTAGAGTTTAGGATTGATGAGATTATTTACCTAAAATAGAAGAAAATGAGTCGGATGTATGTCTATTTTCTGTTGCCGCTGCCGAGTCTACCGACATATCTGAAACCTCTCAAAATTTTTGTATTTATTTGCGATAAAAACAACAGTTTTGAAATCAGAAAATTTGTAGCTATTTGGAGCATGCATGGATCGCCAGTGGAAAAGCACTGACAAACAGTTTCAACCATCACAGAGAATCTTTGTCCATTGGAGAAATTAGTGGGAGTGACTACTGATAGTGCCGAAACTATGGTTGACAGTAATAGTTTTTAGAAGTCAAATGGAACAGAGTCTCTGTGGTCTCGCTGAATTATTCACCAATAAAATCTATGGACCATGGGATGATGATCGTGTTCAGATCGAACAATATTCGTCGTTTCTAAAATCCATCTGCAGCCAATGTGTCAAATGCCCAGGCAGAGCTACAACTGAAACGGATAGACTTACGACTAGACATCCTTGCTTGATACATTTCAAGTGATGCAGACTATTGATTTCTACCCGTCTTTCTTGCATAAACTTTTTCGTAATCTCCGAAAGCAAGTGCTATGATCACAATAATTGACTTACTGACTTAATCCTGTGAACTCTCATGGGAGCATAGGGCCGCAACCTCTCCATCGAACTCGGTTCTGAACAGTTTGCTTCATCTGCTCCCAATAATTACAAGGACTTTTTAGTGAGACAAACCTTTTCAGTGATGAAACCGATACTACGTAATCGTATTGTCTCTAAGACGAACATCTAGATATCTATGATTTAGGATAAGCTTCTCATGAATGTAAATACTAGATTCAAGGGTTTCTAAATAAAAATTGGTTTATTGTATAATTCCCTTTTTTCTTTAACTTTTTCTCAGTGTGGCCCGCAACTCGAGTGTCGGATATTAAAATGGCCCGCCGTCCGAGTTAGGTTGAGCATCACTGATCTAGTCAATCTAGATCTATACAATATTCATTATAATACTTCTACTTATAATGACTTATTTAATAAGTTAGTACTTAGACTTAGATCTATTATAGTTTATTAATAGATTTACTTTTCAATGCCTAGACCAAATAATAAAATTGCGAATGATGTCTGTACTGACTGATTATTTTATTTTTTTATAATAATAGGCCTACTAAATCTAGGTCTAGTCTATACTTAAATCTAGTCTAAAATAATGACTGTCTAAAACTCTAGATGATTGAGAAGTTCACATAGAGGTGGTTTTTAATAATACGGCATGTCGGCTGAAAGTATATAAAGTGTTGGGGTTTTTTTTTGTAAAAATAAAAAAGAGGCTCCGGTACTCAGTGATAGATTGCCTAACTTTCAAATAATAATAAATTAACAATTAACGTTGAATTACAAGAAAAGTAATCATTTTTTCCGACATTGAAAAAAGGTCCCGACCGTCACAAAAATATATGTATATCTCAATCTTCTTTCATTTAATTTTTTTTTGCGGGGTTATTGCTACTTAATACATTGATAACGGATCGATTTAAATAGGGCCTAAGTATACAGGCAGGATTTCGAGCATTGGATAAGTTTATTTTTTAAGTACAAAGTTTTATGGAAGAGGCAATATATTAGTTGTTTGAAGTTTGTAACTTCTTAAATTCAGGTTAAAAATATCGAAGCCTACATTTTTACACTCATTTCTAAACAATTAGAAGAGATGGACTGACTCATAGTGTAGCTTGTGTACATCTGCAAAAACACAAACTCAGACTTTCAAAACTATTAAAAGAAAAACTTAGTGATTATTTTTACTGTATAATTCTATTATTATTCCTTTTTAGAATTGGGATATAAACAAAAATTTGCCATATGACTTTATCTAACAGAAAAAAAAATAAACTTACGTCTATTTATGCGGTTATTTACCTAGTAATATAAAATATATTGAACTAACACGTACATTCATCATAATGCAGCCATGCGATTTTTCGTTTATAAACATAGCATTATTTAGGACCAATATTTTACAAAGGCTGCTTGGAGAAATCAGGTATACCCATTAGGAGAAAAACGACCCCTTTACTCAAGAAAAATTTAAGAAACTAGAACAGACACAAAATAAACAGTGACATTCATAACAAAATAATATTCAAAATTGATTAAAGTAACACCTTTTTAAGTAATCATTTAAAGTTTAAAATCACTACAATTTTTTTCAACAATTATTTTGTGTATGAAATTGTGTATTGGAAAATGCCGGGTACATGAAATAAGCTAGTCCTAAAAAAACAACACTGATCTTGGGTAAAATACTCATCAAATAAAGTACTGTAAATGTTTAGTTTCACGCGCTAGTTTCAGGTCTTTTCTTTTTATAGCCTCTATCGGGTTATATCCCAACTACCCGTATTTTTGTGCAGAATTTTTTTCTCTATCAGGTAAACTTAAAATTATAGCATAATAATGTCAGTTTAATTTAAAGAGAGAACTGAAAAATACAAAGATATATAGGGAAAAAAGCGACTTCCGGCCCAATACTTTTTAAGTAAAGAAACGAAACGGACTAGTCCAACAAACCCTAGTAGATAATACTGTTTTACATAATAAATAAATCTTCACCCCTAAGCTGTCGGAAGATAAGCTAGTGCCTTAATAATAAAAATTTTGTTCAAATTATCAATACATTTATAATATGTTATATATATATGTGTGTGTGTGTTTTTCTGTGGGGTTTACATTATTGTTTTGACTTGGGTTATTGTGTGGCTAAATAGGGGTTTACATATACGAACAATTATTACTTGATACAGTTTGACTCCAGATATCCACTCAATTAGAATTACTTATTACTGAATAAACACCAACTCTTCATAATAACAATGAATAACTTTAATAATCAATAAAAGACATCGACTCTCAAATAAATATTAATTCACAATCACTAGTCCATCAATTTTCAATAAATATTTATATAGAAAAACCAGTCCATGAAGTAAACGTCCAACCTTCCAGGACCGGGAGCAAGACCTTACTAACTTAATACACTCTCTCGCACATTCAACGAAGACTAAATCATTCAGTTCATAACACAACACTTCGCATTCATTACAAGGAGATATAACAATAATACCAAAATATCAAAGTAACATGTATTCTCGCTATACCTCCCCCTGACAATATATATATATCATGGGCGTAGCCAGGATTTTTTTGGGGGGTGTGTTTTGGGGGGGGGGGGTAGTTTTGTTTCTCCCCCCCCCCCCCACCACCCCCTCGAAAAAAATATTTATATGTATTTACGTGTGTACATAATCTTTATTACTTCTGACCCTTCATTCTTTTGGAAGACGTTAATTTTGCCCTAGAAGAGGTTTAGTCCTGGAGTTAGTGGAAAAAATTGTAGATTCTCTGACATTAGTAGCAAGGGGGTCTGGGGGAGCGCTAGGAGCGCTAAGCACTATTTCTGGTATTGAAAGCAAACAAAATGCATATTCTGAGGTATCTACAGTGCATTTTCCTGGTATTAAAAAGTTTCATTTCAAAAACCTAATGTGCTATTCTTACTGACTTAGACCCTCCCGCGCCATTCGGCGCATTTGCCGTCCAGCTGTTTTCATAAAAATCTGTCACTAATGTCTGAAGCCTCTTCCCACCTGTTCTGAGAACCTCCATGAATGTGTGGCGCCAAGTTGTACTAGGATATCATCGCAACTCTTATTATACGTAATTCATTTTGTCGGAGAACATGTCCCGCAAACCTCATGCGAGGCTCTGTCACAACCTTACTAAGGGGTCGACTCCCAGTTAGGCATAGGATTTCCTTGATTTAGACCCGATCTCTATAACTGACTCCTAAAATCTATCTTAGCCGTCTTTGTTGAGCCACATTTAGTGTTTTGCAATTTCGGCAGATGAATATTCACTGCACTTTATTAATGGATCCCCGCCACTGGTAGAAATGTGTAACCTCTCATGAATACGCTCTTGGAATTAAGTGACTGTAGTTTGCTTTAGATTTTATATCGCAAGAGAATTTTATCGTCAAAACCATCTGTTGGGGGGTACTAACCTAAAAATTCTCTGGAGTTGTTTTTTTTTTAATTCAAAACCCCGTTTAGCTACGGTAATAGAATTTAGTAACTGTAGTTTGCTTTATAATAATATTGAAGATAGAGGTTTTCCACCTCAAAATGCTCTGTAGGGGGATCTCAAAATCATCTGGAGGGGTTTTAAACTTTTAAAAAAGCCATCTGTAGGAGAAGGGTTTAAACTCAAAACCCCCAATTGGATTGGCTACGCTTAAATAATTTGAGTGTGTAATTTGCTTTTTTTATATTGAAGAGGCATTTTTTAGAATCAAACCCCTCTTAAGAGAGGGGGGGTTAAACTCAAAACCCCTCTTGGCAACGCTCATCGCATTTTGAGTGCGTAATTTGCTTTTTTTCTTACACTGAAGATATATTTTTTAGCTTCAAACCCCTCTGGCTGGGAATTTAAACTCAAACCCCCTTTGGCTACGCTCGTAGATTTTAGAGTGAGTAATTTGCTTTTTTTAAAAATATATTGAAGAGGTATTTTTTAGCTTCAAACTTCACTGGAGGGGAGTTTAAACTCAAAACCCCTTTGACTACACTCATAACATTTGAGTGTATAATTTGCTTTGTTTTTATTATTAAAGAGGTATTTTTACCTTCAAACTACGCTGAAGGGGGCTTTAAAACTTCAAACTGAGTCAAAACCCATTTAGCTATACTAATAACATTTTGAGTGCGTAATTTGCTTTTTTTTATTTTGAAGAGGTATTTTTAGCTCAAAACCCTACTGAAGAGAGGGGGGGGGGGGGGTTAACTCAAAACCCTTTTGGCTACTCTCATGGAATTTTGAATGTGTAATTTGCTTTTTTATATTCTAGAGGGGGTTTATCGTAAATTTTGGAGGGGGTTTTAAAATCAAAATCTTCCTTAACTGTGCTCTTGGAATTTGGGGATTGTCGTTTGCATTTTTTTTTTGTTTTATACAAGACGGGGATTTAACTGCAAAAACCCCTGGTAGGGATTTTTAAACTCGAACCCCCCTGGTAGGGGGTTTTAAACTCGAACCCCCTGGTAGGGGGTTTTAAACTCAAAGTCCCCTTGTATGTTGTGCTGGGGCACGTGATGGTTTAGTATTAAAATCTCACCTAAAAAAACAAAATCAAAGCTAAAAATCAGTCTAAAAATAAATATATCTGGACTCTATTTGGGTTTATTTAGACTGTGAATTATATAATGACGATTTTTCAAAACTGTGCGCTATAAAGTAGTTTATTTTTTAAACTTATAACGAAAAAAAAATGTTCGTATCAATTTTTTAAAAACAACATTTGAATCAGTATTTCATTCAATGAGTTAATAAATGGAAAATATATTTTTTCATGATCCATTGACACTCTTTCCATTGTAACCTTAGATGCAAATTGTTTGTACCAATGTGCGAATCTATGAATGAAGCTTGAGTTATTAATGAAGAAGTCTGGCCTTTTTTAAAAAGTTACCTCCCCTGAAGTTTTTCATTAAAAGGTGGTGTATTTTTTTTTTAATCTGCTTACAGTTAATTGTAAACTTTAGATGGTACATTTACGGAAAAGAAAACAGTACCGTTGCATCAGAACTTTGAATGATCTAAAATATCGTGATGTCCGATTTTCATTTTCTCTTCTAGTTTCTGAGATCTAAACGGGACGGACGGACGGACAGACAAATCACACAAAACTTATAGCGTCTTTTCCACTTTCGGGGGCCATCAAAAAATCTACTTGATTTTGTGAAATTTAATTTCTTAAATTTAATATAAATGTTAAATTAATACAAATGAAAAATAAAAACCTAAAAATTGTGTTATAATTAAGACAAGTTTTTATCTTTTTATTACATAAAAAATGCAAAGTTAAAATTGAAAACAAAGCATCTAAGAGCATGGGGATACAACAACGATCAAATATATCAAATATGAAAGGAAAAAAAGGAATTGTCTACATAAATGGATTTAAATCAAAGATCGCTTTTGCGTCTCCAGCCCTGTCTTAATGAAAAAAAATAGGGGTTCGGCTTTTTTTTTTATTTCGCACGCAGGCGGCCACAACCCTTGCGCCGTCCTGGGTGACCCACTATTGAAAGGGCAACTAAAACAATACTGGCATCTAGGTCTTATATTAAAAAGAAAACATCAAATATATAATCAATCAAAGAATCTTTATTGGTTCTACTTATTCAAGTAACACTTTAAAAGAACACCCTTTTAAGGGAATATCTATACGAAAGTACTACAGACTCCAAGTTAACTTTCTCACCTAGGCTTTGTTCTGTTCTACTGGACAACATATTCTACCTCAACTGACACCTGTAAAAAAAAAAATAACAAGATTACAAAAGAGAGTTTGTGTTATCAAACAAACTCAGAGGCGGCCCCCATCAAATTCACCAATGGGCGAGAAATATATTAAAGCCATAGTCTTGTTTTGGTCGTTTAAAGAAACTTTTTAAAAATTTCGCGTTATTTTTCAAATAAAAGCAAACAGAGCAACTCGTCGTCTTTGATAATACTCTTCTAACTCTTCTGGAATAAGTAGCGTTAAGTGAACACCTAAGATCAGCATGGAAATCTCCCGATAGAGTGTCGGTGGCACCTAGTGTGGTAGATCAGGGTGTCACCCCTCCCCATCAACGTTCTTGAAATATGTTCCAATGAACACTATTGCTAGTAGTTTTTTTTGTTAAACCAATACAGTGAGCTGAATACCTACTTTTATTTGATTTTTACTCAAATGTTAAACCCCAATGTTATTACATTTATTCAAATGTTATTGCAAATTTTACATTAACATTTAATTAAAACTATAAACAGACTTAACATCATATGAACAGGTTTCTTTTGTTATACTTTAAATGGTATAAAGTACTGTATCATTTACACTTAAACTACCATCTAGATGTGTCAAGCCATATTTAGGCATATATCTAGAGATTTTATTATTATCTTTTCCCATGTGTCTGCTTTTACCAAGTTATAATTTGGTTGTCACCCCCAAAATGGTGTCGACTGGTGCGGACCGCACCCTCGCCCCCCTCCCCCAATGACGCCACTGCTTCAAGATACCTACTTCTTCCCAACAATTTTGATTAATATATTGAAGAAGACGTAGTAAGTAATAAAAAAAAATGAGCCTGCACAGCTTAACAGGTTTCCCATGCGAGCAACATAGGCTAATACACTATTACCCACTAGTTGGCCTACTAATCCTGACCATAATCGCTGGATTTACTTAATAGGTCTAGACTAGATCCAGATTAAAGAATATTTATAGAATCTAGATCTAGATTTCTTGACTAGTTCTAGATATGATATAGTCTAGATCTAGAATCTAGATCCACATCTAGACCAGATCTCTAGACTAGTTCTTGATCTAGATATAGACTTGATCTAGATAGAACCAGAATCAAGAATTAAAATCTAGAACTAGAATGGACCTCATTCACCAATCGTAAACAAACAACATTTAGCCACGTGGTTCTCTATCTCTTCTATATAAATTACGTAATCCTTAAAGGCTGTTACGTGTTTTTTTACATTGTTTTATCAATATTATCACGTTGTTAAATGTTATTTGTTTATGATTGGTGAAAAAGGTCCATTCAGTCTAGAGCTAAAGTATAAAGAAGTTTGTTCACAAAATGTGGTTGTATCAAAATACATAAAAATGTCTGACCTAAAAGCAAACAAAATGTACATAAAAATGTCTGACCTAAAAGCAAACAAAATATACATAAAAATGTCTGACCTAAAAACAAACAAAATGTGCATAAAAATGTCTGACCTAAAAGCAAACAAATGTACATTTATTATTTGTCTTCTTCTAGTCGTTGTGTTGTGTGCTAGCCCGAATACTGTCAGAGAAATTATGATCAAGGCTCACGAGCTGAATTTTGATAATGGCGAGTACGTCTTCTTCAATATTGACTTATTTAGTAGGTGAGTAGCATTCATCTTTCGTATAGGTTCTGTTGTTAAATACAGGGAAATAGAACAAAAGGTGCTTGTGAAATGATAAGTATTAAATAGTAACTATCCTCAAAATCAATATTTAGAGACTAAATTGCATCGAAAGCTAAGTGACTGTATAAACTGACTTTAACCTCGACTAAGTATAAGGGCAATGACAATCTTTGAGTATTTTCAAAAGACATTTCCAGAAAGCACATTTAGCTTTTTTACCGTTTTCATCGCAATCAAACCAGTTGTATCACAAAGTTCTCAAATAGAACTGGTCATCTAGAATATATATATATTTTATTCTCTTGGCTTTCTTTGTCAAAATAATGTCCTGCTAACCTAAAGCTCATTATAGGAACTTTTCCCCCCTATTCAAGAAACAAAAATATGTATTTTATCTTTCTGAATTGAAAACACTTGAAATTATACACTTCAAATCCTTATCGTAGAGTTGCTTAGATTTACAATTATGACTTTTTGTATATTTAACAATACATACTATTAGAATGTAAACTTAAAATAAAGAGAATAGTAACAAAATTAAAATAATGATAATAATGTTTTCTTATCTGTAAGTAAAAATGCCAGTGAAACGCCATGGTACAGGGCTGATGACACCGAAGAAAGAAACATCAAAGCTAGAAGAGCTTATGAAAGCTTAATGACCGTCACATTACGGACACCCACAAGCGCTGAATATAGGCACTTTTCCAATGAAGTCAAGGCCAGGGCGTCTGAGATGTTTCCGAATTTTACTTACGGTGAAGATGAGGTAAATCTATGCAAATGTGTTTTTGTACGTATTGTAAAGAAATCTTTTTTTTTTGCGCTAAAATTTTCCACATTGATTAGACAAAATTAAAGAATTCTGTTGCTAATCCTGTGACCTTCACGATCCTGAATCAAACTCCTGACTTGTCACGTTGTAAAGAAGAGACCTTGGTTGCTGAGTTTTGTCTAGCTACTTGTTGCTTCAGCTAAGTGCTTACTCTGTGATTCAACCAATGGGTAAAAAAAATGATAATTATTAACAGACCTGCTATAACAGTAGACCTTTTAGAACTTTGTATGTATATCTAATAACATTGTTGTCCAATTTCTAGCTTAGTAAATCTCCACACGATGCAACAAAATTGAAGAGAGATAACAAAGTATAGTATAGTGATCCGTTATATTCATTTGATTTGTAGTAAAGGCAATATCCTCAATTCCGAAGATTAAAGGATGAGAGCAGTGTTTCACTTGACTACGAAAACCCAGTTGCGACCTGCATATTTTTTCCGCATCTCGTGTAGACAAAACCGTTGTCCACCCGGGGTCTATTTGTTTTCTATCCGTCTTCTGCTCCTGTCTTCAATAATGTCTTTTCTTTGTGAGAGCTCTCCGTCTCTTTCCGACGCCATCGGCAGCCAACTACAAAAAAAGATCACCTTATGCATGCGGTCGTCTCCCATGCGAGATAAGTGTCCGACCCAAAAGGTAATTGCTGCTTCTATAATGTCAACAGAGGCCTCCAGCAGAACATAGTTATCTGTAATGTAGTCCTGCCAGTGTATTAGCATTATGGTGCGAAGGCATCTTACATGGAAGCGTTCGATGAGCCTTAAATGTCTTTGATAGAGCACTCACCTCTCGTAGCCATACAGACGTGTGGTGAGAACCACTGCTTTATAAACATTGATTTATGTTACTTTGTGAAGAGACCTACGCCGCCATTCTCTCAGTTTGAGGCGACCTAAAGCACTGTTGGTTTTTGCAAGACGGTTGTCTATTTCTATGGTCAGTGACGCATTGTTGCTTAGGTAGGCAAAGTGCTCAGCAACATTAAGGTCATTCATATTGATTTGAGGATCTGTATTAGTTCTCACTGGGGACTTCTGAAACATGACCTCTTTTTTTAGGTTGAAGAACGTACAAAGCGATGCAGCATTCTCGGCAAATTAATGGACTGCAACTTGAAGCTCCAGTGTGTTCAAGAAGGGCGCAATCGTCCCTCTAGAGCAAATCAGCAGCAATCATCCCTTTAATTTTGTACGGGAGAGCAAGCGCTGAATGTTAAATATGTTGCCACCGGTACGGAACCTTATGTAGATGCCCTCATGCAGGCGTCGCCTCATTTTATTTAGCATTGCTCCAAACAATATTGCAAAGAGTATCGGAGCAAGCACACAACCCTGCTTTACACCATTCTCGATAGAGAAGTGAACTGATAGGTCACCATTGTATCATTGTACCCTTTTGACCCTCATGCAGCTGCTTCGGAATAGCAATAAATCTTGTAGGCCATGCTTTGGTGAGATCGACGAATGCAGTGTACAGGTCCTGATTCTGCTCCCTGCATTTTCCTGCATTTGACGCAAGACAAAAGTTATGACCGATGTACCTCTACCAGCTTGAAACCACACTGACTTTGAGAAACCTCACTGCCGACTATGGAGTTGGTCAATCTGGCAAGGATTTTGTCCGCTACTAACAGTTAAGTAAAGCTACAATAATTTGAGCAGTCTGGTTTGTCGCCTTTTTTGTACAGGGATATAATGGTTGCAACTCTGGCGGGATAGTATGTGCGTCCAAACACAAAGTGAAGAGGCCTTTTAACCTTTTTGTGAGAGTAGCGCGACCCATTTTAAAAACTTCTGCTGGAAGAGCGTCTGAGCCAGGCGTTTTGTGTCTTTTGAGCTTCTCTTGCCGTTTCTGCCTCACCTCGTCGAGTTCCATGTTTAATGTTTTTGTGGGATTTAAGTAAGAAATTCCTCAGACACAACCCTTTTGTCACTTAAAATCAAGCTATAGTGTTCTGTTCACCGAATATGCAAGTCGTACATTTTGGTTAGCAAGACGAGGCCTTCGGCAGTTCTTAGAGGCGCCATAGACTGGTATGTTGGGCTTTAAGCAGAGCAGCGTGCTTAAAAGAGTGATCATGAATCTTCTACGTCCGCGTGTCCTTGTATGTTTTTTTGAAAGTTCCATCCAGCATTTGTTGTTTTTTTTTATCGCGAAATTTAGCCTGCAAAATATTATACGAGGCTTTCAGTGCTGTTGTGGTTAGCGAGCACAGAAAAGAAGCGTTTTTTTTTTGTTAATAACTCTTAGATTGCTGAGTTGTTCTCAACGAATCAGTCAGTCTCTGTTGGACCTAATGCAATAGCTCACGCCCCTGGCCGTTGTGTCCTGGAGAGTCTGTTTTAGCTGGTTCCAGTTTGCATCTGGGTCAATATCCTGGGCTTCCTGAGCTGAGCCTCAAGTATGGCTCTAAACTTGTCCTATACATCCACAAACTTTTCTATAACACGTAACGAATAGAATTTAATTTAAAAAAAAGATTTTTTGTTAATTTACATATTTAATTTCAAATACTTAAATCACCTAAATGTTTTCTTTCAGACGACTATAAGTGGCCGTTGACAAGGTGGGTTTCACAAGTTTGTCAAGAGAATGATTTAAGTTAACCTGGTTTTCCACTTCGGCCTGCTAAGCATTTATAAATGACTGTACAATTACAATGTCTTGTGTTAGTGTTAGACAAACATTAAATAAATGGTCAAGCTCGTTTAAGAATTAATAATATATAATAAAGAAATATGAATGGATGCTACTTTACAAATGTGACTGCAAATTCCTATAATAATAATAATAATGCATAGTAACACTGTAAAACACATGCCAGGTACACACTTAGTCCCTGCCGCACGGCCAAGGAACTCCAATAACTTCGCAAGCGTAAACTTGACTCTGCACTTATAACGACCTGACTCAACATGCCCAACACCTGGCTCAATTATGGCCCAGAGTTTGACTCATACAGGTTGAAACCTAAAACATATAATAAGCAGAGAACTCCCGATGCAGTTAAGCTAAGAAACTTCACCCACAATGCGCAAACCAGATATCTAACGAACCTGAATAAAACATTTGTGTTTTCTTTCGAAACCTTAATAACGGGTAAACAGTGAACATAGTAGCACAGAAAGAACCCACAGTCAGACCATCTTCTTCACAAGAAGTATAAGAAACTAAGGCATGACGTCTTACACGCACAAGATTCATGACAACAAATCGAGCAAAACACACTAGTTCATAAAAAAAAACAGAATTATGAAAAAAGACAATCCCTGGTATGCTACAGCCGTTACAGCAACGTTAAACGCAATGTGGACCATTGTAAAATCGAATTTTCCATAGCGCTTTTAAATTTGAGTTTTATAAGCGACAGACTGCACTAAACCAAAAAACAGCTTTTTTCCTGCTATACAACAGAGTATGCTTATTGTATATTCGTACATATACATGTTAATTAAAACAAGTTTTGTTATTTATTAATTGTAAAGTGATCTAATAATGTTACAAATGTCATGAGGTTTTCTATCGCAATATTTTCTTGTAAAAAAAACAACAAAAAACATTGTTTAAGCTGGTCGTATTTATTTAGATGACATAGCAGAACTTGGTCAGGACCTCGTGTATCTTGGTCACGAGTCCTGCAACAATTATGATCGTTGCATTGTTTGCTCGCCGAATAGAAACGCCATCTCATGAAGATTTGTGTGTTATTTTTTCTTACACCAATTATTAGCTACTAGTCGACCGGCGGCGTAGCATACGCTGCTATTTTGCAGGGCCGGCCTTAGGTGCCCGCAGTGGGCTCCGCACTCATGCGACAGCAGTGGGCCCCGCACTTTCATAGAACCCGAGCTAACTAAACCATTGCTGCTTCCTGTCGATTTACCAGGAGCTCCTGGAAATCTCCTGAAAATGCAAAATATACGAAAAAGTCCTGGTAATATTCGGAAATTATTAAAATCTTTAGAAAACTCATACAAATCTCCTGAAATATATAGTCAAAAATTGTCATTTTGGGGTGTCATTCAATATGGAAAATGCCAATACTACGCGCAATAAAAAAAAACGACATTATCCCGTAATTGTGGAATCTGGTGAAAGAAGCTTCTCGCGCCTCAAACTAATGAAGAATTACTAGTAGAAAGATTTAAACATTTGGTAATTCTTGCTATTATTATATATGTAGGAAATAGAATTTTTATGATGTACTGTAAAAGTTCGCTACTAGTAAGGCTCGTAAAGTAGTTCTGTACGTTGTTGTGACAGGTTATCAAAAGTGACGTGTGTTTGGCGTGTTTAATGTCTAGGGGATGATTATTTTTTAAATTATCACACACCAACAAGTCAGCATATAAATCGGGAGCAGGCACGCAACGAAATTGAAGAATATTTATCTACATAAATATTTACATAGAAGAATAAAAAAAGGATAAGGATAAGTCCAGTGAGTTGCGGAGGGTTCGGCGTAGCTATGACGTCTCGCACAGACTCTGGGTCTATAGGGACGTCGTACCTAATAAGTTGACAGGTGGGCTGTCGAATAGGCAGGCAAGCAAAGCCGACAGCGCCAAGTAGTAGATCGCGGTGCTGGATAGCACCAAGTAACTAGTTCAGTAGATCCAAGTAGGCAGTAGATTATACTCAATAGCAAATAGGCAGTAGTGCAGTGCTGAATAGCACTAAGTACCTGGGCAATAGTACAGTGCTGAATAGCGCTAAATGCGTAGACAATAGGCAGACACCTGAGGGAGGCTGCGGATAAACAAAGACAAGTTAGGACATGACTCTCATGCATCTTATTGATGCCCTCGACTGAGGTGCATTCGTCAGATTGGAAAATTGCTTTTGAGCACAATAGGGAGGTGATGACAAAGGGATTTGGAAAATAGATGGCTGATAGTAGCAATATAAAATGTACATAAAAGGGGAAATAATAATCTCAAATAAATAACACAAGTTGGAAGAGAAAAGGGGGGGGGGGGGGAATTGGCGGTGGTCAGCGACCATGACGCTATTGTTTACACATGGCCGTCGGCCATAAACAAAGGAGCGAGCTTGAATGTGGAGAGCGTCTGTTCAAGGGGCGCAACTCTCGTCAAAGTAGAACGACTAAAGGGGAGATAATTCATATCTCTTTCTGAGCGCAGTACTAGTGCGCTAGTAAAATTATCAAGGCGGTCAACCGAGATAAAGGGAATAAAATAAGATGTGCAAATATATACATGGTTACATCAACGATCAATTAAGCAACGTAGCATTAATAGATTAATGCAATACATAAATATACACATATACCATGTTCATGTTTTCTACTTACGACAGTGAGAAATACACAATGCACTAATTAAATATGAATGAAATAATTAAATACACGTGCTAATATCCAATGAGAAATATACACAAAGTAGTTTGGAACTGTGATTAAGTTCGGCTTACCACCAGGTATTCCTCTAAGAGTAAGAATAAATGAAACAGTCCAGACTCGATTGCCAGCGATAGAGAAATGAGCGGGTCTGGTTTGACTTAGTGTACCTTATAAAGGCCTGGAAGAAGTGGGCGGAAACAGGAAATGTCCTAGGCTTAAGATTATCTCTCACGAGGGTGAATTTGACTCGAGATGGGAGTCACACCTTGGAGTGTCACGAGGCGTGTTGACCCGAGTAATCTCTTTGATCAAAGAGAGACGTTGGAGAAGGGGGAAGAAGGATTGACTTGCATTCCACTCAAGGTGGTGTCAACTGCGACCTTCAGACATCCGGCGGGTAAGGCCAAAGAGACTGTGTGTTTATCTTTCCCCGATCAAGGGGAGATAAGTGAAAGGACGCGGCCTAGCTATCTCCAAGGTGGTGGACTAAGTTTAGCCTAAAGAGGAAAATGTGGGGCGGGTGAAGAAATTGAGGATAGGACGTGGTAATAATTAAAATAAATAAATAATAATAATTAATGCTATGATAAAATTGAGTGACTCTGACAGCAAGCTTTTGACTTGTCACAGTTGTAAAGAATGAATAAAATGCAAAGACGAATTTATTTTCTAATATAAACTCTTAAATTTCAATTATTATCCGTGGCGTAACTCTAGTTCCTCCGACTTGCAGAAATAAGACAGTGATCTTTCCTTTACTACTTCTCGTCCAAACTCTTGAAGAGAATTATATTTATAGAAGATAGATTAGTAATAGCAAAGGTCACTAATTACATATTCGCATCTCAAAAATAAAAGCGCGGCTAGAATTCGAATCGTCCATTCTTCCACATGTCTCTCTGTCTCTGTCTCTCTGTCTGTCTCTCTCCCTCTTTCTCTCTCTCTCTCTTTCTATATATATATTGTAACGTATCTCCCTGTGAAGGCTCCCTGCAAACTGCACCTCACGACACCACCAACTTAACTTGACAACTCTGGGCTCCAAAATAACGTAACACATTAATGTTCAATAAATCACAGCCAATACTGTACTATTGGAAACAACGTAACATTGACTGACAACAACTCTGTAACGCTATATCAACTCAACGCCTCTTCCTATACTTGATCTTGATTGATTCTCTAATCCATGCCGACTTCACCTGGACTGGTTCTTGACTCCGACTCGTACTTGTGAAGTTATGACAACAACAGTCATAATGCCATTAAAAGAAGAGGATAACATAATACATAATGATACTGAAACTAAAACTGACATCCTAAACAAATACTTTGCATCAGCATTCTCAGCCTCAGGAGACAAAGGCATATTATTTAATTTGAACCAAGTAGACAACATAGGAGATATAGTAGTACAAGAAAAGGGAATCCAAAAACTGTTTGCCAACATCAAACCTAATAAAGCGTCTGGACCTGATGGTATTCCAGCTAGATTACTCAAAGAACTAAGCAATGAGCTAGCACCAGTGTTCAAAATACTTTTTCAGGCATCTCTTAACCAGGGAAGAGTACTAAGAGACTGGAAAGAAGCTAATGTCACGCACCTATTTAAAAAAGGAGAAATATCTGACCCAGGAAACTACAGACCAGTATCACTTACCAGCATCACATGTAAAATCTGACCCAGGAAACTACAGACTAGTATCACTTACCAGCATCACATGTAAAATCCTAGAACACATAAACCACTTAGACAAACATAATGTCCTTACTCTATACCAACATAGCTTTAGGAAATATAGATCATGTGAAACACAACTAATAGGACTAATTGATGATTTTTCAAAAGGTTTAGATGATAATGAACAAATAGATGCTATCTTACTAGATTTTTCCAAGGCTTTTGTTAAACACCATAGTTTGCTTAAAAAATAAAAATACTTTGGCTTTGATGGTCCATACCATCAGTGGATTAAAAATTTTCTGATAGGTAGAGAACAAAATGTAATAATAAATGGCTCTAAATCAACACAAATAACAGTAAACTCAGGTGTACCACAAGGAACAGTCTTAGGTTCAGTACTATTTTTAATTTACATAAATGATTTACCAAATTGCATTAGTTCAGGAACGAAAGCCAGATTATTTGCATAATACATAGAACAATAAAAACAACACAAGACACAAATGTTTTACAAAGAGAATTAGATGAATTGCAAAAATGGGAACAAAATTGGAGCATGTTTTTCCACCCAGAAAAAATGTCAGTTATTAAGAGTAACAAAAAAAAACTAAAACAAATTAATTCAACTTATCTTATTCATGGTAAACCAGTAATACAGACTAAAATCAAATCAAATAAGAACATAAAACTAAAATGTTTTTTAACCTTGGTTATTCCAATAATAGAATATGCATCCTGTTTGGGACCCCTCCATTCAAGAAAACATTAAAAAACTGGAACAACACAAAATAGAGCTGTGAGATTCATAACAAACGAATATTCACATTTGACTAAAGTAACACCTATAGTAAAATCACTAGATTTAGAAAGACTTCAGGATAGAAGACTTAAAAGTAAAGTAGAAATTAATACATAAAACACTGAACCATAATCTTCAAATACAAAACAAAATTTAATAAAATACTCAGAAAGACACAAAAATTCCTCATTCCATGAGCTAGGACAAATTTGTACAAAAGCTCCTTTTTCCCTAGCGCTATTAGAGCATGAAATGAGTTGCCTGAGCTAGCCAGGAAAACCAGTGACTTGGCAGAATTTAAATCATTGGTTAATATGCATGACTTAATGCATGATGCTTAGGACGTAATCATCTTCTTTTTTGAAGTAACGTCTGTATTATATAAGATAAGTTGCGAGGAAAAGTAAAGCGACACACTCTGACACACTCGCTCTTATATAGTGTCCCTACTGGCCGTCTTCAGTCCGCCACTAGGGTTATAGCAATATATATCTCGTGTTACTATTTCATGGATCTAGGCCATGTTTACAGAGACAAGATCGAAAGGATGTAGAACTAATTTTAAGAACTACACTTCACACAGTTTTTTTTTTACTTCGACACATGGATATACAAAATATAGCTACTGATTTCATTATTTAATCAAATTTAACTTCAAATTTGTGTTTCAAAAGCATTTTTACATAAATTCGTTCCTTATATCTGATAATTTAGAGAAATACTTGAAAGGAATATTAGCTAAGTTTCCTAAAGACATAAATCCAAACCACTAGATTAGTAATACACACACTAAAAGAGATGCTAGTGTCCTGAGAATCAGTGAGTTGTTTTCTTTAGCTAACTCCCACGTCATAACAATTGGTGTCAAAAGTGGGATATCGCCTCCATAAGCCTACTTATTAACATGTTTACTTCTAAACACCTACATGAGCTCGAGATTAACGAAATTCGTAAGGAGTTATTGATGCGGGACATCGTAGCGACAAGAAACAAAGAAGCCCTCGTTAGCCGACTGAGAGATGCATTAAAAGAAGACGTGTTTGACCCGAAAACTTACGAGTTTCAAATGAGGCAGAATGTTGAGTGAATTAAAAGAGAAACTTCTAGGGTCAATGCGATCAATTGCGACTGGTCTGAATACAGATCTGGTGGAATTCAGAAAGAAGTTAAGGGATGAAATTGCCGCAATGAAGTCGCAACTTACAGTACAAATGGAGCAACAGATTAAAGCCGTTAATGAAGAGGCAGCCAGAGTCGAGCTGGGCAAAGTTCAACGCATAAAAACAAATTCAGGATCGAGCGAAGCAATTGAGAAAGTCAAACCACCTATTTTGATAGTACAGTTTCGTGGACAGACTATTAAAGGCATTCGGAGGCGGCTGCAAATGTGAACAACTGGAGTACGAGCGATGAAAAAGCAACTGGATTAAAGCTATGGTTACTAGAAAAGGCTTCCGAAATGCTCCAACAAGTTTACGAGGCCATCGCTAGAACAATGCAATGGCGATTTAGGGAGGGACGAACACATGAAAGAATTTTTCTAGAGTGCAATTGAAGTCTCGTCAGCAAAAACCAGAAGAGACACTACATGAGAACGTCCCATTTCAGTCGGGGGCTTCATGTTCCGGAGGAGGACCTCGTGCATATCATCGGTCTCAACAAATGGCTAGACAAAACAGACCGGTCGTTCGCTGCTGGAATTGCGATGCTCCTGGACACATTCAGAGAAATTGTACTTGAGAATTTAAAGGTCGGCCATAAAGAGGGAAGGATTGGAGGGGGCAGTGCTGTAAAGCTGTTCCCCCGACTAACCAACTTTTTACACGTGCAAAGTAGAGTGATTTGTGTTAATGCTTTTGGGCGTAAATGACGACTGAGCATTGATGATTGTTTTCTTTAATTTAATCGAAATATGTAAGTTTCAATTGGAGTATTTTTACTGGGACTATTGACTGATTATTGCTTCTGCAATCAGAGAGATACTAGTGTCCTGCCTCTTTAGTTCACCCCCAAGTCATAACTAATATATATATATACATTTATATGACTCCTTCTGTCTCGGAAGACAATGGATGTGCCCAGATGAGTCACTGGCTTTGGTTACCCCTTGAGATTGGGTAGAATTTGGAGTGACTGATTAAGCCAATTCTGGAGCGGCAGGGTTTGCCACAGTTCGTACATGTATATTCATCTGTCCTAGGGCTAGTTGACAGGGCAGATTTCTTTTTCTTTCTCTTGGCTGACGAAGCTTCGTTTCTTTTGCATTCAACGAAGTTAGTAACAGCACGTACAGTCTGTCTCCATGCTGTCCGGTCTTGGGCTGTCTCTTCCTACATTCTTAGGTCGATGCCCGTGGCTCTCATGTCTCACTTGCAGACATCTCAGTAGGTTAGTCTTGGGCGGCCCTTGGGTCTGACTCCCTCTGCAAGCTCAGCGTATAGGATGTCTTTTGTGCATGTTGGCCCGTGTCATTTATATATAGTTTGTATTAAAGCACTAACTTTGTTAAATACTTTGTTCTAGGTATAATGAAGAGTTGGGTAGTTCCTAATCTTTGAAAATACTTTTTTAAACAAGAAATAACTTTACTTTTATGCTGTAACATTATATAACGTTGTTTTCTATTTACTATTAACCTGTAGTGGCGTCACTAGGCAGGTGATTGCGATGATTTGATTTTTTGCTCAGATAGGCCGTACTTTTTGAAAGACGGCTTCTGCTGTCCAATCCATGCAAAACCATGATATGCATCTTCATCGCTTGAAAAAGCATTTCCTAAATAGGTTAAATTTACTATTTGTTCAAGATCTTTATGACCAATGTTGATCGGGAATTGGATAACCTGCACCCTATCCTTTTTTTATATGTTTACCTTTGTGGGCTTCTTTATACGTCATCTCGTGTATACATTTAATTGTATTTCAAAGTAATGCTATGTAGTCTGCAAAATCCAACTCGGTTTGGTTTATGTCATTACAGCCTTTAAATGACATCGTCGATGGCTACAAGAAAGAGAATTGGAGATAAGATACACCCCAATCTTATATCCGTATCGATGTTGAAGAATTCCACCGTCTGTTGTGACACAACAGCTTAATTTGCTTTAGACAAGTCGCCGAATCTGGACAATAGTTGCAAGATGCCTTATTCTCTTTCTATTTTCCAGAGTGATTCTGATGGACACTATCAAACTTATTTTTTTTAATCTACAAAACTGAGTGTTTGTCCTTTGTTGGTATTCTAGGCTTTTTTTTTTTGACGACGTTTCGCAGGACGTAAACCTGTTCAGTGCTTGATTTCTTTTCGGAAGCAGCTGAGAAAAACTAGTATAATTTAAGACCTTTTCCATAAGGAACTCTTAAAAAATCTATAGTAAAAAGTATGTTCGACTCAAGGTTTCTCAATTCTCTTATTGTACATTTTCAATTAATACAAAAACATTTGAAAAATGTAAAAAAAAAAACATTTTCAAATAGAATCGAAAACCATTTTTTGAGTATAACTAATTTATTAATTAGCTTACAATTTTATTGTTCAACAAAAAGAAAGTTGTTCGTTTTTGAGGGGAAGATTTTTTTCCTGGGGGTGACACAGCGAGCTTACCGCATTGGGTGACACCGACACTGTTAACCTGCAAAGTTTATTTTATAAACGATGATAAATGATTTCCTAAATATTTATGTAAGTTATTATTATAATAATTGTTTTTTTTTTCAAAATACATATAAGCCATTGTATAAAATGCCTTGTGTATGTTATTTATAAAATTTCTAGTCTCAATGAACTTACTCCAAATAAAAATATAAACGTTTATATCAGCAAAAGGTTATTTCATTTTATTGTCGATCTATCAATACAATAATGCCCACAAGTTTCATTATATCCACGGTTAAAAAATGATGGTACAAACCTTACTAAAGAGATTCTATAAATATTATGGGTCAGAAAGAAAGTTTTCTTAGGAAGAATGATTCAATAAAGATACAATATTTAAAACATGCATTGTTGAGAAGACAGCTAGAGACAGACAGTGTATGGTAAGGGTCATTGTCGATTCATAACCCTGTTTAAGTCTGTCAATCGAACATGAATGAGTGCTGGACAGAGCCTGAAGTAGATTACAAATGAGCTTTTTAAAAGACTGATGTCAAACACATTTCCCATGAAGACCAAGAATTACAATTTACTCTATGCATTTGTATAGTACTTAATGTACCTTTAGATCGGTTTGTCAATTTAATAAAAAGAAAGTGTGAATAACGATTTTATATGTTTTTTTTTTTAATTTTAAAGGGCTTACAAAATTATAGTCGTATTATGTATGTGTATGTTTAATGTTCCCCCCACAGCCGGGAGGCCCTAAAAATAGACAAAAATTACCTAACTGTATCTACATAAAAGAAGGAAACTTTTTGAAAAATTGGGTAAACCCGTTTTCGCTGTATTTTATATTGGATATGACTATGTCGTTGAACGTCTGTGTCCAACACTCTACTTTTATTTTCGTGGACAAATAAAAAAATAATAAGAAGGGAACATTGCACATGTTTGACATAGATCTAAATTCAATCCAGTAGATCAGTAATACCCAAACTAAAACTCTCGGGTCATATCCGCCTAGTATATCTATCTATATCTATCACTATCTATATATCTCTCTCTTCCTCTCTTTCTCTCTCTCTCTCTTTATATATATATATATATATATATATATATATATATATATATATATATATATATATATATATATATATATATATATATACATATATATATATATATATATGTACACCAGCTTATTAAAGTAGGAATTGATTTTTAAAAAACTTTTTTCATATTACTTGTTTTTAGGTAAATTCTTTTGTTGGAGCCTTTCATGACGCTGTTTTGCTCTACGCATTAGCTTTAAACGAGACTTTGGCTGAGAATGGTTCTATATCAGATGGACATGCTATAACCAAGAAAATGTGGAATAGAACATTTGCAGGTTGGTTGCATTGTTACTTATGTGGTGATACACTTCATTTAATCCAGATGAAATTCTTTTTATTTTCTTACTTATTTTCTTTTTGTCTTGGATCATCTTGTTTTGTAGGCCTAAGATGTTGAGTTGCAAGTGGTTTGTCTGTTTTTTAATTCCAGTAGCTGAGTTATCACAGGTAGTCCCGGAAGAAACTGCCATGCGCAGACCTTTTACGAGGCGACGTCTGAGCTCGTATGAATTTTTCTTAATTTTTCTTGGCATTTGGTGTTGGCTGGGTGTTTCCTCAGGCTTTATATATATATATATATATATATATATATATATATATATATAGATATATAGATATATAGATATATATATATATAGATATATAGATATATAGATATAGATATATATATATATTAGGGGAGCACCGATAGTCGTTCCGGCTCCGGATTCTGCCGAATATTCGGCATTTCTTCACTATTCGATGATATTCGGCTCCGCTCGAATATCACTACCGGATGGTTGGCCGAATAGTAAAAAGTACACCTATTTTATATGCATAAAGTGGACTTCGTTCCATTAATGTCTGTTTTAGAATTTATTAATGTTTATATTAAGACAAAATAATGGGCTTAAAAAATAGAGCCTTTATGAATATGCACCAAAAATCATTTATTATAAAGACATACAGAGCAGCAATGGCTGGCACATTTTTTCTATTTGTCTTGACCTTTTGTCGGGTTAGTTAACATGTTAAGATGTTATATTCCTTTACTTCGTCATGCTGACCAGACGTCTGTATCACTGTGATGGTATATCTCCAGAGGTAGAGATGAACAACCCCAACCCCTTTTTATTTGTTTAGTCCATCACTTTGAGTTTTTTTCAAAGACAGGTGACCACAAGTCAAATACGATGGACGTAGATTTGTCAGCATATTGACACTCTCTAGAGGTTACACCTTTCGAGGGAACTGAGTTTGTTTACTTGCTAGTAAATCTTTATTAGGGGGCTGAACTACAAACCACACCTATAAAGGCCTTACACGGGTAACCAGGTATAATTCCAGAGGCACAATTGAACTTCCACCCCCTTTTATTTGTTAAGTCCATCACATTGATTTAATTGAGTGACACGTGACCACAAGTCAGCACTCTCTAGAGATCACACGAGGGAACTAGTAAATCTTAATTAGGGAGCTGGACTTCAAGCCACACATCTACACGGGTAACCGGACAAAGAGTTTGTTTATTTGGAGAAAAATCTGTGGTCATTTTTGCTCATTATTTTAGCGATATGGTCGTTTTAACGTAAAATGTGTTAACACATTGTATATCCTATACTCTTAAGCGAGCAATTCTTGTATGTATGTATGTATGTATATATGTATGTATGTATGTATGTATGTATGTATGTATGTATGTATGTATGTAGGTACATATATATATAAATGTAATATATATATATATTTATATCTATATTGATTTATTATGGAAGAAAAAAAGTGAATTACTCTACTCATAGTTATTGTGTTTTGCGTAATATATATATATATATTAGACTTAGGTCCTCCCGCGCTGTTCGGCGCACTGGGCGGCAAGCTGCCTCCATAAGGATCTGTCATTGGCAATGTCTGAAGCCCCCTCCCACCTGGTGTTTACTGTTCTGGGGTCCTCCATGAATTTGTGACGCCAATTTAAATGAGGACGTCCCTGTTCGCGCTTTCCTCGTATTGGCCTCCATGTCATCGCAACTCGTAGAACATGTCCCGCAAACCTCATGCGACGCTCTGTCACAACCTCACTAGGTGTTCGACTCCCAGTTCGGCATGGAATTTACTTCTGTGTAATTGACTCCCGAAATCCGTCTCAGCCATTTTTGTTGTGCCACAATTAGTTTCTTCTCAATTTTGACAGATGAATTCCATGTCTCATATGCATGTGTTGCATTTGGAATGACTTAAGCAAATATATATATATATTAGACATATGTTACCCACGACCCGTGGGTCTGTATTTGCGCATTAAAATGTTTGTTTTACATGTTTCGGATGTTCCTTCAGAGTTGAAGATAGTTTACTTCCTAGTCCAAACCTCCCGCAGGACGACGGGGGATGGGAGCGGGCAGGGTTTGAACCCGGGACCATCGATAAATCCGAACGACAGTCCAGCGTGCAAACCGCACGACCAGGCAGCCATCCAGCATTACTGTCGATATAGTCACAATTAAACGAAACAATAATGTAATAAGTAAAGCGAATGTGTCAATGTAAAAATAGTGTGAATGAAGCTATCAAATAAAAATAGCTAATAGGCTTCAATCCATTTTTTTCAAATTAAAACATTTGCTTGTAGGCCTACATATATTTGATTAAAATATGATATGCATAGACTTAATTTTGTATGTTCATGTGTTAAAATATAAGGTAGATCTTGAGGTAGACATAGATCTAAATCTACACTAATTTAGAGTTAAAAATTGGCTTTTATAGAGTTCATTCTGTGTTGCGCATGCGTGACCTTTTTTCATGAATGAATATAGGCCTATCTCAACACGGCTACGCAGCTTTATTTAGCGAACAGCGAACGAATGTATTAAAAATGCTTTAAGAAAAACAAATTTGAATGTTAAATTGATTAAAATATCAAATGAATGGACAATAATTAGTAAGTTTATGTGTTAAAGCACAAAACTATCTTTGCGAAAAGAAGTTTTATCATCTTAGAGTTCAATAAGAGTTTTAGACCTAGACCTAGGAATAGACTCAGTAAAGAGATGTGTTAATGTGTAACTAATTGGTAATGTTTAATGAAAGAATGTTCGCCAGGAAATCTCTAGTCACAGATATCAGGAACTAATTTATGTAAAAAATGCTTTTGAAACACAAAATTGAAGGTTAATTTTATTACATACTGAAATCAATGGATCTTCTTTTGTATTTTCATGTGTCAAAGTAAAAAACTATGTGCGCAAAGTGTATTTCTTAAAATTAGATCTAGGTCTAAATCCTTTCGATCTTTTCTCATGTCAAAATTGTTAACCATGACCTAGATCCATAATATACTATAGCTGTAATAGAGTCGGACAACTTTTTTTTTTTTTTGAGGGTCTTAAGTTTGTTTTAGGGCTACAATACATACACTACGGTCTAAGTTAGTACCCAAGGAACATTCCTGCCTAGTTTTATCAAGATTGGTCAAGCGGTTTTGATGTCTATAAGTAACATACATACATACATGCATACATACATACACCTCACATTCTACTTTATAATATAGATATATATATATACTGTAAAGTAGAATGTGAATGTAAGACGCGACGAACCGTTTTAGCTCATTCAAGGTATCACTCAGGTCTAAGCATTTAATTAATTTGTTTGCACGCTAGTAATCATCAATTTTACTAATTTAGCGATCAAGCGCTAAAAACACAGCCATCCCCCCTCCAATTCAACCCCACCCCTTTGGCATCGATGTCACATTTTACTATCCCCCACGTGTCACACCAGACTCTTGACAAGAGTACGCACCCCTTTTCCTATCTTGGCAAACATCCGTTGACCCCCCCCCCCTCCCTTTGTGGAGCGGCTGGTCACTTCAAAGTGCCCATTTAACTCAACGCCTCGGGCAACGCTGTTCGTCTAGCACTAGCCATTATCAAGGTATAATCTCCCTTGGTCCGGCCGAGCTCTGATAATCCCCCCCCCCCCTTTGTATCCTCTGACCACCTGGGCGAACTCCCTGGACTTTCAACTCACGCCTTCGCGCGGTGTCTATCTCACGGAAACGCCGTCACGGTCAAGCGAGGATCTCTCTGTCAAAGACGCCGGATAGTCTAGACCACCTTTGCACTTTTCTCCCGCCAGTCACCCCCTCTCCACGTGTATTTGGACAAGACTTTATCGTCCGATCTCATTCTCGCTGGAGAGCTGACAGGGAGCACATCTATCTCTTGCTTGAGCTCTGTACTATTTTCCTTCCCTTATTTCACTTTGGATTGGTGGTATGTAACTATGTAAAGTGCTTTAGAACCATTTTACTAAGTAATGTGTATATATATTTGTGCATTTATTACTACATTATTTGTGTACATATTTGTGCGCTCTTATCATGGATAATGTAAGTAGATGTCATTATATTTTATATCATGACTTTGTATCTAAATGTTCAAGCCATCTGGACTAGAATTTATTAACAATTCTTACCAGATGTATTTAGCTCTTTGACTATTATTAATCTAGCTCTAATATGTTAGCGCTCAGCACGAGCCTTCAAAATATTATCATAGATTAATTCCTTGGCAGAGAATTATCATATCATTTTTATAAACATGTCTTATTACTGAGTGTGTATTTACTTATGCTCTATGTTTACTTATGTGAGAGCATGGGCGAGATCAGACGTTGATCTCCCCTTCCCCTTTCAGCTCATTTAACTAAGCAATGTGTGTACTTGCTATTCACCATGACTGGTGGACATCACATGTATTACTTATCATGTATCACTTATTACTGTTTGTTATTTCCCTTTATGGGATTCGCCATTATTATTGTTATCTCCCTTGATGGGACACTATATTCATTTGTTAATTCCCTTGATATTTATGAAATTAGCTTATAGTTTCTCTACATCAGTCTGAAGATGTCCTTCACGGAAAGACATCTGCCTCCCAATATTATCATTATGTCTAAGCTGATTATCACATCATATCGTTGCAGCTTTTATTTGTAGGCAACATCCGCCTGAAATCCTAACAACCTAAAGCTGATACCAGATTTGTTGGCACCAGATCTGCAGACATCAGTCCTATTCATCCTTCAAGGGTCCAAGAAACAAAGCTAGCCACAAACTCGTCACTGGCTTAACTGAATGGTAGACGCAGCTTAGCTCTGCAACTATACAACCTTGGACTGCACCTGGAGCCTAAATCCACTACGCCAGCCCACCAACAGACAGCATCAGTACCAGCCACACCCGTCTCATCAGTGCAGCACCGGACCGAAAGCTAAGCAACCAGCCTAATGACACTCAGACCACTTGGTTCTAATATCTGATGATGTTAGTCTCCTACATGTAAATACGCTAGATCCCATCCTAGCAACTGTACAGCATTTTACCTTTTAATTATTCTTTGTATAATAAACTGTACATAATTTTACATCTAAATATAGTATTTGTTGCCTGCATTATAACGCTGTGCTTGTAGTTTATATGTGCAAGTGAGGATTCTCAAACTATAAAATCCCCTAGACAGCCGAAACGGCCAAATCTTAATCCGACTTGTCACAGACGTATGTATGTATATATGTCCAGCATAGAAATCAAAACCGTTTGACCAATCGTGATAAAACTTAGCAGAAATGTTTCTTGGGTACTAACTGGAATCTTAACATATGTATGGTAGCTCTAAAACAAACTTAAGACCCTCAAAAAAATGTTGCTGAACTCTATTACAGCCTTTGTATTTTATGGATCTAGGACATGTTTACATGTCTACATGATGAGAAAAGTCGGAGAGGTCACGCAGAGATGAAAATCTCTAGATCTAAAGTAGCTCTTATTCAAGAAAGCATATTTTTTTACTTATTGTCACGATCATCAATTATGTATGCTACATGTCAAGATCTAAAATGAATGCTATGATAGATGTCACGTTGAAGATTTACTAATCTATATCACACCATCAATGATCGTGATTGCCGAGGATCTTGAAATCATCTTTAATAAGATGATCGTATAGAAGTAGCTAGATCTAGTTAATAATACGATCATTCAGAATGTTGCCAGTTGATAAGAGGATCATCTAGAAGTTGCTAATCGCTAAGTTGATCTAAATATATTACTATATTCAATGAAGAAACTTCTCTTCGTCTAAAACAAATGCTTTAATTCAAAACTTGGAAAAGCTATTCACAAATAATTACAATGGTTAAATGTACTTGAATAGAACAGAATCAATATAATTCTGCTGAATAAAATGATCTACACAATAATGTAAAATATACATCTGAATCCTAACACGTTCCGCACGACACTGACTAAAAATCTAGAATCTTTCCCCGGGCATCGCGTTGTCACGTGTCTAACATCCGCTCGTTGCAATGCCAACCAATAAATGCAGCTCAATGTACAATAATTAATATTTCAAAACCAATCACATTTATTCTGACACAGCCCTGCCGCGTGATGGAATTACCCGAACTAACAAGTTCTGGCTGGTAACATTGGGCGGCTAAATATAGATACTGTGTACGTGACACATGAACATATAAATTAGTGTCTTATTATTTAATATGAAAATTAACTTTTAAATTTGAGTTTACAAAACATTTTTTACATAAAATCGTTCGCTCTAAATGTGAATAGCTTAAGTCATGCTGACATACTTTTCAATAACTCGCGCGCACCATTACATGCACCGCGTAGTAATACAAATGAAATTAACGTCAGACGTCATAAAATCGCGCATTATAAAGGCATAATATTTAACTAATAAGCTACTTATATAATACAATTTACTTTCCATTGTCTTTTTTAAATCATTTAAGCCTACAACTACTGATTCAGTTTCATTTTAAGTCGTTATTTTCAATTTACTTTTTCCTTGCGCATTTAGACCTGTTAACAACATAGCTACACATAAACATAAGCCGTGTTGACATCATGTCGCGTAGCCTATTTCAACTAGGTCAACACTTTACGCCTACTGTATCAAGTCAACACAAGCTCAAATAGTTTAGTCAATTACTATGACAATCAAATTATTTACATTCTAGATCTAGATCTACGTAAAATTAAACTAACAATGTTATATAAACAATTACATTCGCGCGTTCGATTTGATTATAAAATATGGCTTTTAGTCACCTACACCAAGGCAACACCCCTCGAGGTCATGAACTTTCGGCTCTACATAAAATTATAAACAGATGTTGGCTTTTGACTAACAAATTGAATAAACTCTATTTTGCTTAATTTTTTTAAATTTAAAACATTGAGAGTTCAATATTTTACTCTCTTAAATCTGCGTTTGGCTATACTTTTGATTAAGAATACACATTTTAAAAATAGATCTAAAACCTACTTTCATTTTATAAAACGTAAACAAGACAGCGAGCTCTATTATCTCGATATATGGCTCTACTAATTATAGATCTACACTATTATACAGAAAACTTTTCAACTTCTATTGGTAAGTACTATTTGTTTACATATAGCTTACATAATTAAAACAAACAAAAACTTATTAATTTTATAAGTAGATCTAAGTCTAGAATATAGATATGTACACAATCATTCTTCGCTTGGTAAACCATCTATCTCTGTCATCAATGTAGCCTTTAGATGATACTAGAAATATCTGGGTATAGAAAGTCTAGATCTACTTATCAACAGTGGCGTACCTAAGGGGGAGGGGGGGGGGGAGAAATTTAAAATCCCCCCGGTCCCCACCTGGGGGGGGGGGGGGGGGGTCCCCAAAAGGGTGTCCGAAAATTATTTGTAAATACATGAATTAATATATTTCATTCACAAATAGTGTCAACATTTATGGATTTAATTTATAACAAGACTAAACCTAGATCTAGGTCTATCAGTACGTTGATTTTGTTGACATTTCATAAATATTTTTTCCCACAGAGATCAATTTTTAGTGCCCCCCGTAAGGGGAAAAAGCCGCTATAAGGTTTGTGCAAAATGTCCGTCTGTCACACTCAGATCTCGAAAACTAGAAGAGATATGAAAAATATTATCTCACCATTAAATGCGGCTTAAAAAGTTTAGTTTTCTAAAAGCAAACCGTTTAATTTATAAAAATAATTATGCAAGCGATTTTTTCATAAAAATACACCAATTCTAAAACAATTACGTAAATGTAAGGGAGGCAATGTTACAATATATAACAAAGATGGATAACTTTTGTGTATTTTCAGTATCACTAAATCAAATATGTTTATATAATGTACAAAAAATGTTTACAACAAATATAAATAATAGTTAAAGGTGTTTTTTCTGGTCAACTAGCTGCTAAAATTAAAAGAAAACATTTCTGCTTGTTTATAAAGGCTAATAATGCACTTTGTATGTAAATGTCACGCACATATTTTTAATATGGACTTTTTATGCAGCAACTTTCGTGCAGTAGCGTAACTTCGCAACATGCACTAAACCAATTCCTTAAACTTTTTTTTAAAAATCAGATTTTATTTATTTTTTGTTCAGTGCCACTCATCCGAATAAAAGAAGCTTATTTTTGTGCGTTTTGTCTGTTGGTCGGTCTGTCCGTAACGCTTAGATTAACAATTAACACTAAACGAAGGCTATTGTAAATCTGATTTAACCTTCAGTTTTTTATTCAGGAATATTGTAATAGTTTTAAGTATCTATGATAGATTGTTCCAGATGTTTTGTAAAAACCAAATCAATGCCAGCGAATATTTTTTTACTCTTCTAACTTATATTAGATTTTATTTCCATGCAAAAAAACACATCATCTTTTATACATTGTTTCTGTTTTTTAATGTAAATAGCATATAAATGCTAAATAAAAATATCTATATCGATTTATATTTCAATAACTATAAAGTTGTTCCGGGTATTGTTTTATAAAAAATAAATTATGTCAAATGATTGTTTGAAATCGCATAATTGACTAATATTACACTTATATTCTTTGACACTATGTCACTGTAGTTTATCCATATCAACTATTCCAAATTTTTAACTTAAAACAAATTTATGTCAAATGACTTTATTTTTTTTAAAAATATCGACAATAGGTTGTTCAGGATTTTAAAATAAGAAAGTAATTTACTAGAAACGATTATTGAAAATCACTTTTTAATTTATTTTACAGTTAATTTTCTTGCCGAAACGTAATAAAAATTGTTTAATCGGTAAAGAATGTTCCGGATTCTGTTTCGAAATGTTTGAAATCCCTCTTGTAATGAAGAAATAAATAAATTTCTCTTTTACGAAAATTGGTTGTTCCGGATTTTTTATGAAAAATATTTTAACTCTATTTATGTAAAATCGCACTTCTCTCTTACACTACATTTAACTTTCTAGCTAAAACGTTACAAAATCTTATTATCGTTAATATTATGTTCCGATTTTTAAGGAAAACAACTTCCTTACATCAAAGTATGGTTTGAAAATCTTTCCATAAGGCTATGGTACATCTAATGTTCATAACAGACCATCCCACAAATTTAATTAACGGTATCTCACTATAAATACATAAACATCCGGAACAATCTATTATAGAAACTTAAAACTAATGCAATGTTTCGGAAGGGAAATTACATTTTAATCAGATTTTCAATAACTTTTTTTTTTCGCTATTAACATGACGGACAGACAGACTGACAGACAAAACAAAAAAAAGCGTCTTTAATCCCTTTATATATATATATATATTAAGTCTAACTAGCCCATCAAATGAAATGCTAAAAGAACAAACTCGGTGCACCAATGTCTATGAACCCTCGAGAAGTTGCTCGTATAGAAGACATTTTTTAGTCTAACTAGGACGTGTGACGTAATTGAATTTTTTCCTTTGACGTCATTTGGAGTTAATTCTTTAAATGAAATGCTAAAAGAAATCACTCGGTGCACCAATGTCTATGAACCCTCAACAAGCTGCTCGTATTAATTATATTTTTTAGTCTAACTAGGCCGTGTGACGTTTTGGATTTTTTTCCTCTGACGTCATATGGAATAAATTCTTTAAATGAAATGCTAAAACAACTCGGTATAGTAATGTTTATTAAAACCTCGTAATGGGACTAGATTTTTTAAAACTAGATTTATATTTAAGTTCTAATTAAAATCATTGTAGAATCTAGATCTAGAATTTCTTGGTCTAGTTTAGAATGTTTGTTGTTTTACATGTTTCGAATCTTCCTTCAGAGTTGACGTCAAACCTACCGCAGTACTACGGGGGATGGGAGTGGGTAGGGTTTGAACCTGGGACCATCGATGAATCCTAACGACAGTCCAGCGCTCAAACCGCACTACCCGACAGCCATGATTTAGACTAAAAAAAAATTTTTACAACGTCAAATGAATCTTTGAAACATTATTACTTTTAACAATCAAAACAAAATCACGTCTTGGATGTTCCTTGCGAATATACGGATCCGACAGGGATCCGTCTCCCACGGGGGCCGCCTCTGAGTTTGTGTGTCAACACAAACTCTCTTTGTAATCTTGTTTTTTTTAAGTTAATTTAATATTTTAAACTTTGTTGCCACGAATAAAACTGCATGATATACAGCGAATTTTAGGTATCTTGTTACTTTTACTAATAATAGATCTAAATGGCGAGTATTTTATGGCTACACTAATTAACCTTGAAGCAAAATTTACCGAATCGAGTATAACAGTTCCAAAAGTTATTCTTAATAATGCTAGAATAGTCCATTATTCGGGTTTGGCGTTTATAATTTCAGAATTAAACTTCACACTCGAGTTATTTCCCTTCTATTCATCTTTCCTCAATCCAATGGAGACTCTTTTTATTTCCAACTAATCCTTTTGCTTTCGCACAAAACATAAACAACAAACAAAGCCGTAGTATCTTATAATATTAGCGCATCCTTCCTTTTGAAGTTATCACATCATTTCTTTTAATGTTCTTAAGAGTGATATCTACAAGGAACTTTAACAATTCGTCCACTTCAGGTTGTCTTAACTGGCACAAGTTCTCCACACGTTGGTCTATAACTGTCTGTTTCGTTTGTTCCAACAGTTTGCAGTTCATGACTTCATCGGTATCATAGTACGCAGAGCGAAGCATGAAACGGCGCCGCTTTGGCGCGAAGGTCGTTTTTGCGCGAGCCGTTTTGGCGACGGGACGTTTTGGCGCGAAATACATTATGTACGTTTATTGTATTATTTCTTTTAAAAGAATTATTCATATCTATGTTTTGCATGAGTGTTTGTGTTAAGACATATTTTTCACGTACTAAATGTAAATGTGTGTTTGTTTTTCACATCATTTTCTTTAATAAACATTTTGGCTTGTGTATGTGTGTTTATTAAGAGGCACACTTTTATTTTCAAAAAAGTTTTTTAAGATATGACTTTAAAATTAAAAACAAAAATCAAAAACAAAATGAAACGATGATAGACTAAAAATTGATGCAATTATTTGTTGACATTAACATTGGTTTATTTAATGACTGTATGGTATCTCCAGCTATACATACCAAACACTTGCTAACAATAAGTAAAAATATAATATATGTACCATGTTTCTCAAAGTTAAGTATACATAGACACCATGGTTATTTGCCTAAGTCGCTGGAATTTGTCTTACGTGTGAGAGAGGGGAGGGGTGGAGGAAAGAGTATATACAAGGAGTGAAATGTGAGCAGAAGAGAGGGGGCGGGATATGTGTCACATTAATGACCATTCCCAAGGAGATGATCGCCAGACGCATGAGGCCAACGACCAGTGCTCGGTGCCGGTCTTGTCTTCATTTGTTTAACTATACCTGCGTCAATGCGAGATGTGTCACCCAAATCACCCCTACCCAATGTCTCAAAATATATCTTTTCAAAGTATCTTAGTGTGGTGAATTTGTTTCTATCTATTGTCGCCCATAGTGTTTGTTTATATTTGTGGATTCACGTTAGAGTTTGTACTGACCACATTTCGTGTCTTGATCTTTACTATGTGTGGAGTTATTGTAGTCATTCAGCGTAATAGAGTTTTAGATGTTAACATGGTTTTTGTTTTATTAAAGTGTGACACTTAGCTAGTTCTTATATTGCATAAATGTCAAATAAAAAAAAATCTTTTGGAAAGAACACCAAAAAATGTCATCAAGTGCGATTAGCAGAACTCACATATAGCATGTCATTACCATTCAGGAATCTGACTTATTATAGGCCTATATTCAGGAAATAAGCAAAACCTTTATAATTTAAAAAAAAAAAAATTCGCTAAACGGTGTTAGAATTCATACTATACATACAATATTATGGTAGAGTGAAATAAACATTGTTATAAAAGCTACGTGCTTATTAAATTATCGTCAAATGATATCTTGCGCCAAAACGTCCCGTCGCCAAAACGGCTCGCGCCAAAAACGGCGGCGCCAAAACGTCACGTACCGTACCCAGAGATGTCTTCATCAAAAATTGTTATTCAAAAAGCGTTGATTTCTTCTGTACGTTTTTTGTCTTTATGATGTAAGATCTGGGTGCTGAATGCTTTTTATGACAACTGCTTTCTGCAGATCTTTCCCACTTTTGTATGCTTTGAATACTTTTGCTTTCGCAAAAAACATAAACAACCAACAATGACGTAATATCATATAATATTAGCACAGAATCTTCTTCATGCAGTGGAAAACTAACTTTTAGTAGATGATACACCTGAAAATACAAATTAAGTAAAGCATAAATATAAATATATATGGAAGAAAATATGGTCGCCGAAGCTATGGCATTTTCTTTTTCTCTGATGATGATGACTGTGTAAACAACGTAGATAGTATCTAGATCTGGAGACTGTAGTGATCTATCTAGTCAAGTCTAAGTTTAATAAAATACTTTTAAAAAACTAGTAGTTGATTCTAGCAAGGGCTAGACCTTTATCATCTATTACTACTAGATTTGCTAGTATTCACTATCTCTAGGACTAGATCTAGATATGTAGAACCAAGTTGGTAATTCGGCCATTGGGTAGACTGGGCTCTATAGCTTTGGTCAGCAGCCAGTCTAGGAGACCGAAACTCTGATATAACACCTAAGGCTACCTGTGGTTCACTGCGCGAGACAATTATCACTTTAAAAATACTCTGCGCAGACTGGAGGCAAAGCAGTAATTAGCCCACAAATGACTAGTCCCAAACGAGTCGATAAAGGATACCTCTCAAAGTAACCTGCCGGAATGTCCGCACCAGCAGGACAGCAACAAAAGTGAATGCCCTCAACGAAAGTCTGCACTGGTGGCATTAGAATTGGCTCGGCTAGATGTAGACATAGCTGCCCTCAGTGAGGTATGCTTGGCGAGTCAGGGGTCGCTGACTGAAAGAGGGGCTGGCTACACCCTATACTGGTCCAGAAGAGGCCCTGAGGAGCACAGGTAATCGGGGGTAACCTTTATGGTAAAACAATCTCTTGCCAAGAAACTACTAGATATCCCTGTTGGTCACTCAGACCGACTGATGTCGCTCAGACTACCGTTAGATGGCTCTAGATACGTCACTATTATCAGTGCTTACACTCCCACGCTGCAGACAGAGCCTGAAACCAAGGAAAGATTCTACGCTGACCTGAGGAGAGTCCTGTGTAAGGTGGACGCTACTGACAAACTTATTATTATGGGTGACTTCAATGCTCGAGTGGGGGAACGACTACAGGGCTTGGTCAGGTGTTCTAGGTAGGCATGGCATTTGCAACGATAACGGCAGGCTCCTGTTGGAACTCTGCTCTGAAGCAAAGCATGCGATAATCAACATTTTCTTTCAACAAAAAAGCCGCTTCAAGACCACATGGATGCATCCACCCTCAAAGCAGTGGCACCTGTTTGATTACATAATAGTGAGGCAGTGGGATGTCAGGGATGTGACGCACACTAGAGTAATGCCTAGTGCCGACTGTTACTCGGACCATTGTCTTGTCCGTACGAAGCTAAACATCACCATCAAGTTGGTAAAACAAGGTGGCCTGCCTAGAGCAAAGAATTAGATGTCGAAAGGCTAGCTGATGTACGAGAGCGCTTCAGTGTACTACTCGAGGCTGATCTTCGAAAGCCCCAGGACGATGATCCAGTGAGTAACTGGAGCCAGCTAAAAGCGATACTTCAGGACGTGACGGCCAAAGTCGTGGGACACTGCAGTAAACCCAACAGAGACTGGTTTGATGAGAACAATACCGCAATTCAAGAACTGTTAAAGAGTAAGCACAAATAATATCGCTATGTTCTTGCAAACCCTAATGACAACGCAGCCAGAACTCTATAAAGCTTCTTGCCACACTGCAGTCAAAGGTCAGGGAACTAAAAAATAATTGGTGGCTTGAGATGTCCGTAAAATTGCAGAGACATGCCTATGGCCCAAATTACCAGACTACAGCACCGCTATGATCATCCGATGGTTCTACCTTATTAACTAGCGAGACGGACATACAAAATCGCTGAACAGAACACTACAGTATGCTGTTTGGTGATAAAAGGCACGTATCGGAGGAATCGCTGGCAAATGTTCCTCAGAAAACTAAGAGAGAGGAGATCGACGATCCACCGACATCTGAGGAAATGGAGACAGCAATATCTAAACTAAAACAACAAAGGCACCTGGCTCTGATGGACTTCCGGCTGAAATATTTCAAATGGGTGGTGTCGCCCTAACCAAGAGGCTAACAGACTTGTTCGCTCTTTGCTGGGAGAAGTGCGTGGTCCCACCTGAACTTCGAGATTCCGTAATCATATCCCTATACAAAAAAGTCTAACTGCTCTAACTATCGAGGCATTACACTTCTGTTAGTAGCAGGAAAGATCTTTGCCCGAGTGTTGCTCGACCGACTAACCCACTCTTTAGTGGACGAGGTCTTATCTGAAAGCCAATGTGGTTTCGGAGCCGGTAGAGGTACATAGTGCATGATATTTGTTCTGCGACAATTACAAGAAAAATGCAAAAAGCAGAACTTAAACCTATATGCTGCCTTTGTGGACCTCACCAAGGCTTTCGACACTGTCAGTCGCGATGGTTTAAGGAGGATTTCGGCCTGGCTGGGATGCCCAGCTACGTTCCTATACATTCTCAAGCAGTTTCACGTGGGACAAAAAGGCCAGATCAGACAATGGCGAGATTTCTGATCACTTCCCAATAGAAAATAGCGTGAAGCAGGGCTGTGTACTTGCTCCTACTCTATTCGCTATCTTCTTTGGCGTAATGCTGAGTCAAATGAGGCAGCGATTGCACGAAGGCATCTATATCAGGTTTCGTTCTGACGGCAATGTGTTCAATCTTCAACGTCTACAATACCATACAAAAACAAAGGAGATGGTCATAAAGGAGCTTCTCTATGTCGATGATTGCGCCCTGCTAGCTCACAATGAACATTACCTCAAAAACACGGTAAACGAATTTGCATACGCTGCCGCCTCTTTAGGTCTATCTATAAACCTCGGGAAAACAGAAGTCATGTTCCAGAAGTCACCCAATAAACATTCTCAGCCCCAAGGATCACCGTTGACGGACAGCCCCTTAAATTGCTAGACCACTTAACATATCTAGGTAGTATAGTGTCAAATGACGCCTCACTTTCAAGGGAAGTTGATAACCGCCTGGCCAGGGCCAGTAGCGCTTTTGGACACTTTCAGACGAGAGTTTGGTGGAATAGATCTCTCCGCCTGCCTACAAAATCAGTGTCTACCAGGCGGTGGTTCTCTCAACCCTTCTGTATGGCTCTGAGACATGGACACTATACAGGAAACATCTAAGACTTCTTGATCGCTTCCACCAAAGATGCTTGCGCTCCATCATGGACATACGGTGGCAAGACCACACTACAAACAGCGATGTCCTTGCAAACGCCGGTATGGACAGTATAGAGGGACTTCTTTTGGCCCGACAGTTACACTGGGTAGGGCACGTATGGGAGACGAACGTATGCCAAGGGCAGTCTTTTTTGGTCAGCTAAAAGGTGGTCGACGTAACAGAGGCGCCCCACGGAAACGCTTCAAAGGCTAGCTAAGGCGTCAACTTTTCTTGGCTGACATAGAAGAGAGCACCTGGTTGCATGCGGCCTCAGAACTAGCCAGCTGGAGGTAACTCACGAAGGCCGCGGGATACATATTTGAGACCAAAAGAAAATCTGCTGCCGAGGACAAACGCAGACGGCGAAAAGAAAATCTAAATCGACCACCTGCGGATAATGGTTATGTTTGCCCTGGATGTGGCAAAATATGTACGTCTCAAGCTGGGGCTGCGCAGCCACGGGAAATGCTGCATTCCTCACTGATTTTCGGAGTCAAAGACTAGCCTTATTATTATTATTTATATAAAACATTTTTTGACACTTAGCAAAGCTGTATTAATAAAAATACATAAGAATTATGTTTGTCAAAATAATCCCCTTATATTCGGCATTCTTTTAAAGGAGATGCATTTGTATGGAAAAAAAGCTTGCATAATTAATCTAAAAAATAAGATAGTTCGTTTCAGAAGACAGCAAATTGCTTTTGCATCTAATCTTTGCAAGTCTTAAAAAAACGATGAAATCGGAATAACTCTTTCACTTTCTGAGTTTTGAGTCTGAGAGACAGAAAGACAAAAGGAATAGATTCTTTCCTCTTACAGGGGCCGCTTAATTGGGTGTTTGGGAAACAAAACTTTAATTGATGAACTGTAGTATTGCATGAAAACAGGTGAAGATGTTATAATGAGGGCCGTTTCATTTAAGGATTACATGAATCAGCCAATATCAGAGTTTTAGTCTCTAAGTAACACGCAGGACTAAATGATGCACGTAGGAAATAATTATCTTGCTTTTTTTTTTTTTTTTTTTTTTTTTTTAAAGAAGCGTCTGTAACATGTAAGAAGACAAGATAAAAAACATACTATTGAATATGAAATAGGATTTTCAAATGCTTGTTGTTTTTTTTAAATAAACCCGACAGACGGATAGACAAGCAGCTGAAAACAAATAGCGACTTTTCCCTTTTAAAAGAGGTATTAAAGAAAAATACTATAATGCTGCTGTTCACTTAACACATTCAAAACAAAATGGATAGAGGTGGCACACTTTATCTAGCGAGATAGCAATTGCCTCTTAGGATACATTTTCCAATTAGTGCTCGCTAAACACGTTAGAGCTTTTAAAAGTAGACTGACATGTCTTAAAACCTTCGTTTCCCCATCTCTGGCGTGATTTTGTAGAAAGAGACATTATCCACGGACTTCGTTAAGATGTAATTTGGTGCTTTTCGACGGTTTTCTTGACAGATTTGGACTTGACAAATTGTAACACAATATACATCCTATATATATATATATATATATATATATATATATATATTGTTATAACTCTGCCATGCGCATCGCCATCTAAGCTAGATGGTGCGCACTGTGATAGACAAGACTGAAAAGGATGTCAATATTAACAAGATTAGAAAGAGAGTTTGTGTTGCCACACAAACTCAGAGGCGGACCCCGTGGGAGACGGATCCCAGTCGGATCCGCCTATTCGCAAGGAATATTCAAGACGTGATTTTGTTTTGATTGTTAAAAGTAATAGTGTTTTAAATATTCATTTTGCGTTGTAAACAAAATTTTTTTTAATGTAAAATCTCCCGCTGGTCGACGGAGGATGGCATCGAGCAGGGTATGAAACCGAGACCGTAGAGATAATGCGCACTAACCGCACGACCTGGCATTGCTCTTAACCTAATGACAAACTGGTTACAAACTAATAGCCTATTATTGATAATATACCTACACATTACGGAATGACAACTACCGGATATGTACAATATGTCAGAAGAGCGATGTTAGATAATCTTTTGGTATTGAGCATTTTCTTAAAAATGGAACTAGAATGAGGATGTAGATCTACCTAAATTAAACTTCTAATTTAGCACTCTCAATATCTATATCTACTAGATCTAGATATAAAATATATATTTGGGATAATGTAGCTGTAATTTAGATAAGATTTATTTTAAAAAAACACTAGATAATTAATTGCAATATTAATTTTAAAATAGTAGATTCGTTTTAGTATTTTATAACATTGCAATATTGACAATCTAGACTTTAAAAATAAAAATCTACACTTTAATTTAGAAATTAAAATTATAGATCTTGATATAGTCTAAATCATGGCTATCTGGTGGTGCGGTTTGCGCGCTGGACTGTCGTTTGAATTCATCGATGGTCCTAGGTTCAAACCCTGCCCGCTCCCATCCCTCGTCGTCCTGCGGGAGGTTTGGACTACAACTCTGAAGAAACATCCAAAACATGTAAAACAACAAACATTCTAAACTAGACTAAGAAATTCTAGATCTAGATTCTACAATGATTTTAATTAGAACTTAAATATAAATCTAGTTTTAAAAATCTAGCTCTAGTGTAAAAAAAAAATCTAGATATAGTTTAAAAAATCTAACTCTTGTGTTAAAAAAATCTAGATATAGTGTAAAAAATCTAGATTAGATCTAAATCTAGCTATTATGTCTTTTTAAAATGCGAGTCACATTACGAGGTTTAATAAGCATTACTATACCGAGTTGTTTTAGCATATCATTAAAAGAATTTATTCCATATGATGTCAGAGGAAAAAAATCCACTACGTCACACGGTGTAGTAAGACTAAAAAATATCATATATACGAGCAGCTTGTCGAGTGTTCATATACATTGGTGCACCGAGTGATTTCTTTTAGCATTTCATTTAAAAAATTAACTCCATATGACGTCAAGGAAAGAAAAAAAATCCATTACGTCACAAGTCCTAGTTAGACTTAAAAATGTCTTCTATACGAGCAGTTTCTCGAGGGTTCATAGACATTGATACACCGAGTGAGTTCTTTTAGCATTTCATTTAAAGAATTAACTCCATATGACGTCAAAGGAAAAAAATTCCATTACGTCACACGTCCTAGTTAGACTTTAAAATGTCTTCTATACGAGCAGTTTCTCGAGGGTTCATAGACATTGGTGCACCGAGTGAGTTCTTTTAGCATTTCTTTTGATGGTCTAGTTAGACTATATATATATATATATTTATATAAGGATTAAAGACGCTTTTTTGTCTGTCAGTCTGTCTGTCCGTCATGTTAGTAGCGAGGAAAAAAAAACTAAAAGCTATTGAAAATCTGATTAAAATTTAATTTCCCTTCCGAAACACTGCTGTCACAGATGAATGTGTGTATGTATGTATAATCTATTTTTACAATCTGCGCGAATGACGGGAAGTGTGTTTTGTTGTCAGAGAGAGACCAGCGTGTGTGATATGCAGTAAAGCTGATTAAATTTTATGTGTTTGATCTAGTGGTTTGTTTTATTTTGTTAACTACAGCTGAACCAGGGACACCTAGACGTATCGAGACCAAAGGTAGATTCTATCGAGTTATAATTATAAATATAATAGGAAAGCTGTGACAACCTCATTAGTTTTAAGTTTCAATAATAGATTGTTCCGGATGTTTATATATTTATAGTAAGAGAAAATTAGAATTACAGATTAATCAAATACCGTTAAATTTGTGGGATGGTCTGTTATGAAAATTAGATGTATCATAGACTTATAGAAAGATTTTCAAACCATACTTTGGTGTTAGGAAACTGTTTTCCTTAAAAATCGATAATTAGATTTTGTAACATTTTAGCCAGAAAGTTAAATGTAGTGTAAGAGAGAAGTGCGATTTTACATTAATAGAGTTAAAACATTTTTCATACAAAATCCGTAACAACCAATTTTCGTAAATGAGAAGATTATTTGTTTTATTTATTAGAAGAGGGATTTCAAACATTTATTAGCGTTATTAGATTTTCATATAAAATTCGGATCATTTTTGGCAACGATTTGTAAGAAAATTAAGGTAATATAGGTCGATTTCATTTACGAAATAAAATCCGTAACTTTCTTTACTGATTAAACAACTTTTATTATGTTTCGGCAAGAAAATTAACTGTAAAATAAGTCTAAAAAGTGATTTTCAATAATCGTTTCTAATAAATTACTTTCTTATTTTAAAATCCTGAACAACCTATTGTCAATATTTTTGAAAAAAGTAAAGTCACTTGACATAAATTTGTTTTAAGTTAAAAATTCGGAACAATTGATATTAATAAATAAACTATAGTGACGTAGTGTCAAAGAATGTAAGTGTAATATTAGTCAATTATGCGATTTCAAATAATCATTTGACAAAATTTAATTTTTTTTTTATAAAACAATATCCGGAACAACGTTATAGTTAATGAAATATAAATCAGTAAAGATATTTTTGTTTAGCATTTATATGCTATTTACATTAAAAACCGGAACAATGTGTTTCTTGTAACGTTTAAGCATGGAATTAGAATCTAATATAAGTTAGAAGAGCAAACAAATATTCATTGGCATTGATTTGTTTTTTTTACAAAACATTCGAACCAATCTATTATAGATACTTAAAACTATTGCAATATTCATGAATGAAAAATTAAAGGTTAAATCAGATTTGCAATAGCATTTAGTGTTATTTGTTAATCTAATCGTGACGAACACACCGACCGAAAGACATAACGCACAAAAATAAGCTTCTTTTATTCAGATGGGGGCACTAAACAATAAATAAATAAAATCTGATTTTGTTTTCTAAATTTGAGGAATAGGACATAGTAGACTGTGCACTGCGACGTTACGCTACTGCATGAAAGGCGATAAATAATAGTCCATTATAAAAAATATGCGTGATATTTACATACAAAGTGCATTATTAGCCTTTATAAACAAATATAAATGTTTTCTTTTTATTTTAGCAGCTAGTTTACCAGAATAAACACTTTAAACTATTATTTTTATTTGTTGTAAACATTTCTTGTACATTTTATAAATATATTTGACTTAGTGATACTGATAATAGGTAAAAATCCTCTATCTTTGTAAGCACATTGTAGCATTGCCTCCCTTACATATACGTAATTGTTTTAGAATTGGTGTATTTTTATGAAAAAATCGCTTGCATAATTAATTTTAAAAATTAAACAGTTTGCTTTTAGAAAACCAAAGTAGCCGTTGCACCTAAACTTTTCAAGCCGCATTTAATGGTGAAATGATATTTTTCATATCTCTTCTAGTTTTCGAGATCTGAGTGTGACAGACGGACATTTAGCACAAACCTAATAGCGGCTTTTGCCCCTTACGGGGGCCGCTAAAAAGAGAAGAACGATTTCCGCCCAAGAGGAGAGCTGATAAAGATGCTGTGATCAAGACATGTTGTTCTTCGTGTATTTGTGATGTCTTCTAAATAAACATCATGTCCTCGTTCATTTGCCCCTTAAGTTAGTACAATATATATATATATATATATTAGCATAACTCACCAGCTACGCCTATTGATTTGTTTTACCCTGCGCATGTACTATGATAAGAGGGGGGAGGAAGAATAAGTATTCACCGGTCATTACGGATGGCTGCCTGGTCGTGCGGTTGCGTACTGGACTGTCGTTTGGATTTATCAAACCCTGCCCGATCCCATCTCCCTTCAACTCTGAAGGAACATCCGAAACATTTTACAAACACTAAATAGCAGCGCCGGACTTAACCATTGTGACGAAAAATTGATGGAAAGAGAACAAGTAATCTACTATGTATATTCACCCGTCACTAAATAGCAGGGCTGGACTTAACCATTGTGGGGCCTTATGCGAATTTCGCGGGACCAAGTTTGGGTAGGGAAGCGGATAATAAGTGAAATTTAAGTTTGTATTAGAAAATAAATTCGTCTATGCATTTTATTCATTCTTTACTACGCGCAGAATTTGATTACGAGCCTTGCGTGTAGCAAAGTCATACAGTATATCCTAATAATTCTGTTTCCTGCATAGGTCACGCTCAATAGCATAAATTACCAAATGTTTCAATCTATCTACGAGAATTGTTGACCTTGAGTAATTCTTCATTAGTATGAGGCGCAAGAAGCTTCTTTCACCAGATTACACAATTACGGGTATTGCATAATGCCTTTTTTTTTTATCACGCGTAGGAATTGGCATTTTCCATATTGAATGACAACCCAAAATGATGTGCTTTTATCTTTGTCTTTCGGAGTGTTTTATTAGGTTTAGTTTTTTTATTTGAAGATTATGGTTTAATGTTGCTTCTTTACTTTCATGTCTTTTATCCTGAAGGGTTTTTTAATTTAGTGAGTTTACTAAAGGTGTTACTCTAGTCAAATGTAAATATTCGTTTGTTAAGAGTCTTACTGCTCTATTTTGTGTCTGTTCCAGTTTCTGAATGTTTTATTGAGTTGATGGATCCCAAACTGTGACAAGCGTGATTATTTTGTGGCCGTTTTATGAGGTCTATGGGATTTTGTATTTGATCCGCACAAATGTAACACTGACAGGCACAGAGCTAAGATGCAGGCGATTAATACAGTAAATAGAGTTATATACAAAGATTTATTATACAAAATTAAAATGGAGTGATATTTTACACTGCCAAATCAATAAGCTGAGATGTTATAGCTAAGTGGTCCGAGTGTCACTAGGCCTATGTGCTTAGCTTCATCCGAGTCAGGTGCTGCCGTGGGAGACTGGTGTGGCTGGTGCTGTAGCTTTCTGCTGGTTTGCTGGCGGAATGGGTTCAGCTGTAGAGGCAGGGATCAGCTGCGGCTACTGACAGTAAAGCCCGTGACGGGTCGTGGCCAGCGGTGTTGAAGTATACTTCTAAATAGGAGTAGGCTTGCAGCAATTGCGTAGGCTTCTGAACCGAAGTATGATATAAGGGCAGAGTACCTATGGATACAAAGGCATCATTCCAAAGGAAAAATAGGAGTGGAAAATCGTGTAGAACTTAGAGACAGGGGAATGGTCCTCTCTCCACCAGGTCTCGAGAAGAAATGATTTGAACAATCCACGTTGAGGAAAGTCAAGAGATGAAAAATGGTGAAAAGGGGATAGGAAAAGAGTGGTGGGGCAAAAAGCCGACAATGTGACGCAAGTAAACAAACTGACGCCATCAAGAGGAATGTCCCCGCTTGATTCAAGACAAAAGTTTCCCGGGAAGAGACACTGCATAGAGGTGTGAATTGGGAGACCAGGATACTCAGAGGCTTGATCGCTGGCGTCCCTTTGTCTTCCCAACCTGGTGGTTAGAGAAAGTGAAGGGGAGATGACCCGGGCACGGTAAGAGCAAGGGGGATTTACGTCTTGACACTGGTAGGTGCGAGTCTCTCTCGAGCAGGGAAATCTGGACCGCAGGCAGTGTCGATTTGGCTCTTCGAACAGCTCCCGAGAGGAGGGGGTCAGAGGAGAAAGCGTCACCTGTCCGTCTTGAAGTGGGGGGGGGGGGAAGAAGAGGTCCTGTCTACCGTTCGTCCACGTTGGTCCAGTGAATGGGAGGGGCATGTCTCGGTCGGACGTTCAACCAGGTTGGTCGAAGGAAGGCTATTCCTTTCAGTCAAGTTTGGCATGTGTCATGGAGGGAAAGGTAATGGAGAGGGTATTGGAACGCAGGAGGTTGCGGTAGTATTTTTAGCGCTCTATGGGCCAGTTAGAATAAAAAATCTTAACTCTTTCTCTCCGTAATTATTTACCACATTCTAGTGGAATCAACGTTGGTATCGTTAGTTAGGAGAGAAAGAGTTAATACGTTAAAATAAAATAATTAAATGCTTGGACCTGAGTGATACCTTGTGTGAGCCTAAGATGTGTCGTCACACAAAGAGAGGGTGCATATTCTATTATTGGCCCAACAAAGGTTAAATAACATTTTTCCTTAGGGCTTTATTTGATTTTTGGAGCTCCTGAACTCTAATGCTTTGTTTGATTACTTTATATTTTCATCAATATGAGAACTCTATGCAAGTTTTTCATTTATTATAACACCTAAAATATTTTTAGTCTGTGTTACTGGTTTACCATGAATAAGTGGTATTTATTTGTTTTCGTTTTTTTTTGTTACTTTTAACAACTGACATTTTTCTGGGTGGAAAGACATATTCCAATTTGATTCTCATTTCTGTAATTTATCTAATTCTCTTTGTAAAATTTCTGTATCTTGTGTTTATATTGTTCTATTTATTATAAAATTGTCTGCAAATAATCTGAATTTTGTTTCTTAACTAATGCAATTTGTTTAATATGCATGACGCGCAGGACGTAATCATCTTCTTTTTTGAAGTAACGTCTGTATTATATAAGATAAGAATCATTTTTAAGTACACTAAAATAGTTGTTGGCCTAAGACTGCCCTTAATGTAATTTATGGATGTTGATTTAGAGCCATTTATTATTCCAGTTTGTTCTCTCATTATCAGAAAACTTATGTTATAATATCTATTCATCAGTTTATTTTATATTAAAACAACTTTAGGCATTTTTTTCTAATTACCAAATTAGTACACAATGACTTCTCTTATTGTAACTTTATACTTTATTCAAAGGTATAACTGGGGATGTAAGTATTGATGCAAATGGAGATAGAAATGCGGATTATTCTCTGTTGGATCTTAACCCACAAACGAACAAGTTCGAGGTAAGTGCGTGCATTTTTTTTTAGTTTCAATTTAAGAAAGAACAAGATTACAAAGGAAGATCACACAAACTAAGAGCCGGCCCCCGTCGGAATCGGATCCCTGTCCGATCCGCCTATTCGCAAAGAATATTCAAGACGTGATTTTGTTTTGATTGTCAAAAGTAATAATGTTTCGAAGATTCATTAGGCGTTGTAAAACATTTTTTTTTCTGTACATATTTTAAATTTTTTGGATGTTCCTTCAAAGTTAAAGATAATTAACTTCCTTATCCAAATCTCCCGCTGGACGTCGAACAGGGTACGTAACCGGGACCGTCGAGATTATCAGTTCTGCGAGCTAACCGCACTACCAAACATTGCTGTTAACTTAATAACAAACTAATAGCCTACTATTGATCAAGAGATATATAACACATTACGGCATGACAAATACCCGATATGTACAATATGTCAGACGAGCAATTTTAGATAATCTTTTGGTATTGATTTGTAATTGAAAAAAAAAAAGAAAGGAATAAGGCATCGAGCTTATACTTCGGCAACGTCCGCTCGATGTCCAGCACAGTTACTAACAGAGCTATTGGCATTTTCATTTAAATGAAACTAGAATGAGGATGTAGATCTACCATTCTACCTAATATAACTTCTGATTTAAAACTCTTAAGATGAATAACTACTAGATCTAGATCAAAATTATAAATTTGGAATAATGTAGATGTAACACTGGCGGATCCAGGGGGAGGGGCGTTAGTGGCGATCGCCCCCACCCCCACTCGGCCGATCCCGCCCCCGAAGGGGGGGGCGGACGAATTTTAGTATAGAATTCACACAATTTTTTATACGAATTCATTACCTATGTTAATAATATATGCTAATTATTTATATTTCAACCTATTTTTACATTATTTCGCCCCCCCCCCTCATGCATTTTGGCCGATTTGGTGGGGTCGGGAGGGGCGATGGCATCAATCCCGCCCCCCAACCCAACCCCAAAAACTTTCGAGTGGGGGGGCGGTCAAATAAATTTGTAGAAATCACAACTTGCTAACAGAATCAATTAAATATCTATATGATTAAAACGTGTTATTGGTGTTTTAAACGATCTTTATATTATGTCGTTCCCCTGTTGTCCGATTGGGTGGGGAGGGGCGAATCATCTACTGCCATTCCCACCTAAACACTTTGACTGGGGTGGGGGCGGTCCTACTTTTATTGGGAAATCATAGTTTGTGAACAAAATTATTTGAATATCCATATTAAGCTACGCATTTATATGTGAACCCATTTGTATATTATGTCGCACACACACTCTAATCTCAAATTTTATCATTAGTAAATATAAAATGAAAAAGGATTGTACCAGGTGGGAGGGCCGATACATGCAATCGCCTTCCGCCCATAGGACAAACCAATACTTTTTCTTTTTGAATTATAGTAAAGAAATTACAAAATTATAAGAAAAACCTGTCACTAATATACTTTATATGTGCTATAAATTAAATTCTTATATCGAGTCGCACAACCCCTATTCTTTAACGCCAAATGCAATCATTAACAGAAATTATAAAAAGGAGCGAGCATTAATCGTTTTCATTCTACTGCCTTTCCAGACGAAAACATGATGTTTTAAAGCAGAATAATCAAATATGGCGACAGAGTTTATGTAATTTCATATAAATGTGTCATAATTTTTTAAAGAAAGACTTTGCTTTGGAAAATTTAGAATTCATACGAAATTTTTCAGTATAAGAGTAACTATTGCGATGAGTTCTGAACCCAAATAATCTTTTCCTGGTCGCCTTTTTCCAACCTTTACTCAATCTGCTATTTTTCTAGTTAAATAAAATTGGGACTATAGCTCATAATTTATGCTTCAATCCTAAAAATGCTAACAAATTTAGAGTAGAGTCTAATTGGTCCACTTAATTTCTCCTCCCACTTCCGAAATTTTTTGTTAGAGCTTTGAATCATAGTTCTGTAACAAAACAAAGTTACAAACATGCTTATTGAACGAAATGTATCACTTACAAATTAGCTTTTTTTAAAAAAAAATTATTATTCTAATTTTTTTTCGTCGGCGATCTTCAAAGCCTAAATCTAAATAGGTGGGGTATCTTCAAATCATTTTATTTGCAATGTAGTAGGGGGCCTTTCTAATTCATATTGGAATATTTTCTCAAGTAAAACATTTTTGAAAAGGGCATTTTTTAATAGGATAAATAATGAACTGCAGATGTCAGGGGAATGCGTTTCAGAAGTGAAAAATGCAAGAAAACGCTTTTGGCGTCGGGGCCTTGCCTCGAATCCCACCGATAAATAATGAGCTGTAAATGTCAGGAGAATGCGTTTCTACAGTAAAGAATGCAAAAAAACAAACGATTTTGGCGGTTAAGTAACCTCACAGCGCTCCCCCAGACCCCCAAGCGATCAAGAGAAAGGGCTCAACATGTCTGGGTTTTTTCTTTGCAGAAAGTTGAGTAACACTGTATTTCTTATTTCTCATATACATATATATATATATATATATATGCTGTACTCACGTTTATGCATAGGGCTAGGGTTCACTGGGCGTTAGGGTTAGGGTTTGGAAAAAAATCGCCCCCCATCACTCCAAAGTTCTGGATCCGCTAGTGAGATGTAATTTAGATAAGATTTATGTAAAAAAAAAGCCATTCTATTAATTGAATGCAAGATTAAATTTTAAAAATAGTAGATTAGTTTTAGTATTTTATAACATTGCAATATTGATCTAGACATTTGGGAATAAAAATCTACACTTTAAGTCTAGAAATTGAAAATAGATCTTGATCTAGTCTTAATCATGGCTGCCTGGTCGTGCGGTTTGCGCGCTGGACTATCGTTTAAATTTATCGATGGTCCCAGGTTCAAATCCTGCCCACTCCCATCCCCGTAGTCCTGCGGTAGGTTTGACGTCAACTCTGAAGGAAGATTCGAAACATGTAAAACAACAAACATTCTATACTAGACCAAGAAATTCTAGGTCTAGAATCTACAATGATTTTAATTAGAATATAAACCTAAATCTAGTTTTAAAAATCTAGCTCTAGTGTAAAATAAATCTCGATCTAGTGTAAAAAATCTAGATTAGATCTAAATCTAGCTATTATGTCTTTTTAAAATACGAGTCAGATTACGAGTTTTAATAAACATTTATTAAGCATTTATATGCTATTTATATTAAAAAACCAGAACAACATATTTATGATCATGTGGTTTTGCAATGTTTAAGCATGGAAATTAAATTTAATATAAAAAAGAAGAGCAAACAAACATTTGTTGGCATTGATTTCTTTTTCACAAAACATATGGAACAATCTATTATAGATACTTAAAACTATAAATGCTAAATGAATATTTCCGGATAATGTTTTATAAAAAATAAATTATTTCAAATGATTCTTTGAAATCGCATAATTGACTAATAGTACACTTACATTAATTGACAATACGTCACTATAGTTTATTTATCGATATGAAATTGTTCGTAATTTGCAATATTTCTGAAGGAACATTAAAGGTTAAATCAGATTTAAATAGCTTTTAGTGTTGTTATATTTTTAAATCTAAACGTGACGGACAGACCGACCAACTGACAAAACGCACAAAAATAATGTTTTTAATTCTGATAGGGGCACTAAACAAAAAATTAATAAAACATGATTATTAAAAATTTTGAGGGAACTGATTAGTACTCTGTCTTGCCGCTGCTTGTCGCGCTACTGCTCGAAAGTCGCTGCATAACTGCATAATTTTTAAAAATGTGCGTAATATTTACTTACAAAGTGCATTCTTAGCCTATATAAACAAATATATTTTTTTTCTTTTAATTTTAGCAGCTAGTTGACCAGAAAAAAACACAATTAACTAATATTAATATTTGTTATGAACATTTCTTGTACATTTTATAAGTGTATTTCACTTGGTAATACTGAAAATACGCAAAGATGGTTCCCTTCTTTGTTAACATATTGTAACATTACCTCCCTTACATTTATGTAATTGTTTTAGAATTGGTGTATTTTTATGAAAAAAACGCTTGCATAATTAATTTTAAAAACTAAACGGTTTGCTCTTAGAAAACCAAAAGTAGCCGTTGCACCTAAACTTTTAAGCCACATCGCATGGTGAAATAATATTTTTCATATCTTTTCTAGTTTTCGAGATCTAAGTGTGACAGACGGACAGACGGACATTTTGCACAAACCTAATAGCGGCTTTTTCCCCTTACGGGGACGACTAGAAAGATTCTTACTTCGATATACATGTATTTAAATAGGGAGACAAGAATGTTTATAGTCAGTGTGCATTGTGCATTAATTTAATACTTGAAATGTGGATATATTCAATCAGGTTATTTATAGAGTGTGTCTTAATCTTTTCTTTTCTTATCAAAAGAGAAGATTATTACGTACTAGGCGTATTTATGAAATAAAGTAGTCGTGCATGTCAATTACAAGTATTTATTGTGCTACTTTATTCTACAAGTGCATATTTTTCCAGCACTGATGCGGACAAAGCCGTTATCCTTCGATTTAAGTTTATTTTCGTTTTCTGCGCCTGTCTTCAACAATGGTTTTTCTTTGGATCTCAAATATGTGTCCCGCGGATTTTGTGAGAGCTTTTCAACTGTCTCTTTTAGGGGTCATTTCAGAGCAGGCATTTAGGGCACAGTCATCAGCAATTAGGAAGTCCCTGATTATTGCTGAATTTGTTTTTGCTTTTGCTTTGAGCCGCCTCGGGTTGAATAGGCCACCATCAAAACTGTATGTTGTATTTATCCCGATGTTTTCTCTATCTGTGAATGCATCTGTCAGCATAGCAGAGAACATGATACTGAACAGTGTAGGTGCTTAGACACAGCCTTGTTTTACCCCGTTTAATACTTCGAAAGGCTCTGATGGTTCTGCACTTGCATCGTCACTGACTTCTCAAGAGCATGATCAGACTTTGGCCTTACCATTAACACAAATAAGACTGAAGTCTTATATTTACCTGCTCCTGGGAAAGCCTACTCGAATCCAAGCATCAAGATAAATGGGCATTATATAAACGCAGTGGACAGGTTCACGTATCTTGGCAGCATACTCTCCAGAAACGGAAAGATTGATAATGAAATGGACCTGCGTATTGCCAAGGCCAATGCATCCTATGGCAGACTAACAAAAAATGTCTGGATCAGACGTGGTATCACTACAAATACAAAGCTAGGGATCTATCGAGCCGTCATCCCCCCTACATTGCTCTATGCCTCAGAAACGTGGACAGTGTACAGAAAACATGCAAAGAAACTGAATCACTTCCACGTGACATGTCTAAGAAAAATACAGAATGTCAAATTGCAAAACAAAATACCAGACACTGAAGTCTTTCGAAGAGCGGGTCTGCAAAGCATCCATACAATGGGCAGGACCCGTCTACAGAATGGAAGACCACCGCATCCCTAAACGACTCTTGTAAGGCCAACTAAGCGAAGGAAAGAGCTCGCAAGGTGGTCAAAGAAAGCGCTTCAAAGACACCTTCAAAGCTTCTCTGAAGCTTCTCAGCATAGACACATCCACCTGGGAGACAGAGGCACACGACAGAGCATCATGGCGTCGCGCTGTGAAAACTGGCGCACAGGTTGCTGAGTAAAAGAGAACCACGATGGCAGAAGAAAAACACCGGAGAAGAAAAGCAAGGACCATGACACTAGCTCCAGCTGGAATAACCTGCCCAGTGTGCAGCCGAACATTACGGGCTCACATAGGTCTCACCAGCCACATGAGGAGGCATAAAACCCTAGTGCAAAGCCCTCAGCCCCCTGGATGACAAAGTGGTCAACATCGAACCACGATGGACGAAATATATATATATATATATATATATATATATATTCAGGGGTCATTTGATGCCAGCTACTTTCCTCGATGGCAGTGAGGCGAAATGGCGCCTAAGTTGATCTATCCATATCAAGTTTGTGTGATTAAATTACTTAATTAAATTTTGTTTGTTTTTTAATCGTGTTATGATTGTTCTCTATTGTTACTTGGTAGATCTACATCTAGAATCACTTTAAACTAAGATGTAAAGATGTGAATCTGTTCTTCAGCCAGAAGATTGTTCAGGTTTGTGTATGAAAATATTTGTAGGCTCTTCAAGAAGACGGTGAATACAATTTCAGACCTTTCGTATTTTCTATTTTGATTTTGTGTCAATCTTGATAGGTAACCGATCATTGCAGTGACATTTTTTACATTTTTATCTTGAGAAATTGTGTGATGGTAAAAAGTGTTTCCGGACTAACTATTTTTTCCACACACTAACTATTGAGATTTTTTTACCATTATGCTGGAGGGCGTAAATTGATTGAAGTGTGTTTCGGGACATTCCTTTTTGGGTTTTTCAATTGAGAGAGTAAAGATTGTTTTCTTTTAGTGTTTGTGTATCAGTTTATGTCAATTCAATTTGGAGTATTATAAAGTATTTCTTTTACCGGGATTATTGACTTATTACAACTGGATTGTGCCTCGGTGAGAAGACTGCAATCAGAGTGATAGCGGCGCCCAGGAAATAGGTGAGTTTTGTTTTTATTGTTTCATCCCACATCATAACAAATGGTTTCGAAGCAGGATATCGCCTACTCTACTTACCAACATGTCTACTTCTAAAGGCCTACATGAGCACCAGATTAACGTAATCCGTAAGGAGTTAAAGAGGCGGGACATTGTAGCGTCAGGAAACAAAGAAGCCCTCGTTAGCCGTCTGAAAGATGCCTTGAAATAAGACGTGTTTGACCCTGGCATTTACGAGTTTAAGATAAGACTGATCTCGGCAGAATATTGTAAAGAGGAACTTCTATTGTTAATGCGAAAGACTGCGACGGTCTGAAAACAGATCAGGAGGAATTCAGAAGTAAGCTAAGGGATAAAATCGCCTCAGGGAAGTTGCAGCTTACAGTACAGATGGAGCCAATGATTAAAATCCTTTAGCGATGAGGTGCAAGCATTCAGAGTTGAGCTGGGCAAACTTCAACGCATTAAAATAAATTCAGGATCGAGCAAAGCAATTTGAAAAGTCAAGCCACCTATTTCTGATGATACAGTTTCGTGGACAGTATATAAAAAACAATATGAGACGGCTGCAAAAGTGAACAACTGGAGTATGCAGTGGCGTCATTAGGGGGATGCGGTCCGCACTGGGGGACAAATGCACTTTGTGAATCACTGAAAATTTAAAACAAACGACAGTGGCTAAATATTAATTTATTAATTAATTAATAGATCTATATACTTTTTTTTTCATTTCGACTAAACATATTTAAATTTTTTATGAAATTCTATCAAAAAGTTTAAAATGTTATATCATACTAAATATATCAAAGAAAACGTGAAACCTTACTATCAAATGTATACCAGCTACATGCATGTATTTTAACACTTCCTAGATTCGAAAAAAAATGTTTTAATCGAATCTATTGAATTTGTAGCTAGCACCGTAATATCAGAATGCCAGCCAATAGTCACTGTTTAACAAATGACGACATTCTTCAGGCATAAAATATTATTGAAATCTCACATATAATTAATGTACATTTTCTAGAATTGGAAAGTAAATAAGTGGCCATTGAGATTTCTGAAGATGATGTTATTTCATTTTTCTGTAAAAAAGCTCAAGCAAAGATGAAGGCAATCAATGTTACAATGTGTTATTCGAATGATATACTTTAATATTATGGGAGATTTTTCTTCTTGGCTAATGCCAAGAATGGTTCTGATGCTTTCTTATGGGGACAATTTAGTCACTTAATAACAAAAAAAAAAATGTATTTTTTGTTGTCGACTATTTTCAACTGATTGTATAGAAATGAAATATAAATAATTTGTAATTTGTTTTAAAGTGTGGTTGAAATTAGGTCCGCTATTGGAATATTAAAAGACGTATGAAGAATTCATTTGGATTGGAAAATAGGAAATACAATGGACAAGAAAGTCATTGCTATGATTGATGTAAAGAATAAAAACACTGGAAGGATATATTGCACGGACTGTTTCTATAAAAGCAGAATATTTGACATTTTTTGAACCATATTTACATGAGATAATGGAAATTTTATGTAGATAAAACCCTTAGCTGAAAGTATATCTGTTTATGTTAAAAAGTTTATAAATGTGTTTAGCAATCAACGTAAAAGTCATTCTGACTGTAAGCACCTTTGTATTTTGTTTAACAACACACATAACATAGCAAACTTGACATAGCACACCTAACATAGCACACACTGATCAGATTCAGAAGATATACGATTTTAAGGAAGACAAGAAAAGCTGAGGAGATCAATTCTTAAAATGTCTAGAAAAGGATACGCCTTAATTTATATGTGGAGCTAAAAGATATGAAAATGCAGCTTCAATGTCGAAAACCATGGAGGAGTATAAAAATTTAGCAAGAATCAACAGAAAAGCTATTTAATAGATGTGTATTTAATTAATTCAAATCTATGTGGTCAATATTCTTTTTCACAAAATTCTTTTTGCCTAGCTTTTTTAATACGATTGAAATACTTTTTTCTTTCTGAAATTCTAGTCACTAGAGGCGCAGCTTAAGATCTTTTATTTTATCTATCTTTACTTTATTTATTTTTTTATGGGGGGGGGGGGGGGGTGAAGTAGTAGAAGGCCAAAAATACACAATGTTAAAAAGTTACAAAGTGTTACAAAAAAGCACTGTGATTTATTAGAAAAAAAAAAAAAAAAATCAAGGAGAGAGTTTCGGGCGAGCAATCAAAAGATGCCGTACTCACTATTTAAGAATAGAAAAAGAGGTTCATTTTTATATGCATTGATCTTTTTTAACTCCGAGCTTCAACTCCAACTGGAAGCAATCATTGATGTAGCAGATAAATTTAGAGCAATCCAAACGAAAAATTCTTTAGTTCAACAACCGACGAAGTTTTGTAGAAGATTGTAGATGTCAGTTTCAAAATATTAGCGTATAAAAACCGCCGTATATGATGATTTTTCAAATGGCGAAGTGGAATGCTTATATCCATTACCACTTCCGGCAATGACAACCTTGCTAATTCAACCCAGTCTTATTGAAAATAATGTAATTCGTGAAATAAGTGGCTATTCTCTAAAAACAGCTAGTGGAGAACTTTGCCAATTTTAGGACAGACCGCTGTAATGTTTAAGATAGTCATGAATTCTTGGTAACAAATATCATGGATCAGTGTATTCTGGGACTAGACTTCATGCAGTTACTTGGATCTCTCCTTGAACATTTGGGGGACGGCACAGTGCAATACGGAAATCTCTAAATTCCATTGCTTGAAACGACATGAAATAAAAACAAATAAGGAGGGTCTTGATAACAAAATATGCCAGCATACCTGCAGAGCCTGAAGCCATTCTATGGGGCACAATAGTCAGTAACGATCCTGTGTCTATCACTAACTTCATAGATAACTCAAAGGTAACACGCCTGTTGGGAGAATACTTGTTGTTAACAAAAAAGACCTGTTGGTATTGATTCGGGTTATAAAACTTGACGTTCTAACTATTGCTAGTGCCTCGTCATATGATTCTCGAGTTCATTGGATGCTTGGCTATGTGGGTAAGATTCTGTTGGAGGAAGAGTATATTAAGGCTGCTGCTGGAGTTTAAGGACATCATGCCTGAGAGTGAAAATAAACGCGGCCAGATATATTAGTAAACTCATAGACGACAGGCAATATTAGACCAATTCGACAATCATTAGCGGCGACATTTAAGAGATTGATGGAATACGCTTTCTGGGCCCAAAATTGGAATGCTTGCTTTGTTTACTTAGATAACATTTTTGTCATCGGAAAGACATATGAGGAGCACATACGTAACTTGAGGGAAATGATGAATCGTATTCGAAGTGCTGGAATGAGATCAATTCAAAAAAGTGCCCATTCCTTAGGAGGGAAATAATGATCTGGGACATATTGTATCCCAAGACGAAGCAGTGCACCTGGATCTGTTGCACCGTACTGTGGAAAAGAAAGAAAAAGTTTGGAACGCACAGGCATAGGGAGGAAGGAGCGTTGTAACTCTGCCCCCCCCCCCCCCCCCCCCCACTGATTAACCATTTTTGTCCACGTTCGATTTTTCAAAATCTATGCTGGAGGGCGTAAAAGGACCTCTGAAGTGTGTTAGTGTGGCGCTAGCAGGGTGATACAAGGTGTTGGTGCAAGGTGCTGGTGCAAGGTGTTGGTGCAAGGTGTTGAATATGTTAATCGTTACGAATTGTTTTCATTTGCATATAATTATATTGATTATTATATGTAGTTAAGAATTCACAAAAGATGAATGTTGTTAGTTTTTTTGCCTTGGAGGAGAAATCCTAGCCAGCTGTCTTTCGATGTGATAAATGTGAAATTTTCTTTGAACGAAGTGAAAAATGCAGTCCACTTTCTGAATGTATTTATGTCTTGCGGTCGGTGTTAGCGTTCGAAAATAGCAGGTTAAACACGCCCACCAGTTTACGATGGCAGAGGATATAAGAGTCAAAACGTTGATTTGAATGAAAGGAGCACTGGCGCCAGCTAGAAACAAAAAATACGAGCAGTAACATCATGAATGCATTTGCTGGGTATTTTGGTGACGAAACTTTAGAAATATGAGACACTTGACAATGCCGAGGAGCATTTCAGTGATAGCATCTTGAGTAAGGCGAGATTGCTGGCAGACAAATTTGATGTTGAGTTGTTGATGCCGAGAATTATCAGTCGACACACACACCGAGCAAAAATCACATATTTAGATTTCGGGTGTTATAACAGAATAGGCTTTACATTCCATTGTAAAAAAAAAAGTAAAGTTCCCCTTTCAGACCTTGTGGTCTATAGGGCAGATGATGTAAAAGTCATCTGATTCTGTGGCCTACGTTTATCGTGTGGCCTTTACTTTTCCCCAATTAATGTCAGGTACCCATTAGAGCTGGGTGGACTCAGACGTACAAAAGGATCCCGAAATAAAAATCCCAGTCTTTACTGTCAGGGTGGGATTTCAGATTAGCTAGGGTATGATATTATGGTCCCGTACCCTAACCTGAACAGAGTAACGCAAGAACATAAAGGTAACAGCATGTAAAATACACACATTGAGTAAAGGTTATTCAACTGAACCTTTAGTCAATACCAACAGTTGTTCAACGTGAATGATATTAATGCTAACGTAAGTTAATGGCCATTAATTACCAACAAGGTTGTACTTTTAACAATTTAATGAATGTATGAAATATGATGACATGAGTGACAAATAAAAGTCAATAGTATGTTCAAAGGAAACACAAAGTATACATATTAGGCAACGAAATATATCACACCTTCACTCGAGGCCATAATTCAATCACGACGCATCCTACACTCAAGGCCTTAGATACACGGGCCATATCAAACAACACTGTAACTCGAGCTTGACTCAAACAGAGTCCCAAGCCTGCGTCCCTATTACAGAAAATACATATTCCTTGAGATCGCCGTCCACACGATCGTAGGAACAACGAATTTCGAGCTACACCACAAAGACTAATACAGTAAATAAATAACTTACCCAATACTGGGGAAGAAAACCCACAGGAGATCTAGCCTCATCACACAACAGAAGCAAAAACAAGTAAGCAAAAATGACATCAACAAAAGCGCTTTCCTAGAAACCAAAACTCACGATCTCTTATGGTACACAAAGGAAAACACCAAAAGAAGATGCGCATGACATTTACCAGGATTCGAACCCGGTACCCCTGATTCAGAAGCCAAGAGCTTTACCGCTCAACCACCGTGCCTCCTTACATTCCACAACTTGATTGTTTATTTTCTTAATTAACGTCTCGCTTTTGGAGCATTAATAATGTTCAGTTCAACCTCTTTCGTCTTCGTCCAGAAAAGATGCTAGAGCTGGAACGTGAAGAAGAATCTCAGCACTTTGCATAATAAGCATTCATCACCAGCTTGTTCATCGAGACAAGAAGCAATTCATTAGTAAACTATTCGGCAGCCACAGTCGTCGTCTGTATATTTTGTTAATCGACCATAGGGAGGCTAGAAAGATAGATAGATAGATTGATATAGATAGATATAGGTATTTAGATATACTAGATCTAAAATCTAAATTTTGAATAATTTGGATGTAATTTAGATAAGATTTACGTAAAATAAAAAAGCCTACATTATCTATCACCAGACTGAATGCAACATTAAATTTAAAAATAGTAGATTAGTTTTAGTATATTATAAAATTGCAAAATAGATCTAAACATATGAAAATCAAAATCTACACTATAAGTTTAGATTTAGATCTAGAAATTAAAATTCTAGATCTTAATCTAGTCTATATAATTTTTAACTAGACCTAGAAATTCTAGATCTAGAATCTACAATGATTTTAATTAGATTATAAATCTAGATTTATTGTAAAAAAATAAATAGATTTAGTGTTAAAAATCTAGATTTAGTGTACAAAATCTAGATCTAGTGGAAAAAATCTAGAGTAGAAAAAGTTCTTAAGCCTACGTCACACGGCCTAGTTAGACTAAAATTTTCTTTAACAATACAACAACGTTGGCGAGCTTCAACAAACATGAGTGCACCGAGTTCTTATGAACATTTCATTTCAAGGATTCATTCCATGTGACGTACAAGAACAAAAATACATGACGTCCCACGCCTATTATATAGTGAGACTAAAAATGTCTTTTTTAACACGAGAGAGCTAACGAGGGTACATGATATCGAGAAAACTGAGTTCTTATAGTATTTCATTTAAAGATGTGTGACCTATATGTATATTTTTTTTTGTATTTTGTCTGTCAGTTTGTCTGTCCGCTATGTTTATATCGAATTGATATTGAAATCTGGTTAACCTTTAATTTCCCTTCCAAAATATAGAAATAGTTTTAAGTATCTATTATACATTGTTCAGATGTTTATATATATATAAATAGAGAGAGAGAGAAATAGAGAGAATCTCAGAAAAAAATCAAATACCATTAATACATTTTTGGGATGATCTAGTATAAAAAGTATATCTACCAAAGCCTTATGGAGAGATTTTCATACCATGCCTTAGTGCTAGGAAGTTGTTTTCCTTAAAAAATCCGGAACATAATATTAAGATAACATTAGATTTTGTAACGTTTAAGGAAGAAAATTAATCGTAGTATAAGATAGAAGTGCGATTTAAAATAAATAGAGTTAAAATGTTTTTCATAAAAATCCGGAACAACCAATTTTTGTAAATGAGAAGAAGATTATTTGTTTTATTTGTTAGACGAGAGATTTCAAACAGTTATTTGGCGTTAGTGGATTTTTCTACTAAAATTCGGAACAATTTTGGCGACGATTTGTAAGATTATTAATGTTATGTAGGTCGATTTCTTTTTCAAAACTAAATTCTTTACCGATTAAAAAACTTTTTCTATGTTTCAGCAAGAAAATTAAATGTCAAATAATTCTATCAAACCTAATATTGGCTTTTCCCCTTACGGGAGCCACTAAAAGTGATTTTCAATAATCGTTTCTAGTAAATTACTATCTTATTTTAAAATTCTTAACAACCTTTTATTGTCGATACTTTTGAAAAAAACGTCAAACCTAATATCGGATTTTCCCCTTACGGGGGCTACTAAAAGTGATTTTCAATAATCGTTTTTAGTAAATTACTTTCTTATTTTAAAATCCTTAAAAACCTATTGTCATTTGACATACATTTGTTTTAAGTTGAAAATACGGAACGATTTGATATCGATAATTAAACTATAGTAACGTATTGTTAAAGAATATAAGTGTAATGTAAGTCAATAATGCGATTTCAAACAATCATTTCGCATAATTTATTTTTTATATAACAATTTCAGGAACAAATTTATAGTTAATGAAATATAAGCCGTATGGAGATTTTCATTTAGTATTTATATGCTATTTACATTTTAAAAAAAAACCGGAACAACAAATGATTGATCAAGTGTTTTGCAACCTTTAAGCATGGGAATTAAATATAAATTAGAAGAGCAAACAGACATTCGTTGACATTTCACAAAACTATCCGGAACAATATATTATAGATAGTTAAAACTATAGAGATGTTTATTAAAGGAACATTAAAGGTAAAATCCGATTTTCAATTGCTTCTAGTGTTATTGTTTTTTTTTATCTAAACGTGACGAACAGACCGACGAACAGACAAAATGCACAAAAATTTGCGGTTGATGGGGCACTAAACAAAAAATAAATAAAATCTGCTTGTTTAGAAATTTTTAAGTAATTAGTTTTGCCTCTTTCAATCTGTTGCGACGTTACGCGACGTTACTGCACGAAAGTCGCTGCATAAAAAGTCCATTTTAAAATATGTGCGTGATATTTACATACAAAGTGAATTATTAGCCTTTATAAACAAACATAAATGTTTTCTTTTAATTTTAGCAGCTAGTTGACCAGAAGACATTTAACTGAAATTTATATTTGTTGTAAACATGTCTTGTACATTTTATAAATATATTTCAATTAATGATATGGAATCTGTCTCCCTTGTTAGCATATTGTAACATTGCCTCTTTTACATTTACGTAATTGTTTTAGAATTGGTGTATTTTTATGAAAAAATCGCTTGCATAATTAATTGTATAAATTAAACGGTTTGCTTTTAGAAAACAAAAGTAGCCGTTGCACCTAAAATTTTCAAGCCGCAACGCATGTTGAAATAATATTTTTCATATCTCTTCTAGTTTTCGAGATCTGAGTGTGACAAACGGACAGGCGGACATTTTGCACAAACCTAATAGCGGCTTTTTCCCCTTACGGGAGCCGCTAAAAAATGACTGCCGGATCCAATGGCAAGTTCATGAAAATTAATTGCAATGACGTTTTATTTTCCTTTTTAATTTTGAAAACGACACTCATTGACAGCATGTGTGCGTTATCATCTGCAATGAGGTAGCCATCTCTTCTTCAGCGGGCTTTCTACCAACTAAGTAAACAGATCCTAACAAACAACCTTTTTTGGCAAAAGGAAAGATGAACTTTTGAATTTTGCAATCAATGGTCGGAAAAAAGCAAAGTATGCCTTACAAGTGTTTGTTGTTTTTTTTTTGTGGAAAACCCAGGTGCTAGGGTTCTGCTACCCTTCGGCTCGAGGTAACTATACGAGAAGACCTTTTTTCCATGACAAGTATAAAGACGAAACAAACTTAAAGCAGGATCTGTTGGTCTCATAGCACTTTTTCCACGGGACCTGGTTTAAAAAAAACAAATGTACTAAACACAGTAGTTAAAGTGCGAAACCGTATACATGTGATAATGTATTTTGGATATGGAAAAAGTTGTTAAAATTATTTTAGTGGCCGAGCTTGTCATGAAATAATCGCACATATGAATTTTTGGTGCTTGGGCTTTTTTAAAAACGATTCTTTGATAAATTAAGTTTAATTAGATAAATTGATCTTCCTTATTGATTTAATGATTTAAATGAATTTTTCCTCAAGGGAACACAGGCTTCAGTGACAGTTTCCGAGTGCTACTTGTTCGACAAAGTTTGAAAAGCAATGCTGTTATATTGTCTATAGCTCTATTCCTTTTTCATTTCCAATTTATTTGAACAGCATTTTTGCAGTCATTATATTTTTATTTCCATAATTAGGTCGTCGCCAATTATTTTGGAAATAAGAGAATCTACGAACCAGTGCCAAATAAAACTATCCATTGGGCTGGGGGTAGGTTGACTCCGCCTCCTGACACTCCGACTTGCGGTTTTGACGGCTCCAAGTGCCCTCCAGAAGGTAATTTTTTCTTTAATACATTGAGTTATTTCTACTCAGTAGTAATGTCACTACTTTGGTGACTAGATGAGTGGCTGAAAGGTATCAATGAGATTCGGGTTCGAATCCAGACACGAGCTAAGTTTTATTACCTGAGCATGCATGCTCCCATCCTCGTCGTCCTACGGGAGGTTTGGACTAGGAAGTAAACTATCTTCAACTCCGAAGGAACATCAGAACATTACAGCATGACATCTATCAGATATGTACAATATGTCAGACGAGCGATTTTAGATAATCTTTCAGCATTGATTTGTAAATAAAAAAAACAAAAAAAGAAAAGAACAGATATATCGTGCTTGTACTTCAATGTATCAGCCCCACAGTTAGGCCTATCAACAGAGATATCGTCATTTTCATTTAAATGGAACTAGAATGAAGATGTAGATCTACCTAAATTAAACTTCTGATTTAACTCTCTTAAGATCTATATCTACTAGATCTAGATCTAAAATATACATTTGGAATAATGTAGCTGTAATTAAGATAAGATTTATGTAAATATGTAAAAAAAAAAATGCTAGAAAATCTATCTATAGACTGAATGCAACATTAAATTTAAAAATAGTAGATTAGTTTTAGTATATTGCAATACTGATCAAGACGTTTGGAAATCAAAATCTACACTTTAAGACTAGAAATTTAAATTCTACATCTTGATCTAGTCTATATCAGTTAAACGAGATCTAGAAATTCTAGATCTAGACTCTAAAATGATTTTAATTAGAATATAAATCCAGATCTAGATACACTGTAATAAAAATCTAGATCTAGTTTTAAAAATTTAGAATAGATCTAAATCAAGATATCATTCCTTTTTTTAAATGCGAGTCACATAACGAGGCTTAATAAACATTACTATACCGAGTTCTTTTATCATTTTATTTAAGAATTCATTCCATATGACGTCAAGGGAAAAAAAAACACTACGTCAAACAGTCTGGACTAAAAAACGCCTTCATCAATACAAGCTATTTATCGAGTGTTCATAGACATTGGTGCACCGAGTGCGTTCTTTTAGCATTTCATTTAAGAATTCATTCCATGTGACGTCAAAGTAAAAAAAACACTACGTCACACGGCATAGTTAGACTAAAAAATGCATTCATCAATACGAGCAGTTTTTCGAAGGTTTATAGACATTGGTGCACCGAGTGCGTTCTTTTAGCATCCATTCGTATGACGTCCAAAAAAAATTTCATTACCTCACAAAAGGCTAGTACCAAAAAAAATTTCTTTATTAACACGACATATTTAACGAGGGTTCATAGACATTGGTGCACTAAGTTCTAATAGAATTTATTTAAAGAGGATCAAAGTCGCATTGTTTTTGCGTTTTGTCCGTCAGTCGGTCTGTCCGTCATCTTAATATAAAAAAACAACTAAAAGCTATTAAAAATTAGATTAACCTTTATTTTACGTTTCGAAACATCACAATAAATTTAAGTATGAGCACAATAGATTTAAGTTTATATAATTGATTGTTCCGGATGTTTGTATAAATAGTAAAAGAAAATTCCAGATAAATGTAATAACGTCAATTAATTTTTTTGGAAGGTCTCGTAGAAAAATTAGATGAACTACAGCCTTATGAAGAGATTTTCATACCATACTTTGGTGTTTGGAAGTTGTTATCCTTAAAAATCGGAACCTAATTTTAACGATAATAAGATATTGTAATGTATTAGATAGAAAATTAAATGTACTGTAAGAGAGAAGTGAGTTTAAATATTTTTCATAAAAATCCGGATTAACATTTTTTCGTAAATGAAAAGATTATTTGTTTATTAATTAGAAGAGGGAGTTCAAACAGTTATTTGGCGTTAAAAGATTTTTAAATAAAATTTGGAAATTTCTGGCGACGATTTGTGAGAAAATGTAAGTAATGTAAGTCGATTTCTTTTCAAAACTAAATCCGGAACATTCTTTATCGATTAAAAAACCTTTAATGTTATGTTTCAGCAAGAAATGTCTAAAAAGGGATTTTCAATAATCCTTTCTAGTAAATTACTTTCTTTTTTTAAAGCCCTGAACGACCTATTGTCGATATTTTTAAAATTTGATTAAAGATGAAAACACGGAACAATTTGATATCGATAATAAAATTATAGTGACGCATTGTCAAAGAATATAAGTGTAATGCTAGTCAATTATGCGATTTCAAACAATCATTTGACATAATTCATTTTTTTATAAAACAATATCCGGAACATTTTTACACTTAATGAAATATAAGTCAGTATAGAGATTTTGATTTAGCATTTATATGCTATTTACATAAAAAACGGAACAACATATTATTGATAATTTGTTTTTGCAACGTTTAAGCATGGAAATTGAATGTAATATAGGTTAGAAGAGCAAACAAACATTCGTTGGCGCTTATTAGTTTTGCACACGAAAAATTCGGAACATTCTATTATAGATACTTAAAACTATTGAGATGTTACGGGAGGAACATTAAAGGGTAAATCAGATTTTCAATAGCTTATAAAGTTATTTTTTTATCTAAACGTCACGGACAGACCCACCAACAGACAAAACGCACAAAATAAGCCTCTTTTATTCTAAACAAAAAATAAATAAAATCCGATTATTTTTAAAATTTTGAGGGAACTGATAGCACCATGTTTTTTAGATACTTGTCATGCATACTGCCCGAATGTCGCTGCATAAATAGTCCATTTTAAAAAATGTGCGTAATATTTACATACAAAGTGCATTCTTAATCTTTATAAACAAACATAATGTTAATTTTAGCAGCTAGTTGACCAGAAAAAACACAATTAACTAATATTTATATTTGTTGTGAACATTTCTTGTACATTCTACAATCATGTCTGACCTACTGAAAATATACAATGAATTGTTTTTCTTTGTTAACATGTGTAACATTGCCTCCCTTACATTTACGTAATTGTTTTAGAATTGGTGTATTCATGTGAAAAAAATCGCTTGCATAATTAATTTTATTAACCAAACGGTTTGCTTTTAGAAAACCAAAGTAGCCGTTGCACCTAAATTTGCAAGCCGCATCGCATGGTGAAATAATTTTTTTATTTCTCTTCTAGTTTTTGAGATCTGAGTGTGACAGACGGGCAGGCGGACATTTTGCACAAACCTTATAGCGGCTTTTTCCCCTTGCGGGGGCCGCTAAAAAAGCATTTATAAAAATTATATTTAAAAAATAGGGGGATCAACCGGAATTTGAACTTTTGGCTAAAGCCTTCTCGGGATTCTCAAGCCAAACCAAACACTATAAGTATCAAACTATATTATTGGAAGATGTAAGAGACATGTTTTTCGAATATGCAAAAAACACGGTATTAGAATGTATTTTCGTTGAATGAAAAAACTATGATTATGTACTTTGGCACGCCGAATTATTTATTATTGTCTAATAATAATAAGTTAGGGAGAGACACAACATGATGACAACTACACTCTTAGGTGGTCCTGTGCAGCAATAGGTTGATGAGCAATGCTAATCTAAAAACAAGTTTTGATATTTTAAACATGGACCCTAAAGAAAACATTTTATTACTGCAGTGTTTTTAGTTGTTTTTCTTTGACATGTGAATATGGATAGGGTTAAAATAAAGTACTACGTCTACCCTACCGTTACAAAAAAATGTGAAACTTTCAAGTGTGAATTCACAAACTATGAACTAAAATAGACACAAACTGTCTATTAAATCTTTGTTTAATTTGTATAAGAATAAGTGCATGTGAAGTGCTTGCCAAATTAATTTCTACAAAGCTAAACTTTTTTAGTAGCTCTCTAGTAAGTAAAACACACAATACACACACACAAACGCACACATACATTTTTCTCTCGAAAAGGTATCGAAATAAAAGTATTGGTAACTGTTGGAATTTATAACAAAATGTTTAGTCAATAGTCAACATCTGTTTTCAACATTTAATTCATAATTTATGTTTATGTTTTAGAACCGTTTCCAGAATATGGTATTGTCATTATAGTCTTGGGCTCCATACTACTCATTGTGCTGATTACTGTATTCTTCATTTACAGGTAATTATAATAGATTGAAAAGACTTAATTTTTATTTTGGAATATGTGAATCTCTATGTTTCTATACACTGTCTATATAAAACAATATTTTGACTGTTGCAGTTCAGTAGATACCACTAGAATAAAGAGAGTAAACTATTAAATATTATTATAAAAACCGAATTAAACTTCATTATTTTCTACATGGTCAGATTTGTATGGTTTTAAATTTCAGGCACATCAAACTTGAAGCAGAACTCGCAGAAATGAATTGGAGAGTTCGGTGGGAGGACATTCTGTTTGGTGCCCCTGAGAAAAATAAAAAACTTGAAAGACAAGGAAGTCGGCTGAGCTTAAGGGTTAGTTTTACATAACAGTTTAGATCATTGACATAGCGACCATAGCTACAAGGGTTTATTGAACGTGGGCCCATGACCAATAGTGACCCACAGAAACCCTTGAAAAAAAAAACGTGTAGAACATATATATCTTGTTCTTAAAAGGAACTTTTGTAATTATATGATAAATAAAACAAGAAAAAAAATATAAGCTTATATTAAGTGTAATTGTATCAATTAGTTTGAATCAGTCATGTTATTGAATTTCTAATAGATCTAGACAAACTATAATGTGCGATTAGAAATATTTTTTTACCAATAGTTTTGGTTTAAAGCAATTTCATGTTTTTACCAATTCTTTGGCAACACCCTGTCCAAATTTAACGATTTCTCAGAGTACAAGTAACTCACTCACATATGAAGTAAATGTTTTACCTAGCAGGTGCTACTTTTGCGGCAGGGTTTAGCATTTCCTCTCACAATGCCCTGCAAGGAAAGCGACATGTACTCAGTGCTTTAAAAGGGTCATTTTCAAAGATTATGCAAATCGAAATCTTCAACAGTTTCGGCCATCGCTACTAAGTTTAAACAAATTTACGATTTCCATTTTCATCAAAACCGTGCAATTGAAAGCCCTAGTAGACACTGAGAGCTGTGAAAGCTATATTTCGACGCATATTGCTAAGAAGCATAAATGGCCGACATGTTCCTCAGGCAACAGAATTTGTATGGCTTCCACCCACCTATCTCATATCATGCAAGAACATATATATGAAATATATGACTCAAAAATTGAAGGTACGAAAGTGTTAAGCTCTTTCTACTAGACAATTTGTGCTCCAACGTTATTCCCGGACTTGACGTAAAATCTATTTATTCCTTTCGATGGTCAGAAACCTACGTTGTTGCTGAGTACTTTCCAGAAAGCTTGGGTAGAAGCTCCTAAAAAATATCGTACACTTTCTAATCCAGATTGAAAGATTTTAGAAGAGATTAGAGGATGATTCTCCCTGGCACAAGTCCTAGTCAAAATAAATTAAAGACAAGAAAAGAATGGTTATAGACTATTGTCAAATCATAACCGGTTCACTCTACTAGACGCCTAACCCAAGCCCAGGATTGATGAACTAGCAGAAAAAATTTCCCAGTATTCTTTGTATAGCACTTTTGATTTGAAAAGTGCTTACCATCGAAGAAGAAGAAAGGCCGTGTACAGCCTTCAAAGCATGGGGGAAACTATCAATTCCGTCGGTTTTCATTTGGCGTTGCGAATTTGGCCTGTTTTGAACGTACGATTGACCAAATCATCGAAGACGATCGACTAACTGATACGTTTGATTATGTGAACAATGTTTCCTAATGCGGTCAGGACTTCGGGTGGAACCGTTAGATTGTCTAAGAGCTGAGCCGAAGGCTCTTCGAGCTCTAAGTTTGAAAAAAGCCTGTTTGAGCATCAAACAGTAAAAAACCTGTGTGAACACACAGTTCTGTCTGGAAGAGACCCAAGTCAATGCCTATGTAAAGCATTGCTATTTCCGATGCATTTGGCCACCGACGCATGGGCTAGACACGGCCGAAGGCCGAGTGCACCGGAGACCTCCGACAACTCCGCGCCGTGCAATGGGTGGGCTCTCGCCTACCCGTGAACACCCTCACGGAAGTTTTGTTTTGCTACCCATTTAGCCTAACCACTTCCTCCAATGGTCGTTTCCACACGAGAGCTTTGATGAGGCAGAGTAGCGTGCTCGCATCGGGTGGTACCAGCTGCTTTGCCTGTCTTTGTCTATATTCCGTATTTCTTCCTTCGTTATTCCTTCCATGTTTATGTCTAGTGTTGGTCTTACATTTACATACATTTGGATTTAGTGGTTTGGGTTTATTGAGCACTTCTTGAAAATTTTTTAACCTGTTCATTTATTGAAGAAAGTTTTTCATGTTTGTCTCGAACTGACACATTGCAATTAGCATTTTTAGTACTGAAAGGTTTGGTGACTTTGTACAGTTGTTTTACCTGCTGCTTCTTCTTAAGCGTATTCTGTGAGATTATTGTAAAATGATCGTTTGTTCTGTTTAAGCTGTGACTTTTTGTGAAATGCTTGGTAGTCTTGTTTCGATTATTGCTTGTGGTTTCTTGTTTTTGCTTGGTCAGCTTGGTGTTTAGCACATTTCCTTTCTTCGATAAATGTACATGCCTCATCACTAATCCAGTTTTTTTTCTTCTTCGAAATTTCGCCATAACTTATCAACGCTTTGTTAAGCCTCATTTAGTTGTAGTAGCACAGCAGTTATGAAGTCTCTCTATGTCAAATCTTTTCCTTTTTTATTTATTTTTCGTTTTATTGCTGGCCCTCTTCATTTTTAGTCTGCCAATTATTAGGTGGGGGTTTGAGCCGAGCCAATATCTGATCTTATCGTACATCCAGTAATGAGCTTCTCCAGTTGCGACGTACGGTAATGTGGTCAATTTGGTTCCCTGTCTTCTGTCTTTTGAAACCCATGTCACTTTGTGGCGATTTTTGTGTGGGGAAAATCTGCCTCCTATCTTCTTTGGCCTCCTTCAGTCGTAGGACGACTATGGTTAATCTCAGAGCACACTTCCTCATGTGGCTGTGGAGCCCTATTTTGGAGAGACACTCTCGTCCACAGATAGCGCAAGTTAGGGTCCCCTTGGCTTTTGCTTCGGTGGTAGAGGATCTGGCCGTTTTCCGGTTTGTGCGTTTTTCTTCCTGGGCTGAGACCCATGTATTTCACTGTCCATAGCTTTCTTTGTCACTGTCTCTCTCCACCTGTTGCGGTCTAGAGCTATGTCTTCCCAATTGTCAGTATTGATGTTCACTGATTTGAGGTCACGTTTTATTACATCTATGTAACGGAGGTGGGGGCGACCAGTTTTTCTTGTGCCAGTCGCGAGTTGACCATAGAGGATGACTTTCGGGATGCGCTTGTCCTCCATCCGGCGAACATGTCCAAGCCAGCGCAAACGGCGTTGTCTGAGGGCTGTAAAGATGCTGGGAATACCTGATCGCGCAAGGATCTCAGTATTGCACACTTTTTCTTTCCATGTGACATTCAAGATCCTACGGAGACATCTCAAATGGAATGAGTTTAGTTTTCTCTCTTGCTTTGCGTAGGTGGTCCATGATTCACTGCCATACAGCAGTGTACTCATAACGCATGCCTTGTAGACTTCCATTTTGGTCACCGTAGTTAGCTTATGGTTTTCCCAAACTCTTAGTCTGAGTCTAGCGAATGTCGAGGCAGCCTTCCCTATGCGTTTTTTCATCTCCTCTTCTAGGGACAGGTCATCTGTAATTGTGGATCCCAGATAGCAGAATTCGTTTACGGCGTCCAGCTTGTTATCGTCAATGAGGATTGAGGGTGGTGCTGTAGTAGGTGGTCCCATAACATTTGTTTTCTTCGTGCTAATAGTCAAGCCATATTCTTTACAGGCCTGAGAGAAGCGGGACATTAGTGACTGAAGTTCCTCTTGTGTGTGTGCCACTACCGCTGCGTCATCCGCGAATAGCATATCTCTTACGAGGGTGGCTCTGATTTTAGTTTTGGCCCTCAGTCTGGCAATATTTAGGAGTTTGCCATCAAATCTGGAATGGAGATAGATGCCTTCAGTGGATTTGTCAAACGCGTTGTGGATTAGCAGTGAAAATAGGATTCCAAAGAGGGTTGGGGCCAGCTCTGGGTTGGCTCTGATTTTAGTTTTGGCCCTCAGTCTGGCAATATTTAGGAGTTTGCCATCAAATCTGGAATGGAGATAGATGCCTTCAGTGGATTTGTCAAACGCGTTGTGGATTAGCAGTGAAAATAGGATTCCAAAGAGGGTTGGGGCCAGGACACATCCTTGTTTAACTCCGCTGTTTATACTGAAACTTTCAGAGCTGGCACCGTTGAATTGCACTGTGCCCATCATATTTTGGTCGAAAGATATGATTACATTTAGTAGCTTGGGTGGGAAGCCTATTAACTGTAAAATTTTAAAGAGGCCATCTATGCTAACTAGATCGAAGGCCTTTGTCAGGTCAATAAACGCAATGTATAAAGGCATCCTTTGTTCTCTGCACTTTTCCTGGAGTTGGCGGATGGAGAAAATCATGTCAATCGTGGATCTCCCTGAGCGGAAGCCGCATTGTGATTCTGGGTAGACCCGATCAGCGAGTTTTTGTAGCCTGGGAAGTATCACTCGAGCAAAGACTTTGCCTACAATACTTAAGAGGGAGATTCCCCTGTAATTGTTGCAGTCGCTTCTGTCACCTTTGTTCTTATACAGTGTAATGATTTTAGCATCCCGCAGGTCTTGTGGCACAGCACCTTCTTGCCAACATTTACAAAGCAGTTCGTGTAGAGGTTTGATTAGAGTAGTTTTGCATTGTTTTAGAAGATCTGGGGGGGGGGGGGTACCATCGCATCCGGGTGCTTTGCGGGCAGCAATGTTGTCTATGGCTTTGTTGAGCTCTGAAAGGGTGGGTGTTTCATCTAGCTCGTTCATTGTGGGTAGTTGTGTGATGGCTTAAAGGGCTGAGTCAGAGACTGAGCTTGTTGTGGCGTAGAGCTCAGAGTAATGTTCCACCCATCTGTGCATTTGTAGGCACTTGTCTGTGATAATTTCCCCAGTGGTTGATTTCAGAGGTGCTGTCTTGTTTTGGGAGGGTCCGAGAGCCTTTTTGATTCCTTCGTACATCCCTCTTATGTTGCCCACTTGGGCTGCGAGCTGAATACTCTCACTGAGCTCTACCCAGTATTCATTGGCACAGATCCTTGCTGTCCTCTGTGCATTGGCTCTAGCTTCTTTCAGGTTTAGCAGGTTGCGTTGGGTAGGCTTTGCCTTGTAAGTAGCGAGTGCATCTCACTTTGCTCTGATGATAGGTGCTAAAATAACTGCTTTAGAGTCGAACCAATCATTTTGTTTTGTAATTTTTCTTCCAAAGATTTCCAGGGAAGTCTTTTGTATGGTGGACTTGAGGTATTCCCATTTTTCAGTTGCTGTATTCTCAGAGATATTTTTGTACTCGCGTTCAAAAGATTCCGCAAACTGTATCTGGAGATCAGGTTGGCACATCTTGCTTACATCCGATTGGGGTCTTCCAATCTGCATGGTATGGTGGATTTTTGGGGGGAGGAGATTGATCTTACAACATACCAAGGAGTGATCTGTGTCGCAGTCTGCACTGTGGTAGGACCTGGTAAGCTTTACAAATTTTAAGCACTTTTGTCTTACCATGATTAGATCTAGTTGGTGCCAGTGTTTGGAGCGAGGGTGCCGCCAAGATACTCTGTGCTGTGGTTTACTTTTGAAATAGTGACGCAGAGGGAGTGTAGTGAGCAAACCTCGAGGAGCCTTTGTCCGTTTTCATTTACTTTTCCGACACCAAAACGCCCAATACAACTGTCCCATGCAGAGTTGTCAGATCCAACGCGTGCATTGAGGTCGCCGAGGATGATAACCTGTTCCGTGGTTGGGATCTCGCTAAGAGCAGACGAAAGGTTGTCATAAAACATATCTTTGGCCTCTGGTGTGGAACTCAGAGTAGGAGCGTAGGCACTTATCAAAGTCACATGTCCAATAGATGTGTTAAGGCGTAGTGATAGGAGTCTTTCTGAACCGTTGCACTTCAGCTCTACTGTGTTCAGCAGTGTGTTCTTAACTGCAAAACCAACGCCATGTTCCCTTACCTTACTTTCGGCTTTGCCTTGCCAGAAGAAGGAGTAGTCTTTTTCTTTGATTGATCCAGAGTCAGCTAAACGAGTTTACTGAAGGGCGGCAATGTCTACTTTGAGCATGGACAGTTCATCGTTTATTATTGCAGATTTTCTGACTTCTTCTATGTCTGGTAGGTTTTCATTAAGTCCAGTTTGTAGAGTACGCACATTCCACGTGCCCAGTTTAAGAGTGGAGCTCCTCTTTTTTTTCTTCATGTCGACTGGTACATTGGCTTTGTGCCTGCTTTTCAGATTTTGTACTATCCTCGTGTACCCAAACGAGGAAGACAGGCATGACGGGACAGCACCTTATTGGCTGGGGGCTGCCCAGCTTGAGGCGGGCGGTAGCTGTCCATTGGAATCCTAGGATCCCTCCCACCGACGAAAGTGGCCCCTGGCGCCCTGCTCTACGTCAATTGAGCATTTGAGCTTATAACCGGTGACTGCCACTTCCCGTGTTTGGCCGACGCCTAAGGCGAAGCTGGAGTGTCCTCTCCAGTTTTTTAGGGTTAGGGCTTTGAATAAGTAAGATGAAAGCCTGGGCATTGTTTATGGTCGGAACGATGTCGCCCACACAGCAGTTCCACCCTCTCCGCGCAGCTGATGTGACCAAAGGAACGGAGTATCCACTACAGTTTGGGATCAGTAGCGCCACAGGATCTGCCAGGCTGTAGAACGGTGTGCCACAGTCTGCCTAAGGGTCACCAGCTCCTGATTTTTCCTCAGGGTTGTCTCCCGAAGCCTTTCCCGTGTTTGGGTATAGCCGCAGGGCAGCGGAGGTTTGGATTCAGAGTTTTCCTTCTCCTAGATGGGTAGCCAACCAAGGCTAACGAGCCCCCCTTCTGCCCGAAGCTTACTGGTTTAGGCGCCAGTTGCTCGCCTTTGCCCCTTCTCCTGTCTGTGGTAACGGTTCCGCCAGGCTCAGTAGCTGAGCCACACGTGAAGGCCAGGAGTTGGACTGGTTGTCAGAGGCTATTTGAGACGCATGCCATTGGAAGCACTTTGTAGGTAATGATGGGCTTAAGACCATTACCACTTCCGGCGTTAACAACCTTGCGGAACCAAGCCTCCTATCACCAGTTCATTAAATGTGAGTCCATAGGTGCCCATACTTTTCTGTCGCTCTCTAGTCACTTCCTACTTTGACATTCAAGTCTTACATGATGATCAAGACATCTCTTATGGGTATTTTGTCAACTATACTTAGCGATTGGTCATAAAATATATTTTTGTCATTATCATTTAAAAGGTTGGTTGAAGCATGAAGCATGATGTTTAATAACAAGAATAAAACTTTTTAATAATGTTTTCACCTGCCAAGTAGTACTAAGTGACAAACTGTCAGTGCAATTTCTTTTCACAACAGGAGTCAAAAAAGGGATGTCTTCTTTCACCACTCCTGTTCCTTCTAGTATTGGATTGGGTTATAAAAGAAGCTTACTCTAATTCGGAGCAAGAAATCCGATGGACTTTCACACAAAAGCTGGAAGATCTGGAGTTTCCAGATGACATAGCCTTATTATCAAACAGACTACCGGATATGCAAGAAAAGGTTACAGCTTTAAGTGAATTATGAAAAAGAGTATGCCTTAAAATAAATCACCAAAAAATAAAATACTAAAAGCAAACAACAAACAAAATGGAGACATACAACTGTTTTTCAGACCATTGACCAAGTAGATAGTTTTATATACCTTGGGAGTGTAGTCAGTGTCTCAGTTGGAACAGATAAAGACATTAAAAGTTGTATAAATCTAGTTCGTCAGACATTTAAATTAGAATTTTTAACTCTAATATCTGTATGGTTCTGAAACATTGAGAACAAAAGAAGCAACAACAATTACACACAAAAAAATACAGACCTCATCAACAGATGTCTAAGGAATATCTTGAAAATACGCTTTTATGACAAAATAGAAAACACTAAACTGTGGAGATTGGTGGACAGAGAAATATAGAGTTGCAGATATTAGAGAGAAAGTGGCATGGATTGATCTCACCCTTAGAAAAGATACCAACAACAGAGCTAGACAGACCTTAGAGTAGAACCCCCAGGGCACAAGACGCAGAGGAAGACCAGAAAGAACGTGGCATCGAAGTGTACTAGATGAATCCATGAGCAGAAGAGCTGTAAAGCCATGAAAAAACTATCAAGAGACCGTGAAGAGTGGCGTGTTTTTACTGAGGAACGCAAAGGAAAGAGGGTAATGATGAAAGTGAAACTGTTAAGATAAGAGATTTCCAAAGGATAACTTAAGCCGGATCCTGATAGATTCCGCACTTTAAATGAATTACTCATATCTGTTGTCACGATCATCAATGGTGCTAGATGTCACGTTGAAGATTATCTTGATCTATATTGCACAATCAATGATCGTGGTTGCCGAGGATTTAGAAATCGTCAGTTGATAAGATGATCATTTAGAAGTTGCTAGTTGATAAGAGGATCATCTAAAAGTTGCTAGTCTATAAGACGATCTAAGTTCAATGAAGAAACTTCTCTTCGACAAATACAAATACTTTAATTCAGAACTTCAAAAAAAGCTATTCACAATAGTTACAATGATATACTGTGATTGAATAAAACATAAAAATGTATATTTCTACTTGAATAAATGATCTACACAATAATATGAGTTCCAACACGAGACTTTAGTACATCTTCTCTCTAACACGTTCCGCTCGACACTGGAGGCAATCTAGAATCTTTCCCGGGCTCTAGAGCGTTACCACGTGACTAACATCTCTCCGTCGCATGGCCAACCAATAAAATACAACTTAACATACAATAGTTAACATTTCTGACCAATTACAATTATTCTTATAAAAGGTTTCTGTCTACTTGGATATCCCCGAGGTAGCTGAAATTCTGCCGACAACCTTGGGCTAAATATAGACAAAGCGTACGTGACATCTGTATACGTGCGTGAACAGAAACTAAGGGTGGGTCATCTGGCGGAGTACTCACGGTGGATACGTAACTTCTCAACAATTCCTTGTCTCTGAATAAGTCAAAATAAGATAGCTTGAAAAATCCGCTGTCTATACTATTGACTTAAATCGTCTTGTCTTTCAACTCAAATACAAAATAAAAATTTAGGTTAATCTTATGTAGATCTAGAATGGGTCTAAAAGCTGCCCTTGAAAGTCTTGATTGTGAGACTGGTATAGCTGATATTTTAATTTATGGTTCTGGAGGCACATGGGAAACAGTTTTCATTGACTATGAAAAGAACATTACTGGATTATTTGAGAGATGTCGTTCTATATGGGAACTAAACTGAACAAAGAAAACGCTGACATCAAAATGAAAGAAAATATATTATAGTGACATCTAATTACAAATTTCTACCCGAATACCTGACGTCAATGAACCAATGCGGCAGCTACTTCATACAGATATTCATTGGTCATGGTCTAAAACATATGGCAATGCATTCTGTACATAAAATCTATGGTGACTCAATCTCCTGTGCTAGAATTCTACAATCCACTAAAAGAATTGACATTACTATGTGATTCCAGTCAAAATGTTCTGAGACTAGATACGCACAGTCGAGAAAGAAATGCTAGCAATATTATTTGCCTTGGATAAGTTCCACTAATGTACATTTGGTTGAAATACAATTATTGAGAGTAGTCACAAACCCCTTAACGCAATAATGGCTAAACCCCTCTCAGTTGAAGACTGCAGGAAATGATGTTGCGTATACAAGACTTTAAGAATGGTTTATAAAAGGGAAAAGAAACTTATATGGCCAGTTTCCTATCAATTGGTGAAGATAAACTACGTAGTCTAAAAGATAAACTGGCAAAAGACGCTACAAAACTTCCAATTAATTTTAGTCAAGGTTGGCCTGAAGGTAAGCATCTACTACCTTATTATTATTTCAGAGACGAAATGTCAGGATGGACATTGAGAAATTACTAGTGCCAAAGTAGATACGATTATATATGACAAGAGAAGTTCACTCTGCATATTCAGGCATTGAAGAATGTCTGAGAAGAGATCGTGAGTCATTTCTGGCCAGGAATGGCTGGTGACATAAAGCATCATATTTCAACGCGAAATATGTCAAACTTTTCAACCCGATCAACAGTGTTACGACTTTTCCGCGGTGTCGAATATAAGCGATGAACAGGAGGTAATACTCAACAGTAATTCAGTAACACCGTCGAAAGGCCAAAACAATCAATATCGACGTTAGTGTTGAAACAACAAACACTTTTAATACTCAAGAAGGGAACCGTCAAAAGTATTCTATGGCCGTAAAATACTTCTTATTCCTACAATAATGAAAAGCGTCTTGTTTTTAGCGTCTCTTAGAGTGTTCTTACTTTTTAAAGCTATATTACGTCATCGTCACTAAGTAAAAACTTCCCCATATTCCCTAATCGTGTCATAACAACAGAAAGAGACTTTACTGAAACATGAAGTTCCCACACAACCCTGGGAAAAGGTTGGTGTTGATCTATTAACACTGGACGGTACTGTGTGTGTACTTCTACAGTAACTACTGCGAAATTGATCGCCTAAAAAATACAATGGCAGAAACTGTCATAACTATCATAAGCTATTTATCTACAGTGGTCAGTGACAATGGATCTCAATTGTCATCGGACAGCTTCGCAAAATTTGCCAAGGATAGAAAATCAACCACTTAACAAGCAGTCCACATTACCCCTTATAAAATAGCAAAGCAGAATCAGTGGTGAAGACTTTCAAACATTATCTCTTAAAAATAAAGATAATCAATTCATGGAATTGCTTAGTTATTAATGCACCCCCTAATATAACTGGTACTAGTCCATAACAGTCAATTCTTCAGTAGGAGAAACAGAACACTGCTACCTTTAGCAAAAAGCCTGTTGAAATCTCAAGTTCTTGAAGTCACTGAAAGAAAACCAGAGATCAGCAATATGCTATAGCTCCCCTTGCTAAGGGTGAATAGGTGAGGGTGAATAGGTGAGTAAGGTTAAGGCCGCTCGGCCATGAGCGTTTGCAAAAGGAAGTCATATGTCGTCAGTTACAAAGAACAAGTTGAACCAGGTGGAGGCGTTTATCGCCGAAATCGAATTAATTTAAGAAGAATCTCTCTGCCTGCTAATACGAGTGCTGCGACGCCAAATAGTGCGATCGACCCTGATAATCCCACACCTTTGGACCCCCCCCCTCCCCAGTACAGATGAAAGAAGTACCCAGACACCTGAGATCCATAAGCAAGATGAGTCGCATGAGTCGACAACATACAAAACTTGGCCAGGTCGAGAGAACTAGTGACCTCAAACACCGGAAGATGATACATGCTCTCCCTGGCTTTATTCTCATATACCTGATAATTTTTTACGCTGACTTGAGATCTATAGTGGACGATCCTAGCAATGGTATTGAGATGCTACAGAAATATCTTAGGTATCACTTACAAAGACCGCATCACAAAAGAAGAGATTAGAAACATGATTAATACACCGATTTGATCCCACGAAGACCTGCTAAATACTGACAAAAAACGAAAGCTTATGCTCTGTGGCCATATCACAAAGGTCCTCGGGGCTCGCAAAGACCTTCCTTTAGGTAAAACTTCCAGGAAAAAGAAGAAGAAGCAAGCAGAGAAAGTGACAACATAAAAGAATGGACCAGGCCTGTCATTGAAGAAATTCTTTCCAATGTAAAAGATAGATAGGAATGGAGAACAATGGTACACAGTTCTTTTTGGTACCCCAAGGGCTCAACAGACTAAGAGATATGTGAAGGTGGTGTTGTCTTTGTACAGAAAAAGGTTTTGATAATAAACATTTACATCTGCACTAATAATATTGCACACACGATTAATTTATCTTATACATCGTAGGTGGAAGGAGTTTATTTTTTGAATGTGGCGGGATTATAAGGTCCAGGATTTTGAAGCAGAGAAACCATCGCATCGTATCCGGCAGGAGTATCCACCTTCTACACAGACGGATCTGTGCAGACGCTCGAGGGCGCAATGATAACTGGGTATGGAGCGGTGGGCATTGTGAAGGAACATCTTCTGGATGGTCACATGACTATATCGACGTGACTGGCCAGAGTGCTGTACAACACAGATCTTTTCCGAAACGTAGCCATGTTGTCACGGTACGGCTTGTCTAGCGCTGGTCTATCCGCATCACCAATAGATTTTATAGCACATATTGCATATGTACGAATACAGAGCTTTCAAAGAAATTAATATGAAACCTTAAGTTGGTTCTGTTGCCATTGTTCCAATATACATTCTTCTTATTCACAGAAAGGTTCATTGCCAAGCGATTGTTCTGGTGACACTATCGCGGTTCACTTAAATGATGCCGGTAACAGACAACTGTTTACAAGGACAGGTTATTATAAGGTAAGTATGTAACTTAAAAACATTTTCACTCACAGTGACAAACTCTTTTAAGCTGTCGTTTTGGTTTTCTTGGCTGATTTAGGCAACCCATTCCATGTTCAAATACCACTAGGAAAAAATGGGCACTTGTACAAATTTTTACTAGCATATGAGATAAGGAATATGCCTTTACCATTAGGTCTTACTGAGCATTTTAAAAAAATTGTGTTTGTAAATTATAGTTCAGTGTTTTAAGTATTACTGCTTCGTTCCTATTTTGTCTACTGATCCGTCTCTAAATTTATTGCTTATACTAGTGGTTTTACTTTGATCAAATTCGTTTGTTTTAAATCTCACTACTACCCGTTTCTTTGTTTTCTTGAATGAGGACTCCCAAGCAGAGGACGCATATTGGTCTAACCAATGTTAAATAGCATTTTAATTTTATTTGCTTGTTTGATTTGTAAACATTTCTTTTAATAAATCCTAGATCTAAATATAATTTGACCTTAGTCCAGAAGTGAAGAGAACATTACTAGCACCCTGTGCACCGAAGCTTGTTTGCGCCCCTCATTTGCCCCCTCCCCCGCCCTTCCCTTCTTCTTCCTGTTTTCCAGACACAGCGCAATATTTAGGATGTACTCAATGATAAGAATAAATACAATCAAGATTGCAAAGAGAGTTTGTTATCACATAGACGTAAAAGCAGCCCCCCAATCACCCACCATTGGTAAGAAATATTCAAGCCAAGTTATTTTTTCTTTGAAAAAAAAAGTAATATTGAAACATAATAACAGCAGACATAGGCCTAGGTCGGGGTCGGCAACCTGCGGATCGCGAGTCACATGCGGCTCTTTGAATGTGAAGCAGCTGCTCTTTAGTTCCATACGCAAATATAATTTATTTTATGGAAACATTTTTTTAAAAATAGTTCTGAATCTTTTAACAAAGATTAAGCGCCGATTCGATCTCTCAGCCAGTTGTACTCGCTTTTCACAACACGCCTCCCCATTGCACGCGTCGTCACTGTTGTTAGTCCGTCGTCAACTCTCGAATGACTCCGCCGTCAGATGGTTTCAATTCGTTTTGACGCAAGACGAATTGGCATCTTAACCACTTGCTTTGGCTGTGACGTATAGTTTGTTGTTTCAAGTAAATGAGTTAGAAGTGAATGATCTCCTCAAAGGTAGAAACAATCTACAAGTAATGCTTTTCTGGCAAACTTTGCGTACCACTAGAAATTGCACAAAAACGCATACCATCTACAGATGAGTATGTCAAAGACTGCTTCCTACGTGCATCTGAAGAAATGTTTCGTGATTTCAAAAACAAGAGAAATCTTGAAAAAAAAATCAAATATTTGCCACTATCCGCTGAAGGTGGAAGGTATTCAACTTTCTTCTGCCTTATCACTTGCTATAGATTATTCTTGCGACATTAAGACATTTTGTCAGATATATGTCTTCCCAAAGTCAAAAAGAAGAACTTCTAGAATAGCTACAGCTCTCATGACAAACTAGAGGGGACGATAGAGCGGATGCTAAGCGAAAATACCTTAGAGACAATAAGATCGATTTAGATAAAATCATTTGAATAGCAACTGATAGAGCCAGAATTATGACAGGAAAAAAGGGCCAACAACGATTTGTCGGAGCAAAATAAACCAAGAAATTCGTACGTTTCACTGAATAATGCACCAAGAAAAGCTGTGAGTCCAAACGATTCCGACCGAAATAGGTGAGGTCATGAATTTGGTAATAAAGATTGTTAACAGCATCTTGTGAAAAGCACTCTACCACTTAAACGAAATGGAGACTCAGTATTTCGACCTCTTCTTCCCAAAAAAGTGCTACGACTTTCCAAAGGTTAGGTGATGAAACGTTTAGCTTTATGCTTGAATGAAATAAATACATTTATTTCTATATGAAAAAGACATTTATCACAACGAATTTGAGAACGACATATAGTTGCAGAAATTTTACTTTATGATTAATTTAACAGAGAATTAAATGAGCTGAATCTAAAACTGCAAGGAAAAGGAAACCCAGTCTATGGTTTGTTTTGAAGAAAAATTATTTTTGTCGAAGATAATCAGAGCGGTCAATTATTTCATTTTGAATGTTTAAAGCAGTATCGCGATAAAATCAGTGCAACTTTAGACACACATTACTTCAGCACAGTTATACAAAAAATTAAAGATGAATTTCTTGACAGATTTGAGCAGCTCAAAACCAACAAAACTATTCTAGCATTCCTAGTACACCATCTCAACACAAATAGTAACGAAATCCACATTGATCTATTTGGAATTGATACTGGATCTCTAGAAATGCAATAGATCGATTTAAAAAGTAAAACTTTATCGGGTGGAAAATTGACAGAGTTGAAAAGCAAGTTGGAAGTGTTGGAGATCCAGAAATTTATGTAACGCAACAAAAGTGGACAGCTTTAAAAGGAATGCCGCGAGTTGATTCGGCGCATGGAGTAATCTTCCAGATTGCTACAGTGAGGTGAAGAATTTGGCATTTGGAGTGATGACTATCTATGAATCGACATATTCGTGCAAGCCTTTGTTCTCTTGCATGAATATAATTAAAAGTAAAGTAAGAAGTCCACTAACAATTGAAAATATGGGCCGTGTTTGAAACTAAAAGCAACAAGTTATGAGCCAAAATGTATCCAAACTTTCTAAAACCATGCAAAGCCAATGCTCACATTGAATTTGTTTGCTCACTTGTTTGTTATTGAAGTACATGTTAGTGTTGTAAGTAAATGTCTAACTTCTTTAGTTGTTACCGAATTAAAAAATAATTATCTAATAATGCCATATATATATATTATCTAATTTGTTGTGAAAAACACTACTTATATGAATTTTTTTTTCATTTTAAAAAATTCATTGTGTGAGAACTATTTATAGCTGGCAAGAAAAAACTTTGTGGCTCTTTAAAAACTTCGAAATTTGTAAATTGTCATTTTTGGCTCTTCCGACTCAAGAGGTTGACGACCCCTGGCCTAAATCGTTAATAAGGCAAATGAGATTCTAATAAATGCACTATACTCGTTACGAGCAATTTTACATCCTATACTAACTTTTTTTTAGCATCCATTTGATCGACCCTTACCATACACTTTTCAGCTATTGAAATTCTAGATATAGCATCTTTAGTTTTACTTTCTTCTTTTTAGCGGCCCCGTAGGGACAAAAGGCGCTATTAGGTTTGTGCAAAATGTCCGTCTGTCCGTGCGTCACACTCAGATCTCAAAAACTAGAAGAGATATCAAAAATATTATTTCACCATGCGATGCGGCTTGAAAAGTTTAGGTGCAACGGCTACTTTTGGTTTTCTAAAAGCAAACCGTTTAATTTATATAATTAATTATGCAAGCGATTTTTTTTTATAAAAACACACCAATTCTAAAACAATTGAAGTACATGTTAGTGTAGTAAGTAAATGTCTAACTTCTAGTGTCATAGAGACAATGTTACAATATGTAACAAAGAGAGACGATTTTCTTTGTGTATTTTCAGTATCACTAACTCAAATATATTTATAAAATGTAGAAGAAATGTTTACAACAAATATTAATATTAGAGGTGTTTTTTTTCTATTCAACTAGCTGCTAAAATTAAAAGAAAATATTTATGTTTGTTTATAAAGGCTAAGAATGCATTTTGTATGTAAATATCACGCACTTTTTTTAATGGACTTTTTATACAGAGACTTTCGCTCAGTAGCGTAACGCCGCGGCGTACGGCAGTGCCAAACTAATTCCTTAAATTTTTTTTAATAATCAGATTTTATTTATTTTTTGTTTAGTGCCCCCATCAGGATAAAAGCCGCTTATTTTTGCGCGTTTTGTTTGTTGTTCGGTCTGTCCGTCACGTTTATATAAAAAACAATAACAACACTAAACACTATTTAAAATCTGATTTAACCATTCAATGTTCCTTCCAAAACATTGCAATACTTCTAAGTAACTATAATAGATTGTTCCGGATGTTTTTGTAAAAAAAAATCAATCCCAACAAATGTTTGTTTGCTCTTCTAACTTATATTACATTTACTTTTCTTCCTATGAACTATGAAGAACTATGAAGTTGTTCCGGAAGTTGTTTTATTAAAAAATATTATGTCAAATGATTATTTGAAATAGCATCATTGCCTTACATTACCCTTATATATTCTTAGGCAATAAGTCTCTATAGTTTAATTATCGATATCCAATTGTTTTTATTTTCAACTTAAAACAAATTTATGTCAAATGACTTTTTTTTTAAATATCGACAATAGGTTGTACAGAATTTTAAAATAAGAAAGTAATTTACTAGATACGATTATTTAAAAAGACATTTTTGACTTACTTTACATGGAATTTTCTTGCCTGAACATAACAGAAATTTTTCATTTATCTGTAAAAAATGTCCAGGATTTGGTTTTGAAAAAAGAAATCAACCTACATTGCCAAAATTTTCTTACAAATCGTCGTCAAAATTGTTCCGAATTTTATATGAAAAATCTACTAACACAAATAACTGTTTGAAATCCCTCTTCTAATAAATAAGACAAATAATCTTCTCATTAACGAATGTCGGTTGTTCCGGATTTTTATGAAAAAAATTCTAACTCTTTTTATGTAAAATCGATCTTCTGTCGTACATTACATTTAATTTTGTAGCTAAACATTTTAAAATCTAATTATCGTTAATATCGATTTTACCGATTTTTAAGGAAAAAATTTCCTAACACCAAAGTATGGTATACAAATTTCTCCTCAAGGCTATGGTACATCTAATTTTCATACGAAACCATTCAAAAAATTTAATTAACGATATTAGATTTATCTAGAATTCTCTTTTTTTCATTTTCTGGGTGGAAAGACATGCTCCAATTTGATTAATATTTCTGTAATTCATCTAATTCTCTTTGTAAAATTTCTGTATCTTGTTTTGTTTTTATTGTTCTATATATTATGCAATCGTCTGCAAATAACCTAACGTTTTTTGCTGAACTAATGCAATTTGGTAAATCATTTATGTAAATTAAAAACAGTAGTGGACCTAAGACTGTTCCTTGAGGTACACCTGAATTTACTTTTATTTGTGTTGATTTAGAGTCATTTATTATTACAGTTTGTTCTCTCCGTATCAGAAAATCTTTAATCCACTGATGCTATGGACCATCAATGCCAAAATATTTTAATTTTTTAAGCAAACTATGGTGTTGAACTTTGTCAAAAGCCTTGGAAAAATCTAGTAAGATAGAATTTTTTTGCTCACTATTATCTAAACCTTTTAAAAAATCATCAATTAGTCCTATTAGTTGTGTTTCACATGATCTATATTTCCTAAAGCCATGTTGGTATGGAGTAAGGACATTATGTTTTTCTAAGTGGTTTACGGTTTTGCTACATTTTATGTGTTCTAGGATTTTACATGTGATGCTGGTAAGTGATACTGGTCTGTAGTTTCCTGGGTCAGATTTTTTTCCTTTTTTAAATAGGGGTGTGACATTAGCTTTTTTCCAGTCCCTTGGTACTCTGCCCTGGTTTAGAGATGCCTGAAAAAGTATTTTGAACACTGGTGCTAGCTCATTGCTTAGTTCTTTGAGTAATCTAGCTGGAATACCATCAGGTCTAGATGCTTTATTAGGTTGGATGTTGGCTAATAGTTTTTGGATTCCTTTTTCTTGTACTTCTATATCTCCTATGTTGTTCTGCTTGGTTCAAATTAAGTAATTTGATTTGTCTCCTGGGGCTGAGAAGATATTCAGTTTATTTTTCTGCCAAGAGTAGGTTGACCATGTTTCACTACATTATAGCAGAGTGCTAATCACACAGGTCCGATAGGCTAGGGCTTTGGTATTGGTAGTCAGCAAGGCATTGTCCCACATTCTTTTCTGAAGCCGTAAGGAGGTGGTGACCATTGCTTTGGTTATCCTGCTCTAATGTCTTTATCCAGTAGCACATCATTGGAGATGATGAAGCTAAGATAACAAACAATTTCCAGTGGTTGGCCATTAATGGTCAAGTGATCTGCAATGTTAGTGTTCTGAACTAGTATTTTGGTCTTGCTTTGATTAATACTTAATCCAAACGTCTGGCATGCAACATACAGTTTGTCAACCAGGGTCAGAAGCTGAGTAGCACATTCAGCAACATTAGCTGCATCTTTAGGAGTTCCCTGATTAGTACCTTTCTTACTATGATTTCTCCCTCAATCTCGATACATTGAAGAGTTTTCTATAGGATCTTGTATTTAGAAATACACCTTCTTTGATGTCGATGTAAGCATAATGCTGTAGGCAGGAAAATTATATGCCAAACTGAGTAGGTGCAAGTACACATTCCTGCTTGATACAGTTGCTGACCTTAAAACGTGCTGATTTAATGTCACTATACATTTCTTTCCTCATGACAACACTCAATGAACTTTTAGTAGTTTGGGAGGGCATCCTATTTTTCTTAAGAATTTGAAAATGTACAATAGGTAATACTTACTAATAGGATTTTTTTTTATTCCTATACAGGGAGCTATTATTGCTATTAAACCTATCCCAAGATCTAACATTACAATAAATAAGCCTTTGTTACTGGAGATTAAGAGAGTAAGTATTCCTACAGATAATAGTCCATATATTTATTTTCAACGATCAGAAAAAAGTTGTTTAACGTATGCTGTTTTATAATAAATAAATTACATAAGGTATCTGTGTACCAACATACAAAATAAAAATATCTGCACGCATTTTGGACGCCTCCAACAGATAGAATAGTAAATGGGTCTCTCACATAACTAAAATCATTATTTATAAAGCGGTGGTTCTCACCACACTTTTGTATGGCTCTGAGGCCTGGGTAAATCTAAGGCTCCTCGAACGCTTCCATCAAAGGTGCCTTCGCTTCATAATGGGCATACATTGGCAAGTATACAACACAAATAACCACATGGAGAGCGACTGTGTGCCAAAGCGGCGCCTTCGACACGGATCACTGAGGTCAAGGCCAAAGGCGATCTTCTTTGGCGAGCTTAAAGTAGGACGGTGTAACAGAGGTGCCCCCCGCCCTTAAGCGCTATAAAGATCAACCCAGGCGCCTTTTCGCCCTCACTGGCATAGAGGAAAGTAGTTGTCAACAGATGGCCTTTGAAATAGACAGTTGGAGAGCTCTCACAAAAGCCGCGGGACGCACATATGAGACCAACGTAAAACCTTTGTTGAAGACAGGAGAAAAAGAAAACTTAAAAGTCTGAGGAAACCAAGGAGGATGTGCTCTACAGTGAGGTTACAGTTGCAGCCAATACACACTTGAGGCTCCTCTCTTCTTAATATAAATAAAATGTAATTTTGGCTTATGATTAAAGAGGCAGAAAAAAGTAAGTTCAAGAGCTTGGAGTTGGAGGAGCGTTGCAATGCAATGAAGAGTAAAATAAGTGGTCCGGTAAACCAACAACAACATAAAAACAATTCAAACTGTCGCAAAGAATTGGAATCGTCTTGTTTATTTACATAGGCTTTGTCTTTACAAAAAAAAATATATTTTTAAGACCAAAAGTAACATTCGCACCTAGTTTTAGCAGCCTCATTATACGATTTTTATTTTTGCGCTTTTTTTCTGAGATGGAAGCAAACAGACTACGTATAAGCAAATTGTGTCTTTTATGGCCCCTATAAATCATTTTGGTCGTTTTTTCTATTCATATTCCTGATATTCATATTCAAAATTTTAAACGTATATTATACTTTGATTTAGATGAAAGATCTCCAAAACGACCATATAGTCAGGTTCATCGGAGCTTGTATTGATTTCCCAAATTCATGTATACTTACTGAATATTGTCCAAAAGGAAGTCTTCAGGTAATCTTTATAATATATTGTTACGATTCTCTCTCCTTTTCTGGCCTTCTGTAAACACTGCTAAACACAACACCATACATCAACACATCAAGAACTTGACAACAAGGCTCCAAATAATCTGGTACTTTAATAATGAGTGAATAAGTAGATAACAGCCAATACTAGACAATTGGCGTCAAACACATCAACAACTTAAACTCTGTACATCACCAACTTAAAGAACTCTACTGTCTCTCTTTCTGGACTTGTACATCAACACATCAGGACTCAACCAGGACCGATTTCATGGCGACTAACTGTGCTGGTCTCGACGCTCTCCGGTCTTGAACTCCCCCTTTTCTATCCACTGTGTCACTCGTACACGCAGGCTTTCGATCACATGACCATAACATTGGTCATATTTGCGTGTAATCATGTAATCGTAGTACTGTCCCTTGTCCATTGCCCCCGCTGACCTGAGTGATTCTCGTGTGTGTCAACTGAGCCTATAGTTAACCCTTTTGCGCCGCCAATAGGGTCATAACAATATAATAATGTACATTATAACAACATTAATTTATTTTCTAATGTTCTTTTTATTATGAATATTTTTTAAGTAGTAGTTTGATTACTAGGCAATAACAGAAAAAAAGCGAATTAAAAATACTCAAAAACCATTTCAGGACGTGCTAGAAAATGAACAGATCAAATTGGACTGGATGTTTAGATATTCTATAATGCAAGACATTGTTCGGGTAACACTTTTATCTGATGAGATTCTTAATATAATTCATATTGTTATATATTTTATAATGGTTTAAAATATTCATTTAAACGTGTTCTATTTTTTTAACTCTATTTTTAACTTCATTGGCATAGCGCCAAATCAAGGGTTATATATTGTGTACACTTTTTACCGTTTGGTCAAGTATGATGGGAAAAAGTGGTTGTTGATTACTTTGATAACATATTATCTCTCTTAACACATATTAAGGCGAATTTTGGTTAATTTGCCTAGGTTTTGAACAAAACATCTTTTTTTATAAACAAAAATATTTTTAAATAAAACAAAGAAAAAACTAAAATAACTTTGATGTATTTTTCCCTTTTAAAATGATTTTATTTACAAATAAATAAAATTGATGATAATGTTTCTAGGGTATGGCATATCTTCAAGGTACTGAAGTCAGAAGCCACGGCTATTTAAAAAGCACTAATTGTGTAGTAGACAGCAGATTTGTAGTAAAAATAACAGATTTTGGACTACACCATTTACGAGGTGCCATTAGAAATAATGAGGAAGATGAGCACAGCTATAGCTACTTTCACAGTAAGTTGATATTTAAAAAAACAATAAGCTATTAGAATTAAATCGAATTTCTATTATTTTATAAAGTTTTCACATACAAACTCTTTTCTTATTCGAACATTTGATTTAAGGCTTGACTTTTAACATTAACATTTCTAATTGAGTGCAGTGACAAAAAAAAAATTATTATCTTTGAGTAATCTAGCCGGAATACCATCAGGTTCAAATGCTTTATTCGTTTTAATGTTTGCTTATAGTTTTGGGTCCCCCTCTCTTGTACTTCTATATCTCCTATGTTCTCTACTTGGCTTTGTCTCCTGAGATTGAGAATACTGGTGCAAAATATTTATTAAGAATGTTAGCTTTAATTTCATTATCGTTATGTGTTGGGGGTTCTCCTGTTGTTTCCATTTTCGTTGATTTAATATAGGACCAGAAATTCGTATTGTTATTGCTATTGAAATTTTTCTTAAGTTTTAAATTTCAGGGTGTAGCCCAGTTTCTGTTCCTGCAATTAAGTCGGACTTCTCTGTTTCTAATAAGATTTTTAAGTCTCATGATTTGTTCTTAATACTTTGAAAGTTTATTACTAGGGTTTTGAGGTACTTTGGTATTACTGCTTTAGTAGGCTTATTTGATGAAGGGAAGGCTGCCTTGACCTTCGCTAGACTCAGGTCAAGAATTTGGGAAAACCAGACGCTCACTACAGTGACCAAAATGGAAGTCTACAATGCATGCTTTATGAGTACTCTACTGTATGGCAGTGAATCATGGACCACATACGCAAAGCAAGAGAGAAAACTAAACTTATTCCATTTGCGATGTCTCCGAAGGATCTTGAAAATCACATGGAAAGAAAGAGTGTGCAATACTGAGATCCTTTCGCGAGCAGGTATTCCCAGCATTTTTAGAGTCCTCAGACAACGCCTCTTGCGCTGGCTTGTTCGCCGGATGAAGGACAATCGCATCCCGAAAGTCATTCTCTACGGACAACTCGCGACTGGCTCAAGAAAAACGCCCCCACCTTCGTTACATAGATGTAATAAAACGGGACCTCAAATCAGTGACCATAGCTCTAGACCGCAACAGATGGAGAATGATAGTGACCAAGAAAGCTATGGACAGCAAAAAAACATGGCCTCAGCTCTGGAAGAAAAACGTACAATACGAAAAATGGCCAGCTCCTCTACCACCTTAACCTGCGATATTTGTGGACGGGAGTGTCTCTCCATAATAGGGCTTCACAGCCACATGAAAAAAAGTGTGAGATGAACCATAGTCGTTCTACGACTGAAGGAGGCCGATATATGTATTAGTATTAATAGATTTAACTGGAGTGGATATGGCTAGCGGTTGGTGGACTATATTTGAGATGGTGTTAAAGATGTTGTATTGGTTCGAAGTGTCTGCATCAAAGGAATCAAACAGTCCTGATGTAAATTAGTGTAACTCACACCCAGTTGCGGCCCTATGAGGTAGCAAGTGGGGCAACCGCACCAGGTCCCGCGTCTGAGGGGGGCCCCGCGATTGTAAATTTCCTGCTGCAAAGTATTTATTTAGCATGTTAGCTTTACTTTTGTTTCAGTATCATTATGTTTTAAGTTATCTTCTCTTTTTAATTTTGCCACTCCTGTTGTTTCCATTTTCTTAGACTTAATGTATGACCATAGGTTTTTAACATTATATAAATTGAAAGAGGGTGGTTGGTTGGACGTGGGAGGTGCGATAGATGCAACCGTCCGCCCTCCCCCTGTCAGGCCAATACTTTTCCTTTTGTATTTTAGTGAAGAAACTACATTTTTTAGCCAAAACATCAGTCACGAATACAAGTTGTATATGCTATATATTAAATTCTTATATCGAGTCGCCCCCTCATATTCTCAAATGCCAAATGCAATCATTAGCAATAATCATAAAAGGAGAGAGGATTCTAATATGATTAATCGTTGTCACTCTACCGCCGCTCCCATTTTCTGACGAAAACATCACTGTTAAAACATAATAGTCAAATATGGCGAGATATAATAATTATTTAAAGAAAGACTTTTTTGGGGGGAAAAATGAGAAACTTTTAAATATACGAGTAACAATTGAAATGAGGTTTAAACCCAAATATCTTTTTCCTAGTCATCTTTTTCTAACATTTACTTAATCTGAGATTTTTTTTTTTGAATAAATATTGTTAGTCTGTCTCTCTCTCCTAATCAGGCCTTCTGTAACAACTGCTCATCACTCGATACATGAACTTGACGACAAGAGTTTCAAATAATCTAGTACTTTAATAAGTAAATTAAAAAAGCCAATACGACACTATTGGCAACACAATAACTGACTACAAATGTTACACTGTACATTAACGTACTGCAGTACTAAACTCTAGTGTCCTTATCTCTTCCTGGACTCGTACGTTTTATTCGAGGACTGCACCAGGACCAACTCCTTGGCCCACTCACAATCCCGGTCTCCTCTCTGTCCTGACCTGAACTGCCTTACACAGTCTTGTCTCTCGTCCACGAAGGCTTCTGATCACATGACCATAGCACGGGTCATATTTATGTGCAAAGTTCATACCAGTGTCCATCGACACTGCACGGTAAACTGTATTACTGGCCTGTTTCACACGTGTCAGCTGATCGTAGAGTTAACCCTATCGCGCCACCAATAGGGTTACAACAATACCATTCTTTAGGAACATAACTCACAATTTATATTTTACTTTAATGCTAACAACAGACAAAATTTAGTGTAGAAATTTATTGGTCTACTTATTTTCTCCTCCCGAACTTTTTTTTTTTTTGCTCAGAGCTTTGAATGATAGTTTTGTAATAAAACGAAGTTAAAAACAGGTGTATTGAACAAAATAATTTTTTTTTATAAATTTACGTCTTTTTCAAATATCTTTTTTTTTCGAAGAATTATTTTTTTCGGCCTATAAATTCATATTAGAATATTTTTTGAAGTAAAAACATGATTCAAAGGGTCCTTAAAAATTAGACATTTTACGTACGACAAAACGGTCGAATATCCAAACCATACTTTTTTGACGTCTTATGCTGACCAAAACAGGCCGAGTACAAGAGGTGTCGCTTAACATGAAGATAATATTACCAAACGATTCTCACAATCCAAACTCTCTCTGCAAACTGCACCACACGACAGCACCAACTCATAGAACTTCACAACTTAGGGCTCCAAAATAACGAAACATTTAAATGTCCAATAAATCCCAGCCAAGACTGTACAATTGACAGCACGTAGCACTGACTGTACAAATATTTCAACGTTAACAGCCGTACCGCCGTATCCACTCTTTTCTTGCACTGGCCTTTCCGTCTCGTCCCGACTTGCACTGGGCTCATCTGTTCAGGACTGACTTTACTCACTGGGCTCGTTGTGCCTGACACGATCGCAGACAGTGCTCCGCAACGAACCGTCGTAATGCGTCGTACTGAACCACACCGCTGAACCACGCTGAACCAAGTTGTCTGTAGCAGGGGCGGACTGGCGATATGGGCAAACGGGCAAATGCCCGGTGGGCCGGTACCAAATGGGCCGGTCTGGTCGCGACCAAAGAAAAAAAAATTCAATGCAGACAACTTTTAAAAAAGTGACAGCAGAGCAAGACACAAAGGCCCGAAGAACGTTTTCTTTTTTTTTTTCTAATTCTTATTACAATTAATTTAGTTTGAAATTCAACAAGAATATCAAGAAAAAATATATATAAAAAAATACACTATACACTGTACGTATTATCATTTGCAAAACGTTAGACCGTTTTTTCTGCTATGCACGTGCGGCATGGACTGCTTTGATGTCTTCGAGGTTGTTTTTGGCCTACTCATTTTGCTGGTCGGCATGGGCCTTTGATGGCACTCCTATTATTTTTTTTTGCTCCTTCCCTCCCCCGTCTTTTAATGGTTCCAATGAAATTTAACCAAAAAGAGGGATGAGAGAGGTTAAGTTACAAAACATTAATATAACAAGGGAAAAAAAAATAGGCGCGACAATTAGCTCTTTAACAATACTTAAAAGAAATTAACTTAAACACATACACACAGCCGCAAAATTGAAAGCCACCCAACTTATTCACAGCTCAATATGGGTATAATGCTCTACTTTCTGCGATTTGCAAAGCAAAGTAAGTTTCTTTTTGTTTATTTTTAATAACATAGATCTAAAAATACTACACTTAGGGCATACAAAAAAAATATTGAGATAAAATATTGAATATACTATTATAATTAATGGCAAACTTATGCTAAGTAATAATAATAAGGCTAGTCTTCGAGTCCGAAGATTAGTGAGGAATGAATATTTCCCGTGGCTGCGCAGCCCCAGCTGAGACCTACATATTTTGCCACACCCTTGGCAAACATAACCATTGTCCGCAGGTGGTCGATTTATATTTTCTTTTCGCCGTCTGCGTTTGTCCTCGGCAGCAGACTTTCTTTTGGTCTTCAATGTGTATCCCTTGGCCTTCGTGAGTGACCTCCACCTGTCTCGTTCTAAGGCCGCATGCAACCAGGTGCTCTCTTCTATGTCAGCCAATGAAAGTTGACGCCTAAGCTGGTCTTTGAAGCTTCGTTTCCTTGGGACACCTCTGTTACGTTGACCACCTTTTACTCACCAAAAAAAATGCCTTTGGCATACGTTCGTCTCCCTTATGGCAAACGTGCCCTGCCCAGCGTAGCTGTCGGACCAAAAGAGGTCCCTCTATATTGTCCATACTGACGTTCGCAAGGACATCGCTGTTTGTAGTGCGGTCTAGCCACCGTATGTCCATGATGAAGCGCAAGCATCTTTGGTGGAAGCGCTAAAGAAGTCTTAGATGTTTCCTGTGTAGTGTACATGTCTCGGAGAATACAGAAGGGTTGAGAGAACCACCGCCTGGTAGATACTGATTTATGTAGACATACGGAGCGATCTGTTCCGCCAAACGTCTGAAGGCGTCCAAAACTGCTACTTTCCCTGGCCAGACGGTTATCAACTTCCCTTGAAAGTGAATCGTCATTTGACACTATTCTACCTAGATATATGAAGTGGTCTACCACATTAAGGGGCTGTCCGTTTACGGTAATCCTTGGGGCTAAGTATGTTTTATTGGGTGATGACTTCTGGAACATGACTTCTGTTTTCCCGAGGTTTATAGATAGACCGAAAGAGGCGGCAGCGTATGCAAATTCGTTTACCGCGTTCTGGAGGTCATGATCATTGTGAGCTAGCAGGGCGCAATCATTGGCATAGAGACGCTCCGTTATGACCATCTCCTTTGTATTTTTTATGGGATAGTAGACGTCGAAGATTGAACACATTGCCGTCAGAACGAAACCGGATATAGATGCCTTCGTGCAATCGCTGCCTCATTTGACCCAGCATTACGCCAAAGAAGATAGCGAATAGAGTAGGAGCAAGTAAACAGCCCTGCTTCACGCCATTTTCTATTGGGAAGTGATCAGAAAGGGCACCATTGTGTCTGATCTGGCCTCTTTGTCCAACGTGAAGCTGCCTGTGAATGTATAGGAACGTAGATGGGCATACCAGCCTGGCCAAAATCCTCCTTAAACCATCGCGACTGACCGTGTCGAAAGCCTTGGTGAGGTCCACAAAGGCAGCATATAGGTTTAAGTTCTGCTTTTTGCATTTTTCTTGTAATTGTCGCAGAAAAAATATCATGTCAGTCATTGTCAGATGTAACTCTTCCAGCTCTAAAACCACATTGGCTTTTCAGACAAGACCTCTTCCACTTAAGAGTGGGTTAGTCGGTCGAGCAACTTAGTATGAAGTCATTAATGATGAAAATTATTACAATAATTTATATAGCTCTGTCACAACCGATATTTAATGAAAGGATATTTATATTTTAAATAATGGACCATGGTATATTCATATACAAATCGCGTTTTTCAGAATTTACTAGGAGTAAGCAAGAGCTTTTCACATTAAGTAAGTACCTCTCTAACCGTTCTGCTTTCTCTTATCTTTTAAAGGAATGGGTTGCCCGAGTCAGCAAGGAAAACAAATGATTTAGCATATTTTATGTCACAGATCACCAAACATGACTAGATTGACACATGAAATGGTTAAGACGTAATAATCTTATTTCTTTACGAAACGTCTGTAATCTATAAGTAATACCAAAAAGCTTTAAACTCATTAGGCTGCTATTGTATGGTTTATAGCTTTGAGACTACATACGTGTATAAATAGAATACATTATGTAATCCTACGAATGCATACATCCAGTTTTTGATGCGTTATCAAACTTTATATATTTTGTAGAGAATTAGGCTTACACCTATAATATAACACATGGGCGGAACCGGGAGGGGAGGGTCTTCAAACCATCAATTGCCTCAGATCTCATTGTCTGAAAGGGAAACTTTACTTACTGCCCCAGTGCAGCCAACTTAAGCAAACTACAGTCACCAAATTTCATGAGCGTAGCCAAAAAGGGTTTTGTGGTTTCCCTTCCCCCTCCAATACAAAAACTAAAGCCTTTTACCATTTTCTATCAGTCGCAGGACTCCATTGAATAGCAGAGTTGGTTTTTGATTTTTTTAAGCGGAAGAGTAGCAGGCTAATTGCACTGCAGATACCTCAGAATTTGCATTTTTAAAGTTTAAAATAACGGAAATAATGCTGGGGGTAAAGGGGGGGGGGGGAGCTCACAGCGATCTCCCGAACTTCCTAGCTGCCCTTTGGGGTGTGTACTGTCTTTCCACTAATTATAGGAAGATAGTATTCTAGGGTAGAAAAAACGTTTGAAAGAAAGAAAGATCAGAATGTAATAAAGATTAATTACATATACGCACACACTAATATATATATATATATATATATATATATTGCGGATTGGGTTAAAAAATCCCCCCCCCACACCGAATACATATGACATGCCATTTGTGGGCCGATTTCGATACCCAGTCTGCCCCTGGTCTGTAGTGAACCAGACTTAGGTGAACCGTCTTTACTTTGACACCTCCGCTCTTTATATAGGGTCCCCGCTGGCCTTCCAGAAGCTCGACCATTCTGGTTGGTCACATAACCACATCCGACGTGAGTATTTACAACACAGATCTTTCCCGAACTGTCGTGTTGTCACTCGTCGAGGCTGACTTATATGAAATTCGTCACCATTGACCCTTCGTCTAGCGCTGGCATCTGGCGATTCCTATCGGCTCACTACACACACACACTATTACACCTATCCGAACCCAAACTAGAGTTATAACAATCTAATTACACTACTTGTGCTTAGAATGTCAGTCACACTTTAGTATCTGTCCTTGGTATATATATATATTGTGACCGGTCATTTTTTCCGGTCACTATCACCTGACAAATAATTTTTTAATGCCACAGTAAATGAGTCCAAGAATGTATTTAGTATTAATTTCTTTTAAATTTAATTACTTTTGTATCAATATGTTGTATTTTGACTTGTTTGTATAATGAAAGTTTGGATCTTGTGAAGGAGGGGGTAGTAAAAGATGACATTTTGTGACTGCAAGCCTTTTTGAGTTTTTGTTTATTCATAATGTGACATATCAGAGTTCCTGTGCACGAAGCGTTTTTCTTTTAAGAATAATTCATGAAAGTCAATCTTGTCCTTTTTTTTTGTTTAAATGACCCGTATAATGAAAATCTACAGTGTATGTAATATCTCGTTTGAAAAAAATAAAACCCTTTTTAATTATTAATTATTAAAATCAATAATTTTATTTTTAGATAAGTTATGGACAGCACCAGAACTTCTACGAATGGCATACAGGCCACCGGAAGGAACCATCAAGGCTGATGTCTATAGTTTTGCCATAATATGTCAAGAAATTGTATATAGAAACGGTGTCTTTTACATGCAAAATTTGGATTTATCACCTCAAGGTTAGTTATAAGCAGACTGGTAGTCCTCTACTATGTGCTCTACCATTAAAGTTTTGGATGTTAACTTTTTCCTAATCTCAGTACTAGCAACAAAAGACAATACAGCATCTAAATGTGAAATTATGTTTACGACCTCATTATTGTTATTGTTGCCATAGTTGCCTCAAAATTATTTTTATTAGAGCTATTACTTATAATCTTGTCTTATTCATTACAGACGATACTTCAAAAAAAAAAGAAGATAATTACGTCCTACTCATTTCATGCGTCAATATAATCATGCATGTTAATGACATAGACTATGCTAAGTCGTTGGTTTTCCTGGCTGATTCAGGCAACCCATTCCATGCTCTAATGGCACATGCGAGGAAGGAGGATGTACGAATTAGTTCTAGACTATGGAATAAGAAATATGCCTTTATCTTTGTGTCTTTCTGAGCATTTCATTAGATTTTTATTCTCTATTTGTAAATTATGGTTTGTGTATGTATTTGTGGTGGAATAAGTCCGCCGATCGGTCAGTTTGTACTTTCCGATGGGAATAAAGGGCCTGTGATTCCTAGTGGAAAAGTCTTAGGGCCATAACGCGATACATATTATGTTAATTTGTATAGTCATGTGGACAGGCATAATCAAGAATTAAATGTTATGGATTTTGTGAAAAAAATTTTTTTATAGGAAATGATTAAAAAGATATACAATCGATGAATGGGGATGTACATATAGATTTAGAGTAATTTATAGAACAATATCATCACTGGGTTGTTACTCAAGTGCTCGTATATAGTTTGTTTATTTCGGATGTCTTTCTATTATCTCTTTATCCAAGGTTCTCCTTCAGGGGTAAAGTGAGTTGGGGCTCCACTTGGCTGGTAGTCAGTCAGTTGATGCCCTGCGGGTTTGCAGGTAATAGTGTGATGAGGATGAGAATGCCACGCGGTGGGCTTACTCCTTTAGTAGGTACAAACCGGTCCTGGGAGTTCAGCCTGAAATGCCTTCAGCTCTGGTCAAGGGTGATGAGCGGCTCTCCCCCAACGGGAATGTGTGGAAAGATGCTGGGATCTTCCTTCAGGCAACAAACACGCCAACTCTGATGTTAGGAGGCTATGGGATGAGATATAAGAGGAGTCTGAATTATGAAACCATACAGGCTGGTTGGCAAGGGGCGCATCATTGGTAGGAGCGTCTCCCTCAGACTAAGATACATGCTAACAACATCTTACTAAATGTAATAATAATTGCTCTATGGGAGCATAATACAAATACACACATAAATGTACGAGGCAAGGGCATAAATAAGGAAGGAAATAGGGGGGACCATATTACGGGGTTAAAGCCCCTTTGATCTTATTGACCGACAGGTAAACGAGTCCACGGCCGCTCATGACCGATGAACCGAATCGAAAAAGGGAGGGGGAGATAGAATAGGGCAAATAGCCATTGCAGGCCAACTGGCCAAAGATGATGGGGTATACATATGAGACCTGAGATGAACTCCTATTGAAAAATCAGAGCAGGAAGGACTAGACCTCCCGTAGTGCTCTGGCAAGAAACTTAGCCGTTCGGTCGAGTGACTGCTCAGACAGGTCCCCCCTTAGCTCACTCGTACAAGACATGCGACACTGTTTAGACGCTCTCTCCACATTGACGGCATCGGGAGTCAAAGTTCGTGCGGAACCGGGCAAAGTATGCCCCAATAGGACATTGTTCCGTTCTACACTGCGCAATAATTGACTGCTCTGACCTCCCCAGTCGCCACCATGGATCGTCGCGATCTGGATGACGCATGTGCTACCAGACAACACGTGCTCTGTCGGATTCCCCCCAGGACTTAAACCACTTCTCATGAATGAGTGCTCGGATTTGTGCCGTTGCTTGTAAGTACGTGCTTGGTGCTTCGAGGTGTGTGGCTGCCAAAGCACCCTCCCTTGCGAGGGCGTCTGCCGTTTCATTGCCCCTCACGCCGCAATGTGAGGGCGCCCACTGCATGAAAACGACAGCTCCAATAGCTCGGCGGATGTTATCTGCGGCGCTGATTGCCTCTTCTATTACGGGTGACCCTCCCCCGCGTTTATATCATGTCCATTTATCTTGATGCATGGATCCGAGTAGGCTTTCCCAGGAGCAGGTAAATATAAGACTTCCGTCTTATTTGTGTTAATGGTAAGGCCAAAGTCTGAGCATGCTCTTGAGAAGTCACTGACGATGCTCTGCAGATCATTTTGGTTGCTTAATGCATAATACACAGGTGTATTTACAATACTCTTGCTATCAGAACTATATGATCTACTCCGTCGTTGATGGGAATTGGGACATATTCTCTCTTCTCTGTGGCATTTTACGTCTCGTGAGATAATCATTTCTTTTTGCAACTTTTCATGTTTCTAAAAAGGCTAATCCTTGATACACAACTGCGGTCACAGGGCATCACCAGGCGCTGCTGCACTTTTGTCGTTCTTTCTACTTCTGGTATGTAAGCCATTTGCTATCCAGGACTGTCACGCGCCTCTGAAAAAAAGGTCCCCATTGTCATGTGACTCTGAGAAAAAGGTCCCCATTGTCATGCGACTCTGAGAGATGTGTTTAATTAAAATCAATTAATTATTATAATAATTTAGTTTTGGAGACGTTAGGTCTAGGGGTTTCTAACGCCACCATAGACCAGCGTGCGTTACAGATCGGAAACAGAACACACAGATAGCATTCAATAGAGAAAAGAATCCTTTTTGTTAATAAGATGAAAATGTGAGGAGTATAATCATACATCCTAAAGTAACATAAGTAAGTAAAGATAAATTAGATGATTTAATCATCAAATTGACTGCTGACTGTATAAATGTGAGAATGCCCTATTGTTTGTATAACTTAGCTCTTAGGTTCCTGGGTTTGGTCTTCGTCTCAGAAGCTTATCCCTCTGTCTTGGTGCTGTAGACTGTTTGAGTGTCCTAGCATGAGCATCAGCTTGGGAGGTGCCAGCTTCAGCCTAAATACTGCAGTTGAATTAGGAATAGCCCAACCGCTTTGATGTGTCTGACCATCACATCTGGAATGGCTAATATGGGATAGGTCAGTGCAACAGCAATGGTCTATTCTACTCCAGACTTGTGCTGAACACAAGCTCCTCATATCAAACACAATATTCAGACACCCAACGAGAAAGTGAACTTCCTGGATGAATCCCCGCTCATGACATCGCCAGACAAACTGACCGCCAGGACATACGAGTCACCAAATCTTGCTGTAGTGCAAAATGTGGAACAGACCATCGCCTTATCATAACAAACAAAACAAAACATTCGGATACAACCAAAGAGAGGTCTGCAAAAATCTAAACCTTTAAAAAAAAAAAGCTAAACATGGGCAGACTAAATTGAAAAAAAAATGCTTACAGATGCTATAGAGAACTGTCTCAAGTCCACCCATTTAGTTGAATCCAGTGTAGACTAAAGCTGAGAATGTTTCAAAGAAGCCGCCACATCACTACCTATGGAGAGAAAGCATCAGGGTTGGTTTGATAACAGTACAGATATTAGAGAACTATTACATGAATAGCACAAACTCCATGAATTATATCCGAACAACCCAAACTCCCAGCCCATTAAAGATGCATTTACCAATGTCTGTAAAAATGTACAAAACAGTTACGCCTAATGCAAGATATCTGGCTAAGCAAGAAAGTGTAAACAATACAGGGATTCGCTAAAAAGCACGACATTAAGAACGTTTTCCATGCTATAAACGAGGTCTTTGGACCCACAAAGTCAGGCTCATCCCCTCAACTAAATGCTGATGCGACAATACTTTTGACAGATTAAGAAGAAAAGGTTCTCAATATACCTTCGATTATATCGACAGGCTACAGCACGTACCAATAAATGAGAAAATGGATCATCCCCTCCCCCCCCCCCCCCCCCCCCCACTAAAGGAAACCGATCTTGCCATTCAGTTACTACTTGAAAAGCTCAAAAGCTGACTCCATTCCAGCAGAGGTCTACAAAAAAAAAGAATTTTTGAAAGACTTCATGAGTTTTTCTTAATTATAAAGGAACAAGACTCAATACCACAAGATTTTAAAGATGCCACAATTGTTCATCTTAACAAAGCGCAAAGGAAACCTCTAAATCTGCGACAATCGCAGAGGGATATCTCTTCTTACTGCTGGGAAAATTCTCGCATGTATCCTACTAAAACATGGTCTACTACCATAAAACCAATATGGCTTCAGAAAGGAGTGTGGAACCATTGACATGACCTTTGCGATAAGGCAGCTCCAGGAAAAATGTCAAGGACAAAATGTTGACCTCTACTCAATATATGTTGACCTAACAAAAACATTCAACACTGTTAGAAGAGAAGGACTCTAGAAGATCATGTCAAAGTATGAAGTCTGAACATGCTCTTGAAAAGTCACTAACGATGCTATGCAGATCATTCTCAGAGCAGACTTTTAGAACACAGTCGTCGGCTAATAGAAGGTCCCTGATTACTGCTGATTTCGTTTTTGATTTTGCTTTAAGCCGCCTAGGGTTAAAACAAATATATACGTTATATTTATTCCGTTATTATCTCAATTTGTGAATGCATCTGTCAAGCATAGCAGAGAACATGATACTAAATAGAGTGGGTGCTAGGACACAGCTTTTTTTTTTATCCCATTTGATACTTCTAAGGGGTCTGATGGTTCTCCACTCTTCTGACTACGAGCCTTAATGCCATCATGAAATAGTCTCACAATGGATATGAATTTTAGTTGACATCCATACGTTGACATGATCTTCCAAAGTCCTTCACGTAAATAGATTTGACAGTTTGGTAATTACTGCTATTGAGCGCGATTTATGTTGGAAACCAATTTTTGCTGATATGACTGCTCTACACGCAAGGCGTGTAAAGTAAAGTTAATTTGATCATGATTTTGTACTTAGTAAAGAATGAATAAAATGTAAAGACAATTTATTTCTAATACAAAATCCTAATTTTCACTTATTATCCTCATCCCTACCCAGGCTGGTTTCGCATAGGACCCGCAATTGTTAGGACCGGCCCTGTTTGTAAGTGACACCGAGGATTTAACTATATCTTCATAACTATTAGTTCATTGAATACATATGAATATTAACAATGTAATAATAATGAGTAAGACTAAGACTAGTGGCATCAAGTCGTTAGTCGAACTAACAACACTGTTGTATCGGCAACACTTTCGACACGAGCACGTCTCTTCTTTTTGTATCGACAAAGATGGTGTTGTAGTAGTTGGTAGTTTATGGTTTATAGTTTCTGATAATCTTTCTGAAAATATTGAAACCTGCCTTGTTAGCTTCCTGAGCGGACCACTTCGGGTGCCCGTTTTGAGTTTGTGCTTCCACACAAACTGTCTTTGTAACCTTGTTGTTGTTTTTTTTTTGTTTCAAGTTTTATGGAGATTATTGTTTGAGGCTGTTATGAACATAAAGATGAGAGAGTCAAAAACCATGTCTGTATAGTATGGCTTTAATACACTGAATGACAACACAACACACTTTTCGTGAACACATTCTCACGGACGAGTTACAAGCACATGTAAACATAAGAACGATAACCGATACAGAATACAATTTTCATAACATTCAACACCGGCTCAAATTATGCTAACTAGTATTATTAACAGTAAAAGAATTAAGTAAGTGTAGAATAATAATAGAGATTCAAGTAAATAAGCAATGTAGAATAGCATGAAATTATGTAACATGGTAAATCAAATAGCTTATTAAAATATATCATGATAGATCAAATATCACATTAAAGTCAACAAAGCCGAATAAAAGTAGTACAATAAACAAAATAATAGTTCTTGTAAGCTGATGAGCTTTTACACTTTGTAGTTGGGCCTAGTTCTCCTTACTCTATGTATGTATGTATGTGTGGTTTCATCTGCTTGAGATTTGGACGGTCTGGCTATGTCTTAGGTGGTGCTGGTGATTTCTTCAGGCATGATAGAATCAGTCGGTTAATTCCTGGGATGTGAGCTTTGGACGGGGCAGCCAATATCAACCTCTGTTCCCCTCTGGTTCTCATTTTCTATAACTTGTTGTTCCTCCCTAGGGGCTAACATTCGTAATGAGACAGTTTCCTCTTGGCCGTTTGGTGTTCGGATAACAGAGTACTGAGGGTTGCGTGTTACCAAATCAACTTCCTCTGTTATTGGATCGTATTTAGATGATCTAACGTTCTTCTTCAGCAGGACAGGACCAGGACTGGTCAACCATGTTGGCAAGGATGTCCCGGAACCACTTCTTCGGTTGAACCCAAGAAGTCATTCATGTGGTGTCCTGTTAGTTGCAGTGCATAGTAATGACCGGATGGATTGCAGAGCATCATTTAGTACTAGTTCCCATTTGGCTATGTCCAATTCTTTAGAATGTAGAGCCAAGGTGATGGCTTTCCATAAAGTCCCGTTAAGTTTCTCTATTTGTCCGTTCCCTCTCGGGCTGTAAGAGTCGTTCTACTGGTTGCAATTCCTCTCTCGTGGAGGAAATGCTGCACCTCTGTAGACATAAACGAAGTTCCCCTGTCAGTGTGGACGTACGCTGGAAATCCAAATAGGGCGAATAGTTCATTGAGACATGTAACGACCGTAGAGGAAGACCTATCGGGACATGCAAATGCAAATCTAGAGAATTGATCTATAATGGTAAGTAGATATCTATTTCTTGAAACAGTAGGGAGAGGTCCCTTGAAATCCATAATTTTGAGCACTATCAAGAAATCGCTGTAGGTTTCGGTCTTGTGATTCAGAGTCCATACCGCAGATGGTCACATTGTCCACATAAGCAAAAGTGTCAGTGAGTCGTTCGTCTTCGATGATTTTGTCAATCGTACGCTGAAAACAGGCGACTCCATTCGTAACGCCAAACAGAATCCGACGGAATTAATAGTTTCCCACATGCTTTGAAGGCTGTGAACGGCCTTTCCTCTTCTTTTATAGGATTCTGATGGTATGCACTTTTCAGGTCTAAAGTGCTATATACAGAGTACTGGGAAATCTTTTCTGCTAGTTCATCAATTCTGGGCATAGGGTAGGCGTCTAGTTGAGTGAACCGGTTTATGGTTTGGCTGTAGTCTATAACCATTCTTTTCTTATGTCTGTCATTTGTTGAGACTAGGACTTGTGCACGCCAGGGAGATTTAGATGGTTCAATAATTTCATCCTTTATTAGTTGTTGAATTTCCTTCTCTATAAACTTTCTATCTGGAATTGAGTATCTGCGAGACCTTGTAGCCATTGGGGTACAGTTTGGTGACAGATTACTAAATAGGCTAGGAGCTTCTACCTTTGCTGGCTGGAGAGTATTCAGGCACAACGATGGTTTCTGACCATCGAAAGGAATAAACAAGTTTTGGTGCAAACTTATAAAGTCAAGTCCAAGATATACGTCAGAGCATAAATTGTCTTGTATAGAAACTCCCTCGTATCGTTCATTTTTGAGACGTATGTTAGCGTAGATATGCCCTTGAGTGATCCGAGATAGATGGGTGGAAGCCATAAAGATTCTGTTGCCTGAGGAACATGTCTGCCATTTGTGCTTCTTAGCGAAATATAGCTTTCATAGCTCCCAGTGTCTACTAGGGCCTTCAATAGCACATTGTTGATGCAAATAGGTATTGTAGACTTGTTTAGATTCATAGGCTGTACAGTAGCGATAGCCGATACTGTTGAAGCCCTAGATTTGCAAACTTTCTGAAAATGGCCCTTTTTGGAGAACTGGATGCATGTGGCTTCCCTTGCAGGGCATTGAGAGCGGGGATGTTTAACCCTGCCGCAAAAGTAGCACTTGCTAGCTAATGCATTTCGAGGAATCGTTACATTTGGCAAGGGTGAGGCCGGAGAATTGGTGGTAGTAGTAATTCGTTTCCGGCTGTGATGATTCATACAGTAATGAGTGCTGATAAGCATGTTCTAGTAAGCGAGCCTCCTCGAAGGCGTCCTTTAAACTCAAAATAGTCTTTTCAAGTAGACGTTTTCGAATGCTGTTGGACACTAGTCCACTGATAAACGAATCTCTAATAGCCTCTTCTCTGTGTTGTTCAGCAGTCACCGCTCTGAAGTTGCAATCTTTGGATAGAATTCTTAATTTCTGCATGTAGGCGTCTATAGTTTGACTTTGCTCTTGTTTGCAAGTAGTTAACCTGTGCCTTGCAAACACCTCATTCTTTGGTTGAATGTAGATGCCATTTAGAGTCTGGATTGCTTCATCAAATCTCTCTTTATCAAGTATCATTTGATATACAGCAGGAGAAATATAGTTTATCAGTAGTTTCTTAGTATCAAGATTATCTACTGATACTACTGATATAAAATTTTTAAAAGTTTCGCACCAGTGCTGCCAATGCTCTGCTGCTTGAGGTGTTGTGGGCTCGATGTCAAACTTCTCTGGCCGAAATATCCTATCCATTTCGAAATTCTTACAACTTCACAGTTTTGGATTCAGTGTATTAAATTGTTATGAACATAAAGATGAGAGAGTCAAACACCACGTCTGTATAGTATGGCTTTAATACACTGAATGACAACACAATACACATTTCGTGAACACATTCTCACGGACGAGTTACAAGCACATGTAAACATAAGAACGATAACCGATACAGAATACAATTTTCATAACAGAGGCACTTGCTCCGATTGGGGTGACGTGCTGTATTGGACATATAAATGTATATTTTCCCTAGCATGTCTTTTGTTAATTTTGCTTTTCTTTTTTTCTTTGTATAGTTTATTTATAATTATTTTTTAGATTTGGCATTTTATATTTCAAGTAGTTCGAACCATTTTTATTAAATGCCAAGGGAATGTAAGAAATAATTAAATGTCAGGATGAAATGTAATTTATAGCTAATAATGCAATGAAAGCCAAGAAATGTGGGGGCAGGGCTAGATGACAGGGGTGAAACATCAAAAGTCAATTTTTTTTCTGTCAATGTTACATCTCTTTTTCTGGAGAAAGTGTAAAGTGGGGAAATAGTGGAAGACTTTGCAGTGACGTCATGTTTGAAGGGTGAGCTATGCAGATCACTTCGATTGACACTGGAAGTTTGAATTGCGGACTAACCGTCATCGGCCTTTCAAGTCCAATGCATCGGTCAATCGTTTCGAGTCTCATCGTCCGACTATCTGATTCTCGGTGGGATAAGTTCTGTAGGTTAACGAAATGTCGTAGAGTAGTTCAACTGAATGCATTGAATTGGAGTGGCGTAGTATCAATGATTCAGTAAACATAACTAAGAGTATGTGATTTATTTATTTAAAATGCGTACTTACTTAAAATGCAAGCCTTGTTGCATTCTGTGGCATTCTGTCATACATGTACAGTCTTGATACAGTAATTCCAAATGGCTAATACCAAATTTCAAATGCCTATGTTTTTGACTCTCCAATCTAACAATTTTATTTCGTTGCATATATTAACTGATTCAAAATACGTATTCTGTCGGTTAGTTACAACTTGTAATTTCATATGATAATAATTTATCCCTGTCTCTATCTCTCACTATTCCTCCAAAAAATATATAAATAAACAAATCAATTAATAAATTTTTGTTTGTTTAAGAAATTTATCAGAAAGTTAAATTGGGAGCCAAGCCGTACTTTCGACCCACATTAGAAGAGTATGACTGTCCCTGTGATGAGCTAGCCGGAGTTATACGGTGAGCTAATAAATTTGTCTTCTTTCCAAAATAAGCTAGGTGTCCGCAAATAAAAAAAAAAACAACTTAAATCTATAGTTTTGAAATTTAAAAAATATTCACCAGTAACAAAAATAAGAAAAATTAACATGTTTTTAGTTAATGTAATAAAATTTTATTTTATACAATATTTACTCTTTCCAATTTGGCATGTTTTGTCATTCGTTACATATAATAGTAAAACGTACATAGTACCACAAAGAACAGGCCGGTCCATTTCTTATTCATGTTCAAGAAAAACTGAACTTAGGAATATACTTATACTTGAGTCAAGAATTCATTCTGTTTAAAAAAAAAACTTATACGAAATGTAATTATATCAATTAGTTTGGATCAGTCATGTAAATACATTTGTAAAAGATCTAAAAATAAATATGTTCGATTAGAAATACTTTTACCAATTGTGTTTGTTTTATTGCTATCTATTTCATGCTTTTAGCTTTCTCAACACGCTATGATCATATTACTTATCTGGAAAATGGGGTAGGAATAAAGAAAAATAATCTGGGTGAATTTTACCATAATCGCTTTTTTAAAGCATTTATAAAAAAAAAGAGAGGGGGGGGTGCGGGAATGACCTGAATTCGAATTAATGGCTCAAGCCGATATTCTAACCACTGTGCTAATGAGGTGCTTTGAGGTAGTGAGGTGTAGTTATCTATTGTTTGTTTCAAACTTACTTTAAAGCAGCGATTTATAAATGGACTAATTCAGCTTATGACACCACATCAGTCAAGTACTAATTGGTTATTTTTGTTTTTATTCTTGTGCTGTCAGGTAAAAGAAATAATTTTGCAAAATGTCAGCTTGATTCGAGATTGGGTGTCTGAGAAATAACATGTACAAACTTTTATCAGACAGACAGAATGAGTTGATGCGAACTTTGTAAAAAAGAAAAACAGGATGAATAGTAACTTCAATAAACAAGTTTCAAAGTACTAAATGAACACAAGACACTTTTCAAACCTGTTTTAATGATTTTTGTTGTTTTTTTTTCGTAAACTTTTTACAATAATTTACTTAATGTAATTAAAACCCGCAGAAGATGTTGGGCCGAAGATCCAGCGGATAGACCAGATTTTCAAGCTTTAAAATCAATTATTAGAAAATTAAACAGGTAAAATGGCACTTTACTATTTGTTATGCTTGCAAAATTATCTGCCCAAATTTGTGAAATTTGTTTGAATACTAAGAGCAATATTTACTGATACATTAAAAAAAAAGTTTATACGCACACACAATTACTGTTTGTATTTGTCTAGAGATGGAGATAAAGGAAACATTTTAGATAATCTTCTATCTCGAATGGAGCAATATGCCAACAACCTTGAAGCATTAGTAGAAGAAAGAACCGCTGATTACCTGCAGCAGAAAAAGAAAGCTGAAGATTTGCTATATAACATGTTGCCAAAGTAAGTTGATCTAGCTTTGAATAGAAACAACTTTATCAATGTTCTGAATTATCTGTGACATCTTAAGTTTCGATAAATAATCTTATTTTTATATGTGCATATAACATTTTAGCATATAACGATATATAAAAATCTTTTACCTTTCCAACGTCTCATAACTAAATAGGACAACCTCCTTTATCATCAATGCGGGTATCTAGCACCCTGCTCTTCTTCTCGTTGGTGATTGTATCTTGCCACCTTATTTTCGGAATGCACCTTAAACATTGGAGGTGAAAAGTATTAATTTTTGTTCCTGCCAAGACCAGGTGGGCCATGTTTTGCTATTATATACTAAGGCTTTCAAAGATGCGGTGTTTCACTTGACTACGCAGTACAATCTGTAATCTACATATCTTGCCACATTCAGAGCAGGCATAACCGTAGTCTGCCTGTGGTCGGCTTAACTTTTCTGTTCGCCTCGACACTGTCTTTTTTCCCACTGCCTTTTTAACTCTTTCTCTCGGTAATTATATTCCTCGTTCCGATAGAATTATTAATTTTGTTCATTTGTATTTCTCTGTTCTGTTCTGATTAAACTTGAATAACTTTTTTGTTTGTTTATCAGAAAATGTTATATTTGGTATTGAATTATAGGGGAATGCATGCTCTTTTTACGCAACACAAATTAAAGTTTATAAATCCAAATATCAATTTAGTTTAATAGGATCAAATTAACGTTGGCATCGTCATTTAGAAGAAAGAGTTAAGAGATCTCCATCTGTCTCTTTCGGAAGACACCTTCTTACAGGCGCACTCTTCTATGTCAGTTAAAGCAACTGGCACTTGAAATGGTCTTTAAAAGGGTTTTCCAGAGTGTACACCTCTGTTATCCCAACCTCTTTCAGCTCATTTCCCTTTGGCATATGGATACGTGCCCTGTCCATCTTAACTGTGGAGCTACACTGTACATTTTTTAGTGTGTTCTTTCCATCGTATGACCATAATAAACGCAGACATCTATGGTGAAAGAGTCCAAGAAACCCATATTTCAGATTGATACAGAAGGGTTTACAAAATCAGTGATTGGTGGACATAGCAGACTAAGTGATTTATTATGTCACACTCATGCTTGTGAAAGCGTCCAATAGCGCAACTAACCTTAGCCAGACGGTTCTCTTGAAAACTGATGAGTCATCTGCTTTCCAGATATATAAAGTAATCTACCACGTTGAGGAAGTGATCATTCATTTATTCCGTACAGACCTGTGACGTGGCAACGAGCTATTGTTCTAAACTGCCCACAGGTTGTGACGTTGCAGGTCAATGTTAAGGTCTTCTATAACCATTGATCTCGGTTCACTTTGGGCTTTCGACGTAGCATATATATTTTCTCATCTTTATTATTGGAGATTTTTATATGTGGCAAATAAACTATAAATAGATTGCTTGTTCCCTGAAGTTTTGAGTGTACAAAAGGAAGTGTTGATAAGTTATGTTTTTTAAAAGGCTTCTGACACAGACATATGTTATAATTAGACTGGACATGGAAATCTCTATCACAAAACAAACAAGATTACAAAGAGAGTTTGTGTTATCACACAAACTCAGAGGCACATCCCATCAAATTCACCAATGGACGAGAAATACATTCAAGCCATAGTCTTGTTTTGATCGTTTAAAGAAATTGTAAAAATTTGGCGTCATTTTCACATAAAAGCAAACAGTGCAAAACTTCGTCTTCGATAACATTCTTTTAACTCTTCTGGAATAAGTAGAGTAGCGTTAAGTGATCATCTAAGACAACATGGAAACCTCCCGATACAGTGTCGGTGGCACCTATTGCGGTATATTTCTTGAAATATGTTCCAATGAACACTGTTGCTAGTTGTTTTTTTTGTTGTTGTTGAACCAATACAGTGATGTGATTACCTACTTTTATTTGATTTTTTACTGAAATGTAAAATCCCAATGTTTATTACATTTATTCAAATGTTATTGGGAATTTAACAATAATATTTCATTAAAATTATAAACAGACTTAGCATCATATGAACAGGTTTCTTTTGTTATACTTTAAATTAACAATTAAGGTTGCGCTGTATTATTTACACGTAAACTACCATCTAAATGTGTCAAGGCATATTAGGGCATATATCTAGAGATTTAATTATTATCTTCTCCCATGTGTCTGCTTTTACCAAGTTATAATTTTTCCAACTTGGTTGTCACCCCCAAAATGGTGTCGACCGGTGCGGACCGCACCCCTCAAACCCCGTCCCAATGACGCCACTGCTCCAAGATATATCTTGATATTTTATTATTATCTTTTCCGATGTGTCTGCTGCTTTATTCTATTACTACTCATAGTTAAAATTATATTTGATGTTAAAGTGGGTCAGGTCGATGCTTTCAAACATCGAACATTGTTTTACCGCTACCTTCAAGAATCTTATCTTATCGAACATATTAAGAAACTATCGAACACACGAGAAGTATGGTGTTTTAAAAATGTTATAATCTTAAAATTTTGTGAAAAGTATTTAAACCTCAATTTTCATGTTTGGGTCACAAGGGACACTTTAGACAAATAGTTGCAAATATTTCTCAGCCTAATTAGAAGCATAATAAATAGGTTTTGTTGAGCTGAAGCATCGTTGGCATTAAAAATATCCTTAACCCGAGACTCATTTCACTCTTCCCAAGAGGTAAAAAAAAAGTGATGTTTTTATACCAATATTACCAATGCAGTTTCTTCTTCTTCCTCGTTCTCATTGTTATGTTGGAGCGTTCAGATGACTTGACCAATATATGAGATGAACTGCGCAGTAGTTTCTAAATCAGGGAGCTCTCCATATAGTTGCACTTTGAATATATGTAAAAAAAAATTTCCTCGATGAAAATGAAACTAAATATTACTTAACTATTAAGAAATGGACGATGCACAATAGGAATGGACTAGTTTCGTCATAATCATCGAAATAAAGGAGAATTTTAAAAGAATTTTAAAAAAGGAGTGTTCGATAAGTACTTTAACATGAAGCTGTTCGATAGACGTAAGCTACTCTAGATCTCTAGACTAATTCTTGGTCTAGATCTAGACCTGATCTAGAGTCTACATAGAACTAGAACTAAAATCTAGAACTAAAATCCAGAACTAAAATCCAGAACTAAAATTCAGACTAGAGCTTGAATTGGAATCTAGGCTAGAACTGAGATGAACTGGTAAGGAACTCTGCTGTTTGGCGTAGTGCCTTATAGCTTCCAAACAAACTTAGTGAACCACTGGATGCTAATTCCCGCAGCTCGTGGAGCTGAGGACACTCTTGCAAGACGTGCGCCATCGTCTCTTCTGATTCCCCGCAGTGTCGGCAACGGGCATCAAAATTTGGCCGGAACCGGGCGAAGTACGCACCTATGGGGCAGTTTCCCGTGCGCCACTGCGCTTTTGTTGTTTGTTCCGACCTTTTTAGCCTCCACCACGGGTCCTCTCGATTTGGGCGACGCATGTGCTGCCAGACTCCTGGCAGTGTTGGAGTCATCCCAGGATTTTAACCACTTTTCATGTACCCACTCTCGTATAACTGTGGTAGCCTGTTGAAACGTACTTGGTGACTCGAAATTGGGCACGTGCTAGAGCATCAGCCTTGGCATTGCCCCTCACGCCGCAGTGCGAGGGCACCCACTGCATAAAAATGACAGCTCCAATAAATAGGCGAATGTTATTTGCGCGCCTAATGCCTCTTCCACCAATTTGGACTTTCCCCCTAAGCCAGCCATGGCTTGGAGGCAGGACTGGGAATCGGTAACCATGACAACGGTAGTGGCAACGGTTATCTTTTCGCCCAGTTTTTGGAGCAGATAATTGAGTGTATTGGTTATCGCCGTTAATTCTGCATGAAAGCTATATGCGGCGAGGCCGCATGTGCCTGACAGCTTGTGTGGTTCGTGGTCTGGGTTACAGATATAGGCCCCATACCCAGCTCTTAGGGGGTCCTTCATGACCGACCCGTCTGTATAACAGTAGATGGCATCGGACGGGTAGGTCTTTAGTGTGTCCAATGCCATTTTCCTTAGTAATCCGGGTGTGTGTGTCGTTTTGTAGCCCCCTCCAACCCGTGTATTGTGAAATTTATGGGAGGGATGGGTTGTCTCCTCCACGTGCTTATCCGTCGGATTGGGACCCGGTCAGTGGAGAGGCCAGCTTGAGCACTCAAATTATGCGCGCAGTGCATAAATGATGTCCGTTTTATCCTGTTACGTACTCTCCACTGTGTGACTAGTGTATGGGAACCCTGGTTGGCCCCTTTTATAGCGTTCCAGGGCTGTTAGCACGGCGCGCTCTCTCCTCAAGCTGAGAGGAGCCACGTTGGACATGATTTCTGCAGCGAAAGTTGGGCTCGTTCTATAGGTGCCGCAAATGAATCTGAGAGCCTAGGCCTGTACACGGTCGAGTGATTCGAGGGTCGTCTTGCTTGCGTACACCTGCACGGGCAGGCTGTACTCGATTTGGGATCTGACAGCCCCTGTGTACAGCGTGCGGAGCGTGTCAGCTCGGGCGCCCCACTTGGTACTGGCTAGCTTTCTGAGTAACCCTAACTTCTCCGAGGCCTTTCGTTCAGCATCCTGGATGTGCAAGTGCATTGAGAGCTTCCTATCTAGGGTGACTCCTTGATATTTTGGCGTGTTTTTACGTTGGAGTCGCAGCTCACCGAGTTGGAGCTCGAATGGGGCCCCAAGAACGTCGATTCCCAGGCTGAACAGGCACCAGGTCGTTTTGGCAACGTTAATTCGTATCTGCCATTTTGAACAATACGAGGAGATCGGCTTGTAATGCTGCCTGTAGTTGGTCAGCTTTCTTCCCGGTTGACCAGAGGACAATATCATCGGCATATAGCCGTTTGCGACACCGGAGTGAGCTGGGTAAATCATGAAAAGAATACATGAGAGGGCGGATCCCTGGGGTAATCCTCTTATTGGGGGTGTTTTTCCCACTTAGAGAGTACTGGAACTGTGTTCGTGTTTTCCTCTCCGTTAGGAACTGTTTTATCCAGTTGTAGGTCCGCCCGCGTACGCCCATGGCTCTAAGCTTAAGATAGAGACCTTGCTTCCACACGCGGTCATAAGCCTGTTTTAGGTCAATAAAAACTGGATATGTGATCTCGGACCTCTGGAACCCGTCGTCCACCTTCTGCATGAAAACCGTGACCTGGTCGATCGGGCTCAAGTCTGCCCTAAAACCAGCCTGCTCCGGCGCTAGGATATCGGCACTCTCAAAGCTCCACACGAGTCGCTCGCTGACCATCCGTTCTACTATCTTACCGATAGTGGAGGTCAGTGATAAGGGTCTGTAGGATTCCACGTTAGTCGCGTCTTTGCCCTTTTTGAGTATTGTAACAATGATAGCACAGCGCCATGCCCTGGGTAATGTGGATTCTACCCAGGTTTGATTCGCAAATTCGAGGAGTATGTCTTTCACTATACTCCCGAGGTGTTTTACCATCTCGGGAGTGACCTTGTCTGGCCCCGGAGCCTTTCTGTTTTTGCACTTAGCTATCGCTCTGTCCAGCTCAGCACGGCAGAAGGGTGCGTTGCACGTGTCGAGGTCTTCCGACCCATTCGACTCCTCTCGAGTCTTTTACGCTCCTTGTCGAGGGCTATAGACGTGGCTGTCTTCTTTTCGGACTTGCTTATTGAAGCGAAATATTTATTAAGCAAGTCGGCTATTTTTTTTATCTTTAGCTACTCGATCCCACTGGGTGACAAAAATGGGGTGGCTGTACGCGCCGAATCTTTGGCCTCAAGATTACGAAGAAGACGCCAGGCTTTGGAAGTATCTGCTCTGCGCCTCGCCCGTTTCCTGGCCCTGACTATTCGTTCTAATTCTCGGGACCAGGCGGGTCTACGCCGTGTGCCGGGATAGGTTCGCGGGATATACTTCCTAGCCGCACCCAAAATCGCTGCAGTGATTTCGCCGTATTTGACGTATTTCGACTGTCCCTTCCTCCATCGCGATACTCGACAGCCGCCCCGTATGCTGGCCAGTCACTCTTAGTGTAGCTCCATAAGTTCGTAGTGTTGAGAATTTCTTGGACTTTTTGGCCCGAGGAGTCGTTTGCGTCATAGCCCCATGCAAGAGACTTGGCATTTAGATCCCCAGCTAATAAAGTTTTGGTGAAGATATTTTTGTTGCAGATGTTAAAGGCAAGTTCATGTTTTTGCGGATTGTAGCAGTTAATGACCGTAAGTTTTCTACCAGCTTTGAATATATCAAGCGAGATGGCGTCGGTACGCCCGCTTTGAGGGCCAGGATTTTGAGAAACTGTCATGCCGTTTCTAACAAGTGTGATTGCTTCACGGCACTCTTCGCATTTACATTTGTATGCTGTGTAGCCACTGATGTGGCTACTTCACTTCTTGCCTACCAAAGTCTCCCGCAAAAGCGCGATGTCTATTGCCCTCTCATGGAGGAGTTTTGTGAGCTCTAATATCTTAGGTATTAAGCCACAGATATTTAGCTGATGCACTTTTATCTGGCTAAGTTTGCCTCTCCCTAAGGGATTTGGACTGGAAGCGACAAACCGTTGTAATGGTTGGTGATTTGGAGGACCGATGGTCCTCACTTCTTTGGTTGTAGTTGGTTGGGCCTTTTGGTGGTAATAGTTGGTTGGGACTGGTGCGGGACATGATCACCAGGTTGGTGTGGTTGGTAGCCACACCTTGGCTACCGTTTTTCCGAGGGAAGAACTAATGCAGTGTAGCCTGGGAAGATGGCTTTGTCCTGGGAAGGGGAACCTTCGCTGATTTTTTCGTGGTTCGAAAGGTTCCTCCGGATCGGAACCATGGGGCGAGTAGTAGAGGATTTTTCGTTGTCGGGCCTGCCGCCCGCTACCCGCGCGACGGAGCCTGTTTGGGTCTGCTCGTACCCGCGTTTTCTGGTTTGATGTTGTTTTTCATTGTTTGCTTAGAAGTCGAAGGCCTGCAAGAGGGTCCGAAATTCTAGGGTGCGGGAAGTCCGCACCACTGGTCACCACCTCCATATGGAAAGAGCTCGCTTACAGGAGGAGTGGTTGTGAGAGGATTGTTTGATATCCCCAGTATCAAAACTACTATTGGGAAGCGCGTTCCTCTGCTACCTCACTGGGGACGGGCTAGTTAGAGCCTAGCTCATGGACGCCGACCAGTACGCCCGACACAGCCCCCGAAGGCCGTGCCAGTTAGTTCAGTCTTTGCCCAAGAGAGACCCGCGAATCAGCCGAGTCCCAGGAGAACCCGACCAACCCTCGAGTTGGTGTCCAGCGCTATCCGCTTTTCGGAGAACCCGTGGGTCTCTTACTCACGGTTGCCCCGGGGCCCGACATAACCCGTTTGTTTTCCTTTCACACCTGCCCGCTGCTCATTCATCAGCGGCAAGCAACCAGTACCCTTGGCCACCTCTCTGAGTAGCGGGGTGTTCACTCGGCGACCACGATGAGGTGGTACTGGAACGCCCAGCTAGGCTAGAACTAGATTTCTAGACTAGTTCTAGATCTAGTTTAGTTCTGAATCTAGATTGCACAATATATAGAACAATTAAAACAACACAAGATACAGAAATTTTACAAAGAGAATTAGATGAATTACAGAAATGGGAATCAAATTGGAGCATGTCTTTCCACCCAGAAAAATGTCAGTTATTAAGAGTAACAAAAAAACTAAATCAATTTATTCCACTTCATGGTAAACCAGTATCATAGACTAAAAACGCAAATTACCTTGGTGTCATAATAAATGAAAAACTGTCATGGAACCTCCATATTGATGAAACTATCTGTAAGCAGGTCAGGCAGGCGCGAGTGGATAGACCTATTCTCTTCTGCTCAACATTAAAATTTACCAACAGTAGGCAGATGTTAGCGCTACTGGATGGGCTCAATCTGTGACACCTCAGTCTACGACCAAGGGGCTAGAGTCGCCTAAGTAACCAGACATACTAGCTATCTAACCTAACCTAAATGAAAGCAAGATAACAAACTTTAGTTTAGGATAAATAAACAAAACGAAACTTTATTTACATATACAAAAATAAATCAATAATAAAATATATACACTACAATGAAAACAACTAATACTAACCCTCTAAATCTACGACACTAACAAACTAACCAAACCAACTATCTAACACAAACTGATCAAAACAACTATCTAACTAATGAGAACTAAATCACTACAAGACAACTACTATACTAGACCTAGATCTACACAAACACACTACAATAAACTAGTCCTAGTCTAGATCTACAATATTCTACCACTATAACCAACCCATAACTAAAACCAAAACAAGAATACCGTAGCCTTAGTACCTTACTATTAGTATTCACTAAGAACAGAAACAGACTATAAATATATAACTAACTTCCTAAGCCACTAAGGCAACACTACACTACACTACAGAAACAAAATAAATCTACATCTACAGCAGAGTAATAGCAGATATAGCACAGCAGAGTAATAGCAGCGTGTATTTCAGCAGTAACACAGCAGCTAGATATATATCCAGCAGTTACATTCAGCAGTTAAAACAGCAGTAATAATAGCCTGCAATACATAAATGCAAAACTATATTATATTCTATCAGGACTGATGGACGCCGCCATCTTTAATACAGCATGTTGCCAACAATTATCATAAATAGTTCAAGTAGAAAATAAAATAACTACCTTACACAAAGTGTGACATAGATCTAGTAAAAGAAAATATAAAATAGTTACAAACTTACAGGCCGTCCCAGGTACAGAATAATAAAATAATTAGACGACAGACCACAAAGATCTTCAGCTGTCACACAGACAGAGATATGGTACTGACCACTGGTCAAATGTACACTCAACTGTTTTAAGACAGCATGTAGTACATCACTTTTATACTATCCCGCACTAACATATATAAATATGCGGAAGTACAACTATAAAATCTGACACTAACCTATAAAAATAAAATATATAAAAATAGCTCTAACCTATACAACAAAAATACATTGAAAAATAGCTAAAATTGCATATAAAACTAGCTCTGGGAGCGCAAGCTCACATATAAAAAAATCATTAGGGTTTATTAAAAGAAATTTCTATAAATTAAATAAGAACATAAAACTAAAATGTTATTTAACCCTGGTTAGGCCAATAATAGATAACGTATCCTCTGTTTTGGACCCGTCAACTCAAGAAAACATTAAGAAACTGGAACAAACACAAAATAAAGCAGTGAGATTCATAACAAACAAATATTCACATTTGACCAGAGTAACGCCTTTAGTAAAATCAATAAATTTAGAAAACCTTCAGGATAGAAGACTTAAAAGTAAAATAGCAATTATACATAAAACACTGAACCATAATCTTCAAATACAAAAACAAAATTTAAAAAAATACTCAGAAAGACACAAAGATGAAACCACATAACTCGTTCCATGTGCTAGAACAAATTTGTACAAATGCTCCTTCCCTAGCGCTCTTTGAGCATAGAATGGGCTGCCTGAACTATAATAGGCAGGAAAACCAATGGCTTTAGTACGAAGCATCAAGTGATGCAAAATCTCTATGTTATTGTGTAAAACATGCACTTTCTAATAAAATAAAATGGCACATTTTTTCCTAGGAGACTTAAAAACATTGCGTTAGTATTCTAAGAGGCGTATCGTGGGGAATCTCTCTTACGCTGACCAGGCAAAGTCGTTGAACGCGAGCTGGGTATCATGTCTGTGGGAGCAAGAAAGGCTTGAAGAAACTGTATTGTGACCATTTTCTTTGTTTGGATTAGTGCTTTAAGACGCCTTCAGGCGAGAGATGGGCGGAATAAATCGCTCCGCTTGCTTACAAAATCATTGTAATAATTAACCAGCAAAAAAACGTTTGTTATTCATTTACGGGACTTACATACATACATACATACGCCTTACCTTATGATTTATATTATAGATATAGTAAGGCTTATGCATGTATGTATGTAAGTCCCGAATAGAAATCAAAACCATTTCACCAATCTTGATAAAACTTGGCATAAATGTTCCTTGGGTACTAACTGGAACAGTAACGTATGTAAAGTAGCCCTAAAACAAGTTTAAGATGATCAAAAAATAAGTTGCCCAACTCTATGAAAGTATTACTATTTCATGGATCTAGGTCATATAGACCGAAAGGGTCGTGATCTAATTTTAAGAACTACTCTTTGCAAACATAGGTTTTTTTTTACTTTGACACATGAAAATTTAAAATATAGTCCTTTGATTTCATTATTTAATAAAATTAATCTTCAAATGTGTGTTACAAAAGCCTTTTTACATAAAATTGTTCCTTATATCTGCGCATTTTGACATTCTGACGTACATTATAATCCCATTCATGGCGCGCTTCGTTAGACAAGACGAAAGGTTACGCAGAACTTAAAATCTCTCGAACCCAAGATATACTAAATTTTACTTTAACATATGAACATACAAAATATAGTCTACTCATTTAACCTTCAAACTTGTGTTTCAAAAACATTTTTACATAAATTCGTTCGCTATAGCTTCGATATGTGACTGTGGCCGCGTTTACATATATTTTAATAGTTCCACTCATGTTTAGCGCACATGTAACATGTATCTAACGGTATTAGATTTATCTGGGATTCTCTCTTTCTCTCTCCCTAGTAGTATCCAATGGCTGTGTGAAGCGTCTAGTGTGGTAGCTTGACTTGTTGCCACCGCTGGCTAGCATTTGTGAAAGGGGAGCAATTTTGTAAGTCTCTCTTGCCAGTACATAGCCTCTCCACAACAAGTCCTATGCAGTACCTCCTCGTGGTGGCATATGGAAACTGAGGCTGCGAAGCCTCAGGCTAAACTGCAAGGGTCTCGGAGGAGGCTTGGCCCCAAGATGTGAGGCAGGCATGGCCCGTCGGCGTGCGGACACGCCCTGTTGTCCACAAACCAAACCCCTATCTATAGGTCAATAGCCGCACTGCCTTGTGTGTGTGTCCCTGTAAGGTCTAAGGCTAAGGGAGTAAACCCTAACAGAAAATCCGGTCCTGGAGCCCCGTAGGCGGGGGGACAGTAGTAAGACTACTGCTCTCTGGCAAACTTCTGCAGCCACCTGTCCCCTAATTGTGATGGCTCGCCATCCCTTTGGACCCGGTCAGTATGGAAGAGAGGCGTGTGCTGACGTGTGGGCAGCCCAGCACTCGCAAATTTAACGCCCAGGCTTTCCCCCAGCAAAGGTCACTCCATCTCTGACAGTAATGTCTTTGAAAAAACACGCAAAGTGGTAGTTACCGGTGATAAGTTCCTAGCTGATTGGCGTAAGCTGGAACGCCAGGGACCACTCTTGACGGTAGTAGGATTTTTTAGCCTCATTGGATAGCTACTGCCTGCCTTAAGCCGAGCAGCCCTCGGACAATAAAGTGCTATCCCGCCACAGCTTGCCGCACAACTGTGTGCTTGGTGCTAAGACAAAATCAAAAAGCAAGCTGCTCACCCGCACCTGCAAATACAATCAAAAGAAAACCCTCAACATTAATGCGTTTAGCAAGCTGGAACATACGGACAATGTGTCCTGGCTTCAATACTGACCCTGAACTCGTCACCGACATGCGAAAAACAGCTATCATCGACAGAGAACTCAGCAGACTAAATATTGATGTGGCCTGCCTGCAAGAAACCAGACTGGCAGACAGTGGATCTCTCACAGAAAGCAACTATACATTCTACTGGCAAGGAAAGCCAGAACGAAGCCCTAGAATACATGGCGTCGGCTTCGCAATAAGAAACATTCCCGTCCCCTACATTGCGATGTTTCCCATTGGCAATTAAAGAGTAGCACACATGAAATTAGCATCACCACAAGGCAAAGTTAATATAATCTGTGCTTACTCACCAACCCTTGCTGCACCGGAAGAGGACAAAGACAGATTCTTTCAAGTTCTAGAGGACGTAATTAAAAGTATTCCAAAATCCGAGCACCTCTATATAAATGGAGACTTTAATGCCCGTGTTAGTGATGGAAATGATGCATGGCCAAAATGCATGGGACCTCATGGTGTTGGCAAAATCAATGACAATGGCCAAAGGCTACTCGAGTTCTGTAGCTCTCGTGAACTGTGTGTAACAAATACATTCTTCTCTGGCAAGGAACGCCATAAAGTCTCTTGGCAGCACCCACGCTCAAAAAGGTGGCACCAGCTTGACCTCTCCATCACCAGAAGGATGGATCTGAAAAGTGTCATCCACACTCGTTCATACCATAGTGCGGACTGCAACTCAGACCATTCACTAGTGCTAAGCAAAATCAAACTACTTCTCAAGAAGGCTTATACTTCCACTCAACCCAGAACTAGGCGAATTAACGTCAACCATGTAGGTGACCCAGAGAAGTGTGCACTCTTTGGCGAGCTCCTGAACAGATCAATACTCAATACCCTCTTTAAGTGATGAAGAAGACATCTCTATCAGATGGGAGAATTTAAGAGATGTAATCTACAGTTCGGCAATCACCGCCTTTGGGCCTCAAAAACACAAAAATGTAGACTGGTTTGAGGCGAATCTAGCACATATGGAACCTTGCATCGAGAAAAAGCGATCTGCACACCTCGCTCACAAGACAAAGTCTAGTCCGAAATCTTTGGAGGCCTTCAAAAGTGCTAATAAAGAGGCGAAACAAATGGCTAGAAAATGTGCTAACAACTTTTGGAGGGATACTTGCAACAGAATCCAAGACAGTCTCCACTCAGGAAATAGCAAAGCTCTATTTGATGGCATTAAAGCGGCCCTGGGTCCAACAGTGCCTAAGCCTGGCCCCCTTCAATCCAAATCAGGAGAAAAAATTACAGATCAAACCAAGCAGCAAGAACGATGGACAGAACACTACCTCGAAGTCTATGCCACACAGAATACAGTAGACGATGTCGCCCTGGCTTCTCTACCAGATCTTCCAGTACTGGAATGCCTAGATGAGCTTCCGAGTCTAAGTGACCTCAAAAAAGCAATTAATTGCATAAAAAATAGAAAATCTCCTGGGAGTGATGGTATCCCAGTGGAAGTAGTGAAAGTCAACGAATCACTCCTGCTCCCTGGACTCTATATTCTCCTCTGCCGCTGTTGGAAAACAGGTCATGTCCCACAGGACATGCGTGACGCAACTATAGTCACAATATACAAGAACAAAGGGGATCGGAGTGACTGCAACAATTACAGGGGTATCTCTCTCCTTAGTATAGTGGGCAAAATCTTTGCTAGAGTGGCACTATCCTGGCTGCAAGTGATAGCTTATAGAGTCTACCCAGAGTCTCAGTGTGGATTCAGGAGTGGTAGATCCACTATAGACATAATATCTTCTCTACGACTACTGCAGGAGAAATTCAGAGAGAGAGACAGACCCCTTTACATTGTTTTTGTTGATTTGACTAAAGCTTTTGACATGGTCAACAGAAGTGGCCTTTTCAAACTCCTGAGGAAAATAGGTTGCCCTCCCAAACTACTGAAGTCCATTGAGTGTTTTCACGAGGAAACTAAATGTACTGTCAAATTCAATGGAGCCCAATCAGCACCTTTTGAGGTTTACAGTGGTGTCAAGCAGGGATGTGTGCTCGCACCTACTCTGTTTGGCATATTCTTCTCCTGTCCACTGCATTATGCGTACAACGACATATAGGTGTGTTTCTCCATATAAGATCCTCTGGAAAACTATTTAATGTATCAAGGCTGCGGGCAAAAACCAAGGTTAGGAAGCTACTCGTCAGGGAACTCCTGTATGCTGATGATACAGCTATTGTGGCTGATTCTGATATTCATCTACAGTCCCTGGTTGACAAACTATCTGCTGCTTGCCAGAAGTTCGGCTTAAACATCAGTCAAAGCAAGACTAATATTTGTCCAAAACACAAACACTGCGCCTCAAGTAAGCATTAATGGCCAACCACTAGAAATTGTTGATCACTTTTGTTACCTTTGCTCCATCATATCCAACAACACTCTACTGGATAAAGACATAAACATTAGGATAGCCAAGGCAATGGCCACCATGTCACGGTTGCAGAAAAGAGCCTGAGACAACATATTGCTGATAAGCAGTACTTAAGCCCTAGTCTACCGGTCCTGTGTGTTGAGCACCTTGCTATACGGAAGTGAAACATGGTCAACCTATTTATGGCAGGAAAAAAAGCTGAATGTCTTCCACCTCCGATGCCTAAGGCGGATCTTTAAAAAAAGGTGGCAAGATAAGTTAACCAATGAGGAAGTGCTACAAAGAGCAGGATGCCAGGACATCCGCTCTGTTATCAGCAGCAGACGCCTTGGATGGCTTGGCCACGTTTGTAGAATGTCAGTAGGTCGACTTCCACAGAACATCCTGTATGGCGATCTAATAGAAGGCAGGAGAGCCGCTGGTCGCCCACTTTTACGTTATACGGATGTATGCAAACGCGACTCTCTAGAGGTCCACCTTTCGAGGGAACTGAGTTTGTTTACTTGGTAGTAAATCTTTATTCGGGAGCTGGACTACAAGAGCCACACCTCTACTAGGGTAACCAGGTATATTTCCAGAGGTAAAGAGGAACAACTCCCACCCCCTTTTATTTGTTTAGTCCATCACATTGAGTTCATTGATTGACAGGTGACTACAAGTCAGATATGATGCACTCTCTAGAGGTCACACGAGGGAACTAGGTTTGTTTACTTAGTAGTAAATCTTAATTAGGGGGGTGGACTTCAAGCCACCATCTACACGGGTAACCGGACAAAGAGTTTGCTTATTTAAAGAAAAATCTGAATCACGTGGCTGGACTAGAGGCCACACCTTTTCAAGTGTGCAGAGTTATTTGAATATAAATCTTAATTAGTAAGCTGGACTAAAGACCACACACCTAAACGATTAACATTTAGCTATACAGAACACAAACCGCGAGATTTCATAGCCCAGTAAGCCAGTAACTAATTACTTTGTAGAAAAAAAATCTATATTAGCGTAAAAGACACAACCAGGCCTATCTTTCAATGGAGAGCTAAACACCCCCTACTCTTTATTTTATTTCTTTGGTCCTTGACGCCAAATTTATTGATAGACAGAATGAAAAAACACGACGTGCTAACAAAGGGTATTACACTTTAAATAAATATTACGGTTAAGTACTTTTTCTAACGCGTTAAATTGAATATTACTACAGCAGTTAAGTGTCTTGATTTGATAATAATATTCTTAATAATTTGTGACAGTCAAGTAACTCCTTGCTATTACTATTTTTCTTTTACCTAAGATGCGTACTTAGCCACTGTGTATCAGGCCAGGACGACTTTTACACACCTGACATTCATAGGCTTACTATCGTTCCCATTTGTAAGTTACTGATACCACGAATAAAATCATTAATAATTAAGGAAGATGTTTCTAACACACGTTCTTTGCTCAATAAAATAAAAAAAAGATGTGCATGTTAGCATGTGTGTATTTTTGCCTAGTATTAAAACCTTTAGAACGAAGGCTAATTTCATTGCTTAATTCTTTTGACTTAATAAATAACGGAAAACCTAACAGTAAAAGAAATTGAACAATAGTACCACAGATCTAGCAAACAAAGAAACAATATGCTGGAGTGTAAAAAACAAAAACAACCATTGACCTCTGTAACTAGTGGACGGGTATAATTTATCCGTATGCTTGACTGACCATGCCAATGTGTTATCTTTTTTTACTGACCACCCAACACTATTGGGTGCGTATGCCCAAGGAAAAAACAATGCGTGATGGTTTTACACAAACAATTATACACACTACACTAGGACTACATGTGTAGGCGCACTACGTATATCTGATCAGGTTGTTGGTCTGAAATTCATGAACACATACATCGACCATTATACAAGGCAGATTGCACTTTACTTACATTAGTAACTAGTGAAATATATACTAACATATTTTACATTGTCCCTCCCACACACATCCTTTACAGTAGGTGGCATCGTACATATACACAGACACAATCATGTTATACAGATTAATTTGTAATAGGCATTATCTGTTTATAAATATTGTTAAGCTTGAATAAATCAGTAATAGAGTTTAAAACAATAAGGTATATAAAAGGAAAAACATTAATACTAACCAATATATGTTTGTTATTTAACAGTTTCGTAAAATGTTTAGCAACACAAGCTATTTACAAGACACTTAGGTATGCGGCTCCGCCTCCGGCTCCGGCCGAATATCAAAATGTACTATCCGGTGCACTCCTAATATATTTATATATTTTATTTGACCGGTCATTTCATCCCCGGTCACTTCATCTCCTGGTCACTTCATCCCCCGGTCACTTTATCCCCGGTCATTTCATCCCCAATTAAAATTTTATATATAAATATGATTATGTAGAATGCTTTTTGACATTTTATGACTTGTTACTAATGCGTTTATAGTGTTTCCTCTTCCACTTTGTTTTCTTAATAAGAAATCTTATATTATATGGTAAATCTGGGTGTGTACTTAGCTATCGCGTTTCTATTGGATGTGGGGGTTGTAATATCATTATTTTATCCGGATCGAAGGCCAAGGTTTGGTGGAAGTAGTAAAAAATTATTTGAGAGATAGAAATGCGATTAGAATAATTATGATCTTGCCGGTGATAACTTATCATCAAAGGCCAAGGTGTGGTGCAAGTAGAGGAAATCTTTTGAGAGATAGAAGTGCGACTAGAATAATTATGACCATGCTTCTGATAACTTATCATCAAAGGCCAAGGTGTGGTGAAAGTAGAGGAAATCTTTTGAGAGATAGAAGTGCGATTACAATAATTATGACCGTGCCGCTGATAACTTATCATCAAAGGCCAAGGTGTGGTAGAAGTACGACCATGTTTCACTTTATTTTATTTTTTAATCGCTTTTTCTTGAAAATGGGCGCGTCATTTTTAGCCTTGAAATAAGGTTTTATTTTTTTCTACTAAAGGCTGAGTTCATCCAATCCTCGTGATATCATGTCGCCTGTAGAAGTTTTGCTTTAATTCCTTTTAAACATTAACGTGTTACAATTTTGTCATTTAAATAAAAAATGAAGACATTAAATATTGCTCATTTCATGATTTTTAAAATTACAATTCGTTAGATAAAAATGATCAGATGATGAAAATATCAGGGGATGAAATGACCGGGGATGAAGTGACCAGGGGATGAAATGACCGGGGATGAAGTGACCGGGGATGAAGTGACCTGGGATGAAAAGATCGGGAACCTATATGTATATATTTATAGTGTTATAAACCTGGTGGTGGCACAGATGGGGTGTTGGTGTGTGTGTAGTCAGCCGACGCAAATCGCCCCAGGCCAGCGCTAGACGAGCGGTCAACCGTGACGAGTTACGATGGTCAGCCGAATCGAGTGTCAACAGGACGGTTCGGGAAGGATCGCCGTCGTGAACAGAGCTCAGGAGCGTCTCGAGAGTTGTAGTCATCTAACCACCTAGAAACGTCGAGCGGCGTTCTGTCCGGTTCGAGAAGGCCAGTAGGGACCCTATATAAGAGCGGAGGTGACGCAGTCACGACAGGGTTCAGAGCCCGGTTCACTACAGTACGGTCGACTACAACACAGTTCAGCGGTGTGGTTCTGTACGGAGCATTACGACGGTTCAGTGCGGAGTACTGTCAAGTACAGTTGAAGACGACTGGCGTCTTGATCTTGGTCTGCGATCGAGTCCGACACAACGAGCCTAGTGTGTGAAGTCAGTCCTGAACTGTTAAACCCAGTACTAGCCCGGAACGAGATGGAGAGGCCAGTGCAAGAATTGATAGGGCGGAACGGTGTTATCGGAGAGATATTTGTACAGTGTACGTGTTGCCAATTGTACAGTATTGGCTGTTATTTATTCAACTATGAAAGTGTTACGTTACTTTGGAGCCCTGAGTTGTCAAGTTCTTTAAGTTGGTGGTGTATGGTGCAGTTTGCAGAGAGCCTGGATAGTGAGATTCGTAACAATATATATATATATTTTTTTTTTTTTTAAATTTATTTAGTTAAATTTTAATGAAAATCTTTAAATGAAATGTTATAAGAATTCGGTTAAATATGTTTATGAACCCTCGTAGCTCTCTCGTGTTAATAAAGACATTTTTTTGTCTAACTAAGCCGTGTGACGTAGTGTATTTTTTCACTCGTGCATCATTGTTTATTAAACCTCGTTAACTTTCTCGTATTAAAAAAAAAAGAAACACTGACTAGATTTAGATCTAATCTAGATTTTTCACACTAGGTATAGTTTTTTTTACACTAGATCTAGATTTTTCACACTAGATCTAGATTTATATTCTAATTAAAATCACTGTAGATTCTAGATGTAGAATTTCTAGGTCTAGATTAGACCAGTCATGCGGTTTGTGAGCTGGACTGTCGTTCGGATTTATCGATGGTCCCGGGATCAAACCCTGCCCGCTCTCATCCCTCGTCGTCCTCCGGGAGGTTTGGACTAGGAAGTAAATTATCTTCAACTCTGATGGAACATCCGAAACATGGAAAACATTTTACAAACAAACATTTCATATAATAATAATAATAATAACTAATACTCCAGCACTTGACTTTGACACACAATTTGATCGGTAAGGATACTCCTCCATATTACAAATACTCACCACAAGAGGTTCTCGAGTCTTCGGATAATCTACTGTACTGGGATAGGCCTATTTTGACTGACAAAACGGTAGATTTTAATCGCCCTGATTTGCTGCTCATCGATAAAAAAGAAAAGGTCGCTACCATTATTGACATCGCCTTACCACTATTTCATAATTAAAAAAAAACAACTGAGCTGGAAAAACAACGAAAATATGGGAACCTTGGCTTGGAGATTAAGCGTTTATGGAAATTATCCTAAATAACAATATACCCTATTGTTATATCAACCGAGGGAATAATAACAACTGACCTCACAGATACCTTCTTCAAGGCCTTTGGCATTCCTAGGAACATTCTCGTTGCCTGTCAGAGGGCGGTACTTCTGAAGACCTGCCACATCACCAGAAAATTCCTCGGTGGAACCTGATAAAGGGACTACGATGAATTTTGTTTCCCTTTAACGAAACTCGACCCTGGCTTCGCCAGAGAATGAATACTCGCTCTTTTATAATAATAATTTTATTTATAAAGCGCTGTTAACAAACAAAATGTAGGCTCAAGGCGCTGTAATAACATTACAAACACAAACATGACAGCTCAAATGACAATGAATCTAAAAAAAGTTTTAAACAGATAGGTCTTAATGTTCTTCTTAAAAGTGGTTTAGAATGTTGTCTGTCTGAAATGAATGGGGAGTGAGTTTTAAGCCTTTGGCCCGTGCACTGAAAAAGCCCGCAGACCGTAGCTTTTGAGGGAGAAACGTAGCACTACTAAAAGCGTTGAGTCCATTGAGCGCAGGGCTCTCTGGGGGACATATGGAATAATCAGTTCGATAAGGTAGAAGGGCATCTCATTGTTATATATACACATATATAGGCTAGATCAAGATCTAGAATTTCAATTTCTAAAAGAAAATCTAGACTTGTAGATTTTGATCAATATTGCAATGTTATAAAATATGAAAACTAATCTACTATTTTTAAATTTAATGTTGCTTTCAGTCTATTGATGGATTATCTAGGTTTTTTTAACGTAAATCTTATCTAAATTACATCTTAATTATTCCAAATTTAGATTTTAGATCTAGATCTAGTAGATATAGGCGAATCCGTTCAGGATCCGACGGGGCCGCCTCTGAGTTTGTGTGATTTTTTTTTAAATCTACAAAACTGTTCAACATTCTTTATTGGTATTTGAGGCTTTACTCGACAATGTTCGCGGGACGTAAATTTGTTCAGTGCTTGATTTGCCTTTTCGTAAGCAGCTGAGAAACACTAGTATAATTTAAAACATTTTCCGTAAGGAGCTCTTAAATAATCTCTAATAAATAATATGTTCAGCTCAAGAATTCTCAATTCTAAAATAGTACATTTTTAGTGGCCCCCGGTAAGCGGAAAAGCTGCTATTAGGTTAGTGCATAATGTCCGTATGTCACACTCAGATCTCAAAAACTAGAAGAGAATGAAAAATATTATTTCACCATGCGATGTGGCTAGCAAAGTTTAGGTGCAACGGCTACTTTTTGGTTTTCTAAAAGCAAACCGTTTAGTTTATAAAATTAATATGCATGCGATTTCTTCATAAAAATACATCAATTCTAAAACAATTACTTAATAGTAACGGAGGTAATGTTACAATATGTTAACAAGGAAATACAATTCTCTACACTGACTTTTATTTCATTAACTATAAAGTTGTTCCGGATATTGTTTCATAAAAAATAAATTACGTCAAAGAGTTGTTTAGACTCCCTTAATTGACTTAATAACATTTTTATTCTTGGACAATACGTAACTAAAGTAAAGTTATCGATATCAAATTGTTCCGTATTTTCAACTTAGAATAAATTTATGTCAAATGACTTTTTTTTAAAGTATTGACAAATAATAAGAAAGTAATTTACTAGAAACAATTATTGAGAATCAAGTTTTAGACTTATTTTACATTTAATTTTATTGATGAAACATCGGTAAAGAATGTTCAGGATTTTGTTTTGAAAAAGAATCGACCTACATTACTTTAATTTTCTTACAGATCGTCGCCAAAATGTTCTGAATTTTTACTTTTTACTAAAAAAAAATAACTGTTTGAAATCTTTCTTACAAAAAAAATACAAAAAAAAAAAAAAAAAAAAAAATTTCTTTGTAACACGTTGAAAAAACTCATTTACAAAAATCGGTTGTTCCGGATTTTTATGAAAAGCATTTTAACTCTGTTACTTTAAAAGCGGTCTTTTATGTTTACCAGAATTTCAATAGCTTTTAGTCTTTTTTTGGATATTAACATGACGGACAAACAGACTGACAGACAAAATGCAAAAAATGCGGCTTTATTCCATACATATATATATATTCATTGGCCTCCTTCAGTCGTAGGACGACTATGGTTCATCTCAGAGCGCATTTCCTCATGTGGCTGTGGAGCCCTATTTTGGAGAGACACTCCCGTCCAGAGATAGCGCAAGTTAGGGTCCCCTTGGCTTTTGCTTCGGTGGTAGAGGAGCTGGCCGTTTTCCGGTTTGTGCGTTTTTCTTCCTGGGCTGAGACCCATGTACTTTCACTGTCTATAGCTTTCTTTGTCACTGTCTCTCTCCACCTGTTGCGGTCTAGAGCTATGTCTTCCCAATTGTCAGTATTGATGTTCACTGATTTGAGGTCACGTTTTATTACATCTATGTAACGGAGGTGGGGGCGACCAGTTTTTCTTGTGCCAGTCGCGAGTTGACCATAGAGGATGACTTTCGGGATGCGCTTGTCTTCCATCCGGCGAACATGTCCAAGCCAGCGCAAACGGCGTTGTCTGAGGGCTGTAAAGATGCTGGGAATACCTGATCGCGCAAGGATCTCAGTATTGCACACTTTTTCTTTCCATGTGACATTCAAGATCCTACGGAGACATCTCAAATGGAATGAGTTTAGTTTTCTCTCTTGCTTTGCGTAGGTGGTCCATGATTCACTGCCATACAGCAGTGTACTCATAACGCATGCCTTGTAGACTTCCATTTTGGTCACCGTAGTTAGCTTATGGTTTTCCCAAACTCTTAGTCTGAGTCTAGCGAATGTCGAGGCAGCCTTCCTTATGCGTTTTTCAATCTCCTCTTCTAGGGACAGGTCATCTGTAATTGTGGATCCCAGATAGCAGAATTCGTTTACGGCGTCCAGCTTGTTATCGTCAATGAGGATTGAGGGTGGTGCTGTAGTAGGTGGTCCCATAACATTTGTTTTAGTCAAGCCATATTCTTTACAGGCCTGAGAGAAGCGGGACATTAGTGACTGAAGTTCCTCTTGTGTGTGTGCCACTACCGCTGCGTCATCCGCGAATAGCATATCTCTTACGAGGGTGGCTCTGATTTTAGTTTTGGCCCTCAGTCTGGCAATATTTAGGAGTTTGCCATCAAATCTGGAATGGAGATAGATGCCTTCAGTGGATTTGTCAAACGCGTTGTGGATTAGCAGTGAAAATAGGATTCCAAAGAGGGTTGGGGCCAGGACACATCCTTGTTTAACTCCGCTGTTTATACTGAAACTTTCAGAGCTGGCACCGTTGAATTGCACTGTGCCCATCATATTTTGGTCGAAAGATATGATTACATTTAGTAGCTTGGGTGGGAAGCCTATTAACTGTAAAATTTTAAAGAGGCCATCTATGCTAACTAGATCGAAGGCCTTTGTCAGGTCAATAAACGCAATGTATAAAGGCATCCTTTGTTCTCTGCACTTTTCCTGGAGTTGGCGGATGGAGAAAATCATGTCAATCGTGGATCTCCCTGAGCGGAAGCCGCATTGTGATTCTGGGTAGACCCGATCAGCGAGTTTTTGTAGCCTGGGAAGTATCACTCGAGCAAAGACTTTGCCTACAATACTTAAGAGGGAGATTCCCCTGTAATTGTTGCAGTCGCTTCTGTCACCTTTGTTCTTATACAGTGTAATGATTTTAGCATCCCGCAGGTCTTGTGGCACAGCACCTTCTTGCCAACATTTACAAAGCAGTTCGTGTAGAGGTTGGATTAGAGTAGTTTTGCATTGTTTTAGAAGATCTGGGGGGATACCATCGCATCCGGTGCTTTGCGGGCAGCAATGTTGTCTATGGCTTTGTTGAGCTCTGAAAGGGTGGGTGTTTCATCTAGCTCGTTCATTGTGGGTAGTTGTGTGATGGCTTTAAGGGCTGAGTCAGAGACTGAGCTTGTTGTGGCGTAGAGCTCAGAGTAATGTTCCACCCATCTGTGCATTTGTAGGCACTTGTCTGTGATAATTTCCCCAGTGGTTGATTTCAGAGGTGCTGTCTTGTTTTGGGAGGGTCCGAGAGCCTTTTTGATTCCTTCGTACATCCCTCTTATGTTGCCCACTTGGGCTGCGAGCTGAATACTCTCACTGAGCTCAACCCAGTATTCATTGGCACAGATCCTTGCTGTCCTCTGTGCATTGGCTCTAGCTTCTTTCAGGTTTAGCAGGTAGCGTTGGGTAGGCTTTGCCTTGTAAGTAGCGAGTGCATCTCTCTTTGCTCTGATGATAGGTGCTAAAATAACTGCTTTAGAGTCGAACCAATCATTTTGTTTTGTAATTTTTCTTCCAAAGATTTCCAGGGAAGTCTTTTGTATGGTGGACTTGAGGTATTCCCATTTTTCAGTTGCTGTATTCTCAGAGATATTTTTGTACTCGCGTTCAAAAGATTCCGCAAACTGTATTTGGAGATCAGGTTGACACATCTTGCTTACATCCGATTGGGGTCTTCCAATCTGCATGGTATGGTGGATTTTTTTGGGGAGGAGATTGATCTTACAACATGCCAAGGAGTGATCTGTGTCGCAGTCTGCACTGTGGTAGGACCTGGTAAGCTTTACAAATTTTAAGCACTTTTGTCTTACCATGATTAGATCTAGTTGGTGCCAGTGTTTGGAGCGAGGGTGCCGCCAAGATACTCTGTGCTGCGGTTTAGTTTTGAAATAGTGACGCAGAGGGAGTGTAGTGAGCAAACCTCGAGGAGCCTTTGTCCGTTTTTATTTACTTTTCCGACACCAAAACGCCCAATACAACTGTCCCATGCAGAGTTGTCAGATCCAACGAGTGCATTGAGGTCGCCGAGGATGATAACCTGTTCCGTGGTTGGGATCTCGCTAAGAGCAGACGAAAGGTTGTCATAAAACATATCTTTGGCCTCTGGTGTGGAACTCAGAGTAGGAGCGTAGGCACATATCAAAGTCACATGTCCAATAGATGTGTTAAGGCGTAGTGATAGGAGTCTTTCTGAACCGTTGCACTTCAGCTCTACTGTGTTCAGCAGTGTGTTCTTAACTGCAAAACCAACGCCATGTTCCCTTACTTCACTTTCGGCTTTGCCTTGCAGGAAGAAGGAGTAGTCTTTTTCTTTGATTGATCCAGAGTCAGCTAAACGAGTTTACTGAAGGGCGGCAATGTCTACTTTGAGCCTGGGCGGCAATGTCTACTTTGAGCCTGGACAGTTCATCGTTTATTATTGCAGATTTTCTGACTTCTTCTATGTCTGGTAGGTTTTCATTAAGTCCAGTTTGTAGAGTACGCACATTCCACGTGCCCAGTTTAAGAGTGGAGCTCCTCTTTTTTTTCTTCATGTCGACTGGTACATTGGCTTTGTGCCTGCTTTTCAGATTTTGTACTATCCTCGTGTACCCAAACGAGGAAGACAGGCATGACGGGACAGCACCTTATTGGCTGGGGGCTGCCCAGCTTGAGGCGGGCGGTAGCTGTCCATTGGAATCCTAGGATCCCTCCCACCGACGAAAGTGGCCCCTGGCGCCCTGCTCTACGTCAATTGAGCATTTGAGCTTATAACCGGTGACTGCCACTTCCCGTGTTTGGCCGACGCCTAAGGCGAAGCTGGAGTGTCCTCTCCAGTTTTTTAGGGTTAGGGCTTTGAATAAGTGAGATGAAAGCCTGGGCATTGTTTATGGTCGGAACGATGTCGCCCACACAGCAGTTCCACCCTCTCCGCGCAGCTGATGTGACCAAAGGAACGGAGTATCCAGTACAGTTTGGGATCAGTAGCGCCGCAGGATCTGCCAGGCTGTAGAACGGTGTGCCACAGTCTGCCTAAGGGTCACCAGCTCCTGATTTTTCCTCAGGGTTGTCTCCCGAAGCCTTTCCCGTGTTTGGGTATAGCCGCAGGGCAGCGGAGGTTTGGATTCAGAGTTTTCCTTCTCCTAGATGGGTAGCCAACCAAGGCTAACGAGCCCCTTCTGCCCGAAAATATATATATATATATATTATATTTAAATGAAATGCTTTAAAAACTCGGTGCATCAATATCTGTGTAACCTGGTCAGCTCACTCGTGTTAATAAAGATATTTTTAGTCTAAATAGATGTGACGTTAGGATTTTTTTTCATTTGACGTCATTGGAATGATGTCTTTTAAAGGAAATGTTAAAAGAACTCGGTGCACCAATGTCTATGAACCCTCGCTAGCTCCCTCGTGCTAATAGAGACATTTTAGTCTATCTTGGCTCTATTACGTAAAGAATTTTTTTCTTTTTGACCTCATATGGAATGAATTCTTTAAAGGAAATGCTACTAGAAATCGATGCACCAATGTCTACGAACCCTCGCCGCTCTCTCGTGTTAATAAAGAAATTTTTAGCCTAACTAGGCCTTGTGACGTTGTGGATTTTTTTCCCTTTAACGTCATATATAATGAATTCTTTAAAGGAAATGCCAATATAACTCAGTGCAGCCATGTTTTTTAAAGTTTCTCGTATAAAAAAAGACATACTAGCTAGATTTAGATCATATTAGATTTTTTACACTAGATCTAGATTTTTTTATTTAAACCTAGATTTTCTTTTGACACTAGATCTAGATTTTTTACATTAGATCTAGATTTTTTACATTAGATCTAGATTGTTTACACTAGATCTAGATTTATATTATAATTAAAATCATTGTAGATTCTAGATCTAGAACTGTAGGTCTAGTTAAGAGTTATATAGACTAGATCAAGATCTAGAATTTCAATTTCTAGATCTAAATCTAGACTTAAAGTGTAGTGTTTGATTTCCAAATGTCTAGATCTATATTGCAATGTTATAAAATATTAAATCTAATCTACTAATTTTAAAGTTAATGTTGCTTTCAGTCTATTGATAGATTATCTAGTTGTTTTTTACGTAAATCCTAAAAGATCTAACCCTAAATTACATCCATATTATTCCGAATTTAGATTTTAGATCTTGCTCTAGTAGATATTGATCTGAAGAGTGCTAAGTCGAAACTTTAGTTTAGGTAGATGTAGATCCTTGTTCTAGTTTTATTTAAATGAAAATGCCAATAGCTCTGTTGTAAACTGTGCTGGGACATCAAGCAGACGTTGCCGAAGTACAAGCTCGAAACCTGTTTTTTGCTTTTTTTTTTTTTTCAATTTCAATACCAAAACATTATTTAAAATCGCTCGTCTGACATATTTTACATATTTGGTACTTATCATGCCGACATGTGTAATATATCTCTTTATCAATAATTGGCTATTAGTTTGTTATTCTCTCTCTCTTTCTCTTTCTCTCTCTCTCTCTCTGTGGCATTTTACATCTCAAGAGACGATCTTTTCCCTTTGCAACTTCTTGTGTGACTAAAGAGGCCAATCCTTGATACACAGCTGCGATCACAGGTTGGGCATATGTGATCACCAGGCGTCGTTGCATTACCACCTTTCTTTCTGCTTCTGTAGTGTATGACATCTGCAATCCGAGACTCTTCCTTTATGCTCTCTCTCCATGTAGATCTATCCAGCTGCTAGTGTCGATTTTGAAGAGCTTCATGTTGCGTTTGCATACATCCGTATAACATTAAAGTGGGCGACCAGCGGCTCTCCTGCCTTCTATTAGATCGCCATACAGAATGTCCTGTGGAAGTCGACCTACTGGCATTCTACGAACGTGGCCAAGCCAGCCAAGGCATGTCCTGGCATCCTGCTCTTCGTAGCGTTTCCTCATTGGTTATCCTATCTTGCCACCTTATTTTAAAGATCCGCCTTAGGCATCGGATGTATAAGACATTCAGCTTTTTTCCAGCCAGGAGTATGTTAACCAAGTTTCACTTCCGTATAGCAAGGTGCTTAACACACAGGTCGGTAGACTAGGGCTTTGTATTGTTAGTCAGCAATATGTTGATCCACACTCTTTTCTGCATACGTGACATGATGGCCATTGCTTTGGCTACCCTGTTGTTTATGTCTTTATCCAGTAGATATGATGGAGCCGAGATAGCAAAGTGATCCACAATTTCTAGTGGTTGGCCATTAATGTTTACTTGAGGTGCAGTATTTGTGTTCTGGACTAGTATCTTAGTCTTGCTTTGACTAATGTTTAAACCGAACTTCTGGCAAGCAGCAGATAGTTTGTCAACCAGGAACTAAAGCTGGATATTAGAATCAGCCACAATAGCTGCATCATCAGCAAACAGGAGTTCTCTGATAAGTATCTTCCTAACCTTGGTTTTTGCCCGCAGCCATGATACATTAAATAGTTTTACAGAGGATCTTGTATGTTATTAAGTTAACAGCAATGCCTGGTCGTTCGGTTAGCGACTAGACTTATTAAAACGACGGTCACGGACTCATAGCAGTTCATGCCATCCCCCGTCGTCCAGCGGGAGGTTTGGACTACGAAGTAGATTTTTTTTAACTTTGAAGAAACATCCAAAACATGTAAAATATTTTACAGAATAAAAAAACGGAATTTGTACAATGCCAAATCAGTTTTTATAACATTATTACTTTTGACAATCAAAACAAAATCACGTCTTGAATATTCCTTGCAAATAGGCGGATCAGATATGAATCCAACGGGACAGCCGCCGTTTGTGTTATAACACAAACTTTCTTTGTAATCTTGTTAATTTATATAAAAACTTTTGATAAAATAAATTAAAAAAAAAGACATTTTAAAATAAAAATAAATGTTTTGGGTGTAACCATCAATTTACACCTTACAGTTTTATTGTTCAACAAACAGAAAAAAATAAACAAGAGCTATTTGTTCTTTAGGGGGAGGTTGTTTTTTTTTACTCTTTTTTTACCCAAGCTTATGGCACCGGTTGACACCAACCCTAGTGACGCCTAGCTCACCGCACCGGTTAACACCGACCCTAGTGACGCCAATTCTTCCTGACCAGACAACTTACACAAAGCACCTATACCTGTTTTTCATCCGAATCAGAAACCCCATTTGTAACGAACCATGCTGAGATTACTCCCTTCCAGCGCGGAAAAGGAAGCAGGCTGTGAGTTGTAAGGTCGCCTTGTCCCCGCACATGGACCAGTACTTTCTCTCTCAATTCCTTGTCCCGACCATCCTCCTTAAGCCCTTTAATGACTGACCAGACTACAATGGGATGGAACCCACTGTATAAAACTATTTACATTGAGCTGTAGAAGACGCTCCACCACCGCGAGGAACGCTTCCACCTTCCCGACGCCTGCAAGCTGTCCTTCAAGGGCATCGAGGGCAGAGATAGAATCTGTAAAAATAACCATTTTTGTTCCCCTGGCAATCAAATCATTAAATAAGAACAATCTGATATAAACTTTGTCACATGTATATTATGAGTGAGTCTGGTGTGAATTTACACTTTGATTTCTTATAGTTATAATGTTTTTTGTTTGGTATAATGCACTAATTGTAATACTAATTTCCATACGGACAATAAAGATTATTATTATTATTATTATAAAAGAGCGAGTATTCATTCTCTGGCGAAGCCAGGGTCGAGTTTCGTTAAAGGGAAACAAAATTCATCGTAGTCCCTTTATCAGTTTCCACCGAGGAATTTTCTGGTGATGTGGCAGGTCTGCAAGTACCGCCCTCTGACAGGCAACGAGAATGTTCCTAGGCATGCCAAGGGCCTTGAAGGTATCTGTGAGGTCAGTTGTTATTATTCCCTCGGTTGATATGACAATAGGGTATATTGTTATTTTAGATAATTTCCATAAACCCTTAATCTCCAAGCCAAGGTGCCCATATTTTCTTTTTTTTTTCCAGCTCAGTTTTTTTTTAAATTATGAAATAGTGGTAAGGCGATGTCAATAATGGTAGCGGCCTTTTCTTTTTTATCAATGAGCAGCAAATCAGGGCGATTAAAATCTACCGTTTCGTCAGTCAAAATAGGCTTATCCCAGTACAGTAGATGATCTGTAGACTCGAGAACCTCTTGTGGTGAGTATTTGTAATATGGAGGAGTATCCTTACCGATCAAATTGTGTGTCAAAGCCAAGTGCTGGTGTATTAGCTTTGCAACTTGGTTATGGCGACCTAGGTAGGCAGATTCCGATAGGGCTGAACATCCCGCCATTATGTGTTCAATTGACTCACCCACATTTCCACATTTTCGGCATTTGTCAACAATATTGAGTTTTAGGATATGTTTCTCGTAATGTTTTGTTCTAATTACTCTGTCCTGTATTGCTGTGACAAACCCTTCAGTTTCAGGGTAAAGATGACTTGCTTTTAGCCACGCTAAGGAAGCAGCCTTGTCAATGTTATCCCCATGTAATAAAGCCGGGAATTTTCCGTGGAGTGTTTTTTCTTCCCATTGGCGAATCTCATGCCCGACGTCGTCCAGACCGACATTAACATCAACATTGGTTAGGTTCAGAGGGGTTGCATCATAGTCATATTTGCGTAGGAAGGAAACTAGTTCATTGGTGGATGCGTGCAGTTTTGATCGTATTTTGGAAACTTGCGTCTTACACAGTTTGAAGATGTTCTGCAATCCATTGCCTCCACCCTTCCGGGGCAGGTATAGCCTTATGGTGGAGGACTTGGGGTGTAAACATCGGAATTCGGTTAAAAATTTCCTCGTGAGTCTGTCAATGTCATGTAGGTCTGTATCTGTTCATTTGATGACACTGAACATGTAGAGGAGCACTGGGACGGCCCAGCTATTTATTGCCGTGATGAGGTTACTGCCAGACAGTTTTGTGTTGAGAATTTTATTTACTCTCTGCTTGTATTTGCCAAGAAAGTTCTTTTTAAATTTTTTATGGTTTATCTTGGCATTCTGGTTTATTCCAAGATATTTATAAAGGGAGGCAGAGTTCAGTTCTTCGATGCCTTCAAATGCAATGTTGGTGTTGGCTGCCTTGCCCTTTTTTATGCTTATGATACCACACTTATCCTGGGCAGGTATAACCTTATGGTGGAGGACTTGGGGTGTAGGCATCGAAATTTGGTTAGTAATTTTCTAGTGAGTCTTTCAATGTCATGTAGGTCGGTATCAGTCCATTTGATCACACCGAACGTGTAAAGGAGCACTAGGACGGCCCAGCTGTTTATTGCAATGATGAGATTACTGCCAGACAGTTTGGTGTTGAGGATTTTATTAACTCTTTGCTTATATTTACCAAAAAAGTTCTCATTTAAATTCTTATGGTTTATCTTGGCATTCTGTTTTATTCCAAGATATTTATAAAGAGAGGCAGAGCTCAATTCCTCGATGCCTTCAAATGTAATGTTGGTGTAAGTTGCCTTGCCTTTTTTAATGCTTATGATGCCACACTTATCCAGCCCAAAAGACATACAGATATTGTCACTAAATCATTTTACCGTTTTGATTAAGGTGTGTAATTTCGCTCGGTTTCGCATATAGCTTTAGATCATTCATGTATAATAGGTGGGACACACATTTTGTACATTTAGTGTCAACACCTTATAGGGGTATCTTGCCGGTCCCAAGCCCGGGTAAAGGAGGAGGGGTGATCGTAAGGCTAGCAACCTCACATCACTAAACTATTGCTACAAAAACCGGAAATACATCAAACCAACTAGAACTTGGTCAGGAAGTTTCCTTTGTGGAAGAGTCTATGACGTGTACTAGTGAAAGCCCTCTGGAAGCTAGCACACCGACAAACCTTCTGACGACCAAGACCTCAACCAGGATAGGGACCTGGAACATCAGAACCCTGTATGATAGCGGCAGAATAAACGAAGTGGCAAGCGAAAGGAGAAAGTACAAAATCAAGGTTTTAGGCCTCAGTGAAACACGATGGAATGGAAGTGGTCTAAGCAATCTGACAACTGGGGAGAGCATTATATATTCTGGACATGAAGATTTAGACCACGATCACACACAGGGAGTATCATTTCTACTGTCGAGAGAAGCTTTGTTGGGATGGGAGCCAGTTTCCTCAAGACTAATGTCAGCCAGGTTTAATGCAAAGGGAAGTAAAACAACCATCATCCAGTGCTATGCACCAACAAATGCAGCACCAGAAGAAGAGAAAGAAGAATTTTATAACGCTCTACAAACAGTACTAGAAAAAACACCTGAAAATGATATCAAGTTTATTATGGGTGACATGAACGCAAAAGTAGGTACAAACAATGCTGGAAATGAGCTCTACATGGGTAAACATGGTGCAGGCACAAGCAATGAAAATGGGGACTTATTTGCTGACTTCTGCGCATTCAACGATCTTAGGAGGAACCATCTTTCCACACAAAACTATAGACAAGACAACATGGAGTTCATCTGCTAATAGCAACAGCTAGGATCAAACTTAAATCCTTTAAGGATTTTTCAGACAGACCACACCACAAATTCAACACTCAGTACTTCAAGAGCGAAGAAAAAAAGGTACTCTTTAATTGTGAGATTAAAAATAAATTTTGAAGTACTTGCTGGACTAGTAACAGATGAAGCCCTTGAGCAACACTGCCCCACTCTCCAAGAGATATGGAAAAGCACATGTACAGACGTCATCGGCAGGAAAACGAAACAACACAAGCAATGGTTGTCTGCGGAGACATGGGCCAAAATCCAGGAACGGAAAGAGCTAAAAGAAAAGAAAAACCAATGCCAGAATGAAGAACTAAAAGCTAATCTTAGAACCCAGTATGGTGCAGTAAACAAGACTGTAAGAAAGAATGCAAGCGATGACAAAAAATGCTTCCTTCATGAAATGACAGTCGATACAGAAAAGGCAGCAGAACAAAGAGACATGAAAAGGTTGTACGACATAACAATAACCTTTGCAGGAAGAAATACCAACACCAACAAGCCAGTGAAAGACAAACAAGGAAAAATCATCACCAGTGATGTTGGACAGAAGGATAGATGGGCCAAACACTTTCAGGAAATTTTGAACCGACATCCTCCCGAATCTATTCCGGACATTCCCCCAACAACAGAAAAAATAGATGTTAACACAGGTCCTCCTACTAAAGGGGAGATCATCAAGGCCATCAAGAATGCAAAAAAAAGGAAAAGCGCCAGGTCCAGATGGTATACCAGTAGAGGCTTTAAAAGCAGACCCAAAAATATCAGCTGAAATGCTGCATCCAGGTCCCTAACATCTGGAAACTGGGCTACCTAATTAAATTACTCAAAAAAGTTGACCTCACTCAATGCAACTACTGGCGAGGAATCATGTTACTGTCAACCCACAGCAAGGTCTTAACTAGGATAATATTGGAACGCCTAAAAGATGCCCTAGACTATCGACCCATGTCGTTGACGTCCAACGTTGGGAAGACGGCGGAACGCATGGTCAACAGAATGCTCGTATGGTTCCTGGAAACGAAAGGTCTCATTGCTCCTGAACAAGGCGGTTTCAGGCAGGACCGAAATGCGATCGATCAGGTGACATCATTTATGCAAAAGGTGGCGGACGGCTTCCAGTGGGGCAACACGAATCGACCTGGTCAGTCGACGCTAGCGGTTTTCATAGATCTCAAACAAGCCTATGACAGAGTCTGTGACCACCATGCCCTGAGCCGTCAGCAGGGGCGCTGCTGCTTTTGGTTCTTTTGCCCTAGCCAAGTTATTAAGGAGTTTCCATGCTTGCCGTCCATCCGCAAGGTCCAGGTTGGCACATGTCTTGGTCCACTTTAGTCTCGTAACCTCCGCAATGGCTTCCTTCACCTCAATCGACAGCTTATTGTTAGCACGTCTGGTATCATCTTTTGGACGTGCGTGCGGCCCTCCTAAGTCGGATTAGGCGTGCCAAAGCGGGAGACCAAAAGGGCCTAAACCTACGCCAACCATAAGACCTCAAGATAGCCCAACGAGCGGCGCTCAGAATGGCCTTCACGAAGAGTCGGTAAACCCGGTTAATGCATCCAACTTGGACTTCCAGCCAGCTCAGAGACGCATTCGGCGCCTTCTTGAACAGACCCCAATTGGCACGCCCCCATTGCCAGTGTGCAAAAAGGTCGGGGGGCAGTCTTTACCCTGCAAGACAATCAGACTCGTTTCGTCGCATATCTCGAGCAGTCGCCGCCCTCTGACATCTGACTCCGGTCACCCCAGATGGGTGATTTAGCGTTAAAATCGCCTGCAACGATCGTCCCTGTGCCGAAGGGCTCACGCAGTTTGAATTGCAGTTCGGACTTGGGTGGGCTGTAAAGGTTTACGCATGTGAATCGCTGACCAAATTTGAACACCTCGACTATCAGCGTATCCGTCTGCTCGGGTCCCGCATCTTTCATCATCTTTCGGGATTTGATGGGGGGGAACAACTTCCCCGAATGTGCTGAAGGCCGTCACAGCAGCGCTCAATGGACTGGGCCCCGACGTTGTGCCGGGGGGGGGGGGAGCTTGCCACCTGACACACACCATGTAGAGGGAACGGTTCCCCCTTTAAAAGATTGGTTTCCAATGGTAGCACACTTTGCGACCATAAAGCCATTGTATGGTCGGAGCCTCTTCGACCGGTACTGCTCAGACCCGCTTTTTTCAAACTTAGAACTAGACATGGAATTGAGAGAGGTGCCCCAGGAGGGGCGTCGTGCTGGTTGCATGTTGACAAATCGGACCGTCCCATTGGTGAGAAAATAGCTAGATACCCTGGACTGGGGTCCAAGGCTGCTGAACCGTTGTCGGCACTGCCTGCTCCTCTTAGCGTAAGAGGAATATTTGGAAGTCGTTTCTCACAACGTTCGTAACCAATGCCGTTGGCGTGCCGGCTTCGTGCAATGCCGGTGTTTCCGGAAACACTGGCTCCGAGACCTCCCAGCGTTTATGGCGCGCTGTTACCTCTCATCCTGCTTATCCGTCCTCTTCCGTAACCATAAGCGGAGCGGATTCAAGTTCTAGCAAAAGGCAATGTAGTCTTCATTTTCACGTAAGTGAAAATCAACTGACTTTTCTTGCTCGTTTAAACTTCTTTTTGTCATAAGAGGCGACATCGACTGGATACGTGTTTTATGTGTAACAAGAATAACATGAAAAAATAGTTTGTAAAAAAAATATATCTTTTTACAAAGTTACAAAAGGAAATCTTGCAAAATTAGTATAAGTTGAATTCGTCCCTTTGGGGAGGCTTGAGCCTTGATTGAACAAGTTTTTTTTCTATGCATTTAAAAAGCAATCACAGTAACATTCACATTCCCCACCTTTTCCCAAATGGTCCAGACAAGTGATGGATAATATCACATTGAGAAAGTTAAAAAGCAACATTAAATTTGCGCTAAACAAAAACAATTGGTAAAATATTTCTAATCCCACAGATTTATTATCGTTAGTCTAGATCTATTACAAATTTAAAAACTAATTGATAAGATTACATTTAATATAAAAATTTAGTTTTAAAGTAATTTTATATTTCTCTTCTTTACAACTTATAGGGCGATTATTTTGTTCTTAATAACTAATGAATAATTTCAAATAAAAAGGAATATATCTAGCAGCCCCCGAAAGGGGAAAAGACGCTAATAGCTTTTAGGGGCCTGTCTGTCCGTCCCGTTTAGATCTCGTAAACCAGAAAAGATAGTGAAAATCCGAAATCACAATATTTTAGACCATTCAAAGTTCTGATGCAACGGCTACTTTTTTCTTTTCTGAAAGCGAAAAATTTTTTTTTTTAAATCACTTATGCAAGCAGTTTTTTCATAAAAATACACCACTTATACAACTATTCACTATTAATAGTAAGAAACACTTCAGGCTCATTATAAGGGGTAAACTAAAATGTACAATTGTAAGATAATTTACGAATACGGTTGTAGATTTTTGTCAATACTTTTTTATATATATTTTTATTGTTAAGTTATGTAAGTTCTGTTATACTAAGTACTATATTTACACACAAAAAATGTTTATTATTTTTAAGAGAAAAAATCTATTTAGTATGCATATAAGTATGCATATAATTTTAAAAAATAATTAATAAGTAGTTTTTCATATCGCGTGAACTGCAGGGACTGTATACCGCTATAACCTAGGAAAAAAAAAGGATTTTTTTTTTGTTTTATTTTACGAAATGTTTTATTCTCGAGGAATAAGAGATTAGCCCTTTACAAAACAATTAGATCAATTAGATATTCATTATAAGACATCAGTTAGGCCAGGTTCACATCTAACTTCACATTCAGTTTCACCTATCCTTTGGTCTTCTGGACCGCTGGGGCACCACACTAGATCTGTTAACCTTTTTTCTGCATTATTTTCAGTCATTTGTCTTTGATAGAATTTCATTCTGATAATATTGAAACCTGCCTGGGTGGACCACTTTGAAACCTTGTTTTTGGTAGCTCTCGCCAAATTTAAATGTATTTCTTTTTATTCTTTTAAAAGTATAACAGTCAAATTTGGTTTTCCCTGTGTGATCAACGAGCTAGTAATTCTTTTCCCAACGATTTACATCAACTGTCCAATTTCTAGGACAATCATTAGAGCCGTTTTCGATAGCCGTATCCAGGTTCCACCCAGTAGGGTTTTGTTTCCACGAAGGTGCGAGTTGAATATTTAATTTGTTTAAAAACAAAATGAAATGTAGGTGTAACTATATTATTTTGTGTGCTGAGGGTGGAGAATTCTTGGGCGTTACGACGCCAGAAGAAATAACAAAATGGGTTCCGACCCCCCCAAAAAACCGCATAGCTTAGGAAATATTTTAATATTGCATTAAGAAACCCAAAAAGAGGAAGCCATTATACGCTGAATGAATTGTTAGGGGTGGTGACGCGAGGGGCTAGAAAAGTGATACTAGAATTTTCAAGAATTTTCAGGCCAGAAATATGTGTTTGTGTGTGGGAGGTCGATACAAGTGGGCCGTTCTAATACAAGGAAACTTATCATAACGGATGGGCTTAAATTATGTTAGGAAAGGCGGGTAGGTTCAGCCCAAATATTATATACTAGTCGACCTGCGGTGTAGCAGCATACGCCGCTATTTTGCAGGGCCGGCCATTGGCCACTGCAACCTATGCGACCGCAGTGGGCCCCGCACTTTCATAGTGTAAATTTTAAATTAAACCATTTTATAACATAACAGATTTCTCGCGGCCTCCTGAAAATCTCCTGAAATTGCAAAATATACGAAAAAGTCCTGTGGAAATTATTTAAATCTTTTGAAAACTCATACTAATCTCTTGAATTATATAGACTAAAATTGTCATTTCGGGGTGTCATTCAATATGGAAAACGCAAATCCTACGAGCGATAAATAAAAACGGCATTATCACGTTATTGTGGAATCTGACGAAAGAAGCTTCTCGCGCCTCAAACTAATGAAGAATTACTTGAGGTCAACAATTCTCAAAGATAGATTGAAACATTTGGTAATTCTTGCTATTGAGCGTGATCTATGTAGGAAACAGAATTATTATGATATACTGTATGACTTCGCTACACGCAAGGCTCGTAAAGTAATTCTGTACGTAGTAAAGAATGAATAAAATGCATAGACGAATTTATTTTCTAATAAAAACTCTTAATTTTTACTTATTATCTTCTTCCCTGTGTCGTTCCCCTTCTGGTAAAAGTTCCCCTTTCAGACCTTTTGGTCTATAAGGCAGATGATGTAAATGTCATCTGTTTCTGTGGCCTAAGGTTAACGACGGTGTCATGTGGCCAGCACAACGACTAACCGCAATTACTTTTCCCCAACAAATGTCAGGCTCCCATTAGAGCTGGGTAAACTCAGAGGCGCTCAGAGATCCCGAAATGAAAAATCCCAGTCTTCATCAGGATTCAAACCAGGGACCTCCGGTTAAGAAGCTAAGTGCTTTATTGCTCAATCACCGCGCCTCCTCTGGTATGTTGGCCGATGTGGTGGTGTTGGGTGGGACGATTACATATCTATTTGATGAAGGTACTTATTGATATTTTAACTAATCTTAATATTATGTTATTCCCCTTCTGGTATGCTAGCCTATTTGGTGGGGTGGGGAAAGTGATAGCATAAATCCGACCCAACCAATCCCCAGACACTTCACTTTCGAGTGGGGGGGGGGCGGTCCATTTTTTTGCAGAAATCACAAGTTGTTACCATAATTAGTCACATATCTATATGATAAAAGCTACTTTACTAATCTTCATACTATCTCACTCTCCTTTTGGTATCTTGGCGATGGGGAGTGGGGGGGGTGACTGCATCTACTGCTCTCCCCACTCAGACTTTTGAGTGTTTGAGTCTGGGGGGGAGTAAAATTTTTAAGCAGAAATCATAGTGTGTTAATAAAATTAGTTGAGAATCTTTATAATATAAGCTACTTGTATTGAGTCCATTTGTATATTATGTCACACCACACTCCAAACTAAATAATTAGTAAAATAAAATGAAAGAGGGTAGTACCAGTTGGTAGGGGCGATCGATGTAATCACCCCCTCCATACCGGGCAAACCAATACTTTTCTTTTGTATTATAGTTAAGAACAAAAATTAGTATGTAATATGTTATATATTCTATAAATTACATTCTTATATCTTGTCGCCCCAACCCATATTCTTTAAAGCCAAAATTGCAATCATTAGCCATAATTATAACTCATACTGTCTCTTACATTGCAATCGCTTCCTCTCTATCGGGCCCACTAAAACATGACGTTTTAAAATTTAATAGTTATGTATGGTCTATGTAATAGCGCATGAATTTAAATAATTATTGAAAGATTATGTTTTGGTAATTTAGAATTTATAAGAAATGTTTAAGTAGAAGAGTAACAATTGAGATGAGTTCTAAAACCAAATATTTTTTTCAAGTCTCCTATTCCCAACCTTTACTCAATCTGAGATTTTTCAATTGTATAGGAAACTTTTGGACTATAACTCATAATTTTGTACTTTGAATCCGTCTTCTCTAACGAAACAAAGTTACAAACGGGCGTATTGAACAAAATTAATGACTTATAAATATATATTTTTTTAAAGACATTTTTTCGACGGCCACCCTCTTAATCTAAATCTGTGAAGAGCCTATAAATTTATATTATAATTTTAAAGTAAAAACATTATTCAAAAGGTTCTTAAAAATTAGACATTTTGCACGCGTACAAAATGGAAATATATGACTAAAACATTTTACCCCATAAAAAGCCTATTTCGATATAAACGTAATCACTGACTCACCACTCACCTAACATAAATTCTCTCACTTGCAGTGGCAGAAATAAGAACACGAAAAAAATAAAAATACTTTAAAAAAAAAACAACGTACAGTAAGGGTAATTGTATCAATTAGTTTGGATCAGATTAAATTTGTAATAGATCTAGACCAACAACTTATTTGTGCGACTAGAAATATTGTTTTTGTCTCATGCTTTTAACTTTCTCAAATCGCTATGATCCTATCACTTGTTTGGACGAGTTTGGAAAGTATTGGTATGTGGGACTAATGGGGTATCTGTATGAATGTTACGTGATCACTATTTAAATGCATAAAAAAAACTTGTTCAATTTATTTATTTAGATTATACCGCCACAACTGTCGAGTACAATTTCTTTCCCTTGTTCGATACCGAACAAAATAATTATTTGCCAATAGTTCATTAACTAACTGGTTGCTCTTCTTTATATTGATTCTTATTTGTCAGGTACAAGAAATAATTGTGAGAAATTTTAACTTGATCCGAGATTGGGTGTGGGAGAAACAACATGTAAGAACTTTTTACAAGACATAGTGGTTTATATAAGCCTTGTAATAAACATATAAAAATAAATGTTTCTTTTATACATAGAGTTTATATAGTGATTAATTTGGTGTTAATAACTAAAGTAATGTTTATTAAAATGGAACATGTGTACCCCATCCAATCCTCCCTGCCTCGCCGAGAAAAAAATATGCTTTAAGTAAATGTATAAATCTACTTGACCTGATAATATTCTAAACATAGGGCAGAATAAACGAAGTGGCAAACGAAATGAGAAAGGTTCTAGGCCTCAGTGAAACAAGATGGAATGGAAGTGGTCTAGGCAATCTGACAACTGAGGAGACATTCTGGACATGAAGATCTCAAGCCCGATCACACACATAGAGTAGTACTTCTGTATAGAGGCATCAAAGGCTTTGTTGTGATGGGAGCCAGTCTGCTCGAGACTAATGTCAGCCAGGTTTAATGCAAAGGGAAGTAAAACAACCATCATCCAGTGCTATGCACACACAAATGCAGCACCAGAAGAAAAGAAGGAAGAAATTTATAACGCTCTGCAATATTTGTACTAGGAAAAACACCTAAAAGGGATACCAACCTTATTATAGGTGACTTGAATGCAAAAGTAGGTACAAACAACGCTGGATAGGAGCTCTACATGTGTAAACATGGTACAGGCACATGCAACGAAAAATTGGAACTTATTTGCTGATTTCTGCGCATTCAAGATCTTATCATAGGAGGAACACAAAACTTAACACAAGACAAGCTGAACTTCCCCAGATGGTAAAATGGAAAACCAAATTGACCATTTTGCAATCCCTAGGACATGAAGGAGAAGTCTCCTTGATGTGAGACGAGGAGCAGATGTAGCTTCTGATCATCATCTGCTAATAGCAACAGCGAAGATCAAACTTAAATCCTTTAAGGATTTTTCGGACAGACCGCACTACAAATTCAACACCCAGTACTTAAAGAGAGAGAGAAAAAAACAAGTAACTCTTCAATTGTGAGGTCAAAAATTAAAATTTCTGGACTGGTGACAGATGAAACCGTTCAGCAGCACTGCCTTACTCACCAAGTTATGGAAAAGCACATGTACAGACGTTCTAGGCAGGAAAACGAAACAACACATGAAAAGATTGTACGAAATAACAAGAACTTTATCATGAAAAAATAGCAACACCAACAAGCCAGTGAAAGACAAACAAGGAAAGATCATCACCAGCGATGTTGGACAGAAGGATAGATGGGCCGAACACTTTCAGGAAATTTTAAACAAACATCCTCCTGAATCGATTCCGGACATACCCCCAGCAACAGAAGTAATGGAGGTTAACACAGGTCCTCCTACTAAAGGGGAGATCATCAAGGCCATCAAGAATGCAAAAAAAGGAAAGGCGACAGGTACAGAAGGTATACCAGTGGAGGCACTTTAAGCAGACCCAAAAACATCAGCTGAAATGTTACATCAACTGCTATGCTAGATTTGGGACCTAGAACAGGTACCTAAAATCTGGAAACTGGGTTTCGTAATTAAATTACCCAAAAAAGTTGACCTTACTCAATGCAACAACTGGCGAGGAATCATGTTACTGTCAACCCTTAGCAAGGTCTTAACTAGGATAATACTGGAACGCTTAAATGATGCCCTAGACAAAAGACTAAGACCAGAACAGGCTGGATTCCGTAAGGAAAAATCATGCATTGACTACATAGCTACACAGCGCATTATAATAGAACAATCTATCGAGTGGCAATCTTCTCTGTACATGAACTTTGTGGATTTTGAGAACGCCTTTGACAATATTGACAGAGACATAATCTGGAGACTGATGAATCACTACGCAATTCCAACAAAATTATCCCATATCATTAAACAGTTATACGATGACTCATCATGTCAAGTAATGCACAATAGTAAGCTGACCAACACATATCAAGTAAAAACAGGAGTAAGACAGGGATGCATGCTTTCGACATTGATTTTTAATGCTGGCGATTGATTTGGTCATGAGACAGTCTAAGATAATAAAAGCGGCAAACAATGAATACTAACACAACATTTAGAGGACCTGGATTTCGCCGATGACATCTGCCTCCTCTCCTATACACAATAAAATGCTCAGACCAAACTGACCAGACTCTCAGAAATAGCGAAAAAGACTGGACTTCTAATCAACACAAAGAAAACAGAAGTTATGAGGATCAACAACAGACAAGAGAACCCAATCTTGCTACAGGGAGAGAATATCCTTGATACGGACCACTTCACTTATCTGGAAAGTAGATCTAGTAAAGACGGCGGAGCTGAAATTTATTATTAGATTTATTCATTCGGATCAATAAAGCTAGGTTTGCCTTTTCAACTCTTCAAGCAATCTGGCGCTCTAAGGCACTATCTCTACATAACAAGTTACGAATCTTTGATACAAACGTTATGTCGGTCCTTATATAAATACTATATAAAAAACAACTAAAACTTCTTGAGCGCTTTCACCAAAGATGCTTGCGCTCCATCATAGACAGGACCGCACTACAAACAGCGATGTCCTTGCGAACGCCAGTATGGACATTATAGAGGGACCTCTTTTGGTCCGACAGTTACGCTGGGCAGGGCACATTTGAGACCCCAAAAAAGTCTGCTGCCGAGGTTAAACGCAGACGACGAAAAGAAAATCTAAATCGACCAGAAAAGATAACTACTGTCAATTTGTGGGAGAGAACTAGACGAAAGCCCATAGCGCAAGACATCACTAATCGAAAGTGGAGCTGCGAAAACCAGCTCCAATGTTGCAAAGCAGGCACTTTATTGGAATACGCAAGGAAAAAGGAAAATTGGCAGACCCAAGCAAAGCTGGAAGAGGTCAGTCATCAGTGAAGCTAAGTGTACTGGAATGACTTGGGAGCAGATAAAGAAAGCTGCTCAGAACCGAGTTAGGTGGAGAGGTGTGGTTGTGGCCCCATTCACAGAATTGTCAAGTAAGTCAGGCCTTTAGATCTAGACTTAAAAGATCAAAATGTTCCTTAAAAATTATGTATTAAACTCTACATACCCTACTTGCATACCGAAGTCGACATCTGTTCAAGACAAATATTTAGTCCTCTAATCAAATTTAAATTTATTTATTTTTTACGTTCATTTCTCAACAAGTATGAATAACGTCAAAATATCAAAAAGTATTCTGACTAAAGCCTTAACAGCACAACTACACAATAGCTTAGTAAAAAATTGGGGATGAAATGGTCGGGGATGAAGAGACCAAGGATGACATGACCCGGAATGAAATGACCGATCAACTTTCTAACACGTAGGGTCGGGGAAATAAGTGATACCGATAAGCGAATTCACGGGCAAAAAGTATATGCTTGGGAGGGGGAAGGGCGGCCATTCCAATTTTATGTACCAGATAGTATTTTTTTTTATTTTTAGGGGTAAGGCTGGGATAGTACGGAGGCGGGGGTGGGGAAAGAAAACTGATACTAGAACTCACAGGCCAGTAGTGAATGTATTTGGTAAGGCGTTTCAAAGAGGGCTGTTCTAAATTAAACGTACTATATACTTTAATTCACGGGCCAAAAGGGGGTGGGATTGTAGAAATGCGGGCAGTTTTATTGGAAGCTAAAAAAAAAATAATGGAGGGAGGGACGGGCCCAAATATTATTTGAACGTTAATATTTGCAGGATGTAAGAAGAAAAACGGGTCCCTGCCAAAACAATTTATAGAGCGTATCAAATATTTCGATTAAGAACTGAAAAGAAGAAGGCTAGTCAGAAAGTGTAAATAAGACTTTATAAAGTCGCTGAGGAAATGAAGTGATACTTCAATTTCATGGGTGTTCTAATTCAACTTAATAGATACCAGAATTCGCGGGTTTAGGGTGTACGTTACTCGTGTGTCTTTATGGGGTCCATCCATTGCAAAAAACAAACAAACAAAAAACAAACACAGTATACAGACTTATACAAATCAATTGGCGCAGCCGGTGATTATATATATTTGTGTGTGTGTGTGTGTAACTTGCGAATAAAGTAATGTAGCAAGTCGTTTCAATTTGCTTTCTCCCATTATAAAGATATCTACTTGTACTATGTGATAATTTTCTCAAATTATTTTGTTTGACAGGAAAGTAGCATCACAATTGATTCGTGGTGAATCTGTGACAGCTGAATGGTATGATAGTGTCTCTATTTACTTTAGTGACATTTGTGGTTTTACTGCCATGTCGGCTGAGAGTACTCCTATGGAGGTAATTTGGTAAAATAACTTAGTTAACATATTGGACCTATATATTTACAGAAATAAAAGACTTGCAGAAATAAAAGAGTGATCTTTCCTTTACTTCTGGCTTGTGTGTCCAAACTCTTGAGCCTATTGAATTTTATATATATATATATATATATATATATATATAGAGAGAGAGAGAGAGAGAGAGATGGATATTGACTTAACATGCGCACTAACCATTTTAAAGTAACATTACATAAACATATATTTTTTAAGAATTGTATTTATCGTCCAGCGAGATACATCTATACTCACATATCTTTATTACTTTTACGTTCTGCAAAATAGATTTACTTCTTTCAGGTAGTCGACCTGCTGAATGACTTATACACCACGTTTGATTCTATCATCGAAAATTTTGATGTGTATAAGGTAAGATGGATATGCATAAAATTGTTTCATTGTTTAAATGACTTTGAATAGCCCATATTTTATGTTATATCATTCTCAGTGCTCTCTGGTCCAATCTCTTTTGTGGGGGGAGGGGAGAACATTTCCGTGGTGCCTTGAGGCGCTTAGCAAACAGAACTCATTTTGAGTCAGGATTCGAACTCAAGCCCCTTGATAAGCAGCCGTGATTGATCATATATATTACAGAGTATACTTCAAAAAAGAAGATAATTACGTCCTACGCGTTTCTTGTGTCAATCTAGTCATGCGTGTTAATCAATTGTTTATGTCACTCTGCACTCAGGCACATATTGTCCAAACCGTCTTCCAAGCAGAATATGGTTATGTGTAAGGTAGTCTTTCTAGCGTATATCTATTATAAGGACTAGATGTCTCAAATAAGATACTAGCAGAAACGCATTCTCCTGACATCTACAGCTCATTATTCATCCTATTAAAAAAGGACCTTTTGAAAATGTTTTATTTGAATAATATTCTAATATATATTTACTACATTGTAAATACAACTGATATGTCCCTTGAAAGTATAAGATACCCCACATATTTAGATTAAGGCTTTAAGGATCGCCGCCGAAAACAAAAATTATTCGAAAATAAAAAATACAAACAAACAAAAAAAGCCATGTTGAGGCCTTTCTTTTGACAGGTAGGTTGCCCGGGGGAGCGTTGTGAGTGGGGAGGGGCAGTAGAAGCAACCGCCCCCACCCCTCCTCACCGAATCTGCTAAGATACCAGAAGTGTATATAGTACTTCAACTAATTTTTTTCACAAACTATGATTTCTAAATAAAAGTATGACCGCCCACCCACTCAAAGGGTTTAGGTGGGAAGGGCGGTAGATGTATTCGCCGCCCCCCTCTCCAATCGGCTAACAGGGGAACGACATAATATAAAGATCGGTTAAAATATCAATAACAAGTTTTAGTTATATAGATATTTCATTGATTCTTTTAACCAGTGATTTTTACAAATAAATTGGACCGCCCCCTTCCACTCGAAAGTTTATGGCGGGAGGGGGGCGAGATTGATGCCATCGCCACCTCTCCAACCCACCAAATCGGACAACATACTACAGATGGGGGCGAAATAATCTAAAAATAGGTTGAAAAATTAAATAATTAGTATATATTTAACATAACTAAATAATTCGTATACAAAGTGTGTTATTTCTCTACTAAAATTCGTCTAACCCTTCCTTCGGAAGGGAGGGGGTCGGCCGAGTGGGAGGCGATTGTCCCTACCGCCCCCCCTCCTGGATCCGCCAGTGCCAATAGAGCACTTAGAGCCAAACAATAGACAAAACACTTTAATTTTTGATAGTAGGCAAAATGACCTACACTCACAACTGGATGCGACCAAAAGCGTTGTTGGCCCAACCAAAAAAAAAAAAGATTATTATTCCCTAGCGAATGGCCTCTTTCTAGTTACTATTCAAAAAAATATATGTCGGGAATAGATTTCTATACGCTTTTTTAAAAACATGATTGATAAACTGGTATAGAAAAAAAAATCACTTTGTTTGAAAAATAGATGATAAACATAATAAAGTAGTTTTACAACCCATGAGGGACAGTGCCCGACAGTGCTCTTCCTAATCCTGGCCCGCCGACCTCCTCCTTGTGTCCTCTGGTAACTGGAGTAAGTTCACCCTTTGCTCTCGGGATGTTCCGAAAAGAGCTAACGTTGCGGGAGTTCCAACGTCCCTAGTAGGCTGTCACGCTCTCCTGGTGCAGAGTTCTGCTGATAAGGTTCGGAGAAAATGCTAAGCTCTGATTGACATAACCCCCTGTACGCTCGTGTGGTGTAGGGATTGTGTCTGTCGGGGTCTATAGCCTATGCTGAACTGATCAATTGCCGCCCTTGAGACTAGTGAAGGGTCAAGCTTTTAAAATTTGCGGGCTCTAAACTGGTGGTAAAAAAAAGGTCTCCTGCCTCACTCCACTTTCCTGGATTAAACCCTGCCCATACGAGTGAGTGGCTGAATTAACTGGTCTTTCGATCGTTTATAGTCCAATGTTTGGACTGTTTTCACTGCTCTCTCTAAATGCCCATTCACCTTCCTGGTGCTATGATGTCACTGATCTGTCTGGTAAAAAAGTTCATGACCTGTGCAATTCTACTAACCTTTTTCTTTTGCATAACAAACACTCTCCACCTACTCTTCTGCATACTAGCAATGGTTCACTTTCACGACCAGATCTTTCTTTAGTCTCTGCTAACTTGGAATCTGTCATAACTTATCAAGTACTAGGGGATATTGGCAGTGATCACCGGGGGAGCAATAACCGGGGGCAATAACAAACACTCTCCACCTACTCTTCTGCATACTAGCAATGGTTCACTATCACGACCAGATCTTTCTTTAGTCTCTGCTAACTTGGAATCTGTCATAACTTATCAAGTACTAGGGGATATTGGCAGTGATCACCTTCCAATATTACTGACTGTCACTCTTTCTAAAATCAACACCAAGACCACTAAAGAACCTCGAAAGTAAGGCTAATTGGAAAGGATATGAGACAGCTGTCGACAATGCCCTTGAAAAAATCCATTTAGAGGCTAGCTTTGTCGACCTTGTATACCGTCAAATAACAACAGCTATCCTGGGCATGGCTAAAAGTTTATTCCTCGTACTTACCCTTGTAAAATATTTAAAAACTTTTGGACGGCTGAAATCAACAAACTTGTTATGGCTCGGAAAAGGGCATACCAAAAAGTCCAAAAGAACCCAAACAATCCAACACTCAGGCAAAAATATAACAGACTCAGCCTACTAGTCAAAAAGTCTGTCAACAGGGAAAAACGAGAACGTTGGACCAACACCTGTGCAAAGTTGGACCTAAGGGATAGCTCTAAGGCCTGGAGTCTTCTAAGAAATCTCGGAAATGCTGGGCGTAGGAAAACATCAACCCCATTATCTTCACCCAATGGGTTAACCATTTCATCAAAGAAGATAATTGCCACCTTGTTGAACAAATATTTTGCTAAGATCAACAAGGCTGCCAAGAAGTCTTCAATGTCCAAAGCCATTGATAAAGCTCGCAAAGCTGATGAAAAAAAGACAGAAAGGGACCACAGACCGAAAGTGCTGAGGGAACGATGAACTTCCCCTTCTCGATAGGTGAGCTTAATGCTGTCATAAGGAAATGCCACCTTAAAAATGGAAAATATGCTTCCACTGCTGAGGGTTACACTCCCATCTCTCTCACATCTTGTGTGGGAAAGATGGCTGAAAAAAAAAGGTAAATGAGCGTCTGGTTTGGTACCTTGAGAGTGCCCGTCTTATAGCTCCAGAACATGCTGGTTTCGGGGCTGGAATGTCCTCTATAGACCAAGTCAACATCTTTGTGCAGAGCGTAGCTGATGGATTCCAAAGGACCAAAAGCACATACGCAGTCTTCATTAACTTAAAAAAACAGGCATATGATAAAGTATGGCGGCCTGGTTTGCTTCATAAGATAAGAGCCGTGGGGGTGCGGGGACGGATATATTACTGGATTAGAGACTTCCTACAAGAGCGTACAATAATAACAAGAATGTACGGAGAAGTCTCATGGGAAATGACACTCAAGTACGGCCTCCCTCAGGGCTCCGTCCTGTCATGCGCCCTTTTCACGGCCTTCATAAATGACCTACCGGCTCAGCTAAAATGCCAAAAGCTGCTACATGCTGATGATATTGCCCTTTAGAAATCCTGAAGGAGCGCAACCTCTATACAATAAGTGCTACAAGAAGATCTCCATACGCTCTGCTCATACACACAAAAATGGAGGCTAGAAATAAACACCTCCAAGACGGTCTATTCTCTGTACGCGCTCGGGACTGGCATTCTCAGGCAACCTTTCCGTCTCTCTCTCAACGGAGTGGCTCTCAGCATGGAAAAGCTACCCAAGTACCTTGGTGTAACTAGATCGCAAACTAAAAATGTGTGAGCACATCCAGGATGTTGTAAGAAAGGCCTCAGGGAAACTTTGCATTGTGCGGAAGTTGGCATCCACGAAATGGGGAGCCCGAGCAGACATGCTCCGATCCCTGTATTTTGGAGCAGTCCGATCACAGATATATATATATATATATATATATATAGTTAGTCCATTGTGGTTCGATGATGACCACTTTGTCATCCAGGGGACTGAGGGCTTTGCACTGGGGTTTTATGCCTCCTCATGTGGCTGGTGAGACCTATGTGAGCCCGGAATGTTCGGCCGGTTATTCCAGCTGGAGCTAGTGTCGTTTGTCTTGCTTTTCTTTTCTGGCGTTTTTCTTCTGCCAGCGTTGTTCTTTTTTCCTCAGCAACCTGTGCGTCAGTTTTCACAGCGCAACGCCATGTTGCTCTGTCATGTACCTCTGTCTCCCAGGTGCCTGGGCCTATGCTGAACGCCTTCAGAGAAGCTTTGAGGGTGTCCCTGAAGCGCTTTCTTTGACCACCTTGCGAGCGCTTTCCTTCGCTTAGTTGGCCATACAAGAGATCACAGATAGACTACAGCCTACCTGTGCAAATTTATGGCTCTAAGACTGCTCTTGAACAACTTGATAAAATACAGTCCCAAGCACTAAGATTTGTCTGTGGAACCTTTAGGACAAGTCCAGTAAATGCCGCTGAAATAATGGCTAATGTAGGTCCACTAAACCTTAGGATGGAAAGTACTGACCTGCTTTGAGCGGTATAAAAGGCTAGATGAATACCTCCCAGCTAGAAAACTAGTGGATGGTTGGACGTATTCAGGTGCAGTCTTTTATGCATCATGCCACTAGACTATCTGTGATATAGCTGGCCTCTCCACCAACCGACAAAACATTCAACGTTTTCATTCCCTTCCCCCTTGGTGTCGCCCAACGACCCCAGACATACGTTTGAAACTAGTAGACCCTAAATCCACTAAGCAAAGTCGTTCATCTAACGACCTACAAATTCTAGCACTGGAGACCATTAATGCCTTTAAACCCATTGCTATTTTTGCATATACTGATAGGTCGGCATCGATAGATTCTGGAAGAGCAGGCTATGGAGCCTACGTCGACTTTATGGCTCTTACTCAGTTAAAATATTTGGACCATGTGGTATTGTTTGCAGTTTTGATGCGGAGACCATGGCGGTCCGTGATACCTTTAAAGTCATTGACTCTCAACTCGGCGAGGGACATTTGAGGGCAACACAAATTGTTGTGGTCACTGACTCAAAACCTGTACTACAGGCTTTGCAAAGCCCTAGAGAATGCCCCTCCCCCCCCCCCATATCGACACTGTCATCATGGCTTCACACAACATAAAGCAACTCTATGGCACCCCTGTAATAATGCAGTGGGTTCCGAGTCACATAGGTATGACTGGCAACACTATTGCAGACTCCTTGGCCCACTAGGGAGGGCGAATTCCACCCATTGAACAGGCTGTAAGTTTTCATCTGGCTATGATTTTAAAAAAAATAGAAATTGAAAAGTGGTTTGAGTGCTGGGACAAGTCCCAAAAAGCCCGTGGAGTCTGGGAGCGCATTAGGCGCCCTGACCGCACTTCCCCGTGGTGGAGGCTGTCCAGGTCTGAGCAAGCAAAGTGCTGGACAGGCCAATGTTCTGTTAGCTCATATTTCTCAGGGCTATTGACAAATTTCGATTCACTGTGCCCCCACTGGGGACAGAAGAGGATATCGTGCCTAATATTCTGTTTGACAGCCCTAGACTTGCTGATCTCCGTCTCAACAGGTCTGAGAAACCCAAAATTCTCGACCTGTATGTTGACATGTAAGCACTACGCAAGACAGCAGGGTTTCTATCCAGGGCTTTTGCAAGAGAGGATTTGAGCCCCTCAAGCCCTCACTCAAATGGAGTTTGATGATGATGATGATGTTTCCGCAGAGAGTATCAACAAAGCATACATTAGAGTGTTAACATCAATATTTATATAAGGGAATGTGTGAGTCAAGCAACAATGTTACTCAGGAGGCTTAAGGTGGTCACGTAGCTGAGAGGCTAGACTAACATTGAATAAAACATTTTTCATACTTTGAGAATGAACAAGGGGAGATAATGTATGAAAGTTATTGTCAGTTATTGTGATTAATGACCATGAGGCAGAGGAGAGAACAATGTAAGCATTATAAAAACATACAAAATTTGGTCAGTAAGGATATATTACAGAGCAAATCAAAGTACACGCAATAATACGTATAAACAAATAATTAAAATACAAATATACTTCATCTCCTTCTATATTGTTACAAATTACCAGTGACTGGAAGAGGTTAACGTGTGACCCCGGCGAGATAACACAGGAGCAGATGTTCTCTAGAATGTACATGTTTTATAAGCAAAGACAGGATTCGACGTATCCTCACGTGTTGTTCCAGAAGGTACTAGCAGTGTTTGTGCAACTTTGGAGGAGCGATTAGGGACTCTATATGCCAGAGAGTTAATGTGAAATTCAGTCGTGAGTCGTATGAAGTCGTAGGTACAGTCATCGTTACTGTTGCCTACTGTGCGAGACAGTGGAAGAGAGATGTGTACAACTCGACGCAAGAACTAGGATAGAGTTAACTGGAGTGGACTACTGTCGTTAAAGCCTATACAGCGAACTACAGTGGACTTGTGCCGTTACAGTCGATACAGTCGATGTAAGACGTGTATGGCTCTGATTCGGTAGACTTGATTCAACTTTGGGAGACCTGGAGCGACACTGGGAAGTGTGTCGTTGGTTTCTTCTGTGGAATACGGCTCGATGCAAGTTGAGAAGAGATGAATTGCAACGAAGTGAAGAGATGAATTGCAACGAAGTATAGCTAACTGTAAACTGACAGATATTGTACAGTCTTCTACGCTACATGTTACAGTGACGAATTGTTAGAGTTAATAGTCAATAAAGTTATATGAAGCTGAAAGTTGAGTCGTGAAGTTCTTTGCAGTGTTTTTTATTATTTGTGTGCCTACTAATACATTTAGCCAGAAGATCAGAAATACGTAACAATATATATACATACATCATTAATTTAAGCTCTAATGAGAGAATAATGTATATGAACATGAATGTAGATGGTTATACGGTACGTGGCGCCTCCGGTGGAAATGTCCGCCCTGAGAAACGGATAGGCTAAGAAAATAGAGCGAACATAGTCTCCATTAAGCTTCCACAGTAACGGGCGGTGATGCAATGGCACATTATAGGAATGTGAATTATCTCCTCGTAGGCTCAGCCTCCGGCCTCGCATGGTGTAACACCTGAAAGTAAATGATGAATAAAGGCTCTGACATTGTGGACTTAAATTATGGTAAAAATAGTATAATTTTGAAACATAATCACTCCATAGAAATAGGCTATACATGAATGAACTAAACATGTACCAATAAATCCAATAGAAAAATATCATAGTCCTTCCTCTCTTCACTACCCAAAATCTTGCTATCTCTCTTTCACCCATAGCTTTTTCCGCGTGCTACAAACACGGACTATAAAAGACTACAAATCACTACAGGTCACAATGGGTCTCAAGCGGGGCTGTGACACATGGAATGGGGGAACCATTGCCTTGACTCAAGGGACCGTTAACCATGATCAAGAGGATGTTATTAAAGGATCATCTAGTAAAGATTGTAGTTGATGGATGCCTTAAGACAGGAGGTTCGTGAAGAGTCCATCCTTCATCCTGGTCACGGGATAAAATCCGTTACCGGATCGGGGTTCATAAAATGGATTTAACGGGACACGCCGGGAAGAAGAATTTCAGAAGCTCAAAGTATTCGAGTTACAGAAAAATGAACTCCCTCCAATTTGTCAACCTAGACTTCTTATAAATGTCAGCATCGAGGTTACTTTTTCAAGCCTTGGCTCGTTTGCCCTGGCCACTGATATTCAATGGACACACTCGTACTTAACAATGACTAATTGACGAACTGGTAACAAAGTTAATATATTAATAAAATACTCAGAAAGATACAAAAAATAAAGTTACATTCATCGTTCCATATGCTAGGACAAATTTGTACAAATAGTAGTCTTTTTTTTTAAGTAACGTCTGTATTATATAAGATAAGATTATTTAATTTGATGAATTATTTGCAATGAATTGAATTATGAGTCTATTAATATAAAACAGTATCACAAACAATTTTAACATACCTATAAATCTAGATAATTGTTCAAGTGAATTTGAGGGACTAGACCATTGTGATTATCAAATGTGTTCTGACGAAGAACACGGAACATCTATAGGAAAGCAAGCACGCGTATATGTGTAGAAAAAGTCTTAAGGATAATGTGTCGCACAAAGTTTAGAACGACTAGATCATGATCTACAAGCTATTGCAAATCAAAAATAGAATATTTAAAACGTTGTCACAGTGAATAAATAAAATTAAATAAGGTATAAAAACAACAACATGCAAATAGTAGACTAAATTGCGAATAGTGATGTTTTTTCTTTCAAACTGTTCCTCTGGAAAAGCAAAGCTTCAATAAAATATTTTTCAGTACTTCTATTATTTCCGGTTTCAAAATTTGTGTTGTGTATTTGAGGTTAGGGTTATTATATGATGATTGATAGAATGCTATGCTTTGCTTTGTTTACACTGGACTTTCAATTGAGGAATGCAAAAAAAGTTGCTCGGCCTAAAAGTTAGCGATTGGTAATAAAATCTTTACGCGAATAAAATTATGAGATGAATATACATGGGCCTAAATGAGTTTTGCTTGGGAGAGGAGTTTCATTGAAAGTAAAGTCCGATCTTCATGTACGTAACTGTTTTTCAAGCAGTAATGGAATTGGCTCTGAATCTTGGAGAATTGCTCTATTCTGTCTCAGAAAATTAATGATCTTTAGTTTTCAAAGTTTAGAAAATGCATCCCCATTTTGAAGATTTTAGAAAGAACTATACATTATTCATTACTATGATACAAAGCCATTTCTTTTTAGTTTCTATTTAGATAATGTTTCAACAATCCTAGATCTAAATAATTCAAACCTCATAAATCATCTTATGATTTTATATTGTACATGTATCTTTATAGATTTAGATTATGGATCTAAAAATTGCAAGTAATAATTTTGATACGAGTGTGCTGTGACGATGTTAAATTACCCTAAACATTATCCTATACTCTTAAGCGAGCAATTATATATATTTATTTATTTATTTGTTTATTTATTTACTTTGAAAACGGCTCTAACGAATTTCGTTAAAATTTCAAGGTATATGTATATAAATGAGAAAAAATTCTCAACTCATTGGCCACAAGCCGAAAACTCCAGGTCGACCGTTATATCAGTTTGAAAATGTTTCATTCTCGGAAAATTTATTTAGGCTAGATTGTTTTATGAATAAAAAATTTTCCATAACGTCAAAGGGAAAAAACTTGAGACGCTTACGTCACTAGCTTATTGCAGTACACTAAAAAATTCTCCGCAAACATGAACACGTTTTAATAAATCACTAGGCCTAGAGAAACATTTGCGCACCATCTTATTGTAGGTTCTATTAGTTTTGTCAACAAAGTAAAAGTCACTTACACGGCTCTCCGCAATTAAAGTTTAAACAATTTATTTGTTAAATAAATAGATGTCATTTAGGCCTTACAGACATTCTTTTCAAATCATGACGCGTAGGACGTAATCATCTTCTTTTTTGAAGTAACGCCTATATCATATAAGATAAGAAGATAAGAAATGACTACATATTGACAGTTGAGATAGCTTAGAATAATTAACATAGTACGACTATGCAGGTTAATATATTTTTTGCTGGTAACTTATTATAATGTGCTCGAAGTCTACTGTCCCATACTCAAACCAAGGAAATGGTCCTGACACAGCTTCTCTACGCCTTACTTGCTCACACTGACATGATCTCAAACTCGCGTTCAACGAATAAGCGTACGTGTTGCCGCCTCTTTTGGTGCGTCCCGAGACATGACGTTAAACTGCGCTCCTCTTTCCTTAGTACTTTTGGAGCTCAAAAGTGCCCTACTTCTTTACTATCATTGTGTCTGCCTCCTCTTTCTCTCAGCCTGCCTTCATTACCCATCACTCTGTCTCCTTATCTTTAAAATCTTATTAGGTCTTAGACCAGTCCGTTTGCCGTGGACTGCGACGGGTAAGGGGGGATAAAGGGTTCCTGGTATTTGAGTAGGTGTCTATCAGAGGATAAACTACCACAATACATTACTTTGGCTCCAACTTCCTCTAGACCGGAGGCCCAGATGGCCCGCTCTGGGTCAAACGGCTTGTCACGCTGGAGGGCAATGGCTGGAGGGTCAATCAGGGAGCTGCTGTATCGGACACATGTCCGGTGAAGCAGCTGACTGAGTATTTCACGCACCTGTGTAGCCCTGGCGGGCTCATTCTGGACATCCGAATGGCCCGTCCCCTTGTTGGACTCAATGGCGGGTGGGGAGCACAGGTACCGAATCACTACTAATGTCCATGGACAAAAAAACACCCAACAAACTACTTGCCCCAGATTTGTGCCTGGGCAAGAGGCGAAGAGCATATTCAAAAAAGGAGGAGGCCATAAAAAGCTGTGCTGCCTGGCCATCATTTTTGGTGGTCAAGTGCACAGAGGAGAGGAAAAGCCTGACAATGATGAGCCCTTTTCTCATCTACAAGGGAGAGCCCAAGAGTGTATCAAAGCTGCATAAGTCATCAGAACGTCTCGTAGAAGTCGATAGTAAGTTACACTCTGATGGGCTTCAACGATGCAGAAGAATCTGTGATCTCCATGTGGAAGTCATGCCACACAAGAGGTGTTTTCAGCTTTAGAGAGCTGCTGAAATGTTCCAAGAAGGAAATAGTGGAGGGAATTGAAGGATTCACCCATGCCCGGCTCATTACCAGGCGCAGGGATGATGAGGAGGTCAAAACCGACACTTTTATCCTCACATTCGGAACTAGGACACCGCCAGAGTATGTGAAGCCAGGACGCCTAAGAGTTCCAGTGAAGCCCTACATACCTAACCCCATGAGAAGCTTCAAGTGTGAATGGATTATGGACACGGCGCGGCAGCCTGCAAGAGGAACACTGTGTGTGCCAGATATGCTGGGGAGGGTCATGAGAAACAAGGGCTGCACAGCCCAGTTCTAATGCCCAAACTGCCACGCTGGCCACTCAGCTTACTCCAAGGACGGCCCTGTGTGGAAACAGGAGGTTGCCGTGCAGGAGTACAATGCAAGAATTGAATCTACCTTCAGCCAGGCAAAATCGGCTGTATTGGCCCTACCATAGGGCCAATTTGGCTTGACAAAGACCTACGCCCAGGCTGTGGCTAAGATAGGAAGATCCATAGCCACACAGACGGAGACGCCGTTGATGATAGTGTTGATTATGACTTTAATAGCGAGCCGTGCAAGCTTAGCTTCTACGACAAGAATCCTGACATTTGTTGTGACAGCGCTGAGCACAGATCTGATCATGTCATCGTGATTCCTGCCTGCACCCAGACGTTCAATAAAAACTGTGCTGACGGAGCCGCCTCGAGGGGAGAGTATGATCACCTGCCAACAAAGTCTTGACCAAACTGACATTTTCCTGTATCAGCAAGAGAGGCGCTGTTGGTGGTGCAGCAGATGAACTTGTGCACATAGGACGTTGCCCACGTTCCCCACAGACTTGCCTTCCAGACACGCTTGAAGATTATGACGTGTTTGACAAACTGGTCTCCTGGGGGAATATGGTGCATCGAGAAAGCGTGCTGGAGCAACGTATAAGACCAATAGCCTTGATGACCACCGCCATGACATCCACTGCCTCTCTTCCTGACATGAAGCTGCTGTCGGTGCTGACTGAGAGAAAGGCCAGACAACGAAAACGACGCCCCCTTAACCAAAAGCAGATCAATTGGAGCAGAAGGAGAAAGCAACACATGCAGAGAGCAGTGTGGATTGCTTTGTGGGGAGCATGATATCACATTCAAATATATTTAGAAAATGTAAAAGAAATGTTCACAACTAATGTAAATATTACACTGTTTTTTCTGGTACACTAGTGTTACGTCTTATTATATGCTGAGACTCTTTAACGATACACAACACCAAAACGACAAAACACTTTGTATGTAAATATCACGCACATTTTTCAAAATAGGCTTTTTACGCTGTGACTTTCGTGCAGTAACGTGACGGCCGCGTCCAGTTGGTACCAAAGTAGTTTTCTCAACAAAAAAAATCAGATTTTTTTTTTGTTTAGCGCTTCCATCAGAATAAAAACCACTTATTTTTGTGCGTTTTGTTTGGAAATCAAATCTACGTCTAGATTTAGATCTAGAAATTGAAATTCTAGAGTTTGATCTAGTCTATATTATTCTAAACTAGATCTAGAAATTCTAGAGCTAGAATCTACAATGATTTTAATTATAATATAAATCTAGATCTAGTGTAAACAAACTAGATCTAGTGTTAAAATCTAGATTTAGTGTAAAAAGAAAACTAAATCTAGTGTAAAAAATCTAGATTGAATCTAAATCTAGCTAGTATGTCTTTTTTTCTAATAAGACTAAAATGTCTTTATCTATACGAGAACGTTAGAGAGGTTTAATAAACATTAGTGCACCGAGTTCTTATTACATTTCATTTAAAGAATTCATTCCATATGACGTCAAAGGTAAAAGAAAATCTTTTACGTCACACGGCCTAGTTAGAAAAAAAAAATCTTTATCATACGAGAACGTTGGCGTGTAAACCATTATTGCACCGAGTTCTTATTAAATTTCATTTAAAGAATTCATTCCATATGACGTCAAAGGGAAAAAATACAGACGTCACACGGCCTAGTTAGATTAAAAATGTCTTTATTAACACGAGAGAGCTGACGAGGGTTCATAGATATGGGGGAAACTGAGTTCTTATAGTATTTCATTTAAAAATGTAGGACATATATATATATATATATATATATATATATATATATATATATTAGGATAAAAGCCGCATTTTTTGGGGGGTTTGGTCTGTCAGTTTGTATGTCCGTCAAGTTAGTAAAATAAAGTTCCCCTTTCAGACCTTGTGGTCTATAGGGCAGATGATGTAAAGGTCATCTGAATCTGTGGCCAACGGGTAACAAGGGTGTAATGTGGCCAGCACAACGACCAACCGCCTTTACTTTTCCCCAACTGACGTCATGTTAATATCGAAAAAAGAAGACTAAAAGCTATTGGAATCTTGTTAACCTTTAATTTTCCTTTTGAAATATCGCAATAGTTTTAAATATAGAGTGTTCCGGATGTTTTTATATATAGAGAGAAAGATAAATCAAATACCGTTGATTACATTTTTGGGATGATCCAGTATGAACATTTTAAGTAACCTTGTGGAGAGAGTTTCATACCATACTTTGGTGTTAGAAAGTTGTTTTCTATAAAAATTAGAACATAAATATTAAGATAAAATTAGATTTTGTGAACGTTTTAGCTAGAAAATTAAATGTAGTGTAAGATAGAAGTGCGATTTTAAATAAATGTTAAAATGTTTTTCATAAAAAATCCGGAACAACCGATTTGCGTAAATGAGAAGATTATTTGTTTTATGTATTAGAAGAGTGATTTCAAACAGTTATTTGGCGTTAGTAGATTTTTCATATAAAATTCGGAACAATTTTGGCGAAGATTTGTAAGAAAATTAAAGTAATGTAGGTCGATTTCTTTTTCAAAGCAAAATCCGGAACATTCTTTACCGATTAAAAAACTTTTGTTATGTTTCAGTAAGAAAATTAAATGTAAAATAAGTCTAAAAGTTGATTCTCAATAACCGTTTCTAGTAAATTACTTTCTTATTTTAAAATCCTGAACGACCTATTGTCGATATTTTTGAAAAAAAAGTCATTTGAAATAAATTTGTTTTAAGATGAAAATAAGGAACAGAATACGATAATTAAACTACAGTGACGTATTGTCCAAGAATATAAGTGTAATAATTGTCAATTATACGATTACAAACAATAATTTGACATTATTTATTTTTTATAAAACAATATTTGAAACAAATTTATAGTTAATGAAATATAAGTCAATAGAGAGATTTTCATTTAGCATTTATATGCTATTTACATTTTTAAAAACTGCAACGTTTAAGCATGGAAATTAAATGTAATATAAGTTGGAAGAGCAAACAAACATTCGTTGGCATTGATTTGTTTTCACAAAAACATCCGGAACTATCTATTATAGATTCTTAAAAACTATTGAGATGTTTCTGAAGGAAAATTAAAGGTCAAATCAGATTTTCAATAGATTTTAGAGTTGTTGTTTTTTATCTAAACGTGACGGACAGACCGAATAACAGACAAAAAGCACAAAAATGTCTTTTATTCTGATGGGGGGGCACTAAAAAAAATTTTAATCTGATTATTGCAAACTTTTTGATGGAACTAATTTAGTATTATGTCCTGCCGCTGCTACTCTTATTTCGCAATGTAAGTCTCTGCATAAAAAGTCTTATTTGTACAAAATATGCGTGATATTTACAAAGTTCATTCTTAGTCTTTATAAACAAACATAATTGTTTTATTTTAATTTTAGCAGCTAATTGACCAGAAAAATACACCTTTAACTAATATTTATATTTGTTTTGAAAATTTATTGTACATTTTATAAATTTGACCTGTTTATACTGCGAATACACAAAAGCATTATCCTTCTTTGTTACATATTGTAACATTATCGCCCTTACATTTATGTGAATGTTTTAGAATTGGTGTATTTTTATGAAAAAAATCGCTTACATAATTAATTTTATAAACTAATCGGTTTGCTTTTAGAAAACCAAAAGTAGCCATTGCAGCTAAACTTTGCAAGCCGCATCGCATAGTGAAATAATAATTTTCGTTTCTCTTCTAGTTTTTGAAATCTGAGGGGTCAGACGGACAAACGGACATTTAGCACTAACCTAATAGCAACTTTTCCCCAAACGGGGCCGCTAAAAATCCAAAACATTCTCACAGTAAATAGATAACCAATAAATCTACAACTCTTTTTTTTTCTGTATAAAGGTATTTACTCACCGGCTTTACCCGTTGATTTATTCCAAGCCTCTATAATGTTTATTTTCTTATTAAATCCTGCATATGCTCACATATTATTTTAGCCTACCCTTTTTTTTTTTCACTTTTAATAAAACTGTCCGCATTTCAACAACCCCGTTAGCCCAGTGTATTTTAGTATATATTACGTTAATCAGTTGTTAAAATGGTATCTTAGGATCGAGGTTTCAACTTTTATGTGGATCAAATAAGTAATTTCAAATTTTGCAAAAACACTATTTAAAACATGGTTACAAAGACAGTTTGTGTGGAAACACAAAATCAAAATCGGCCCTGAAGTGGTCCGCTCAGACAGGTTAAAAGGCAGGTTTCAATATTTTCAAACAGAATATCAGAAACTATGAACTACAAACTAGCAACAACTACAACCTTATCTGAGTCAACACAAAAAGAGACGTGCTGAAAGTGTTACCAATGCTGTTGTATTGTCAGTTCGACTATACCACAGGATACGGAGATTTGTTAATGTTATTATTATTGCTAATAATAATAATATGTTAATATTCGGTACCAAATGACCGAGCCTTACTTGGTTGAATAATTTGCTGAGGAAAGATATTTACTTATGTTGGAGTCAATTTTTGTAATGACAAAAAAAGATCGATCGGGTAAGACTCATCCAAAGAGTTGCTTTTGTATTCTTTTATTAGAATAATAATAATAATAAAAGTTGATGCGAATCAACCATCAAACTATCGCCCTACCCTATCACTTGTCTGTCAGTTGTGTATAAACTATTCTCACTTTTAAAAAGTAAAATGTGTACATTTTGCTCTGCCCATAAGCTTCTAGCAGAGGAACAACAAGGTTGCATTGAAGAATCGAAGGGCTGTAATGTACAGCTAACTATAGATGGTATTATATTGCTCCAAGCAATAGAAGAAAGAGAAATTTACACATGTGTTACATCGACTCAGTCCCGCATGATTGGCTATTAAAAACCCTGGATATTCATTCATAGAATCAACCCAAGAATAAAACAACTATTGAAAGTTTTTATGTACAATTGGAAGATAAATCTGCACCTTAATCGTGATAAACTAGATTCTGTGCACATAAGAAGAGGTATATACCAGGGTGACTCAATATCTTCACTCTGGTTCTGTCTAGCGATTAATCCTCTATCTACATTACTCCAAGACTCTACAAACGGTTTTAGGGTTGACACTAAATGTAGAAAATGTGTGTCCCACTTATTATACATGGATGATCTAAAGCTATATGCAGAAACCGAGCAAAAGTTACACACCTTAATCAAAACGGTAAAATGCTTTAGTGACGATATGTCTTTTGATATATGTCTTTTGGCCTGGATAAGTGTGGCATCATAAGCATTAAAAAGGGCAAGGCAACAAACACCAACATTGCATTTAAGGCATCGAGGAATTGACCTTTGCCTCTCTTTATAAATATTGTTATGACTCTACATTGCGCACTGTCATTTGGCGCGATATTGTGTACCATAGGACACGATGGAAAACAAGAAGGCCTGAGATGTGATCATTAGTTTGGCTCTAGATGTAGTTTATAATTGATTATTAAACGTTCTGTTTTATATCACTTTCGTTGAGTTTAGATGCTAAGTTATAGCAATAGGTGTCAGAAGTGGCCTATGTACAAGACATTGAACGATTCCATTTTCGGATAACCCAACGTAAGTTTTGGTGGGCCAATGTAAGAAAGATACTGGATTGGTCAGCTTTTATTGATAGAACTTAGACGAGAGCTCAGATGTAGAGAGCTGAAGGTAAGCGGCAACAAAGAGGCGCTCATGGAGCGTCTGAAGCAAAGCATCATAGATGACACCTATTTATTCGAAATGGAACCCAATACGGGGGAGCTTTGGAAATCGGTGAAAGATGAATTAGGTAATAAACTGAGCTCAATAGAATCCTTGGTGTCTAAATTGAAAAAGGACATAGACAGTTTCAAACAACAATTAAGAAATGAGGTTACTGAATTAAGGTCTCAATTGGTGGGGGATGTCGATTCTGAAATTCAACAATTACGAAATGAAATGAAGGCGGAGCTGCAAAAGAAACAAGATGCGGTTGCCACTATGACTGAAATGACGGGGAAGATTAAACCACCGGTGTTTGACGGTTCTGTGCCTTGCTCGGCGTATCGATTACAATTCGAGGCGGCGGCGCAAATCAACAGATGGGAAACTATGGCAGAGAAAGCAACTGGTCTTCTGTTGGCACTCAGAGGCAAGGAAGCCGAATTGTTACAGACTATGACTGATCGGATGGACTATGATGCCATTGTCAAAACAATGGAACTACGATACGGCAATGAACAGCTGCAGGAAGTTTTCAGGATGCAATTAAAGAATCGACAACAGAAGAGCGGAGAGACATTACAGGAATTAGCAGCAGACATAGAACGTTTTGCTTATCCATCGGCAACACAGGAATTTTTTGATGTTCTGATCACAGATGCCTTTATAGATGGAGTGCGAGATTCTGAACTTAAGAAGGCCATCCGAATAAGCGGAAAACGGAAAATCAACGAAACCCTCATATATGCCATGTCCTACGAAGCGGCCGAAGTTTCAGCGAGGAACATACACTATTGTCGGACGTTAAATGTGTCGGAAGAGGAGGATCTGCCGAGGCTGATCCAAAGAATGGTGGAGAAGGCTTTAAATTAACGGAAACATCAGACCTCAAGGCGTAGTAGAAAGACTTTCTTTTCGTTGCTGGAATTGTAACACTCCAAGTCATTTACGGAGGAATTGTAACATGTTGTTCCAAGGCCAAGGCAGTGCATCAGAACGTCAACCGCTACGATTCACCGGGGTTAGGGAGCAAGGGCTGACAACCCAGAAAATCAAAACTCCGAGAATAACCACTCCTTTCAGAGTGTTAGAGCAAAGCAGAACCTGGAGAGTGCAGGGAAAGATTGGCGTTGGTTCTTATAGGTTCCTCTTGGACACAGGGGCTACGCGGGCGATAGTTGGACCCAGTCTGATTGGTGATCAGGAAATAATACGAGTGAATGGCTACACTCTTAAAACGGCAGGTGGCGAATAGTTACCTATATTAGGACAGATACGGCTTAACTTTGAAATAGGAAGTCAACCATTTAGTCATGATTTTCTGATCGCCAATGTCGACGATTGCATCCTTGGTCTGGATTTTATGCAGGAATTCGGTTTACCTCTAAACATTGGAAGTGGAACTGTACAATATGGACACATAGAGTCCCATTGCTTGATGATGGGTGTGGGAGGCGTTCAAGTGAAACGAATCGAACATATGACCATACCAAAATGGTCTAATCTGTCAATAAACAGGTATCATAAAAGGGACAAACTGAAGTGGGACAAACTAGAAGGCCGGCTACATCCTAGAAGAGCGGAGAATGAAACATCAACCAATCATTGTTGTGGCTGTACGTGTAGTTACAACGAAAGTGTTGGTGGTGGCAGCTCCGTCGATGATTATAATAAGTCATATGAGCTCTCAAGACAAAGAAAGTGGCTACCTTTTCAACGATAAGCGCAGACCCGAAAAGAAAACGCTAGATGAAGAAACTAGAGGAGTGATCTATAATCAGAGTGAAACTATTGCTTTTGATGTCCTTGATATGAGTGCTTCAATGGGCATGACCAATGTTTATTTACCAGTACTAACTGCAGACAGAAAATTAATAAGAACTGTACGTGCGGCACCTCAAATGAACAATGCAAATGCCAGAAAAAACATCAACAGGTCTAGACTTGACAAACGTGTGTACGTCTGCCTTCACAAAACAGAGTAAAAGATGAATCAATTTCAGCGGAACCTGGACACTGATAATGTGGTTAAAGGATATGTGTGGAAAGGCATACCTTTTGGCTGAAAATGACTGTGTTTTATGACCTGGCCTCCAGTAGGACTATAACTTTCTTGCCAGAACTTTATCTGCACTGACAATTCTGCTGCCCTGTCGTAAATCTGGTCATGTTCGGGACGAACATAACTAAGGAGGGGGCAGTGTTATGACTCTACATTGCGCACTGTCATTTGGCGCGATATTGTGTACCATAGGACACGATGGAGAAAAAGAGGAGAGATGGAAAACAATAAGGCCTGAGATGTGATCATTAGTTTGGCTCTAGATATAGTTTATAATTGATTATTAAACGTTCTGTTTTATATCACCTTCGTTGAGGTTAATTGCTAAGTTAAATCAATATCTTTGAATAAACCAAAATGCCAAGATAAACCATAAGAAATTAAAAGAGGACTTTCTTGGTAAATATAAGGAGTTAATAAAATCCTCAACACCAAACTGTCTGGCAGTATCACATCACTGCAATAAACAGCTGGGCCGTCCTAGTGCTCCTTTACACGTTCGGTCTGATCAAATGGACTGACACCGACCTACATGACATTGACAGACTCACTAGAAAATTACTAACCAAATTTTGATGCCTACACCCCAAGTCCTCCACCATAAGGTTATACCTGCACAGGAAGGATGGGGGTCGTGGATTGCAGAACATCTTTAATTGTGTAAGACGCAAGTTTTCAAAATACTGCTCGCCTCCAGCAATCAATTAGTTTTCTTTCTACGCAAATATGACTCCAAAGCAACCTCTCTGAACCTACACAATGCTGATGTCAATGTCGGTTTGGACGACGTAGGGCATGAGATTCGCCAATGGGAAGAAAAAAACCTCCACGGAAAATTCCCGGCTTTATTACATGGGGACAACATCGACATGGCTGTTTCCTTAACATGGCTCAAAGCAGGTCATCTCTACCCTGAAACGGAAGGCTTTGTTACAGCAATACAGGACAGAGTAATCAGGACAAAAATTACGAGAAGCATATCATGAAACTCAATGTTATCGACAAATGCCGGAAATGTGGGCGAGTCGACTGAAGACATTATGGCAGGATGTACAGCCCTATCAGAATCAGCCTACCTAGGTCGCCATAACCAAGTTTGCAAAGTTAATACACCAACACTTGGCTTTGACGCACAATTTGGTCGGTAAGGACACTCCTCCTTATTATAAATACTCGCCACAAGAGGTTCTCTAGTCTACTGAACATCTGCTGTACGCGGATAGGCCTATTCTGACCGACAAAACGGTTCAATCGCCCGGATCTTCTGTTCGTTGATAAAAAAAGGAAAAACCGCTACCATTATCGACATCGCCGTACCACTGTCTCATAACTTAAGAAAAGCTGAGATAGAAAAACAAAGAAAATATGGGCACCTAGGCTTGGAGATTAAGCGTCTATAGAAATTGTCCAAAATAACAATATACCCCATTTTTATATCAACCGAGGGGATAATGACAACTGACCTCACAGACACCTTCAGGATCCTTAACATTTCTAGGAACATCCTCGTTGCCTGTCAGAGGGCGGTACTGCTGCAGACCTGCCACATCACCAGAAAATTCCTCAGTGGAAACTGTTAAAGGACTACGATGAACTTTGTTTCTCTTTAGCGAAACTCGACCCTGGCAGCGCCAGAGAATGACTACACGTTCATTTCTAACATTATAAGGCTTGTCTTCGAGTCCGAAAATTAGTGAGGAGTGCAGTATTTCTCGTGGCTGCGCAGGTGGTCGATTTAGATTTTCTTTTCGCCGTCTGCGTTTGTCCTTGGCAGCGGATTTTCGTTTAGTCTCAAATGTGTGTCCCGCGGCCTTCGTGAGTGACCTCCAGCTGTCTCGTTCTGAGGCCGCATGCAACCAGGTGCTCTCTTCTATGTCAGCCAAGGAAAGTTGACGCCTTAGCTGGTCTTTGAATCGTTTCCGAGGGGTGCCTCTGTCACATCGACCACCTTTTAGCTGACCAAAAAAGACTGCCCTTGGCATACGTTCGTCTCCCATACGGAATACGTGCCCTACCCAGCGTAACTGCCGGACCATAAGTAGTCTCTCTGGAGCGCAAGTTGATAACCGCCTAGCCAGGTCCTGTAGTGCTTTTGGACGCCTCCAGGAGTGAGTTGGCGGAATAAATCGTTCCGCCTGCCTACAAAATCAGTGTCTACCAAGCAATGGTTATCTCAACCCTTCTATATTGATCCGAGACATGGGTACTATGTCTAGATTCTAGATATGTCAAATGTACATGGGTACAATACAGAAAGCAACTAATAGATGTTTTCGCTCCATCATAGACATATGGTGGCAAGACCTCACTACAAACAGCGATGTTCGAGCGAACTTCGGTATGGACAGTATTGAGATACTTCTTATAGTTACGCAGGAGAAAGAACTATCCCATAAGGGGTGAAGGCGAAGGTTTACAAAAAGGAAAACTTTTTTTTTAAGCTGAAAATTGGTATACAAAACTTGTATAAAGACATCAAGGAAACATGTTTCCAGATAACCCCTTCCCCCAACGTCATGGAAAATTTTCATTCATAAAACATTGCAACCAAAATTAATGAACAATTTTCAGACCTCGAGTTTGCCCCTTGTGGCCAATGTTCAGAATTTTTTTCTTATATATATATATATATATATATATATATATATATATATATATATATATATATACACATGCTTTAAAATTTTAAAGAAAATTGTTAGAGTCGTTTTTGAAATAAAATTTATATAGTGCCAGGTGACCGAGCCTCGCTCGTTTGAATAATTTGTCAAGGAAATATTTTGGATCGGGTATAGACTCCCAATTAGAAAGTTGCTTTCGTGTTCTTTTAGTTCAAAATGTCAATGTACATGGCGATTAGAAAAGAAAGGCTCTTAAGTCCCCATTCAGAACACGCGTAGGACGTAATCAGCTCACTAAAAAAGATTGCCTTTGATATATGTTCGTCCCCCATACGGGATACGTGCCATTACCCAGCGTAACTGTGGGACTGTAAGAAACATGCTGCCTTGGTTTTACTACTGGCGGTTTCAGGGGAGGAAGAAGGTAGGGGCGATCGCACCCCCCACTCGTCCGAACCCCTCTTCACACAATTTGTTTACTTATATTAATAAAATATACAATTATTTATATTTTATATTTATAACCTATAACCCCTCCTCTAGTATGTTAGTCGATTTAGTGGGGTGGGGAAGGGGAAATGGCATCAATCCCCCCCCCCACCATAAACTTTCGAGTGGGGGGATGTCAAATTTATTTTTACAAATCACAGCTTATTAACAGAATCAATAAACTCGTTACTGATAATTTAACCGATCTTTATATTATGTCATTCCCTGTTGTCCGATTTGAGTGGGGCGGTCCTTTTTTGTAGAGAAATCATAGTTTGTAATAACTTTTAATATTATGTTTGGTATTCGGTAGGGGGGGGGAGGGCGATTGCATCTACTGCCTGCCCCACTATAGCCCTAGAATAATATATGCTATAAATTAAATTCTTATATCGAGTCGCCCCACCCCTTATTCTTTAATGCCCAATGCAATTATTAGCAGAAATTATAAAAAGAAGAAAGTACTCTTGCTTCATTATTCGGTTTCATTCTACCGCCCCCTCCCCTTTTCAGAAGAAAACATGACGTTTTAAAACAGATTAGATTGGCCAAATATGGCGACAGAGTTTATGTAATGCACATGAATTTATCTAATTATTTTAAGAAAAACTTTGTTCTTGAAAATTTAGAATTCATAAGAAGTTTTTCAGTATAATAGTAACAATTGAGAAAAGAACCCAAATATTTTGTTCTAATCGCTGTTTCCAGCGTTACTCAATCTAATATTTTTCTACTGTATAAATAAATTTGGAACTATAACTCACATTTTATGATTAAATCCTAAAAATGCAAAAAAATTAGAGTAGAACATAATTGGTCCACTGAATTTCGCCTCTCACTTTCGAATTTTTGTTTTGTTTTGAGCTTTGTAACAAAACGAAGTTACCAATACGCCTATTGAACGAAATCTATCACTTCCAAATGTTTTTTTTTTTTAAAGTATTATTTTTTGAATATATTTTTTCGGCGGCGATCCTCAAAGCCTTAATCTAAATCTGTGTATCTTATCATTTCAAGAAACAAATTGGTTATATTTGCAATGTAGTAAGGGCCTATAAATTCATATTATAATATTTTTCAAGTAAAACATTATTCAAAGGCTTCTTGAAAATGAAATAATTTTGAGCGTTTAGCCATCGTTCTGTTGATGTCTTATGCTGACCAAAACAAACCTACTACAAGAGGTCTCGCTTAACATGAAGATAATATTAATACAACTAATAAAGATATATTTAACCTACTAGTGCCTCGTTCAGTCACACTTCAGGATCGTCGCTTGCCTCCAAGTTACTTTATTTTACTAAATTTGATCTGCCTTTTTAAATAGGATGAATAATGAGCTGTAGATGTCAGGAGAATGCGTTTCTGCAGCGAAGAATACAAGAAAACGCTTGGCGTCGGCGCTTCGCCCCGAATCCCAATGCGGGTTCTTAGAGCGCTCCCCCAGACCCCCTAGCTGTCAAGAAAAAGGCCACCAACATGACTATGTTTTTTAAATTCTCATAATTAAAACCGTTTGACCAATCTTGGTAAAACTTGGCATAAATGTTTCTTAGATAAGGGCGGAGACCGTAGTGGATGTTATGTCCCTTCTACAGCCGGAACTGGGGGAGGAGCTAAAAATAAAAGAAAATACCTAAACTTATCACTATTAAAGAGCAAATTTCTTTTACAAATCGGATAACCCGCACGCTGCGGGTCAGATTCGGTTCTTCAACCAGGTCTTGCCGAAGACGTGCTCTCATCTTTTCTTTGGCCCAAACGATCTTCAGCTCCTTGTCTCGGAGCTTCCTCCATCCGTGACGTCTTACTATGGCTCAGGGGCGGACTTAGAAGTGCGCGTATCAATTGGACTTTCTATAATGACAATGTGTGCTATAAGATCTACAGTGGCCCCTACACTTTCGCAGTACCGAAGTTTGCACAATGGATATAGCAGCTATACCACAGGTTTTCAAAAATTTATTTATAAAAAAATAATCTCGCGTTTTTTGCTTTTTTTTTTTTTTTGACACGGTGACACTGGTTTTCCCTTGGCCGCACGAAAAATACAACTTAATACGTCATCGCCAAACTTTCTGTAAGCTGATTGGCCGTAAATAACAAAAAGAAAAACCACTGTATTGGCTTTATTCAACAAGATTTGGCTATAGTAAACAGTGAACGTCTCACAAGCACGTCTCACATTGTTGAAATACTATAAACACACACACTTAACATGACTTTCTGACACGCTGGACTCACGCAAAAAATAAACAACTCAGTTACATATACAATAATAAAGTGTTTAAAATAGTTTAAATATCAATCATAGATCCAGACAACAGTGGCGTAACTGGTGTCACCCGGTGCGGTTAGTTCAGGGTGCCCCCCCCTCCCGCTATCAACTTTATCCAATTATCCTTATGGAAATTCATTTTGATGAGCCAATACATAAGCTGATTACCTATTTTCATCGATTTCTGCACAAACGGAAAGTTAGCCAATTCTATTGGAAAATCCAATTTTTAATGACATTTTTTCAATAGTTTTGCATATTTTACCATTTATATTTATTAAAATTAACTAAACCTGTTTCCTTTGTTAGTTAGACGGAAACAGTATAACATTTTGCTGTTTTTTTCAAAATTTTACTACTATCTAAAGGGGAAAATGTAAGTTAGCCGCTACCTCAGTCATCTATTGGTATCGGGGATCGCTTAAAGATCACCTATCGACGTCAGTGGCGAAGACCCGGGCAACAAGCATTTTTCAGCATTTCTGAGCTTCAGAAACTCATTTTCCTTAAGTCTGTCATGTACAATTTCTACTACTAATAGGTCAAATAAAATTCTATTAAGAAGAGGTGAACTGGCCGTATCTGAAATGTGATAGACATTCGAGGCAGTGTTTCTCAAACTTGTACCGTTGGCGTCCCCGCCCGAGAAACTTTATTTTTTTCAGGAATAGTGCTATGTACATAATTTTAAACTGTTTTATATAACCGAAAAAGTTATTTCTGGAGATAGTATCAGAGATCAAGGTGGTCTGTTGAAGCGTTTTCCTTCATTCTCAGCTTGTGTCGTCTTTGGCATCATTCCCTATCCATCCATCAAGGTGGTCTGTTGAAGCATTTTCGTTTGTTCTCAGCATTTGTCGTCTTCAACGATAAAGAAATATTTCCTTGGAATCTGAGCACAATATTTATGCTAGTTTTAAAAAAAAGTTGCTTAAATTAAGTCTTCTAAAGAAGAAGGCAGCATTGGCCAATACTATAATACGGGATGTTCGAGGTATATATAGCGTACGTATGTCTTAAGATCATCTTCATGTTCACTAAGAAGGCTTACCGCGAACGTTTTAGTTTTTTTCATACTTGAGAGAATTTTGACCATTCTGACCATTGAAAAGTCACGTCAGTAGTGACGTTTTGAAATCTCTTCTTCAAAAAGTTTTTAATCGATATTTTTGTAAACTGTATACATTTTAAAAGATCCTTAATAGTAGAAGATGCGAAGTCTTTATCTTACAATATTTTAACTTTTAAAACATTAGTGATAACATTTTAATGGGTTAATATTTAAAATTTGATTACAAGGAACAGAGGACTTTTTAAATTTTACCCGTGTAAAATAAGTTGTTCAGGACGTGGCGCTCTCATGGGAGAACTTCGGCCCCCCTCCCCAACCTCAGCTTGAGGAAAGCTGCAGTAATTCATGTGAATTTGCAATGGGCTTGTTGTCTTAAGATCATCCTAATGTTTAGAAAGGCGTCCTGTAGCGGGCCTGTTCTGTTCACGCAAAAAAAAAACAACGCAATATCAACGTACGTTAGTCGAGAGAAATTGTTTTGTATTGTCATTAAAACGTTTTCTTTAAAACAACCTTTTGAATAGATCTTGCTGCTAACGTAGAAACGTTCTACCTGGACAATAAAATGACGTCACATGTGTCTTAAAATTTAGTAATGCAAGTCTCTTTCGTCTAATTAATACTAAAATATAAAATGACTAGAATGCAAATACAAACAATTTTTGTTATAAAAATCACTGCCTTTGCGCTCCTTGTTATCACGAAAATTTTTAACCAAAGAAAATAAAATATACAATAAGGCCAAAAAAAATATATATAGATCTAGATTAGTACAGTATATATGCCTAGACAATAGTAGGCATATTTGAGTATATATGTTGAGATTTATTTTTTTGAATCCGCCAGTTTTTGCTGAAATTCATTTTTTTCATTCGGGCTTTTATTCTCTACCCCCTATTGGGTGTCACCCGGTACGGACCGCACCTCTCGCACCCCCCTAGTGACGCCACTGCCAGACAAAGTAAGAAAAGTTTTTTTACACAATTTGTTTTATCTCCACAAAAAAACGCCCCCCCCCCCCCACACACTATTCATTTGTTCATTGTAGTTTGCGAAAGGGGAGGTTCCAAATGGAAAAAGAGGTAATAAATAAATCATCGAGTAAATTACTTATAGATATAATAATATAAATTACTTATTATTTACAAGTTGTGTAATCACAAAAATACACTGGTGCGGCCTAGTAAGTGTGGGGTGAATTTGATGTTTGAGTAAGCACATTTTGATTTTTTTAACCTTGATTATTTTATAAGGTAGAGACAATAGGTGATGCATACATGGTTGTATCAGGTCTTCCTGATCGAAATGGCATTCTACATGCACGAGAGATAGCAAGAATGAGTCTCTCTTTGCTTAAAGCCACCTTAACATTTCGCATCCGCCATAGGCCAAAAGACAGACTCAAAATAAGAATTGGCATACATACAGGTAAATATTACTTTTCTTTTTTAAATATTGTTATTTTCAATTAATATAAATTTTATTAGATTATGTTTAGTTTTGGATTAATATTTAGGGCTTTCTGTTCATTTTCATTTGAATGGAAAGTATTGGTATACGTCGTAATTTCAATAACATCTTCTATGTTGTACCATATTCTTTTTACAGACATTGCTTTCTTAAATGGTCATATAGCGTAGTTAGTTATATGTTCCACATGAATCAATATTTAATTAATAGATATTTTGTTTTTATCCTTTTTTTGGGGGGAGGGGGGAGGGGAAAGGGTTATATTACCCATTTATTTTCCATTTTCAATAAAACGATCGGCTCGGAAGCCAAGAGCTTTACAGTTCAGCTACCGCGCCTCATTTTGGGGGATATTCGAGGTAAATATAGAACATTAACGTCTGCTCCCAAAATGTGTGTTTATATGTATAGGAATGTAGTAACATTTAACTGTTTTAACTATTTTAAATGTCTTTTTCAAAAACTTTGCAAATAATGTTTCCTTTGGCTGTTAATTTACTTGACACTAAGTGCAAGCTTGTTTGGAGCCCGATTAGTTGGTTGTGTCGTGTTATGTAGTGTTTACTGAGAGCCCGATAGCCGTAGTACATCTCCGTTGTTATTGTCTATATAGCAGGTGACTTGGCATATTCGGACAGGTTCCGAATATTCTTCCGCTTGCCTTTCCCCGGACCGGACAAACGTTACTATGGACTCAATTACCGGACTTCTTGCTGTGCTGGATTTATAAGGTTACTAGTCGACCGGCGGCGTAGCATACGCCCCTATTTTGCAGGACCTTAATCCACTGCAAACTATGCGACCGCACTTTTATAGGAACCGCGCGAATTTTAGGTGTATTAATTATTAAATTAAACCATTTTATAACATAACACATTTCCCGCTGCCTCCTGTCAATTTAACAGGAGCTCCTGGAAATCTACTGAAATTGCAAAATATACGAAAAAGTCCTGGAAATATCCGGAAATGATTAAACTCTTTTGAAAACTCATACAAATGTCCTGTAATATATAGACGAAAATTGTCATTTCGGGGTGTCATTCAATATGGAAAACGCAAATCCTACGCACGATAAAAAAAAAAAAACGGCTGGAGGCGTCCAAAAGCACTACTGGCCTGTGTCAGTCGGTTCTTAACTTCCTAGTGAGCTAGCAGGGCGCAATCACCATATAGAAAAGCTCTGTTATGACAATTTCATTCGTTTAGGTAGAGGACAGTTGACATCTAAGATTGAACACATTGCTGTCTAAGCAAAGCCTGAGTAGATGCCTTCATGCTATCAAATTTTCATATGACCCAGAATTACGCCAAATAGAGTAGGAGCTCTGCTATTGGGAAGTGATCAGGTCTAATCTGGCCTTTTGTTCTCACATAAAACTGCTTGAGAATGGATAGGAGCGTGGAAGGGCATCCAAGCCTGGTCAAAATTTTTCATAAGCAATCGCGACTGACCGTGTCGAAAGCCTTGGTGAGGTCCACAAAGGCTTAGGTTGTGCTCTTTGATCATGTTCAGTATGAAAAAGCAAGGCTTTGAGAAGCTGTGTTATCACCATTTCCTTTATTTGGGATAGTAAACGAGGATCGAACACATTTTAATTCACCAGCAAAATAAAATAGTACTAATAAGCTATTTGGAAGTTTTCTTTGAAAGGAATAATACTATTATCAAATTTATAAATGACAATAGTAAATTTTAACAGGTGTAAGACTAAAGACTTCAATTGAACCTTTATCGACTGCATCTTGATTTTTGAACATAAAGGTGAAGGAATTTAAGTTAACACATTTTAAAACCATCAAGAATACTCAAAACACATGAATATTTATAGCTTGTCTAAACGTATGGTTTTCCATTGTATTCTATTTTTCAATATGAAGCGATTTTATAAGGAAGAACAATTATGTATCATTCCTAACATAAGATATACCGTGTGGCTACCCTTGTGGGCTCGAATATAATTCCGACTGGAGCACAGCAAAGAAACCTGCCTTCTTTTACCCATCGTCCAACCAAAACCATCGTCCAACCAAAAAGACTGGACCATAGCGCTCTGTGAATGCTATAGGAATGAAAGTTACTTTATAGAAAAATAAAAAGAAAGCTTTAAAAAAAATAGTTGTATCACTTTGAATCAGTCATGTATTTGCAGTTATTAGTTATGAAATTGTAGCTTCTGTACAATTACAAATATTTTTATCATTTTTTGTGTGCTTAGCGCGATTTGTATGAAAGGAGCTAGATTGTTACTTCTGAAATCCGTGTTGAAAAATCAAAACATTTCCCTGCATTGTGTGGAGCTGTCTGATGCCAACTGTGTAATTATACTGTGCATAAAATTATATGGTTATCAATATCTCCGTTTTCTGCATGCATTCATTTTATTGGATTTTTAGCGGCCCCCGTAAGGGGAAAAGCTGCTATTAGGTTTGTGCAAAATGTCTGTCACACTCAGATCTCGAAAACTAGAAGAGAAATGAAAAACATTATTTCACCATGCGATGCGGCTTGAAAAGTTTATGTGCAATGGCTACTTTTGGTTTTCTAAAAGTAAACCATTTAATTTATAAAATTAATTATGCAAGCGACTTTTTCATAAAAATACACCAATTCTAAAAATACATAAATGTAAGGGAGATAATGTTACAATATGATAACAAAGAAAGAAAATTTCTGTGTATTTTCAGTCTGTCAAATATATTTATAAAATTTACATGAAATGTTCTCAACAAATACAAAGTGTTTTTTCTTGTTAACTAGCTGCTAAAATTAAAAGATGGATTTAAAATAAAAGATTTCCCAGTACTCTGTATATAGCACTTTAGACCTGAAAAGTGCATACCATAAAAGAAGAGGAAAGGCCGTTCACAGCATCTTGAGCATTGGGATTACTGTATCAATCCCGTCGGATTCATGTGTGTTGTTGAGTCATTCAGTTAATTAAAGCCAAATTAATCAGACTTTTTTTTTTTACTCTGTTATTATTATGCTCGTGACAATTTAATACACTGAATCAAAACTGTGATGTAAGAATTTCGAAATAGATAGGATATTTCGGCAAGAAAAGTTTGACATCGAGACCACAGCACCTCAAGCAGCAGAGCATTGGCAGCACTGGTATGAAACTTTTAAAAACTTTCAGTAGTATCAATAGATAATCTTGATACTAGGAAACTACTGATAAATTATATCTCTCCTGCTGTATGCAAAATGATACTTGATAAAAAGACATTTGATGAAGCAATCCAGACTCTAAACGGCATCTACAACCAAAGGTTACCTACTTGCAAACAAGAGCAAGGTCAAACGCTAGACGCCTACATGAAGAAATTAAGAATTTTATTCAAAGATTGCAACTTCAAAGCAGTGACTGCTGAACAACACTTAGAAGAGGCTATTATTCGTTTATCAATGGACACAATTCGAAAACGTCTACTTGAAAAGACTGTTTTGAATTTAAAGGATGCCTTCGAGTGCTTATCAGCATCATTATAATATGAAACTTATTGCGCGGCAACTACTCTCATCAATTCCTTGGCCACACCCTCAGAGTGTAAACCACAAGAAGTAAATGCATTAGCTAACAAGTGTTACTTTTGCAGCAGTCCCCCTTATCAATGCCCTGCAAGGGAAGGGACATGCAATCAGTGCTTCAAAAAGGGTAATTTTCAAAGAGTAAGCAAATCGAAATCTGCAACAGTGTCGGCTATCGCTACTGTGCAGCCTTTAAATTTAAACAAATCTACTATAACCAGCCTTAATAGACACTGAAAGCTGTTACGCACACGCACATTGCTACGAAGAACAAATGGCCGACATGTTCCTCAGGCAACAGAATCTTTATGGCTTCCACCCATCTAACTCGAAATATCTACGCTAACATACGACTCAAAAATGAGCGATACGAAGGAGTTAAACTTTGTCTACTAGACAATTTGTGCTCCGACGTCATTTTTGGACTTGATTTTATAAGTTTGCACCAAAATCTCTTTATTCCTTTCGATGGTCAGAAACCTTCGTTGTGCCTGAGTACTCTCCAGCCAGAGAGGGAAAAGATTCCTAGCCTTTTTAGTAATTTGTCACCAAACTGTACCCCAGTGATTACAAACTCTCTCAGATACTCGATTCCAGAAAGACAAAAAGACAACTTATAAAGTATGAGATTATTGAACCATCTAAGTCTCCCTGGCGAGCACAACAAATGACAGACATAAGAAAAGTATGGTTATAGACAAAAGTCAAACCATAAACCGGTTCACTTTACTAGACGCCTACCCTATGCCCAGAATTGATGAACTAGCAGAAAAGATTTCCCAGTACTCTGAATATAGCCCTTTAGACCTGAAAAGATTCCCATAAAAGAAGAGGAAAGGCGTAACGAATGGAGTCGACAGTTTTTCGGCGTGCGATTGACAAAATCATCGAAGACGAACGACTTTCCCTTCTGTTTCAAGAAATAAATATGTACTTACCTTTAAAGATGAATTGTCTAGATTCCCATTCGCATGTGCATGTCCCGATTGTCTTCCTCTACGGTTGCTTAATGTCTCAATGAACAATTTGCCCTATTTGGATTTCCAGCGTACGTCCACACTGACAGGGGAACTTCGTTCATATCTTCAGAGGTGCAACATTTCCTCCACGAGAGAGGAAATGACCCCTTACAGTCCGAGAGGAAACGAACTAATAGAGAGACTTAACGGGACTTGAATGGAAAGCCATCAATTGGGCTTTACATTCTAAGGAACTGGACATAGCTAAATGGGAACTAGTACTAAACGATGCTCTGCAGTCCATCCGGTCATTACTATGCACTGCAACTAACAGGACACCACATGAACGACTTCTTGGGTTCAATCGAAGAAATGGTTACGGGACATCTCTGCCAACATGGTTGACCAGTCCGGGTCCTGTACTGCTGAAGAAGAACGTTAGATCGTCTCAATATGATCCCATAAGAAGTTGATTTAGTAATATGCAACCCTCAGGATGCTGTTATCCGAACACCAAACGGTCAATAGGAAACAGTCTGATTACGAATGTTAGCCCCTATGGAGGAACAAAAATAGAAAATGAGAATCAGAGTAGAACAGAGCTTGATATTGCCTGTCCCGTCCAAAGCTCAACGCCAAGGAATCAACGTACTGATTCTACGATGGCTGAAGAAACCACCAGCACCATCGAAACATAGCCAGACCGTCAGAAACTCAAGCAGATGAAACTACACTTAGTTACAATCTTAAAGTAAAGAGAACTAGGCCCAACTACAATCAGTCAATACTGGTCTCCAAAATGACATGTGTTCATTTTACTATCTTCATTTTACTTTTTTACGTGACTTTAATATGATATTTGATTTATCATGTAATATTTTAATAAGCTATTTGATATATCATGTTTTATTTTTTACAGCATGCCATGCTATTTTACATAGTTGGTTTACTGGAATCTCTTATTGTTCTGCGTTTACTTAATGCTTTCATTGTTAGTTATACTAGTAAGCACAATTTGAACTAGGGGTGAATGTTATGAAAATTATATGCTGTATCGGTTGTTGTTCTTTTGTTTACATGTGCTTGTAACTCGTTTGTAAGAATGTGTTCACGAAATGTGTGTTGTGTAGTCATTCAGTGTGTGAGCAGGTCAGGGTGGCTAAATGGCTAAATGCATGAGGTAAATACCTTCATTTAGCTAATAAAAAGCCATACATTATTATTATTATGATACCTACTTAAAAGCTTACGCCACAACACATGTTGGGCCAGATAATAATAAACATAAATCTAGATTTGGCTTAACAAAGCCGCCATCATGGAGCGTTGAGTAGGACGCAGCCATTAAAAATTAAAATCGGCAACATGCCAACTTGTTAGAACCGTTATCCGAACAATACTATAATATTAATAAAAATACTTTTAGAAGACATAAAATAATAAAATATTTACAAATAGACAAACAATAGAAAAACAATTCGGGGATCATTAAGGATGGCTAAAAGGGGGTGACGCTACCCAACTACGGAACTTCCGGTTCCATCAGAGGTAATCATGGTTAATTAACTAGCCAGTGATGCCACTACACTAATCAGTCTGCATCTAGACTATAGCAATAGATGTAGAAACAATTAATACAAACTAAAGAAAGTAAAAATAATAACATTTTCCAACTTACAGGCGGTCCCAGCTGAAATTATACAACACACAATTAGCTTTATACAGGCACCACTGTCAGCACTGACCACTGGTCAAGACAAAAGAACTTGGTTCCGGAGCTAGCTATAACTGGTCAGCGCGAACATATCGGAGAGCATGACGTCATGCTAATTTTCTAAAACTAAACTGGACTACCAATTTCCCTAATTTGTACCGTACACAACAATAAAATCTAGTAAATTACTAAAGACACGGACTACACAACATTATATACCAAATTAAACAGCATTAAATAGAGATTCTTAAAATTTAAATTTTACAAAAATACAACAAGGAAGATAAAAAGTTATTTCTATTCTAAACTCATATGGGGGCTCTATACCGTTTACAGACCTGCACATAAACTGATATTAAAAAATAACAACCAATCCAACCCTAATGCCAAAGACAAAAATAAGCAGAACTAACCAGGGACAAAAAAATAGGAAATAACATCCACAGCTCTAAGGGTAGTTAACTATTTTAAAAACTACTTTTCCTCTACGAGTAAAACACAAATAACAGAAAAAGACTAAAACTAGCAGAAAGTTATAAAAGCGGAAACTACAAAATACTCAGCACTGAACTATAAAAATTAAAAAGGACACTATATTACAAACATCATAGCCCTGGCCTATATAAATAATATAAATTAGATAAAATTAGGTCAAAAATTAGATGTGGGAGCGCCAGCTTACAAGTGTATTAAAGCCATACTTATCATTATGTTCATAACACAAAGCACTGCCTACAAATATTTGCTCTTCTAAATTATATTACATTTAATTTCCATGCTTAAACGTTGAAAAAACATATGAACAAAAACAAAATGTTCCGTTTTATGTAAATAGTATATAAATGCACATGAAAATCTTCCGGATATTGTTTTATAAAAAATAAATTATGTCAAAGGAAATCGCATAATTGACATTAATTACACTTATATTCTTTGACAATACGTCCCTATAGTTCAATTATCGGTATCAAATTGTTCCGTATTTTCATCTTAAAACAAAATTATGTCAAATGACTTTCTTTTCAGATATATCGACAATAGGATTTTAAAATAAGAAAGTATACTATTATTGAAAAATCACTTTTTAGAATTATTTTACATTTAATTTTCTTGCTGAAACATAACAAACGTTTTTTAATGGGTAAAGAATGTTCCGGGTTTTATTTTGAAAAAGAATACATTACTTTAATTTTCTTACTAATCGTCGCCACAATTTCCGAATTTTATATGAAAAATCTACTAACGCCAAAAAGAGTTTAAAATACCTCTTCTAATTAATAAAACAAAAAATCTTCTAATTTACAAAAATAGGTTGTTCCGGATTTTTAAAAAAAATATTTTAACTTTAATTTTTTTTAAATTAATTTTTATTTATGGTAAAATCTCACTTCTTTCCTATACTAGCTAAAACGCTACAAAATCTAATTATCGTTAAAATTATGTTCGTTTTTTAGGCAGTAATAACTGCGGCAAACAGTTTGCAGGCTATAATTACAAATATAAACAAACATAAGACATAATAACAATATAATAATGAACTAGACCTAGCCTAGCACATACACATACCTAAAATGGCTAAATGCATACAATTACCTTCATTTAGCTAATAAAAAGCCATACATTATTATTATTATGATACCTACTTAAAAGCTTACGCCACAACACATGTTGGGCCAGATAATAATAAACATAAATCTAGATTTGGCCTAACAAAGCCGTCATCATGGAGCGTTGAGTAGGACGCAGCCATTAAAAATTAAAATCGGCAACATGCCAACTTGTTAGAACCGAAGTATGGTATGAAAATCTCTCTACAAGGCTATGTACATCTAATATTTATACGAGATCACACTAAAAATTTAATCAATGGTACTATATTTATCTGGAATTCCCTTTCTCTCTCACTATCTATACAAACTGTTATACATACTATTGCTTTGTTTTGGAAGGAAAATTGAAGGTGAATCAAATTTTCAATAGCTTTTAGTTGTTATTTATTATATTAACATGATGGACAGACACACTGACAGACAAAACGCACAAAATTGCGGCTTTAATCCTCTTTAAATAAATTCTGTTAGAACTCAGTGCAGTCTATATCGTTAAATCTCTCGTGTTAATAAAGACATTTTTTTGGTACTATATTAAATTCTTTTAATGCTAAAAAAAAAAACTCGGTGCACCAATGTATAGTTTAGTATGATATATAGATCAGAATTTCAATTTGTAGAGTATATTTTGATTTCCAAACATCTAGATCAATATTGCAATGTTATAATATACTAATATACTATTTTTTAATTCAATGTTGCATTTAGTCTATTGATAAATTATCTAGGCTTTTTTTCCATAAATTTAATCTAAATTACATCTAAATTATTCCAAATTTATATTGTAGTCGATATAGGTCTAAGAGGGCTAAATCAGAAGTTTAAGTTAGGTAGATAATCTACATCCTCATTCTAGTTCCATTAAAATGAAAATGCAAAAGCTCTGTTGTTTAACTGTGCTGAGACATTGAAGTACATGCACGATATCTGTCATTTTCTTCTATTCTGTCCGATTACAAATCAATGCCTAAAGATTAAAATCGCTCGTCTGACATATTGTATTGAACATATCCGGTAGATCTCATGCCATAATGTGCAATATATCTCTTTATCAATAATAGTCTATTAGTTTGTAACCAGTTTGTTATTAAGTTAGCAGCAATGCTTGTTAGTGCGGTTAGCTGGACTGATTATCTCGACGTTCACTGGTTCATGCCCTCCCTGCTCGCTGCCATTCCCCGTTGTCCAGCGGGAGGTTTGGACAAGGAAGTTAATTATCTTTAACTTTGAAGTAATATCCAAAACATGTAAAACTGAGAAAAAATATTTTTACAACGGTAAATGAATCTTTGAAAGATCATGTCTTGAATTATTCCTTGCGATAGGGGGCCGCCTCTGAATATGTGTGATAGCACAAACTCTCTTTTTAATCTTTTTTTTTATATTCTTGTTGGGCTGATTTATAAAAATCTTACTTTTTGTGTATGAAAGCTCCATGATAATTTAAAATTTTTTACCAACAGCTATCACAATTGTTTTTTTTTAAAGCATTAGTCAATTACGTGTTTCTTTGTTTCTTTTATTTGTAAAAGTGTGAAATTCAAATTTTTAGGCTCTGTCTGTGCTGGTGTTGTTGGTCTAAAAATGCCAAGGTACTGTCTATTTGGAGATACTGTCAATACTGCTTCCAGAATGGAATCCAACGGATTTCGTAAGATGCCTTTATCTTAATATTTTGTAATGTTAAAATTTTGTTTTATAGAAGTACTAATATTAATATTATTTTTAATAATTGTAATAGAAAGTGAGCCTAAGCTTGGTTGAAACCTCTACTGCCTTGTTAAAGTTCTCATTATATTCTCAGATATTGTAAAGGTCATCTGTTTCTGTGGCGTAGAAGGGTGTAATGTGACTTTTCCCCAATGTGGACGAGCCTAAAGATCCCGATAATTTAAAATCCCAGGATAAACCCGGGACTTCCTGTTTGGAATCCAAGCGCTTAACCTCTAGGCCACGGCGCCTCCCCTACAAAAAAAGGGAAAGGCATCAACCCTTACGTAGTTTGCAACCTGCTGATTTAAAACTTTATCGCATTTTGTAAATATTATTAAATATAATATATAATCTTTACAATTACACGACTGATCGAAATTAATACAACAAATATATTTTTCATAGCCTCCTTCCACTAAAGAGTAGTTTAGTTAATTAAGTATAATGTCAAAGAAATTAGAGCACTTTTACAACAAAGAAAATAAACTAAATGCTATTTGATGTGAGAAAAGCTACTTGTGGTCATTTTCCTTAGTGTTAACATTTAATGTAATTAAAACAAATGTTCTCGTCTCTTTGTTCTTTGTTTTACAATGTATATCGTTAAATTTCTTCTAGCTTTAAAAATTCACGTCAGTCCTCAATGTAAAGATGTATTGGACACTTTTGGTACTTTTGAACTTGAGCTCAGAGGAAATGTAGAAATGAAGGTAATATATTAAAAAAAAAAAGAGGAAAATGTCAATAAATATTATATGTCAATTGTGATTCATTCAATTTTCTGGCAGATTGTAAATTCCAATTTGTATTTCCCTCTAATTCTGTTCATGAAAGTCATTTACTTTCAATTCTTATCTTATATAAAACATTACTTTAAAAATAAAGTAATTACGTCCAGTGGCGTCACTAGGGGGTGTGGGGGGTGCGGTCCTCAGCGGGTGACATCCGTTAGGGGGTGACACCCAAGTGAAAAAAATGTACTGACAATTTTTTTTTAAAGTAAGTGTCAGTGGCTAAATATTGGACCATGTTATTCACAATTGATAAATATTGTAATAACTTAAGTGAGGCAACTCAACGAGACACAGGTTATTTACAGGGAGACATGACAAACAAAAACACAAAGGACATCTGCCCTTACAGCATCTTCAGCTCGGCTCTAGACTTGGGCGGAAATCGTTCATTTCTAATGTAAACATCCTTCCTAGTCTGGTTTCTAGCAGTGCGCACCTTCTGCACTATCTGTGCGCATGGCATAGTTCAAAATTATGTTAAATTATGTTAAATTATATTTCAAAAATATTTCGGCTAAACATATTTAATTTTTAAATGAATTTCTACTAAATTTCCAAAACGTTACATCATACTCTATATTAAAAGTTGATGTGAAACCTTACTTTCATCTGTATATATTAGCTGCATGTACACTGGTTTAATTTTTAACAATGTTTTTATCGAGTCTATTGAAATACTAACACTGTAATATCAGGATACCAACCAATAGTCACTGTCCAACAAAGGACGACATGCTTAAGGCATAAAATAGCATAGCACCTTCGATAATGGAACAGACGATACATTTTAATTTGTTTGACAATCAATTAATGTAATTAATTATAAAGTATGTGTATTATGGCTCAACAAACAGACAAAAAAACGAAATTTTTCTGATTGGGGGGAGGTAGTGGGGTAAGACCGTGACCTCCGTGACCCCAGGCGTAAGACTGGTTCGTGAGGTAGTAGGTCAGCGACTATTGTTTTTTATCGTAACCAGAGCCCGACTCCTTGTTAGCATTAGCGCTGAGTGTTGTAAAATGTAACACAACCAACGTGAAGTTGTTGTCCACATAACTATAAACAGACGTATTATTAAAGTAGACAAATTACTAGGTCTAGACTTAGATCATCATAACTATAAACAGATGTATTATTAAAGTAAATTACTAGGTCTAGACTAATTAGATCCTCATAACTATAAACAGACGTATTATTAAAGCAAACAAATTACTAGGTCTACACTTTATGTATTTACTTAATATACACACTAAGTGATTGATGAATGCTTTGTGTGTGTTGTAAACTGTAGTATGTTGTAACTGTAGCACACCTGGCTGAATGTTTGTTTGTAATAGTGCTTAGGCTAAGTGGTATGACTTTTCTATAATCACCTATATATGTTATTAGAATATAAAATTGATATAAATTGATATAAGTTGCTTTACAACTTAATGTACACACGATACAATAATGATAACAAGCATCACAAAAGAAATAACACACATGAAAATAAATTTGTGGTGTTATATAGCAATTTTATTTGCATACAAAGATACCACTTTAATGACCTTTTATTACAATATGGAGAAAAAATATATATTCCAATAATTTACCATATACATTTTAAAAATACAATGATTTCATATAATGTTATGTAAATATATATATATGGATGGCTGCCTGGTCGAGCGGTTTGCGATCCAGACTGTTGTTTAGATTATCGATGGTCCCAAGTTCAAATCCTGGCCTCTTCCATCCCGTCATGCAGTCATTAAATTTCTTTAGAACCACATGAGCACAATAGATTACACAAGTTACTTTCATGTAACAGACTCACAGTAAACCAATCATCAAAACATTCCAGAAATTAATAGGATCCTAATTAAAATTCTGAAAATATTGCAACTTATCTAGACATTTTGCTTTTCTATAATACAGTCCATAAATTGACAAACCATGAGTATATATGTATTTTAAACGTTGACCACTTTCAAGTTCATATCATTTCAAAGTGTTAGAGAACCTTTATGATGTTTTGATGAATCATTAAAATTAGGAAAGTTAAAAGAAATATTTTCATCTTTTTTATTTATCCCACTGTATCTTAAACATTTAAATATATGTAGTGTACATGGTCAATAACTTAAAAGCAGGAATCTGCAGGATGTGGGTAGACAATACTTAATTTAGAAAGTCCATAAAAAGTGACATGGTCTTATTATTGATGGCCTTATTGCACACATAACATTTAGTCATTTCATTGTCATTTTTTTATTTGTTTACTTTAATAGCATTTAAACATTATTGTTGGTAAATTTTTTTGTAGAATATTGTTCTATAAGTTCTAACAAATTAGTTATTTCATAAATGTTGCATTTAGTCTATTGATAAATTTTAAGTTTTAAGAAGTAGCTTATCACCTTTACCAAATACTTCTGTTTGTTTAAAAAAATTTAAAGTATACTAACTTAACTGGACCAGAACCTTTACAATGTGCATAAATCATACACTCCTCTTGACAAAGAACATCCAAAACGAAGACACTTATATTTCTTACACTATCTTGAAATTCACTGAAATCATATGTTTTCTTTTACTATCCTTATATGTTTGACATGTTTCGGATGTTGCTTTTGAGTTGAAGATAGTTTACTTCCTAGTCCAAGCCTCCCGCAGGACGACAGGGGATGGTAGCGGGCAGGGTTTCAACCAGAGACATCGATAAATCCAAATGACAGTCCAGAGCGCAAACCACAAGACCAGGCAGCCATCCTGCGACTTCCTGAGACTTTACACTTTTTTAAAATTCTCTCTCTATTCTTTCATGTGTAGTAGCTAGTCCACAATACATCGTCTTCTAGATCTAGACTATAATTATTAACAGAATCGTTATTAAATTAATAGATTTACAATTAGATCGTCCTAGCCTAATTTGTAAAGAAATAAATCTAGATCTAGATCAAGTATTCAATCATAATTCAATGCCTATTCAAAGTTAATCATCAAAAGCATAAAAGTCAATTATATATAGATATATATATGCCTGTGGATCTAGAAATATTTACTTTACAGTACTCCTTAAATGGTAAGCACTCTACTAAGCCTAAGGTATTACCGCTGGCCATTTTATCTTTCTAAGGCATCATTCATCATCTTTTGGTAATCGGAAAGCATCTGCTAGATCTAGATCCTTTTCAAAACGAGACATTCGTTCACCATTGTAGATCTAGATGAATGAATGATTGATTGTAGATCATGAATGTTTTGCAAACTCTAAATCATATTTAGATGAAGATTCTAGTTGTTTCAAAAGAAATCAAAAGAAGTCTATGTAACACAGTGGTTTAGCACACGCATCATCAGTGACGTATAACCTTGGCCTCTTACGAGTGATGACGTAGGTCAGAGCTAAGGCTTTGTATGTCGAAGGCGCGGTAAGACACCCTAAGTTGACCGCACCGGGTGACGAAACTTACTACGTCCTATGCATTTCATGTGTCAATCTAGTCATGCTGCATGTTAATGACAAAAAAAGTCGTTGGTTTTCCTTGCGGTTTCAGGCAAACCATTCCAGTTTCTAAGAGGACGTACGAATGTGTTCTTGCACAAAAGAAAATATTTATTAGACAAATGATTGAAGATTATAATAGAAATATATTTATCTGGAAAATAAAAGTACTTACAAACAATTGCAAACTCTGAATGGGCAACATAGAGGTTGAACCCAACGAGCAAGTAAAAAGAAGGCTATAGAAAATTCTACATTTATTCAATTATAAATGTATACATATATTTATCTATTTAACAGGGTAAAGGCTCTGTAAAAACATATTGGCTTCACGGAGAGAAGACTTTAAGCGACAGTCCTGGAGTTTCCTTAAATATTTTATGACAGATGACAAAAGAAAATTTTCATAAATGAAATCTGAAAAATGTAAATGTAAAAAATTTAAATGTGAAAAAAAATGTAAATCTTCTTTGCTTTTTCACATGACAATGTCATAATTTGTCACATTTCAATGATTGCATTTTTTTTCTCAATGAAAAACATTAAATCACATACATTCTGTTTTTAGTAAATCTAGTTTGTGATTTTTTTGTGTGTGCTTGAATAATTTCAATGAAATAAAGTAAATATATTTTTAAAAAAATGAGTGGAATTTAGAGATTCCTCTTTTTTTCAGGACACAGAGCTGGAAGATCTGGAATTCCGTTTCTAAAAAGCTCAAATTTTTATGACATTCATTGTGTGCGTGCTATTTTATTTACATTTTGACAATGAAATAATTGTAATGAAATAAACAAAATCAAATAATTATTGTTCAACTTTGTTACTGATTTTTAAAAAGTGGCTGGGAACAACTTACGATTTGTACAGTTTTCCACCAAATAACTTTTTCACAATTTGTTCAGTGCATATAAAGGTATTTCATATTTAACCTGCATTTTTTTAAGAATAGGTTATTTTAAAGAAAACATTCCCATTTACGTCTTTGATGAACTAACTACGATCATTCAATCATTTGTGGTGTTTTCATTATTTTCGTATTGCTCATTTTAATGAAAAAAGAGCTTGGTTGTAGTTATTAAATTTGAGACTTTTACAAAAATCTTTAGGGAGACACCAGAAAAAAATTTTGCTTGCTTACTTAAATTTTTAATCTTTTAAAACAAAAACAGCATCAATTAACTTTTGAAGAAACGAACAAACTGTTTTCGCAGATCCCAGATCGCACTCTCCAGTAGGGTTTGCCTACATGGTTAGGCACGCTGGCATCATCAAGATGCAAAACAAACAAAAAAACTTCAGATTGGAGTAATTCACACGTGATTTTGGTATCCATTCATTCTCAGCACTTCTTATCGTAACAGTTCTACGTATGAACTCTGCATCGTCTGGTTGTTTGACATTCACTACCTTGAAATTCACTCCCTTCTTCTAGTTTAGTTCGTTTCTCATCATTTCGCAGAATACATGAGCTTTGTCTAGCTTTTTGGTTTCTATTCCCTATATTTCCTTGGAGCAAATTGTGAGTGAAAAAAAAAAAACAATGAACAATTTATAAGGATTCAGAAATAATTAACGTCTAAGAGACATTTCTGCAGGCCTCTCATTTCAAAACTTTCAAATTTTTCAAAATTATTCCCTACTTAAATTTTAGTGGAATGGTTTTGCTCAACTCAGAATACAGATCACGTAAAACTAAATATGATTATACTTCTTGATTTCCTTAATGTAAATTAGAAATAGTCATGGACATTAATGTTAAAATATATGGCAAAATATTTTTTTTTTAAGCTATGGTGTAAAACATTATTAACTAGTAGCATTTTTTTTTTTTTCACAATTTCATTACTTCATTGAAAGCCTTTCCAAAAACTGGAGAGGACACTACAACTTCGCCTTTGGCGTCAGCCAAACACGAGGTGGCAGTCACCGGTTATGCTCAAAGGCTCAATTGACGTAGAGTGGTCAAGGGCCACTTTCGTCGGTGGGAGGGATCCTAGGATTCCTATGGACAGCTACCGCCCGCCTCAAGCTGGGCAGCCCACAGCCAATAAGGTCCTATCCCGTTATGCCAGTCTTCCTCGTTTGGGTACAAAATCTGAAAAGCAGGCACAAAGTCAATGTACCAGTCGACATAAAGAAAAAAAAAGTGGCGTTGGTGAACACAGTAGAGCTGAAGTGCAACGGTGCAGGAAAGACTCCTATCACTACGCCTTAACATATCTATTGGATACGTGATTTTGATGTGTCTACGCTCCTACTTTGTGTTCACCAGAGGCCAAAGACATGTTCTTTGACAACCCATATTTTGGTGGAACAGGTAATCATCCTTGGCGTTGGATCTGGCAACGCTGCATGGGACAACTGTATTGGGCGTTTTGGTGTCAGAAAAGTAAATGAAAATGGCTCCTCCAGGTTTGCTCACTCTTTGTCATTCATACTACTTTGTGTTCACCAGAGGCCAAAGACATGTTCTATGGCTACCCATATTTTGGTGGAACAGGTAATCATCCTTGGCGTTGGATCTGGCAACTCTGCATGGGACAACTGTATTTGGGCGATTTGGTGTCAGAAAAGTAAATGAAAATCTCTCCTCCAGGTTTGCTCACTCTTTGTCATTCATACATACATTATCTAGGCGGCATCCTCGCTCCAAACACTCGCACCTAGACCTAATCACAAAATGTGCTTAAAATTTGTCAAGCTTACGAAAGTGCAGACTGTGACAGATCACTCCTTGCTGTATGCTGTAAGATTAATATTCACCCATACCAAACAGATTGGAAGACCCCAAAGTGCCACCCTAAGCTCCAGATACATTTTGCGGAATCTTTTGAACGCAAATGTAAAAATGTCTCTGGAAATTAATACTGCAACAGAAAAATGGAAACAACTGAAGTCCACCATACAAAATACTTCCTTGGACATCTTTGGAAGAAAAATTACAAAACAAAATTTTTGCACCTGTCATCAGAGCATTCGCTACCCAACGCAACTAGTTAAATCTGAAAGTAGCTAAAGCAACTGTAAAGAGGACTGCAAGGATCTGTGCCAATGAATATTAGGTAGAGCTCATTGAGAATATTAAACTCGAGGAAAGTATGAAGAAATCACAAAGACTCTTAAACCCTCCCAAAACAAGTCAGCACCTATTAAATCGATCACGGGAAATTATCACAGACCAACAAGTGCCAACAAATGGACAGATGGGTTTAACATTACTCTATGCAACAACAAGCTCAGTCTCTGCCTCAGCCCTTAAAGCACCCGATGCGATGGTATCCCCCAGATCTTCTAAAATAATGCTAAACTACACTAATCCAACCTCTGCACGAACTGCTTTGCAAATGTTGGCAAGAAGGTTCTGTGCCAAAGGATCTGCGGGATGCAAAGATCATCACAAAGGCGACAGAAGCGACTGCAATAACTACAGTGGAATCTCTGTCCTCATTGTAGTCTGCTGATCGAGTCTATCCAGAATCCATAGGGAGATCAATTGATATAATTTTCTCCATTCTTCAACTTCAGGAAAACTGCGAAGAGCAAAGAATGTCTTTGTACATCGCAATCGACCTGACAAAGGCCTTTGATCTACTAAACATTATTGTGTCTCTTTCCACCAAAATATGATGGTACAGTACAGTTTAACGGTGCCTGCTCCGAAAGTTTCATAAACAGCGGATGTGTTCCAACCCTGTTTGGAATTCTCTTCTCAATGCTAATCCACCAAGCGTTTGACAAATCCACCGAAGGCATATACTTCAGATTCAACGGCAAACTTCTAAGTGTTGCTAGACTGAGGGCCAAAACTAAAACCCGAAAAACCCTCTATATGCTCTTTGCAGACGACGCAGCGGTGGTGGCACACTCACGAGGAACTTCCCGCTTCTCTCAGGCCTGTAAGGAGTATGACTTAACTATTAGCACGAAGAAAACAAATGTTATGGGACCATCTGCTACAGCACCAACCTCGAGATAAAAAAAAAGCATAAGGAAGCCGCCTCGACCTTCGCTAAAGAACATGTCTTTACAGCATCTTTACAGCCCTCTGACAACGCCGATGGCGCTGGCTTGGACATGTTCGCCAGATGGACGACAAACGCATCATCCCGAAAATCATCCTCTAAGGACAACTCGCTCAAGAAAAACTGGTCGCACCCATCTCGTTACATAGATGTAATTTAACGGGACCTCAAATCAGTGGAGAATGGAGAGTGACATTGACCAAGAAAACTGTAAATAGCGAAAGAACAGCCCTGGAACGGGCAATGCGAAAAATGGCCTGCGTCTCTACCACCAAAGCAAAAGGAAGAAGGCCAATAATTTCAGAAAAACACGTTTAAATTGTTATTAACATATTTTGTATGACAGGATTTTACGTTGTGCTTGTTTGTGATACTGAAAAACTTCCTATTTAGATGTTGCTTTTAGTTTTTACATCTAATTTTCTTGTAACTAGTCGTTTCGATTGTCGATGAGAAAATATTTACTTTCGACTATTTAGTTTTCAATGCTCCTTTTAATGATGCTCCTCTTCTACTTTTTCTCCTTAGATTTTACATTGTATATTCATTCTGCAGCTGTATGATTATATTTAAGGTTAGTTTAAATTAAATCTTTTTATAAATTATTTTAAATCATAGAACAGAATACCTGATCGCGCAAGGATCTCAATATTGCACACTTTTTCTTTCCATGTGATACTACGGAGATCTCAAATGGAATGACTTTAGTTTTCTCTCTTGCTTTGCGTAGGTGATCCATGATTCACTTACGGCAGTGTACTCATAATGCACGCCTTGTAGACTTCCATTTTGGTCACCCAAACTCTTTATGAGTCCAGCGAATGTCGAGGCAGCCTTCCCTATGCGTTTTTTCATCTCCTCTTCTAGGGATAGGTCATCTGTAATTGTGGATCCCAGATAGCAGAATTCGTTTACGGCGTCCAGCTTGTTATCGTCAATTTGTTTTCTTCATGCTTATTAATAGTCAAGCCATATTCTTTACAGGCCTTAGAGAAGCGGGACATTAGTGACTGAAGTTCCTCTTGTGTGTGTGCCACTACCGCTGCGTCATCCTCGAATAGCATATCTCTTACGAGGGTGGCTCTGATTTTTAGATTTTAGTCTGGCAATATTTAGGAGTTTGCCATCAAATCTGGAATGGAGATAGATGCCTTCAGTGGATTTGTCAAACGCGTTGTGGATTAGCAGTGAAAATAGGATTCCAAAGAGGGTTGGGGCCAGGACACATCTTTGTTTCTCCGCTGTTTATACTGAAACTTTCAGAGCTGGCACCGTTGAATTGCACTGTGCCCATCATATTTTGGTGAAAAGATATGATTACATTTAGCAGCTTGGGTGGACAGCCTATTAACTGCCATCTGCTAACTAGATCGGCTATTGTCAGGTCAATAAACGCAATGTACAAAGGCATCCTTTGTTCTCTGCACTTTTCCTGGAGTTGGCGGATGGAGAAAATCATGTCAATCGTGGATCTCCCTGAGTGGAAGACGCATTGTGATTCTGGATAGACCCGATCAGCGAGTTTTTGTAGCCTGGGAAGTATCACTCGAGCGAAGACTTTGCCTACAATACTTAAGAGGGAGATTAGAGTAGTTTTGCATTGTTTTAGAAGATCTGTGGGACAGCTTAAAATTTGTCAAGCTTACCAGGTCCTACCACAGTGCTTTGCGGGCAGCAATGTTGTCAATGAGCTCTGAAAGGGTGGGTGTTTCATCTAGCTCGTTCATTGTGGGTAGTTGTGTGATGGCTTTTAGGGCTGAGTCAGAGACTGAGCTTGTTGTGGCGTAGAGCTCAGAGTAATGTTCCACCCATCTGTGCAATTGTTGGCACTTGTATGTGATAATTTCCCCAGTGGTTGATTTCAGAGGTGGTGTCCGAGAGCCTTGTTGATTCCTTCGTACATCCCTCTTATGCCCACTTGGGCTGCGAGCTGAATAGTCTCACTGAGCTCTACCCAGTATTCATTGGCACAGATCTTTGCTGTCCTCTGGGCATTGGCTCTAGCTTCTTTCAGTTTCTTCCAAAGATTTCCAGGGAAGTATGGTGTTTCCATTTTTCAGTTGCTGTATTCTCAGAGATATTTTTATACTCGAGTTAAAAGATTCCGCAAACTGTATCTGGAGCTCAGGTTTACACATCCTGTTTACATCCGATTGGGGTCTTCCAATCTGCTTGGTATGGTGGATTTTTTGGGGGAGGAGATTGATCTACCAAGGAGTGATCTGTGTCGCAGTCTGCACTGTGGTAGGACCTGGTAAGCTTTACAAATTTTAAGCACTTTTGTCACCATGATTAGATCTAGTTGGTGCCAGTGTTTGGATCGAGGGTGCCGCCAAGATACTCTGTGCTGCGGTTTAGTTTTGAAATAGTGACGCAGAGGGAGTGTAGTGAGCAAACTTCGAGGAGCCTTTGACCGTTTTCAATTACTTTCCGACACCAAAACGCCCAATACAGCTGTCCCATTCCGATTTGTCAGATCCAACACTCGAGCATTGAGGTCGCCGAGGATGATAACCTGTTCCGTAGTTGGGATCTCGCTAAGAGATCTAAGATATCTTTGGCCTCTGGTGTGGAAGTAGGAGCGTAGGCACATATCAAAGTCACATGTCCAATAAATGTGTTAAGGCATAGTAATAGGAGTCTTTCTAAACCGTTGCACTTCAGCTCTACTGTGTACAGCAGTGTGTTCTTAACTGCAAAACCATGTTCCCTTACTTCACTTTCGGCTTTGCCTTGCCAAAAGACGGAGTAGTCTTTTTCTTTGATTGATCCAGAGTGCTAAACGAGTTTCCTGAAGGGCGGCAATGTCTACTTTGAGCATGGACAGTTCATCGTTTATTATTGCAGATTTTCTGACATCTTCTATGTCTGGTAGGTTTTCATTAAATCCAGTTTTTAGAGTACGCACGCACATTCCACGTGCCCAGTTTAAGAGTGGAGCTCCTCTTTTTTTTTCTTCATGTCGACTGGTACATTGGCTTTTCGCCTGCTTTTTAGATCCTCGTGTACCCAAACGGGGAAGACAGGCATGACGGGACAGCACCTTATTGGCTGGGGGCTGTCCAGCTTGAGGCGGGCGGTAGCTGTCCTAGGATCCCTCCCACCGACGAAAGTGGCCCTGCTCTACATCAATTGAGCATTGAGATAACCGGTGACTGCCACTTCCCGTGTTTGGCCGACGCCAAAGGCGAAGCTGGAGTGTCCTCTCCATTTTTTAGGGTTAAGGCTTTGAATAAATGAGATGAAAGCCTGGGCATTGTTTATGGTCGGAACGATGTCGCCCACACAGCAGTTCCCACCTCTCCGCGAAGCTGATGTGACCAAAGGTACGGAGTATAAAGTACCGTTCCGCAAGGTTGTTAACGCCGGAAGTGGTAATGGTCTTTAGCCCATCATTACCTACAAACTGCTTCCAAATGGCATGCGTCTCAACCTTTCACAACCAGTCCAACTCCTGGCCTTCACGGGTGGCTCAGTTACTGAGCCTGTCGGAACCGTTACCACAGACAGGAGAAGGGGCAAATGCGAGCAACAGGCGCCTAAACCAGTAAGCTTCGGGCAGAAGGGGCTCGTTATAGCCTTGGTTGGCTACCCATCTAGGAGAAGGAAAACTCTGAATCCAAACCTCCGCTGCCCTGCGGCTATACCCAAACACGGGAAAGGCTTCGGAATCAACCCTGAGAAAAAATCAGGAGCTGGTGACCCTTAGGAAGACTATGGCACACCGTTCTACAGCCTGGCAGATCCTGCGGCGCTACTGATCCCGTACTGTACTGGACTAAATACCTATTTAGTAATCTGTCACCAAACTGTACCCCAGTGGCTACGAATTCCAGTTAGAATTCCTTCTCTATAAAGCGTGGCGTGCACAAGTCACAAATGACAGACATAAAAAAAATTGGGAAACTGTATCAATTCCATCGGATTCCGTTTTGCGTTACGAATGAAGGTCTGTTTCATGGCTGTTTTATGGATTTCAAAGGAGCTCTCCCTTCTTTTTCAAGAAATAAGCATCTACTTACCTTATAGATGAATTCATTTCTCTAGATTCCCATTTGCATTTGCATGTCCCGATGTTCCTCTACGTTTGTGTTTCAATTAACTATTTGCCGTATTTGGTTTTCCAGCGTGAACAAAACGGTATAGAAAATGAGAATCAGTGGAACAGAGCTTGATATTGAGAGAGAAAACAAGGTCCAATTACAAGGCCCAAGTGTAAAAGATCTTCAGATTACTAGAACTCTTGACAATTAATCTTGTCTTCAAAATGACTTATTTATTTTACGATCATAATTTGATATATTATTTGATATTTAATATATCATGTTTTATGTTACAGCATGTAACATTCTACATTGTTGCTCTATTATTCTGCGTTTACTTAATTCTTTCATTGTCAATAATACATAATAATAATAGTTCACAATTTGAACTAGGGGTCAAAATAATCAAAATGATATGCTGTATTGGTTATCGTTCTTATGTTTATATGCGCTGTAACTTGTGTAAGAATGTGTGTTGTGTTAATTCAGAGAATTAAAGCCATACTAAAAGGACATGGTTTTCGACTCTGTTATCATTATGGTCATAACAGTAGTCTGTTCTTTTTTATTTTGATCATTACTGGTGGGTCTTCATACATGTTAGTGAGTGTCCTCCCTCCTGTTTCATCCTGTATAGTACCATAGATTTTAATAAGAATTTTTCGTTCCCTATTTCAGATGTCTTCGTGTCCAATTCTCACATACATTAACGTTGTTCTTATTTTTTTTTTTGCTTTTCCTTGATAAAATGCTTTGTTTCTATTCTTTCCTTTATTTTTGTTAATAGGTGATTTTTCAAAAATCGGTTGTACTTCCTTGACATTTGAAAGTCTCAGTTTGAAATAGTGTCCCTCTGTTTAATTGTCATTGCCATGTTAGAAGTTTCTTTTCCCAATAAGGCAATGCCATCGGCATAAGCATGGTTCGCAGTATTTTGGTTGTGGACCAATGTTTTCTCTCCTGTAGAATTTGTGTATTGTATGTTGTATTTATGGCACTTTTGTAGTATACATCTTAGTGTGAAGATGTGATCGGTTGTGAATTTGTGGGACTGAAACCACATTGCTAGTCACCTTTCTTCTTCTTTTCTAAGCCTCTTATAAGACATTTTAGTAGAGAGATTCCTCAGTACTTTAGCTTGGATCCTTTTTTGTGTATTTGGTTATAAGAGCCGATTCCCATTCTGTTGGTATTACTTATTCAGCCCATCTCTCAATGACGCTAATATGTCTTAATGAGCTATTTGCGTCTATTTGGATTTCCAACGTACTTCCACACACAGAGGTCTACAGAGGTGCAGAATTTCCTCCGCGACTAGTAGAACCTTATAGTCCGAGACTGAACGGGACTGGAAAGCTTTGGCTTTATTCTCAAGAACTTCGAACTTCCTAAATGTTGCTCTGCAGTCCATCTGGTCATTACTATGCACTGCAACTAACATTTTCTGAAATAAGCTGACCATCTTCATCTTTAATTTTCATATAGATCTATCTATATATATATATATATCTCCTTCCTTTGCTAGTTCCTGTTTTTTTCTTTCACAACTTTTGTGGCTCTTTTTCTTGCTTCTTGAGTCTAGTGTGTTTTTGGTTTCTCTGTAGCAGATATTCGAGCATTTATGTTATGTTATTTATATTATTTTCTCTGTCGTTTGGAGTGCAATTCTATTACATTCGTAATGAGGACTTTTCTCTCGACCGTTTCGTGTTCGGTTAACAGCATAGTTAGGGTTGCATGATACTAAAAAATTTCTAACGTTCAAGCAGGACAGGAGCCAGTTTGTAAAACCATGTTCAAGCAGTCCCGGATCCAATTCTTGTGGTGTCATGTTAGTTGCAGTGCATAGTAATGACCGGATGGACTGCAAATAGCTCATTAAGACATATTAGCGTCTGGTTTGGTACCCGTCTTTTAGCTCCAGAACAGGCTGGCTTCAGGGCTGGAATGTCCGCTATAGACCGACATCTTTGTTCAGAGCGTAGCAGATGGATTCCAAAGGACCGAAAGCACATACGCAGACTTCATTGACTTAAAACAGGCATATGATAAAGTATGGCGGCCTGGTTTGCTTTCATAAGATATGGGCGGTGGGGGTGCGGGGACGGATAATATTACTGGATTAGAGACTTCCTACAAGAGCGTACAATAGGAACAAGGATGTACGGAGAAGTCTCATGGGAAATGACCCTCGAGCACGGCCTCCCCCAGGGCTCCGTTCTGTCATGCGCCCTTTTCACGGCTTTCATAAATGACCTACCGGCTCAGTTAAAATACCAAAAGCTGCTAGATGTTAGTTGCAGTGCATAGTAATGACCGGATGGACTGCAAATAGCTCATTAAGACATATTAGCGTCTGGTTTGGTACCCGTCTTTTAGCTCCAGAACAGGCTGGCTTCAGGGCTGGAATGTCCGCTATAGACCGACATCTTTGTTCAGAGCGTAGCAGATGGATTCCAAAGGACCGAAAGCACATACGCAGACTTCATTGACTTAAAACAGGCATATGATAAAGTATGGCGGCCTGGTTTGCTTCATAAGATATGGGCGGTGGGGGTGCGGGGACGGATAATATTACTGGATTAGAGACTTCCTACAAGAGCGTACAATAGGAACAAGGATGTACGGAGAAGTCTCATGGGAAGTGACCCTCGAGCACGGCCTCCCCCAGGGCTCCGTTCTGTCATGCGCCCTTTTCACGGCTTTCATAAATGACCTACCGGCTCAGTTAAAATACCAAAAGCTGCTAGATGTTAGTTGCAGTGCATAGTAATGACCGGATGGACTGCAAATAGCTCATTAAGACATATTAGCGTCTGGTTTGGTACCCGTCTTTTAGCTCCAGAACAGGCTGGCTTCAGGGCTGGAATGTCCGCTATAGACCGACATCTTTGTTCAGAGCGTAGCAGATGGATTCCAAAGGACCGAAAGCACATACGCAGACTTCATTGACTTAAAACAGGCATATGATAAAGTATGGCGGCCTGGTTTGCTTCATAAGATATGGGCCGTGGGGGTGCGGGGACGGATAATATTACTGGATTAGAGACTTCCTACAAGAGCGTACAATAGGAACAAGGATGTACGGAGAAGTCTCATGGGAAATGACCCTCGAGCACGGCCTCCCCCAAAGCTCCGTTCTGTCATGCGCCCTTTTCACGGCTTTCATAAATGACCTACCGGCTCAGTTAAAATACCAAAAGCTGCTATATGCTGATGATATTGTCCTTTGGAAATCCTGAAGGAGCGAAACCTCTATACTACAAGAAGATGTTTGCTCTGCTCATACACACAAAAATGGAGACTAGAAATAAACACCTCCAAGACGGTCTATTCTCTGTACACGCTCGGGACTGGCATTTTCAGGCAACCTTTCCGGCTCTCTCAACGGAGTGGCTCTCAGCATGAAAAAGCTACCCATGTACCTTGGTGTAACTAGATCGCAAACTAAAAATGTGTGAGCACATGCATTGTGCGGAAAGATCAATACTGACCTGCTATGAGCGGTTATAAAACTAGTGGATGGCTGGAGATGCAGAAGTATCCAGATGCAGTCTTTTATGCATCATGTCACTAGACTATCTGATGAAGCTGTCCTGAACCAGCATTCAAAACAAAACAAAACATTCAACGCTTTCATCCCCTTCCCCTTTGGTGTTGCCCAACGACCCCAAACATACGCTTGAAATTAGTAGACCCTAATGACACTAAGCAAAGCCGTTCATCTTATGACCTTCAAATTCTAGCTCTGGAGACCTTCAGTGCTATTTTTGCATACACTGATGGGTCGGCATCAATAGATTCTGGAAGAGCAGGAAGGCTGTCCAGGCCTACATCGACTTTCTTAGCTCTTACACAGTCAAAATCTTTGGACCACGTGGTAGTTTGGTTGCAGTTTTGAGGCGGAGACCATGGCAGTCGGCAAGGGACATTTGCGGGCAACACAGATTGTTGTGATCACTGACTCAAAATATGTACTACAGGCTTTGCAAATTCTAGAGAATGCCCCCCCCCCCCCCCCCCATATCGACACTGTCATTATGGCTTCACACAACATAAAGCAACGCTATGGCACCCCTGTAAATGCAGTGTGTACCGAGTCACATAGGTGTGACTGGCAACACAATTGCAGTTGGCCCACCAGGGAGGTCAAATTCCATCCACTGCTGTAAGCTTTCATTAAGCCCTGGCTATAATACAAAAAACAGAAATGGAAAGGTGGATTTTGAGTGCTGGGACGTCCCAAAAAGCCCGTGGAGTCTGGGAGCGCATGGTGAAGGCTGTCCAGGTCTGATCAAGCTATTATAGCACAGTGCAGGACATGCCACTGTCCTGTTGGCTCATATTTCTCGCAACTATGGCCAAATTTTGATTCACGGTGCCCCCGCTGCGGGAAGGAGGAAACCGTGCCTCATATTCTGTTTGACTGGCCCAGACTCCGTCTCGAGAGGTCTGGGAAACCCAAAATTCTCGACCTGTATGGCGACATTTATGCACTACTCAAGACAGCAGGATTTGAGCAGAGAATCTGAGCCTCAAGCCCTCACTCTAATGGAGTTTGATGATGATGATAATGATTGAGACATTACAACCGTAGAGGAAGACATGGGGACATGCAAATCCAAATGAGAATCTAGATAATTCATCTACAATGATATCTATTACTTGAAAAAGAATCCTTTGCAATCCATATTGTTACGTATTTCTGAATTTTCGGGCTAAATGTAATAGGCACACACTACAAAGAACTTGACGACTCAACTTTCAGCTTCATATAACTTTATTGACTATTAACAATTCGTCACTGTAACGTAACGTGTCTGTACAATCAATATCTGTCAGTTTACAATTAGCTATACCTTGTTGTAATTCATCCCTTCTCAACTTCACAGAACAGACCAACGACGCACTTCCCAGTGTCGCTGCAGGTCTCCCAAAGCTGAAGTAAAGTTTACACGTCTTACATTGACTGTATCGACTGTAACGGCTCGTCCACTGTAGTTCGATGACCAACGACAGTAGCCCACTACCCTAGTTAACTTGCATCGAGTCGTACACATTTCTCTTCCACTGTAACGAAGTAACTGTACCGACTATTCTACCTACGACTCACGACGAACTTTCACATTAACTCTGGCTTAGAGTCCCTAATCGCTCTTCCAAAGTTAAACAAACACTGCTAGTATCTTCTGGAACAACACATCCGTCACATCCTGTCTTTGTTTATACATGTACATTCCAGAGAACACTCGCCGGATCATACGTTGACCTCTACCTATCACTGTTCATTTCTAACAATATTAATTCTCAAAAGGTTGTCGCTTTTCTATCAGTATTCGAAAATACGTAGTACAATAGTCGAATAACGCCCGGATGACTAGCAGCAATTTATGGTCATTGAGAATGAAGACAGATATTTTATGGTAAATGTACCGCAGGCATGTCAAACGTGTTATAAGGCCGCATACAAAACACTATGAGGGGCCGCAGCCAAAAATCAGTTGCAAAATAGCTTACTAATTTTATGTACATTAGAAACAATACAATAGAATTAATGGCATACCTCTCACTTAGTAAGCTAAACTTGTACGATTTGGTAGTTAAAAATTAGTATGAATGCGCATTTTATTTTTTTCTTTGTGATGCTTGACATCTTTCTGGGATACATTTATAGATATCGGGTGGAAGTTTGTTTGTCAATGACACTATCATCACGCTATGGCTTGCAATTAAGTTTTAAAGACTCAGTTTAACAAATACTATTTTTCAATTCAAGTAGCTTGTCATCTTTTATTTTCCAGCGTTATTTTGATAATTTTTGAGGTGGCATGGCGGGCCGCATGCAAGGTGGTCATTGAATTTCTTTTTGTATTTTCTTTCTGGAATCTAGTATCTGCGAGACTTTGTAACCACTGGGGTACAGTTTGGTGAGAGATTTTGGTGTTAACGTCGGAGCACAAATTGTCTACTAGAGAAACTCCTTCTTATCGTTCATTTTTGAGTCTTATGTTGCTGTTCTTAGCAATGTGCGTCGAAATATAGCTTTCACAGGCTAGTATTTGTTCAAATTCAAAGGCTGCACAGTAGCGATAACTGTTTAAGATTTCGATTTGCATACTTTTTGAAAATGCATTTTTTCGAAGCACTGATTGCATGTCGTTTCCCTGGGTTTTATCTTCGGATAAAATTCTTTATTTCTGCACGTAGTTCAGCGTTTGAAAGTACTTTGTGACTGAAAACCTGTATTCAGGTAATGATGTCAGGTACATGTTCGCGATGAACTATAGTTCGTAGGCCTATCTTTGTGTCCACTATGTCTAAATAAGGACCCTGACAGACACGCCAAGTTATTAATTAAAAGGCTTTGTGCAAAATTAGATTTTGAAATGATTGACATTGATCGACATTGACGAAAGCGGGTTCCGAGACTAGCAGTACTTATTGGTGTAGCTGAACTGTTGTCTTATATCAGACTAACTACTGCCAATTATAAAGTATTTGAAAGTTTGCTTTTCATACAACAACCATACTATCCTGGCATTTCCGACTCGTGTCGGCTGGCACTGGGTTCAACTTCCGGACTACATACTAGCATCGCTGTGTCGCACGATGGGTTAAACTTTAAATGGGTTGATGTTAGACCGCTTGTAAAAGCTCTGTCCTGTGACGGAATGTGTCTCTGACATTTGTCGAAGTATAATTGTAATAATTGAATTTTGAACTCGAATTATAAGCCTAAGATTCAAATATTTTTCTAGGCACAAAACACTATTCTAAATTGTGTCAGAAAAAAAAGAAAAAAGTTTTTTTTATTAATCTTTTATTTTGAGCAACCAATCTTGAAAAGGAATGCAAAAAGAGCTTTTGTTTCAAAGGTGGTGCCGAAAGGAAACAAAAAGCCAATGCTGGTAGTGTGGATGTCAACAAGTATGTGCTTACAAAACTCTAATAATACTTACATGAAGAGAGATTTTCGCTGCCAAGTGAAAATGTTTAAGGGCCAAGACGTTCAAGAGAGTGACACAATGTACTCGAGCAGAAGACAACGTTAAAGACAACTCAGATAAATTATGTAGTAAATGCGGCTAGAACCTGAAAAAGGAATGTCCAGCTATTGCCAATTCTGCAAAAAGAAAAACCACTGGTTTTAAATGTGCTGAAAAAGAAGCAACGTTAATCGCAACGATGATACCCACAGTGATAAAAATATTGTACCTGTTAGTATTGCAAGTAGCCAGTAGGGTAAATAGGGTAAAATTTAGAAAATCAATGTCGTTGAAGACATTGCACTGTAAAAACTAGTGCATGGCAAGGCATTAATTTTGAAGTAGTAGTTGCCACATGTGAGGTGACAAGCAGAATGCTTAGATCGCTAGAACGCAGAAATGTGAATTTACTACATAGCTACAAGTAAAATTCCATACTGTACAATCAACTTTCAATGCTTCGGAAAGTAATTATGAAAGGTCATATTGATCAGTTATCAACTTCTGATACAAAGGTCTGAGAATAGTCAAGCCACCAAGCTAACGTAAATACATGCTAAATCTGATGTACAAGGAATAGCGAAGTGTTAGCAGAGAGCCATAGAAATGTTTTGGCCAGGCATGAATGCAGACAGGGATTGTAGTAGGTGCTGAACATGAGAATAAAAATGTCAGAACCTTCCATACAGCATGGTTAGGTGTGATCTCTTTCTCTGAGGAGGACCAGTTTATTGATGTCAAAGAATTGTCACAGGAAACTACATCATATATGATCGAAGCAATGAAGAGTATATTAGCATGCCAGAAAGGTTCGTTTGAACAGAATTCAAACTGCGGAAGAAAAGCGAAGTTTTGTCACTGACTGTCGCCAGCACAATAACTCATGGGATGCGAACAGAAATGTGTTGCCGAGTCACAGCTTTCCTTACAATTCAAAGGCGCATGACATGAATTTTCAGGGTATTGACATCTCCCTCTTGAACAACCTAAAACCCTAAACTTATTCCATGGATAATGAGAGACAAATAGAGCAGCCTAATAAATAAATAATTTTTTTTTTCTTAAGACATCTAATTGACTATCTTGACCTCTGTTCGGATTATTCGGTGCAGTTAGACACAAACGATTATTTCTCTTTTAATCAAAAGGAAAATGATATAAATGATTGTCTTGCGCATCTAGAGTTGCTTCTTGTGTCATGTCTCTTTTGTGCACCATAAAACGGTTTGTGCGCTCTAGTTCCTAGGGTCGCCTCTTTGCCTCTGTTGTGGTTGTGCTGATGGCGGATCTTTTGATGGAGTTTTCTTTGGATAAGTTAGTTTATTTTACTTTTTTTGTCGTGTAGCTCTGTTAGTTGGTCCTTTGATCTTGTGAATGGCGATCTCAAGGAATGCGTATTTTTCTTGTTTAGTAGGGGATTTGTATTGGTGTGGGCTTTGCATAATATGTATATGCTACCAATAAAAAACTTGGTTTTGATGTAAGCAATCTCGTTTATTCACTAGTATAACTTACTATTTATATTATTCGTTCTTTTGATAATTGATTGCTAGATTGTTAGGGGGTGCCTAGACAGACAAGCCACAGCTAAATTACAACCCCGACAGGAAGTTAATAAACACTGTGGGGAGGTACATCATACTCTGGAGATGTCCTGTAAAACCCACCCTGACAATAACCTTACCTACTGTACCATTTTACGGATTTTATTTCTGTTTTGGTTGCCTACATTAAACAATTTATTCCAATTATTACAAATTCAAATAGGTATGAAATGTGGGCTAAAAATTTAAGGTGAACTGATGGTTCCCTATATGTCGTCATAAACTACAAAATTTTAAATAATATTTCAGAATAATAATATCACAGAAATGTTAAGATATTGTTTAAAATTTGATTAAAATTAAAATACGAAAAAAAAAAAAAAAAAAAAAAGCTCAGCATTTTTCTGAGGCCACAAACATATGTTGCTTTGCTGTTTTGTGTTTTTAATATTGTTTAATAGTAGAGTTTCATATGTTCTTAAATTATTTTTTAAGCTTCATCCAAAAATGCCGTTATTCAAAGATTGGAATACTTTTTATTTTGTCAATTAACTTAAACTTATGAAAATAATGCATACATACGTTTTTATGAAATACAGCAGCCTGAAGAAATAGTTTTGCTATTAAGTAAATAAATATAATAATTTAATAGCTAATGTTATAGTTTCAAAGTATTCAGCTATGATCGCATAATAAATTAGGAATTCATTTCGCAGCTTCAATGGAGCATTAAATTCCCACAAGGCTCTGAATCTTTCTGGATGTGGCTAAATCTGAGTTGACCCTTGATATTTCGCAGTGGCGTCACTAGGGGAGTGCGAAGGTTGACACCCAAATTTTAAAAAATATCTTTGTGAATATCTGACAGTAAAAAGATCTTGGACCATATTCTTGACAATTAATGAATAGATCTATCTACTTTTTTTTCATTTCGTCTCAACATTTTTTAAATGGAATACTATCAAAATATTTAAACAAGGAAAACGTATACAGATGTATCTTTGAATCCAAAAAATGTTTTAATCCAATCTATTGAATTTGTTACTAGCAGTATGCCATCCAATAGTCGCTGTTTAACAAATGAATAAAATATTATTGAAATCTCACATGTAGTTTATGTAAATTTTGTCCAATTGGATAGTAAATAAGTGGCCATTGGGATTTCTGGTGATGTTATTTCATTGTTTTCTGTAAAAGAAGCTTCCTAGAAGGAAATGTTACAATGTGTCATTCGAATGATATTGAAAGACGTATGAAGAATTCATCTGGATTTTTTGGACGTCTATAAATACATTTGACAAGGAAGTCGTTGCTCTATGATTGATGAAAAGAAAAAAATAACGGAAAACAACATCACGCTGTTTCTTTAAAAGCAGAATATTTGACATTTTGTGACATATTAACGAGTCTTTATTGAATAAAGAATTTCCATGAAATTATGGAAATAGCATATCCATAATATCGTAGCTTTAATATCTGTAATATTAAAAAGTTTATAAATGTTTTAAACGACGTAAAAGATATTAGAGAGAGTGACCATTGTATTTTGTTTGACAACACACCTGACATACCATACCTTACATAGCACACTTTAACATTGCAAACACTGATCAGATTCAGAAGTTATACGATTTTAAGGGAAACAAAAAAAGCTTATGAGATTAAATTAGTATAAAAGGTTGAGCTTGAATTTATATGTGTAGGTCAAAGATATGAAAAAACAGCTTCAATGTCTGGAGGAGTATTAGAAAATTATTAAGAATCAACAGAATAGTATAAAATTCTCTCGACCTATGTGAACATTTTTTTATTCAGAAATTAGCTGAATGCCTGCCTAGCATTTTTCGAAACAATCGAAGTAGTTTATTCGTTCTGAAATTTTTGCGCAGCTTAAGATCTTTTATTTTACCTAACTTTACTTTTTAGTTGTTTTTTTTTCGGGGGAAGGCCAAATATACACAAGAGTATGCCTTTCTTTGAACAATGTCGTCAATAATTAAACCTTTTTTTTTTACATAGCATAACACGTTAGTGCAAAGTGTTATATAAAAAAGGCTCTTCTAAAAAAAACAACCCTGTGATTCAGAAGAAAAAAAAATAAAATCAAGAAGAAAAAGGCGAGTAATCACAAGATGCCGGACTCACTACTGAAAAAGAGAAAAAGAGGTTCATTCTTATGTGCATTGATTGTTTTTTACCGGAAGAATTTATTGATGCAACAGATTTGAGTAATTCCACCGAAAAATTCTTTAGCTCAACAACCAACGAAGTATTGTTGATGTCAGTTTCAAAATATTAGCGTATATGATAATTTTTCAAAAGACGACATTCAAACGGAAATACCATGACTGAGAAGAGATCTAAAGGTAACAAAAGATCTGTAAGACATTGAATGGTTCATATGTCACCAAGGGCTTTAAAAATATCTCTAAATAATTAACAAAGCCTTCTTATTATTTGTGATTATCCATTACTTCATGTGAAAAATTATTTTAAAAATTAAAATTTAAAACTTTTTGAGTCGAAAGAAAAAAGACACTTTCACAAATGTGAATTTTATTAAAAAATGAAAACTTAATGAAAACTAAATGAAAAGTTAATGATACGTTTTCAGTGTAACTTGAATTGTTGCAAAATTGAACTATAGATTAATGGCAATGTCTTTGATTCTAAAGATTAAGGATGCGTGCATAGTTTCACATGGCTACACTAACCCAGTGAACTTTAGATAAATTGTAATAAACAACTGAATTTAATATACACTCGTTTTATAGTTGTTGAACAATCAACAAACAAACGGGAAAAATAGGATTTTTTAAAAGGGGGGGGTGACACCATGAGCAGACCGCACCGGGTGACACCCACCCTAGGGACGTCAATGATATTTCGTATCTTAGCAGTCGGAAACTATGCGTAAATTGAAACATATTCCTTCTTTTTAAGTCAAATGGTAGCAAAGATATGGCCTTAACTCGAAAGTAGGTCCAAGGAGGTTTTTATCGGCCATTTGTAACTTCTGGCAACGTGTTGATAAATATCACCTAATTGATGCGAATTAACTGAGGCTCGTAGATCAGCCAACAGGGGCAACTGGAGTTTCTGGTTGTGACTCGTACGAAAGGAGCGTTCCGGTTTGAGTGTAACATATTGGCATCCCTCCTAACCCCATGTCATCGCAGCTCTTGGTATGCTGTTACTTAGGGAAAACATGTCCCGCAAACCTCCTGCATCGCTCCAAGTTCGGCACAGGATTTCCTTGTTTTAGACCCGATCTCTATAACTGACTCCCAAAGTCCAGTTTCAATATTCTCTCGCAATATCATTTCTTTAGAACATCAGATTTAATCACACATATGTTGGTATAGATACAATCATCTATACAATCAATTCTATACAAAGTTACATTACTTAAGCGTAGTATATTCACATGTAGTTTAGAAACTGTCCCAGCTATATGAAGTATATATTTGTGTTACACCAAAGGCAAGCATCATTCGTTGATCATCCCACATAACAAGGGCTAAATTCTATAGTTATATCATTAAAATCAAGGTCTATTCACCGTGACTATTGAACATGTACTGCATGTGAAAAAATTATTATCTCCCCTGATAGCGATGTTGATGGTTTTTTTTGTTAACTCCCCTGATAGCATTCTTTATTATTAAGTTGTTAGCTCCCTTGGCTACATTAAATATTGTAGAAACTGTTGCATTCGTGATGTTAAGCTTGTCCTTCTCAGAAGGGTATCTGCATCTCCGCATTATCATTATTTTGTATCGTTGTAGCCTATATCTTTAGGCAACCAAACTTAAATCTGACCCAACCGAACAACCCAGGCTTTAAAAGTTGGTTTTTTTCCCATCTCCTCTGTGTGCCTGTTTCCCTTATCTTAGTGAAAGAAGACGAGACTATTACTAATAGATGTTTTTATTTACCTAAAATGTGTAGCTAAAATAGGATTATATGTAGGGGAAGGTGGGGCTAGTTGTCAGTTATCAGATTTTGATGTTTTAAACATATTTAGAATTCATTGATTCTCACCAAATTTAACATGCTGTAACTTAAACATTCAGACAACAATTAGAGTAAATGAAATAAACTTTATCTCTTTATTTATCAAAGTTATACAACAAAAAAGTGGCTGGGTTGAGGTTGTGACAATTTGCCCCACACCGGGGTAAGTTGACACAGGGCATGGGGTAAAATGTCACACATTTTAAAAATCACCATATCTTGCTATGTCTAAAAGAAATAGAATATTAAGTCAAGACTTTGTTCTTGTAGTAGTTTCCTTGACTGGCCGTCGTGAAAGAAAGATATATTTGTGGAGGTTAATTAATGTCGTGCCTGCATTCCCTTAAGGACTACTCTCTCTCTCTCTCTACATAACAAGGGCTAAATTCTATAGTTATATCATTACAATCAAGGTCTATTACGGTTAAAATAGTAAAGGTAGTAAAAATTTAATAATTTGGTAAAAATCTAATGTAAAAAGAGTGCATGCATGATGTAGGTGTGGCCAATCCTTATTAGTCTGGACATAGTCGTGCTACCACGCCTTGTCAGACCCTTAGATGTGGGCCGCCATCTGACATCCGTCACAATCTGCCTGAGTTTATTGGGTCTGTATTTTCTTTTTTGAAATTAATTAATTCTCTATGAATTCCTTGTGACTCACCGTATGGTTTGTCTAGCTCACCTGAATAGCTTTAAGTTTTCCTGGGAAGGATTCTTTATAAATGCTGCCGGTCTATTGGAGGGGGGGTAGGTGTGGTGCATGTGTGTGCGGGAGGAGTTAGGTGTGATGCATATACCAGATTGCGTGTGTGGGGGATTAGATGTGGAGCATGTGTTGTACATATGCCGGTGTGCTTGTGTGTGTGTGGAGAATTATGTGTGGTAAATATATTGTACATATGTTTGGGGGTTAGGTGTGGTCCATGTGGTGTATGCATGTGTGTATGTAATCCCTAACCCAAACCCATCACTAATTTATATTTTGAAGTGCACATCCTATCTTTAAGATCTCCCTCATAATTGGTAGTATTAATTTATTTAATGACTATGTTAAATACTATGAATAGACCAGAGCGCACTAATAGAGTGAAGCATATTTTTTAAAATAGTTTTTTTGTAACCATGAAACATAACTCTGCCCTAATAATGATTCGTATTCGTGACCCTAAAATGAAATTTGATTGAGAGACAAACGATTTAACCACTAAGCCACACATCCATGTAGGGATTGTCAGAACGAAAACTTAAGGAGAGACGGTCTTTAACTCAACTTCATAATGAACTGGTGACTGACTACGACAAAACGTTTTGCACATTTATTCAACGCCAATTATCGTGTATTTTAAACTATTAAAAATTACAATTCTAAGGAAAGTAAGACATTGAATTAAATTCGATCAGTAAATTCGCTCACAAAAAAAGAAAAACGGGATTCGACGAAATGGTCTAAAAATGGACAGAAAATGTCAAGGTGGCGTCCAAAACATTTAAACCTAGACTCTACTATACCTTTGGCTACTGCTCGAGCTAGTTGTTAAATTATGTAATAATTTGATATTAAATATATTGTTTTGTTTTTGTTTTCAACCTGCACACTCAATACCTCATATGATTTTTATAGGAATAGCCTAACGAATAAGCAACAAAATCTCAGTTGAACCTACATTATTTAAACACTTACAAGGCCGGATTTAGACTTCAAAGGCCCACATATAATATTAGATATTTTTAAAGGGTAAAACATCACTTTAAAGGGTTAAACATTACTTGCTCTAGCGCAGCCAAATGGTGTTTTGAGTTTAAATCCCCTACCAGGGGATTTTGAGGTCAAACCCCCCTTTTCTATGAAACAAATTCTTTGAGCGTAGCCAGAGGGATTTTAAGTTTAGGGCCTAGTAAAAAAAAATTACTATCTTTTAATGTCTTTCTTGTTTGAAAAGAATAAAAGGTCTATTTTATGCTACCTATCTGGGCCAAACTTGCATAGAAAGCATTTCTTTTTACTTTTTAATCTCGTTATGTATTGCGTACAGTGTAACCATGTTTGGATCTATCAGCAAGACTAACTGATAAAAAGTTTGTACACGTTATTTCTCCGACATCCAATCTCGAATCAAGCTGACATTTTGCAAAAATTAACCAACTAGGAAATAAACTATTGGTAACTAATTATTTTATTTGGTATCTCGAACATGGGAAAAAAATAATTTTACTCAACTGAAGTGCTGAAATAGGCTAATTTAGTCCCCTTTATAGATCGTCGCTTTGAATAATATATAACTATACGATCTTCTCTCGTCATAAGTACCTCACTAGCACCCGAGTTCAAATTCAAGTCGTTACCCTTTTTTTTTATCTTTCAGAAACCAATGACAGTCAAATCCACCAAAGATATCCATTCTTTTCTCCCCCACAACCATTGTCTCAACTGGACCAGATAAGTGAGAGGATCGTTGGTTCAGATCAGTGGATAAAGTTAAACATTGGGAAAATAAAACTTTAATATTTTGTTTTACTAGCTGGTTGATATTTCAACAGGCTTACAATTTGTGCATTAAAAATACATTTGCACATTATATCTTGTTACAGTTTTTATTACATTTTTATAGCTTTATAACTATCGCGAGCAATTACTAAGTCTTTGCTTAGAATTTATGAACGCCATTTTAATCTACCCATTATTAGACCATCTCCAAAATCCCGTTTTTTTTTTCAAATTTATAAATAGATCTAGATCTATAGTTAATTTTTTTCAACTTCCAGAGTTATATAATATGAACATCTCTGATTTTATAACACGTAAATTTAATACCTTAAATAAATATGAAAGCTTTTAATCATTCACCTGTTAATTATCAAGTTGATAATTCCATCTCTTCTTAAATTATTTTTCTAAACCCTCTCGTATAGATGTATGGCTTAGGGGTTAAATCGTTTGTCTCTCAATCGAATCGTGAACAACAAATTTTTTTTTAAATGTCTCAATCATCATCACATCAAAGATGTGTGTTAGGATGCAACAAATTAAATAAAAAATTAAGTAATTAAATATACAAAAATGCCTGTTTTTTTACATGTTTATGGTTTGGTTCATATTTACATGTGTGCTAGGTGTAGAGCATGTGTTGAACATATGCATGTGTGTGAAAGTTAAGGGGGTGGTAGGTGTGGTACATGTGTTGTTGTACATATGCATATGTGTGTAAGTGAAGTGGGGGTAGGTGTGGTGCATGTGTTGTACATATGCGGGGGGGGGGAGGTTAGGTGTGGTAAATGTGTTGTACATATGCAGATGTGTGTAAGTGGGGGGGGGGTAGGTGTGGTACATGTGTTGAACATATGCATGTGTGTGACGGGTTAGGTGTGGTGCATGTGTTGAACATATGCAGGTGTTTGTAAGTGGGGGGTTAGGTGTGGTGCATGTGTTGAACATATGCATGTAAGTGTAAGTGGGGGGGGGGGGTGTTAGGTGTGGTGCATATGCATGTGTGTGTAAGTGGAGGTGTTGTGCACGTGTTTTATACATGTTTATGGTTTGGTTCATATTTACATATGTGCTAGGTGTGGTACATGTGTTGTACATATGCATGTGTGTAAGGGGGGGGTAGGTGTGGTGCATGTGTTGTATATATGCGTGGGAGGGGAATTTAGGTGTGATAAATGTGTTGTACATATTCAGGTGTGTGTAAGTGCGGGGGGTAGGTGTGGTGCATGTGTTGTACATATGAAGGCGAATATAGGTGTGGTAAATGTTTTGTACATATGCAGGTGTGTGGGGGGTTATGTGTAGTGCAAGTGTTGAACATATGCAGGTGTGTGTAGAATTATGTGTTGTGCATTTTATATATATATGTGGGGGGGGGGAATTTAGGTGTTGTGCATGTGTTGTTTATATGCAGGTGTGCGTGTGTGGTGGGGGTAGGTGTCGTGCTTGTGTTAAACATGTGCATGTGTGCAGGGTTAGGTGTGGTGCTTGTGTTGAACATATGCAGATGTGTGTAAGTGCGGGTGTTAGGTGTGGTGCATGTGTTGTACATATGCAGGTGTGTGTAATTTGGGGGTTAGGTGTGGTGCATGTGTTGTATATGCGAGGGGGGGGGGGAATTTAGGTGTGTGCATGTGTTTACAAATTCAGGTTTTTGTAAGTGCGGGGGGGGGGGGTAAGTGTGGTGCATGTGTTGTACATATTCAGGTGTGTGTAAGTGTGGGAGGAAGGTGTGGTGCATGTGTTGTACATATGAAGGCGAATTTAGGTGTGTTAAATGTGTTGTACATATGCAGGTGTGTGTGGAAATAATATTGTGCATGTTGTATATATGCGGGGGGGGGGGAATTTAGGTGTGGTGCATGTGTTTAGGGTTAGGGTTATGTGTTGTACATATGTATATGTATGTAAGTGGGGGTGGGTAGGTGTGGAGCATGTTGTATATATGCGGGGGGATTTAGGTGTGGTGCATGTGTTGTACATATGTAGGTGTGTTATTTGGGGGTAGGAGTTTTGCATGTGTTGAACATATGCAGGTGTGTGTGAGTGGGGGGTAGGTGTTGTGCATGTGTTGTACATATGCATATGTGTGTAAGTGTGGGTGGGTAGGTGTGGTGCATGTGTTGTACATATGTAGGTGTGTGTAAGTGGGGTGGGTAGGTGTTGCATGTGTTGTACATATGGATATGTTTGTAAGTGGGTTTGGGTAGGTGTGGTGCATGTGTTTTACATATGCAGGTGTGTGTAAGTAGGTAGGACTGGTGCATATGTTGTATATATGCAGGTGTGTCTGTTTACGAGCTGGGTTAGGTGTGGTGCATGCATATGCAATCTTCTGCGATTAATCTAACTTTTGTTCCTGAACTAATGCAATTTGGTAAATCGTTTATGTAAATTAAAAATAGTACACCTGAGTTTACTGTTGATTTAGAGCCATTTATTATTCTCTCCCTATCAGAAAATCTTTAATCCACTGATTCAATAGACCATCAATGCCAAAAATATTTTAATTTTTTAAGCAAACTATGGTGGTGAACTTTGTCAAACTTTCTTTCCAGTCCCATGGTACTCAACCTTGGTTAAGAGATGCCTGAAAAAGTATTTTGAACACTAGCTCATTTCTTAATTCTTTGAGTAATTTAGCTGGAATACCATCAGGTCCAGATGCTTTATTCGATTTGATGTTGGCTAATAATTTTTGGATTTCCTTTTTTTGTACTTTGTTGTCTTCTCTTTTTAATGGCGCTATGCCTATTGTTTCCTTTTTCTTAGACCTAATGTATGACCATAGGTTTTGTTGTTATCTTTAGAAATTACATTGTTTATGTATTCATTATGCAGCTGTCTGCATACTTTTTGGGTTTAATTTTTATGTATTTAAAAAAAAATAAATTCTGCCTTAGTTTCTTTAAATTTTCTATATAGGTTTTCCTTTTGTTTACAAAGGTTTTTTAGTCTATTATTAAGCCAGCATTTTTTTATGTGTATTTAGTTCGTATATGATTTTTTAAAAATTTTTTAGGTTTTTTTTTTTTAATGAATGTTTTAATGAAATTCATCGACTGGTTGGTTAATGTCTTTTTCTGATAAGAATTTTTGTTGAAAGTTTAATGCAGCTTGGTGTAGTTGTGTTAGGTTGCATTTGTTCCAGAGTAAGATTTTTCTTTTGGGTTTTATATTGGCTACTGCTTTTATCTGACTGTGTATTTTAATGATCTCATGGTCTGATAGACAAGGGATAATATCATAATCAACTACTAATATCCAGGTCTGTTGGTTAAGAAGAGATCTAATGTGTTGTTTAAACTAGTTGGTTTTTTAATGATTTGATCTAAACTTCGGTTTTGTAAAATTTCTATGAAAAGCTCATTAATGTCCTTAAGGTTTTGGTGTTTATCTATGGTTAGGGCCTAGTGTTTTTCAATTTATTGCAGGTAAGTTGAAATCACCCATAATCCAAAAAACTGTTTTTCTGTTCCTGCAATTATGTCTGGTTTCTCACATTCTAATAAAATTCCTAAGTCTGCTGTTTTGTTTCTAATGCTTTGAAAATTTATTACTAAGGTTTTAAGGTATTTTGGTATTTCTTCTTTAGAAGTTTGTTTAATGAGGATGTTGTATTAGTTTTAACAGGAGTGGATCTGGCTAGTGGTTGATGAGTTTGGTTTGGTGTTTGGGTTAGAAGTGTCTGCATCAAAGGAATCAAAGTCCTGATGTAAACTGAGGTAACCCACACGGTACATAGTGCCACGATGCGTCTTTGTTGCCTAAGGCATAATACACAGGTGTAATCATATGAAGACATATATGATGCGTGGTACCATTGAATGTCTTTCTGTTTCTGAATGTCTTTTTTGCAGATGTTGCATCTATCTTTAGATCTAGGCTCTGTATTTGATTCTACATCTCCTGCTATTAATATTAAGAGTGATAGGTATTTATTTCGGCTGTCTAATTGAGAACTTCCATTTGTGTTGGGTAATCTTTAATGTTATGGATGTGTATGTTAGATTATTTTTGAAGTTGCATTGATCTATAGTGTGATGCAGTGCTCGATTTAGGAAAAAACCAGTGCCGGGGATGAAAAATTTTTCTGCAGAGCCGGGGTTAAATACCATCCCCGGCGGGGATGGTAAAAGTTAAAGCAAAGCCGGATTGGAGACTCACAGTGCCGGGGATATCCCGGTTTCGCAACAATCTGAGCCCATCTACTAATACTGCTACTCCCACTACTACTATTATTATTACTAACACTTCAACTACTAGTGCTACTACAATATAACATGATACAACATGCGAAAACAAATTATTTACAATACAACACTTAAAAACAAATGATATACAACAGGTTCTAATGTTGAAATTTATTTTAATTTTAATTTTTTTGTTTAATTTTTTCAAATATCTTGCTTGAATTTACAGTTTTTAATACAAACTAGCTTGTTGTTGAGATGGAATTTACTTTTAAATGGAAAGTGTGTTGTTTTCATTTTTTAGCTAATAGATGTTGTTGTTGATGCAGTAGTTGATGTTGTAGATGAAATTGTTGTAGATGTTGTTGCGTTTGTTCATGTTATTGATGATGTTGTTTTTGATGACGTTAATATTGTTTTTGTCGTTGATGTTGTTGTATATATGGTTGAATTTACAGTTTTTAGTAGCTTGTGTTGTTGGTGGTATTGTAGAAGATGATGATGTTCTTGATGCAATAGTTGATGTTGTAGATGAAATTGTTGTTGATGTAGTTGTTGCTGATGGCGTTTATTGTTCATGTTATTGATGATGTTGTTGATGATGTTGTTGATGACGTTGTTTATGTTATTGTCGTTGTTGTTGTATATTTGAAATTGGTGTAATCAATTCTAAACAATGGATTACTTTTCCATCGGCAGTGGCTTGGAGCCATGGTCTGCTTTTCTGCCATGTTTTGAATCTTGTTAGGGATAGTCCCTCAGGAAAAAATTCACCCTGTATGGGCTGTATGTTTACATCATTAATTAATTCATTCAAATTCTCATCTGCATTCAATATATTTACAGGTTCATCGCAAGCATTTTGGAAACATTTGGGTCTGATACTGACATAATGAATTTCAGTAATTTGCCCGATAACCACTTTCTTTGAATCCAATAATGATTGCATTCTGCATTTCACAATCGTGATGTGCCCATTGTCATGTGTATGTCTGTTTCCAAAATATCTGCTGTGGCTCGCACTATTGGTTCATCACACCAATGTCCATCCAATCTTTGGCATTCTAAATATGCAGTGAAATCTTTATAATCTGTTTTAATTAAAAATGATTCGTCAATATAATCTGGATGGTTTTCTAAATATGTCACTGCATCCTGTCTCAACTGCCAAGCATTGTATGAGGAAATCGGATTTACACAACTGGATTGTTGAAGTTGGTCGATTATGGCATGAAAAAAGCAGTTGCCATCACTTGGTACATCAACAACAATGCATCCTCGCTCCTCAACTATTTTTTAAAGATTTGTTGAAACAACATTGGAGTCCCCGAAGCCTGAAAATGAAAAGAAGACAGTATGAATTACAATGAATGACTGTCAGAGCAGGCACAGTTCTAGGAGTAGGATGGAAGGCCAGTTTTCAGACCTGCCTCTCCAATAAACATTGAATAACATCCCCACACCATACCATCCCCTGATCTAGCTATCATTTGATTAAATTTTTATAACATTAGATGTATCTTAACCTATTAATTCTATCTTTCTTGACAGCCGGGGTTGGAGCCTCACAGTGCCGGGGTTATCCCCGGCGGTAAATCGAGCACTGGTGTGATGATAGATAATGACTGTTAATTGTTTCCTTTTTAAGTTTAGTGTTGACTGAGGTAGATTTAGATCTGTGTTCAGCTTGTGTGTATTCAGTAATTATCAGAATAGCCAGAGCAATTTCATGATGGCTGTTGTTCGGTTATAGTTTTTAAAGGTCTAGTCTAAATTCTAGTTTAACAGTTAAGACCTATAATGCCTAAGTTAAGTCTAAAGTATAGACCTAGAAATGACCTAGATCTAGTATAGTCTAGATCTATGTTTATGTCTATACAATTCAATATATTTATGTGTATAACTAACTATATAGTAGCATATATTACTATATATATTACTGATCAGTACAACAGTAAGCTCCGCATAATGCTTTAGTGACTTTGACGTCTTGTCTATCAGACTGTCTGACAATGATGAAGTCTATTTGATGCTAGTGCTTGGACATGGGATTTCGATGATGTCATAGATTTGACTAAAACTTTTGATAGTGTCAGTCGTGAAGGCCTCTGGCAAATCATGTCCAAATTCGGCTGCCTGGATCAATTCATAACAATGGTGCGCCAATTCCATGATAACATGCAAGACAATGGAGACTACTCCAAGCCTTTTCCTGTCTTGGCGTGAAGCAGGGCTGTGTGCTGACTCCAACGGTTTTCAGCATAATGTTCACCGCCATGATGAAAGATGCCTTTCGCACAGAAAGCATTGGAGTTGGCATACGATATCGCACCGATGCAAGTTTATTTAATACTCAGAGACTCAAGACTAGGACCATGGTTAACTACGACTGCATCAAAAATCTATTTGCAGAAGACTGTGCCCTAAACCCCGCAAACGAAGAAGACCTTCGCTAATGCCTGCAAAAATTTTGGCCTCACCATTTATGTAAAAAAGACGTTCACGGCTGGGAAGCACTAGCTCTCGATCGCTCCTCATGGCGTGAAGCTGTGAGTCTCAAGATTGGAAGCAAGAAGAGTTGCCAGGGCGAAAGAGCGCCGAACCAACAAAAAGCTGAGAGAAGAAGCAGGCCTATCTGCAGCTGACCTAACCCACCCATGCCACATATGCGGGTGGCTTTTTAAAGCGAGGATTGGACTTTACAGCCATTTTCGAGTCCATAGGAAATGAGAAATGTGCTCATCTTCGACCATGAAGGAGGAGCTATATATTACTATTAGTTATTATTAGTAGTAATAGTAGATCTAAAATCTAAATTAAAGTCTAAGTATTAGTTATTATTAGTATTCAGTATGATTAGTGAGACAAAGTGTCACAAGGTAGTCCTAAACTAAAAGTTGTTAATTTGAATTGATTAGTGGAAATAATGCTGAATTTGCTTATTTTATATTGAAGAGGTATTTTTTGGCATCAAAATTTAAACTCATAACCCCTTTGGCTACACTCATAGAATTTTGAGAGTATAATTTGCTTTGTTTTTAATATTAAAGAGGTATTTTTTACCTTCAAACCCAGCTGAAGGGGGTTTAAAACTCAAAAACTTGAGTCGAAACGCATTTAGCTACGATAAAACCCCGCTGAAAAGGGGGGGGGGGGGTTAAATTCATAACCACTTTGGCTACGCTAAAAAATTTTGAGTTTGTAATTTGTTTTTTTATAATGAAGAGGGGTTTATCATAAATTTCGGAGGGGTTTTGAAATCAAAATCTTCCTTAGCTGTGTTCTTGGAATTTGTGGATTGTCGTTTGCATTTTTTTTGTTTTATTGAAAAGGGGAATGTAACTGGAAAACCCTCTGGTAGGGGATTTAAACTCAAATCAAAGCAAAAAAAAAATCAATCATTAAATTCCGACCTTCTGCGCAGGGAGGGATTTCATTTCGGGGGGGGGGGGGGCGCTTGAACCCGCAAAACACCCCCTGGCTTTACCCATGATATACACACATTAATTTATTACATTTTTTCAGAGTTCTAATTCAATCCCCATGCAAAGCTATACTTAATATCAACAACAAAGCTAATTATCTCTCTATATATATATCCTCTTTTGTGATTGAAGATGAGCACATTCCTCATATCATATGGACTCGAAGCTTGTAGACAAAGGTAGTGTGTTATTTACACTTCCCCCACATTTCTTTTTTTTTTTGGGGGGGGGGGGGGTTGAGGAATGATTTTCATTTGGTTAATTTATTTGAACTGTACTTTTTAAACTAGCTGCAAACATCTTAATCAGAAAATTATATAATTATTATTATTATTATATCTTTTATATAGCGCTACTTTCATGCTTATAGCATTCTCAGAGCGCTTTGGTCCAATCTCATTTGTGGATCAGTGGGGGGGGGGGGGGGGGGGGAGCGGGTATCTAGGAGTTGGTTTTCCGTGCTGCCTTTAGGCACTCAGTGAACGCAACTCTGCCCCGAGTCGGGTGTCGAACCTCGAGCCACCTTCTAGGTAGCCAAGTTCAAGTGCACTTAACCTCTCTTTATAGAGATAAATGCATGCCTTTATTATGTAACACAAATTAAAGTTTATTTAATTCATTTAATATCTAATAATGTGTAGACATTTTCAAAACAATAAAAAATGAGTGGTTAAGAAATTACAATTCATTAAATATCTAATAATTCGTAGACATTTTAAAAACAATAAGACATGAGTGTTCAAGAAATTACAATTCATTTAATATCTAATAATTTGTAGGCATTTTCAAAACAATAAAACATGAGTGGTTAAGAAATTACTATTCATTAAATATCTAATAATTTGTAGACATTTTAAAAACAATAAAACATGAGTGTTCAAGAAATTACAATTCATTTAATGTATAACAATTTAATGACATTTTCAAAACAATAAAACATGAGTGGTCAAGAAATTACAACTCATTTAATAATGTGTAGACATTTTAAAAACTATAAAACATGAGTGTTCAAGAAATTACAATTCGTTTAACATGTAATAATTTGTAGACAATTTCAAAACAATAAAACATGATTGGTTAATAAATTGCAATTCATTTTGTAGACATTATCATAACAAAATTTGTGGTTAAGAATTATAATTCATTTTATTGTTAAATTACTGATTTTATTTCTTTCTCTTCCTTGATAACACTATGGCTGAGGGGGAAAAAGATTAATTGTACTCTGTGCTGCAAACTGCCTATGGGTCACCAGCCCCTGATTTTTCCTTAGGGAGGACTCCCAATTCTCATGCTGGAGTATGGTTGCAAGTCTGCAGAGGTTTGCACCATTCTCCTAGGTTGGTAGCTGGTCAAAGCCCACCTGCATGAAGCTTACTGGATTAAGTTACTCATGTTAATGATAATAGTTCTGCCAGACCCAATATCTGAGCCACACTTGAAGGCCAGGAGTTGGGCTGTTTATTAAAGGCTATTAGAGATGCATGACATTAAGAAGCATTTTATATTTTTTACCAGTGACATAAAAATTCCTTGATATTAAATAAAATAAGGAATTACAGGATTGTAAAAATAAAGATAGAAAAAAAATTCCTTGATATAAGCAGAATGCTATGATTAAAATTAGAACAAGCATTACTAATAATGTTTTACAATTGAATTAATCATTAATAATATAATTGTTTGAAGAGATAAATAAATAAAGAAATAAAAACATAACTCATCATTTACAAAAGATCCTTTTAAAAAAATTGCAGTTCATTTGACACTGAAAATTTTGATAAGTAAAAAACCGATTTCACTCATGTATTTAGACAGTCAGCCAAGACTGTTGTCCGGGGTGTGGCACGAGGAGCCATACATGAGCTAGGTAAATGGGAATTTTAAGCTTTTGACTATTCTAAAGAATATTGTTGTCAAGTCACCTTTAAGGCTTCTGACTATTCTAAAGAATATGGCTGTCAATTCACTTTTCCCATCACCCTACACCCCATGTCACAAACAGTCTGTCTCCCTAAATGTTGCAAATGAAGTCAGGTCAATATGCATCACAGGCCAACATACACTAAGTCACTAACAAAACTTTGGACACATCCACAAACATTAACAGAACAAGTTGAAGAAAAACAAAACTAGACACAAACAAGATGACATAAGACATTAAAATAGGGTCTAATAACTTAAAGTTAACTTCACCCTAATCACAGCATCTCAGTGACATGCTGAGTTCTCTATGGACGTCTTCATCAATGTTCTTGCTAAGACTTGAAATGGGAATCACCTAATCTGAAATTATACTTTCAAACTCAAAGAATAAGAACTATTATCATAGAGATTAAAACCAAAAATACTACAATAGATGATAGAACTAAACTAGAAGAAAACAGCTAAATCCACAAAACAAAAACTGGACATGTCTCAGTCAACATACACTAAGACATGGGGGAAGTGTATTGTCAGATCAAAATTGAGTATGTCACAAGGTCAACATAGAATTTTTTTTTAACTAAATAGGAAAAATAACAGGGAGAAATAGAGTTTAGTTTGAAATTAACAGAAAGATTGGAATACAGAATGACACACAAATGTTGAGGAAATTAAGAAACACTAAAGCGTTCCTATCTATTCTGTGTTTTTTCATAACCTTCAGAGGTCCCCATCCAAAATACTGGTGCATAAGTAACTTAACCAGCAGGAATCTTTAACACTCTATTAGATATTGATAAACCTAAAGCAGTGCTCAGCCAGATGGTCAGGCACCAGCCAATCAATGGTCATCTTCTTGGGAAAGTATAAGTTCATACATCATGCACTACACACAACACTTACCATGGCCACTGATGGGTGAGGATTGATAACATGCTGAGGACACCCAATTTTCAGACCTTTTGAATTGTCACCTGGCACCGAGTGTGTGGTGGGCACATGTCAGGTGAAATATATTTTGTTTTTGTTGTTCAACATTCTTGCCCTTTTTTAAAAAAATTAAATCACCAAATCGCAAGGCACATTCAAGTCTGTTTTCATTGATGGCCTTTTCAGTTACATTATTCCATACAATTTATTAATTTTTTATTTATTGGTATAAATTACCTGGCTGCTAAAATAAGAATTCTCAAGTTTGAATCCAAATGGTGGCTATAAATTTTAATTCATGATTGAAGTTAAGTTGTTTTTCAAGCATTCAAATTCCGCAGAACATTTCTCACAGGTTTCCTTTCAACTAGAATGTTAAATGTCAAAGTTTGTTTTACAAAAAAGAAAAACAGACTGGACAAGAGAGTAAGCAGTTAGATCTAGGTTCTGGAATTTAAAATAAATTTTTGAATTAAAAGAAAATTGAATTGAAAGTTGTTGTTTTTTAATGAACCATTAGATATTTATTTAATAATTTTTGGCTTTTTTTGTAAATCCCTAAAATTCTGCAGATTACTGCACATAAACCCCTCTTTTAGACATGATTTAATAATAATGGTTTCTAATGACTCTCTATGACATAAATCATGTATTTATTTCTATGATTTAGACTATTCACACTAAATACTCACTGTAAGAAAAAAAAAAGTACAAGATGAAAATGTGAAAAGTTTCCTGCATTGCAGAGAAAAAAAGTATAGATAGAATAGATCATGTTGAAAGGGAATGTCTAGAAAATAACCAACACTGAAAGTATCAGCTAATAAGAAAAATTAATCAAGAAAACCCACTGAGTAAAGTTCTAGTTTGATAATCTTTAATATTTATGAATAAATCTAGGAAGTAAATGTCTTTTAGTAGATAAACTAAAATTTAAAATGTTGAAGACATTTTTTCCTTTGAGAAGTGCTCAGTATGACAAAACTAAAACTAGAGAAAACACTGAAAATCACAGCAAATCTTTTTAGAAGAGGAAAAGAGAAAAGGCAGGGATGAAATGCTTTAATACATCAATTTATCTAGAAAGTACATGATTCCTATTAGGTGGATAGTAAGGCTAAAATTAAAGTATTTTAGCATTAACTGGCCTTGAACTTATTTTTTATCAGTAAGAACTTGTGATAGTCAAGAAAGAAGAACAAAAGTAAGTTCTCTTCAATAGGGTAGTGCAGATAGTCATGAAAATTAGTTGTAAGGTGATTATTTCTTCTTTACTATTCTTTTTTATTTATTGAATAAACTAGTCCTCCCAAGTAAGACCTGTGGGTTTTGAAATAAATATTCTGTTTCACAATTTTCTTTTTTTTAGAAAAAAAAATCACTTGATCTTTGCATAAACTTCATCAGGTCAGCACTCTTAATTGTGTAGCTCCTAACTTTCATAAAGACTTTTTAGTTTTGGCTCTGAAAAGAACCTTTATATTGGAATTTATATAACCCGTTCTGGTTCTAGTTGGATAACAGTAAATGGTTTTCTTATGGCCCTGAAAAGGACACTTTTAACTTTTGTAGTTGTTAATAAATATATTTCAATTTATTTTCTCAGTCTTTATTTTATCTGGATCAGCTTCATGTGCATTGAGCCCTCAAAAGGACCTGTTTAACTTCTGTGGTTGTTAATAAATATTTTCAGTTTATTTTCTCAAGTCTTTATTTTAACTTGATCAGCTTCATGTACATTGAGCCCTCAAAAGGACCTGTTTAGCTTCTGCAGTTGTCTAAATTATTCATCAACTCTTCAAAAAGAAATGTACATTTCAGTTGAGACAAAACTAAACAAAAACTGTTGTAATGTTATAATGTTACATTATGATGATAGACTGGATCTTTATCAGTTTTTTCTGTAAGGGAAAGTATACTCTATATGGTTACTTACATAAAATATATCATGAACCTAAAAAGGTCATAGTGTTTAAGTTAGAACTACTCCTACCCAAGAAAAAAAAAATCAACAAAGAATCTGTCAAACAGTAAAAAAAAAATTAAAATACTGAGATTAGCAAATGTAGTAAATAGAATAATAATAAGCTCAGTTTTGAAATATAGTTTATGACATAATGATAGAAAATAGACTCTAAAAGAGCAATATTGCCTTTTAAGGATCATTTCCACTGATTAAAATGGCCTATTTGGTTGTTGGTCAGAACTACTCCTCCCCAAGAGAAGAAAACATCTACAAAGAATCAAGACAAAGTGGAAAAAAAAAAGAAAAGATGTAGTTAGTTGTAAAAAAGTTTAGTTTTGGAATACTGTTTATGGCACATCTATAGAAAATGGGCTATTTCACCCAGAACAAAGAATCAAGACAAATGAATACATTGAAATAGAGTCTAAGTTGGTCAGAACCACTCCTCCCCAAGAGAAGAAAAGATCAACAAAGAGTCAGTCAGAGAGGACAAATAATACAATAATACATCAAATGATTAGTTTAGTTTTGAAATAAGGCGCAGAAACAGAAATCAGTCAATTCACCTACAAGAAAACATTGAGAAGAATGAATAGATTAAAATTCACATATTCACAGATATTGAAATACTGAAAGGCTTTAATCTATCAAGAACAAAGTTAATGATCAAACATATGCAATTCTGACAGTCAAATACTGAAATTCATAATAAATAAACAATACTCCATGTTAAAAAGATTTATTATTTAAGAGTTTATAGTTAGAACTGAGTGCAAGCAAAAGAACTGAGGCAGTCATAGACAAGAGGAAAGAATACACAGCCCTATCTTATAGCCTGGAGACAAAGTCAGTACTAGTCAGTACTGAAGAAAATATTAGCCTTACCAGAATTGCTTTGTTTGGTTACAGCAGAGTCTGCCCTGATTCAGAAGAGACAATCAACACAGCAATTATCTGTATGCACCCATTGTTTTGAAAAACACACTAGAGAACTGTTTTAGTTCTTTAAGAACCCTCAGTAAATATTTTCTTTTAACTTTTTTTTTTTAAAGAACTAAATACAGATAAATGTAATAGAAAAGTCTAATGACAATGATATAGTAAACCATGTTATTAAATCCACTATATCTAATAAATTAAGTGCCTTAAAAACATGAGTTTAAGTTTGATTGTTCATAATTGCTTTCATAATTGTATTACTCTTAAGTTGCCTTTTTTTTAAACATAAAATAGCTTGTTCATATAGTAAAGTAAACTAAAGTCAATAACCCTTCCAAAGCATCCTTTCAACTTCTATTGTCTGATTTTGGTTAGAAAAAAATCAATTTCGCTTCCTGATGACATTGTGATCACTGTCAAATAACTGTATGAGAATTAAGAGACCCTTAGGGTTTGCAAAGACTTTTTTGTAGAGAAAAAGAAGGAGAGGCAATCAGAAGAAGCAAGCTGAGTTGCTCAGAACACTCTCTGAAATGATGTCCACCAGACTAATGGACAGGTGAAGGTGAGTTGATCAGAACACCCTCTGAAATGATTTCCACCAGACTAAAGGACAGGTGAAATTGAGTTGATCAGAACACCCTCTGAGTGATTTCCACCAGACTAAAGGACAGGTGAAATTGAGTTGATCAGAAAAGAACACTCTCTAAAGTGATATCCAATAGACTAATTGACAGGTAAAAAATGAGTTGATCAGAACACCCTCTGAAATGATTTCCACCAGACTAAAGGACAGGTGAAATTGAGTTGATCAGAAAAGAACACCCTCTGAAATGATGTCCACCAGACAAATGGATAGGTGAAGGTGAGTTGATCAGAACACCCTCTGAAATGATTTCCACCAGACTAAAGGACAGGTGAAATTGAGTTGATCAGAACACTCTCTTAAGTGATATCCAATAATTGACAGGTAAAAAAGAGTTGATCAGAACACCCTCTGAAATGATGTCCACCAGACAAATGGATAGGTGAAGGTGAGTTGATCAGAACACCCTCTGAGTGATTTCCACCAGACTAAAGGACAGGTGAAATTGAGTTGATCAGAAAAGAACACTCTCTAAAGTGATATCCAATAGACTAATTGACAGGTAAAAAATGAGTTGATCAGAACACCCTCTGAAATGATTTCCACCAGACTAAAGGACAGGTGAAATTGAGTTGATCAGAAAAGAACACTCTCTAAAGTGATATCCAATAGACTAATTGACAGGTAAAAAATGAGTTGATCAGAACACCCTCTGAAATGATTTCCACCAGACTAAAGGAGAGGTGCAATTGAGTTGATCAGAACACTCTCTTAAGTGATATCCAATAATTGACAGGTAAAAAAGAGTTGATCAGAACACCCTCTGAAATGATGTCCACCAGACAAATGGATAGGTGAAGGTGAGTTGATCAGAACACCCTCTGAAATGATGTCCAAAGATCAATGGACAGGTACAGCTCATTTCACGCTCTTAAATAAAGCTTCAAATAATTCCCATTTTAGTTCTTTTAGCCAACAATGAACAAAGTTTTAGGATTCAAACTTGAGGTATTCAGTCTTTATTGAATGGTGTTTCAAATTATTCAACTATTGATTGATTTAGGTTTACAAAATAAAACATAAAAGTTTAATAAATGATTGAACTTTTGACTTGCATAATAGCCATGCTGTGATAATTTGCAATAATAAAGTTCACCAGTTTTATGGATCACTTGCTACAGTTGCTACCCCCATAAGTTTATCAGGAGAAGAAAACCAGATCATATATATTCTACTAACTGCAGAACCATTTGAAAATTAGCGGTGCACTGGATAGTCGCTCCAGCTTCTGTCGAATATCCGGCATTTTTTCACTATCCAGCGATATTCGGCTCCGGCCAGATAGTAAACCGGATAGTAAAAAGTACACCTCATTCCATTAATGTCTGTTGTAGAATGTATTAATGTTTATATTAAAATAAAATAATGTGCTTAAAAATAGAGCCTTTATAAATATGCACCAAACATCGTTTATTATAAAGACAAGGCCTATTAATATAAATAGAAATGAAATGCGGTTTACATACAGAGCAGCAATGGCTGGCATATTTTTTCAATTTGTCTTGACCTTTGAGTAGGTTAGTTAGCATGTTGAAATGCTACATTCCTTGACTACGTCATGCTGACCAGACATCTGTCTATCTGTGCGGGTATATCTCCAGAGGTAGAGATGAACAGCTCCCACCCCCTTTTATTTGTTTAGTCCATCACATTGAGTTTATTTATAGGCCAGTGACCACAAGTTAAATACGATGGACGTAGGTTTAATGTCAGCATATTGACACACTCTAGAGGTCACACCTTTCGAGGGAACTAAGTTTGTTTACTTAGTAGTTAATCTTTATTATGGGGGTTGGACTACAAGAGCCACACCTTTATGGTAACCAGGTATATTTCCAGGTGAACAACTCCTTCCCCCTTTTATTTCTTTAGTCCATCCCATTGAGTTCATTGATTGACAGGTGACCACAAGTCAGATACGATGGACGTAAGCACTCTCTAGAGGTCACACAAGGGAACCAGGCTTGTTTACTTAGTAATTAATACCAACCAATATAAGTATGTTATTTAACAGTTTCGTAAAATGTTCAGCAACACAAGCTATTTACAAGACACTAAGGTATTTGGCTCTGGCAGAATATCAAATTTTACTATCCAGTCATATCTGGCTCTGGCCGGATATCAAAAAGCACTATCCAGTGCACCCCTAATACATCCTTTCAAAAGTAGTCCATGTGGTATAGTGGTAGGACAGATACCATACAGGCAGGTCTTATTACCCCCCATTTATAAATCTGACTTGTCAGCAGCCTTTGTATGAGCATCCTGTCCTTAACATGTTGCTTGATACATTTTTGTAGTCATGGCAACCAATGTATGGAACTTGCTCCCCAACAAGCTCAGGCCAACCAACTTGCTTTACAATGTCTTGGAAATAATTCTTCTCATCTTTGCAAGATGTCTTAACTATTAAAAACTAATAAACTGAGAGACTGGTTTCAGAGGCGTAGCTAGGATGGGGGAGAATTAAAAACCCCTCCCAGGTCCCAACTTGAGGGGCCCCAACATGATGGGGGCTCAACTTGAGGGGGCCTAACTTGACGAGGCCCCAAGTTAAAGGGTTCCCAAATTGAGGGGGGCTTTAACTTGAGAGGGGCCTTAACTTGAGAGGGGCCTTCACTTGAGAGGGGCCTTAACTTGAGAGGGGCCTTAACTTGATGGGAGCCCCTACTTGAGGGGGGCCCAAATGAGTTTTTTTACATTAAATATTACACAGGAGCCCTTAAAGAGGTCAAGCCCCCTTTCCCCACTGGCACCTAAATGATGCTGAATTCCTAGCTGTGCCACTGACTGGTTTTCTTCTCCTGAGCTGTTGGACAATAGACGCTAAATACACTGCACCCTATATGTACCCACCACTAGCTCAGCAACAGGTAATAAACTTGATATCCAAAACAGAGATGTTGGCATCATGCTTTCAATCCTTATCCAAGAGTGACTATTATAATAGTCACTGAGTACAAAATGTACAACCACCTTCATCAAGAAAAAAATACTGATGATCTTTGAAGGGTTGGCTCCCATCTAGTCTGCCACTCCAGGTTCATCAATACCCACAGAGGGTAAAGACCGCTACTGATAATGCCACTATATGCTACCAGCATTCAAGATGGTTCTCTCAAATTAGATTATGAAAAAACACCAAAAAAGATAAGACAAATATTAAGTGAGTCTTTATCTGGGCTGATCAAACTTGATGATAAAGAAAAGGAAAATGACAAGTCATAGAAAAGAATGACAAATGAAGAACTAAGTGGAAGACAGTAGTATGTGTTTGCAGTTAGTACTACACTTAACACTAAAAATATTAATGTTAACAACCCTAAATACTCTGTGTTAGTACAACAACCCAAGACCTAGAAATTAGTGAAATGACCCTAATCACTACAGCAATTAGTATTGCTAGTGAACAACCCTAGAAACTGTGTTAGTGCAACAACCCAAAACACTGTGTGTTAGTGCAACAACCCTAAACACTATGTGTTAGTGAAACAACCCTAAACACTATGTGTTAGTGAAACAACCCTAAACACTATGTGTTAGTGAAACAACCCTAAACACTATGTGTTAGTGAAACAACCCTAAATACTATGTGTTAATGCAACAACCCTAAACAATAAAAATTAACACAATAAACTTTAAGCTACCGCAATAAACTTGGGCACAAGTAATTAACACAATAAAATTAAATTTATGCAACAATCTAAACCTGTGTCAAAGGTATATAAGAAATAGGAAGCAGAAAGAAACAGTCGAAATAGTTTGATCAGCTCAACAAACATTTGTGTGCCAAAAAGCAGAAAGAATAAAAATAGGAAAAGTGTTCACATTGGTAGAACTTATTCTAAAATTAACTTTAATTTATAAAGAAAATGTTTAACATGACCTTTTGAAAAGTTCCAAACATCTTGTCATGAAGTTCCTATCAACTTGGGTAGATCAACATCTTGTCATGAAGTTCCTTTCCATTTGGGTAGATCAACATCTTGTCATTAAGTTTCCCCAGGCTTCTGAAATATGAAATGTTAAGATTAATTTTGTGATTTCTTTGTGTAACATTCCACACACACAATAATTAAAGAGGTTAACAAATCAGTAAAGTTAGCAAGTTTTTTGTAGTCAGCCAAAGAAAAAATATTTCAAAACAAAATTTAGATTTGAGTTTATAGAGGCTTGAAATTAAAGCAATCCATAATAAAATAAGCACTCACTTAAGTCAAAATAATGATTTAAGAAAACAAAATCCCCATAATCTATGAACATAGATGCACTGCTAGATTAAAACATATGAATATGTCTTCTTATTTTATACAACACAGATGCTATTTCAAAAAAGAAAATGATTACGTCCTATCCTATACAGGTCCCTATGCAAATCTAGTCATGCATGTTAATCAATGACTTAAATCTGCCAAGTCATATGGATTTCCTGGCTGACTCATAATAGTACATCAACTTATCCAAAAGTACCTCAGTATTTAAATCAGTACTAGAGGATTAGGTTAGAATGTCGAAAAATGTTAAAATAACTTCACCTTAATGGTAATGACACATTGACGTTCAGTGTTGGAGAGTCCACTTCACTTTCTTGTTCTAGATCTGAAACAGAAAAGAATAGTTATAAATTTTAAAATAAATAGATATTTTTCTTTCCACTTAAAGAATAATTTTACCTCAAAATAATTATAGTTTGAATTCATGAGGCTAACTTGTGTCTACAAATATTTAAATATCTAAAATAAAAAAAGTGAAATAACAAAAAGATAAAGAAGACTGATAACCTATTAAAAAATACTTTCAAACTAAAAGATATAGACTTTTTCTCCAAAAGATTTTATAAGCTGAAAGGATCAAACTAAACTTAATTAACTAAACAATAAGAAAGCAAATTCTAAACAATCTAAGAGGCATGCATTAAGTAGATGGTACAAGACGTAAAAAAGAAATGATTCTTCACATGGCAGTCATGACAAAACAATTCACAAACCAAACAAGACATTTTACGAATGTTGAAAAATGTAACAATAACTTCACCTTAATGGTAATGTTGCAGTGACATGTAGAGTTCTGGAGAGCTCTCTTCACTTTCTTGTTTCTTGATCTGAAACAGAAAAGACAAGCTTTTGTGATAAAAACAAGATAAAGATATTTATTTGTACTTAGAGAATGATTTTATCTCAAAATAATTTTATTGAAATCATGCAGCTAACTTAAGTCAAAAAAAAAAATGTCAGGTACCCATTAAAGTTGGGTGGACTCAGGGTAGCACTTAGATTTGCTATGATTTTTAATAAAAGGTTCACTTAGATTTGAGCCCAAGACAATAGGTTCTGAAGCCATGCGCTTAACCACTAAAATAAAAAAAATGCAATAACAAAAAGAACTCACCTGTTCTACTTCAAAAAAAGGATGTCTAAGACTGGAAACCTCTGAAAAAAATACTTTGTATAATACCGAATTAGACTTTTTCTCCAAAGGATTTAAAAAAAAAATAAAAGGATCAAAGTAAATAAAAATTGCATTTAGATTAAACTAATGATTGCTTTTATATTAAAGTTTCAGAAAATATTTAATAGTTTGTCATTACAATTATTATGTCTTAATGCTTAAGCCGTTAGGGTTATTTTACTAAATTTATGTGTAAGTTGATATTACTTTTATAGAGTAGGCAGACATGATGATAAAAAATAAGAAATGCACTTTTGAGCTCCAAAAGTGTCAAACAAAGAGGAGCACAGTTTAACGTCATGTCTCAGGACATTACGATTATTTTAATGTTCACTGTCATTTTTGTTTTTATTTTGACGATTAGTTTTAATCTACAGTTTTTATTTGTAATTTATAACTGTTTAGTTTCCTAAAGTTTAAATGTAGTTTACACTTAGATGAAACTATAGACTACTTTTAGGTGTTAGGGAATAATAGGTTAATTTTAATTTATGCATAATTTTGGTTTATTATATTTTTAGAAAGTTTTATGGATAAAATGCAATTGTATTGCTTAGGTTGTCCAACAAAATAACATTTTAGATTTAAGTTTTAATACATTTATTAAAGCATTTTATTCTACTAGTTTTATGTGTAAGTTAATATTACTTTTAAAGAGGAGGCAGACATGATGATAGAAAAGAAGAAATGCACTTTTTAGCTCCAAAAGTGCCAAACAAACAGGAGCAAAGTTTAACGTCATGTCTCAGGACATTACAATTATTTTAATGTTCACTGTCTATTTTGTTTTTATTTTGACTATTAGTTTTAATCTACAGTTTTTATTTGTAATTTATAACTATTTAGTTCCCTAAAGGTTAAAATATAGTTGACACTTAGATGAAACTATAGACTACTTTTAAGTGTTAGCGAATAATAGTTTAATTTTAATATATGCATAATTTTGGTTATGTTCTTTCTAACTTATGTATTAAATATATATTTGGAAATTTTTATTGATAAAATGCCATTGTATTGCTTAGGCTGTCCAACACAATGACATTTTAGATTTAAGGTTTAATACATTTATTAAAAGCATTTTATTCTACTAGTTTTTTGTGTCAGCTAATATTACTTTTAAAGAGGAGGAAGACATGATGATAGAAAAGAAGAAATGCACTTTTGAGCTCCAAAAGTGTCAAACAAAGAGGAGCACAGTTTAACGTCATGTCTCAGGACATTACAATTATTTTAATATTAGTTGTCATTTTTGTTTTTATTTTGACTATTAGTTTTAATCTACAGTTTTTATTTGTAATTTATAACTGTTTAGTTTCCTAAAGTTTAAATGTAGTTTACACTTAGATGAAACTATAGACTACTTTTAGGTATTATGGGAAAATAGTTTAATTTAAATTTATGCATATTTTTAGTTTATTATATTTTTGGAAAGTTTTTATGGATAAAATGCCAATGTATTGCTTAGGCTGTCCAACACAATGACATTTTAAATTTAAGGTTTAATACATTTATTAAAGCATTTTATTGTACTAGTTTTATGTGTAAGTTAAAATTACTTTTATAGAGGCCTATTAGACTATTTGATTATTAGTTTTAATCTACAGTTTTATTTGTAATTTATGGCTTTTTAGTTACCTAAAGTTTAAATGTAGTTTACACTTAGATGAAACTATAGACTACTTTTAAGTGTTAGCGAATAATAGTTTAATTTTAATATATGCATAATTTTGGTTATGTTCTTTCTAACTTATGTATTAAATATATATTTGGAAATTTTTATGGATAAAATGCCATTGTATTGCTTAGGCTGTCCAACACAATGACATTTTAGATTTACGGTTTAATACATTTATTAAAAGCATTTTATTCTACTAGTTTTTTGTGTCAGCTAATATTACTTTTGAAGAGGAGGAAGACATGATGATAGAAAAGAAGAAATGCACTTTTGAGCTCCAAAAGTGTCAAACAAAGAGGAGCACAGTTTAACGTCATGTCTCAGGACATTACAATTATTTTAATGTTAGTTGTCATTTTTGTTTTTATTTTGACTATTAGTTTTAATCTACAGTTTTTATTTGTAATTTATAACTGTTTAGTTTCCTAAAGTTTAAATGTAGTTTACACTTAGATGAAACTATAGACTACTTTTAGGTGTTAGTGGAAATTAGTTTAATTTATATTTATGCATACTTTTAGTTTATTATATTTTTGGAAAGTTTTATGGATAAAATGCCATTGTATTGCTTAGGCTGTCCAACACAATGACATTTTAGAATTAAGGTTTAATACATTTATTAAAGCATTTTATTGTACTAGTTTTATGTGTAAGTTAAAATTACTTTTATAGAGGCCTATTAGACTATTTGATTATTAGTTTTAATCTACAGTTTTATTTGTAATTTATGGCTTTTTAGTTACCTAAAGTTTAAATGTAGTTTACACTTAGATGAAACTATAGACTACTTTTATGTGTTAGCGAATAATAGTTTAATTTTAATATATGCATAATTTTGGTTATGTTCTTTCTAACTTATGTATTAAATATATATTTGGAAATTTTTATGGATAAAATGCCATTATATTGCTAAGGCTGTCCAACACAATGACATTTTAAATTTAAGGTTTAATACATTTATTAAAGCATTTTATTGTACTAGTTTTATGTGTAAGTTAAAATTACTTTTATAGAGGCCTATTAGACTATTTGATTATTAGTTTTAATCTACAGTTTTATTTGTAATTTATGGCTTTTTAGTTACCTAAAGTTTAAATGTAGTTTACACTTAGATGAAACTATAGACTACTTTTAAGTGTTAGCGAATAATAGTTTAATTTTAATATATGCATAATTTTGGTTATGTTCTTTCTAACTTATGTATTAAATATATATTTGGAAATTTTTATGGATAAAATGCCATTGTATTGCTTAGGCTGTCCAACACAATGACATTTTAGATTTACGGTTTAATACATTTATTAAAAGCATTTTATTCTACTAGTTTTTTGTGTCAGCTAATATTACTTTTGAAGAGGAGGAAGACATGATGATAGAAAAGAAGAAATGCACTTTTAAGCTCCAAAAGTGTCAAACAAAGAGGAGCACAGTTTAACGTCATGTCTCAGGACATTACAATTATTTTAATGTTAGTTGTCATTTTTGGATTTATTTTGACTATTAGTTTTAATCTACAGTTTTTATTTGTAATTTATAACTGTTTAGTTTCCTAAAGTTTAAATGTAGTTTACACTTAGATGAAACTATAGACTACTTTTAGGTGTTAGTGGAAATTAGTTTAATTTATATTTATGCATACTTTTAGTTTATTAGATTTTTGGAAAGTTTTATGGATAAAATGCCATTGTATTGCTTAGGCTGTCCAACACAATGACATTTTAGAATTAAGGTTTAATACATTTATTAAAGCATTTTATTGTACTAGTTTTATGTGTAAGTTAAAATTACTTTTATAGAGGCCTATTAGACTATTTGATTATTAGTTTTAATCTACAGTTTTATTTGTAATTTATGGCTTTTTAGTTACCTAAAGTTTAAATGTAGTTTACACTTAGATGAAACTATAGACTACTTTTATGTGTTAGCGAATAATAGTTTAATTTTAATATATGCATAATTTTGGTTATGTTCTTTCTAACTTATGTATTAAATATATATTTGGAAATTTTTATGGATAAAATGCCATTGTATTGCTTAGGCTGTCCAACACAATGACATTTTAAATTTAAGGTTTAATACATTTATTAAAGCATTTTATTGTACTAGTTTTATGTGTAAGTTAAAATTACTTTTATAGAGGCCTATTAGACTATTTGATTATTAGTTTTAATCTACAGTTTTATTTGTAATTTATGGCTCTTTAGTTACCTAAAGTTTAAATGTAGTTTACACTTAGATGAAACTATAGACTACTTTTAAGTGTTAGCGAATAATAGTTTAATTTTAATATATGCATAATTTTGGTTATGTTCTTTCTAACTTATGTATTAAATATATATTTGGAAATTTTTATGGATAAAATGCCATTGTATTGCTTAGGCTGTCCAACACAATGACATTTTAGATTTACGGTTTAATACATTTATTAAAAGCATTTTATTCTACTAGTTTTTTGTGTCAGCTAATATTACTTTTGAAGAGGAGGAAGACATGATGATAGAAAAGAAGAAATGCACTTTTAAGCTCCAAAAGTGTCAAACAAAGAGGAGCACAGTTTAACGTCATGTCTCAGGACATTACAATTATTTTAATGTTAGTTGTCATTTTTGGATTTATTTTGACTATTAGTTTTAATCTACAGTGTTTATTTGTAATTTATAACTGTTTAGTTTCCTAAAGTTTAAATGTAGTTTACACTTAGATGAAACTATAGACTACTTTTAGGTGTTAGTGGAAATTAGTTTAATTTATATTTATGCATACTTTTAGTTTATTAGATTTTTGGAAAGTTTTATGGATAAAATGCCATTGTATTGCTTAGGCTGTCCAACACAATGACATTTTAGAATTAAGGTTTAATACATTTATTAAAGCATTTTATTGTACTAGTTTTATGTGTAAGTTAAAATTACTTTTATAGAGGCCTATTAGACTATTTGATTATTAGTTTTAATCTACAGTTTTATTTGTAATTTATGGCTTTTTAGTTACCTAAAGTTTAAATGTAGTTTACACTTAGATGAAACTATAGACTACTTTTATGTGTTAGCGAATAATAGTTTAATTTTAATATATGCATAATTTTGGTTATGTTCTTTCTAACTTATGTATTAAATATATATTTGGAAATTTTTATGGATAAAATGCCATTGTATTGCTTAGGCTGTCCAACACAATGACATTTTAAATTTAAGGTTTAATACATTTATTAAAGCATTTTATTGTACTAGTTTTATGTGTAAGTTAAAATTACTTTTATAGAGGCCTATTAGACTATTTGATTATTAGTTTTAATCTACAGTTTTATTTGTAATTTATGGCTCTTTAGTTACCTAAAGTTTAAATGTAGTTTACACTTAGATGAAACTATAGACTACTTTTAAGTGTTAGCGAATAATAGTTTAATTTTAAAATAAGCATAATTTTGGTTATGTTCTTTCTAACTTATGTATTAAATATATATTTGGAAATTTTTATGGATAAAATGCCATTGTATTGCTTAGGCTGTCCAACACAATGACATTTTAGATTTACGGTTTAATACATTTATTAAAAGCATTTTATTCTACTAGTTTTTTGTGTCAGCTAATATTACTTTTGAAGAGGAGGAAGACATGATGATAGAAAAGAAGAAATGCACTTTTAAGCTCCAAAAGTGTCAAACAAAGAGGAGCACAGTTTAACGTCATGTCTCAGGACATTACAATTATTTTAATGTTAGTTGTCATTTTTGGATTTATTTTGACTATTAGTTTTAATCTACAGTTTTTATTTGTAATTTATAACTGTTTAGTTTCCTAAAGTTTAAATGTAGTTTACACTTAGATGAAACTATAGACTACTTTTAGGTGTTAGTGGAAATTAGTTTAATTTATATTTATGCATACTTTTAGTTTATTAGATTTTTGGAAAGTTTTATGGATAAAATGCCATTGTATTGCTTAGGCTGTCCAACACAATGACATTTTAGAATTAAGGTTTAATACATTTATTAAAGCATTTTATTGTACTAGTTTTATGTGTAAGTTAAAATTACTTTTATAGAGGCCTATTAGACTATTTGATTATTAGTTTTAATCTACAGTTTTATTTGTAATTTATGGCTTTTTAGTTACCTAAAGTTTAAATGTAGTTTACACTTAGATGAAACTATAGACTACTTTTATGTGTTAGCGAATAATAGTTTAATTTTAATATATGCATAATTTTGGTTATGTTCTTTCTAACTTATGTATTAAATATATATTTGGAAATTTTTATGGATAAAATGCCATTGTATTGCTTAGGCTGTCCAACACAATGACATTTTAAATTTAAGGTTTAATACATTTATTAAAGCATTTTATTGTACTAGTTTTATGTGTAAGTTAAAATTACTTTTATAGAGGCCTATTAGACTATTTGATTATTAGTTTTAATCTACAGTTTTATTTGTAATTTATGGCTCTTTAGTTACCTAAAGTTTAAATGTAGTTTACACTTAGATGAAACTATAGACTACTTTTAAGTGTTAGCGAATAATAGTTTAATTTTAATATATGCATAATTTTGGTTATGTTCTTTCTAACTTATGTATTAAATATATATTTGGAAATTTTTATGGATAAAATGCCATTGTATTGCTTAGGCTGTCCAACACAATGACATTTTAGATTTACGGTTTAATACATTTATTAAAAGCATTTTATTCTACTAGTTTTTTGTGTCAGCTAATATTACTTTTGAAGAGGAGGAAGACATGATGATAGAAAAGAAGAAATGCACTTTTGAGCTCCAAAAGTGTCAAACAAAGAGGAGCACAGTTTAACGTCATGTCTCAGGACATTACAATTATTTTAATATTAGTTGTCATTTTTGTTTTTATTTTGACTATTAGTTTTAATCTACAGTTTTTATTTGTAATTTATAACTGTTTAGTTTCCTAAAGTTTAAATGTAGTTTACACTTAGATGAAACTATAGACTACTTTTAGGTATTATGGGAAAATAGTTTAATTTATATTTATGCATATTTTTAGTTTATTATATTTTTGGAAAGTTTTTATGGATAAAATGCCATTGTATTGCTTAAGCTGTCCAACACAATGACATTTTAGATTTAAGGTTTAATACATTTATTAAAGCATTTTATTGTACTAGTTTAATGTGTAAGTTAAAATTACTTTTATAGAGGCCTATTAGACTATTTGATTATTAGTTTTAATCTACAGTTTTATTTGTAATTTATGGCTATTTAGTTAGCTAAAGTTTAATTGTAGTTTACACTTAGATGAAACTATAGACTACTTTTATGTGTTAGCGAATAATAGTTTAATTTTAATATATGCATAATTTTGGTTATGTTCTTTCTAACTTATGTATTAAATATATATTTGGAAATTTTTATGGATAAAATGCCATTGTATTGCTTAGGCTGTCCAACACAATGACATTTTAAATTTAAGGTTTAATACATTTATTAAAGCATTTTATTGTACTAGTTTTATGTGTAAGTTAAAATTACTTTTATAGAGGCCTATTAGACTATTTGATTATTAGTTTTAATCTACAGTTTTATTTGTAATTTATGGCTCTTTAGTTACCTAAAGTTTAAATGTAGTTTACACTTAGATGAAACTATAGACTACTTTTAAGTGTTAGCGAATAATAGTTTAATTTTAATATATGCATAATTTTGGTTATGTTCTTTCTAACTTATGTATTAAATATATATTTGGAAATTTTTATGGATAAAATGCCATTGTATTGCTTAGGCTGTCCAACACAATGACATTTTAGATTTACGGTTTAATACATTTATTAAAAGCATTTTATTCTACTAGTTTTTTGTGTCAGCTAATATTACTTTTGAAGAGGAGGAAGACATGATGATAGAAAAGAAGAAATGCACTTTTAAGCTCCAAAAGTGTCAAACAAAGAGGAGCACAGTTTAACATCATGTCTCAGGACATTACAATTATTTTAATGTTAGTTGTCATTTTTGGATTTATTTTGACTATTAGTTTTAATCTACAGTTTTTATTTGTAATTTATAACTGTTTAGTTTCCTAAAGTTTAAATGTAGTTTACACTTAGATGAAACTATAGACTACTTTTAGGTGTTAGTGGAAATTAGTTTAATTTATATTTATGCATACTTTTAGTTTATTAGATTTTTGGAAAGTTTTATGGATAAAATGCCATTGTATTGCTTAGGCTGTCCAACACAATGACATTTTAGAATTAAGGTTTAATACATTTATTAAAGCATTTTATTGTACTAGTTTTATGTGTAAGTTAAAATTACTTTTATAGAGGCCTATTAGACTATTTGATTATTAGTTTGAATCTACAGTTTTATTTGTAATTTATGGCTTTTTAGTTACCTAAAGTTTAAATGTAGTTTACACTTAGATGAAACTATAGACTACTTTTAAGTGTTAGCGAATAATAGTTTAATTTTAATATATGCATAATTTTGGTTATGTTCTTTCTAACTTATGTATTAAATATATATTTGGAAATTTTTATGGATAAAATGCCATTGTATTGCTTAGGCTGTCCAACACAATGACATTTTAGATTTACGGTTTAATACATTTATTAAAAGCATTTTATTCTACTAGTTTTTTGTGTCAGCTAATATTACTTTTAAAGAGGAGGAAGACATGATGATAGAAAAGAAGAAATGCACTTTTGAGCTCCAAAAGTGTCAAACAAAGAGGAGCACAGTTTAACGTCATGTCTCAGGACATTACAATTATTTTAATATTAGTTGTCATTTTTGTTTTTATTTTGACTATTAGTTTTAATCTACAGTTTTTATTTGTAATTTATAACTGTTTAGTTTCCTAAAGTTTAAATGTAGTTTACACTTAGATGAAACTATAGACTACTTTTAGGTATTATGGGAAAATAGTTTAATTTATATTTATGCATATTTTTAGTTTATTATATTTTTGGAAAGTTTTTATGGATAAAATGCCATTGTATTGCTTAAGCTGTCCAACACAATGACATTTTAGATTTAAGGTTTAATACATTTATTAAAGCATTTTATTGTACTAGTTTTTTGTGTCAGCTAATATTACTTTTGAAGAGGAGGAAGACATGATGATAGAAAAGAAGAAATGCACTTTTAAGCTCCAAAAGTGTCAAACAAAGAGGAGCACAGTTTAACGTCATGTCTCAGGACATTACAATTATTTTAATGTTAGTTGTCATTTTTGGATTTATTTTGACTATTAGTTTTAATCTACAGTTTTTATTTGTAATTTATAACTGTTTAGTTTCCTAAAGTTTAAATGTAGTTTACACTTAGATGAAACTATAGACTACTTTTAGGTGTTAGTGGAAATTAGTTTAATTTATATTTATGCATACTTTTAGTTTATTAGATTTTTGGAAAGTTTTATGGATAAAATGCCATTGTATTGCTTAGGCTGTCCAACACAATGACATTTTAGAATTAAGGTTTAATACATTTATTAAAGCATTTTATTGTACTAGTTTTATGTGTAAGTTAAAATTACTTTTATAGAGGCCTATTAGACTATTTGATTATTAGTTTTAATCTACAGTTTTATTTGTAATTTATGGCTTTTTAGTTACCTAAAGTTTAAATGTAGTTTACACTTAGATGAAACTATAGACTACTTTTATGTGTTAGCGAATAATAGTTTAATTTTAATATATGCATAATTTTGGTTATGTTCTTTCTAACTTATGTATTAAATATATATTTGGAAATTTTTATGGATAAAATGCCATTGTATTGCTTAGGCTGTCCAACACAATGACATTTTAAATTTAAGGTTTAATACATTTATTAAAGCATTTTATTGTACTAGTTTTATGTGTAAGTTAAAATTACTTTTATAGAGGCCTATTAGACTATTTGATTATTAGTTTTAATCTACAGTTTTATTTGTAATTTATGGCTCTTTAGTTACCTAAAGTTTAAATGTAGTTTACACTTAGATGAAACTATAGACTACTTTTAAGTGTTAGCGAATAATAGTTTAATTTTAATATATGCATAATTTTGGTTATGTTCTTTCTAACTTATGTATTAAATATATATTTGGAAATTTTTATGGATAAAATGCCATTGTATTGCTTAGGCTGTCCAACACAATGACATTTTAGATTTACGGTTTAATACATTTATTAAAAGCATTTTATTCTACTAGTTTTTTGTGTCAGCTAATATTACTTTTGAAGAGGAGGAAGACATGATGATAGAAAAGAAGAAATGCACTTTTGAGCTCCAAAAGTGTCAAACAAAGAGGAGCACAGTTTAACGTCATGTCTCAGGACATTACAATTATTTTAATATTAGTTGTCATTTTTGTTTTTATTTTGACTATTAGTTTTAATCTACAGTTTTTATTTGTAATTTATAACTGTTTAGTTTCCTAAAGTTTAAATGTAGTTTACACTTAGATGAAACTATAGACTACTTTTAGGTATTATGGGAAAATAGTTTAATTTATATTTATGCATATTTTTAGTTTATTATATTTTTGGAAAGTTTTTATGGATAAAATGCCATTGTATTGCTTAAGCTGTCCAACACAATGACATTTTAGATTTAAGGTTTAATACATTTATTAAAGCATTTTATTGTACTAGTTTAATGTGTAAGTTAAAATTACTTTTATAGAGGCCTATTAGACTATTTGATTATTAGTTTTAATCTACAGTTTTATTTGTAATTTATGGCTATTTAGTTAGCTAAAGTTTAATTGTAGTTTACACTTAGATGAAACTATAGACTACTTTTAAGTGTTAGCGAATAATAGTTTAATTTTAATATATTTATAATTTTGGTTATGGTCTTTCTAACTTATGTATTAAATATATATTTGGAAATTTTTATGGATAAAATGCCATTGTATTGCTTAGGCTGTCCAACACAATGACATTTTAGATTTACGGTTTAATACATTTATTAAAAGCATTTTATTCTACTAGTTTTTTGTGTCAGCTAATATTACTTTTGAAGAGGAGGAAGACATGATGATAGAAAAGAAATGCACTTTTGAGCTCCAAAAGTGTCAAACAAAGAGGAGCACAGTTTAACGTCATGTCTCAGGACATTACAATTATTTTAATATTAGTTGTCATTTTTGTTTTTATTTTGACTATTAGTTTTAATCTACAGTTTTTATTTGTAATTTATAACTGTTTAGTTTCCTAAAGTTTAAATGTAGTTTACACTTAGATGAAACTATAGACTACTTTTAGGTATTATGGGAAAATAGTTTAATTTATATTTATGCATATTTTTAGTTTATTATATTTTTGGAAAGTTTTTATGGATAAAATGCCATTGTATTGCTTAAGCTGTCCAACACAATGACATTTTAGATTTAAGGTTTAATACATTTATTAAAGCATTTTATTGTACTAGTTTAATGTGTAAGTTAAAATTACTTTTATAGAGGCCTATTAGACTATTTGATTATTAGTTTTAATCTACAGTTTTATTTGTAATTTATGGCTATTTAGTTAGCTAAAGTTTAATTGTAGTTTACACTTAGATGAAACTATAGACTACTTTTATGTGTTAGCGAATAATAGTTTAATTTTAATATATTTATAATTTTGGTTATGGTCTTTCTAACTTATGTATTAAATATATATTTGGAAATTTTTATGGATAAAATGCCATTGTATTGCTTAGGCTGTCCAACACAATGACATTTTAGATTTAAGGTTTAATACATTTATTAAAGCATTTTATTGTACTAGTTTTATGTGTAAGTTAAAATTACTTTTATAGAGGCCTATTAGACTATTTGATTATTAGTTTGAATCTACAGTTTTATTTGTAATTTATGGCTTTTTAGTTACCTAAAGTTTAAATGTAGTTTACACTTAGATGAAACTATAGACTACTTTTAAGTGTTAGCGAATAATAGTTTAATTTTAATATATGCATAATTTTGGTTATGTTCTTTCTAACTTATGTATTAAATATATATTTGGAAATTTTTATGGATAAAATGCCATTGTATTGCTTAGGCTGTCCAACACAATGACATTTTAGATTTACGGTTTAATACATTTATTAAAAGCATTTTATTCTACTAGTTTTTTGTGTCAGCTAATATTACTTTTAAAGAGGAGGAAGACATGATGATAGAAAAGAAGAAATGCACTTTTGAGCTCCAAAAGTGTCAAACAAAGAGGAGCACAGTTTAACGTCATGTCTCAGGACATTACAATTATTTTAATATTAGTTGTCATTTTTGTTTTTATTTTGACTATTAGTTTTAATCTACAGTTTTTATTTGTAATTTATAACTGTTTAGTTTCCTAAAGTTTAAATGTAGTTTACACTTAGATGAAACTATAGACTACTTTTAGGTATTATGGGAAAATAGTTTAATTTATATTTATGCATATTTTTAGTTTATTATATTTTTGGAAAGTTTTTATGGATAAAATGCCATTGTATTGCTTAAGCTGTCCAACACAATGACATTTTAAATTTAAGGTTTAATACATTTATTAAAGCATTTTATTGTACTAGTTTAATGTGTAAGTTAAAATTACTTTTATAGAGGCCTATTAGACTATTTGATTATTAGTTTTAATCTACAGTTTTATTTGTAATTTATGGCTATTTAGTTAGCTAAAGTTTAATTGTAGTTTACACTTAGATGAAACTATAGACTACTTTTATGTGTTAGCGAATAATAGTTTAATTTTAATATATGCATAATTTTGGTTATGTTCTTTCTAACTTATGTATTAAAAATATATTTGGAAAGTTTTATGGATAAAATGCCATTGTATTGCTTAGGCTGTCCAACACAATGACATTTTAGAATTAAGGTTTAATACATTTATTAAAGCATTTTATTGTACTAGTTTTATGTGTAAGTTAAAATTACTTTTATAGAGGCCAATTAGACTATTTGATTATTAGTTTGAATCTACAGTTTTATTTGTAATTTATGGCTTTTTAGTTACCTAAAGTTTAAATGTAGTTTACACTTAGATGAAACTATAGACTACTTTTAAGTGTTAGCGAATAATAGTTTAATTTTAATATATGCATAATTTTGGTTATGTTCTTTCTAACTTATGTATTAAATATATATTTGGAAATTTTTATGGATAAAATGCCATTGTATTGCTTAGGCTGTCCAACACAATGACATTTTAAATTTAAGGTTTAATACATTTATTAAAGCATTTTATTGTACTAGTTTTATGTGTAAGTTAAAATTACTTTTATAGAGGCCTATTAGACTATTTGATTATTAGTTTTAATCTACAGTTTTATTTGTAATTTATGGCTTTTTAGTTACCTAAAGTTTAAATGTAGTTTACACTTAGATGAAACTATAGACTACTTTTAAGTGTTAGCGAATAATAGTTTAATTTTAATATATGCATAATTTTGGTTATGTTCTTTCTAACTTATGTATTAAATATATATTTGGAAATTTTTATGGATAAAATGCCATTGTATTGCTTAGGCTGTCCAACACAATGACATTTTAAATTTAAGGTTTAATACATTTATTAAAGCATTTTATTGTACTAGTTTTATGTGTAAGTTAAAATTACTTTTATAGAGGCCTATTAGACTATTTGATTATTAGTTTTAATCTACAGTTTTATTTGTAATTTATGGCTCTTTAGTTACCTAAAGTTTAAATGTAGTTTACACTTAGATGAAACTATAGACTACTTTTAAGTGTTAGCGAATAATAGTTTAATTTTAATATATGCATAATTTTGGTTATGTTCTTTCTAACTTATGTATTAAATATATATTTGGAAATTTTTATGGATAAAATGCCATTGTATTGCTTAGGCTGTCCAACACAATGACATTTTAGATTTACGGTTTAATACATTTATTAAAAGCATTTTATTCTACTAGTTTTTTGTGTCAGCTAATATTACTTTTGAAGAGGAGGAAGACATGATGATAGAAAAGAAGAAATGCACTTTTGAGCTCCAAAAGTGTCAAACAAAGAGGAGCACAGTTTAACGTCATGTCTCAGGACATTACAATTATTTTAATGTTAGTTGTCATTTTTGTTTTTATTTTGACTATTAGTTTTAATCTACAGTTTTTATTTGTAATTTATAACTGTTTAGTTTCCTAAAGTTTAAATGTAGTTTACACTTAGATGAAACTATAGACTACTTTTAGGTGTTAGTGGAAATTAGTTTAATTTATATTTATGCATACTTTTAGTTTATTAGATTTTTGGAAAGTTTTATGGATAAAATGCCATTGTATTGCTTAGGCTGTCCAACACAATGACATTTTAGAATTAAGGCTTAATACATTTATTAAAGCATTTTATTGTACTAGTTTTATGTGTAAGTTAAAATTACTTTTTTAGAGGCCTATTAGACTATTTGATTATTAGTTTTAATCTACAGTTTTATTTGTAATTTATGGCTATTTAGTTAGCTAAAGTTTAATTGTAGTTTACACTTAGATGAAACTATAGACTACTTTTATGTGTTAGCGAATAATAGTTTAATTTTAATATATGCATAATTTTGGTTATGGTCTTTCTAACTTATGTATTAAATATATATTTGGAAATTTTTATGGATAAAATGCCATTGTATTGCTTAGGCTGTCCAACACAATGACATTTTAGATTTAAGGTTTAATACATTTATTAAAGCATTTTATTGTACTAGTTTTATGTGTAAGTTAAAATTACTTTTATAGAGGCCTATTAGACTATTTGATTATTAGTTTGAATCTACAGTTTTATTTGTAATTTATGGCTTTTTAGTTACATAAAGTTTAAATGTAGTTTACACTTAGATGAAACTATAGACTACTTTTAAGTGTTAGCGAATAATAGTTTAATTTTAATATATGCATAATTTTGGTTATGTTCTTTCTAACTTATGTATTAAATATATATTTGGAAATTTTTATGGATAAAATGCCATTGTATTGCTTAGGCTGTCCAACACAATGACATTTTAGATTTACGGTTTAATACATTTATTAAAAGCATTTTATTCTACTAGTTTTTTGTGTCAGCTAATATTACTTTTAAAGAGGAGGAAGACATGATGATAGAAAAGAAGAAATGCACTTTTGAGCTCCAAAAGTGTCAAACAAAGAGGAGCACAGTTTAACGTCATGTCTCAGGACATTACAATTATTTTAATATTAGTTGTCATTTTTGTTTTTATTTTGACTATTAGTTTTAATCTACAGTTTTTATTTGTAATTTATAACTGTTTAGTTTCCTAAAGTTTAAATGTAGTTTACACTTAGATGAAACTATAGACTACTTTTAGGTATTATGGGAAAATAGTTTAATTTATATTTATGCATATTTTTAGTTTATTATATTTTTGGAAAGTTTTTATGGATAAAAGGCCATTGTATTGCTTAAGCTGTCCAACACAATGACATTTTAGATTTAAGGTTTAATACATTTATTAAAGCATTTTATTGTACTAGTTTAATGTGTAAGTTAAAATTACTTTTATAGAGGCCTATTAGACTATTTGATTATTAGTTTTAATCTACAGTTTTATTTGTAATTTATGGCTATTTAGTTAGCTAAAGTTTAATTGTAGTTTACACTTAGATGAAACTATAGACTACTTTTATGTGTTAGCGAATAATAGTTTAATTTTAATATATGCATAATTTTGGTTATGTTCTTTCTAACTTATGTATTAAAAATATATTTGGAAAGTTTTATGGATAAAATGCCATTGTATTGCTTAGGCTGTCCAACACAATGACATTTTAGAATTAAGGTTTAATACATTTATTAAAGCATTTTATTGTACTAGTTTTATGTGTAAGTTAAAATTACTTTTATAGAGGCCAATTAGACTATTTGATTATTAGTTTAAATCTACAGTTTTATTTGTAATTTATGGCTTTTTAGTTACCTACAGTTTAAATGTAGTTTACACTTAGATGAAACTATAGACTACTTTTAAGTGTTAGCGAATAATAGTTTAATTTTAATATATGCATAATTTTGGTTATGTTCTTTCTAACTTATGTATTAAATATATATTTGGAAATTTTTATGGATAAAATGCCATTGTATTGCTTAGGCTGTCCAACACAATGACATTTTAAATTTAAGGTTTAATACATTTATTAAAGCATTTTATTGTACTAGTTTTATGTGTAAGTTAAAATTACTTTTATAGAGGCCTATTAGACTATTTGATTATTAGTTTTAATCTACAGTTTTATTTGTAATTTATGGCTTTTTAGTTACCTAAAGTTTAAATGTAGTTTACACTTAGATGAAACTATAGACTACTTTTAAGTGTTAGCGAATAATAGTTTAATTTTAATATATGCATAATTTTGGTTATGTTCTTTCTAACTTATGTATTAAATATATATTTGGAAATTTTTATGGATAAAATGCCATTGTATTGCTTAGGCTGTCCAACACAATGACATTTTAAATTTAAGGTTTAATACATTTATTAAAGCATTTTATTGTACTAGTTTTATGTGTAAGTTAAAATTACTTTTATAGAGGCCTATTAGACTATTTGATTATTAGTTTTAATCTACAGTTTTATTTGTAATTTATGGCTCTTTAGTTACCTAAAGTTTAAATGTAGTTTACACTTAGATGAAACTATAGACTACTTTTAAGTGTTAGCGAATAATAGTTTAATTTTAATATATGCATAATTTTGGTTATGTTCTTTCTAACTTATGTATTAAATATATATTTGGAAATTTTTATGGATAAAATGCCATTGTATTGCTTAGGCTGTCCAACACAATGACATTTTAGATTTACGGTTTAATACATTTATTAAAAGCATTTTATTCTACTAGTTTTTTGTGTCAGCTAATATTACTTTTGAAGAGGAGGAAGACATGATGATAGAAAAGAAGAAATGCACTTTTGAGCTCCAAAAGTGTCAAACAAAGAGGAGCACAGTTTAACGTCATGTCTCAGGACATTACAATTATTTTAATGTTAGTTGTCATTTTTGTTTTTATTTTGACTATTAGTTTTAATCTACAGTTTTTATTTGTAATTTATAACTGTTTAGTTTCCTAAAGTTTAAATGTAGTTTACACTTAGATGAAACTATAGACTACTTTTAGGTGTTAGTGGAAATTAGTTTAATTTATATTTATGCATACTTTTAGTTTATTAGATTTTTGGAAAGTTTTATGGATAAAATGCCATTGTATTGCTTAGGCTGTCCAACACAATGACATTTTAGAATTAAGGCTTAATACATTTATTAAAGCATTTTATTGTACTAGTTTTATGTGTAAGTTAAAATTACTTTTTTAGAGGCCTATTAGACTATTTGATTATTAGTTTTAATCTACAGTTTTATTTGTAATTTATGGCTTTTTAGTTACCTAGAGTTTAAATGTAGTTTACACTTAGATGAAACTATAGACTACTTTTAAGTGTTAGCGAATAATAGTTTAATTTTAATATATGCATAATTTTGGTTATGTTCTTTCTAACTTATGTATTAAAAATATATTTGGAAATTTTTATGGGTAAAATGCCAATGTATTGCTTAGGCTGTCCAACACAATGACATTTTAGATTTAAGGCTTAATGCATTTATTAAAAGCATTTTATTCTACTAGTTTTTTGTGTCAGCTAATATTACTTTTTTAGAGGCCTATTAGACTATTTGATTATTAGTTTTAATCTACAGTTTTATTTGTAATTTATGGCTCTTTAGTTACCTAAAGTTTAAATGTAGTTTACACTTAGATGAAACTATAGACTACTTTTAAGTGTTAGCGAATAATAGTTTAATTTTAATATATGCATAATTTTGGTTATGTTCTTTCTAACTTATGTATTAAAAATATATTTGGAAAGTTTTATGGATAAAATGCCATTGTATTGCTTAGGCTGTCCAACACAATGACATTTTAGAATTAAGGTTTAATACATTTATTAAAGCATTTTATTGTACTAGTTTTATGTGTAAGTTAAAATTACTTTTATAGAGGCCAATTAGACTATTTGATTATTAGTTTGAATCTACAGTTTTATTTGTAATTTATGGCTTTTTAGTTACCTAAAGTTTAAATGTAGTTTACACTTAGATGAAACTATAGACTACTTTTAAGTGTTAGCGAATAATAGTTTAATTTTAATATATGCATAATTTTGGTTATGTTCTTTCTAACTTATGTATTAAATATATATTTGGAAATTTTTATGGATAAAATGCCATTGTATTGCTTAGGCTGTCCAACACAATGACATTTTAAATTTAAGGTTTAATACATTTATTAAAGCATTTTATTGTACTAGTTTTATGTGTAAGTTAAAATTACTTTTATAGAGGCCTATTAGACTATTTGATTATTAGTTTTAATCTACAGTTTTATTTGTAATTTATGGCTTTTTAGTTACCTAAAGTTTAAATGTAGTTTACACTTAGATGAAACTATAGACTACTTTTAAGTGTTAGCGAATAATAGTTTAATTTTAATATATGCATAATTTTGGTTATGTTCTTTCTAACTTATGTATTAAATATATATTTGGAAATTTTTATGGATAAAATGCCATTGTATTGCTTAGGCTGTCCAACACAATGACATTTTAAATTTAAGGTTTAATACATTTATTAAAGCATTTTATTGTACTAGTTTTATGTGTAAGTTAAAATTACTTTTATAGAGGCCTATTAGACTATTTGATTATTAGTTTTAATCTACAGTTTTATTTGTAATTTATGGCTCTTTAGTTACCTAAAGTTTAAATGTAGTTTACACTTAGATGAAACTATAGACTACTTTTAAGTGTTAGCGAATAATAGTTTAATTTTAATATATGCATAATTTTGGTTATGTTCTTTCTAACTTATGTATTAAATATATATTTGGAAATTTTTATGGATAAAATGCCATTGTATTGCTTAGGCTGTCCAACACAATGACATTTTAGATTTACGGTTTAATACATTTATTAAAAGCATTTTATTCTACTAGTTTTTTGTGTCAGCTAATATTACTTTTGAAGAGGAGGAAGACATGATGATAGAAAAGAAGAAATGCACTTTTGAGCTCCAAAAGTGTCAAACAAAGAGGAGCACAGTTTAACGTCATGTCTCAGGACATTACAATTATTTTAATGTTAGTTGTCATTTTTGTTTTTATTTTGACTATTAGTTTTAATCTACAGTTTTTATTTGTAATTTATAACTGTTTAGTTTCCTAAAGTTTAAATGTAGTTTACACTTAGATGAAACTATAGACTACTTTTAGGTGTTAGTGGAAATTAGTTTAATTTATATTTATGCATACTTTTAGTTTATTAGATTTTTGGAAAGTTTTATGGATAAAATGCCATTGTATTGCTTAGGCTGTCCAACACAATGACATTTTAGAATTAAGGCTTAATACATTTATTAAAGCATTTTATTGTACTAGTTTTATGTGTAAGTTAAAATTACTTTTTTAGAGGCCTATTAGACTATTTGATTATTAGTTTTAATCTACAGTTTTATTTGTAATTTATGGCTTTTTAGTTACCTAGAGTTTAAATGTAGTTTACACTTAGATGAAACTAAAGACTACTTTTAAGTGTTAGCGAATAATAGTTTAATTTTAATATATGCATAATTTTGGTTATGTTCTTTCTAACTTATGTATTAAAAATATATTTGGAAATTTTTATGGGTAAAATGCCAATGTATTGCTTAGGCTGTCCAACACAATGACATTTTAGATTTAAGGCTTAATGCATTTATTAAAAGCATTTTATTCTACTAGTTTTTTGTGTCAGCTAATATTACTTTTTTAGAGGCCTATTAGACTATTTGATTATTAGTTTTAATCTACAGTTTTATTTGTAATTTATGGCTCTTTAGTTACCTAAAGTTTAAATGTAGTTTACACTTAGATGAAACTATAGACTACTTTTAAGTGTTAGCGAATAATAGTTTAATTTTAATATATGCATAATTTTGGTTATGTTCTTTCTAACTTATGTATTAAATATATATTTGGAAATTTTTATGGATAAAATGCCATTGTATTGCTTAGGCTGTCCAACACAATGACATTTTAGATTTACGGTTTAATACATTTATTAAAAGCATTTTATTCTACTAGTTTTTTGTGTCAGCTAATATTACTTTTGAAGAGGAGGAAGACATGATGATAGAAAAGAAGAAATGCACTTTTGAGCTCCAAAAGTGTCAAACAAAGAGGAGCACAGTTTAACGTCATGTCTCAGGACATTACAATTATTTTAATATTAGTTGTCATTTTTGTTTTTATTTTGACTATTAGTTTTAATCTACAGTTTTTATTTGTAATTTATAACTGTTTAGTTTCCTAAAGTTTAAATGTAGTTTACACTTAGATGAAACTATAGACTACTTTTAGGTATTATGGGAAAATAGTTTAATTTATATTTATGCATACTTTTAGTTTATTATATTTTTGGAAAGTTTTATGGATAAAATGCCATTGTATTGCTTAGGCTGTCCAACACAATGACATTTTAGAATTAAGGCTTAATACATTTATTAAAGCATTTTATTGTACTAGTTTTATGTGTAAGTTAAAATTACTTTTTTAGAGGCCTATTAGACTATTTGATTATTAGTTTTAATCTACAGTTTTATTTGTAATTTATGGCTTTTTAGTTACCTAGAGTTTAAATGTAGTTTACACTTAGATGAAACTATAGACTACTTTTAAGTGTTAGCGAATAATAGTTTAATTTTAATATATGCATAATTTTGGTTATGTTCTTTCTAACTTATGTATTAAAAATATATTTGGAAATTTTTATGGGTAAAATGCCAATGTATTGCTTAGGCTGTCCAACACAATGACATTTTAGATTTAAGGCTTAATGCATTTATTAAAAGCATTTTATTCTACTAGTTTTTTGTGTCAGCTAATATTACTTTTTTAGAGGCCTATTAGACTATTTGATTATTAGTTTGAATCTACAGTTTTATTTGTAATTTATGGCTTTTTAGTTACCTAAAGTTTAAATGTAGTTTACACTTAGATGAAACTATAGACTACTTTTAAGTGTTAGCGAATAATAGTTTAATTTTAATATATGCATAATTTTGGTTATGTTCTTTCTAACTTATGTATTAAAAATATATTTGGAAATTTTTATGGGTAAAATGCCAATGTATTGCTTAGGCTGTCCAACACAATGACATTTTAGATTTAAGGCTTAATGCATTTATTAAAAGCATTTTATTCTACTAGTTTTTTGTGTCAGCTAATATTACTTTTTTAGAGGCCTATTAGACTATTTGATTATTAGTTTTAATCTACAGTTTTATTTGTAATTTATGGCTCTTTAGTTACCTAAAGTTTAAATGTAGTTTACACTTAGATGAAACTATAGACTACTTTTAAGTGTTAGCGAATAATAGTTTAATTTTAATATATGCATAATTTTGGTTATGTTCTTTCTAACTTATGTATTAAAAATATATTTGGAAAGTTTTATGGATAAAATGCCATTGTATTGCTTAGGCTGTCCAACACAATGACATTTTAGAATTAAGGTTTAATACATTTATTAAAGCATTTTATTGTACTAGTTTTATGTGTAAGTTAAAATTACTTTTATAGAGGCCAATTAGACTATTTGATTATTAGTTTGAATCTACAGTTTTATTTGTAATTTATGGCTTTTTAGTTACCTAAAGTTTAAATGTAGTTTACACTTAGATGAAACTATAGACTACTTTTAAGTGTTAGCGAATAATAGTTTAATTTTAATATATGCATAATTTTGGTTATGTTCTTTCTAACTTATGTATTAAATATATATTTGGAAATTTTTATGGATAAAATGCCATTGTATTGCTTAGGCTGTCCAACACAATGACATTTTAAATTTAAGGTTTAATACATTTATTAAAGCATTTTATTGTACTAGTTTTATGTGTAAGTTAAAATTACTTTTATAGAGGCCTATTAGACTATTTGATTATTAGTTTTAATCTACAGTTTTATTTGTAATTTATGGCTTTTTAGTTACCTAAAGTTTAAATGTAGTTTACACTTAGATGAAACTATAGACTACTTTTAAGTGTTAGCGAATAATAGTTTAATTTTAATATATGCATAATTTTGGTTATGTTCTTTCTAACTTATGTATTAAATATATATTTGGAAATTTTTATGGATAAAATGCCATTGTATTGCTTAGGCTGTCCAACACAATGACATTTTAAATTTAAGGTTTAATACATTTATTAAAGCATTTTATTGTACTAGTTTTATGTGTAAGTTAAAATTACTTTTATAGAGGCCTATTAGACTATTTGATTATTAGTTTTAATCTACAGTTTTATTTGTAATTTATGGCTCTTTAGTTACCTAAAGTTTAAATGTAGTTTACACTTAGATGAAACTATAGACTACTTTTAAGTGTTAGCGAATAATAGTTTAATTTTAATATATGCATAATTTTGGTTATGTTCTTTCTAACTTATGTATTAAATATATATTTGGAAATTTTTATGGATAAAATGCCATTGTATTGCTTAGGCTGTCCAACACAATGACATTTTAGATTTACGGTTTAATACATTTATTAAAAGCATTTTATTCTACTAGTTTTTTGTGTCAGCTAATATTACTTTTGAAGAGGAGGAAGACATGATGATAGAAAAGAAGAAATGCACTTTTGAGCTCCAAAAGTGTCAAACAAAGAGGAGCACAGTTTAACGTCATGTCTCAGGACATTACAATTATTTTAATGTTAGTTGTCATTTTTGTTTTTATTTTGACTATTAGTTTTAATCTACAGTTTTTATTTGTAATTTATAACTGTTTAGTTTCCTAAAGTTTAAATGTAGTTTACACTTAGATGAAACTATAGACTACTTTTAGGTGTTAGTGGAAATTAGTTTAATTTATATTTATGCATACTTTTAGTTTATTAGATTTTTGGAAAGTTTTATGGATAAAATGCCATTGTATTGCTTAGGCTGTCCAACACAATGACATTTTAGAATTAAGGCTTAATACATTTATTAAAGCATTTTATTGTACTAGTTTTATGTGTAAGTTAAAATTACTTTTTTAGAGGCCTATTAGACTATTTGATTATTAGTTTTAATCTACAGTTTTATTTGTAATTTATGGCTTTTTAGTTACCTAGAGTTTAAATGTAGTTTACACTTAGATGAAACTATAGACTACTTTTAAGTGTTAGCGAATAATAGTTTAATTTTAATATATGCATAATTTTGGTTATGTTCTTTCTAACTTATGTATTAAAAATATATTTGGAAATTTTTATGGGTAAAATGCCAATGTATTGCTTAGGCTGTCCAACACAATGACATTTTAGATTTAAGGCTTAATGCATTTATTAAAAGCATTTTATTCTACTAGTTTTTTGTGTCAGCTAATATTACTTTTTTAGAGGCCTATTAGACTATTTGATTATTAGTTTTAATCTACAGTTTTATTTGTAATTTATGGCTCTTTAGTTACCTAAAGTTTAAATGTAGTTTACACTTAGATGAAACTATAGACTACTTTTAAGTGTTAGCGAATAATAGTTTAATTTTAATATATGCATAATTTTGGTTATGTTCTTTCTAACTTATGTATTAAATATATATTTGGAAATTTTTATGGATAAAATGCCATTGTATTGCTTAGGCTGTCCAACACAATGACATTTTAGATTTACGGTTTAATACATTTATTAAAAGCATTTTATTCTACTAGTTTTTTGTGTCAGCTAATATTACTTTTGAAGAGGAGGAAGACATGATGATAGAAAAGAAGAAATGCACTTTTGAGCTCCAAAAGTGTCAAACAAAGAGGAGCACAGTTTAACGTCATGTCTCAGGACATTACAATTATTTTAATATTAGTTGTCATTTTTGTTTTTATTTTGACTATTAGTTTTAATCTACAGTTTTTATTTGTAATTTATAACTGTTTAGTTTCCTAAAGTTTAAATGTAGTTTACACTTAGATGAAACTATAGACTACTTTTAGGTATTATGGGAAAATAGTTTAATTTATATTTATGCATACTTTTAGTTTATTATATTTTTGGAAAGTTTTATGGATAAAATGCCATTGTATTGCTTAGGCTGTCCAACACAATGACATTTTAGAATTAAGGCTTAATACATTTATTAAAGCATTTTATTGTACTAGTTTTATGTGTAAGTTAAAATTACTTTTTTAGAGGCCTATTAGACTATTTGATTATTAGTTTTAATCTACAGTTTTATTTGTAATTTATGGCTTTTTAGTTACCTAGAGTTTAAATGTAGTTTACACTTAGATGAAACTATAGACTACTTTTAAGTGTTAGCGAATAATAGTTTAATTTTAATATATGCATAATTTTGGTTATGTTCTTTCTAACTTATGTATTAAAAATATATTTGGAAATTTTTATGGGTAAAATGCCAATGTATTGCTTAGGCTGTCCAACACAATGACATTTTAGATTTAAGGCTTAATGCATTTATTAAAAGCATTTTATTCTACTAGTTTTTTGTGTCAGCTAATATTACTTTTTTAGAGGCCTATTAGACTATTTGATTATTAGTTTGAATCTACAGTTTTATTTGTAATTTATGGCTTTTTAGTTACCTAAAGTTTAAATGTAGTTTACACTTAGATGAAACTATAGACTACTTTTAAGTGTTAGCGAATAATAGTTTAATTTTAATATATGCATAATTTTGGTTATGTTCTTTCTAACTTATGTATTAAATATATATTTGGAAATTTTTATGGATAAAATGCCATTGTATTGCTTAGGCTGTCCAACACAATGACATTTTAAATTTAAGGTTTAATACATTTATTAAAGCATTTTATTGTACTAGTTTTATGTGTAAGTTAAAATTACTTTTATAGAGGCCTATTAGACTATTTGATTATTAGTTTTAATCTACAGTTTTATTTGTAATTTATGGCTTTTTAGTTACCTAAAGTTTAAATGTAGTTTACACTTAGATGAAACTATAGACTACTTTTAAGTGTTAGCGAATAATAGTTTAATTTTAATATATGCATAATTTTGGTTATGTTCTTTCTAACTTATGTATTAAATATATATTTGGAAATTTTTATGGATAAAATGCCATTGTATTGCTTAGGCTGTCCAACACAATGACATTTTAAATTTAAGGTTTAATACATTTATTAAAGCATTTTATTGTACTAGTTTTATGTGTAAGTTAAAATTACTTTTATAGAGGCCTATTAGACTATTTGATTATTAGTTTTAATCTACAGTTTTATTTGTAATTTATGGCTCTTTAGTTACCTAAAGTTTAAATGTAGTTTACACTTAGATGAAACTATAGACTACTTTTAAGTGTTAGCGAATAATAGTTTAATTTTAATATATGCATAATTTTGGTTATGTTCTTTCTAACTTATGTATTAAATATATATTTGGAAATTTTTATGGATAAAATGCCATTGTATTGCTTAGGCTGTCCAACACAATGACATTTTAGATTTACGGTTTAATACATTTATTAAAAGCATTTTATTCTACTAGTTTTTTGTGTCAGCTAATATTACTTTTGAAGAGGAGGAAGACATGATGATAGAAAAGAAGAAATGCACTTTTGAGCTCCAAAAGTGTCAAACAAAGAGGAGCACAGTTTAACGTCATGTCTCAGGACATTACAATTATTTTAATGTTAGTTGTCATTTTTGTTTTTATTTTGACTATTAGTTTTAATCTACAGTTTTTATTTGTAATTTATAACTGTTTAGTTTCCTAAAGTTTAAATGTAGTTTACACTTAGATGAAACTATAGACTACTTTTAGGTGTTAGTGGAAATTAGTTTAATTTATATTTATGCATACTTTTAGTTTATTAGATTTTTGGAAAGTTTTATGGATAAAATGCCATTGTATTGCTTAGGCTGTCCAACACAATGACATTTTAGAATTAAGGCTTAATACATTTATTAAAGCATTTTATTGTACTAGTTTTATGTGTAAGTTAAAATTACTTTTTTAGAGGCCTATTAGACTATTTGATTATTAGTTTTAATCTACAGTTTTATTTGTAATTTATGGCTTTTTAGTTACCTAGAGTTTAAATGTAGTTTACACTTAGATGAAACTATAGACTACTTTTAAGTGTTAGCGAATAATAGTTTAATTTTAATATATGCATAATTTTGGTTATGTTCTTTCTAACTTATGTATTAAAAATATATTTGGAAATTTTTATGGGTAAAATGCCAATGTATTGCTTAGGCTGTCCAACACAATGACATTTTAGATTTAAGGCTTAATGCATTTATTAAAAGCATTTTATTCTACTAGTTTTTTGTGTCAGCTAATATTACTTTTTTAGAGGCCTATTAGACTATTTGATTATTAGTTTTAATCTACAGTTTTATTTGTAATTTATGGCTCTTTAGTTACCTAAAGTTTAAATGTAGTTTACACTTAGATGAAACTATAGACTACTTTTAAGTGTTAGCGAATAATAGTTTAATTTTAATATATGCATAATTTTGGTTATGTTCTTTCTAACTTATGTATTAAATATATATTTGGAAATTTTTATGGATAAAATGCCATTGTATTGCTTAGGCTGTCCAACACAATGACATTTTAGATTTACGGTTTAATACATTTATTAAAAGCATTTTATTCTACTAGTTTTTTGTGTCAGCTAATATTACTTTTGAAGAGGAGGAAGACATGATGATAGAAAAGAAGAAATGCACTTTTGAGCTCCAAAAGTGTCAAACAAAGAGGAGCACAGTTTAACGTCATGTCTCAGGACATTACAATTATTTTAATATTAGTTGTCATTTTTGTTTTTATTTTGACTATTAGTTTTAATCTACAGTTTTTATTTGTAATTTATAACTGTTTAGTTTCCTAAAGTTTAAATGTAGTTTACACTTAGATGAAACTATAGACTACTTTTAGGTATTATGGGAAAATAGTTTAATTTATATTTATGCATATTTTTAGTTTATTATATTTTTGGAAAGTTTTTATGGATAAAATGCCATTGTATTGCTTAAGCTGTCCAACACAATGACATTTTAGATTTAAGGTTTAATACATTTATTAAAGCATTTTATTGTACTAGTTTAATGTGTAAGTTAAAATTACTTTTATAGAGGCCTATTAGACTATTTGATTATTAGTTTTAATCTACAGTTTTATTTGTAATTTATGGCTATTTAGTTAGCTAAAGTTTAATTGTAGTTTACACTTAGATGAAACTATAGACTACTTTTATGTGTTAGCGAATAATAGTTTAATTTTAATATATGCATAATTTTGGTTATGGTCTTTCTAACTTATGTATTAAATATATATTTGGAAATTTTTATGGATAAAATGCCATTGTATTGCTTAGGCTGTCCAACACAATGACATTTTAGATTTAAGGTTTAATACATTTATTAAAGCATTTTATTGTACTAGTTTTATGTGTAAGTTAAAATTACTTTTATAGAGGCCTATTAGACTATTTGATTATTAGTTTGAATCTACAGTTTTATTTGTAATTTATGGCTATTTAGTTAGCTAAAGTTTAATTGTAGTTTACACTTAGATGAAACTATAGACTACTTTTAAGTGTTAGCGAATAATAGTTTAATTTTAATATATGCATAATTTTGGTTATGTTCTTTCTAACTTATGTATTAAATATATATTTGGAAATTTTTATGGATAAAATGCCATTGTATTGCTTAGGCTGTCCAACACAATGACATTTTAGATTTACGGTTTAATACATTTATTAAAAGCATTTTATTCTACTAGTTTTTTGTGTCAGCTAATATTACTTTTAAAGAGGAGGAAGACATGATGATAGAAAAGAAGAAATGCACTTTTGAGCTCCAAAAGTGTCAAACAAAGAGGAGCACAGTTTAACGTCATGTCTCAGGACATTACAATTATTTTAATATTAGTTGTCATTTTTGTTTTTATTTTGACTATTAGTTTTAATCTACAGTTTTTATTTGTAATTTATAACTGTTTAGTTTCCTAAAGTTTAAATGTAGTTTACACTTAGATGAAACTATAGACTACTTTTAGGTATTATGGGAAAATAGTTTAATTTATATTTATGCATATTTTTAGTTTATTATATTTTTGGAAAGTTTTTATGGATAAAATGCCATTGTATTGCTTAAGCTGTCCAACACAATGACATTTTAGATTTAAGGTTTAATACATTTATTAAAGCATTTTATTGTACTAGTTTAATGTGTAAGTTAAAATTACTTTTATAGAGGCCTATTAGACTATTTGATTATTAGTTTTAATCTACAGTTTTATTTGTAATTTATGGCTATTTAGTTAGCTAAAGTTTAATTGTAGTTTACACTTAGATGAAACTATAGACTACTTTTATGTGTTAGCGAATAATAGTTTAATTTTAATATATGCATAATTTTGGTTATGTTCTTTCTAACTTATGTATTAAAAATATATTTGGAAATTTTTATGGATAAAATGCCAATGTATTGCTTAGGCTGTCCAACACAATGACATTTTAGATTTAAGGCTTAATGCATTTATTAAAAGCATTTTATTCTACTAGTTTTTTGTGTCAGCTAATATTACTTTTAAAGAGGAGGAAGACATGATGATAGAAAAGAAGAAATACACTTTTGAGCTCCAAAAGTGTCAAACAAAGAGGAGCACAGTTTAACGTCATGTCTCAGGACATTACAATTATTTTAATATTAGTTGTCATTTTTGTTTTTATTTTGACTATTAGTTTTAATCTACAGTTTTTATTTGTAATTTATAACTGTTTAGTTTCCTAAAGTTTAAATGTAGTTTACACTTAGATGAAACTATAGACTACTTTTAGGTATTATGGGAAAATAGTTTAATTTATATTTATGCATATTTTTAGTTTATTATATTTTTGGAATTTTTTATGGATAAAATGCCATTGTATTGCTTAGGCTGTCCAACACAATGACATTTTAAATTTAAGGTTTAATACATTTATTAAAGCATTTTATTGTACTAGTTTTATGTGTAAGTTAAAATTACTTTTATAGAGGCGTATTAGACTATTTGTTTTAATCTACAGTTTTTTTTGTAATTTATAACTGTTAAGTTTCCTAAAGTTTAAATGTAGTTTACACTTAGATGAAACTATAGACTACTTTTAAGTGTTAGCGAATAAAAGTTTAATTTTAATATATGCATAAATTTGGTTATGTTCTTTCTATCTTATGTATTAAATTATATATTTGGAAATTTTTATGGATAAAATGCCATTGTATTGCTTAGGCTGTCCAACACAATGACATTTTAGATTTACGGTTTAATACATTTATTAAAAGCATTTTATTCTACTAGTTTTTTGTGTCAGCTAATATTACTTTTAAAGAGGAGGAAGACATGATGATAGAAAAGAAGAAATGCACTTTTGAGCTCCAAAAGTGTCAAACAAAGAGGAGCACAGTTTAACGTCATGTCTCAGGACATTACAATTATTTTAATGTTAGTTGTCATTTTTGTTTTTATTTTGACTATTAGTTTTAATCTACAGTTTTTATTTGTAATTTATAACTGTTTAGTTTCCTAAAGTTTAAATGTAGTTTACACTTAGATGAAACTATAGACTACTTTTAAGTGTTAGCGAATAATAGTTTAATTTTAATATATGCATAATTTTGGTTATGTTCTTTCTAACTTATGTATTAAATATATATTTGGAAATTTTTATGGATAAAATGCCATTGTATTGCTTAGGCTGTCTAACAAAATGACATTTTAGATTTAAGGTTTAATACATTTATTAAAGCATTTTATTCTACTAGTTTTATGAGTAAGTTAAAATTACTTTTAAAGAGGAGGAAGACATGATGATAGAAAAAAAAAAAGCACTTTTAAGCTCCAAAAGTGTCAAACAAAGAGGAGCACAGTTTAACGTCATGTCTCAGGACATTACAATTATTTTAATGTTAATTGTCATTTTTGTTTTTATTTTGACTATTAGTTTTAATCTACAGTTTTTATTTGTAATTTATAACTGTTAAGTTTCCTAAAGTTTAAATGTAGTTTACACTTAGATGAAACTATAGACTACTTTTAGGTGTTAGTGGAAAATAGTTTAATTTATATTTATGCATATTTTTAGTTTATTATATTTTTGGAAAGTTTTATGGATAAAATGCCATTGTACTGCTTAGGCTGTCCAACACAATGACATTTTAGATTTAAGGTTTAATACATTTATTAAGGCATTTTATTGTATTAGTTTTATGTGTAAGTTAAATGTACTTTTATATAGGCCTATTAGACTATTTGATTATTAGTTTTAATCTACAGTTTTATTTGTAATTTATGGCTTTTTAGTTACCTAAAGTTTAAATGTAGTTTACACTTAGATGAAACTATAGACTACTTTTAAGTGTTAGCGAATAATAGTTTAATTTTAATATATGCATAATTTTGGTTATGTTCTTTCTAACTTATGTATTAAATATATATTTGGAATTTTTTATGGATAAAATGCCATTGTATTGCTTAGGCTGTCTAACAAAATGACATTTTAGATTTAAGGTTTAATACATTTAATAAAGCATTTTATTCTACTAGTTTTATGAGTAAGTTAAAATTACTTTTAAAGAGGAGGAAGACATAATGATAGAAAAAAAAAAAGCACTTTTAAGCTCCAAAAGTGTCAAACAAAGAGGAGCACAGTTTAACGTCATGTCTCAGGACATGACAATTATTTTAATGTTAGTTGTCATTTTTGTTTTTATTTTGACTATTAGTTTTAATCTACAGTTTTTATTTGTAATTTATAACTGTTTAGTTTCCTAAAGTTTAAATGTAGTTTACACTTAGATGAAACTATAGACTACTTTTAGGTGTTATTGGAAAATAGTTTAATTTATATTTATGCATACTTTTAGTTTATTATATTTTTGGAAAGTTTTATGGATAAAATGCCATTGTATTGCTTAGGCTGTCCAACACAATGACATTTTAGATTTAAGGTTTAATACATTTATTAAAGCATTTTATTGTACTAGTTTAATGTGTAAGTTAAAATTACTTTTATGGAGGCCTATTAGACTATTTGATTATTAGTTTTAATCTACAGTTTTATTTGTAATTTATGGCTATTTAGTTAGCTAAAGTTTAATTGTAGTTTACACTTAGATGAAACTATAGACTACTTTTAAGTGTTAGCGAATAATAGTTTAATTTTAATATATGCATAATTTTGGTTATGTTCTTTCTAACTTATGTATTAAATATATATTTGGAAATGTTTATGGATAAAATGCCATTGTATTGCTTAGGCTGTCCAACACAATGACATTTTAGATTTAAGGCTTAATACATTTATTAAAATCATTTTATTCTACTAGTTTTTTGTGTCAGCTAATATTACTTTTAAAGAGGAGGAAGAC